>CM076186.1:12810523-14073380 GCA_038277355.1 Encarsia formosa | reverse complement strand
TTTATTCCCATGGATGTCGTTTACTTAGTTTACACAATTCAAAATAAAATTAATGAATATACTTTCGATGAAATTTCTTTATTTGCAATATCTGCATCTTTATTCAATTTAAACACCTTGATAACTCTGATTTTTTACATTTTTCAACGCACCGAAATAGCTTCTATTGCAAATAAAATTTATGAGTTGAGCAAACTGATAACAGAAAATAGAGTTGAAAAAAACAAATTTTTGAAAATTTTATTTGTAATCTATTCAATATCATTGGTGTTGATGAGCTTATCGGCCCTTAGGATCCAAGGAACACTGATTTTTATTTTTATAATTATTCATCACGTAAACATATGCCAAGCTTTCTTTTTAATAACCCAGTACAGCTTGATTTTGGAAATAATCAAAGGATTTTTTGAATCCATCAACAGTAATTTGAACAAAGTATTGATTAAACAAACTTTAGTATTGAGTCATCTGGATATTAAAATAGACGAAATAATGCATTTGCACTTTAGCCTCTTTCAAGTTTCTCAAGATATTTCATATTTTTATTCTCTGCCAATGATGGGGGCAGTTTTAAACATTTTCATTTTTTTAATTAATATAACTTACATTTTCATTAATAGAATATTCATTTTAAAATCAAACTGGGATATGTACTCATTAATTCTTTTGGTTTACATTTATTTATGCGTCATCTCCGTTACTACATTGGTTGTTTATGTAACAAGAACGATTAAGGAGGTAAAAATGCTATAACCATTTTATATATTGTAATCATTTTTAAGATTTTTTTTTCATATTGCTAATAATGGTAACCCTTCTGTATCATTGTTAATGTCGATCTTTCATCTATCCAAGCAGAGTAGGAAAACTAAAAATATATTACTTGGTAGCTATTTAAAAGCTAAAAACAAAGAAATTGAAAGAAAGGTACAATTTTGTATTGTTTAATGATGATTCGGGAACTGTTTCTACATATGTATATTGCTCAATCTTTTCAGCTGAAACAGTACTTATCAATTTTGGAATTCAAAAAAATACGATTTTCGGTGTATGAATTTTTTTCACTGGAGGAGTCATTTTTTATTTCGGTGAGTAAAGCATGTCAAATAAAACAAGTCACCAAAAAATATTGTAATTAATTTTTTTTTTCAGTTTTTTGGCACAATAATTACATACCTGGTGATACTTATCCAGCTTAACATGTCTGACAAGCCTAATTAGCAGCAATTGAATATTAATTATCAAGCTTTGACTATGATAAGGCAATATTAATAATTACAAATGTACTTTTTTTTAATTTTTTTTATTTTTTTTATTATTAATTTTTTTTTTCAAGTAACTGTGCCTATCACAGAACAGTAGAGTTTGTCTAAACAATGATTCGTAATTAAAATTTTTTAAAAACTTTTGATGTGTTATCTTATTCCTGTTCGATACTTTATGAAAGTGATCAAAACGGTATTTTCATAATATATTTTTCAATTGAAAAAAAATAAAAACTAAAACAAATGTTTGTCGCTCAACTCTAAGGATGGAAAATATGGTCTATGACAATCGATAGTTCTCATGATAAAAAGTCGAAACACTTTTCACTTTTGGTTGAAAATTCAGATAATTTTTAAACTAGCCAGCTTGTAATAAAAATTTTTTATTCCAAGTTCATTTTTTTATCATTGCTTTAGAATTTTCGAACATTTTAGTAGTTTCTTCTTAGTCCTGTCGAGAGCTTCGTCAATATTAAATCCATTCAAGTGTACAATATTTTTTTTATATTTCCGTAAATTAAAAAAATTATATGGCTAAGATAAAATTGGGAAAATGTTTACAAAACTCATGTTTTACTTTTTCAAAACTATTGGAATTGCAACCTTAGGTTACGATTACGTGTGGAACAGGGCGAAAAGATCGTGGAATTTAAAGTTCAAATATTCGAAAATTGGCACAATCTATAACCTAGTATTGGTATTATTTTTTATATCTATAGAAACTATCTACTCAATCTTACTGCTCAAAGGCAAATTTTTTGAACATCCTTTCGATGAAATTCGTGTAATTGTAACATCAACTTACTTATTTCAATTAAACACATCGGTGACTCTGTTTTTTTACACTTTTCAAAATGCTAAAATGGCGTCCATTGCAAATAAACTTTACAACTTAAAGAAACTGTCATCCAAACCACGAGATAAAATAAATAAATTTTTTGCCATTGTATATACCAACAATATGATATTATTCACGGTGGCTTTGTTGTTGTCTCCACATGAATCTTATTTACCATTTATGTGTATTTTTTTTTTCTCATCACGCAAGCATTTTTCAAGTATTATTTTTGTTAAACCAGATCACTTTAATTTTAAAAGTAATAAAAGAACTTTTTGAATCTATAAACGTTCAGTTGGAAAAATTATTGTTTAGTTATCCTTGGACTTCGTCCAAATAAATGTTGAAATAAATAATTTAATGCATTTTTACAGTAGCTTGTTTGAAATTTCTCAAGATATTTCAAATTTCTATTCTCTGCCAGTGTTTGGGGCAATTGTAAACCTATTAATTTTTTTAAATTTTTTAACGTATACCTTAATTAAAAGAATATTAGTTTTGAAATTTTGTTTCAATAATTTTTTAAGAGTAAGTTCGATTTACATTTACTTATGCGTTATTTCAATTACTATATTGGTTATTCAAGTAACAAGTACAATTAAAAAGGTAATACCAATTTATTTTTTAATTGTTTTTTAGTTTTTTATCTGTTCAAATACAAACAACAATCTCTAATAATCATAATTTTTTTTTTTTTTAACCATCTCTGTAGAGTAAGAAGACCAACAATATGTTACTGGATTGTTACTTGAGAACTAATAATAAAGAAATAGAAAGGAAAGTTTGAAATTTTAAGATTTATAAATTAAAATTATATTAAAATGTCTTGTTTAATTTTTTCAGCTAAAACAATTTTTGACAGTTTTAGAATTTAAAAAAATACGATTTTCTGTTTACGAATTTTTTTCAGTAGATGAGTCATTTTTCATCAAGGTGTGCAGAGTAAATAAAATAGAAATTTATTAAAAACAGTACAAGAATTAATTATTTTTCAGTTTTATGGTACTATAGTTACGTATTTGGCGATATTTATCGAAAACAAGATTTATGCATACAGTTTCGGTGAAAGTTCTGTGTTTGTTATATCATCGTCTTTATTCAAATTTCACTCTTTGCTAATGCTAGCTTTGTACATTTATAAACAATCTAAAATAGCGTCCATTGCAAATAAAATTTATGAATTAAGAAATCTGACTGCAAAATTACGAGTGGGAAAAAATAAATTATTCATGATTTCATTTGTAAACTATTTTATAACATGCGTGACCAGGGGCGCTATTTCCCATAACCCTGGGCGCCCGGGGTTAACGAAAAAACTGATCAGCTATCCCCCAAGCCTTAAACCCCCAAAACCCTGGGCGCCCGAGGTCAACGAAAAAACTGATCAGCCATCCCCCAACCCTAGACCCCCAAAACCCTGGGCGTCCGAGTTCAACAAAAACCTGATCAGCTATCCCCCAAGCTCTAAACCCCTAAAACCCTGGTCGCCCGAGTTCAACAAAAACCTGATCAGCTATCCCCCAAGCTCTAAACCCCCAAAACCCTGGACGCCCGAGTTCAACAACAAAACTGATCAGTTATCCCCCAAGCTCTGAACCCCAAAATAGCCTGGGGCTCAAAACTTTGGTTACCGAATGGAATAATTTTACAAGTTAAGCGTACGAGGGGCGGCCGACTTGATTTAAAGATTTAACGATTTAAAGCGATTTAAATGTGATTTAAATCATTAAATCACAAATTCTATTTTTTATATTTTTAAGCTAATTAAACTTTAAATAGTCCTGGGTGACCTTCCAAAAGATTATCCTGATTTTGAGCGTACCTGATGTGGTGCCGAGGTTGACCTGGTGGACACGGGTGCACCAGGTCGACAAAACTTAGTTAGTACATCGTCTCCAGGGAGAATCACAAAGAATCGAAACTTAGTGAAGGAAAAAGCATACCTGATGTGGTGCCGTGGTTGACCTGGCAGACCCGGATGCACCAGGTCGTCAAAACTTAGTTAGTACATCGTCTCCAGGAAGTTTCACAATAAATCGAAACTTTGTAAAGGAAAAAGCGTACCTGATGTGGTGCCGAGGTCGACCTGGCAGACCCGGATGCACCACGTCGACAAAACTTAGTAAGTACATCGTCTCCAGGGAGTATCACAAAAAATCGAAACTTTGTAAAGAAAAAAGCGTACCTGATGAAGTGCCGAGGTTGACCTGGCAGACCCGGATGCACCAAGTCGTCAAAATTTAGTTAGTACATCGTCTCCAGGGAGAATCACAAAAAATCGAAACTTAGTAAAGGAAAAGCGTACCTGATGTGGTGCCGAGGTCGACCTGGCAGACCCGGATGCACCAGGTCGTCAAAACTTAGTCAGTACATCGTCTCCAGGGAGAATCACAAAAAATCGAAATATTGTTCGGGAAAAAGCGTACCTGATGTGGTGCCGAGGTTGACCTGGACGACTCGGATGCACCACGTCGACAAAACTTAGTAAGTACATCGTCTCCAGGGAGTATCACAAAAAATCGAAACTTTGTAAAGAAAAAAGCGTACCTGATGAGGTGCCGAGGTTGACCTGGCAGACCCGGATACGACAGGTCGTCAAAACTTAGTCAGTACATCGTCTCCAGGGAGAATCACAAAAAATCGAAATATTGTTCGGGAAAAAGCGTACCTGATGTGGTGCCGAGGTTGACCTGACGTCCCGGATGCACCGCGTCGACAAAACTTAGTAAGTACATCGTCTCCAGGGAGTATCAAAAAACATCGAAACCTTGTAAAGAAAAAAGCGTATCTGATGCGGTGCCGAGGATGACCTGGCAGACCCGGATACGACAGGTCGTCAAATCTTAGTTAGTACATCGTATCCAGGGAGAATCACAAAAAATCGAAACTTAGTAAAGGAAAAAGCGTACCTGATGTGGTGCCGAGGTTGACCTGGTGGACACGAATTAAAGTAATTCTAAACAGCTTGTGAAAGTAAGAGAACTATTCAAGTGCGATTCAGATGCGATTCAGATGCGATTTAAATGCGATTCAAGCGTGATTTAACTGTGATTTAAACATGATTTAAATCGCTACGTGTAGCTCTAAATACTTTTTGAACAGGTGAAATTTTTTTAAGTTTGTTTAGTAATAAACTAATTTTCAATTTTAATCGAGATATTCAACCTTTTTTTTTTAACTAATACTTTTTCTTACCGTTAAAGTAATTGTAAACAGCTTATAAAAGTCAGAGAACGATTCAAGTGCGATTTAGATGCGATTTAAGAGTGATTGAACTGTGATTTAAGAGTGATTGAACTGTGATTTAAGAGCGATTTAACTGTGATTTAAACCTGATTTAAATCGCTACGTGTAGCTCCCACTTGAACAGATATATATGAACAGATAAAATTTTTATTAAGTTTAAAAAAAACCCAATATTATTTTTTGACTTTAATCAAGATATTAAACCTTTTTTTTGTTCAACGAATATTTTTTTTACTGTTGAAGTAATTTTAAAGAGCTTCTGAAAAGGTTACAGAACGATTTGAGTGCGATTCAGATGCGATTTAGATGCGATTTAAGAGCGATTTAACTGTGATTTAGGAGTGATTTAACTGTGATTAAATAGTGAATTAACTGTGATTTAAACCTGATTTAAATCGCTACGTGTAGCTCTAACTTGAACAAATACTTTTTGAACAGATGAAATTTTTTTAAGTTTAAAAAAAAAAAAAATATATTAATTTTTGACGTTAATCAAGATAATAAACCTTTTTTTTGTTCCACGAATATTTTTTCTACTCTTGAAGTAATTTCAAAGAGCTTCTGAAAAGTTTACAGAACGATTTGAGTGCGATTCAGATGCGATTTAGATGCGATTCAGTTGCGATTCAGATGCGATTTAGATGCGATTGAAGAGTGATTTGACTGTGATTTAGGAGTGATTTAACTGTGATTTAAACCTGATTTAAATCGCTGCGTGTAGCTCTAACTTGAACGAATACTTTTGGAACAGATGAAATTTTTTTAAGTTTAAAAAAAAAAATAATAAAATATTAATTTTTGACTTTAATCACGATATTAAACCTTTTTTTTGTTCAACGAATATTTTTTTTACTGTTGAAGTAATTTCAAAGAGCTTCTGAAAAGGTTACAGAACGATTTGAGTGCGATTCAGATGCGATTTAGATGCGATTCAGATGCGATTTAGATGCGATTTAAATGCGATTGAAGAGTGATTTAACTGTGATTTAAGAGTGATTTAACTGTGATTTAAACCTGATTTAAATCGCTGCGTGTAGCTCTAACTTGAACGAATACTTTTGGAACAGATGAAATTTTTTTAAGTTTAAAAAAAATAAAATAAAATATTAATTTTTGACTTTAATCACGATATTAAACCTTTTTTTTGTTCAACGAATATTTTTTTTACTGTTGAAGTAATTTCAAAGAGCTTCTGAAAAGGTTACAGAACGATTTGAGTGCGATTCAGATGCGATTTAGATGCGATTTAAATGCGATTGAAGAGTGATTTAACTGTGATTTAAGAGTGATTTAACTGTGATTTAAACCTGATTTAAATCGCTGCGTGTAGCTCTAACTTGAACGAATACTTTTGGAACAGATGAAATTTTTTTAAGTTTAAAAAAAATAAAATAAAATATTAATTTTTGACTTTAATCACGATATTAAACCTTTTTTTTGTTCAACGAATATTTTTTTTACTGTTGAAGTAATTTCAAAGAGCTTCTGAAAAGGTTACAGAACGATTTGAGTACAATTCAGATGCGATTTAGATGCGATTTAAATGCGATTGAAGAGTGATTTAACTGTGATTTAAGAGTGATTTAACTGTGATTTAAACCTGATTTAAATCGCTGCGTGTAGCTCTAACTTGAACGAATACTTTTGGAACAGATGAAATTTTTTTAAGTTTAAAAAAAATAAAATAAAATATTAATTTTTGACTTTAATCACGATATTAAACCTTTTTTTTGTTCAACGAATATTTTTTTTACTGTTGAAGCAATTCTAAACAGCTTCTGAAAAGGTTACAGAACGATTTGAGTACGATTCAGATGCGATTCAGATGCGATTTAGATGCGATTGAAGAGTGATTTAAATGCGATTTAAGAGTGATTTAACTGTGATTTAAACCTGATTTAAATCGCTACGTGTAGCTCTAACTTGAACGAATACTTTTGGAACAGATGAAATTTTTTTAAGTTTAAAAAAAAAAATAATAAAATATTAATTTTTGACTTTAATCACGATATTAAACCTTTTTTTTGTTCAACGAATATTTTTTTTACTGTTGAAGTAATTTCAAAGAGCTTCTGAAAAGGTTACAGAACGATTTGAGTGCGATTCAGATGCGATTTAGATGCGATTTAAATGCGATTTAAATGCGATTTAAGAGTGATTTAACTGTGATTTAAACCTGATTTAAATCGCTACGTGTAGCTCTAACTTGAACGAATACTTTTGGAACAGATGAAATTTTTTTAAGTCTAAAAAAAAAAAAAATATATTAATTTTTGACTTTAATCAAGATAATAAACCTTTTTTTTTCAACCAATACTTTTTCTTACTGTTAAAGAAATTCTAAACAGCTTCTGAAAAGGTTACAGAACGATTTGAGTACGATTCAGATGCGATTCAGATGCGATTTAGATGCGATTGAAGAGTGGTTTAACTGTGATTTAGGAGTGATTTAACTGTGATTTAGGAGTGATTTAACTGTGATTTAAACCTGATTTAAATCGCTGCGTGTAGCTCTAACTTGAACGAATACTTTTGGAACAGATGAAATTTTTTTAAGTTTAAAAAAAATAAAATAAAATATTAATTTTTGACTTTAATCACGATATTAAACCTTTTTTTTGTTCCACGAATATTTTTTCTACTCTTGAAGTAATTTCAAAGAGCTTCTGAAAAGTTTACAGAACGATTTGAGTGCGATTCAGATGCGATTTAGATGCGATTCAGTTGCGATTCAGATGCGATTTAGATGCGATTGAAGAGTGATTTAACTGTGATTTAGGAGTGATTTAACTGTGATTTAAACCTGATTTAAATCGCTGCGTGTAGCTCTAACTTGAACGAATACTTTTGGAACAGATGAAATTTTTTTAAGTTTAAAAAAAATAAAATAAAATATTAATTTTTGACTTTAATCACGATATTAAACCTTTTTTTTGTTCAACGAATATTTTTTTTACTGTTGAAGTAATTTCAAAGAGCTTCTGAAAAGGTTAGAGAACGATTTAAGTGCGATTGAGATGCGATTTAGATGCGATTCAGATGCGATTTAGATGCGATTTAAGAGTGATTTAACTGTGATTTAAGAGTGATTTAACTGTGATTTAAACCTGATTTAAATCGCTACGTGTAGCTCTAACTTGAACGAATACTTTTGGAACAGATGAAATTTTTTTAAGTCTAAAAAAAAAAAAAAAAATATATTAATTTTTGACTTTAATCACGATATTAAACCTTTTTTTTGTTCAACGAATATTTTTTTTACTGTTGAAGTAATTTCAAAGAGCTTCTGAAAAGGTTACAGAACGATTTGAGTGCGATTCAGATGCGATTTAGATGCGATTTAAATGCGATTGAAGAGTGATTTAACTGTGATTTAAACCTGATTTAAATCGCTGCGTGTAGCTCTAACTTGAACGAATACTTTTGGAACAGATGAAATTTTTTTAAGTTTAAAAAAAATAAAATAAAATATTAATTTTTGACTTTAATCACGATATTAAACCTTTTTTTTGTTCAACGAATATTTTTTTTACTGTTGAAGTAATTTCAAAGAGCTTCTGAAAAGGTTACAGAACGATTTGAGTGCGATTCAGATGCGATTTAGATGCGATTCAGATGCGATTTAGATGCGATTTAAATGCGATTTAAGAGTGATTTAACTGTGATTTAAGAGTGATTTAAACCTGATTTAAATCGCTACGTGTAGCTCTAACTTGAACGAATACTTTTGGAACAGATGAAATTTTTTTAAGTTTAAAAAAAATAATAATAAAATATTAATTTTTGACTTTAATCACGATATTAAACCTTTTTTTTGTTCAACGAATATTTTTTTTACTGTTGAAGCAATTCTAAACAGCTTCTGAAAAGGTTACAGAACGATTTGAGTACGATTCAGATGCGATTCAGATGCGATTTAGATGCGATTGAAGAGTGATTTAACTGTGATTTAGGAGTGATTTAACTGTGATTTAAACCTGATTTAAATCGCTACGTGTAGCTCTAACTTGAACGAATACTTTTGGAACAGATGAAATTTTTTTAAGTCTAAAAAAAAAAAAAAAAATATATTAATTTTTGACTTTAATCACGATATTAAACCTTTTTTTTGTTCAACGAATATTTTTTTTACTGTTGAAGTAATTTCAAAGAGCTTCTGAAAAGGTTACAGAACGATTTGAGTGCGATTCAGATGCGATTTAGATGCGATTTAAATGCGATTGAAGAGTGATTTAACTGTGATTTAAACCTGATTTAAATCGCTGCGTGTAGCTCTAACTTGAACGAATACTTTTGGAACAGATGAAATTTTTTTAAGTTTAAAAAAAATAAAATAAAATATTAATTTTTGACTTTAATCACGATATTAAACCTTTTTTTTGTTCAACGAATATTTTTTTTACTGTTGAAGTAATTTCAAAGAGCTTCTGAAAAGGTTACAGAACGATTTGAGTGCGATTCAGATGCGATTTAGATGCGATTCAGATGCGATTTAGATGCGATTTAAATGCGATTTAAGAGTGATTTAACTGTGATTTAAGAGTGATTTAAACCTGATTTAAATCGCTACGTGTAGCTCTAACTTGAACGAATACTTTTGGAACAGATGAAATTTTTTTAAGTTTAAAAAAAATAATAATAAAATATTAATTTTTGACTTTAATCACGATATTAAACCTTTTTTTTGTTCAACGAATATTTTTTTTACTGTTGAAGCAATTCTAAACAGCTTCTGAAAAGGTTACAGAACGATTTGAGTACGATTCAGATGCGATTCAGATGCGATTTAGATGCGATTGAAGAGTGATTTAACTGTGATTTAGGAGTGATTTAACTGTGATTTAAACCTGATTTAAATCGCTACGTGTAGCTCTAACTTGAACGAATACTTTTGGAACAGATGAAATTTTTTTAAGTTTAAAAAAAAAAATAATAAAATATTAATTTTTGACTTTAATCACGATATTAAACCTTTTTTTTGTTCAACGAATATTTTTTTTACTGTTGAAGTAATTTCAAAGAGCTTCTGAAAAGGTTACAGAACGATTTGAGTGCGATTCAGATGCGATTTAGATGCGATTCAGATGCGATTTAGATGCGATTTAAATGCGATTTAAGAGTGATTTAACTGTGATTTAAGAGTGATTTAACTGTGATTTAAACCTGATTTAAATCGCTACGTGTAGCTCTATTTTGAAAGAATACTTTTTGAACAGATGAAATTTTTTTAAGTTTGTTAAATGAAAAATTAATTTTCAACTTTAATTTAGATGTTCAACTGTTTTTTTTCAACCAATACTTTTTCTTACTGTTAAAGTAATTCTAAACAGCTTCTGAAAAGGTTACAGAACGATTTGAGTGCGATTTAAATGCGATTTGAGCGTGATTTATTTTTGATTTAAACATGATTTAAATCGCTACGTGTAGCTTTCACTTGAACAGATACTTTTTGAACAGCTGATATCCGTGTAAAAAAATTAATTTTGATTTCAATATAGACTTTTTTTTTCTGCTAAATCAAGTCCAAACGGCGTCTAAAGAGGTCGTAATAATCGCCTAGTGCAGTTGGTATCCTTATTTCCTGTATAAGTCATCTTCAGCGCGTCCACGCCGTAAAGTGCAACAAATGTCCGATCCTACACCACTGGAGCTATAACTTCTTGTTGAAATCATCTCCAGGTCAAAATAACCGACCTGGTACACCAGGTATCCTAACCAGCCCCTTCGGAGTCAAAATTTTAAAGAGAAAAATTCCTCCAGGTCATAACAACTGACTTGCTGCACCAGGTAACCTAACCGGTTCCTCCAGAGTCAAAACTTCCAGGAAAAATCATCTCCAGGTCGTAATAGCTGACATGGTGTACAGGTATCCTAACCGGCTCCATTGGGGTCAAAACTTCCAGGAGAAATCATCTCCAGGTCGTGATAGCCGACCTGGTGCACCAGGTATCCTAACCGGCTCCATTTGAGTCAAAACTTCCAGTAGAAATCATCTTCACGTCGGAATAACCGTCCTGGTGCACCAGGTATCCTAACCGGCTCTTTTGGGGTCAAAACTTCCAGGAGAAATCATCTCCAGGTCGTGATAGCCAATTTGGTGCACCAGGTATTCTAACCGGTTCCTCCGGAGTCAAAACTTCCAAGAGAAATCATCTCCCGGTCGTAATAGCCGACCTGGTTCACCAGGTATCCTAACCTGCTCCATTGGGGTCAAAACTTCCAGGAGAAATCATCTCCAGGTCGTGATAGCCGACCTGGTGCCCCAGGTATCCTAACCGGCCCCTACGGAGTAAAAACTTCCAGGAGAAATCATCTCCAGGTCGTGATAGCCGACCTGGGGCACCAGGTATCCTAACCGGCCCCTTTGAGGACAAAACTTCCAGTAGAAATCATCTTCACGTCGGAATAACCGTCCTGGTGCATCAAGTATCCTAACCGGCCCCTTCGGAGCGAAAAACTTCCAGGAGAAATCATCTCCAGGTCGTGATAGCCGACCTGGGGCACCAGGTATCCTAACCGGCCCCTTTGAGGACAAAACTTCCAGTAGAAATCATCTTCACGTCGGAATAACCGTCCTGGTGCATCAAGTATCCTAACCGGCCCCTTCGGAGCGAAAAACTTCCAGGAGAAATCATCTCCAGGTCGTAATAGCTGACCTGGTGCACCAGGTATCCTGTCCCTTGGTCCGCCCTGAGCCCCTTGAAAGCTGAACTTTCATAAGAAATCGTTTTCATGACGATTTTTCGGTCTTTTTACAATAATAACTCTTCTAGGGTTAAACTTCCTGGTGAAATCATCTCCAGGGCGTAATGTCCACTAAGAGCAACGGGTGAACCAGGTATTTACCCTGAGCTCCCTGGGGTAATTTTTTCTTATATATCATCTCCAGGCCGTTGTATAAATAAATTCATTTTGAATATCAAAATATTTTAAATATACTGTGATTTAAAGCGATTTAGCGATTTAAAGCGATTTAAACGTGATTTAAATTAGTTAAATCAAGTCGGCCGCCCCTCGAAGCGTACTTTATAATTGTATATCAAGTCAATAAAAAAGTGTTATTCTTTTTCATTCCACAAAAACGTTGTGGTGTACTTTTATTTACATCACTTGAAAATATTACAAAATAACAAAAAAATAATATAAAAAAATAAAAAAATAAAAAATAACCAATAAACCAACTAAAATTTTTACACTTCTCTCAAAATGCGTCTCATTCGTAAAAGCATTTAATTTATTGTTGAAAAAAAATTGTTGATAAACTTGCAAACAAAGAGTTAAACAATAAATAAAAACTTATAGAGTTTTCCTAGTTATCACGCCGTTTTGCCTCTTCTACACTGGCGGATCATCCGAGGTTCGGCTTAACTTTTAAATTGTTATATCGTGCTTCCATATTTGTAAATTATACTATTTTTTGTGATTATGGCTAGAGAATATTGACTTTTAATATAATTTCGATGACCAGTTCTGTATATCTACTCAGAAGCGAGATACAACAATTTAAAAGTTAAGCCGATCCTCGGATGATCCGCCAGTGTAAAAGAGGCATTTAGGAGTTTAAAATTGCAGACTTACAATTTCATGATATATTCGCACAAGTGCAGCGTAATTTGGTATAGTTACGGAATTATTAATTTTATGCTAAGTTAACTAAAATGCACTCATATTTTTTGAATAATTCAACTCAGGCAACAAGGTTTTTGGGGTTAAAAGAGGATAAAACAAAGTTTTTAGGGGATAATTGATAGTTGATCATTTTTTTTGTTGAACTCGGCCGCCCAGGGGCCTTATTATGTAAAACGATATCCGCTACAGGTAGGTATATCGGGCGATATATGCGTACATATTGTGAAGGCAGCTTTAAGGTAGACGGGACGGCTGCTAGCCGCCAGATCGGTGAAGAGGTTAGGCTCGCCAGATTTGGTTGAAATAAATTAATGACAACAAATAAAACGTTTTTTCATCATCGTAATAGATATAAGCTGGAGTTAAAAAAAATATACGTGAAAAATATTCAGAAGCTTGCCTATTATTTACTTAAATAATTAAGCTGTACAAAGCTTTTTTGGGAGTTGATGTCAATGTGAAAATTTTACACTCTAAGTACACTGGCCGGACACCATATCGTTCCGAGGTTCGAATTGGTGCTCGAAATGTGACCGTCAGAACCAATTTTTTTTTGTACCAATGGTACCAACCTTCGTCCCAAGCACGCTAAACGTTAGTAAACTTAACCTCATCAGATGAGAGAAATTTTTTTGCGCGCGTGGGACGAAGGTTGGCATTAAAAAAAATTGATTCTGACGGTCACATTTCGAGCGCCAATTCAAACCTCGGAACGATATGGTGTCCGGCCAGTGTACTTTAATTACTAACTGTTACACAATTTTTTGATAAAGTCTCTCAGGAAGATTATACCGAGATTATAATTATTATTTTAGATATTATTATTATTATTCGCTCTGATTATACCAGAGAGGTATCGAAACTAAAAGCAGCAAAAAATCATGATTAATCATTAAAATCTACTCCTCTCCACAAGGTCGTTTTTTACACATATTATTTAATTGCTGGACGAAAAATTCACTATTAATTCCGCATCTTTTTAGCCAAGCTCTAAATATTTTCATCATTTAGTTTTTTTACGCTTGATCTTAGCTCAAGTTTTTGACACTTGGAAATAATTTACATGGAGAGGATGGTTGCACTTATTAATTTTAATGGCTCTATTCAGCTGCTTTTTTACCCTTAAAAAATTATGAGATAAAATACTTATTACAAAAATTTAATAAAAAAAAAACTATTAGATCAATAAAAAAAAGCAACACATCTTTAGATTAATATTTTTTTTTCTATTTTTCAACATAATTTTACTAATTATTTAATTTTTTAACTGCTACTTATATTTAATACGAAATAAAAAAAAAAAAAAAAAACATTTTATTTATTATCATTACTTTATTTCAACCAAATCTGGCGGATCTAACCCCTTCACCGATCTGGCGGCTAACAGTCGACCCGACTACCTTAAAGCTGCTTTCACAATATGTACGCATACATCGCCCGATATACCTGCATCTAGCGGATATCGTTTTACATAATAAGGCCCCAGGCTATTTTGGGGTTCAGAGCTTGGGGGATAGCTGATCCGTTTTTTTGTTGAACTCGAGCGCTCGGGTTTTGGGGGTTTAGAGCTTGGGGGAAAGCTGATCAGTTTTTTTGTTGAACTCGGATGCCCAGGGTTTTGGGGGATAGCTGATCAGTTTTTTTGTTGAACTCGGACGATTTTCTCCCATTATGTCACTAACACACCTTTGATTGTTAGCGTCATTCACCACTTGAATAGTTTTCAAGCTTTCTTTTTGTTATTCCAGTACACTCTGACTCTGGAAATAATCAAAGATTTTTTGGAATTTATCAACCACACTTTGAACAAAATATTTTTCAGTCAATTCAGTTGGGCATTTTGTAATGTGAACTTTGAAATAGACAAGTTGGAGCATTTATTCTGTAGCTTGTTTCAAATTTCTGAAGAAGTTTCAGATTTTCACTCTTTGCCAATGATTGGAGCTTTTTCTAACATATTTATTTTATTGATTGTTTTAACTTATATCTTCATCAAGCGAACCTTCGTTTTAAAATCTAACTTGGATTTTTTCCAATCAGTTAGTTTAATTTACATTTATTTATGCGTTATTTCAATTACTACATTGGGGGAATATGTAACAAGGACAATTAAGTTGTTTCTCTTTTTTAATAATTTTCTTTTGTTTGTTTAAACAGAGCAACAAAACTAAATACATATTGCTTGGTTGTTACTTGAGAGCTCAAAATAAAGAAACAGAAAAGAAGGTATGATATTATACTGATTACTAATCAATAATATCCTGTAAGAAATATGAATTAGAAATATGAATTTTTACGCTAGTAGCCCGAAAGTACAATTTTCGGGCTCATACCGGAAACGAATATTGTACTTTCTGACTACTAGCGTGAAAAATAGTATACAGCCCTTGGGAATGCAAAAATGAGCTAACCTTGGATGACCTCGCTTTTGGCTCGGACATCAATTTGGGTTTGCTAAAGGCTAACTCATTTTTGACTCCCTCGGGACTGTAATGTACTATTAATAGCCATTAAATAGATAGTTACTAGAAAAATATTAAATTCAGTCTATGAAATAGATAGTAAATGGATAACTTAATTCACATTTCTTACAGGGTAATTACAACATAAATATTTAAATTTATTGATTCATCTTCTCTTGCAGCTGAAACAGTTTTTGACTATTCTGAGACTCAAAAAAATACGTTTTACGGTGCATGAATTTTTTTCACTGGAAGAGTCATTTTTAATTTCGCTACTGAAAGCATGCATAAAAAAAATTAACAAAAAAATACTTTAACCAAACTCTTTTTCAGTTTTTTGGAGCAATAATTACATACCTGGTGATACTTATGCAGTTCAATATTTCTGGCAAGCCCACTCAACAATCGAGTTTCAATACAACTCAAAAAATGGATTAACTTTTGCTGACTTCATCAATTCGTTTGGAAAAAATTGACAACAATCACGAGAAAAATCCGAGTTTATCCAAGCATTGTAGTTTTATTATTAAAATATTCGCTCGGTCGTCTATGAGCCAGAGCCTTTTTACCAATATTCCCGGGGGCCATGAAAAATGCATTCGTTTTTCACACCGGTCCCGACGTAACGGTTTAGTTTTCTATTTTATCATTTTTCAAACTGTACCTCGCCCGCCTTCGTCGTCGGGGGAGCGCAAAAAAGTAATGAATAGGCTTCAAGCACCACCGCCAACTCGAATGTGATTGATTAATAACGATTTTAATCAAGATTGCACGATATTGATAGTTGAGTTGACACTTTTTTTGAATAATTTACTTTTTGATCAACAGTAAATGGTAATTTTTTTTTTTGAATGATTTGGTATTTGATTACTGAGTTATTATTTTTAAGCTATAAATTGATTTGGATCGTACATTTAAAGTTCTGTTAATCGAAATTGATGGACGTTATCAAAAAAGTATTTAATATGCTAGGTTATAAAGATATATTTAATTAAGTTTTACATTTTTTTTTTTACTCCAGTTATATGTACTTTTTACAGTTTAACAAATTTTCAGCCTAGTTTGAAAATTGTTCAAAAGTATTCAGCGCTTAGACTAGACAGGGTATTTTTTAAATTTTATTTTATCGAAAAAAGTGAAAAAAAAAATTTTTTGCTTCTGCCATTCTTTTGTACTTGTATGATTATTATTATTTTATATTTTTTTACTTATTTTTTTGTTACTATCATTATTTTTTTTTTTTTAGAAATGAAAATAGATATTATTAGAAATCAGAAGAATGTGTGGGTGGGCATGGCTATTTGAAGGTTTAGTCTAGTTGGAGACTTCAAATTGATACTTTAAGTAGTATGTAAACGAGAGCGCTCTCGTACCCTCCAGAGGGTACGAGAGCGCTCTCGTACCCTCTGAGGGGTACGAGAGCGCTCTCGTACCTTTTAGGAGAGCCCGGTGCTCTCTCGTACCTTTTAGGAGGGGCCGGTGCTCTCTCGTACCTTTTAGGGGGCCCGGTGCTCTCTCGTACCTTTTAGGGGGCCCGGTGCTCTCTCGTGATTTTGGAAACGGTCGCTTTCTCATGATTTTAGATCTCCCAGCGTTTTTGAAAAAAGGCTGCTCTCTCGTGATTTTGAAAACCCACCACCCGAGCTCTTTTTACAGCACGACTGTAAATCTCCCTGGCGTAGCCCCCCCTGCCACCAGGCGGTCCTCGAACGCTCTTGCTTGTCCCCTGCCGCTGTACGCTCCCCACTGCTCGCGAGCGGCTCTCCCTTTTATGACCCCAGCCGACTTTTCTGCTCGCTCTCTCTGTTTGACAACCATCGAGCGAGGACGCTCTCTCCTGCAACATCTAAAAAAAAATCTTTGAAGGACGAGAAAGTAGTTAGTTTTTTGTTTATTGAAAATTACAACCCTACCAGATTCCAATTCAGAAAGTCTTAAAGTTTACTGTAACGGTGTCCTCGAGCAGTTTGAACAACTTGAATATTTGACTAAAAAAAACTTGGCTCAATAACTGTAGCATAAATAACTCGCAGCCTGCAGAGTAAAATATTCGACTCAATAAAAAAAAAAAACTTGTACAATACAGTCGCCGTAACTCAATAACCCTAATAAATAACTCACGTTGGTAATACTTGGAGTCATGGAAACATGAAAAAAATTCACGTGACATAGTCCTCCAATAAATTATAATAAATAACTCACAAACCATGGTGCGTGCTAAACGAGGAGCAAAAAACAGTAGTCACATTGACCTTGTAGAGTTGAAAGTTTAATAAATAAATAACACAGTAGTCTTACTGAGAACAGGAGAACATGAGTTTAAAGGAGTTCTATTGCCTCTCCATCGCAGGTCAAGATCAGGGGAGTGGTAACGACCCCCCCATTGGAGAGTAAGGCCCAATTGAGAAAACTCATTTCAGGTCAAAATCGGGAGAGTGGTAATGACCGCCCCTCCCAATTGGAGGGTAAGGCCCAATCGGGAAAACTCAACGACCGCCCCCGCCCCCCATTGGAGGGTAAGGCCCATTGGTGAAAACTCAACGTTTGTCAAGATCGGAGGAGTGGTAACAACCCTCATTGGAGGGCAAGGTCTAATCCATGGTGTACAGTCTAACAAGTTCGATCCTCCCACGAAGGGATGATTCAGAGGTGGGGTTAAAGGGTTTTTTTTGCTTGGTAGGCACTATTTAAACGTCTTTAGCCCCGCTGTTGAACCATTCTTGCTGTCGAACTATTCTGATCCACATCAAGTCTACTTCTAAACCGTTTCAGTGCTTTTCGAGTGTTTCAACCAGTCTGTTTGTGATTCTTGTCTAACTGTTGAAGTAAATTAGTTTTTTTGTCTCAGACAACAGTTTTTCCTGTGTGAATTTTAGTGAAACAACTTTTTTCTTCAATTTTTTTTTCTTAATTAAAAAAAAAAAAATGGCACGTGTAAAGCAGACCGCTCGCAAATCAACTGGTGGTAAGGCTCTTATGAAGCCTATGCCTAAACAAACCGCTAGAAAATCAACAGGTGGTAAAGCGCATGCGAAGCAGCTGGCGATGAATAAGAGTGCTCCTACTGATGGTGGAATAGTCAAAGAATATCGTACTAGTCTGAATTTTACTAATGAAATTCAAATAGTATATGAATTTATTGATTTGGTAGCTAACAACGATGAAACTAGTAAGTTTATAAAAATTTTTTAAAACATTAATTATAGATTGGCTTTGGTTATTACATATTTTTCCAATTATAATTTTTAGATTATGAAGTAAACGTTACAGAGCCGTTGTCGGAGACCTATAATGAGCCGTTGGATCTTACGACGTCCCCACGAGAGCCTGATATGCCTCAGATATTTAGTAAGTATTTACAATTTTTTGATTAAATTTTGAAATAAAAAATTTGAAATAAACAATTTAAAAATTTATTTTTAGATCTGCAACGTTTTATATGTCCAGCTGGGGTACCTACAAGTGAGATCGTTAACGTGATGGAAATCGAGGAGGAATCTTCATCAGAATCCTCATCTTCAGCGGAGGATACGGAGACTATGGAGAGTGTATCTTCAGAGTCATCATCGGAGGATACAGATGTTGAAACCTCATCAGGTTTCTCGGATCTCACTTCTCCACCACCGTCCATCCCTGAAGGATACATGGAAGGTAAAATTAATCAACAGTATACTTAACTAATTTGAAAAATATAAATTGTAAAATAAATTAATATTCAATTTAATTTCTGTTTTAGGTGATTTTTTATTCAGCGAGGACGACAGATCACAGACACCACTCCAAGCATATATTGGAGATTACTTCTGTCAACAACAACAACAACAACAACAACAACAACAACAACAACAACAACAACAACAGCTAGAACAGCAAGAACAACCTGAACTTCAAGAAATGTATAAGTTTTTAAATCATGTGTTTGAAGAGATGTCGCGAGACATAAATGATGTGTTTGTTACTAGATTTATCAATATATTTAAAAATACAATTTTTCGTGAGTCTAATTGTTTAAAAAAAAATATAAGAGACTATATTACAGACTTAGTATTAGATTTAAAAGAACAATTATATTTAGAATTTCATACTTTAAGTAGTACATAGATTATTTTATTTATAATTACTATAAATTAATTATTATTGTTTATTTATAATTACTATAAATTAATTATTATTGTTTATTTATTTAATGATTAAGTGACGCTAGAGCACTACAGACAACAGGAAAGTATAAGTATCCAAGAGTTAAGCAGGTGTCCAGGAGCGTTCCCTTTAGTATACCTGCGTAGCTCCTTAGTATACCTGCTTAGCTCCTTGGGGGTTATACTCTCCTGCTAGCTGTCTTCTCCAAGATCATTATTTGTGTGTCCAGGAGCCTTCACTTTGATATACCTGCGTAGCTCCTTGGGGGTTATACTCTCTTAGTATCTAAGCTGCTGTGTTTTAACTTATTTTGTATAATAAATATTTAATTTTTATTTTAAAAAAACACTAATTTTATGATAATTAATTTTGTATTATAAAATGAAGTAAGGAACATTAAAGAAAAAGAATCGTTTATAAATTTAATTAATCTTTTTATTTTTACATATCAATCTCATCCCCCTGTATTCTTGAATAGTAAAAACCAAATGATGGAAATTTATAATCAACAGTATCATATCCCTCGGGGGTTGCAAATAAAGTTGTCGGTTCTTCTTTATTTAATAAATAATTTTTTAATATACAGGCTCGTTGGATTGCACAATTTTTAGCTTTATCATCTTTATGAAAATCACATAAATAATAGGAATTAAAATCGTTCTGTATTTTTTTAAAATTTGGCTGTTCAATTGCAACATCAATGATCTCTCTGAAAAATTATAATATTTATTTATAATAATAAAAATCAGAATGATTAATAATAAATTTAAATAGAAACTTACTTATTCCAAAGTATATCCTGAAGATACTTCTTTTTTTGTGAACCATATACATAAACTCGAGTAGCATGTACTAAATTCGATTGTAATATTTTAATAATATCACCCGGTCGAGTATGGCCTGCATTCCAAGGTATATGATGATAATTTTTTTCTAGATATGTATTGACACGCTTTTCACATTTTAAAAGATTACACCAAAAAGATGAAGGCTTGAAAAGAGCAATTATAGGTACAGACAAACCACTCTGCACACCATATATTGCAAGCTCTTTAGGGATTAGTATATCTCTAGATCTACAAGAGAATTCCAAGTCCACAACGAACGCCATTTCGATAATGATTTTATAATGACACAACAACGACTAAGTTACATTTGATCGTCTCGTTAACCTTTATATCACCAACCCCCACCACACCAAAGTCACGTGATTCACTAAAGTTAGAGTGGGGGAAAACCATTGTTCCAAAACCGTTAGAAATATAACTTTCTATTTTGTAGCAAGTTGAAACTTGTAAAAAACTGGTTTTAACTTGCAAACAAAAGAAATTCTTGACAAGAAAACTGAGTGGGAGGGGGAAACCATTGTTAACAGTTCCAAAAACCGTTAGAAATATAACTTTCTATTTTGTAGCAAGTTGAAACTTGTAAAAAAAAAACTAGTTTCAATTTGCAAACAAAAGAAATTGTTGAAAAGAAAACTGTTCCGACCTTGAGCTGTCTATTTTCACTTCCTGCTGAAAAAAAATCCTTGAAAATAGTTTTTCTCTTTCAAATTCAAAAATAGCTTTCTCTTTTTTGAGTCACATAACCATTGGGTATAAAAAACTGTTCCAACCTTGAGCTGTCGATTTTCACTTCCTGCTGAAAAAAATCCTTGAAAATAGTTTTTCTCTTTCAAATTCAAAATAGCTTTCTCTTTTCTTGAGTCACGTGACCATTGGGTATAAGTACTGTGGGATGGCTCTTGAGAGCTCAGTAGAGTTTGAAAACGTACAGTGAATTGTAGTGTTCATCATAGTATTTAAAATGGCTTCATTTTTGTATTTTGGTTTGAACATAAAGATATTACAAAGTAATCTTAATAATCTGCAAGATGTTACAAGTATAGACTTGCAGCATTGGATGAACATGTCTGTTGATATGACTAATACAATAAAAAATTTGCTTAACAATGGGAACTTGAATGTTCATCAAAAACAAAGATGCAACTCATATCTAATTCAATCAGTTAATATACAGGAGCGAATTAAATCTCTTCTTCAGAAAAGTGGAGGTGCATTGGAAGACAATCAGCCAAAAGAATCAATTCAGTGGAATGATCTACCTTCAATTTTTGAAAATCGAATTAGTTCTGTATTGGGAACTAACATGATACATAAAGATGTGAAATCGTTTTTAGAAGATGCTAAAACCACTTTTATAGAAAAAGTTAAAGTTGCTCTACAGAAGCAAGGCCCAATAAAAGTTAATGCTGAGGTTTCTTCTGAATATATGATTATAAAAAATAATATTGAAACTTTAGAAGTGAAAACGTTTAATAGTGCAAATAGTCCTGTGTATATGACAACAAATGATTTAGCAGAATGGTATGATGAGAGGGTTGTACAACCATTACTTAATCAAATTGAAGAGTTTGAAGCTTCTGGATCTGGTTGGACCTTAAGACAAGTTCTAAGTGTCACTTACAATTTCAAGAAATACCAACCGATGCATGCATGTTCTTTCATAGAGCTTCCGGTTTCTATAAAAAAAAAGAAAGCTTGTTTAAATGTTAGAAATGAGTTTGATAATGAATGTTTTAAATGGGCCATATTATCTTGTCTTCATCCTGTGGAGCTTCATGCCGAAAAAGTGAGTTCATATATTTATCATGAACATGAGCTAAATTTTAAAGGGATTGATTTCCCAGTTAGATTTGATCAGATAAATCAATTTGAGAAGCAGAATGACGTATCAGTAAATGTTTTTATTCTTGAAAAAACCAATGATGTACTGGAAGTTGGTACAGCTCATTTGACTGAATCATTAAAAAATAAGCATGTCAACCTACTCTGTATACAAGATTATTATTTTGATGAAAAGCAACCAAATAAAATAGAACATGATGAACCTCCAAAATTTCATTATGTGTGGATACATGACCTGTCAAAATTAGTTAGCAGCCAGTTAACAAATCACAACGGTAAACTCGACTTCTGTAACCGATGTCTTCACTACACTTTAAAACCTTCAAAATTATTAGAGCACATTCCAATTTGTATGCAGTACAACAAATGTTTTGTAGAATTACCTAATGAAAATGATAACAAACTAAAATTTACGAACTACAAGAACCAAGAGAAGGCGTCAATCGTTATTTATGCCGATGCAGAATGTAAAATAAAAAGCTCGGACGAATCAAATCCTGATGCCCCAGACGAACACATACCTTACAGCATAGGTTATTACTTAAAAAATAGTTTTAATGATACAAAATCATATTATGCTAGTTATCGTCAAAACGAGGAAGGTGAAAAAACTCCCTCTGAATGGTTTGTAGAGGAGCTCAGAAGAGTGGGTGAAGAGTATCAAGCGCTGTACGACAAACCCAAACCCATGGTACTGACCGCAAAGGATTGGCAAAACTTCGGCTCCGCCAAGAAGTGTTGGATCTGTCAGCATGGCTTCACCCCCTCCAACCCCACCAAGGTAAGTCACACCTAAAAAAAAAAAAAAAAAAAAAAAAAAAAAAAAAAAAAAAAAAAAATTGCTAAGGTTTGGTTGTTTTTTTTTCTCAGGTTCGAGACCATGATCACTTTACAGGAAAGTATAGAGGCGCGGCCCACAATTCGTGCAATTTACAGTACAACAAGGCAAAACATATCAGTGTCATTTTCCACAACCTAACTGGATATGATGCACACCTGATTATAAAAGATCTTTATTCTGATGACATCATTAAAGGGGATCTAGAGATATTAGCTGAAAACAAAGAACGCTACATTTCCTTTACCAAAAAAATTGAGGGTAGTGTCATAGAATTCAGATTCATCGATTCATTCAGATTTATGGCATCTTCATTAGAAAAGTTAGCAAGTTATCTGCCAGAGAAGCCTATTACCACCAAAGTTAATCGTGATTTTAAATTAACTGATGAACAAATAAAGTTATTAACGATCAAAGGTCAATTTCCATATGAATACATTGATTCTTTGGATAAGTTAAAAGAAACACAATTACCTGAACAAAAAGCTTTCTACAGTAAATTGACAGGGTGTCATATCTCCAACGAAGATTATGCTCATGCTAATCAGGTTTGGAAACAGTTGAATATCAAAAATCTTGGTGAATATTCAGATGTTTACATGCGTACTGATATAGCCTTATTGGCAGACATTTTTGAAAACTTTCGATCAACTTGCTTAGAAGCATATTCATTGGACCCAGCACATTACTACACAACGCCAGGTAATTTGAATTATTTCATGTTATTTATAGTTTAATTTTTTTACTGAGTTAATCTATTCATTTTATTCAGGTTTGTCGTTTGACGCCATGTTAAAACAAACAAAAGTAGAACTAGAGCTAATAACAGACATGGAAATGCTTCTTTTCGTAGAAAGAGGCATTAGAGGTGGGATCAATCAATGCTCCCATCGATACGCAGAAGCTAACAATAAGTATATGAATAAAGGATACGATCCTGAAAAAGAAGAAAAGTACTTAATTTGTTTAGATGCTAATAATCTCTACGGGTAAATAAATAAACAATTGTTTAAACAAAAAAATTATTTATAAAAAATTTTTTTGGAAAAAAATTTTAACTTGAAAAAAAAATTTTTAGATGGGCTATGACACAGTTCTTACCGTTTGGTGGGCTCCAGTGGGTTCAAGACACTAGTAATCCTGACTTTTACAATGTACCAGATGACAGTCCAATAGGTTACTTTCTAGAGGTAGATATTGAATATGATCAATCGCTCCATGAAGAGCATCAAGACTTACCGTTTTGTCCTGAGAATAAGCCACCACAAAACTCTAAACAAAAGAAATTGCTTACAACCTTGGATAATAAAGAGCGATATATAATTCACTATAGAGCTTTACTTCAAGCTCAAGAACATGGTTTGAAAGTAAAAAAAATCCATAGAGCTCTTCAATTTAATCAGTCTGCGTGGTTAAAAAAATATGTAGACTTCAACACAGAAAAAAGAGCAAAGGCTAAAAATGAGTTTGAAAAGAATCTATTCAAATTGTTAGTTAATGCAATTTATGGAAAAACAATGGAGAACCAACGTAAATATAAAAAAGTACGACCAATAAATAAATGGCCTGGAAGGGCTGGAGCTGAAGCATGCATTGCAAGTCCTAATTTCCATAGCATATCACGAGTAAATGATGATATGGCTATTGTTCAGATGAAACCAGCTAGAATCGTTATAAAAAAACCTATTTACATAGGTCTGGCTATCTTAGATATCTCAAAAACTTTGATGTATGACTTTCATTACTCAAAAATGAAGAAATGGATTGGATCTAAGTCCTTATCGCTTTGTTATATGGACACGGACAGCTTTATATATGAAATACGGGGCGTAGACATTTATAAAATTATGAAGGAGCACTCGGAATTCTTTGATACATCGGCATATAAGGAGGGTAACCAATTTGGTATCGAACCTAAAAATGGTAAAGTCCTAGCAAAATTTAAAGACGAATGCAATTCTGAAATTCTCACTCATTTTGTGGGTTTGAGATCAAAATTATACAGTCTTTTAATACAAAATAATGATCCAGTATTAAAGGCTAAGGGTGTTAAGTCATCAGCACTTAGAGAAATCAAGTTCGAGCATTATAAAGACTGTCTTTTCAACAAATCAATCATAAAAGTTGAACAGCGAACCATCAGATCAAGACAACACAACATTCATACAGAAAAACAAATAAAAGTTGGTTTGAGTCCATATGACAACAAGCGATACTTGCTGGCGGATGAATGCATTCAGATTCCCTGGATAAAAAGTACAACTGACACTCTTGCTTGGGGGGACTACAGAATACCTATCATTGAAGAATTTTTAGAAAACCTGAAAAAAGAAAATGACGAGAAACTTCGAGAAAGCGAGAATAATCTGGAAGAAAGGAATTTTCTAGAAGATACAAGAAATAAACACTACCTAGAAAATGATGTGAACAAAGAGAATATTCTAGAAGAAACCAGCGTGACAGAAAAAAGACTTTCACAAGATGACGCAACTTTTGGCAATAGTTACATCACTCAATGCAACTTTCTAGGAAATGAAACAATGGATTGCGATGGTTGGGATGATGCAATGGGGGCCATAGCAGACGATTTCGATGGTTTATATAAGGGGTGCAGTCGAAAACGAGAGCTCACTTGCTGCTCAAAATTTTCAGACGACGGACCTCCACAGAAAAAGACTAGACTCAATTTTGAATGAAACGAGTGATCCTAATAAGGTAAGCATCAATACTTAAAAAAATTCCAACGTTAAAATTAACTACTTATATATTAACATTAAATTTTATTTTGTTTTATAGATACAAAAATGGATTTCACTAAGATGAATGCTATGGCAAAAACCCAATATCTCCCAAAGAAGAAGTTGACCGATCTTGTCAATGGAGAATTCTATAAAATAACTAAAATATATCAATGCAACACCAAGTTCGGAGCTAGCATTGTCGTTATAATCAACAAAGAGTTCCAAGTGTTTCTACCTGAACGTTTAAGCACATTCTTCACTAAAAATCTTGATCAGCTTGAGTTTTTGAAAGAAGAAGTAGAAAAGGATCAGTTGTTTATTAAATACTTAGGAAACCGACAACTTGAGTTTTGTAATAAGCAGTGATATGTAAAATTTGTGTGAGATCTTGTAAAAATGAAGCAAGTGACATTTAGTGATTGTATTAGTGTTAAGATTATGTATGTGTATGATTATGCTAGTCGTAAAGCAAGAATGGGTCCTTGGATTCAAGCTGCTTGCGACAGAGAACGTTTTAATTTAAGAATTCAAAGGACCAGTGTTATACTAAATCCAATAATTTTTAAAATGCGAATTAAGTGTATGGAATATGTAATAGGACCTATTCTAAATAAAAGAAAATCATAACAAAATTATTTGTCTTTTTATTTATTTATTTATTTATTTTATAAATTTACCATATCATATAAAAGTTACAATATTTTTTTAATCACAGAATATTTTATTCAAATTATAAACTATTTTTATCTACCCAACTATTGTGAGAATTGTCAAAACCAAGCCACTTAACATAAACTTTATCATGCTGACTTATTTCGATAATCAAGCGTTTGACACAACAAAGTCACGAAATGTGAAATTAAAATACTATAAAAATGTTTAGGTTTTCTACCACAGGGGTACGTCTGTATTAATAAAATTTCTGTACTTCAACATAACTGTTTTTATTTTTAAAATCCTTACTTTGATTCAATCAATATTAAATTGAAATAACAAGTATCAATTACTTTATATTTTTTATAAAATTAATTTTTTCTTAAAAAACTTCCAAGTACTATATTAAAGCTGATCAAAGTCACTTTTCTAAAAAACAAACTTTATTAACTTCTAAGTATTTCATCAATGACATTTACGAAATCATGACTGTTTCATGAAACACATTCATAAAATCATGACTCATTCATGAATGACATCTATGAATTCATGATTCAGATCCATGAAATCATGAGTGTTTCATGAACTATAACTATGAGATCATGAATTGCCTTCATGAAATCACGACTGTTTCATGAATTACAACTATGAAATCATGAATTGCATCCATGAAATCATAAATTACAACTATGAAATCATGAATTGCACTCATCAAATCATGACTGTTTCATGAACTAAAACTATGAAATCATGAATTGCATTCATGAAATCATGACTGTTTCATGAACAACAACTATGAAATCATAAATTACAACTATGAAATCATGAATTGCACTCATGAAATCATGACTGTTTCATGAACTATAACTATGAAATCATGAATTGCATCCATGAAATCATAAATTACAACTATGAAATCATGAATTGCACTCATGAAATCATGGCTGTTTCATGAAGTACAACTATGAAATCATGAATTGCATCCATGAAATCATAAATTACAACTATGAAATCATGAATTGCATTCATGAAATCATGACTGTTTCATGAACTACAACTATGAAATCATGAATTGCATTCATGAAATCATGACTGTTTCACGGACTACAACTATGAAATCATGAATTGCATCCATGAAATCATAAATTACAACTATGAAATCATGACTGTTCTATGAATTACAACTATGAAATTATGAGTGTTGATAAATTTTGCTATAAGCCTCCGGGGCGTTATTGGCTAGCACGCTAACCGAAAGGTTGGTGGTTCAAGCCCACCCAGAGCCACTTTTTTTTCCAGCGCTGCAGCAGGGTGCGTTTGGCAGCGGGGACAACGCGGGCAAAGGTTGGTGGTTCAGGCACACCCGGAGGCGTCAGCGCCACAACAGGGTGCGTTCGCAAGCAAGGAGTGCGCAGCTGCATGGCTGGAGGACACAGCGCAGGAAGAGCGTCCAAGGAGCGCGTAGCGGGGGAGCGTACAGCAGCGAAAGAGAGCGTCCATGGAGCCCGTAGCGGGGGAGCGTACAGCAGCGGGAGAGAGCGTCCATGGCGCGCGTAGCCGAGGAAGCGTACAGCAGCGGGAGAGAGCGTCCATGGAGCGCGTAGCGGGGGAGCGTACAGCAGCGGGAGAAAGCGTCCAAGGAGCGCGTAGCGGGGGGGGGGGGGTACAGCGGTGGTCGCCAGCAAGGAGTGCGCAACAGTGGGGGAAGAGAGCGTCCAAGGAGTGCGCAGCGGGGGAGAGCGTTCCAAAAATCACGAGAGAGCGGCCGTTTCCAAAATCACGAGAGAGCACCGTCCTTCCAAAGGTACGAGTGCACACCGGCCCCTTCTAAAAGGTACGAGAGAGCACCGGGCCCTCCTAAAAGATACGAGAGAGCACCGGCCCCTCCTAAAAGGTACGAGAGAGCACCGGGCTCTCCTAAAAGGTACGAGAGCGCTCTCGTACCCCTCAGAGGGTACGAGAGCGCTCTCGTACCCTCTGGAGGGTACGAGAGCGCTCTCGTTTACATACTACTACTTTACACATTAAAAAATAATTATTTTTTCAGAAAAAAAATAAAAATATGACCTATTTCCGAGGTTAGCCTAGTAAAACTGTCTAAACTGAGTCTTTGTAAAAATAAATTAGTGTACGGAATTTGTAAATGTAATTTTAGAAATTTTGTTATTTACTGTCACATACTTAATAAAACTCTCTCAATCCACATTCAAAAGTGCCTATTTTATTGTTTTGTTTATTAAAACCCAAAAGATTTAGGCAGGAGTCATTCGAAATAATCCACGCAGGCAGCTCGCGAAAAAAGATTATAAAATTGTCGGGGAGGAGGAGGAGGAGTAAGAGACACGTCTCGACGGTTCAGTCTCTCGGTCGGTACTCATAATAATATTTAATCCGATCCATCGCCACGGTACAGCGGTTCGCTCTTAACCTTCCTTCCTTCCTCCTCAGCTCGGGAGCTGCTTTCCGAAAATCCTTTAAGGGCCTTTTCGCTTCCTTCAGCGTACCTGCCGCGGAGTTAAAAAGGAGAGACGGAGTGAGATAAAAAAAAGAAAGTCAAGAATCCCAAGCTGCTGCTGCTTTGCTTCATCCCCCGGTTCTGCTGCTGAGTCGAGAGCAGTCGTTTTGCGACTCGCGGCTGAGGGAGGATGAATTTTTAAAATCATTAGGGCGAGCTTTGGATAATGCCTCTGCATACCTGTACCGGAATATAAAATTATTGGACTGCATAATATATAAATATTTATTTGTTTGTTTGAGATATAGCCAGTTGGTGACAGTAAAGTGTTCAAGCAATCAGAAATATTAGTTCAATATTTGAAAACAAAATTTTTTTTTTTAAGTACATAAATAATGAAATTATTTCACGATTTGAAGGTTTTTTGGGATTTTAGGTTTAATATTATTTATTCTACTCAAGCTATCTTATACTTGCGATGTACTTTATTGTATGCTATAAATATTATAAAATTACAATAACAATTGATTAAATAAATGATTATAACTAAAAAATTATTGGTTGCTAATAGATTTTCGAGGATATAATCATTATGTAAAATCCAAAATCAAGATGAGTACGATAGCAAAGGTTAAAAAACTGAATTATGTAAAACAAAAATCGAGTAATCAAAATATATTTAAAACGAGGCCAGATAATCGACATATCAAAACTATCGGACGATTTTGCTCTTTATCTTCTCAGTTCTTTTTTTTTATTCGGCGTTTATTTAGATTTAGTCAGATCAACCTGCGTACATAAATATTAAGACAGTGTTTTTTTTTTTTCAACTATTTGTAAATGAATTACGCAACTGTTTCGAGAATTGAACTGGGCGATTAATTGTATTACACAAGGTTGAGATTTGAATTGATTGTAAGCAATCGCGTTTGATAAGGTGTACAGTATTTATGTAATTATTCGCTCTCGATAAATAAATATCATTTTGATTCGAAAAAATTCCGTAAAACAAATTCTAGAAGTTTAACCATGTATTTGACAGAACTAAACTGATTAATTTCGCAAAATCTGATGATCTGACTAATATCGAATATGAATAAATACTTCTAAGATACCTTTTTTCAGTTAAAAAACAGCTTTCTAAGACTTTGCTCAAAATATCTGAAATTTTTATTATAATGACTGGAAAGGTTTTTCGTGGATTTATTTTTTAAATGAGTGAATAATTAGGTTCCCAAAAAACAAGTAGAAATTTTATAAGAACTAAAAGATACGAACTTTGAATTTTTAAGAATCAGATTATCGTAGTTTCACAACAGGTCTTTTCAACAAAAAATTATTTAAAAAGTATTTTAAAAAATAATAAAATTAGTTGTAGGAATACTAATTTATAAATTATTTTCATTATTAAATTCATGGATTTACATTTTTGAATGAAATATTTTATGGCATAATATTTACGACGCCAACCTATAAGTACAGGTAACAATTTAACTTGCATAGCTAAATTCTTACTACTTATGAAAATTGTCGATACATAAATTCAAAATTCAATAATTATTTTTTAAAAAACCCGTTAAAACGTCGATTTTAAAGGGAAGCATCATAATTCACGAGATCCTTTTCACGCTGCACCGAACTCCAGCGTCTTACGGCGCTTTTATCTTCCCTCTTATATATTCCAGGAGAAAAAACTTTTAATGTAATTGTCCGTGGCTCGTGCAAACTGCTGATATCGTCAATCGCGGCGCGAGGGGACGAGAAAAGCGAGAAAGCTTCATCTTTTTTTTTTCTTTTTTTTTCTTCTTACTGTGATTATTATTATTTTTTTTCTTCTTCTTTTTCTTCCTCGGGTCTGCTATTCTCCTTTTTTTGAGTGCTTATTAAAAAAGTTTTTCGTGATTACTCGAGAGCGACAAGTTTTTTGTCACGACCTTTTGAATTATTGCCTGCGATCGTTGAAGTTTTAATTAGCTTATTCTGTTGCAGCGAGCCTTAAAAGTCGGTGTTTACAAACTTATTTGAAGATTTTTAAAATACAGTTCCATTGAATATAGTTTTTTTTTATTCTAAAATATAAGTGGTTGAAAACAGTATTGTTTTCGCCATTTTAATTATATTAATTGAAACTAAAAAAATTTTTGTTGAAAGCTAAAAAAAATATTATATTCTATCCCAATTCCTTTTTACACTTTATGATGTAGATTCATTTTTTCGGCTGAATCAAAGTTCAAAAGTATGATATTTTTCTGTTCCATCTAAGTTTTCAATACCCTGTGAGAAATTTTCAGTAGATTACTTATAGGCAAAAACCAAGCAAAAACCAGAAAGTTAGTAGGGTTTCTCGCCAGAAAATGGTGAATGATTCTGGGAAAAACAGTTTTATGAAATGAATCATGAAAAAGTTATTTCTTAATAATTGTTTAAACAAAAATATTTTAAATCAAAGTTTGACTATAATCAAATAAAGCACTTGTAAAGCTGTTTTCAAATTATACTTTTTAAATTTTATGTGCATGGCACCACTGCATAAAAAATTTAGGTTATGTTTATGTCGATCGCATTATACATAGGTATACAGCCGAGTACACGGAGAAGGAGTTACACCATAAAACACGATGCTTACCCTGGAATACACCGTATAACACGTGTGTTACATCGGTCTCGGCAGATCTCGGCTACTCAAGTTCTACTGAACTTCTAACCTCGAAACTTTAAAATTGTATACATTCATTTATCAAGCTTGTAATTATAATTAAAATTTATAAACATGTAAATAATGATAGCAAAAACATTTTAAAATAAGAATCGTACACAATTTTTAGTGTAAAACTTTGAAAAACTTGGTTTGTGGATGTTTCGACCGCCATCGTATGCTCTAGCTATCTAACTTGTCTCCCTAAAAATTTGCACTGGAAAACACGGTGCATGCACTTGGAACTACGCTGCACCACACGCTACTGTACGATTAACACATTGACTAACACGGTGACGCAATACACATCTTTCATCGTGTATCCCCTTCTCCGTGTATACAGCTTAACTATAAGCGATCACCAGAAACTTATGGCCAGATTCTGCCAAGCAGCCTGAAAGATCTCTTGAAACTTCTAGCAGGTCAATACTATTATAAAATATTAAAAAAATAGAGTGAAACAACTGTTGAATCTCGAATCCTCGATCAACGATCTTAAAAACTACGTTTTAAGTTTCCAAGCATGAAGCGTGGGGATGAAAAAAGGTGGAAGAATAATCACATGCTCCTGCAGGACTTTTTATCACCGTTTGCGCCAAGTCACTTCACGAACGCACGTGTATATATAGCGGAGGTTATCGGAACCAACGAGCTACGAAATTGGCTTCGAGCTGAAACTTTGACGCTGGGTATCGCCTGTTTTATATTTGCCTATTGAAATTTTTCTAGCTAACGTCTTCATTGATTTTGCAGTGTGAAATACTGTCTTCAATTTTAATTACAAGCGTTTCTTTTGTTTTTTGAGCTTTGTAAAACTTAAAAATAGTAATGTACATTTGAAAATTAATATTATACTTATAAAACGGTATTTTTTTTTTAATTTGACACTTGTTCATTATTATCTAATACAGCTGATGATTTCATAGTCCACCTAAAAATACTTCTCAATAAAAACATGTCAAAAAAACTAAAGTTAAAACCAGAAGATAAGACATTGTTCTTATTTCAAAAAATTTTATTGTATTTTTTTAATTACACTATTCTAGTGATGATTATCTTACTGTAATAAGCTTTATGAATCTATAGGTTTAAAAATAAATTTTTGATATTAATCTTAATTTCATTGATGTCATTTGCAATTTTAAACTCTTAAAAAACTTTAAAGATTTTAAGCCTAATATTGTACCTACCACAGAGCCATTCATTTTAGAATGCTCTTAAAAATACTCAGTTATCGCAATTCGAAATTCGCACCACCAAATTTCTCGCTTCGAAAAATAAAAGCTTGCAAGCTTCGGTCGATTGGCCCTTTAAAATTTTCGCGACTCCCCTGCTCAAAAAGCTTGATTAATGACCCTCCCAGTTAATGGAAAATTTATTGTTGACAATTTAACGTCCGACTGCGTTTCCAAATTAATTTTCTCTCGCATCCTGGAAAAACTCGATGAACCGCGAAATTCACGCGTCTTTTTTATTTGAAAATTCCCGCACTTGCGAAAAAAAAGAAAGTTTCAGACTCTGTTGAGTGCCTCAGAGCTTAGGGACTAAAATCGTCGTCACTTCCTGGCATCAATCATTTATTAGGGGGGGGGGGGGTGGCTTATTAGGATGGAATAAACATCCGCGAGACGCACGTGCGTATTTCTGTTAAATTATTCACGCTGGAGATAAGAGGATTTCTCTGAGATACATTAGATCTCTTATTTTATCTATGATCGAACCTTATTTCTCAAATCTGCAGTTTTAGTTTTTTATTTTTCTATAGATTAATGCAGTATGTTTAAACATTAAAACCGTGATTTGTTGATGTATGAGAAATTTTACGTAAAAAAAACTTTTTTTTGTTAATATTTGAGTGAATCAAAAATTACACATTCAAAATTGGTTACTAAATGCACACCGTTTTTTGTACTCTAAAAAAAAGAAAAAAACGTTGTCAGAAAAGTTATGAAACAAAGCTTATCTATTTTAAGTGACAAGGAATCAATAAAATTTTTTGGGTCATTTAATCTCATTTTACAGTAAATTACAATCAGTCAAAGTTTAATAATCAATGTTTTTTAAACCATATACAATGCAAAACTTGAGAAATTCTGGGTTTATATTGTAAGTCAAAAGAACAGAAATACCAAAATTTATAAAACTCTTTATTTTTGACAGAAAAAAGTCGTGACTAAAAGGATTAACAAAATCAAAACCGATTTTTTGAATAAATATTTAAATCTTAATTTTTTCAAAAACGTCACTTTTCATTAATTTTTTTTGGAATAGGCAGACTGGAAGCATTTTCCATTAAATCCAAGCTATCAGAAACTTTTTTATTTTTCTTCAGACTCATAGGAACTTTTAAATCGACGCCATTTTCGTTTTACGCACGATGATGGTGCAATTTTTTAAAAATAAAGAGCTTATTTCACGTTCGAGCGATCCCGATTGTAGCGTCGTAATGTATGAGATTGGCAATTTTGAATGCGTCTTAATTTTCCGAGCTGTCGATGGGAGTCGAGCGTGTTGCCATTATCGCGGCGTTACGGACGAACAAACGCCTTGACTACCATGCATACGGCCCGATCGGATTATCAGACTAGCGAAGGCTGCAACTTCGAAATGGGTCTATTCTTTTGCTGGATGGGAAAGTTTATCAGATGAGAAAATTGGATCATTAAAAAAACCCATTCTTGAGAAGAATATTTATCATTTTGATACTTTTATTTTTAGTTAGTGGATTTTTTTACTTTGTCCGGTCAATTATCTGGAACATTAGGTTTAGTTACTCAGTAGTGTTATGAACTTTGATGTGAAAAATAGTGTATTGAGGATGTATTATAAATAAAAATAATTTTGGTCTTTAAATGAGTCAATTTATTACAATGAGATTAATAAGATACACCAGACGGAAATCGAATCGTTTCCTCTTTCAAAATAAGCACTCAGAAAAAAAGGCCGCCGTCTTGTGGGTTAAGAACGGAGGTCAGCCATTTTTTCTTGGCGGTAATTTGAAAGGGGAAAACGATTCGATGTTCGCTTGGTGTGGATCTAATCGTTACCACATCATTTATCATTTTTTTAAATTTCCATTAAATCAGGTGAAAAATTTTAGCATACCCCACTTCATAATCAAAGTCAGGTAGATTCTCAAGAAAAAAAAAAAAAAAAAAAAAATTAACTCACTAAGTAGATTCAAACGACTCGTTTGAAACGAGACGACTGATTTTCCGGGTCGAAGGAGTAGTGCGGTGGCGCGGGTGAATGCCATTAGACGTGTGTATAACCTCCCACCCACCCCCCATCCAACTACGAAATTTGCATACTTGGGTATTCATGCTTTGGCTTTGGGGGTGAGTGGCTGAAATTGTTGCACGAGAGCTGCTTCCGGTGCGAAGAAGGGACCTTTCCTTCTTCTTCTTCTCCTTCAAGGCTCAAAGGCTCCAAGATTTATCGGCCCGGGTGCTTCTGTTTTGTTTGAGACTTTGGATTTATCGCGCCCACTCGCCTTCCCCTACTCTCCTTCCTCATACTTTTATTTATCTTTTCGTACTATTTTAAATATTTTTTGAAAAATTTGTTCATCCAAACAGCGTAACAAGTTTTGTTTAAGGTACAACAGCGAAAGTAAGCATTTTATAGGTATAATCACTTAAAAAAGAAATTTATTAAGTTTTTCGTTTCAAATTCCCGCCAGAATGCACACATTGTCGAGTACTTTGTCACGTGACCACGTCAAGCATTGCGGCGGGAATTCAAAATCAACAATTTACAAAAAATACTGAAAATTACATTTCGACTGTACACTATTCAATTTTTCATGATTTACACTCTGATTTAATTATGTTTTCGAAAACCCAATCAAACACCGGATAATTTTGTTGATACATTTAGTAGAAAACTATGTTTACCCAATTTTTCATCATCACGCTTTTATCGTGTTTATACTGCACCAAGGGCTGGTCACGTGCGCAGATTACGCGTGAAACAAGAAAAAAAAAATCCTGCCAACCGCCTTTCCGGAGGATGCGAAACTATTCCGCCGGCGAATTCGTACGTCTTCGCCAAAATAAACAGCTACTTCGGTTTGTTGTTGCGACACACAAATGCCGGCATCTTTTTTTTTTCTTTTTTGTTTTGCCCCCGGTGTTTGTATTGAGATTTTTCTCACGTGATGCTCCCCTGATTTCGTACGTGAGATTTTCTTATACGATTAAGTACCCGAAAGTGATTACAAATATATTAATTTTGAAGTCGTAATTCAATAGTAATAGTTTTTAATTTGATTGAATGGATTATTGGTTCTGTCATTATGATTTTTAATTTTCTGCAGTTGGTACACGCAAAAAACTCGGCGGAAAGAAACGGCCGGTAAGGCATACCAAGAAAAAAGTCGGGTGAAGTTACGCCCGAAAAATCGGCGGAAGGTTTCTGATTTTTTCCAAAGCCTATATAGGTATATGCCGCGGCCGAGTGCTGCCAGCTGGGCTGTAGCGCTGGAGATCTGGCAGATCCATCCGCTTTTTCAAAAATGCTGTCAATTTTTATTTGTTTGAACAATTTCTTTCAAACTTTTCAGAAATGTTCTTTAGGACCTAATCAAAAACTTCTTCGCTGGAAGTTTTTTCAAATATGAACTTTTATGCTTACTTTTTTAATATAAAGTTTTTGGATATAAAGTGCTTACTTTTATTTTTAAATGTTTATTACTCGGTTCTGAAAATTTTTAAAAATATTTAAACCACTCCGTTGGCAGCGGTAAGGGTTCAAGAATATAAAGCTAAAATTTCGTCAAAAAATATTAAGTGGTTTTCGAGTTATCGCGTGTTGAGCAGAAACTTGAATTTTTCTCGATTTACGTATTTTTTCGCATTTTAAGTTCAAATTGCAAGAACTCGAAAACCACTTAATATTTTTTGACGAAATTTTAGCTTTATATTCTTGAACCCTTACTGCTGCCAACGGAGTTGTTTAAATATTTTTAAAAATTTTCAGAACCGAGTAATAAACATTTAAAAATAAAAGTAAGCACTTTATAGCCAAAAACTTTAGATTAAAAAAGTAAGCATAAAAGTTCATATTTGAAAAAACTTCCAGCGAAGAAGTTTTTGATTAGGTCCTAAAGAACATTTCTGAAAAGTTTGAAAGAAATTGTTCAAACAAATAAAAATTGACAGCGTTTTTGAAAAAGCGGATGGATCTGCCTGCATCAAGCTCCAGCGCTACAGCCCAGCTGGCAGCACTCGGCCGCGGCATATACCTATATAGGCTTTGGAAAAAATCAGAAACCTTCCGCCGATTTTTCGGGCGTAACTTCACCCGACTTTTTTCTTGGTATGCCTTACCGGCCGTTTCTTTCCGCCGAGTTTTTTGCGTGTAGTACTTTCTTATTTGAACAAGCATTTTAACGCGTCTACAATTATTTGTTTGACCTTTCTCTTAAATCAAAATGTTTATCTCGGTGAAGATAAATTTCGAACAGGATAAGTTAAGTAGTCCATAAATTCTTCAATTTTCTAACCTCAAAAGTACAATTTATATTTATAATCTCTGTAAATTCAAACATCAGACAGCCCAAAAATCGCGTCACGTCGTTGCCGTCGTACTATCCCGGTTGCATCCTTCGGGACGGGCTTTATTCGTGCGCATCCGATAGTCGCAGCACGTGACGTTTTTGCACGCTTCGCCCTTAAACGAGTTAACCTCCGCTTGCATGAGGTACGTGAGAACAAGTCACTTCTCATTCCAAGCTGTAAAAAAATAAAGAATTGCAACAATGGAGTTTTAATGAGGTTTATTTTACAAATTCGAAGTATCATTTTTATCAAATATTGTTGATTCTGCACTAAACTTCATTTGTCGCCAGGAGTTTTTCTAATTATTACTTTTAGTTCAATAGATGTCGTTACCTTAATTCTATATTTAAGATGTATTTTGTTTACATAGTTATGATTTCTCAACAATTGAACTTTGACTGCAATAGGCTTCATTTATTACATGTATTTTTATTTAATTATTTATTTTTACCGCACTAGATGTCGCTGTCTTAGTTCTAGTTAGTGTTAAATTTTCTTGAATTTTAGAAAGACATGTTTCCAAAATTTAAAATTTAATAATGCTTTGCTTGTATAAACATTTTAAGAATAAATTTTCTATGATTATTTATTTTTAGTCCACTAGTTTTTAGGTGTATTTTTACTATATTATTTCCAGATGGCGCTGCATTATTTAAAGTCTTATAAAGACATATCTGTGTATCTTTTTTTTTATTTAAAGTTATGAAAGCTGCAAAAATATTTTCTATAATGTTTTTCTCGATGTTTTTAACACTTACATTACTCACAATGTTTAAAAAAAAAAAAAAAAAAAAAATTACCGATACACATATTTCTAAAGATTCTTATAAACTTTATAGCTTAAACTTAATTATAAACTATCAATTTGCGAATAATTGTTTTTTTTTTTTTTTTTTTTAATATGATTTGGAAAAAAAAGCAACGAAACTCAAAAGATGGGAAAATCAGTGACGAGAATGAGAAAATAAGCTGGAGCACCGATTGAATCGTCTCGGTAAAGTAGATAGCCGGTAACGCACAACACGTAGACCGTTCGGATGAGCACGTGCGATGCAATAAGCGCGTCCGATGTGTTCTCATTTTATTTCCTACCCGAACTGCTTTTCTTAATACGTTTATACAATCTATTTCATTCTTCTTCCCAGATTTTCTTTTATTCCGTTTGTGATTTTTCTTCTTTACTGAGTGAGATGTGCTCCTTAAATCTGTACGGTACTTGGAAAAGATTTTTTTTTTGAAATTGATAAAACTTTCCCTTTTTTTTAATGTCAAATTTTAGTCAATTAAGTGTATACTTTAAGCAGGCTTGTATACTTATAGCTATTCTAACATGCCTTAGAAATTTAAGTAATTATAAATAATTCATTAAAATGTAAAACCAATTTGTAGTACAAAAATCAACATGTCTTAATTTTCTCTTACACACTTTCTCAAATTATGATGTATGACAAAACGTCGGGAAGTTTCTGCGGGATAAAGTGCTTGGTAAGGTATAAAGCACGCAAGCGTTTAAGACGAAGCTCTTAACATGACACAAAATATCTTCCCGCGTCACGACGTGAAACGATTATTTAAGGTTGAAGGGCTAATTGTTTAATAGGAGGTTCGTGTAATATACGCGAAGAAAACGTGGATGCGATGCTCGCTTTAAGCTGACTTATCTTCATTAGGCTTTCACGCAACGTTTAGGAGAAAAATTATCGTACTCTGTCAACCACATTTAGTTTAACATAAATTTTTTGTAGAGTATGATTTAATGTATACAATGAAATTAGTTTATGAATGTTTGAAAATAAATGTTTTAAATAGGCTTGAGGTGGGAACAGATTTGAAAAAGCTCCTTAACGAAGGCAACCCCGCCATACTTACGAGTCTAAAAGTGACTCATTCTGCAGGCTGTATATCGCTAACTTGGATGAATTCTTTTTAGTATAACTGATGAATTTTTAAAAAATCAACATAATTGGAATCTCTATAATTAACGAGAGATTTATTTTTATAATTTGCAAGTAAGTTCGAGGTGCTTTACACTTAAAAAATTTTTGATTTATGTAAAAAAATATTTTGTTGTATACTTTTTGTAACTGTTTATTATTTTTTTATAAATAAAAGTTTTCTGAAGAGGCTAGCAAACCAAGCTAGCGAAACGTTGAGTAGCATAAAACTAGTTTATAGATTCCTTTTTTTCAATTATATCTCATACCTACAAGAGATCCTTTCTTTTACACACTTTAAAAAAAGTTTGATAAAATGGAACCTAAATATATAAATTCAAGCAAAAATTTTACATTTTCATAGTGACGCGTTTTTTAAGCTACTTTAATCTTATGAAACTTGAAATATATTCAATTTCTACAGTAAACCTAAATACGGTGTCAAAGAGCCAGAAAATAGAAACGAAACTTGCATGTGAAAAACTTTCTTTCTTTCTTTGCATCTAATTGATTGTATCATTAGACTTGTGAATCCAATTGATTGTAAATTTGTAATTAAACATCGACGAGCGGATTTTCAACCGTGCGAAAGAAAACTAATTCAAGGGAATCTTAATGAAAGCCGATAATTCCTTTGACTTTGAATGAGTCATTCATCTGTTTCCGAAACTTTGTAATTACAACGTATTTTTTCAACGCTTTTTTTTCTGTTTATTCAGTCATAGACGAGACATCACTCGAATTTTGTTAACAAATAACACTTTTTTTCTATTGAAACTAAAAAAAAATTTTGTAGTCTTTTTCAAGCTAATAGTTCCTCAGCTGCTTTAGCATTCAAAGTAATTGTAACAAAAGTATCTGTGTAACAAGTGCACGTCAAGACATTGAAACCGGTGGAAAAACGGGTTTTTCACTTGCGACCTTAAACTTTTCCACGAGAACGTTCTAGAGAATTAAAGCATAAATTCCGCAAACTCCTGCCGCGAGTGAATAAGAAATCAATCGACGAATCGAGAAAAGTCAGTGAAAAGCTTCTAATGTCGCAATTCCAGGTACTATAGTAACATTTTTCCACTCGGCGCTGATGTTTGAAGATCGGCTTCGGACAAAGATACCATTGTGGCTTCGCGCTAGTGGGTATAATAAAATTTGAATAATAATTGTGAACTTATGCAAAATTTACTCTTAACTCTTTGATGGTAATAATAATTTAATATTATTCGAGCGTTGGTTTGTCTATTAAAAGTCTTGTTTTTCAGAAATCGTTGCTTGCAAAAATTTTTAATAACTATTTTGTGGCCTGCTTGACGTAACAAACATATTATTATGTATTTTTCGAAAATTCCGATCAACATACATCCACTTATAAAATTATTTGCATTTTATTTTTCTCGATGGATTTGATTAACCTTACATGTTTTACAATAATTTTTTGCTCTGAAAACTTTACTTGAAAGCATTTGCAACAAAGAAGTTTTTTGAAATTCGATCAAGCTATACATTGTATTTTTTCTTATCATAGAATTTTATAATGCATATATATATAATGGATTTATATCATATTATAATGGAGCATTAATGATATTTGAATGCATTTTAATAGTTTGATGAAAATTTTATCTTCCATTTAGAGTTTTTCGCGTTAATTACTTACTTAAACACAGCAAAAAAGTTTTTTGAAATTCAATTTAGCAACAATGTATTATTTCTTATCTTAGTCTTGACACGATATCATTATAACAGTCTGCATTTTATAAATATTTATAAAAATATTTTACAAAACGATTGCATTTTAATATTTAGAAGTTCTATACAACCAAAAATTAGCTCTTTCGCGACCAAGAATTTTTACATGATTTGAGGTTCCGAAAATACAATAAAAACATTTTTTATTTTGAATTTTATTCACAAATATATTTCAATAATTTTTCATAACTACCTCTAATATTCTCATTAAAGCTGCATGAAATGTTCATTTTTTATCAAGCTCAATCAACTGATCAGTCTAAATTGCATGCGTTCTAGTTTCATTTTAAAAACTTTTCTTTCAGAATTATGAAAAATCAATGTTTAGGTACCTGCAAAAAAAAAATTTTTCATATATCGCAAAGCTAATTAATAAAAAGCAAATAATCGTTACAAAGTACTTAACTAAAACCTCGAAACTTTACTTAAATACTATTCGATACTGACTGAGATGTTTCATAATTACTACACCCAATATTAATTCCCAGTGGCCCACTTCTGGGAGCATGACTTTGAAATTCAACTCTAGAATCCATAAATTTGAAATTTCAACTCTGTAAACATCATTATTTATTTTTTTAGAAAAAAAAAAAAAAAAAAAACATAACACGTGCCAAAAGACTCCGCGTGTCTCGCCTCTCACTCTGCAGCGGCGGCGTTCGACAACCTCGATCTAAATTGCACTTATACGCAATCGATTAAAATCGCTCGCGTAACGCAGTGACGATTATTAAACACCCGAGTTCGTAGTGGAAAAAAAAAAAAAAAAAAAACCGGGTGGTGCCTTTTGTAGGCGAGCTCGACCACCTTGAGAGACATTTTTATTCGTTGTTTTTCTCACGGGAAATCCGGAAAATTACCCTTGGCAGGTGAAAGAACGGTTTCATTTATTTTATTAAAACTCGTTTGCGCAGTTGAAAATACATCGGATTTTTCTTACGGGTGCATTCTTGCCGTCATTGTAACTTTGTATTAATGATATATAGATAACTTTTCTTTGCTTGTACTTTATATTTTCCAGCAGTAGAAATATTAGAATAATTCAGATGAATTTGTATTGATAATCCAGACATACTATAATGTATAGTGCTGAAAATATTTATTGAAAATTTTTTACCTAAAGTAAATTAAAAAAAAAAATAAATTAAGAAAAGAATTATCTCAAAAAAATTTCACCTACAAAATGTTAGTTTTTAAGGAAAAAACGTTTTTGGTTTCAGGAAAGAGAGTGAAAAAATCTTGCACAATAAAAAAGTTATGAAAATATTTTCTTTCGAGACAGAAAAACAAATAATTGAATGTTTTTTGTTTACCAAATTTACTTGGAACCTGTAAATTATTTCGTCAAATTAAATTACAATTTTACGTTATTTTTTAAAATTATTTAAAGAAAAAAAAAATAATAATAAATAAACGTAAATTTAATTCATTATTTATTTATTGATTTTATGAATTACAATAATAATAACAACAACATAAATAGTAATACAAAATACGAATATATTTTATTATTATTAATTTTCATTATCATAGTATAGGTGAATAAAATTATACATTAAATATTATTTTTCAAAAATCCTATAAGATTGTATATTTTCATATTTAAATGTTACATTTCTACTTCAGGTATTGGAATAAATTTGCAATACTTTACATTAATTTAAATCAATTCTGGAAACAACCTTCTTTAATCTAATAAATAAACTTAGAAAAATTCTGTGTTCTAACAACCTTACACCCAGCAAAGAAAAAAAAAATTTTCTTTTGCAACACTGCACATAAATCAAATAAATTCTCAAACAGCCTTCTCCTAACGAGCAAAAATACTTATAAAAATTCAGTATCCTAGGCTCAATGACCGCTCGATCCTGCTATTTTTATCTAAAAAAAAATATTAATCACACTTGAATCACCAAACATCTTCCAGCTCAGAAAAATCTAAATTTATGGGTAAAGTCCAAGGTCTTTAAATAGGAAGTCAGCAAATGAACCCGAAAAAATGTCCTCGCGGTGTAAGAATCAATCGGTTCTTCCTCAAAAGTCAGCGTCGCAACGTCTAAATTCATATTCATGAGGCACCGAAGTGCGTCGCGCATTTAATGTGGCCTGCTCTTCGCTTTCGGACCGGGAATTTCACTTTCTTCCAGCTTGGGTAACGGCGATTACGATAGTTAAGTAGTACACTTTTCGAGTGATCTAGTCCTAAATGCACCGCGATGACAGCGAGCCGTTGACCGTGGAACTGGTTTTGATCGATTGACATTTAAATGAATTAGAAAAAAATAAAATAAAATAAAAATGATTTCCGCCATGCGATCGGAGGACGAAAAATACTTAGTTTGAGGTAAACATAGGAATTTGAAAGACACTATTTTTGAATTAAATTATCGTTTCGCGCAAATTATTATGCACGATGGATAATCACATCTGAAATTCTAATTAAACGGCGAGCTGCGATACTTGCTTTCACTATCTTTTCTGATACGAGTAAAATTCAATTTTACTATCGTCTTGAAAATGTTATGATTCACGATAAGTTCTTTTTTACAATCGTACTTTGAAACCAATATCGTTTTCTTTTTTTTTCAGTTAGATTTTCTTAAACTAAAAATTGGAAAAAAAAAAAAAAAATTTGAATGAATGTTATATAGAGAATCAAAATTAATAATAACAATAAAAAAGTAATGATGATACTCAACTTTTAAACAAAAAATTGATAAACTTTTTCGTGGATTGTACAATAATTATTATAAAAATTTTTTTTTTTTTTAATGTCCATTTTTTGGGAATATTTTTTATAAACTTTGAATGTGTTACATGGATATATTTTTTATTTTTATATTAATAAAATATGTTATAAAACAATTTTATTATTAATTATAATTATGAGCAATTTTTAACTGATGATTAACAAACAGAAATTTTTAGACTTTCTTAAATTAAAAAATGAAAAATAAATATAAATCAAACATTAATAATTGTAGTTATTTAGGATTTATGAGCAAAATTACGACGCTCATCTTTTAAACAAAAAATATAAATTTTAATATTTTTATTTATGTTTTTTAATAAAGATTTTATTTTTTTTAATTTTTCATGTATATTTTTTGTTTTTGATAAATAAAAAATTACTCAACAATAATTTAATAATTTATAATCATGAGCAAACTTTAACAGATGACTAAATAAAAATTATTTTCCCAGAAGAGAGATGATTAAGTTTGAAAAAGATGAACAAATATGATACGTCAACACCTCATTATAAAGACTCAAAAACAAAGTTTTTTTTGTTAATATATAAAAAAATTGTCATTATCGTCTTTATCTTCAAGGAATTATCGCAAAAACATTTCATAAACCTTTTTAAAACTGATTTAATTCACATCCGAGCAAAACAGTCCCGAGAACCCACTCGATCCTTGTTAACGAATATTTATAAGTTTTTTTTCAACACCATTCTTCAGCTGCAATATTTTGGCACCGAATGAGCGTCACGATTCCGCGAAACTTTTCCACGAAACACCCTCCCAAACCTAGTTTATATCCACCAAACCAGTTCCCGAAATCTCGACCGGACCGAAGTTCAATGATTTCGAATCACTGACGCAAACAAAAGCCGATCGCTATAAAAAAAAAATATATATATGCAAAAGGCTCGGTGCTCCCGTCTTCCGTAAAAGTAGATTTCATTCACGTCTAGCAGCGTAAAAAAAACGAGTGGAAAAGTTACTCATGCATTCGAAGGTTTTTCTAATTAACTTTTTTTTGCCCCTCTTTGATTACACCCGATGCATGTGGAATTGTGCGGAAACAGCTTCCAGAACATTCCTAACGGTATCTGGGATATGAAAAAAGTTATATTTTTTATCGAGTGAGCATAGGTGCCATCTTCCAATTTCCTTAGAAGTAGTAAATTTCAATTACATCAGCGAGCGGTGAAAGTCGTGAGAAATTTTTTTTTTTTTTTTTATTTCGGCGGATCACAGGGGCGACGAAATTTAGCAGCTTGATAATTGGGAGCCACTGCTGACATAGTTTTTGAAATTCCATGTGTGTGGTTAATCAGCTTGGAAGAGGTAGAAATTTATGGACTCGCTAACGAAATTTGACTCGGGTTACTCTATTAAAACGAATTTAATGTGATTTTATTCAGTGAAATTTTTCTTAATCATATAAAACTTTAAACTTATTTAATTATTTTATTTTATTTTTTTATTGATCTTTAAACCCATCACAGGTTATAAGATAATTTATTTATTCATTATCATTATTATTTTTTTTTATCACTTTTTTTAAATTTGGCTTATTTATTGTCTTTTTTATTTAACTAAAACTAAATTTATGGTCTACTTTATTTTTGTAAAATTCAGTTTTTGTCGAACTTCGTGGATACAGAGGTTTTCGAGGTTACTGACTACGAATCTGACTTTGAATTTTAAATTTGACCTATGCAGGGTCTACAAGATAAAATTCAATTTTTTCCATAGCTTTGTTGAATTCTGTTTACAAGGATTTTTCAGCATGCCGATTTCGAATCAATTCACCATTTTTAAATTTACAATAACTGAAATAAAATTCATTTTAAGATCTACTTTATTAAGGTGAAATTCAGTTTTAGCCATAGTTTTGTTGAACTCGGTGTGAAGCGGATTTCTTGAATTTAAATAGCGAATCAAAAATATTTTTAAATAAATATTTAAAGAATACTTATTTAAGATAAAAATTGAATAATCTATTCAATTAAAAATTAAATTTTGTTGTTTTTAATATAAAATTTTGAAAAAGTAATTCAATTTATGATTGGACCTTGCAAGCGTTAGCGCAAGCTAGTAATAAAATGATAATAAACTTCTAAATAAATAAATGCCTCTAAATGTCATTAAATATTTTGTTTGAATATCTCGTCAACGCAGACATAAATAAATAAAGAATTCAAAGCATAATCCCATATTTATACATTTTTAACCGTTTCTACAGCTTACTCGTCATTTACCAAAGAAGTCTTCAAATAATTCGCCCGCTAATACAAATTCAGACAACCCACGGTGCGGTTCTCCGAGTCCCTCCGTCCAAAACCTGCGCGATCCCGCGATTAAAAAAAACCCGAGTCCGAATCTTTCCCCCCCCCCACCAGTGTCATTTTTTTTCATACTCTCTTTCCTCCATTTTTTCAGAGCGCATCGCGAGCCATAAAATGCCTACACGCCTTTCTCTCCCACCTGACATTGTGTATCCGTACCTCTCGGAGGCTCGTTTTTCTCAAACGCGTCCCGGCTCTCGTACCGTACGGTCATACCCCCCAAAGTGCTCAAGATGATTCGGTGATCGACAACTCAGTGAAAAAAAAAAAAACCAAGTACTCAACAACGAAAAAAATTATTATTATTATTAAGTACAATGAAACTAGTGCCGAGTGTAGTTCTGCTGGTGGTGGTCTTCGGGTGGTGCGGGGCGCAGACCCAGGAGAAGCTCGTCGAAGAAGCCTCGTACGAGGACTCGTACGATACCCTGCCGTTTATAGCCAGGGACCTGGAGTTCCTGAGCGGCATCATCGAGAGGATCGAGAACAGGGAATGCCGGGATCACAGCCACGCGCTCCTCAATGGACTCAGGAACCTCACCACGTGGGCCGTTGAGTTCTACGATGCCACCGGAAAGCTCCCCGAGGGAGTTCTCAGGTAAATGATTGTGATTTGGGTGGATTGATTGTTTAGGATGGGGTTGGGAAATGACTCGGAGTCCAGAGTCCAGGATCAGGCGTGGACTCTGTGAGAGTCAAAGTTGAGAGTGCAAAGCTCGAGTTTGAGTAGTTTGGTAACTTGAGAGTCCAGGAGTCATCTTTGCTCAGACTCGAGCTTTGGACTCTTGAGTCCGCCGACTTTGATTCTCAAATATTCGAGTCTAAATCCAAAGTTGACTCTTACTATGGAGTCTGAACTTCAAGTTCTGGTTGAGGAAGTGCTAGAGATTTTCAGTAATTTTTAATAAAGTTTGGGTTTACGTTATAAGAATCTATGATGTTTACTTGGAATTTTGGAATGACCATTTTTATGGTAAATTAAAAAGAAGATAATTTTATATTCTTATACTATCTTGACTTTGTTTATTTATGTGATTTTGGAGTGCTCAATCCATTTTTTTTCTTCAATGATTTTTTTTCAAGGGACTGTGAAAAATTTTCTAAAATTCTGTGTTTTTTTCGATTTATTATATTTTACAAAGAAGTTTGAAAAGTAAATATTTATGAGAGTAATTGAATTATTTTTTTTGACCAGTTAATGGTCAATTAAGAGTGTTGAAAGCTCACAATTGGTCAAAAACAGCTCAACATGCTAGAAGGGCACATAGAGGAAGTACGTTAGGGTCAATCACTAATTGACTAATGATTCTAGTTTTTGAATACTTAATACATTGTTACTGAGAAAATGTTAAAAAAGTCCAATTGCGACACTTTAGCTAAATTAGATTATGATTAAACGTCAGCTCCTAAAAAGGGCTGAAAAAATTTTTTTATATCGATCACTCAATTGAAAAAAATATTTCGAGTGTAGTTAGAAAATAGATTGAAAAGTTTTTTTTCGTTAAAAAGTGTGGGTGCGTTCTAAGAGCTCACGGTAGAATAAGACTTAGAAATAACAAACTAAAAAAAGTAATTTAGTTTCAAGGTTTTGTTGTAATCACATTTTACTGTTTTTGAATGAGTTATAGGATGTTAGAAATTAAACAAACGTTCTTATCTATTTTTGACATAGCTTACTTATCGATAAGCTTTATTAAGCTTAATTAGTCTCTAAATTTTAGAAATTTTAATCTAAAAAATGTATTATGAAAGCTTTAAATTAAATTTAGTTTTAATGTTTTCTTGTGAGCTTGAATCTTTCATGCATGGTTTATCAGTAATGAGTTGTTATTAAAAATGATCGAAAATCATTCATTAAAGTCTGAATTTTAAACTGAATAAAGGAAAATTGGAAAAATATTAGACCATGCAGCTTGGGAGCAAAAGTCTATAGCAGTAATTTCAAAATAGTTACTTTTTCAAAAACTATGAGAAATATATAGAAAACGAATTAATTTGGAACGTAATGGATGTAATAGCCGCGTACATACCTACGAGTAGTTTTGCATAATACGTAACGTCAAAACTCACTCGATATCCTGCTTAAATTGCAACATGTGTATAAATTGCCACAGATATTAATTGACTCAGCCCCGCGTTGCAGTGTTTGAATACAAACGTACACTTTTTTTCATGAATCAACACTTTTTGCTTTTCATTAAACAAAACACCACAATTATCTCACGTTTTTTTGCAAATTTCAACAAAAAATTCTGGAACAATGAACCGAATCTGTAAGAATTACTTAGGTGGCTACGATTGACTATTATAAGTTGGTCTAAAAATAAATCTTATGAACTTTTAAAAAACCAATCTGCGTAATACAAAGTGCAACCATGCAATTGATGGGAAAATATTTGAATAGTATATTTAAAAATGAATAAGTGGAGTCATCATCGTGGGCTCTTAAGCCAGCATCTATATTCATAGGCCTCAACATCAAATGTCAACTTACAATAACAGTTTAAAAAAAATAAAGTTATTAAACTAATCTACAATTTGTTGATTGCTATTCCAATAAACACAGAAATTTTTTTTTTTTTTAATTTAGTTCAGTTATTGAGTAAATTTGTAATCAATAGTCTTAGGTATATGTTAGAAAACTAGTTTTTATTTTTGAAATTTGAATTTTTATTTATTTATTTATTTAATCATCAACAACAGACTAAAAGCCCTTCACAACAGTAAAAATATTTACATTGATATATCCCTTTATAAAAGAGAGCTATCGCCATTTTGGTGAGATTTTCAATGTAAGATTTTATTCGTGAGCTGATTGGTGTAGAAGTTTTTAAAATATTCGAAAAGTGCCTATTGAGGTTACAATCATTGTTTTTTTTCCCTATGCACGCTTGCAGCGCGCTGAGTGGTACTAGTATAATAAAGTTCATATAAATTAATAAACTCATTTTGAGTTTTTAATTATACCCAGAGAATATTTAAGATTCTGTCTTGCAATTTCTCAAAGTAGTAATAGGATGTATCCCAGCCTCTTCAAAATTATCTCAAATAAGTTAGATAAAAATTTTGAAACGCACAAATCGAAAACCGCGATCTCGAACTATTACGAAATTTAGAAATTTTAATACCTTTTGGAACTATGATCACGTAGCTTCAAAAGTAAAAGTTATTTTTTTTCTTTTCATTTCGTTCAAGGCTGGAGAGATTTCAAAGCGGGCATCTTCTTTTTTTCGTGATGAGTGTGACGAATTTATGGGATCACAATAGTGTAACACCCGAGGTGTGAACCATAACTTTCTATTCACATTACAGAGCACCGACAGTACATAAAAATATTTCTTCTCAAGCACTCTCGAGAGCTTTCGTAACTTGCGCAATCGATAATTTCTTTCAAAATTCTTTGAAAATAACGTACTTTTAATAATATCAAAAAAAATTATATTTTTATGAGATAATTTTTATTGAGTGACGTTTTGTTGCATCACAGGATGTTTTCTCTCGATTGCGTTCAGTTTGTTTTTCTCAATTAAATTTTCCTTTTTTTTTTATAAATTTTTTTCATCGATTTTTAAAATAAATTTCTAACCACAGTACGTTTGAATTTTTAGCTTCTTGTTAAATTAATATTAGATGCCTAAGATTGACAAAATTCTGGACATAATTGTAACTCTTGTCCTAAATATTGTCTGGAAATTCAATATAAGACGAGAAAAAGCCAAGAAAGTCCTGAATATTGTAAAAGCCTTAGTTACAATCCTGCTATAAAACTAAAAAAAAAAAAAAAAAAAAACCGTTTCATCAATTTATCTTTAGAAGCACAAGATTGACAAGATTCTTGACATTATTGTTACTCTTTACTTGGAATAAATAAGTTGATCTTGTCTCAAATGTTGTCTTGAAATTCAAGAAAATCTTGAATACTGTACACCCGAGTAAAAAATTTTTACGAGGTATAACCGAAATAAATATTTTATTTTCAAAAATAAAGTTTTTTATGAAAATCTTCACAAAAGAGAGAGAATGATTTTGTTTCTTAACAAAAATTTTTTAACATTTGATTACTGTCAATGTCAACAATTAATAACTTGAAATTTAAAAAAAAAAAAAAAATTTTTTTCTAAAATTTTAATGTCAGTTTTTATAAAACTCGATGAAACCAATAATTTTTTATAAAGTCTTGACAAAAAATTTTTACTTGGGCAAGCCTTACTTACACCCCTACTATAAAACTAAAAAACCCAATTTATCATTTTTCCAGTGGTTCGACCTACCACCTGGGTAACTTCGACGAGTGCCTGGACATAGGCAAGAACCCAGACGACCGAACCCCGTTGGGCATCCGGGGTCAGTACTGCCTGGGAAACGTCAAAATCGGGGTACCGAACGAGCGGGAGCTCAGGTCGTCGTCCCTGTCCCCGATGTGGCGCAAGTTCACCAAGCTCGAGCGACGCTACGACGACCGAATCGACGAGCTGCACTGGGGACTGTGCGTGCCTGACTCGTGCCGACCAGAGGACGTCCTCCAGGTCATCGAGACTATCTTCGAGAACACCCTGGCGAGGCTCAACTTCCAGGTGTCCGTCAATATGACCAGGGATGGATGCTACAAGGACGAGCCTTTCGTCGTCAATGCCTACGACATTGCTTATTTGTGAGTATTTATTTATTTGCTGGATTACGGAAGTAAATGTTGAAATTTTTTAAGACTTGTTGTGGGTCGAACTGATAAGTTTCTTCATCGAAATAAAGCATTTAAATCGTATCAAAAATTTTTTATTTTAAATTCTAATCCAAAAGTTGTAAGTGAAGCTGCAAATTATACATTTATGCATTTCATACTTACAATACAAGTTAAAGCAGTTAACATATGACTTTAGAGTATAAAATTGAGGTCAGACAATTTTGAGTTTATTGTATTTTACTCAAAAACTAGTCTAATTACCAAACATTTTTTTAATACTAATCAAAATTTCATACTTTTTTAAGTCTGATCAAAGTATTATCTGCAATTATTGAATTTCGACTACTTGTGAATTAATAGCGTCCGTCTATGATTATTTTTGTAAATTATCGTACTGACGATACTCATTCAACCAAAAGGTAGTCAGTAACAAAAATATTATAAAAGACTAGGTTAAAATATTAAATTTTTTTTTAAATTCGTTCATTAAAACTTTTATTCTTAAACTATCAGAATTTTTAAAGTTTTGAAATGACTGTCATCGCATCTAAGATTGATTAGTGATTAATGAACAATTAAACACCATTATAAATTAAGTGCCTTTGAAGACTGCAGCTTACGTAAATAAATTTCTGGCATCTACAATCTGTCTTCACCTTTTTTTTCAAAAGTAGAAAGCCGCTTTCTTTGTTGCAGGTGAATGTTGCAAATGGAAGTTTAGGTTTTCGTCGCGTGTGAATCTTTTCAAGTGATTGTTGAATAATCATTGCGTAATAGTTAAATATTCCCCTCGTTCACAAATTAGTACATTTTTTTAGTCAGCATAATTAATGATCATCTTTAAATCAGCGAGTAGGAGTTAACTTTTACGATTCGATTGTAACACTTTTTTTTTTAATTTTGATTATAACACGGCTACTTAACACTCGAGCCGTGCGTTTCTTTGCATCATCCGCGGATTTGTTGACACTGTCAGCCGATGCCAAGTCAGCGAAAGTATCGAATTCGTTTCTTAGCACTTTTCGAAACCGCTTGACAATGATTCTTACCAATACCCATGTACTCTATAATTTGTATTGAAAAATTTTTTAGTACTTGGACTGATTAGTTTTTGGTTAATCAGTAATGATATTGTCTTTTTGAGATTATCATTTAATAACATTTATTAAAAATAGCTTAAAAACAGTTTTTTAAAAAAATTTTTTTTCATAATTCGATAATGATTAGTCCAAAGTATTATTAAAAATTATACTTCAAATTCAAAAAATTTATTGATGACAATGAATAATTATGGTACAATTTTTAAACAATATATTGGTATCCTTGTTGAACATTTTTAAAATCCTAAAAAAAAAAACTCAAAAACAATGACCTTTTGATATTCTATACAGCTCTGAAAACAACAATTTTTTATTGGTTGATTTTTATCCTGAAAATTTTAAGAATTAGTCATACAAATTAAAAATTTTTTTTTAATTTTAAGTCATATCCTCTTTATCCTTTTTGAAAGTCAGTATTTTGAAAAAGGTCTTTTGTTTTGAAAAAAAAATCTAAAAGACTTAAAAAAAACTTTTCATTGATAAACACAAATTTATTGATTCAGCTTTTATGAAAGTTGAAATGATAAACAGTTTTTTAAAATCCAAAAAAAAAATACGAATGTTTGTAAAATAATCGTTCTTTTTTATTTATAAAATTTCAGAACTGTGATATTAGGAGTAATAGCAACGGTAATAGCGGCCTCGATTTACGACGTCTGCTACGTTAAAAAAGGCGCCGAGCCAAAGGGTTTGTTACTCCAAATCCTTTTGACTTTCTCAATGCCATCGAATCTCAAAAAACTGTGCGGGCCAGCACACGAGGATCTCAAGTTCGAGTGCATTTCGGGAATTAAATTCCTCACCATGGTTTTCATCATAGCCGGTCACACCCTCATTTTCATCGTCAGCGGGCCTGTGCTGAACGCGAAATTCTGGCAGGAGGTTTGTTTTAATTTTTTAAATTACTTAGTACTTTGAATTTATCTAAATTATCAGACTATATGTCGATCGTCCCAGCGAAAAAAAAACCTTAGCTTAAATTCTGCCACGAATAAAGTTACAATGAGTCAACTTTCAGTTACTATAAAATGTTTCTAAACCATTTTATTCGCGGTTCTAATTTTTCTAAATTGAGAGAAAGTGACTTTTGCTATCAGCCCGTTGATACACGGAGGTAAAAAAATTTTTTTCTATACCAGCCGCAAATAAAATGACTCCAAGTTTTCTGCTAATAAAAATCTCAAGAAGTCTTTTTATTCGTGGATGGTGCATCGAATAAATCACTGGTATGGTAGCAAAGATCATTTGAACATTTTTTTACCACATAAATAAAATCTTTAAAGAGATATTTTATCAGCCAAAACTACACCCATTGTAACTTTATTCGTGGCAGATTTTGAGCTAAGGTTTTCCTGCGCTGGGACCATCGATGTATCAAACCTATTAATTTTAAACAACTTGCCTGTAAATAAAATTATATTTATTTATTTTTTACCTCTGTAAGCATCAAGTAATTTCAATAGTATTATGTAATATAAATTATTTATAAGAATATTTTCTTTAAAATTGTAAAAATCTTATATACATGAGTTTTATTAATTCTTTATTTAAATTTCGTATACATGCGGTAAAATAACTGTAAATCAGAAAAATTTTCTCTCTGATGAAATCATGTATAAAAAAATATGAGAAATGATTTTTCAATCGTCAAAATATAATATTCTACTGAGACTTTTTTTCGTACAAAATGTAGAAACCTTTTCATTTTAAACAATAATTCTGAAAAAGTAATTATAAACTTCGCAAAGTCTCAACTCGATTTGATTATTTTATCATGACTTAGATATCCCATTGAAAATGACATTCCCCGTATGTTTCCAGGCAATATCGAAGGTGGAAAACTCGATATTCGTCAACAATCCCCTGCTGGTCGACACGTTTCTCCTGCTGGGCGGATTCCTCTTCGCCCGGATTCTACTCCAGGAGCTCGACAAAAGAAAATCCGTGAACTTCGGTCTCCTGTACCTGTACCGATACTTAAGGTGAGAAAATGCATTTCCATCAATCATCCCAGCCCATTCTTCTCGTAAAATTGGTGTCTTTTGTGAGCGAATCTACGGGTTAATTTTTCTTCGCACGTGAATCAGACGAAGGAGATTGGAATCGAATGAGCGCGCAAAATTTTCGTTATCGCCCATTAATTTCACTAAAAACCAGTTTGCGAAACGTGATTTTAGAAATAAAATCTTAGTCCTTTGTGATTCACCGTTGGTTCATCGTCGTCGTCGTCATTATTTTTTATTTTTATTTTATTCGCTTGAATACGTCATGCGTTCTGATCGTTCTTACGGACCAAACAAAGAGAAATCAAAGAGTATTTTTTCATCAAACCGTTTGTAATAATTTTACATGGAACGTTAATAAAGTACAATGTTTAGAAGCTTTAAGATGAGTTTAAATAGTTTTATGCACAAAAATTTGTACCGTCAAACCTCGGTAATCAAAAATTAATCTATAAAAATCTATGTTTATTTAAAACTGAACTCATTTACACATAGCTACTGACTATCAAAAATTTTAGTACCATACAACCGTAAGAACTAAAGCCTATTTTTTAAAAACTCACCGTACACTGAGGAAATAATTTATTATTTCGCGCAGTGCACTGTCCTTGAAACTTTCCTGAGCCCGCTCGGTTACATAAGACCAAAAGACTATGATAATGATTTGATTCGCAGACTGACGCCCGCCTACATGGTTATGGTCGGTCTCTACGTGACCTGGCTGCCGATGCTCGACCGCGGACCTTTGTGGTCCCGCATGAAACTCGAGAACGAGCGCTGTATTGCCTCCTGGTGGGCGAACGCACTCTACATCAACAACTACGTTAACACGGATCAAATTGTAAGTCCCTGAATGATCTTTATTACATCCTAACTGTGGCTATTACGGTATTTACAATAATTGAACAAGTTTAAAAGTATAAATTCTATACATCAATATACTTTGTAAATTTGAAAGTTGGCATACAACAAATATAATTAATTTATTCTTTTATGATTATGTACAGTATATTCCTATAAATTTAAATCATAGCTGTATGGACTTTACACTAGTAACAATGATATTGATTTACAGCCAGTTCTAGCCATTAAATAACCAGTTCAGAATTTAAATGCTCGTAATTAGCCAAAAGCTTATCCAATGATATTTACCTATGAAAGCGCTGCGAGACAGTTGTTTATAAATGCATGGTTAATTATACCTATATGCATGACTTCATCATTGGTTTCAGTGGCCTCCACCAGAATTATTCCATTTAAACACGTGCCACAAAAGTGGCGCTAGTAGTAGGTTCCCGACAAGCGATACTAGAGCACCTAAAGAGTGTCTTTTTAGTGCCCTAGCGTTACTATGTATATAAATGTACTATCTTTTTACCTGAACTGCTTCACAGCGCCCCAGGCGGCAAAATTTTTCTCCTTGAACTGCCAATGTTGGCAATTTTCTAGTAATGTAATAAAAAAATTCTGAATACTTAATAGATTAATGAACTTGGATGATTGTTACAGTGCATGTTCCAATCCTGGTACCTGTCAGTGGACACCCATTTGTTCATCTTAGCACCCGTAGTCGTTTACCCTCTGTGGAAGTGGCGTAAGGTCGGGCACTACATTCTAGGTTCCGCGACCGTCATAGCCACCGTGCTGCCCTTCATCGTCACCATCGTGCAGAACCTGGACCCAACGCTGTTGATTTACTCACCGTGAGTTTTTGCTTTGTTAAATAATTACTCTATGAAATGTCATTGCAAAATAAATATTTAGGTGTCAAATATTCGATTAAAGTAGTTACCTATAGCGCATATAACTATCAAAAATATAGTTGTAGACGCTCCGTTGCCCCCACTCCGACGGCACGCGCCGCCGCCGCCACCACTGCTCTAAAACCTACCGAAATCATGCATTTTTTATTCTTTTTGGTTATTTATCTCAGAAGTTAATACCGCCTCCTATATTATTCTTTGCACCTGACGATTCCTTTAATGTTTTCCTACAGAAAAACCTGCTTTTTTAAGATATTTTAAGAAAATTAAATTCGCAATCCGCTAATAACCTCCAAATTTGTATGATTTTACGCGCTCAGCATAGGAATCACGTGTAAAAAGTTGAAACTTCTGAGCTTAATATCTCAAAATTTAGCCCCGCTTGGGGGTATTTGAAAAATACCAACGTGTAAAGCACACAAAAAACTAACTCTATGCAGAGTTAGAAAACTTTTTTAAGAAACACTTAAACTGTAGGTAACTACCTTAAGATCTTTGTATTTTTACAGTCGTAAAATTAATGTTCATCGTATGGTTTGGATAAAAATTTTTTATCTTTTTTTTCAGAGAGGTAAAGGACATTTCTACTAACGAATACTTCAAGAAAAGTTACATCAAAACGCACATGCGAGCTGGAGCTTACTGCTTTGGCCTGCTGTACGGCTACATTGTCTACAGAATTCAAAATTCTGACACAAAAATATCGAAGGTGAGATATTGAACTGTAATTATTTACCTATTTGGAGTTTTTTTTTTTCAAAAATATGAATTTCAAAAAAATTTTTATTTTAAAACCCCACTCAAACGATTGAAATGTCGTAAGCTTAACAAAGTCACCCTACAAGATATTCAAAAATGATAAAATGCAGTTTAAAAAAATATATTACCATATTTATATAACCAAACTGTTAAAATATAATTTCATCAACGCATATCATAAGCACGTCACTGTCAAGCTTACGTCACACTTCAAACGTACTAACAAGAATTCGAGCAAGAATTCAAAATCCAAAACCATTCAAGAATTCACTGCGAACCGTACACGAATATCTAAAAAAATTTTTGTTCGTATTTGTTTAACAGAAAACCGTTAAATGGGGATGGATATTGAGCTGCACCGCAATGGTGGTGTCGATGTGCTCGATCAGCGTCTTTTACGGACCAAGGAAGAATTTCACCACCGTCGAGGCCGCGTTCTACTCGTCCCTGCACCGAGCCTTGTGGAGCGCCGGAGTAGGCTGGCTCGTCCTCGCGTGCGTTACCGACAATTCAGGTGAGTGACATCCTTTTTTTTATTTAGTCTCGCCTTCACTCAAAAGAGTCATATTTAATTTACCTACTAACTCATATGAAAACCAGTGATTGTGACATAAGTTGATTTCGTCACCTTGGAAGTATTACAATTTTTTTACATTGCAATTTTTCAGGTCCGTTGAGGAAATTGTTAAAATGGAGGCCCTTCGTACCCCTGAGTCGACTCACCTACTCCGCGTACCTTGTTAACGGCCTCGTCGAACTGCACAGCGCATCGACCGTTCGTGTGCCCCAACACCTTGATAATTTTACTCTGGTGAGTGAAAATTATATTCATATTTTTTTCAATTTAGAAACTATTCATAACTAACTATTTGATAAATATTTATAAAATATTTAGGTACATATTTCATAAGAATTTTAATTTTGATTCCTCTGTAAGCAGAAGATTTTGAATTGAGAAAAATTAATGATGCATTAAATTTTTGAAAATTAATTTTAAATACTCTACATAAAAAATAAAAATAGATAACAACTAAAAAAACTTTTCGAGAATTTTTCAGATAATTTTTGTTATTTGTAAAATTTGAAACTTTAAAATTTACGTAAGAAAAAATTTTGAATAAAAGAGATTTGATTCCAATAGAAAAAGTGAGGTCAAGGATAAAAATTAAGAAAAAAGGACCAACGTTTTTTGTAACATAAATATATATTGTTTAATATTCATTTTAAATACATAATCAATGAAAATAAATTAAATTAATTTAAATTTACAGTTTGGCAAGGTATTATCGCATCTCATGTTGACGTTCGTCGGTGCGGTGCTGCTGTCGTGCATGTTCGAGTCGCCTATACTCGGACTTGAAAGGATTTTCCTGCGTCGTGGTAAGAGGATTTTTTTTCGTGCAAACTTGTATAATGCTTAACTGAATTGAAATCTAAATTTTTTCATTCTGTTCTCAACAGAGAGGAAGTCGTCGAGCGACGATAATCTGACGAAAAAAACCGACAGCGAGGAAACTTCCTCCACAGAGGCTTGAGTCTGGTTATTCAATAAGCTGTTTTTTTTTTTTTTTCTTTTATTTACATACTTTACTTATCGATGAAAAAAAAGTGAAGTGATAGTTGCTCAACGCTAATTGCAAGGTCAAGAGAACTTGGTTGTTTAAGCTCGATGAGTTCGTTGTAATTTATATATATTTTTATACATTAATGTAAGTTATAATTTATGTATAAATTTGTTATCGACCCTGTTGATTCAAAAATTTAGTTTAAGACTTTTTTTTTCTTTGTAAAATTTTATGTATATAATAATGTACGCGAAGTAGCTTAGAAAATGCATTGGATGTTGAATAAAAAGTTTTTTTATATATAATCATTATAAACCTGTGTTGAAATTTTTTCTAAATTTGGACTTAACAGAACTAATCAAAAATACTTATTCTACAGTAATTAAAAAAAAAAATTCCTGATCTTATATAAATATTAAAAAGTGTAATTCTAAGCCTTAAAGAACTTTCGATTTCCTGCGAACAGTCATATTAATAATAATTATTGTCCAGAATACTGGGAATACATTACATTCCCTAGTAGAAATAGTATTTCATTTATTGTTTTCTTTAATTTACGATGAAATTTTTATATTTTGTATTAGAAAAGTTAATAACAGTGTCGTATAAAAAGCGTGTAAAAAAGTATGCCTAAAATATACTCTAAGAATATAAAAAAGTACCTTCTCTACTAGGGACAAGACCTTGTTGTATAAACTCCAAAAATATACACATTTATGCATTATTTTAGCAAGTTTTCTCATTTTACATGTAAAAGTAGTCTGTCAAGTGTCTTTTTCAGTCCAAGTCCAGGTTTCCTCTTCGGATTTTCTTCTGTCCCAGTATCTGTCATCATCATCATCTTGCCACTCCAAAGAGATGGAAGAACTCTCAGATTTAGAGTGACTTTTGGTATCCTCTGTTTCGTGACTACGAGCTTGCCAAACCAAAGTCATTTCGCAAGACACATCGGGTGAGTGAATAATTTCCTCGGATTGAGGTCCCTCGTGACTCATTTGTTCTTCTTTTTTTTCGTCATGCTCCTCTTTTTGTTTCTCCAAAGTTGTGACGGTAGATCTGACATCTTTAACTACGAATCCAGCCGGACCTTCTTCCTCAGATCTTGATTTTTGCAACTGCCAAGCTTTCTTGAACGGATGCTCCTGCTCCTGTTCTACAAGTTTTGGTCTTTCTGGAATTAAATACTCTGGATCCTCTTCACTAGCTTGACTCTGAAATGGAAAAATATTATTATAGCATTTTCATGTTTATAAACATTTTTTTCTCAAACTCACTGACCTTAATGATAGATTCTCGCTTGAACAATCCGGATTTTATATCCAACTTATTCCAATCTTTTTCCTCTGCCATTTCTTCTTCTGGTGAAAGTTTACTGAGATCTTGAATGGTAATCATTTTACTATCTTTTTTCAATCCAAAATCATGACCATTCATTTCTTCTTCTTCCTCAAAAGACGTTGGCAAACTTGTTGTTGCGAGTGAGTTCTTACGGTTCTCTAATTGATCTTCATCTTCTTCGATTTCCTCTGGTAATGGAGGTCCCTGCTCTCTGTAATCTCGCCTCTGAGATGAGTAACCGTTATCCTCAAAGTCCTCGTCATCTGGCTCCTGAGACGATCCTAGTTGAATCTTTGACACAGTCCAGAGCTCCATATTCCCTGGTCTAATAGGTTCTTTCAGCAATGCTATTTTTCCTTCAGCTGAAGATCGCCTTCTTAAAGTGTTCCACTCGTCTTCTTCTTCAACCACAGGTGGAACCACTCTGTCACGTTCCTGGGAACTTACTCTCTCAAAACGACTTCTTCGAAGTTTTATTTCTTCCTCCCAGTCATCTTCGTCGCTTATTCTAGGCTCGGCTGATGAACCCCGACGAAAGTTGTTACTGCTTCTCCGACTGTGCAAGTCCGGCGGTTCCCCTTCCGAGGATATGGACCTCTGCATTTCGGAAAATCTGGGCATCGACGATCTAGGAGATCTAGAATTTCGGTAATCATCTTCTCTACTAATAGTTATTAGTGGTCTCCTACTAAATTCCCTAAAATTGTTAATATCATCAAACTTTAGTATCTGATTCTATTTTTCACCATTGAAATCTGAATTTGTTTTACCTTCTGTCAGTGTCCGGTTCTTTGGGCAGGTATCTTTCCCTTGAAACGGACCTACGCAGTATCGGAGCATCGAGATCTCGCATCGGTGACCTCGTGTAAGTACCAGAAAAATGTCTTTCCCTTGGATGCAAGTAACTGTCGTCGTCCAGTCCTGCGTTGCTGTATCTGTAACCATTTCTACTACCTCTATCTACCTCATCCATGGAATGCTCCTCTGACCTTGAGGTTCTTCTACTACTGCCTCTATGGTCCCATTCGTCGTATGCCTCAGACCTGACCATCGTCATACGTCTCATGTCCAATTTCTTCAGTCTGGCGCTACGGTATGGTTCATCGTAACCGTTCTCCATAAATTCTCGAGGCTCTGATTTGGTGAACGTTCCTCTGTTCCAATTCCAGTTCGGTTCCGACTCGTCTTCATCTTCTTCATCGTCGTAGTCAGCTATGGATATATCCGCAGTAGAACTTCGTCGCAAAGATTTCTTAACATTGTTTTTCTTTTCAGGAACTTCGCTCAAATCTGGAATAATGGATTCTTTGATTGTACTCTTGATTTTATCTTCAACGGCTAAAGTGTCGCTAGATTCCATTACAATGTTCTTTGCCTCTTGCATGGGAATGTCAAATATAAGTGTCAACACGATTGACACTAGTACCACAACTACTGCTTCAACCGGATCAAGCTGAAATGTAAAAAACTCTGGAAATGTCATTTCCTATCTTCTAACTTGGTTTTCAATTTTAAATAATAACTTACAACTTTGAAAATTTTGAATTCCGACGAATACCGCACTGAGCCAACATTGTAAAAGAATACCGCAAATTGAGTCAAATAAATCGAGTAGGACAGTTTACTAAAAACAATCATCCAATGGCTTGACAGTAGTCTATTTATAAAACCTAAAAATATTATTTATTTAAAAATATATTTTTAAATTAATTTAAAACTTCAGGCTTTTACCCCCGTTATCCGTGAAACAAGCAAAAATCATCCAACACAAAGCGAGGGCCGTCAAAATTGGGCTTGTAACAGCATAATGTGTAGCCTCTTCGACGTCGTACTCGTAATCACTTCTGGCGAGACGCCAAGGAGAAAACAATGACCACATTCCGAGGCCCCCGGCAATTAACCAACCCATCAAAGCAAAAATCTGAAAAAGAAAAACGAAAGAGTATGTATGTCGGTCAGTAATGGCTTGTCAGAATAACAAGCCGGAAATATTGACATTGGCGGTACCTTGTAGATCTTAACGTTCTTTCCAGTATGCCGCAAAACAACTCCCAGTGTTACACCAAAAAGGTAAGGCGTTGCCCGGTGTACGGGTGAGGTGTAAGTCAAGTTAGCTGTTTTATAAAGATCCTGCAACCTACAATTTTCACACAAGAATTTAGTTTTTTAAAGTATTCAAACTTTTTGATTTGTTTCACTTACGTCATCCCGTGATAGATGATAAGTGACAAGTTGTTATTAGATGTTGCAAAGTACCGTAAAGTGGCTGAAACCTGGAGTAAGAAAAAGATGAGAATAATCCCAAGTATCGGCTTCATTTGTATGAAGAACACGACCACCGGTGCTAATAGAGACAGCTGCATGTCCAGAGCCAATTGATGCGTATGAGTTGCACACTATTCGAATGAAATTTTGATTTTTAAATAGAATAAATTTCTTCTTTTTTTTTTTTTTTTTATTCAATCTTATTAAACTTGCCATATTTTCGAATGGGAGATGGTTTTGTATATAAAGAATGTTTATCCACGAGCTCTCTTTGCATATATCAGCATTCCTTTTGACGACAGCATTCCATTGAGGCCCAGTTCCAATGTGTTCCATAACATAAGCATACCAGAGCACAACGGCTAGTAAAGCAGGAGTCAGTCTGAGAAAAATTGATGCGATTCATTAATAAAATGAATATTAAGTAAAATTAAAAATGTACAATGCTTACCTGATGTATCTTGCGATTAATCGACAGAACCATCGAATCTCACCTCGTTCCGACAATTCTTTAGCCATGTTGTAGGAAGTAAGCACGCCACTTAGAAGTAAAAATGAATCTGTGTAAAACAATGATGCCCTAAGTACCAAACTCAAAGGACTTGCTGCAAGCTTATAAAAAAGATTAAAAAAAATATGTTAGAGCTCATTTTAAAGATTTGTAGAAATCTAAAATACCTCGGTAAGAGCAGCCCGATTAGAGTATGGTAAATTGGATACAGGAATGAGCTTGTGGGCGATGTACAGAGCGATGGTGGCTAAGGATCTTATACCGTGGATACAACCGATGTCCGAAGATCTCGTTTCTTTTCTTTCAAATAGCGCCTTTGTGGTTCTTTTTAGAGAGAATGACATTATTATCCTTTCCGAATAACTGCCTGAAAGTAATCATATTTTTTATTGAATGCTTTTTAAAGCCAAATGTTTTTACGTAAAAATCAAGCTCACCTTTCTCTTGAACGGTTGAAAAAAGATCTCTGAATGTCGCGACTAGTGAGAGACACACGAACATGACGTAGAAGTAACTGTAATTAATAATTGTTATTTTCAATAAAAATCATATTTTCAAGAAAACTTAGAATTTGAAAATAAAGAATATTTTTTTAAACTTAGTACTCACAGGACTCCTATAGTCTCCTTCGGGTAGCTCGTTTTGGTTTGTTTAACGTAGCACATGTCAGGATCGACATTTACGACGAACCTTATTCCAATTGAATTGTTGTATGGATTGAGTGCATCCTCTACGGCTATTTGAGCGTCTTCAGCTGTACAAGCAGCTGGCAAACACAATGCCCAGTTTGCAGTCGTGAACTTGGGCACAAAGTGACCCGGCTGAAATCAAATAATTTCTTTTTATGTTTTTCACGTCTTCCAGTATTTTTCTGCTATTGGGTGGATTATAACGATTAGGAATAGCTTATTCTTTTTTTAAAAAATTCAATTTTGAACTCTGTAAATTTTAAATACTTATTTTGAAAATTTAAATAATATTTTATAAATCACCTTTACTCGATAGAAATAAAATGCTTTGAAACAAAAGTTTTGTGCACAAATTTTTTTCTCAATATGATGGTATCTTACTGTACAGATAACGCAAATACACATGATTATGTTCTACGTACTTACGTCGCTCAAATTGCCTTTAATCAAGGCGCGACTCTGTAAAAGATTGACGGGAACGTCGGCATTGGGATGAACCGGATGCAGGTCAACGTTAGCCAAGCAATACTTCCCGTGCACCTTTAACGTGGTTTCCTCATCTAAGACCACGTGAGCAGCTACACCAAGGCACTGGTCGAAATCACCCAGTTGATTGACGTTGCCGCGCAATAAGCCCGAAGGTATTTTAGCGCTCGAGTCTAGCACTGTTTCGAAAAACATACTAATGTTATTATGTTATCTCTACCATAGGTTTTAAATTCGTTAAATTTTTTTTTCAATAGATGTTAACTTTGAATTAAATTCTTTGTTACTATACCATTTCTTATCGATCAAGAATTTCATCAGATTTATTTATAAAAATTTTTATTTCTTCTATACTCTAGTACACAATAGTATATTATAGTACGGTGCTATATATAGTATAGTACACTGCTGTATACTATTTTATAGTAAGAGTAACCGAAAACACGCATCAAAGATTTGATTTTGAGGTTAGAGTGACCAGCACTACTATAAAACAAAATAATTATAAGAAAATAAAATTAATACTCTGTAAAGCCCAAAGTTTAAGCCCTCTCAGCTGCCGCAGAAAGATTTTGCCGTGGCGCTGACAGACCGGATTTTCAACAGCTGTAAAATTTGGCACGAAGGTCGGCACGCTGAGAATCATGTCGTTTAGCTCGAGCAAACTGAGTACTTTCTTATCACCACGCTCGACTAAGAAACAAACAAAAAATTAATAAAAATATGGCAAATTGTTAGACTAGCAACTCACCTTTCAGTTCTGGATGCGTTTTTTTTATCACTGGACGCTTCTCTTCTTTCGATTCAACTAGTTTTTCCATGGATTCATCTTCACCATCAAGCTCTTCGGTGTCGTCATCAAGTTCTTCAACCTCATCATCTGGTTCTTGATCATCGTCATCCAGTTCTTCCAGTTCATCGTCTCCTTCTTCAATATTCTCATCAAGACTTTCATCTTCACCTTCTGCAGGGGTTCTTTTACTGTAATCACTGTCATCCTCATCTTCTTCGTTTCTACTTTCTTCGTCTTCGTTTTCGGCTTGTTCATCGTCTTCATTTTCAGCTGAAGAATCATCCTTTGGCTTGGTTTTCATTTTTTTCCTCTCTTCTTCTCTTTTCTTCGCATCCTCAACTTCCTTTTTTAACCTCAAAACTCTTTTTTTGTCTTCTACTGCGTCGCGTTTTTTCTCTGCATCTTCATCTTCATCTTTCTTCTTCTTTTCAGCGTCCTCTAAATCCTTTTGCTTTTTTTCTTCATCTTTTCTTTTCTTCTCGGCTTCAGCTAGTTCCTTCTTTCTTTTTTCTTCTTCTTTTCTCTTTTTTTCAGCTTCTTCTAATTGTTTCTTCTTTTTTTCTTCATCTTTTTTCTTTTTCTCAGCTTCTTCTAACTCCTTTTTTCGTTTCTCTTCTTCTTTTCTTTTTCTTTCATCTTCTTTTCTCTTCTTTTCAGCTTCTTCTAACACTTTTCTACGTTCTTCTTCTTTCTTTTTTTTTTCAGCTTCTTCTAGTTCTCTTCTTCTCTCCTCTTCCTTTCTCTTTCTTTCAGCTTCTTCCAGCTCCTTTACTTTACGTTCTTCCTCTTCTTTAGCCTTTTTTTCTTCCTCCTCTTCTAATCTTCGTCGTTCTTGCTCTTCTTGAAGACGTTTTTCAGCTTCTTGAATCAATAACTTTTCTGCCTCTTCTCTTTTTCTACGCACTTCTTCCTCTCTTTTCCGCCTTTCTTCATCTTCCCGTTCTTTTTTCTTTTTCATTTCATCTTCTATTCGTTTTCGCTGCTCTTCCAAATCTTTTTTCCTTCTGAGCTCTTCTTTTTGCCTCGTCTCTTGCTCTTCTCTTTCTTTCTTCAATTTTTTTTCTTCTTCCTCCTTTTTCTTTCTCTCCTCTTCCTCTTTTTGTAATTTCACTTTGTCATCAGTGCTTGCATCCTCTTCGTCTTCACTGTCATCTTCCACTTCAATTTGCACAATTTCATCTTCACCGTAATCATCCTCGTCGTCGCTAACGCTGGCCGCGTCGTCTTCAATTTTCGTCAACTTGGACCACAATTTTCCAGGAGTAACTTTCTTGGCCACCGTCTCAAGCTCATCTGCAGGTGGTTTCTTGGCAAAGTTCCCTCTTGCACTGGCCGTTTCGAAGCCGCGTTTCGCCCTTATTCCGGCCTGTCCTGGCCATGGGGACGGTGGACATCGTCCCGAGTGGCAGACCTCCTGGTCACGCACTCGGAAGCCATAAGCTGTGTAGAAAAGTCCAGCTGTAAGCACCAAAAAAATCGGTATCAGAAAGCACTTGCCCGGGCTGGGCACCGCCATCCTCGTTCAGCATTCACATCTGTTTGTTTTGAAATCACGAAAAGAGTTCCAAACGCTGTTGCTGCTGCTGCTACCGCTGTTGCTATTTCGATCGAGCGAAATAACTCATTTGGACGCGGTTTTGAGGATGTAAAGGCGTGATTGATGTACACGGTTATTTAAGTTGTTGAAAAAACACACCCAAACTATTTCACTTATTTTTTTTTTTCACTTTGATTCACACTAAAATTTACAAGAAAAAAATACTTTTTCCAATAGCACTGAACATTAATTTCTTGTAAGACAACCGAAAGCTCCGCAAGCTCGGTCCAGTAACTGCTTATAAAAAACAAAAACCGCACACACGGGACGAGAAAAAAATAAAATAAAGGAGAGAGGGAGGAGGAGAGAAAGAGTTTGAGAAAAAAGGCCTCTCTCCCGATCGAACGGACGGTTCGGGAGAAAGAGCCTCCGCGGACCGGCGCGGCGGTGGAAACGGCTAAGGCGGCGGCGGCGGCGACGGGCAGGAGAGAAAGACGGAAATAGGGTGCAAAATTAGAGCACATGGCAGTGTACCAAGCGGGGTTCACAACACGCTCGCCTCCGGAGTTTTAATTTAGACGCGCGGTCCACGAGTGATGGTCTTTCTCGCAGTCGTCGTTTCTTATGTAATACCCGCGCGGGCATTCTAGTTTTCGGTGTGTTTTGGGCGCTACCAGCGAGACCTTCGGCCTTTTTTTCTTGGTCGCGGGAACCAGGGAGTGGGGAAGACGCCCCCGCCTTGGCTCTGACTTGGGCTTGAAATCACTCCCTATAAGAATGAATCGTCTGATTCGATTGATTCTTTCACTTTATTTATTTACTTTTTTTTTTTTGGAAAAATTGTACTGAGATCAATGTTTTTTAAAATCGTATCAGAGGAATAAAATAATTTAAAATTAATTTTTAATTGGATTTTAAATACTTATGTAAAAATAAATTTAACGAGAGTCCAAGTTTTCTTCGTCACGGGCAATTATCACTTATTTCCTATTTTTAATCTTTCAGCTGAAAAGATGAAAACAATTACAATTGCTGGTTTGGAGGGTTCACTGAAGTGAAAAAGACAAATTAAAGGTTTTTTGAGAAAGTTGATTTTTAGTTATATTTTATTAGACTGTTTTTAAAATATAAAATATTTCAAAAATTCTTAATTTTTATTATACTTCATTAATAATTATATTTTAATTTTTAGACTTAAAAATATGTGACTAGTTATCAATCTTAAAACTATAAATTAAGTTATAACTATTTATCATTCGTTGCGGTCTTCAAAGACTTAAGATTTTTGCGCAGTCTTATTCTTCAGTATTTTTTCTAGTATTATGATCGGTGACTCAAACAGTATGGAAAAGAAAAAAGCACTGGTAACAGTCAGCATGAAGTTACTCAAAAAGGTTGTCCACTGAAATTAAAATTTTTTAAATAATTTTCTGACTTTATTAAATAAAAAAAAATAAATATTATTCTTACGATATAGTAATCTGAAAAATACGTTGAGTTTCTCGTTCGTGCAGTGGTCATTAATAAAACCAACAAATGCACTAAATAGATACAGTAAGACAGTCTGCTGATGGGTGCAAGAAAGTTTTGAGATAAAATTTTCAAGATTACTCCTGTAATAATAACAATAATAATAAAAAAACATAATTTTTAAAGTTAATAACAATTTTATTACAAACCTCTGTGACTATTCATGGAAGCGTAAATGATCCAAGAAATTCCAAATCCCCATATAGGTTTTGAAATTGATGAAAACAAAGTCTCTAAAAAAAGATCGTATTCGTAGTTTTCTCTCATAAAATACCTCAAGCCTAAAATACAGAAAGTAAAAGCTCCAAAGGCTAACCACAATCCAGTTACTTTTAAAATCTATAAAAAAAATTTGTAGCAGATTAAAAAGTATTTTGTACAAAATATTTAAAACAAATAATTTCAAATTCCAATTACCTTCATTAAAAAATTAATCTTTTTTGTTACTGCGTACCCAAAAAAAATTCCAACTAGCCAAGGAGCAGCTCGAGTATAAGGCATCGTATACACATCTTGAAATCCTCTCTTAACTTCGTCCATACTGCAAAAAAATTGTTTAAAATTTCCTGATATTCTAACGTTTTCAGTTAAGTTTGAATAAAAATCCTACTTTTCAATATGGGTTACGGACAGCATATGATACTTGTTGATACCCACTATATCGGCATGAATTATCAACGTACCAACAAGTAAAGCTGCTACGATTTTCAAACCCACTTTTGGTTTATAGTGGAGCGGAAGAAGAATTATGGGCGAAACCAAAAATAGTTGCATTTCCGTTGCAAGATACCACAGATGGGTCAAACACTAAATAAACATTATATTAAAGAAATTATAATTTTTTTTTAAAGTTTTGATTTAAAATGATGACTGTACCGCGTTATTTTTATTAAATAAATTTTGCGAATACGTTAAAACATTCCATGGGTTGTTCTGACAGGCCACTGCAAAATTATCTAGTAACAAATTCCACAACGCTCCAGAACCAATTTTTTGCATAAAGTAATTGTTGAAGATTAATAAAGCCAATACCGCAGGTGTTAATCTAATTTCGTAATAAAAATCAAAATATTTGTTTAAATGTTTTAAATTTTTAGCTGAAGTTTAATTTTTTAAGTTTACCTCAAATATCGATGTATATAATACCCAAAAATATTGAATGAATTATTATCTTTCATGTGTTTCAAGAACAGGTAGGTCATTAAAAAACCGTTCATGGCAAAAAATGAATCGACTGCATAAGGAGCGCTAAATATGTACAAAGACCTCCACGATTTAACCCACTAGAAATTAAAAAAAAAAAAGTTAAGTTAAATCTTTTTGAAAATTTCGTGTACTATACAAAAAAAATTTATCGACATTTACTGCATTGCTACTTACTTCTAACAAGTATACATTGTTAACATTTGGACTCATTAGATTCATGATGAATTGATGTCCCAATAATACCCAAGCCATGTTGAAAAAACGCAAACCATTTAGTACGGGTATGCTATTGTCTTTTTTTACGCTGTTGCCTAAAATTTTTCTGGCAGCTCTGAGAAGAGAAAATTCTCTTAGTGAAGAGTAGGGTTCGACGATACTCTTTGAATCTGAAGAATCAATCCACGTGCACAACATTAAAAACGTCACCCAAACAACCAGTACGAAACTGTAAAAATCATCAAATTTTAGTTAGATAACATTCAGATTTAAATTTCAAAATTTGTTTTTTAACCAATCAGAAAGCGAATACAATGTTGACATTTTTTCCAGATTCTCTGTTTATCTTAATATACTTATCCCTAATTAAAAGTGCATACTTTCCCCTTTGATTTTGAAATAAACATACATGCTCACTGCAAATGGAATAGTCCAAATCTCTTGATCAACCGGCGTGCAAGTCACACCGGTAACTTTGACCTCAACATCCGGAAATTGAGCTTTTTTAAAACTTCCAGTTAGATTCAAAAACTTAGTCCCGTTCAAGTAGTAGGCCAAATCGATCTCGTTGCAACGGTGAGAGAAGCAAGTGGACAGTGTCAGGGGTATGGTTGTGTTACTCTGGACTGTCGCGCTTGCTACGTACATGCAGTGGCGACCTTTTATCGTAGCGTTGTCATCGTTGACTGGCTCTTCGATGCTAACGCACTCGTCGTACATGCCTATGTCCTTTAAATTTCCCTCGAGTAAGCCGGATGGAAGCTTCGATGAAGCGTCCAGCACTGAAAGTATTCAGATCCATGAGTTTTCAAAAGCTCTGGTGCCCATGTGATGTTCAATTTTATTTAATTAGCCCTCACTTGAAGACTATTGCATTTAATAGTTCAAATCTTTACGTTTGCTCTTTTTAACAATAACTGCATATCCGATATTTTCTAACATTATTCTTCAACATATGTACGGTTAACATCGATTATGTATTATTTACATATTTTTTGTTTTTCAAACAATAATATAAATTACTGAAAATTTAAATTGACGGTAAGTGGAAGTATTTTTTATCTTGACTAGCGTTTATAACCCTTTCATGTTAAAAAATTTCAATAATTTGAATTTTTCTCAAGATGCAAGCCTTGTAATTCGCTCTGATAAGTAAACCAGAGAAGTTGAAATTACTAAATCTTATATATTACACAGCTCTAAGTTCAACTAGTTTTTTTCGATGATTCTTAATTAAAATTTATTAATGTATTGAAAAATTTAATTTGTGATAGTGAATATAATAATATAACAATATAACCTAGATTTTCAATAAATTTGAATTTTTTTCCCTGTGGCACTTCATATAATCAGGTCTCACCAGTAGATTATTTATTTATCGTACAAATTACTCAGGAATAAAAAACAATGTACTTGCTTATAAAAATTATCAATGGATGAAATATTGCTAAGGCCAGGCTATACATAAATAATCAAGTTTACCTTTGTAAAAACAATAAAATCTATTTGTTACATCATCACTATTTTTTCTGATAATTTAATAATAATAACAACAAGGGACGACCGATTTTCCTGGTTGTATTATGTTTTGATCAATAGATAGCAACCGGTCAAATGGAAATATCAATCAAATTTCTATAAATTTTCTAAATTAAATAAATTATTGGCATAAATTAATTTACATGAGATTTGAAAACTTTAAATAAAAATATTTACCAACAAGAACCGTATAAATTTTCACCAGAATATTAAAAATAATCTTTCGCCTCTCTCTCGCCGAAAATAATTTTATAGTGCAACCTCCACCACCTTATTCCCCGGAAAAGCAGTAAAATAATTTTAAACCACTTTTTTCAGTCACTCGTACCGTTTTTCGAAGAAACTAATAAATTCAAACTCACTTTTGTAACTCCAAAATTCGCCTCTCATTAGAGCTTTTCTGAAGTACTCCACATCGTCATCGCAGCTTCGATCATCGGGTAAATTATTTTCTGAGTACCTAAGCAAAGTCACCGAACTTGTTCTTTTAGGCGTACGTGAAGTGATGACTTCTTGCACGTGATCGTGCAGGAAAATCTGACCAAATTTTTTTGCATGACTAAATTCCAGAAGCAAGAGGCACAGTAGTACAGTGGACTTTTTACGTGACCACATTATTTTCAAATGGCTTCGGATGACGATAGCCACACTCTTATACCGGTAAGGAAATCGATGCTTACTTAGTTAAAAGAAAAATATATTTGTTTGCTCATCGGAACTTGATAACTCGTTAATTTGATTTCAACTAAAACTTTTTTTCTATCGTTATCCGAGGTAGATCCAGACTAAATTTTCTACTTCATTGTTGGCTTTGATGACTTTTTTAAAACGGTAGTCGAACTCTAATTTCGATAATCGCCTTGTCATCTTAACATGATGATGCACGATAAGAGAATAAATCCAGATATCGATAAAAAATAATAATAATCATCAATTGGTTGAAAGCTACAATCTTAACTGAAATTCAGTTAGTGAATCTTGAAACAATCAATTAATTTTAAAAGCTACAATCTTGACTGATAGTAAATTTGTTGTATCTTGAAACAATCAAATTATTAGGATTAAATGAAAAATTTTGAAAATTTGATGTATTTTTTCTATAACATTAATCTTCTGAAGAAAAAAAGACATGATTCTTTTGGTTTGAAATTTTAAAGATTCAAACTTCTTTTTTCCAAGCCTGTGTTAAAAATAATTAACAAATTGACTCAAAGTATTTTTTTAACTTCAAAAATGATAAGAAAGATATTGTAAGAATGAGTATAGTCATTCAAACTCTTCAATCGAATGAAATAACAAATGATTAAGTGTTTTAATAATGCAGAACGGTGATTATTGAAAAGTGCACTTGCACTCGCTTTTTAGTATGAGTTCACAAGAACTAAAGTTGTTACTTATCATCTAATGTCAATAGTTTTATCAGTCAAGTCAGAAATAAAAATTTTTCCAAATATTTTTAAATTAATTCATAAAATGGCTATTTAATAATTATCTTATCTTTTCTTAAATATAAATTATTCAATCACTTACCGTTCAAAATTATTAAAAATTTAAATACATTGACTCTTTCATTAAATATTTACTTTGATACAATTTATAATTATACGTTTTGATATTATCATATATATAATTGCCATCTTTTAAGCACATATTTAAAACTTTTGTCAATTTATTTTCCAAAAATTTTCAACAGAAACATTAAAATCTAAGTAAAGAAAATTGTATAAAATCTTTTTTTAAACTATTTTTGTTGATGATAACTTTGACTTTTCGAAATAATTAAATAATGTTGAGAATAAAGAACATTTTTTACTCAATATTCAACAACCATCATTAAAATATTACTTGAAATTAATCAGTCGAGTGTTGATTAACCCGATCGAGTGTTGATAAGTTACCAACAGCAGACTAGACTCAGAAAAGTATTGACCTTACCAGCCAAGAAATATTTTTTAAGATTCATAGACAATTATTTTACTTATATTTTTTATAAAATGTTATATTTATAAAAATTCAGGTTATTGATACTTTTTTCAAACGAATTTTCTGCTTTTGATACGTTATCTCTTGCAGAAATCTACCTCACCGGCTTTGGGAAAAATTTGGAAATAAAATTTGAATCTTGCAGATAAATATAATTTTTATTTTTTAAAAAACGACTCATTTTCTCGCGACTTAATTCATCTATAAAAGTATATAATTTTGATACATTAACCAAAAATAAATATTAATAAACGATAACATACATATATAATTTCGACAAGACTCACAACTTACGCGAGAAACAATTTTTTTCTAATTCTTTTAAAGCAATCAATTTTTAAAACATTGATTATAAAAAATTTAACTTAAAATTCTCACTACTAATATTCAATTAAAACTTTTTGCAAGCAAGTAAAAATATATATACAGCATATAAAATTTACAATATATACGTAAACTCACAAATCTTTTTACAAAAATCTCAAATCTTGAACCAAGATTCAAAATCATTTAAATAATTAACTTATCTAGAGGTTTGATTAGACATTCTTTTTTTTTTCTTCTCGGTATCACTTGACTTTTTCTTTCTCTTCATTCGCAAGTATCCTAGTTTTCCTTCTAAAAACGATCTCTTCTAAAACGAAGATCGGAATCTCAAAAGTTATGGTGTTTAGGAATCCCAGTATGAAAGACAGTACCAAGTCAACGACATAAACTTGGAGCTGAAATTTTAAAAAATTAAAAATTTAGTATCGTCTACAAAATTAGTTGAATTAAAACTTAAGACAGTGATACTTACAATCGATATGTCGTTGAAGTACGTCGAGACTCTAGAAGTACCAACACGTAATACTGGAAATATCAAGTGAACTAAGTAAACCGAGTAACATATCCTACTGAGGGGCAAAAAGTACTTCCAACTCAAGACCTTCGTTATTGGACCTGGAAACAAAGTTCAAAGTAAATGTAAATTTTTTTTATTAAATGTATAAGTCCATATTGAATTTCAGTATGTATTTTTTAATTCATAATACTCAAAATAATTGAAAAAAAACTTTATTTGTACGTGTCTTAGGAGTTTAATCATGTAACAAAAATTTTCAATATCAATCATACTTACAATAATTAACTTAAATATTTATAAATCAATTCTACTAGTAAAGTCCAGAGTCATGTCACTTTGTCAAGATGACAAAAAAAATCAATCTTTTTTTACTTTGCAATAATTCAAAATCAACTACTAATGAATTTTATTTGCAAATATATCAAACTTTTTCGTGTTTTTTATTACCAATTTAATGAACTTTTTTTACTTACCCGCAGCGTTGTGATAGCTCGCATAAATAATCCAGCATATGCATACTGACCAAAGAGGTCTTGAAAAAACTGCAAATAGCAATTCTCGAACAATGTTGTAGTCGTCGGAAGCCGTTTCATACTTGATGGCGACGGAGTAGATTGAAAAAGTTAGTGCCACCGCCACCCAACCGATTCTCAACATGCTCTGGAAAGATCAAACCAGCAAATCTCGTTATTACATAAAAAATTAATTTTTTCTCGGATTTAAAAAAAAAAAAAAATAGATTTTTTAGCAGACGCAAGGTAAACACTCCATGAACAAATCATCTGAGTTACATCAAGCAAACAAGTTTTTTCAAAAAAAAGTTTAAATTCTGTTATCTATAGCGAATATAAGAGTAATTTTTTTTTTTTTTTTTTTAACAAGTTATTCTTTTAAAGCTATAAAATTTTTTATAACTGTTGAACATGAATAAATTCAAAAATTAGTACGTCGTACTTATTAATTTTTTTTCAAAAAAAAAAAAAAAATTAGAATAAAATCTATTAAATTAGTTTTCTCAAAATTTAAAAGCAAACTCGACGCTTTTTTTTGAAATTATTTTTATTCTGCACAGTCTTTTTATCGAACGAGTTGTATTAAATAATTTTTTTATCATACCTGACTTGGTTTGAAATTCGGATACGTAATTTCAAATGCGAGTAGGATACCAAGCAGCCAAGGCGCTGCTCGGGTGTATGGCATCAGGTAGAGAGCTTGAAACGCCTCCTGGGCGAAAGCCAAGCTGTAGAAAATAAAAAAAAATCGATCATGTTAAAATATTTACACAAAAATCGATTTAAAATTAAAGCATTCAAAAAAAAAAAAAAAAAAAATTATCAACACTTACTTAGGTTCACTAGTAATATAGGTGGCACGGTATTCGTAGATCCACACAAGAGCACCCGTGATGACCGAAGTGATCATCAGCAGCGAGCCCAGAATCAGCAGTCCGAACTTCGGTTTTTTGTAAAGCGGGTAAAGGATCATCGGGGATATCCAAAACAGCTGCATGTCGACGCACAGCGACCAGTAGTGTAGAATCCGCTAAAATAAATTGATTTTTTTTCAAGTTTGATTAATCTTCAAATTGGGAAAAAGTCATTTCGTGCAGTCCACAAACTACCCATTCAATCAAGACTTTATATTCAAAAAATGTATTTGAAAGCACTTACGTAATCACTCCGATCGATGAAATTTTGTATGTAGAGCACGGAAGACCACCACTTGGTATAGCATCCCTCCAAGAATATCTTGAATATCCACTCCATTCGAGGTCCCGAAGCGAGTATTGGCGACAGGGTCATTAGGAAGTACATTATTATGGCCATTGGTGGGGTCAACCTGGAATAAATTTAACCATTACTATATAACACAAAATTCATTTTTTTATGAATGTGTGATCTTACCTGATGAAACGGTGAAAATAGTAAGACTTAATGTCGAATACTTTCTTGGACTGCATTTGCTTGAAGAACGTGTAGGTCATCAGGAATCCGCTCATAGTGAAAAACGTGTCGACGGAGAATGAACTTATGAATGGAATTACTGACTTCCAAGATGCGAACCACTAGAATTATAAAATTCGAAATTTTACTTACTAAATCACTATAGAATTATCAAAATAGTATATTACACACCGGGCGCTGGAAAAGTATTGGCCAGCCCTAGCAAACCCAAATTGACGCCCGAGCCGAAGGCGAGGGTGGCAAAGGTTTGCTAGGGGTTGGCTAATACTTTTCCTGCGTCGTGTGTAATGTTTTTTTCATTACGACGGGAGGAAAACCCAAAGTCCCGCTCCGATCCGGGGAGGGAATTTGGTGTTTTCGTCCCGGAGGTATGAAAAAGAGTCTCCTAAATTTTTTTAGATCTTTTGAAGACAGTCCAATATGAACATTGACAGTTTTTAATTTTTCAAAGAGTTCAAAAAGATTACCGCTTTTTAAAAATATTTTACATCTAGGTTTAAATTATGTTACGAAATCCAAATTGACAATTTTAAATATCAAAGCTTTTCTGGCAATAATTATTCAAACAAAACAACGATGAAAAAAAGACATAAAAAAACCTTGGTGATATCCATGAGGTTGGCGTTGACACCAAACAGCTGTATGAAGTACGCGTGAAGGTAGACGATCCAGGCTGTGCTGAGCACCCGAAGTCCGTTTATGACCGGCAGATTGTCCTTGTGCGCCTCGAGGGTCAGGGTCTTCATCGCGCTGTTCAGGAACGAGAATCTGACTAAGGTCTGGTGCTTGTCGTTCTCTGAACCCTCCAGCCACGTAATTATATGCAAACACGTGCAAAATATCAGAAAGCTTATATAAGCTCCGAATAAAAACCTGAAAGTTATTGATGAAATTTACTAATATAATAAATATAATCAAAATTCTTCAAAAATCTCAAGGGCCATCAAAAGTACAAACAATTAAAGATCCCTACTTTACCCACCCAACAAAAAAACTAATTTTTCAACACTCACGCCCACACAAGGAAGTCTTTCCGCCACCAGTTGTAAGGCTCGCCATTCGAGCACGTTACAGTCCGGACCCTGACCCCGGCTCCGCTGGACACAATCGTGGCGTTGACCAGGGCTACGACGTCCTCCCTGCTGCAGCTCGTGGGCAGGCATATCGACATGGTCGGGTGGTAGGGCAGGGTGTTGTCCTCTATCACCGGGTCAATCTCGTACATGCAGTGGTGGCCCCGGATCTCGTGCCACTTGACCTTCAGACACTCATCGTAGTGACCCAGGTCGATCAGGTTTCCCTCTAGGATACCCGTTGGCGCTATCGTAGACGCGTCTTGCACTAAAAGTATGAGTTTGTTTAAAAAGAATAGTTTTGTTTGGTTGAAGGACTGTTTTTTGACTCTGGAATTTTCACACTCAGAGAAAGGTTTGATTGGGTCAACAATATATTGTAACATCTAAGATGCCATAGTTAATATAGAGACAATGATGCACATTGTAGCAGTAACAATATCATGGTAGCGCTGACTAAATGTGTATTAAGGGTTAACATGTTTCTAGTTACACTGGTATAGCACAACTTAATTTTTAAAAATTTCTTATTTGTGATTTTGGTATAATTAATGTATTTAATGAATTGTTTTAATCTTAAAAAATATACAAATGATTATAAAAATCACAATATTTAAGAAATGATGACTTCAATTTTAAGATTTTAAAAATTAGCTAGGTTAGGTTAGATTTGCTTTGCTAGTCGCAACAATATGTATTATTATCCTTACTATACGTATTGTAACTGCTACAATGTTTCGACTATTGAGGGAACAAAGAATATTTAATTGGGCCAATCAAATCTTTCTCTGAGTGCAGGGATAGCAAAGGTACCGAAATAAAGTTAATTTTTATCTTCAAGTAATTTAGATTATTATGGTTCAATATTTTGGTACCAGAACTAACAGCGTATTTTTTTTGGTCCTATATCTTGGTACCATAATCTGAACCAAATTTTTTTGGTTCTGTATTTTGGTACCATATAATTAAAACCAACTATAATAAATAAATGTTTGAAAATTTATATCAAACGAAAGCAAGAACTAAAATTAATTTTAGTTCTCATTTTGATGCTGAAGTTAGTACCAAATTAATTTATTTTGTTAAAAAAATATTATAATTTTTTCATAAAAACTCATGTAATTTTGACATCGAAATTGAAATTAAAATTAATTTTGATAAAAACCAATATTTTTTTATTTCAATACCTTTAACATCCTTGTAACTTTTGATATTTCATAATAAGTATGTACAGTGCTACACAGAGTATGAACTTAAATTTAACTTTTTAAAGAAAAAATATGTGTAAGAATTGAAATAAATAAATAAATGATAACTATTTTGTGTTTGATAATTAACCGTGTATCTAAAATTTCTGATTTACCTTTACAATTTTTAGTATTACAAAAAATATCGCTGTAGAAAATTCAAATTCAAGATTGCATGCAAAAATGCAATTAATGATCAAAATAAGAAAATTATATCCAGATTGAAAATTTTTTTCATTGTTTGCTGTTTAAAATTTTGCTAAAACTTTGTTTTGAAATTTTCCAAAATTTTTATTTGTGAGTTTTGAAACGAAATTTCATTACGGAAACTTAGAAAATGTCAGTGACACTTAATTTAACATATAATTAAACTGTTGAGACGAAAATTTGCAAAAGGAAAAAATCGCGCTTCTTCATAAAACAAGCTATTTTTTCGAATTTTTGCTGAGTTGCAATTATTCAAAAAACATGACAGTGACTTTACTGGACCCGGCAAGGAAAAACTGGTTTCGAATTATTATGTATAAATAAATTTACAAAAGGTAAAATAATACTTTCATAACCAAACGCATTTTGATCTAATCAGTTATGAAAACTTTTTTAGTTACAATAATTCGAAAAATAACCTAATCAACGAAAACCTTGAAACTTTTTTTACCTCCGCATATCTCAACGGTACTACTGTTTATTAAATGCGAAATTTGCACACAACTATTATGAGCATGAGTAATATGTCTCATATCATGCATTAAAAAACTCAAACAGGTAATTATTTTTCAAAATTAATCAATAAAATCGAATTTTTGAATCCTATTATATATCATGTCTATTATTCAAAATTTTGTTAAGATTCAATTTTGAGATAAGTAAAATTTTTGTTTCTGAATGTTTAAATGAAACACGATTTTGATATTCTCAGTAAAAGTCAATGACCTTACTCGAGAGGACCTTACTACGGTATGTAATCAAATTATTATTGTCATATTATTGAAAGAAAAAAAAAAAAAAACTGTTGTCAAATTATCAACACGAAAATTTTGCAAAAGGAAAAATTATGCTTTGATAACCCAATTGTTTCGACTAAAATATTCATTTTTTTATTATGATTTGGTGACAAATTTGTCCTAGTAATAATTTCCTGATACTTGAACTTCATAAAAATAAGTCAATTCTAGAAATATTTTCGATCCATCAATAAAAAATTTGAAACAAAATTGTCAAATAATCGACATGAAAATTTGAGTAAAATGAAAAATCATGCTCTTCTCTTTCATAACCCGAGCTATTGTTTTGATTACGAGTTGCCAGAAATTTGTGTTCACCGGTTTGTTTACAAACCGTTCGCTCAATCTCAACTCCTAACTAAACTTCAAAAATTTAATTTTTTTTTCCCGTTACCTAAAGTTTAATTGACAATCGGATCAGATTAAACGCACGTTGTCATCACGTAACTCTGCAGCGATCTTTCTAAACGGAAAGTAAATTTTTGCTGGAAAAGATAAAAGCCGGACGTTGAACCGTCTCTTGTGTTATGTGGTTTTAATACCCTAATGAGCGTACCGAGAAACCGACTCGATCATAACAATGTTCACTGAAAAATTGTAATGTACTCGTCCCATAAATAAATTCACCGATCTTTTTCCATCCCATTGAATTCCTGTTTACGCGAGAAATAGTTTCCTGAAGGGAACCTTGAGGTACTTTACTAAGCTCAATAAATTCATGCACGCTATTCACATTTTTAACTTGGTATTTTTATTTCAAAATTAACAACAATTTGAAAAAAAAAATCCAAGATTTTTTTTTTTTCAAAATTATTAACATTAATTATTTTTTACTTAAAACTGACAAAGGATAAAAACCATAACTTACGTGTCAAAATTAAAATTTATTTTTAGAAAACCATAACTTTTATCTCAAAATAAACAATAATTGTTCAAAAAACCCATGACTATTGTTTCAAAAAAAAAGGTTGAAGAGATAAATTCGAAGAATGTAAAGCCTTGAGGAGGTCAACAGTTTCAAGTCTTTTACCACCTTTAACAATCGTCGATAATTTGAAAAACCCACGAATTTTTTTCCATAACTGACGAATTAAAAAAATCCTTTTCTTTAAAAGAAAAAAAATCTTGGATTTTTTTTCAAAATTATTAACATTAATTATTTTTTACTTAAAACTGACAAAGGATAAAAACCATAACTTACGTGTCAAAATTAAAATTTATTTTTAGAAAACCATAACTTTTATCTCAAAATAAACAATAATTGTTCAAAAAACCCATGACTATTGTTTCAAAAAAAAAAGGTTGAAGAGATAAATTCGAAGAATGTAAGGCTTTGAGGAGGTCAACAGTTTCAAGTCTTTTACCACCTTTAACAATCGTCGATAATTTGAAAAACCCACGAATTTTTTTCCATAACTGACGAATTAAAAAAATCCTTTTCTTTTGTCTCAAAACGACTCATAACTTTAGACTCAAAATGAAAACCATTATCTTTATCTCGAAATAAAAACTATAATTTTGTCTCAAAACTAACAATAATTTTCAAAAACCATGACTTTGGTCTCGAAAAAAAGATGATTTTCAAACACCCATGACCTTAGTTTCGAACCTAATGATAATTTTGAAAAACTCATTCTTTTCGTCTCAAAATTAAATTAAACCCATAACATTTTTTTCCAAATAAACGACAACTTTTAAAAACCCATAACTTTTGTCTCGAAAAAATAAAAATTTAATTTAATTCATAACATTCGTTTTCAAATACACAATATAAATTCTTTAGAAACCCATAACTTTCTTCTCAAAAAATCAAAATTAAATCAAACCCATAACTTTTGTTTCCAAATAATGTAAAAATTCTGTACTTTCAAAAACCCATAGCTCTCGACTCAAACGATAACTTTTTGAAAGCTCATAACTATTTCGTCTCAAAAAACAAATTTTTCAAATCCCCATAACTGAAACTCCATTATTACTCACGCTTGAGGGCCCATAGTTCCCTGCGACCGATGGCCTTGGTGAAGAGGTCGAGGTCCTTGGTGCAGTTGAACCCAACGAGGTCCTCGCGCGGGTCGTCGTAGTCCCTGGCCCCATGGTTCTGCAACACGAGCCTGGGTGTGAGCCTCTTGAAGATGAGCTCGATCCTCTCGTCCAGCAGCAGCTCGGAGTAGTTCCTAGACACCGCCGGCCCGACTAGAACAGCGAGCACCGCGAACGCAATTACCAAAATCGACCGCGCTCTAGCTCTCATCTTGAACGAATGGCGACTCTGCGACTCTGGCTTCACCCGCTGCTCCTCGTCATCATCGCAACCACTTTTTTTTTCGCACGGCTTGTTGTTACTCGAGGGTCGAGGACAACCCGGGGTGGATCATAGCGGATCTTTAGCCCGGCGCTTTCTCCTAGGAAATGAAGCCTGGAGCTCGGATACTGGTCCCCCAAGTACAAGCGCCTTTCACCGGTCCCCCCCCCCCCCCTTTCTTCGGCCGGTGTTGTAGATACGATAACTCCGGCTTACGTAACGCTGTGATACCGCCGAATAAAAGTGCACGCTTAGACAGACTGGCTTGCGTAATTGTTCCAGAGCGCGAAAATTTCTAGATCCAGGGTGGTGGTCAATGGCACGGTTTTTTCACGCTGCGCGAACTGGATGACGCTCGCGGGATCAAATATTCCATGGAAGTTTTGGGTTTGGTTTTGTCTTCAATGATTTATGGGTGGGGAATAGACTGGTTTTTTTATAAATTATGCTGGCTGAGTGAATAAAAAGTGGCAATTTTACATATAATAATTTAGGTGAACTAGAAAATTCTCTAGTTGATATTTATATAGTTGTATCAATTTTATTAAGAAAGTGTCTAGGTACCATCGCCGTGTACCGTATTCGGTGCACGGTGCACGGTACACGGTACCAAATAAGAGTTACTTTAGACACTCTGTGAATTTAAGTGGGTTATTTAGGATGGGTAATTAGATTTAAAGTAAAAACTAGTAGTTTTTTAAACTTAAGTGGGTTATTTGGAATAAATTACAGGATCTAAAGTAAAAAGCTACCGTGTACCGTGTACCGTGTACGGTACACGGCGATGGTACCTAGACACAATCTTTTATTAATATTCAAATTGTTTATTATTTTTTAATAGTTTCTAAGTACTCAATGTTTAGCCCAAATGAAATTAAACACATTAATAATAAAAGATTCTTGGTAATAAAAAAAATTTCTTCAACTTTTGATTAAATAAACATAAAATAAACTCGTGTATTCACGGTACGTAATTACTATTAATTAATTATAATTTATTAATTAAAATAAACAATATTTGACCCAAATAAATTGAATGATACATTTATAACACATTTCTATTTTTTGTATGGTTATATTACGGAAATTTTAATTTTAACAACGAATGTCATGGCATAACTTGCTAGCTTATTTTAGTTTTTTTTTTTTTTTTTAATCATGGAATTTTAAGACAGTCGTTTATAGAAATATTTATTCATCGGATGTTTCCATAGAGATTATTTTTAGAATGTATGCGATGAATTTATGAGATTTATTACAGAGTTGTCAGTTTTTTAAATTTGCCTGCAGTAGTATCACATAGAGAGTTGATTAAACTATACTAACATTAATTAGCTTGCCAGTCAAACACAATTGCAAATATTAATTAATACATTATTAGTAAACAAAATGTATGGTTTTGATAGTAATAATTTTTCAGATTTTAACTAAATTATTTAGTAGATTTCATCAAAAAAGTGTGATTATCGACAATTTTTAAATTACTTGTAAAAAAAAAATAAAAAAAAATAAATGAAAAATCTTGTGATAGTCAAAAATAATTATTAAAAATAATTTTTGTTTAAGAGCAAACAAAAAAATAATTGCTAATGAGGTAAAAATTAATTTTTTCCTCTCCGAAAGTGATCGTTATTCGGAAGCTATGATTTGTAAAAATCTGAGTCACTTTTCACAGAACCCAGAGATCAATTAAACTTTTTTCGCGCCTAGAAAACGAGTATCAAACTAGCAATCATCGATACACAGATTTTCCTGAGAAATATTTTCGGACAATGTTCAAAAATCTTAATCATACTTCCAACCGTGACTCTACTTATTTTTTTTCGGAAATTTCTAATACTCTGATTAAATAAGAAAGAAGAATTTTTCCGGTTTCGTTTTCCCTGAACTCGTCAACTTGAAAATTTATTCAATTTTTTTTTTTTCCAAAAAAAAGCTAAAATTTTTAGCGGACTTACAGGTTGAAGGAAAAATTAGGTTACTGACACTGCAATTATGACTAGTCAACGTCGCGAGTCCGAGAAGATGAAAACACAAAAACCTCAGACTTTTTGTGCTCGCCTGTAGAATCGCGTAAGCGAGGCTCACAACGTCACCAGACATGCAACCGAACTAAACAAATTAGAGAATCAAGATTTTTTTTTTCTTGCTTCCTGAATTTTTTTGAAACGCGCTTTTCACTCACGATCATCAAAACAATTCTACGCATTTTAAGAGAAAAATATCGAGTAATTTTTTTCAATCTTGACCTATTTTTTAGTAACAGCCGGGTTTAAAGACGCAAGCGAATTGACTGAATTTTCATAACTGTAACAACGTTTGAGCTTTTAACAATTGAATTCGGGTTAATTGATTTAAATTATTAATTTTAAGTTCTTTTTTCATATGATTATAATAAGTACAGTACGTGGGAAAAATATTATTTTAACTTTTGAGTCAAAAAATTTTTGAAAAAAATTCAACGTAAAACTATATGGTTAAATTATAAACAAAAAAAAATAATAATGAAAAAAAGGCAAAATTTATTTTTAGTTTGTTTCTAAATTTTTTTTTTTAAGTTCGCCGAAAACCGAGCCGAAAACTACGATGTGAATTTAGATAAATTCTGTATTTATACGAACGATAGCTATTTCTAGTAATCAGATTCTAGATTATTCAAAAATCATAAATTAATAAATCGTAAATTAATTTTCTTGATAAAAAATTTAATGTCTACTAATTAAAAATGAATGAACCCAATGCTAAACTAAAGCCTGGATACAATCCAAGAAAAAATGCGGAAGAAAAATTTGCTTAGAGAAAAAAAAATGCATATACATAAAGCACAAAAATATTATGCACACCACTACCTCACAAGTTGTTGGGAAATTTTAATAAAAACAGGAAGATACTAATGAATAAAACCCGTAAACGCGAATAAATACGTCATCTATTCTCTCAAATGAAAATCAGCTTTTTTCTAAAAAAATTTTAGTGTGCACTTTTTGTAAAAACAAGTGACTTTCCATCGTTCCAATGAATATTTATGTTTTTGAATTTTAAAAACTAAAAATCAATCATTTGTTATAAAAATGTATCACATGATGAAATTCATGATTTTATTTGATCAAAAAATTTGTCGTACTGTAAAGTATCTAAAACATAAAGTTAAATTTAAGAATGCAGTTTTGTAAGGATTTGATTTTTTTGAAGGATAATTGACTTTCTGGTAAAATTTTTGTATTATATTTCAAAATTAATGATTAATTAAAGTTAAATTTCAGTACGGATGATGTTTGCTTTTTTTCAATTTAATCTCTTCTAACAATAAAATGAAAAAGAATAAACCCAAAAAATTATCAATATTAGAAAAATTATATTAATTGGTCAAAAAAAGAAAATTTAAAACTTCAAGATTTTTAGATTCTTTGAAAAAATAATCATGAAAACTTAATAAAAAATGAAGAACAGTTTTTGTTCGTTCGAAAAAACATGAATAAATGAAATACGGGATTTCAAATTTTTTCGTGGTGTAATTTTACTAAATTAGTTATTCAAATATTCGATAGACTGGTGGAGGAAAATTAAGTTCTTCGATTTTTTTTCATAATTTCTAATATGTCAGAAAAACTACTAATTATTCAAGTCAGGTATTCAAAGAATGAAAAATTCTCCTTTATCAACAACTTAATTTTTATTCATCATGTTTTTGCTCAATTTACAATATCGAATCATTTCTTTCATCCAGACTAGTACACAACAATTTTTCATTTACAACTGCGTCTTCTGACAAGCCTCGATCGCTTTTTTCTTCCTCCTGAAGATTACGCCTTCCAGGACAACCATCGGGACCTCGAACAGCAGACTGTAGACGAACCCGAAGCCCACCGACATGACCAGATCGCTCACGTAATCCCGAAACTGTAAAAAACAAAAAGACTCATTACGCTAAAAAAATTTTAAAAAATTCGTGTGGATGGAATCAGCTCACGATTGATAAATCGTCGAAGTAAGTCGGGCCTCGCGTCGTGCCGACTCTCAGGGCCGGGAACATCAAGTGCACGAGATAAACGCAGTACGAGATTCGGCTGAGCGGGAGGAAAAACTTCCATGACAGTATCGACGATACTGGACCTGCGAAAATAAAGATTAATGGGACGTAATAAGATGTTTGATTTTGTTTTTTTGTCGAAGTTTGTTGTAAAGAACGATTAAGGAGAGATACGTTTGTTTAGGTTTTTGTTTTTTAATTTTATGAGTGATGATGGTGTAATAAGCAGTGTACTATTTTTTGATTCAAATAATGTTGCTTCATTGGAAATAGTGAGACAATTTTTATTACAAAGATTGTTAAGTATCACAAGATTTATAAAACAAAAAATTTTTGATTCAGATACTTGAGTTCAAGCCGACATTGCGCTAACAAGTACTAGAATCATTTTCGAAGTACCTAAATTCTCTAACATATTAAAAAAAAAAAAAATTGTAGCTGATCGATCGATTGTTTTTTTTTTTTTTTTTTTTTTTTTTTTTTTCTCAAATCTAACAATTTGTGCATTTATAAAAAAAAAAATTTTTGAAGAAAGGCTTGAAAAATTTAAACAATGTTTCTGTTTCTCCTTTTTTGTTACCAAATCATTCAGTTAAAGTAAATGGGCAGATTAAACTCATGTTTAAATTTTTTAGCTAATTGAACAAAATTTTAGTCTTTCATTCAAAAAATAAAAATTTCTAAAATTCATGAACAAAATAGTTAAATATTGTTTTCTATTGACATTTTATAAAAAGTATCTTTCGAAAAAACGATCATTTAATTAAGATCATTTTTATTCTATTTTTACTTCACTCATTAACTAAATAAATTGAAGGACGCTTCGCAAGCCACACAATCTTATTGACAAATAAGTATCAAAAAATTATTAAAATAATTCAATGATTTTTTCATTACAAGGAAAATTTCAAAACACTTTTTTTTCAAAGCGTTGCAAGTAACTGTAAAATGGATCATCTCACCTGCAACATTGTTTATGCACGCGTAAATGAGCCAGCAGGTCATCAAAGACCAGGCTGGCCTGACGAGCATGGTGAACGTCGCGTCCTGGATGAACGAGTACTCGTGCTCCTTGCCGGTAACGATGCTCAGGGCGAGCAGCATCGTTATCAGAGTAGTGAACGTGGCGAACCATCCGAGGAACACGAATTTCTGAAATAATTACAGGCACCAGTTTTAGGTGATACGTAAACTGTAACACTCATTTATCAATCAATCGTTTATCCTCTCTCAGTTGCACTCATACCTTGCTTATTTTAAACGTTGAGTCTTTGGTGGCTATGTAGCCGAGGACGATACCCAGAAGCCAGGGTGAGGCTCGAGTGTAGGGCATGAGGTACACATTCGTGATGCCCTCGATCGCGAAGTTTATACTGAAAAACCACATACATATTTTTCATTAATAATTGTGTGTTAAAATCCCTTCATATAGCTAAACCTGAACCAAGATATAATGTTATCGATATAAAATGATTGTGATTGGTTCAGAACATAAAATTAAAAATTTAAATTTCAATACTATTAATTTTGATATTTTAACTGAAAAATAAAATATTTTTTGCTTTTTACGGATTATTGTGATAGATTCTAAGATTTTACAAAAAATAAGAATTCTTTAAACTGAACACAGCAACGAATAAAGTCGAAATTTTATCAAATGAATATTTTTGTCTAGTTTTAAATTTATAGAAATAACTTGAATTTTTTTGTCTAGTTTTAAAATTACAAAAATAATTTTAATTTTCTAATGAAAACTTTGACATTATTTTACAATTAATAAATTTTGTACTCAAAGATACTGGGTAATTTTATATAGCACTCACTCGATATTTTTGTAAGTCAAGTAGAGGGTGGGGTACCCGTTGGCTCCCACGACGTAGGCCGACGTCCCGGTGCAGATCGCGATTAAGACAGCAACAATGAAAAGTCCGCGTTTCGGGTTCTTGTAAAGCGGGTAGAGAATCAGCGGGGATATCCAGAAAAGCTGCATGTCCACGCACAGCGACCACAGGTGCAGTAGACGCTGAAACGATCAACGTTTCCGTAGATACGGGCGTACGCGGGGATCGATTTTAGGGATGCTTACAAAGTCGTTGCGATCGACGAAGTTCTGGATGTAGAGCAGGGACGACCACCAGTTCGTCCGGGCACCGTCGATGCCAAACCTCAGGAACCACTCCCAGCGGGGTCCGGTAGCTATCTTCGGGAAAACTATGGTGGTGCTGACTATGACCATCGCCATGGGTAGGGTCAGCCTGAAATCGGAGCCGAACTGTAAGCTCAGAATAAAGGTAAATCGAAATTTAAGACCTGAAGTTTAAGACTGAAAGTTTCTTTTATTAATTTCTTTCATTAGTTTCATTAGTTCATTAGTTGTACTGAACAGATTTTTAAGAAAAAAATATTATGTTTATTTCAATTTAAGTGAATTCATTTAGCTCGTTTTTAGGAAAATAACTAAGAAAAAATGGGATGAACCTCGAAAAATTTGGAATTTTCATTAGAGCTAATCCTTGGTAATTTTGATAAAAATTTTTTTTTTTAATCCTTAAATTCTTTTAACATCTTGAACTTTTAAAAAAAATCCTTCTTTTCCCTATTGCCGTAACAGCCATGATTACGAAAGCTTGTGTACTTTTCAAATTATACTTCAAATAATGTCTAGATTTATCAGATGCGGAGGAAAAAAGAAATAATAAAATAAAATTAGTAGAAAATCATATCTTTCATTTACAAGTCTTTTTTTTCAATTAAAAATTAACCTGATAAACCGGTGCAAGTAGTAATGGAGGACGTTGAACCTCTCTCCCCTCTTCATCTTGTGTATAAAGGTGTAGGTCATGAGGAAACCGCTTATGGTGAAGAAAGTATCGACCGACATGTTCGCCACGATCGCTCCCGAGGACCTCCATGAGAAAAACCACTGCGAAAATTGAAAAAATAACTTTTTTTTTTCCCCTTAAGATCAAGTCACAGAATTTGATTATATAATTTTGCAATTAGTTAAAATATCTGAGAATAAAGTTTTAGGGAATAAGAATTGTATAATAGTGAACCTAAAACTGTTAAACTAAAAAGTAAATTAATTTATTTATCATTATTTCAAGTAATTATTACTGTTAATTAAATTATTTACTTTTTTCCTAGAAAGAAATTTATTCAAGTAAATTAATTTTCTACTCTGAAGAATGTATGTGATAAAAAAGTTTTTAAAAAACATGCTTTTCTTTAAAAAGTTTTGAGAAATGATAAAAAAAACGTACTAAAAAGTAGAAAATAAAATTTTAATATTGCTAAACTCTTTCAAAGTACTTTAAAAGATTTAATATAAAAAAAACAAACAAAATTTCGTGATGACTCTAAACAAAAGCATGGGGCTCTATAGATGACTTAAATTTAAGGCATATGGCTGTGTTCATCAAGTGCTTTTTTTATAATTTCTCAAAACTTTTTAAAGAAAAACATGTTTTTTAAAAACTTTTTTTTTCATTTATTTTTTATTTTCTTCTTTTTAGTCTTGAAAAGAATATTTTTAGCGTAAAATTTCAAATCTAATTAATGTTTAAAATTTGGTTGTTATTGAAATTTTTATCATCCTTTTTACAATTATAATATTTGAAAACATTTTTTTTATTCAAATATATTGATAACTACTAAATTAGAACCCCTGCAGAACTCTTCAAGTCATCCTTGCAAAATTTGGCCCAAACTCTCGAAGATGACCTCCAGGTTCCCCAGGTACACCCGTCATCGGCGACCTGGCTGTCCAGGTTCAAACTTCTTTCTCATATGCTCTAAAACACCCCCGAACTCTATCCAAAGTCATACTCCGAGAATTCGACCGAACTCTCGGAGATGACCCCCAGGTACCCCGGATACCCCCATCATTGGTGACCTGGGTACCTAGGTTCAAATTGCCTCGATAAATACTTCAGAACTTCTCTCAAAGTCATCCCATAAGAATTTAGCCCAAATTCTCGGAGATGACCCCCCAGGTACCCCCGTCATCGGCAACCTGGAAGTCCAGGTCGAGAAGTGACTACGGATTAAAGTATTGTCATCCAAACCTAGACCTTCTTCAAAATTTCAGACCTCTAGCTCTTATAGGCTCCAAGTTATAGAGCTTGGCAGTCTTGAACATACGACGACGACGACGACGAAAAACCATGTAGTGAGTTAAAGAAAAGCATGTAACATGTAATAAAAACCACTCAACTGACTGGATGGTCTGATTATGGAAAATCCAGTCAGCCCCTTGTTGGCTGAGATTTTCATGGATTATTTAGAAAGCAAGATTATGGCTCATCCTTTTAGTAAATATTTACTTTTCTGGTATCGTTACGTCGACGACGTTATCTCTTGTTGGACGGGTACTAGAAGACAATTAGATATTTTTCTTTTAATCACATGAATAGTTTAAATAAAAACATAGAGTTTAATATTGAGATAGAAATTAACAATAGCATAAATTTTCTCGATCTAACTATAAAAAAACACAATAACAAATTAGACTACAGTATTTACCATAAACCCACACACACAGATATAACAATTGATAATTTATCTTTACACCCTTATCCACACAAAATGGCAGCTTTCCACAGTTATATCCATAGATTACTAACCATCCCTTTATCTCCCGATGATTACAATAGTGAACTCAACATTATAAAACAGATAGCTTTTAATAATAATTATAACCCGGATATTATTGATATACTCGTTGAGAAAATAAAATACAGGAAATCTATCAGTAAAGTTTATCCTTTGTCAGCCAATACAGACAAAAAATATTTTCATGTTATCACTTATACCAGAGAAACAACTAATAAAATTAAAAAACGTTTTGAAAGGTATGAGTTGAATATAGCCTTTAGGACCGATAAAACCTTGCAAATGCTTATAAAAAATAATAAGTCAAAGCTTGATAAATCTTGTAAATCAGGTGTTTACAGTAAAAAATGTGGCACTGAAGGATGTAATAGCGTTTATATCGGCCAGACAGGCAGAGCTTTCAAAGCTAGGATGATCGAGCATGAAAAAGCTTTTTTAAAGAATAAACCCGAAAAATCTAACTACGTGGCTCATATTTTGGATAATAATCACATTTTTGATAAAGATTTTAAATTGTTACATACCCAAGGAAAAAGTAAAAAACTGGATTTTATAGAAACGGTAGAAATTAATAGAATTAAAAAGTTTAATGAAAATTTACTACTCAATCGTCAGAAAGATTTAAACCCGTCACCTTTACTTAATTTGTTCTAGATCTATTTCATTTGTAATGTACTTGAATTGTATACATACATATATATACATATATACTTTTGTGCTGTTGAACGAATTGGAATTTTGTACACTAATGACTGCGAACTATATTTAGTTATGCTTGTATAATTTTTGATCAGTTGATAAAGTACTACCGTCTGATGATGATGCCGTGCATCGAAACAGCTGTAACGGTCTATTTTTAAATAAAATAAACTTACAGTTTTTAATAAAGTGAAAGTTTTGACTACTCTATATACTGAGTTGTTTATTTTAATCCTAAAAAATATAATTACTCCAGAATCCTACCTCGGGTATGTAAACGAGATTGGCGTTTGCCATGAAGAACCTTAGGAAGTACTCGTGGAAGAGGATGATCCAAGCAGTGCTGAGGACTCTTATTCCGTGAAGAAACGGTAAGTTGTTGTCCTGGACTTTTGTACTGAACAGTTTTTTGGCATTTTTCCATAATGAGAATCTGGTGAGAGTCTCAAGAGTATCAGATTTTGGGTTTTCTAGGGTTTTTTGTTCCATGAGCTCGATGACGGTGCACAAGATGAGAAAACCTACGTACACGGTCATGAAAGAGCTGAAAGTGAAAAAACATTTATTTATACAAAAAATTTGAGAATCATTTTTTTTTATATCACTTCTCAATTTAAAATTCTGTATCTTCGAATAAAAATTAGAATACTTTTGTTTTAAAATACTTTTCTATTTGGCCAGAAAAACCCGTTTTTCTTGAATTTTCCACTTCATAATTAATATTCGACCTTGATCCTCCGAAGAAAATCACTAGTTTAACCCTGTTTAATCAGGTGAAATAAAATTCAAATGAAACTTGTAAATCCTTAATTTATTAATATTTTTTTTTTTTTATAACAACGGTTTTAAATTAGAGTCAGATAATTTTTCAGTTTCGCGAGCAGTCGTTAAGTATGGGTGAATTTCCAAGTCCAGCTAGTTCGAAGCTATTAACACGACCGCTAATTGGACGGGGTCCAACTATCAAGTTTCTTCCAATGTCCAGATAAAGTCCATCTTCCCTTGAATCCGGCCAAGTTACGTCCAGCAGTGGATCACGGTGCCCGGAAGGTGTTGGATTCCTAAAATTGAAAAGTTATCATTCATTTACTTTGAATTATTCATCAGTACACGATAGAAAATTATGGTCACTTGAATTTTATGGAATAATTTTTTATCGCATTGGCATTTTTACTCACCCATACTTAGCAAAATTGGTGAATAACCGTACGAATCTATTAATTACTGTTGATATGTCGGGTTGGTTGATCGGTAACACTTTTGAGTATTCTGGGATGTAAAATAAATAAGACAACTCTTCCTCATGTCCAACACCTGTTGATATTTAAAAAAAATTTAATCACTGTTTATGATGAATTAAAATGTTTTGTCAATATTAAACTATAAGGAAGATAAAATTTTTTGTTTTTTAAACAAACTTATTATTAAAAACTTATTATTAAAACTTATTGAAAAAAAAAAAAATTGTTGACTTACCTTTGATATTTTCTTCATTTGCCGGATTGAAGTAAGAAGCTGCGTCGAAAGAAAATCTGTAATAAAAAATTGGATACCCATTTTTCTGCGCCATGAGTTGTTGTTTCACGTCGATTCCAGTGACAAACTGCAGATCCGAGATAGTCTGCAATAAAAAAAAAATCTCTTAAAATCGATCTTATTCTATTTTATTTTATTTTCTTTTTAAAGTAATTACCTGAACGAATTCTTCGACTTTAGGGGCCTGAGTGCGTACAGCGGATTCGTTGTAAATAAATTCATTAAAAATGGGAACATCCAGTTGTACTTGTATCAAATTGAGAAATCCCATCCCTGCTTTAACTAATCCGGTAATATTCAATGCTGGATCTGAAAAATCGCACATTTAAAAACTAAAAATAAATAAATAAAAATCAAATTAAATCATACGTTGTTTTGATTTCAACTTGAGTATGATGTTTACAAAAACCACATGATAAAATTTTTTTTAATTACTCTTAATGTCTTTATACCTCTCATAAATGATTTTGCTTCGTTCGAGGTAAAGCCTGTAATGTAGGGAACTCTGTTGTAGTCCCCAGAATTGTATTTATACAGAGAACACACTGACAAAAAAGGTTCGTCTTCGAATTCATCTTCTATGGTCACTCTGAACGGCATCTAAAAACCAAAACACATAATGATTGAACCGACAATGTTGTCATCTTGTTCTAAATTCACATTATCGGCATCGCTCAAAATTTTATTAACTGTTTTTGAATTTTTCGATAGTTGTTAATCTTTAAATCTGCTATCAAGATTATTTTATAACTATCATATAATTTTTGTAAAATAGGAGATAAAATGAATTCAGAGTACAAGCATTAGTCATATGCAGACAATTACAAATAAAGAGAGCTTCGAAGCCGCCTCTATGATTTCTTCAGCTGTAGCCGAGTTCAGGTAAGCCAAGAGTTTATCTTTTTTATCAAATATTTTTTCAGACTCTATACTCTCAACAACTTCAGGCTGGAGTCTGAGATTCGACACGAGTTTCTCTGCAGCAGCTTCCGCTTCATTTTTCGTCTGCAGTCCCCAGTATAAATTAAGAGGGGATCCGCTCATCGAAATAGCTTGCTGAAACAGCCCTAAGCAACAAATTTTTAGAATTAATTTACGAAGAGATATTTGGCTTCGTACCAGATGACATGTCAGACAAAACGTGGTAGTCGACTGACACCCCGCCAGCACTCTGTCCGAATATGGTTATTCTGTCAGGATCGCCACCGAAGTATCGTATGTTGTTACTTATCCACTTTAGAGCTAAGTTTTGGTCCTTCAGACCGGCGTTTCCTGGTGCGTCTTTGTGATGAAGATTCAGAAATCCTGTGATAAATAAATGATTTGATCGTTTACGAAGAAACAATAGTAATGGTTATCAAACCTAGTGGCCCCAGACGGTAGTTTACAGACACCACTATGACGTCATCTTCGATGAGAAAATCTGGTCCGATGGATTCTGATAGTCGCAATCGGCTGCCAATGAAGCTTCCACCGTGGATGTAAAACATCACAGGCTTCGGTTCGTCGGATCTTGGCTTCAAAGAAAAGTCAACGTTTATTGATTTAAAAAATTCAATTAATTGCAAAAAAGTTACGTAAGTGTTGAATACCAGAGGAGTGTAGATGTTTAAGTAGAGGCAATCTTCCGAGCCTGTTACATTTGAAGTCGGACCTTTATTTGGCTGAACGCAAAGATTTTTATCGAATATTGCCCAATAAGTATCAGTCCATTTTTCCTTTGGCACCGGTGCCTAAAAATTAAAATTTTACTTTTACTATAGACGTAATAGAATCAATGTAAAAAAAAATTTTTTTTTTAAAGAACTAAATTAGAAAATAAAATACAAAATTAAATCAGCACAAAAAAAATTGAATTTTCAAAGTTATAAATGACAGCAAAATTTATAAACTATTTCATAATCTTATATGAACTTACCTTGAATCTCAAAGGTCCTACCGGTGGTTCAGCGAAAGGCACCCCAAGAAACGCGCCATAATTCGTCGATTTTCTCACTGTTTTGAGAACTCGACCTATTATCGGACCCGAGGCAGTGTTTACGACCCTCGTGTACTGAGATTCTGCCAATACAGTACCCAAGATCGTCAAAAAAATGCACAACAGAAGCATCTTTGAAACAGTCTGACACTTTGAAACTGAATTTTTTTATCCAAACTTGAACGCGCAACCTTCTTAAATTTGGCTCAAAGGTAAGTAAACAGTTTAAAGAGATAATTTGTTTACGTTAAAATATGTAAAGAACTTTATGTTTTACTGCTGAGACGTTGACGACACAGATGTACAAACAAACAAAAAATTGGGTGTAGGTCACATATCCGTTTACCGAAACTCACTCAAACACTGTTGAATTTTTCTTTTGGATGATTTTATGATTTATGAATACATCACTGGCTTAAAATGTGAAAACCGTGACATGTCGATAAACTTGTTTTAATTACAATTTCTTACTTCGAGCTTACAAGACATAAAAATATGATTTATTACCTAAAAGAGTTTAAAAAACTAGTATTACATTGGTTAATCAAGGTTTAAAAATTCATTTTTGAATAAAATAAAAACTTTTCAAGAGTGGTTGTAGAATCTTCACTATTTATTTACTGTTAGAAAACCGTAACATTTAAGGTAGGACCGCACCTACGGCTCTAGTCAAGATGCATTTTCGGTTAAATATTTGACTAGCTTCACGCGTATATAGATATAGAAATGCATCAGCAGCAGAAGCTTTTTTAACCTAAAACACATATTTTTGTTTTTTATTAATACTTAGAGGAACCGAATGTATGATTTAATTAATTCTATGTGATTCTTGTGCATTCTAGTTACTCTGACAAATTTTCTGAAAACCTGATCACATGTAATTATGTAAAAATTGTATAAAAAATGTGCCCTCCCATAAGACTACGGGTTAAATCGACGCGATGTTAATATTCAATTACTCAAAAACGAAAAACCCCCAGGTTCTGAAAATTTAGTGGCATCATTTTTTAATATTTATCTTCGACTTCCTAAAGTTTTAGATTTTTAACACATCTCTTTCTAGTTTGTGCGGTCCTACCTTAACAATAGCTTCTTCTGACGGTGGTTACTTCACGACTGAGTTACATGTTGCACTTTACAATAGCTTATTCGGAAGTTACTTCATAACGGAGCTGTGAAGTAACCACCGTACGTAATGGTTTCAATGGCCAATAAATGGTGAAAATTTGTTTGCTCTACGTTATTTTACCCCACAATAACTTTTCATCAAGTAATTAATTAATTAATAGGGCAGATGACAACTTTTGTATGCGTTAATTTTCATTATTAGTTAGTTGACTTTTTGGTTTTGACTCTTTTTTTTTGTTAATGTTGTATGATAGGTAGAAGAGAAAATGAAAAATTTTCAAATTTCTACTTTATTTTTTCGATTTACCAAAATAACATTACACTAGTTTCAATACTAACGTATCTTCCTCAGATACCAGGTGAGTTAAGTAAAATACCCTCATTTTTACACTATTTTTATCTTCAGTTACTTATTTTATCTCAACTAGTTTACATCCCGAAATTTTGTGCCCTTTAGAGTGATATGAATAATCCTTAAAGTGCCCCAATGAATTATTTTCATTAAAAAATTGTTAATTTGACCTTAAAATGACTTGAGCAACATTAAGAACAGCTTTAAAAAATCCTAAAAAATTCGAGGCTTATTTTCTGGGCAAAATAAAGCTGTTTTAAAAAAATTATAAAAAAATTTTGGTGATCAGATGCATAAATTCGATTTAGCAACATTAGAACTATTCAAACAAAATAATTACTCACCTCCAAATAACAAGCCCCCTGTCGAAAAACGGCTTATCGTTGCTCGTGCAGTTAGCGGAGGTCACATGTGCGCCGTAACTCCTGAGCTTCTCGGTCCCATTTATGGCATCGCCGACCAGAGTCAAAACGTCGTCGCCGTCGCAAGAATTTGGCAGGCATATTGACATGGTTGGATGGTAGGGCAGACTATTGCCCTCGATCATGGGGTTTACGGCGAACATGCAGTGACGACCTTGAGCCCCGACGCACTCGTCGAAGTTCCCCAGCTCTATTATGTTGCCCTCCCTGATACCCACCGGCACCCTGGAGGACGAATCCAGCACTGAAAAAAAATTGATCCAGTTTTATTTCAAGGCTAATCACAGTAAAAAGATGACTGGTTTGTAAAAAATTATTAGTTTTGTTGTTAAGAAAGAAGAAATTTTTACTACTTAAAATATCTTTTTGACCATTGAATTTTACAAAGGCTTATCATGTGCATGTAATAGACAAAATTAAACATTGAACAAAGTAGTTTCAGAGTTTCGTATTCGAAAATCGCCTAATGGAATCAACTTCAAGTCATCATTCTACATCAAAAAATTCAAGTTTTTGTGCTCATACTATATATAAATCATCGAGTTTTAACTATTAGATCCTGATTAAACCAATGTTGACAGAGCTACTTTTGAAAGATATTAATAATCTCAGTCATTATAGTTTTTACAAAGCCAAGGTTCTGAGGAAAAAATTATCCATTATAATAGTTGCAGCTCATTACTATTCAGAATGAGTGGCACCGCAAAGATAAATATAGTGAATGCTGTGAATTTTATTGCTGCTTCTTGCATGAGTTATTAAAAAAATTGTTTTTATGGCGTTGCAGCAAATAATCCAAAAAGTTATATTCATACAGTCTTTAAAAAATAAACACTGTTATTCAAATCAAAATTTAGCAAACAAAGTAAATGAGTTTAACCGTTGAAAGATGTAACAGAAACAATTTTAATATGAGATTGCGGTATCCCAATCATCTCGCGCTGGTTATCACGGAACACTTATGCGCGCTCAATTCTCGTATGCGTTATGCTGAGCAGTGAAAGTGAAAATCGCATCATGAAACGGTTTTTCGCGTAATACATCCTACTCTAGGAGTGAACCGGTATTCATTACATAAAACTAAGTGAAATAAGAAGAAATAAAGTTTGTTCTGTCAGTTCATTTGGATTCAAAAAATTCAAACTAGCTTTCCGATGGTGGAATAGTCTAGATGGAGTCGCAGCTGATCAGGGTTGTAAGTCAGTTTTAAATAATTTAGTTTGCAGTTTTTTTTTTTTAATTTTCTCGAGAGATGATTGCTGATTCAAAATAGAGTAGAAGAATTGTATACAAAATATTGATAGGACGAATATAAAACTCTAATTTTATTTTAATTGTACTGGCACTCAAAGTTTTTGCTGAAAACGGTTAGTATTAAAGTGCTTCGTTCATTTTTTTTACTATTCGCTATTTAGCATCGTGACAAAAATAGCATCTTTATGTAAATTTAAAAAATTGTTATTTTCTTTGTGCTTTTTCATTATTGTACTAGCCCCGTATTTATTAAGAATTTCTAACTCAATAAATAATAAAAATTAAAGCACATTAAATAATATTGAAAATACTAAAGGTTTTTTTTTAATTTTCAAGTGAAAAAATTATTATTAAAAAAATGACAATGCTTACGAAAAAGTAAAAAAAAATTACAAAAAATTTTACTTATTTAAAAATTTACAATTATTGAACATTTCTTATCATTTTTTAAAAAATTTGTATTGATAAACGATATTTGAAACATGTAAAAACTTTTTTTATGTAAATTATGAAAGCTCAAAATTCGGAACTCTCAGTGTAAAATGATTTTTTTTCACTATAGTTTTCATTTTTTAAATTTTTTCATATTTTCTTTCAATGGTTATTTTAAAAGTACTTTAACTAAAAAATCTGCTCAAAAGGCAACAAATAATAAAAAAAAATTTTTTAGATTGCAGAAACTGATTTTAAATAATGAGCTCAAATAAATAATTCATAAATCACATTTAAAACACATGTTTTCAATTATTTATTGTAATTATGAAACAATTGGCAAAATCGAAAACATGTTTTTTTGTTATAATGAATTTTTACCAAGTAAATTCAACGAGCTTAGAGATAAATAATTACCACAGTTGAATCTACTACATGCAAAACGTTTAAGAAAAAAAAAAAAAACCGAATTATCTAGAAGATCTCTATGAATCCACTAATTACAAGTTTCAAAAACCTAAGGGAACATTTTTCACACATGTATGTATGATGCATGTCGGCCATAAAAATAAACAATTAAAAACTGATGAAATTTCTTACTTCTCATAGCCCATTTTTCTTTTCGTTCAACAGCCAGCACCAAAGCATTCAAATCTCTGGTGCACTCGCCCCTCTCAGCACGATTTCCCTTCAGCAGATCCTTGGCCTGCAGGAGCTCGAATACGTCCTCGATGCGCTCGTCCTCGAGAACCTCGACGTAGTTTTTCCCTTCGACCAGCAAACCCAGAGCCAACACTAAAATCGTCGTCCACTCCATGATTTCGAACTTACGTTACATATCTCAAAGTCTAAAGCTTATCCCGTAAAAATTCGATCTGTGTCTGGACCGCGAAAGCCCGATAGTGAGCGCACCGGAGCGACTCCCCGCTGTCAACTGCCCCACTCTCCTTAACGACGCTATTATTCCTCCTCCGTACCTCCCGTACGTCCCCCAAATTTTTTTTATTTGGAGCGACCGAGAATTGCAATTAATTTGACGGTTCGAGGAAAAGTGTGCGTCGAAATTTTAAGGATTATTTCGAGCGGGAAAAGAGGTGAGATGATTGACGCGAAAACGTGAGCTGTCGTAATGCTACGTTGGGAGGTGAACCGCACGCGATACCGCGGTTTGACAAAAAATTTAACCTTTTGTCGAGCACTTGAAATTGAAGTGCGTAGTGAGAGGACTTGTTTTTAATTTTATGTAAACAAAATTTCAAAAATTCACGGGACGGTGTTAAGCTAGGACCAGAGGCTTCTAGAGTACATACGAATTTTTTATTTCGGAAAGTTGATGCTACTTTCTCTTGAAAATACTAAAGATTTGGTATATATTTGGTTTACTTGATGAATCAAAAAATAAAAATTGGCTCAAAAACCAACTCTAATGTATACAGATATAAGTAAAAACTAGTTGAATTAAAAAATTTTAATGAATTTTTGTTGTTCTTGTAGTAAATAAATTTTCCGCACTCCGGCCGGGAAGCGCTACTTCCCTGCCGCTGCCGCTACAGTCAGTAGCGCTTCCCGGCGCCGTCGTGCGGAAAAATAGCATACTCAACTAGGCACCTGAATGGGAAGGTCTCAGATCACATGTTTGTCACACTCGGCTACGCCTCGGACGACAATTTCATGCGATCTGAGACGTTTCCCATTCATACGGCCTAGTTAAGTAATATACTATTAAACAAAAAATTTTTTTTTAATAATTGCATGGCTCGGTGCAATAATGGGCTTAGTGCCATTCGGCCGGCCCAGCGCTAAGCCCATTATTGCACCGAGCTGATCAATTATTCTAATTAATTTCTCTAAAGAACTAGTGTAAAAACACACCTGTAAAGAGTACTTTATAAATTACAAACATTATAATTGATTACATGATTTTGAAATCAGGAAATACTTGGAGAAGACAGACTTATTAATTCGCGAGCAATAAAAAATATCGTTTTAAAAAAAAAAAACTTCATCTCAGTAATCTATAAACATTTTTAAGTATTTTCAACTTTTTGTTTTTATGAAGCAGACAAGTTTTTGCATAAACCGATTTCATGAAAACCTAACTAGCCTTTCAGTTAGACGAATGTAAACTGGAATCTTGAATGTCACAGAATAAACAGTGATCATTCTAGTAATAATAGTGCATAATGTGTTCTAAAAGAAAAAAAAAAAAAAAAAAAAAAAAAGTGAATTTCCTTGAGCTACGTTTGAGTTTTCTTCCTGCAAAGCAACGTTGAACATTACAAATTTTCACCGATCACAATTCATGTAATATTTTAGATCACTCTTCGATAATTCTTATTTTTCTCAAAAATTTTCAGAATAAGTACATACAGTTTATTTAAACATACACTTTTTATGACCAAGATGCAGATTAAAACAACATAAAGCTATTAAAAGCTATAATTTCACAGCATGCAATCAAAAATGTTCTGTATATCTGTAATTTTAACCAAATGAATAAAGAAAAAATTAAATAAATTGATTGGTCTTTTGAACGTTGTAGAATAATTTCTCATAAATGCATCGTTCAACCAAGTGATTTGAATTTATTTTAACCCCTAACTGTGATAGATAAAAATTATGAAACTATGTTTAAGTTTTATAATTTTGATAGTCATTTTCATTATAGTCGATTCAAATTTTTTTTATTCAAAGATGATAAAATTTAATTCTGAATTTTTGTAAGCCTGCAAGAATGATCAGCTATGTCGAATACCAACCCCTGATTAGTTTTTTAGTATCAACAGAGTAAAATTTGTGTTATCGAAGATTCTAAAAGTAAAATTAAATAATATATAATATATAAGTTTAGAAAAATGAGAATTAAAAATTTTGTGACTCTTTTTAAAAAATGGCTGATGAACCTTTTTTTATACGAATTAAAAAAAAAATTTTTGGCAGATCATCGTCGAAAGTTCATTTACAAAAGGTTCATTCCCAAAGACGACTAAGTGTTTAAAAAACTAAATTTTTTTCACGAATTATTCATTTTTCTTGCACTACCCCTTTTTTGCACTAACAAGGAGATGGCCTGTCCTTTGGGACCTGCATTTTCATGAAACTTTGCACACAGCTTTTATTAATCATAAAAACAAGCCGTTGGAAGTATAAAGCTCAAAAAGTTTGATCACACTGTCAGAATGAACATTTATTATTTTTTCATTTGATTGATTGAAAAAAAGAAATTCCAAACATTAGAATTATTGAAAGTACACAGAGAAATCTTTGAACATCAAGTTATCAGGAGAAACTTCAATTTTCTATGACGAAAAAATATCTGAGTCAATTTTATAAAAGATTTTCACGTTTCTATATTTTATTTTATAAAAAAAAAAAAAAAAAAAAAAAAAAAAAACTTTAAAAATCTTTAAATATATTTTTTTTAATTAGTGGCTCTTATTATCTTTTATCAAGTGTCATCAGATTTAGAACCAAATCGTTCAACTCAACAACTGATTCAATTTTTTTGTCAAAAATGGCCAGAATGGGAATCGAGCTTACGATCCTTGACGCGTCGGTCTAATATTATACCAACTGAGCCACGCGCTACACATATTTGCACAGCTGTTTTATGTTGCAGACACGAAATAGTAAAACACAAAAGTTTTCAAGAAAAAACTACAGAATACTCCAATTTTTATTTCATGTCATACCTGAAGGAACCTCGAGCAATGCTAACTCAAATTTGTTTATGATACTGTAAACTTATAAGTATAGTTTACTTTTTTCGATGATAAATTTAAAAAATTTAGTTCTAGTCAAGCTTATTCGGTTTTAAAAAACTATAGTAATTAACGCTTAATAGAAATTTGGCAACTGATAATGTATCGTATAAAGTGTATATACATATACTTCCTGGCTCTTTAAAGTTTTAAAAAATTTACTGAATTGCGGAAATTGACAATATTATCTTTGATGAATTAATTAACTTCGTAATTCAAATATTCGATTAGAAACTTTAGAATGATAAGTTTTTTGTATAAAAGGTGTTCTAATTTTAAAATTATCCGATGAAATAAATTTTTCTAACTTCAATAAAATGTTACGCAAATCCATAGTTATCGTTTTTTTGTGCACGAGTCTTGTTTTGGTGAGTTTTGAATAAAAACTACAATAATCTATGAGTTAAAAAAACGTTTACTTGTTCCAAGCTATTTTTATCTTGATTTTTATTGTGTTTGTATAATCCAATATTTTTAAAACTGGGAGTTTTTATTCTCGTGTATTTTGCGAAATTTTTTATTGAAGTAAAACTGTTTTAAAACAATAGAATCGAAAAAGACGATATACAATAATTTATTTTAAATGATACAATTATAATTTCAAAAAAATAAATATTTTCAGATCTCAGCGGAAAATGTGGATCAACCCAAAGGACTCGATATTGGTAGAATCGTAAGTTTTTCAAAATTATAAATTATTAAGTCTAAAAATTTAAGATTTCTTCATGTTTATAAATCTCAAAACAATATTTTACTACTTTTATCGACTGCACTACGAAGAAAATTTCTAAATCTTAAGTTCCTGATTGAATTTAAATCCATCAACAAAAAAATTCATCGACCAAATCCATTCGATTTTCACAGTTCAATGACTTCATAAGCAACGCAGGCACAATATTCAAAATCGGGGTTGACACAGTTTCCGCTAAAACAGGGACGGTCCAGGGAGCAATAAAAGACACCTCCGAAACCGTGAAAAACATCGCTGACATCAAAGGAAAATTTGCCTCTAATGAAATTGGTAGAATAGTGAATTTTACGAAAACCAGCGCTGACGAGATGTCAAGCTTTGCGGAAGGCGGCGAGATCGCGAAACTGCCGGGAAACTTAGCGAGAGCTTTTTTGAACATCGCTGGAAATGCTGTGCACAATATCGAGGATGGTTTTGGAGAAGGTTTTGATGCAATGAGTAAAGTGGTGGAGGAAAAAGTTAAGTTGGGGTCCAAGCTTTCTAACAGAGTTTCTGTGGGGTTCAAAAAATTTTTGGAAGATGTGAACGCTGATCTGGGTTTAGATTAACATTAGATTAAAATACTAGTTTTAAGCGCAAAATTAAATCTATAGTATTTATATTTAACGTTTGTACCATTTTTGAAGTAGTGATCTAGTTTTGTTAATTGTAATTCTTTATATCTAAAGCTTTAAAAAAAATGTTTATTTGGTACCTATAAAGTTCATTTAAACTTGAAAATTTTTGAATTTACCTAGTTTTTTCTGTAAGCATAGATGTAATAAAACAATTTGTTTTTTATAATCTTTTAAATAGCTATATGCCCTTAAAAAATACTTACAACTTTTAGTGAACAATTAAAAAATTATTCGGAATATCAAACTTCTAGAATTTTTTTTTTTCTTCATGACATTCTTACATTATTAGCGTTTTTAATGTTTGAAGAATAGTAAAAATTTACTCTTATCAGTTATGCAGAGCTAACGCTCGAACGCGCACTCTGTCTACCGGTTCACCAACTTCAGAGGAGGTAAGGCAGATTTCTAACTTTAGTTCAAAAAACTTTTCAGCGTATTGCAATTACTTTTTTTTATAGATTTTTTACGTAATTAGTGACGTGTTAGCATCACTATAATTAACCGATAATTTATTTTTTATAAATATTTTAAGTCATTAAATCTGGTTTAATTAAAAAATTTAATTTTCTCTGCGAAAAAATATCATACGATTGGTTGGTGAATCATACTTCATTTATTAATTATTATTTTTTTTTATTTTTTTTTTTTTTGTATAAAAAACATAAATTTATCGGTTAATTGTACCCACAGTGGTTATAGATTAAAATTAAGTTTGGTAATTTTAGGCGAAAACTATTTTTCAATCAATCTGTTAAAAGTAGTTAATTTACATTTCAATACCTTTTACAAAAGCTATTTGAGTAATTTTATAAAAAAATTTACAAAAACGAGAAATAATATCAGTGCTTTTGTTAGATTTTTTTATGAAAAGCAACTTATTTAATATTTTTATTCTTGCAAAAGTGTACTTTACAGTTTTTTCGAAAAAATACCCTAATTTGTACGTGTTACAAGTACTGAAATCAGCTATCAAAACTTAAACATTCATCACACAAAAACTCGTGGCCCAACACCCAATTCTGAAAAGTCTCCTCATTATCTCGCACTTCCATTCATTCAACTACTATAATTCAAGAAAAATATAATAAAAAACGTAATCGCGCGAAACAAAAAGCGAGAGGTGAAGCGCAGTAAAAAATTGGCTGCACTTCTGACGCAGCGTCGGCAGCGAAAATTTTTCAGTACGTCGACCGATTCCGGAATACAAGCATCGGGGAGCTCGCAAGATGCGGGAAAAATTAAACTTTTACTTAGTGCAGTGACAGTGTCTACCTCTTTATTCAAAACAATAAACATTTGTCATCGAATCGAACTGTTTTCACGGTGAATAATGTCATTTGATTCCCCAAAAGATTTTGTTTTTTATGGTGTGGTTTGAATCGTGGAATTGACATCAATCGAGGAAACTTTTTGGTGTTTACATCCGAGTTATGGTTCTATATATAAATGCACATTTTTAGAAGACCCGCTGTGAACCCGAATCACTCAAAGGTACGTATTAATAAACTCCGCGAGGTAAAATATTCCAATCGACGGGACGTTTTTTTTTTTTTAATAATAAAGAAACGATGAATGAAAACTAGATTCCAAGTCGGGTCGAGTTAGTCAGCTGTTATCGTTATCGCGCGGCTTAATTTGCATGTCAATAGCGAGTGACATACTGGAATTCACAAAAGCGCATGTTCTTTATTCGCGAATAAATTTGTCATGTTTTGATTTGCAATCAAGTGCATTGGTAACCGAACAGGAATATTTACAAAAAAAAATTTTTATTACTTTTTTTATGGTGGATTATCGATACTTTGATTAATAAAATTTTTGGTAAACTTTTTTTTGGCCACAAACAATTAAAACTTCAATTACTTCTTGAGCTTCCAGTAAATATTACTCGAGGGGCTATGCACCCCAGAATCACTGATGATTCTTTTGATACTTTTTGATTCTTTTGGCCAGTTTGAAGTGTTTACAGCCTTGGAATCAATTTCAATTGATATTTTGTTAAAAATAATATTTTTTGATGATTTTTACTTGAAATTAAATTAATATTTTATTGATTATATTGATTTTTTTGTGTGATTCTTTTAGTGATTTTGAAGTGCATAGCCCCTCCATATTACTGAATATTTACATCATTTATTATTTTATTTTATTGATTTATTTTTATACGCTGCGGCCTTTAAATTTTGAAATGATTAGTTTTGTAGTTAAAGTTTTCAATAATACAATTTTTTTAAGTATTAAAATTCCAGAAAATAAAATTTTTCGGTTGGAGCACAAGTGCACCACGCCTATAAAAATCCCCCCGGCTTATCGTAATTCCGGCACGTCTAATCTCTCGCGATTTTTTCTCGGATTCGCAGAAAAGAAGATGAACAAGAAGGAGTTTGAGAAATGATAGATGCGCGGCGCGCGGATGACGCGTGATTCGAAAATCGCAATCAGACCGTAAATAATTATGTAGACGAATCACGCGCGCGCCGGAAGTTCAAGCTGGACGCGAAAGGAAGGACGGAAGGAAGGACAGTCTGAGTTTTGCTATACCAGAACTATTGTAGGTGAGTTTCATTTGGTGCTTGGATATTTACTAGTTTATTATTTTAAAAATCGACTGTAGGATTGTCAAACGCTGTATTTTAATGAAAATTCACGACTTTTAGAGATTTTATTTGAAATATTTAAATCAAAACTTATTAAGTAAAGTTATTAAAACTACGATCCAGTGACGTCATGTCTTTGGACCGAAATTACATTGAGAGTATTTCTGCATTTATTGAAATTTTTTAAAATTTGTAACGATTTTTTTTAATGCTTTAACCAAATAAAAAACAAATTATTATAAATTTCAAATAGCTAACAACCCTATTGTTTATAAAAAAAATTGTTGTAAAATGCTTTTATCGCAATGAAAACTTTATACTCTGCAAAAAAGCTACAAAACCATTTTTAATTTTTTTATGACTATGTCGAGATTTCAAAAAAAAATTTCTCCATTAATTGTTTTTAGAAAGAGGTGTTGAGTAAAAAGTTCAATCGTTCGTAGTCGGTTATTAGTTTAAAAAAAAGTTGCAATAAATACAGAAAGAAATAAAAAAAAAAAAAACAAAAAAACAAAAAATTACAATCTACAGGTAAATTTTTCAAACAAATCCATGCAGAATATTTTCGGCCGAAATACGGTTTGTAAACGAGTTGGAAACAGTGATTAATCAAAATTATTAATCAAAATCTTAGAGTTTTAAACGCTATAAAGTTTGTAATGAAGGCTCATTATGAAAATACTTCTGACCAGATAACAATCGATTATATTTTATGTAACTAATGTAAAACACTGCAACGTAACTTGTATGAATCATGATGAGAATGCTTCTTGCAATTAAATTTTCTACGTTATTTTTCATAATTGGCTTTAATAAAATTTATGAATTTTGATTCTTTTAGTTTAATATATATATAACATTATTTAACATTTTTGCAGCGTAAAAAAGTAGTGATGATAAAATAAAGTGATGACAAGTAAAATTTGAGTGATCAGCTGCGTCTTTTTAACAATCATTAAACTTGGTAGAATAAATCAAATATCCGTCTTCCTTCATAATTTATTTCATTTTCAGGTACAAAAAAAGCCATGTTGTCGGTCATCCAAGACCTTCTACTCTCGCCCTTGTGGCTGCTGCTCCTGGTTCTCGCGTACGCGATCTACGCCTTCCTGACCTCGACCTTCGACTACTGGCTGATCCGAGGCGTTCCTCACCGAAAACCTACACCGCTGCTGGGAAACTTCGGGGACCTCCTGCTGTTCCGCAAGTCCCAGCCCGAAGGTGTCCTGGACATGTACAACTGGTTCTCAAACGAGAGGTACTTCGGGGTATTCCGGATCAGGTCGCCAGTACTCATACTCCGGGATCCCGAACTGGTGAAGAGCGTCCTGGTCAAGGACTTTCAGGTCTTCTGCAACAGGGGAATACCCGTTAATAATACCAAGGATCCACTTAGCGCACACTTGTTCAACCTCGAGGGTAAGATTATTGTTACAAAGTATATTATAGAGTTTTGCCTACAGGATAATGTCTGCATTGGCATTGTATTATATTGAGGCTCAATACCAGTACAATACTGAGAACAACTATTGAATTGCAATATCAACATTGATGGGCCAATCGTATATTTAATTCAATACTAAATATTCATTCAATTAAAAATTAAGTTCTTTTATTAATACTTTAATTTTTACATAATTTTTAATTTATAGTTACAACTACTAATTTTTAAGTATTCAAAGAAGAATAAAATTTTTATAAATGTAAAAAAGTCGTAAAAGCGGAAAAAAACTTGTACAGTAGGCAATACAATACCAAGATTTTTTAAATTTTTAAATATTAGTATAATTTTATGTAGAATTATTGTATTGGTATTGTGAAAGCCTACTACTAACAATAAGTTCTATTTCAGTTTGAGTACGTTACAATAAATTAGTAAAAGGTACCAGGGAAGCTTTAATAATGTACATATTCGGGAATACTTGGGATGGAAGCTTATTTTAGTGATATAATATAAAGATTTATTACGTTAATTATTTTAAGTTTTTTAGTTCTATATAAGGTTGGCAAACCGATTTTTTCGTTCAATCTAAAAAATGTAAGAAATTTGCATGAAAAATGTAAAAATTTATAAAATTTTTGAGGTTTAAAGCTCAAATTCGTATAAAAGACTAAAGCACAAAAAACATTCTGTTGGTTAAAATTTTCAGTTTTTGATGAAATTATAAGCGTATTTAAAAATTTAAGTCTTAAAACAAAGTAAATTTAGGACTGGAGGAAACGTAAAAAAGTCTAGTAATAGTAAGTATTCGCTCGAGTATTCGAGTAAACTATATTTTTGCGTCTGTGTAAACAATTTACAAAAGCTAGAAAAATTATCAAGTTTTGAGAAGTCAATGTCGTAAAAATTTTATTTCCGCCTTTTTAAGACAGTATTATTTTCCAATTCCACGTACTGTTCGAAAAGTATTATAAGTCTCATGGCTTGGTGGGCATAGCCCGCGACTCGTAATCCCTCGATCGCGGGTTTGAGAACCGCTCGTCGCCTTAGTTCAAGAAGATAACAACTCAGAATTTTTTTTAAAAAGATAACAACTCAGAATTTTTTTTAAAAAGATAACAACTCAGAATTTATTTTAAAAAGATAACAACTCAGAATTTCTTTTAAAAAAGATAACAACTCAGATTTTTTTTTAAAAGATAACAACTCAGGGTGAAAATTCTTTTTCTTCTTTTTTCAAAATTATTTTTCGCTGCAACTAGAGGTAACTTTGTTAATAACCTAAGACTTTTATCATCATTTACTGACTTAGTCGTACTGAATTATGATTGACAAATGAATTGTTCATTTTACAGAAAAAATTTATAAATCAGTTTTTATTTAAACTAAAATAATGAGTGTATTAAACAATTGCTTTAGGGATTGAAAATAATTAGATTCAAGATGACATGGATAATAAAATTACTAAAATTATGAATTAAAGTCTGAAACTCGAAAGTTAAAAAAATCTCAATTTTTTTTACAGGTGGAAAAGATAAATAAATAAATTAATTAATTGAAAGTAATTATAATAATTTAATTAATAGTAATTAAATTATTACATGAAGTTAATCATACTTCCGGTAAACTTAACATTATTTATTTTTTTTATCACAAAAATGAAATATTTAAATTCACATTATTTTAAGTACTTATAAAATTAATAAATTCAGGTAAACTTAACATTATTTATCACAGATAAAATATTTAAATACACATTATTTTATGTACTTAAGAAAATTTATAAATAAATAACGTTGCTTAAAAAATGTAATTATTTTATATAATTTAATTAATTTTTATATAATTTAACTTAATTTCAAAATAAATTGCGAAAAAAACTATGAAATTCTTGAGGAATAAGATTCTGCTTCATTAAATCTTGTAAGTCTTTTTGTTTGGCCTCGCTTATTTTTATTTTTTGATCGTATGCAACATTGATCAATTTATTTACTACCTCAAATGAAACACTCTTCGTTTCTGTTGTGTATTCTGTATTATAAATTACTTTGCCTTCCGAATTAACTTCTATCATGGATAATTTTGATATTGGAATTTTATTCCATTTTTTTTTTTCTACCAGAGGAAAAAAATCCAAAACCTGATTTTGAGCAATTTTATGGATATTATATTTTGGATCATTAATTTTAGCTGTCATCATAATCTCGCACCATTGATCTTCGGTAAAGACATTTTTATTTTTTGCAGCTCTTTCGATTGTTGAATGCATACAGTCTCCGTCTGTTTGCGTGTGCCCTTTAACGAGAAATCTGCAAAATGAAAAATGTCTTTTGAAAAGAGTTCCTAGATTTTGTCAGATTTTTTCCATGAGTAGTTTCAAATATAATTTATTTTAAAAAATCGAGCCAAGCAAACGGGCATATTCACTCCGAGAAGGAGACAATCAGCGATCAGGGTGGTGGTTTTTGTAAGCTTTGGTCCCGAAAACTCCCGTGTGATTTTCACGCGACCTTAGCACACCCAACCCTCAAAAGCAAATCTTAGATTCCGAACCGCATGAGACGCTGCAGTCGATCTCGGAGCGAATAGCCTGCTAGTTTGTACCAAATTTATTCAATGAAGCCGGCATATGCACAATGAAATACAAGTCGAGCTAATCAGTTATTAGCGTTTTTATTTATTTTAATTTTATCGGTAAAATTTAAGTATGATTTACATACCTATGGGTGATTGTGACATGAAATTCCCGAGCTGCTTTCAAATACATGGAAAATAAAATTGAATTTCTATTTTGTCCTCCACAATTGTCACTGTAAAATCGAAAATCTTTTATATCAGATTCTGCTTTTGATTTAATAAATTGCCATAGACAGCTAGCTATTTCATTAGCTCCACGTTTTGCAGTCGTCTCATTCCATACAAAACATTCACCTGCAACGTAAAAAACAAACGTAAAAAATTTTTTTTTTTTTTTTTACAAAATAAATATGTTTTGTAAAACAAAAAGATATAAATCCACTCGAACATTTTAACACATGCAACCATCTAGTTTGATCATCATATTAAACCAAAAAAGATAGAGTTAAAAATTTTAAATTTTGATGTTTATAGTACCAATGAAATCGGTAAAAAACTACTTTAAAAATACTTCAAAATGTTTTTGAAATTTTTGATACTAGTTATTTTCTTATTTGGACGATATAAAATAGTAATCATTGAAAATTAGGTTTTTTTTCAAATTAATTATTTCAGAACTTTGTTACCATTAGGTTTATAACTATAAAAAAGTTAGTATTACATTATTTTACAGAAAGATAATTTTTTATTTGATTGGAACGCTGTTTTTGAAATTTACTCTAAAAGATTATTATTATTAATATTTTTTTTATTATTATTTTACGAACTTAAAAGATTATTAATTGTGATATTTTACAGTAGTAAAAGCATGTAAAAATTGTAATTAAATTACTTAAATTTAATGACATAGTTTGCTGTTTTTTCATTTTGAGAAAATTGAATGTACTCTCAAAGATTTTTAATAGAATGAAATAGTTTAAAATTAGGTTACCTTGCTTACTAGCCATGTCAAATACTGTGAAATTATACATTGAAATTTTCCTCTTGTAAAAATAAGACGATGCTTCACAGTGCGGAATGTTCAAAACTTTCTGGAGGTCAAAAGTAGCACAACAAATTTTTGAATTAGTTTTTGCAGTAGCTTTATCATTTTTCATAAAATTACGTGCTAATTCCTTTTTGCGCCTGTGATCATCGTACTTATTCTGATGCTGCTGCTTGTTTTCTTCAGATAAATTCTGAAACGCGGAACAGATGTCACACTGATCCTTTTTTGGCTTATGAAAAGAAAGATTGTAGTCGGTGCAGAAAATCTTGCGATACATGGACTCTGACGCGATTAGAGATGAGTGGGTCCCTTTTGCGAGCTCTTGTTCTTTATAATTTATATACATTTTACTAATGTTGAGATTTGCATCCAAGTAATCCCGCGAGGACGATGTTCTACAATAGTGTGACTCCACTTTTTCAAATGATTCGATGTGAGTCTTTATAGCCTTAATTACTTGATCGGGAGTTCGTTTCCCTTTTTTTTTACTTTTTCCTCTTTCATCTGACATAATCATAGATCCCGTAGCAGACTTTTTCTTTTTTTTTAAAATGGTGTTGAACCACATGTAACTAATTCCTGGAAAAGAAAATTTGTTTCTCTTTATCGAAAATAGATGTCGACAACTCGTAAACTTTTTTACATTATTTAAATTTTGAAATATTAAATAATTAATCTTAAACGTTAACATTAAATTTAAAATCTCACGAAAAGATTTTGCGTACTCGAAAAATATTCTAGTTATCTCCGCGCACGTAACAAATTCTAGATATTTACAGATACAAAATCCGTTAAGTGTGCGTACAACTAGAAGTTTTTCACGTGCGCAAAGAAATCTAGAGGATTTTTCGCACACGTAAAGCCTTTTCACAAACGCGTCTTGGAGCCGGTAGACAAGTCGTTTTTAAATACAGTCCACGCTCCAAATATCGGACTCTTCAATACCGAAATTTTCCAAGAAACGATACCGAGAGGATCCTCCACCTAATCTCCCAGCTGTTTATTTTTCACGAACGCTCTCAATACCAGAATCAGTCAAGACACTTATTTTGTACACGGACAGAGAAAATACGTAAAAATACCGTAGCAGCAACTCCGAATAATTCAGAGTTAAGATCAACGTAAAAACTTCATGAGCTTCTAGCAACGCAGTTTTTACGTGGAATTACGAAAATTTCACAAGGGCTGCGGTTTTTCAATAAGCACGTTAGTGCTTGAGATCGGCTCAGGCGAGCCCATGCGCTTCTTGGAAAATAGATTTTACGGAATTTTCGTAAACCCATGTAAAAACTGTGTTACTAGAAGCGCACGCTATTTTTACGTTGATCAAACGAAGTTTCCAAATATTTTGAAGTTAGGTTATAGCACGGTATTTTTACATATTTGTTCCGTCCGTGTAAATTCGCGTTCAATAGCAGCGACGTAAGAAATTAAAATGAAGAACATGTAAGTGCACAAAGTGTTATAATTCTAGAGGCGTATAGAAAATAAATTAAAACTAGCGCACCCTCTGGCTCTTTCGCTCAAGAACCCAGAGAGCTTGCGAGCTCCGGCGTTTGTGTCAAAAATTTTGTAAAGTCTCAAATCTTCCGCCCTTGCGTCGCGCTTCGTGCACGTAAGGAATGCATCGCGCAAAGCGCTCGACGACGACCGACACTCAACGCTTCGCGCTCGACAAAATGATTCTATAAAATTGATTTATAGCGTTATAGTTATAATCATTTATATTTGAAGATTCTTAGAATTTTTCATTAAAATCAATTTGAAATAAATCGATTTGATATGTGCCGTTTCTTCCCCGTTGATCTGATCGTCCTGAAAATCGGACCAGCATTACGGGACACCAAAACGAACATTTCCCCGTTTACTGAGTATTTTTATGTCGTTTAGAACGCTAGTTATCCTGTGCACAGTTTTATTATTTCCTGCAGTTTGTCAAAATAGGTCCACTTGAAAAAGGGGACATTTTTAATTTTACTCCTATCGACCCCGGGATGAGACTAAACTTTGTTTTACGTCTCAAATATTCGATTTCCGCTGAGGGACACTTTTAGTGCCGGTGAAAATATAAATATATCCCGTTACCGTAGGTCGGTCGTGCCTAAATATAGAATTTTATTATTATTAAAAAAGCATATGTATTTATGTACTTAAAATATTTAAAAATATTTTTTATTGCGGTTGCTCGGTGATTAAAAAAACGGCGCCCCGAATCGGCGGCGGGGAAGTTTCTCTTTCTCTCTCGCACGAACCCATGGTAGGGGAAGCCAATTCTGAGAAAAAACTTCTCCTCTCCACCCGTTTATTCTGATATTGGGAGCGTGAACTGTATGTCCAAATTAGACCCCACAAGTCTTACGAAAAAGTTTTTCTAAGTACTCACCAAAAGTGTCAAGAAACATCTTACGGCAAACTTTAATTTTCTGACCTGAGATCATCAGAAAAAATTTTCGTGATACTGTTCTGACTCTGACTTTTTCTGTCATGTTTGTTTCCACGGATTTATCTAAATATTCCCACTGCAAACGATGATTATTTAAATTCCAGAATTCTTTGAACAGGAGCGATCGGTTAGAGTATGAAACTCTGTCTTGACATTTATAGCGACATTTCACGCAGCCTATGCCCATTTTACGTTGAGATACTGATTGCCCCTTGGAAGTTTTTAAAGATTTTCCAGTATTTATTGCCTTTTTTAATTGATTTTTCATCCATAGACCAGTATTTATTTTACGTTTTCTTGTTTGAATTTTATGAGACTGAATAATTGCTTCTTGAATTTCAATCTCAGAAGAACATGATGAATCGGCTTTTTCACAGAAAATTTATTTTTATTAAATTATTTCAAGCAATCAGATTGTATTTGAATAGTTAAAAATAAATACGTTACAGGAAAGATAATCCTTTGAAGCAGGGGTATATTGACTTGAAAGTGATGGAGTAGAAGAACATTCAGAATCAGAAACGCTATAATCGAGTTCTTCATCCAATTTTTGATCTCTTTCTTGAAAAATATTTACAGAATTTTGATTTTCAAGATTCCATGAGATACTAGAATCGATCTCTTCTGTAAATACCATAAAGCAAAACAGTAAGTTAGTTAGAGAATGTATTAATAGTATTTTTTTATTTTCATCTAGGTTTCTATTGATAAATAATCACAAAGTTGATCTTACTGTTTTAATCTAATAATTTTTATAAGATTAAATTTTATTTCTTTAAATTAAAGAAATACTTTACCGGAACTATTATTTGACGGAACAAAGCATCCGTTTCCAGAATTAGAAAACATTTCATCGAGTTGTGCGTCAACTAACTTTTGTTCTTTTTCCTTTGACGTATCAAAATAATTTCGAAAATCAAAATTTTCTGAAGTGCTTGAGTCAATCTTATCTGTTAATATTATAACGAAAAAGAATAAGCTAGTTAATACGTGTATTTCATAATTTTTATTAAAATTACTATAAATTAATCAGAAGACAAACGAAAAAAAATTGAAAAATAAATTTTATTTTCAAATCATATAGCTTTTTATCAATTTTGATTCATAAAATAAATTAAAATTACTAAAGAAAATAATGGCAAAATAGTTGCATACAAATAAAATTTGAAGCTTTTCATTAATAAAAAATTACTTAAAACCTCTGAAATTAGCTTTTCTTATCTTACTTCTGTTATTACACCTTTGAAAATCAATTGTCATTTAAAAATTAATTTGTAAATATATTTTATGAATGAAGGGATCTGGTCTTAATTCAAAACAAAAGCTTCTTTTTATAACTTGTATACTAAAAAATTTTCATTATTTCATTTTAATAAAAAATCTCGAAATAATTGATTTTATAGGTGATAGATTTTTGAATTGTGACAAAGAACTAATATTTAAAAAATTTTTCGAAAAAAAAAAATTAAGGAGGCTCCAGCGAGTTTTCAGTCGTAATACCCCTAGTGCTTCAAAATTGTCGATAATTTTCCGACTGTGTTTTGTTGCACAGCAACGAGAGGGGCACGTTTGGCAGGTTAAAAATCACGAGCGCAAGGCGCGAGTGATTTTTTGTCAAACGTTCCCTGCGAGTTGGTGTGCAAAAAAACTGGAAGAAAATTATCTAAAATTTTGAAGCACGAGGGGTATTCGGCTGGATTATTTTCCCCAGCTGAATTTCAACTCATAGAAATGCTGTATTTTACATTTTTGCGAATATAGTTCTATAACTATTTGTTTAGTATGAATATACCTATGAGTACTCATATATAGGTATACACCGCAGTGACTCGGGTCTAAACCAAAAGCTAAAACGAGTAAGTCTAACAATTCGAGTTGCTATGCGACTCGAAACGTTCGAATTGGAAATAACCGAAAAATTATCAAAATAATTTTACCCACACCCCTCCGCCAAATGTCAAATGTGGCGTTTCTATTGGTTGAAATTCAGCTTGGAAAAATAATCAATAAAATTGTATAGCAAGCTGAAACTTTGGGAAAATGATCTTAATAAATTGCAGATTTTATTCCTTGAAAAAAAACAGAGATCAACGGTCTTTTTTAAAAGTAAAAATTTTGAAAAATTTTTTTTACTTTACACAGGAGGGAATGGAGCGATTCGGTTTTTATTTAATTTATCAGTAATAAAATTGTAGAAAATTCTCAAAAAATCCGCTCAAGGAGATAATTTTTCGTAGATTAAAATAATTAAAAAAAAAATTGTAGGTAAACGGACTAAATGAAAAGAAAGAAGATGATTTTGTGTAAAACCGGGTAAACTTAACCTAAATCGTCCACCTAAAAATAACATTATTGCAAGTATGACTACTTAAAATAGTAGTTAAGCCATTTATAGATAAAAATCTGTTTATTTTATCATCATTCATGTTCGATCTATTAAATTTTTTAAATTTAGAGATAAAAAACATTGAGGCTCCCTAAGCATAATATAGAATCCTAGGTTACCGATGCTAAAGCCTCCTTAATTGTTTTTGTTACGGAAAAACTTATGATTTTTTTGGTAGGCTGGCTTACCTACACGGAGAGAAAAATACAGGATTTTACTGTGATAAGTTAACACAAAAGAATTTTGTATCGAAGATACACGAAAAAATCGTGTGTTAACCTTACGCAGAAAAAATTCTAAGCGTTACTGTAGGAGAGCTAATCAAAATCACTCCGCGCGGACTCTGGTCGCACCTGATTGGTTCGGCTACAGTAGCGCTTAGGATTTTTTCTGCGTAAGGATAACACACAATTTTTTCATGGCGCTCGCAGAAAATTTACGTGCTTTAGGAGCACAGAAGTTTCTTGTGTCGACTCCACAGTAAAATCGTGTATTTTTTCTCTCCATGTAGAGTGTAATAAAAAAAAGAATTATTATTCAAAAAAAAAAAATTGTATTTTATTTCAATACATTTTAAGTTGAAAACTAAATAAAAATAATCTTTGAAGTAACAACTTTTATTTAAACCTGAAAATTTTTTACACAAAACTTGATTTTATTTAGTAAAAACTTTAACTATTATTCTGCCTCCGTATTCTCTATCGGATTTTTCAACTTTTAAAAAAGTTCGCTTGCACTTTTGTAATTTATAATAACTTGTCATTTTAGTTACTAATATTTATACCGTACTTACCATCTTGATTAGAATTAAGTTGAGCAAATTGATCGAATGAATATGCAGATTCATCATATGGAAAATCATTGTTTGATATAGTACATTGACTGTTGAAGTGCCAAGCTTCTGCTGAAGAAGAACTTTGAAAGGATTCATCTAACAGTGAATTTTCGAACGAGACTGTTAAATTGCATTAAAAAATATTTAACGTTATAAATTATTTTTTTACCATACAACTAATGATTTTTTTGTAAAAAATTGTAAAAAAAATGAGTATATGGACAGAACAAATACATAAAAAAAACCATGGCAGCTACTCCGAAATATCCAGAGTTAAGATCAACGTAAAAACTTCGCGCGCTCAACATAAAAATACCGTGCGCAATAAGTTCCTTAACACTTTAATTCGGCTCAGGCGAGCCCATGTGCATCTTGAAAAACCGTAGCCCTTACGAAATTTTCGTAAGCCCACGTAAAAACTGCGTTATTAGAAGCGTACAGTATTTTTACGTTGAGCGTACGAAGTTTTTACGTTGCTCTCAATTCCGAGTATTTCGAAGTTAGGTTTGGATGGTGTTTTTACGTTTTTGTTCCGTCCGTGTAGTTGATAAGAATAAATAAACTTACCAAGATCCTGTTTTTTCATATTACACAAATTTTGAGAGTCAACCATACTTATCAGCTCTTAAAATAATCATCTACATTATGTACACTTCACACTATATTTTATACACAAAGAAATTTCGAAAAAATAAATTATACAAGTACTAATATCAACATACATACATTAATTATACAGAAACACGCTGAGTCAAGGTTAAACTACAGTGTTTTGAAAGCCCGCCATGAAGCAAGCTTGCACGAGAGGGGAACGCGCGCACATCTGCACATTCCATATATAAAATAGCGCCCTCTAGTAGCTTATCTTTAAATGACCGAGCTTCCAATACTACAGTTTAACTTTATGTTATATCTATGACACCGAATTATAATTTGAGCATAATCTGCGCATTGAGACTTCCATAAACTATTTATTAGAAAAAATTTATTTTTAATTGAATTAAGTATAGATAAAATATAAAATATTTTTTTAAGTTACTTTATTTATTTATTTTTTTTTTAGTACATAAAATAATGTGTATTTAAATATTTTATTTTTGTGATAAAAAAAAAATAATAATGTTAAGTTTACCGGAAAAGATTAACTTCACGTAATAATTTATGAAAAAAAAGAAAAGAAGTTAATTTATGAAACTCCGGCGTCACCCTTTCAATTAATTTATTTATTTATTTATCTTTTCCACCTGTAAAAAAAATTGAGATTTTTTCAACTTTCGAGTTTCAGACTTTAATTATTAAATTTTAGTAATTTTATTATCCATGTCATCTTGAATCTAATTATTTTCAATCCCTAAAGCAATTGTTTAATACACTCATTATTTTACTTTAAATAAAAACTGATTTATAAATTTTTTCTGTAAAATGAACAATTCATTTGTCAATCATAATTCAGTACGACTAGTCAGTAAATGATGATAAAAGTCTTAGGTTATTAACAAAGTTACCTCTAGTTGCAGCGAAAAATAATTTTGAAAAAAGAAGAAAAAGAATTTTCACCCTGAGTTGTTATCTTTTAAAAAAAAATCTGAGTTGTTATCTTTTTTAAAAGAAATTCTGAGTTGTTATCTTTTTAAAATAAATTCTGAGTTGTTATCTTTTTAAAAAAAATTCTGAGTTGTTATCTTTTTAAAAAAAATTCTGAGTTGTTATCTTCTTGAACTAAGGCGACGCGCTGAGATACTGTTCAACTATGACCTGACATTTTTCAAGTAACACAAACTTTGAAAGGTTTTTAATAAAAAAAAAAATATAAACAACCATCCCATCTTGAGGTTTTTTAATTTTTTTTATTTACCTAAGTAAATAACAGTATTAATGCAAAAAACTTACATTGTATGCGGAAATAAAAAAATAAACTTAAAATTTTTTTAATTTTTAAATATTAATGTTTAAATTACTAATCTAAATTAAAAACACTTTAATTTTACAAAAAAGTCGATCGTTTAAATAATTGATAAAATTTTAAAAAGAGCTTAATAAATTTATCAAGTGACCATACCGTCACTTGTAATTTTTTTATCAACTAAAACTCGTGAAAAATGAAACACTCAATCTTAGGGAATCAAACAAACCATTCATAAAAACAACTAATTTTAAAATTCACACGCAGGCAAACACTGGAAGAGCCTCCGATCGAAGCTGACCCCGGCGTTCTCCTCGGGGAAGCTAAAGAACATGTTCTACCTCCTGGGTGAGTGCTCTGACGACCTGAGCCGTCGTCTGGAGTCCGAGGTCGGATCTTCTTCGACTCTCGAGGTACGCGATCTGGCTGCTAACTTCACCATAGACGTCATCGGGAGCTGCGCCTTCGGCATACAGATAAACGCCCAGGGTAACGAGAAATCGGAGTTCAGGCTCGCCGCCAGGAAATTGTCCAAGCCCAGCTACAAGGCCACCCTGTGGAGAATGCTGAGGACTGCGGTGCCCAGGATATACAAAATTTTGGGGGTTCAGGTAATCAGAATCAAAATAATTTAAAAAATCGATGGTTTTGAAGAAACTTTTAAAAATTTGCCAAAATCTGCTTTTTTAATCCATTCTGATAAAAAAATCCGATGTTAAAGAACCATTTTTCAGACCCGTAAAAATCATAAACGAAATTATTTTTGAGGAAAAACAAAGCAAGTAAAAAACCATTTTGCCTTGAAAAAATATCTATCTTACACAGGCCTATTATAAGTATAATAAATAAATATTATTGAAATATTTTTTTTTTTTTTTTTTTTTAAACATGAAAATAATTCGATCTATGATTTTGATATTTATCAGGAAAATAAGGGTTGCCTCTGGCTAATTGTATTTCGCGCTTCCTCCTTCAAGATCAAATACGTAGTACCCCTTTCCCGTGCCCCAAATACCACACATTCAAAGCATAAAGATCAAAAAACAGTGGCGCCACCACACGCCTCGCGGCGGGTGCGCAGGGTACAAGACCTCATTCCGTTTTCTAGTGCGAACGGTATCACACGTTCAGAGCGTTGCTCCGTGTAAAGTGTGAATTATATTGAATTATATTGAAGATCCAGAAGAAGATTTTTTACGACGAGGCATCTCTTCAGCAAGGAGGAAAGGGGTGTATCGTTCATGACTCGCTCGAGCTGTTCGAAGCGAGTGCAGGGGGCCCTGGCCTTCCTGAACGCATGCACGGGGCTTTGCCGAGGACTGTCCGAGGCAAAGCTCATAACCCTAAAAAACGTTCACGACTCGCTCGAGCTGTTCGAAGCGAGTCAGGAGACTATGTCATCCTGAACGCATTCTCGTGGCTTTGCCGAGGTCTGTCCGAGGCAAAGCTCACTCATCAAGATAATAACCCTAAAAGACGTTCACTACTCGCTCGAGCTGATCGCAGCGAGTGCAGGAGACTCTGAGTCGTCCTTGAACGCATTCACGTAGCTTTGCCGAGGTCTGTCCGAGGCAAGCTCGCTCATCACAAAAAGACGTTCTTGACTCGCTCGAGCTTCTCGAGCGAGTGCAGAAGACTATGTCTTCTTGAACGCAATCCACGTCATTCACGTGGATCTCCCTAAAAGACGTTCACGACTCGCTCGAGCTTCTCGAGCGAGTCAGGAGACTATGTCATCCTGAACGCATACACGTGGCTTTACCACTGTCTGAGGCAAAGTTCTCTTATTCCTGTGGAAGATGTTCACGACTAGTTCGAGCTGACCGCAGCGAGCGCAGGAGACTCTGAGTCATCCTGTGCGCAGGCCTACGCATGCATGGCTTTGCCGAGGACTGTCCGAGGCAAGGCTCATAACCATGAATGACGCTCACGACTCGCTCGAGCTGTGTTCGAGCGAGTGCGGGAGTCTGCAGTAAGTAGCTTCCTAAACGCATGCACGTGGCTTTGCCGAAGGCTGTTCGAGGCAAGACCATTCACTCCTGACTCCTGAGCGACACCGCTCGACATGACGCATCACGGACGATAATCGTCCGTGTGACGCATGCAGCTCGCCGCGGCGAGTAGGTCAACGTGCTGCCGCCATTGCACAGTTTCCTACCCATCGACTTGGCAGTAATCAGTTGTTTTGTCTTGGGACACAACAAGATCGACAAACATTGTCGGGTTTTTTACTGGTGCAGATTGTTAAGATATTTAACATCTGCGTTGCTGTGATCGAGGGATCACTAGATGATGGGCATGCGCGGCAGGAGTGCGTGCAGCGTGGCTGCTGCACTGGGAAAAATGTGCTCGAGTTACGGCTCAAAAATGAAGAGGTTATGTCTCTACGCCGCGCTCAGTAACTGCTTCATATGTGAGCCGAATTTGACGCACGCACTGCGATCGGCTGCGATTTGGTATTTGGTACTACGTAGTGGTGCAAATTTTCAACACCGTGCGCCATATTTGTTGCACCGTGGAGAAGAAACGATCCACCTTGTCGATTCCATTTCGGCGCTACGGGTGGCTCGATTACGGATCACATTTTTCCCAGTGTGGCCCGCATGCTGCGGCCCGGTGAATCCTCACTAGATGCAAAGGGATCTCAGGTGATTTGAGGTTAATACGGGGTATAGTTTTTGAGGAATGGATTTTTATATCACATGGATATGGATGCCCGATGCGTGCTTCACGTGGAGCTCCATGATGCGCTCACGTCATCGCAAGCGCATGCCGGCACGCTACTCCTCGTTTCCTTTTATAATGTAAAGGTTGGTAAAGGTTCTCTCGCTCGAACTCTTTAAGGTTGTATATGCAGCCGGTGCGAGAGAAAACGCTATACTTTGACGAGTAGTCATAGGACTCTCCGTCTCTCTCGCAAAAGATGGCGTCTAACCTAAGATTTTACATTTGATGAAGTTTCAAAGACCTCATCACGTAGGATAAGGGTCTGTTTGAATGAATGACTGCGTAAGTTTACGCACATTAAGAAAAAGAAGAAAAGAAAGGAAAAAGTTTTATTTCCCTTTTTTGTCTTATACGATCGAGATCAGCATCGATTCATCGATCGTTTACGCTCGTTCGATTTGAGGAGCGTGAATTCCGAGTCTCGACTCTCCCTGTCTGCTACACCTGCACGGCGCGGCAGTGACTGCTATCGCTATGCAGTAGGCGACTATGTGATTGTGGTATAATGTGTCAAGTGTAGTTTACCATGCCACAGGCCTATTTTTTATTGAATTATATTGATAATAAACAATGTTTATTATATATTGCATTAAAATTGAATCTATGATCTGCTCAACGACAGGGCGACAGCTCTTTTATAACTTGAGGATTTGTAATTTGCAACTTGATATTAGAAAGCTTTTCTGGGTACTTTTTCTGGAAGATTAGTTCCAGCTGATCATTTTATTAATGAAAGTGTTATGGAGAGAATGTGAATGAGTGTTTCTGGACCATGACAGAGGTCATGGTAAACAATGGTTTTTTCTCATGAAATATGACTTGAGCTATATCAGTCAAGACTACCTAGAATTGTGATGATGAATTTTGGTTGTAAGTGGTTAATTTTTTGAAAACAAATTTGAAAATTGTTTATTGACAGTGTACAGTGAGCGACTCTCTAAAGCTCAATTACCTATGAAGGAAGGATTGTTACTTTTGAGTGAAATGGTTTTTTGAAACTTAAAGAATTCATAGCTCACGGGCAAACTTGCACACTATTTCTAAAATACAAAGATTCTGTCTGGCCCTCAAGATTCAATGATATATATAACCCGCTAGAGAGGATTTGGATTATTGATTTACTTTAACATGACAGCATTGGTAAGATTTATCTCAGACAAGATAAGTATCAATTTGTCAGGAAAACTGCACAATAGAGATGGAAGTGCTTTAGTGTTCAACAGGTGAAGGATTGAAAGACTCTGGCATAAATTGAGAGTCTATTACTGCAATGAGTAAACTGAAGGCTTTATATTCTTGTTTCTGTGAGCGATAAATCTGACTTATTAATCAACACGGATGACTTCTTACCTCACAGTAACTTGGTCCTTCAAGTGTAGTATTTCTGTGGTCAGGCCACAATGTGCGTTGAAACATTTAGTGTTTTTTCCTTTAACTACACTCTGCCTTTGAGAATTTTTTCATTTAATTTAAGTTTTTGAAGAATGATACAGGATTGTAAGGATGTGCACAATTACTGTTAGGGTCTATTATCACTCTCTATAAATCTTGGTTGACAGTCAATGGAGCTGATGTGAATATGAATTGTTAATTCGATTATATATCAGGCTTGAAAGCCTTAGAGAGAGCAACATTTATTTCTATAGTATTTTTATACTAGCCCATGATCATATGGAGAGGATTGATTTTTAGAACCTTGCAGATTTTATTTGTCAAGGCATGAATTTTTTGATTATGAAGAATATTTCAATTTGCACAAGTCAGACTCTTGACTAATTTTGAATGTGGAGTTGTGTGGAATCTATGTGTGATTCTAAGTCAGAGTATGAAGGAAGGTTTGTTTGGTTTTTATTTGCTGCTTATTGGTAAAAAGGAGTGAAAGACATCTAAGATCTATTGGTATGATAAAAGAAAGTGCAGGTGAAGATTTTTGGATAGTCAAGACCAAATTTGAGCAAGGACACTGGGTAGGAATTTTGACTTGTGAGTGATACTCCTTCATTTTTTGCATTTATATCATCTCGTTGGAAGATTAATGAATTTGGGTTAAGTTAATTCTGTCACCAACTTACACCTACTCTAGCCATGTTTATACATGGATTTTATTTGGTAAGTTGAGGATAAGCTCAAAAAATTACCCTATAGGCAAGGTCATGCGAGATAAAGCTAATTTTTGTTATATTTATTATATTGGCAAGTCAGGATCTGATGATATTGGCGGGTGTTATTATAATATACCTTTATCTGTTAGTTAAAGATATAATTGTCTATTATTTATGATTTCTTGATTAATTGATATTTAACTTTTTCATATTACATGATAGTTATTTTGTTATTTTAAATACAACACCTCTTACCTTCTAGTGATCCATCGCTTGGAAAGGTTTGATGAATATAACTTTATTGTTGATTTAATTTTCATGGTTATTTGCTTAGTTATTGGGTTTTTGACTTAAAAATAACAATTTAATATGAAAAAAAAAAAAAAAAAAAAAAAAGAGAGAGAGAGAGGAAATGATTTATCATCAATTGAAATACATCTATGATTGCAGGAATAATCATAAGTAGTAATTAAAAACTGTCATTTGCTCAGTTATTTTTATGAATTCTTGGTCAGACATTAATTGCAGGAATGAGTCATGGTTGATAAAATTTTGATTTTATTTGAATCTTAACTTGGGAATGATTCTGAATAGTCAGTAAGATGGAGAATTTGAATAATGGAGGTAAGATACTGAGACTATGGATAGTGATATTTAATGAAAGCTCATTGATGGCATTGATTGCTGGATTATTTGCCTTATTGATCGAATTCTTAATCATGGAATCATTTGTTTTATCAATCTGGTTATTAATTTTTTCCATTTTATTGATCAGATTTGTTGGTCAACAAATGTGATTTTTGTAGGATTTGCTGGAAGCTGCAAGATTGATTGAGGAAAGACCGTTTTGATTTTTGAAGGTATGGAATAAAACTCCATAACAATTCTAGTTGGATAGAGACTGACTTTTCATTTGGCGGGACACCCAGAGAGATGGACTATTCATCAAGTTTGTTTTGTACGATCAAGACTTTGGTAATTTTAAATCGTTTTCAGAAAGTAAGTCTGAATATACAATGGATAGTGTTATATACTTGCAACGATATATAGTTTTCCTATCAACAACAACTGATTTTTGTCATTGTCGCTTGGAGAATTCCGTATTCACACTTTACTGCCGTAGATTGCTTTAAACGTCTACGTATTTGATCTTGAAGGAGGAAGCGCGAAATACAATTATACAATTGAACGAACTTCAGTGAAGTTCAATTACAATTGTATGAGCGCTTCCTCCGAAAGATCAATCTCCCACCCAGAGATTTCCCTCAATTTTTAGGAAAAATTTTTTCCCTTTGAATCTACGGCTGAGCTTTAAAGAAATGAGGTCTTGTACCCTGCGCACCCGCCGCGAGGCGTGTGGTGGCGCCACTGTTTTTTGATCTTTATGCTTTGAATGTGTGGTATTTGGGGCACGGGAAAGGGGTACTACGTATTTGATCTTTCGGAGGAAGCGCTCATACAATTGTAATTGAACTTCACTGAAGTTCGTTCAATTGTATAATTTGCAAGATATCCATTCAAAAATTATTTTTAAAATTCGGGAAGTTTAACCGGTTCGTGTTCTTTGTTTTTGAAGTTATTCACATCGAGAGGTAAAAATAAATTCTTTCGTGAAGTATAAATTTTATGAGTCATAAAACATTCAACACCTCATAATCTCTTGTGAGGCTCATTTTTGAAGATAAAGAGAAGGCAATTCAAAGTTTAAAACGTTTATCACACTTCTTGAAGTGAGGTCTAATTAGCGGTAATAAAGAAATCTTCATGTGCGAATTTTTTTAACTTTCAAAAGTGCAAACTAATGGGCTTTCTTTTAAATTTCTACTTCATTATCGATTTTGAAAGATTTAACCCTAAAATTTAATGAGCAGGTTATCGATCCGTCAGTGACGAATTTTTTCATGGACGTTGTCTCCCAAATGGTCAAAGAAAGAGAAAACAAAGCGACAAAGCGCCATGACTTCATGGATCTTTTGATCGAATTGAAAAACAGAGGAACCCTCGAGCTCGACGGTGTAAATGGAGCTAAAGATGTTCCTTCTGCTGAGGAAATTGGTAAACTTTTTTTTTGTTTTTTTTTTTTTTTTTTTTTTTTTTTTTCTATTAGAAACCCACAGTGACTGAGTCTGTCAAAAAAAAATATTAAAAAAAATTGTTAGCTTTAAAATGTACATTTTTTCTGGCAATAATCTGTTGTAATAAGTACTTGGAATTATGTACACTGGTAAATAAGTTTTGCATTCATAAAAATATGTATAAATACTTTGATTTTTGGCAGTCTTGGATGAAAAAACCATAGCGGCCCAAGCCTTCGTGTTCTTCGTGGCTGGTTACGAGACTTCTTCGAACACAATAGCGTTTTGCTTACACGAGTTAGCTGTTAATCCAGAAATTCAAGAAAAAGCTAGAAATGACGTGATAGAAGCTTTGGAAAGTAGCGATGCCAAATTGACATACAACGCGGTTCAAGACATGAAGTACTTGGACATGGTTATTTTAGGTAAGATATATTGTAAGGATCGAAGAAAGTTGTTCAACCGAGATTTGATGCACCATTTTTTTTACAATAAACGCTAATTAATAATACATGAAAAATTAGTGTTCAAAAACGCTGAGTTCTGACCCCGACGAATGACTCGAAAAATTCCTGAAAATTTTGAGTATTGTATTATTATTTTGCACACGAAAAAATTATATTTGTTTTCGGAAAAAATGATAAAATTTCTAAGTTTATTAATTAATAATCGTTAAAATAATAATTTACCAATTTAGAAAATTACTTTCAACTGATTTATCAATGTCTTTAATTTCAATGTATATTGAAGTCGATCATAATATTCCGGAGAATTGAAAAAATATTATTAAAAAAAAATGCCTTTATACAAAATAAAATAAATTTAAAATAAATAAACAGGAAAAAAAAGAAAGTTATTTCAATCATTTCAAAGTTTTTAATTAAAATTAAAATAACTCACGTGTTTTGAAATTGAATAAAAAGTTTTAATCTATAGTTTATTAGTTTAGAATATTCACAACAGAATACAGCTTATAAAAATGGGCAAAAATTATAAAAAGACAACAAAAATTTTCAATCAATATTTTAATAAAACAAATTTTAATAAATTACAAATAAACTATTGAATTCTTTTGATTTTTATTCACACAGTTTTGACAAATTGTCTGTAGTTTCACTATCAAGAATGTCTCTTACAATCAAATGAAAGAAACCGTAAATTGGTAAACAATCACCTAATATTATCGATGCTTCATCGTATAATTTTCGTCTTTTTATTCCTTTTTCCATGTTTCTTTGCATATTTTTTCCGAAGATCGGAAATTTACTTGCGCAATCAGTATTGTTAAAATTTTTCACCAAATCTTCGTTGCCAGCAAAGTTTTTCAACTGTCTTTTACTGCCCACTAACAAATTGAAAAAACTTACCCATGAATTTTCAAACTTAGAACTCATAGCTCTCAACAACTCTTCTGTGCACTGTTGATAATAATTTTTATACTCTTCGTCATTCGAAATGGACTCAACGATCTCAAAACTCAACGGAAGCTCGAGTGTCTGAATTTTTGCGACGTGTTCCAAGACGATTCTCCAAATTCCTTGGAGCTGATCGAAGTGTAAAATATTTCGCCCAAGCGAATCCACTGCGTTTGCATCGGAGTACTTCAACAAAAACTTGATCTTTTTTTCATCTTTTCTGAAATTAGAAAAATGTAACGTGTACAACAACGGATTGCGTCCCATATTATCGAGTGCTTCGATGTTGGCACCCTTTTTTATTAAATATTTCATAACAATTTTGTCACATTCGTACTTGCACGCCTCGTGCAACGGTGCTATTTCATATTTTGAGTTGGAAATATTGACGTCCGAGCCATGGTCAATGAGTTTGAGTGCAACTTTGAAGTTACATGCTCGAATCGCTTTGAAAAGAGGTGTCTCGCCAAGATTATCTTTTGTATCAACATCTGCATTGTAACTCAACAGCAACTCAACAGTTTTGACGTTGCTTCGCCGGCTTAAATAATGAAGCGGTGTTCTGCCCCACTGATTCTTTGCATCAACATTTGATTTACTTTTCAACAAAAATTCGATCACTGAAAAATTGTTGTTTTTCATGCAGGCCTCGTGCAAGGGAGATGATTCATTCTGGTTGACTTTGTTAAAGTCCGATCCATGATCTACAAGCAGCTGCAAGATCTCAAAACTACTGCGGTAACGCACAGCTTTGATCAGTGGAATCTCACTCTCGTTGTCCGCAATGTTAACATCTGCCTTGTGTTTCAAGAGTAATTCAATCAATTTGACGTTACCTCTTCTGACTGAGTAGTGAAGTGCTGTTCTTCCCTTTAAATCTTGCCCATTAACTTGTGCAGCTTTCTCCAAGAGTACTTCGACCACGGGAAAATTTTCCCGAATGCATGCCTTGTGAAGAGGCGATTGTCCATCTTTGGGGTTGATGAAATTCACGTCTGATCCATGATGAACTAGTAACTGCGCCACTTTGAAGTTTTTGTAATTAGTCGCTGTGATCAAAGGAGTTTCGCCGCAATTATTAATCTTAGTAACATCAGCTTTCAATTCCAACAGTAACTTCATAGTTTTGAGGTTGAATTTTTTCACCAGTTGGTGAAGCGACGTTTGTCCATCGTTGTCCTGGGCATCAATGTCAGCTCCGTTTTCCAACAGCATTTCAATTACTTTAAAATAGCTATCGCCTTTGCTTGCGCAAGCCGCCACGTGTAAAGGTGCTAAGCCATCTTTGGATAGAATACCATTGATGTCTGATCCATGATCCAAGAGTAACTGAATGATCTCGGCGTTGTTATTACGAACCGCCTGTATAAGTGGAACTTCACCTGTGTCGTCCTTCAAAGTGACATCGGCGTTGTAATCCAAAAGTAATCGAACTATTTTGCGGTCGGATTGGCACATCATCAAAATGTGCAAAGGAGTTTTTCCCTCTTTATTCTGTGCGTTGATGTCTGCATTATTTTTCAACAGCAGCTCAATCGTTCTGAAGTTTCTCTTCCACTTGCAAGCCTCGTGCAAAGGAGTTGATCCATACTTAGGGATGGTAATATGAATATCGAGATTCAATCCCATGATGACGAGAGCTTGCCTGATTTCAGAGTTTTTAGAAATTTTCTCAAAACGATCTATTTTAGCTTGATTATCTCTTAAGTTGACATTTGGCTTATGATCTAAAAGTAACTCAACAGTTTTAGGATTATTTTGTCTTACCACATAGTGTAGTGGTGGTGCACTTCCCAACGTATCCTGTGCGTCAATGTCTGCTTTATATTTCAGCAGTACTTTAATAATCTCATAACAGTTATCGTTTCTACTCATGCAGGCTGCATATTGTAATGGAGTTTGTTTACTATATGATCCGATGGAATTAACATCGGAACCGTTAGACAAGAGCAACTCGACTAATTCGATGTTTTTGCAACGTACAGCTTCAAAAAGAGGTGTTATGTTTGCACAATCCTTTGCATTAACATCGGCGTTGAAATTCAAAAGTAATTTAACTGTTTTAACATTGCCCGATTTTTTAAACAAACAATGAAGTGGCATTTCACGACTCTTATTTTTTGAGTTTACATCAACTTTACTTTCTAAGAGCAGTTTGATGATCTCGAAATAACTGTCATTCTCACTTTTAGCAGCTGCAACGTGCAAAAGCGTCGAGCCATCCATTGGGTTGACGCTGTTGATATCCGATCCATGTTGCACGAGTAATTTGATGATCTCGATATTTTTGTTCCTCACTGCTTCGAAAATAGGTGTTTGACCTTCGTCGTTCTTAACATTGACCTCTGCCTTGAAATTCAAAATTAATTCTATCGTTCTAAAGTTACAAGTTCCTCTTACTAAGTAATGAAGCGGTGTGTTTCCATATTTATCCACTGCTTCAATGGCTGCTTTATTTTCCAACAGCAGCTGAACAATTCTGAAACAGCAGTCGTTATCACTTTTATTAGCTGCAACGTGCAAAGGAGTTTGTGTATCTCTCAGGTTAGTACAATTCACGTCATGTCCATAATCGACCAGTAACTGGACAATGGCTGTATTATTGATACGTAATGCCTCGAACAAAGCTGTTTCACCAACATGGTTCTTTACGTTGACGTCATATCCATAATCCACTAGTAACTTAACAATGCCCACGTTATTATTACGCACTGCCTCGAACAAGGCTGTTTCACCAACATTGTTCTTCACGTTGATTCTCGGTTTATAATTCAAAATTAATTGATATGTTTTAATGTTACCGTTCTTCGCTAGGTAATGAAGTGGGGTCCTACCATTCTCATCCTGCGCATTCACCCCTACACCTTTTTCTAGTAGCATTTTAATGATATTAAAATTTATACTCCCTGCGCATGCGTTATGCAAAAGATTTGATCCATCAATTGCGGTGATATTTTCAATATCAGCCGACTCTTGATTCACGAGCAGCCGTGCAACTTCGAAATCGTCACCGCGAACCACAGTGAAAAGAGAAGTTTCTCCATGACTATCTTTCAAATTAACATCGGCTTTGAAGTTTAAAAATAATTGTATCATCCGTACATTGGCTTGCTTAATTAAGTAATGAATAGGGGTTTCGCCATAGTTATTTTGAGCGTTGATTTGAGCTCCATTTTTTAAAAGTGCTTCGATAACTTCAAAGTGTGAGCTACCTTTATTCATAACGGCTGCTAAGTGCAATGGAGTCCAAGCTGTACTTTCAATTTTCTCGTTAGCATCAGCTCCAGCTGATAAAAATAATTTTACTTTCGTCACGTCATTTTCTAGAACAGCAAAGTGTAATTCCGTTAAGCCAAGCTCGTTTTTTTTATTCACAATTTTAACATCTTCTGTGATAGTGACTTTTGCTCTAATAGTTTTTATTATTTTTGTTATAATTATTGTAATAATAATTATAATAACTGAAGATATTATTGCCATCATTATGTATTATTTATATATCACGGATCTTGAAATTCACTTACACGTCCTGCCACAAAAGCCCACATGAGAACTGGCTTGGCTAAACATATGGAATTCCATGTGGAATATTATGTGGTTATTTGGACTGGGGATCCTACATGGTTCGAATCTAAAAAAAAAATTTTCGAAAAAATATAATATAGATCTCCGAGATCGAAAATAAACAGTGCTCTTAGAAATCTGGATTACAGATATTCAAAGTCATGAAACTTGGAATGAATAATATTTTGCCTATAAAACTCTTTTAAGAACAAAAAAAATGCGAGGTTTCAAAACATTACAGAAGTATAAGGCTTTGAAGTAATTTAATTCTCTCTATATATAAAGGGTTTAAATAATCTTTTTAAAAAATTGAATTTTCCGAGAAAAATGCATTTTACGGTTTTTGTTTTTTTGTTTTTTTTTTTTTTTTTTAATATTTTTTTCAATTTTGAAAATTTTTTAATCAAAACGGTAACATCAAATAACGGTGTGCCTACTAGAGAAAATTTCACTCATAATAGAATTTTGCTTTTAAATTAATAAAAACTTTGTAGTTTTTAAATAAAATAATCTGAGAATTTTCATTATTTTAAACTTGATTTTTTTGCGCTATGACCACAAAAATATCGAACTGAACTCAATTTCGCGAAAATTATCATTTATTTATAATCTCAAGACTAAAAATTTGGTGGCGTATTAAAAATAAAGCGCGTTCGTATGGAAAGAGACTAGTATGTAAATATTAAAAAAAAAAAAAAAAAAAAAAAAATTTTTGAGGTAAAACCATATGAAATCTTACATGGGATCCCCAACAAACACATAAAGTATCCCTAATAGTTTGTCACATGGGATTTCGTATGTATAACCATGTAAATTCCCTCGTGGGATTTTGAGGCGACTTATAAGCACTAGAAATTTTAACTTATCATTTTATGCAATGTCTATTCGCACTTACATAATTGCTTTTCAAAGTCGTCCACTTTTCACAGTTTTCGAGAATTTTTAATGCTTTAAAAACTTTATAAAAATTCAATAATGGTCACACTTTTATTCATCTCGTTCGAAAGAATTTACTTTAGTCAAATATTTACCATGGAATTTATCAGAAAAGAAAATTTACTTTAAATGAAATTATATGCTTGAACACTTTAATAAATCACAACTTTTTTCACTCACTGATCGATCAAAGATTTTAAAACTTATTATTATAAATTAAACCAACCAGCCGCGGCGCGCATCCAACGACTCGACAAACTTTTTGAATTTTTTCTTGTTCTAGATGTCGATAAGGTAGATCATGCTGATTGAAAAAAATACCAGTTTGACAAACATTAATTAACTATTTTGAATATATTAAATTATTTTTCACCTTTTTTTTATGCAAAAATTTTATTTTTAAGTATTCATTCAACATACAATCGGTAAAAACATTCGAAACATGAAACTACTGGTTTACGTCGTGCAGTCGAACCGTCGCAGTGTCTGTCATAAAATCAACTGAGTCATACTAAATAATGCGGTATTTTCAAGCAAACTGCAAGATTACCCGTAGATGTATGCGAATTGCAAGCGACAAAGTGGAGGACTACGAGCGCGCCATTATTTAAATATTTTTTTAAAACTATTTAAAGCGCGAGATTTTTCGCAGCAGAATTATATTTATTCAATCTAAAGCTCTTTAACTTGAATAAGAAATCTCAAGAAGCTCTAAACTAGTAGATTGTTAAAACATAAATTTGAAGTCTGAATTATTATTTTATTTTTATTTATTTAATAAGTACTATGAAGTCGAGTGAGTGCGCCAGAGTGCGCATACGCTATTTATACAAAATTTGACAAAAGTACAAGCTCAAAAATTTATTTTTGATTAATGATCAAGCTCATAAGGAAACATTCGATAGATACCAAACATGCTTAACACATAGGATCAAAAGTAAAGATCTCAAACTTTAAAGTCAAAATCATTTACTTAATTTTAAGGAATAAATAAAGAAATCAAATAATTTTTTATTCACATTTTTTCTGCACAGTGTGCGTTTTACTGAAGATTTAACACGAAACGAATTATTTAACATTATTTATTGACTCTTTAGTGTTCTTCTTTACTTATTTATTATTATTATTATTTTTTTTTGCAGTTGTTTTGCCTGAAGAGATTTTTTTTTATTTAATCGTAACACTTTTCAGCGATAATTGAGTTATACTTTTGCTATAAAAAAGTTGAGAAAATCATTCGAGTATTTTCCTCCGATGAACAGACTTTAATCAAGATCTACCTTGGCAAACAATGAAATTTCATTTAACGTTCATTTTCATTTAGAGCGTACAGCATTTACTGTTTATCAAAAATTTATTCAAAAAATTAATAATAATTAAATTTATCTTTAAGAACTTGAACTTGAAAGTTTTTATTTATACAAGCACTCTGATAAAAGTTATAAACTCTTGAAATTTTGTTTTCAATCCAGAAACACTGAGGAAGTACCCACCGGCTCCAATGCTTTCAAGGCGATGCGAGTCTCCGTACAAGGTTCCAGGTAATGGCGACTTCCAGCTGGCCCCGGGTATGCGCGTCGTGGTGCCGATCTACGGGATACACCACGACCCGTCGCACTACCCACATCCCGACCAATTCAGACCGGAAAGGTTCCTGGACGAGGAGCGACGGCGAAGACATCCCTACGCGTTCCTGCCTTTCGGAGAGGGACCCAGAAACTGCATAGGTGTGATTAAAAAAAAAAAAAAAGAACTACTTTTTAAGATTATGAAAAAACTTTTTTACACCCGTTTTACAAACAGAACTTTTTTATCCGAGTGAACAATGGTTATTTTCAACTTTGCGGATTATCAGTTGAAGGAAGTTTATAAAGCAACTACTTTTTTACGCATGAAAAAAAAAATCATTTTGATCTGATTTCAGTTTCATTTTTCGGAATAATAGTCTTTTAACAAAAGTTTGAGTTTTCGAAAATCTACTTACAGATAAAATATACCAACAAGTAAATATTCGAAAATGAAGTTGCCTACAAGTTACTAACTTAAAATTAGCGCCGAAAATTTGGAAAAAGGGTAATATTATTAAACAATGGATTTTAACTTTTCAGGTATGAGGTTTGCTCTGCTACAGACAAAGGTCGGCGTCATAACATTTTTGCGAAACTATCGAGTGGAAGTTTGCGAAAAGACTGTGATCCCGATAAAGTTCAGCAGACGAAGCTTGGTGACCGCCAGTGAGAATGGAATATGGCTAAAAATCTCAAGGATATCGTCATAATCGATTTTTATAAAAAAACAAAAAACAAACAAACTTACTTAAGTTATATTTATTTATTTAATTTTTTTTTTTTTTTAACTTGTAATTGTTTTAGTCTAGAATAAACAATTTTATACATTAAATGAAGAGTTTGAAGTTATTTTCTGACAATTCCACTTCGATGGCTAGTAAAAAAAAAATTTAATATCATTTTGAAATCGGACATTTTTATAATTTTGAAAAACTTTAAATAAGAGCATGTGTCGGCCAAGTCCACTTACAACAAAAATGTGACAAAAAATGATAGTAATGGCTTGAGGGCTTAAAATTAATAAATAATCTGTCTCAAGCGCAATTTGAGCTTCGCTCAAAAAATATAAATCCACAAAATCAGTTTTAAAACGTTTTTTTGAATTAACTTAACTTTAATTGATAAGTATAATGAAAATGAAAACAAAAAAAATGAATCATACGATTAATCATTTTTTTTCAGATTGTAATTAAGAATGATTTTTCTGTATTTTTAAATTTTTTAACAAAAAAAAGGCCACAACAAAACAACTTTATGATTATTCTAAGAGTTATGACCTGTTCGAACAAAAGTTTATTAAAAAAATAATAATAAAAAAAATTAAAGAAAAAAAAAAAAAAAAAACCCATCTTGAAACAGAATGAAAATAAATCATAATTTTTTGAACAAGTAGTAAATTTTCTTCTTAAATGAAAAAAAATAAACATTTTCTGTATTTTAATTCATAGAAGTACTACCTTAATAAAATAAGATCACAAATAATGAGCAAAGAAAAATTCTTTTTTTATATTTAAAAATTAGTTAATGGTTTGAAATTAATTGAAGTTACAATTAACCTAGGACTCGAGTTTCTGGCTTATGCCGGGTCAGCTGGGATTTCTAGACTAAATTAAATTTGATATGTTGTTGTTGGCTTTTCTACCTTCAACTCAAAACAAAACAAAAGTCAAAAGGAATAACTAATAGGAATAAATTTATATTAACAGTTTGACTAGAATAGTGTTTCATATTGAATTATTAATCTTTAAGAATTTTAAAATTTTCATATCCTTTTGTTTTCTTTTGAGGTATAAAAGCCAACAACAACATATTGTTGGCCACCAAACCGCATGTTTCTAGCACGTCCCTTTTTTATATAATTACTTTTCTGCAGATACCGAAAAATTACCTCAGTGCGCGCCATGGCTCCGTCACCTCGCCGCGCTCGTTTTGCGGTCTTTAAAAATTCGCAACTTTTGTTCTTATGAATATTACCAAATTTTTTTTTCACGTACTTCTAGATAACACTTTAAGGAACAATATCGTTGAAAAAATTTTGCCCTACCCATATGAGAAGTTTATTAAATTTTCAATTTTTTATTGAAAAATTAATTTTTTATAAACAAATTAAATTTTTTTTTTTAATTTATTTATCATTCAATACTTTACTTATTTGTGAAGTCGTTGTTAAAATTTTGTAAAGTTTTATTCAATAGTTCTCTAGAAATGGCGATTTAAAAAAATAGTCACCCAAAAGTTTAATTGCTTATAACTTTTAGAAAAATTATTATTTAAAAAAAAAACTTTACTGGATTTTTTTTAAAGCATAACTCTTGACTTTTGTGTACAAAGGCTATCGAATTTCGAAAGTTTTGTTTTTCTGTCCGATTTCAGAAATTTTGACTCTGAATATTAATTACAAGTATTTGATAAAGACATTAACCAATTGAGAGTTTTAAGCTTACGTTGATTTTAATGAAAATAATTTTTTGCATATTTCAAAAATTATATTTCAACCGAAAAAACCAATAAAAAAAAAATAAATAAGTTTTTTCTTTTTTTTAATCATATGATTAAACGTTCGAAAAATGCACATGATTAATCACATGCTAAGTCATATGATTCTTTTTTTACAGAGGGAACTGGGAAGAGTGCCAAGTGATTTGAACTTTTTCCCGCTATAAGCGATTGCGCGCGCAATACGCACTCAAAAACACGCTGCAATTACTGCACTCTCTCGCATGGCATCAATTCGTCTGCTCGCTTTCTCCTTAATTGCGGCTCACGATTCGCGAATAAAAAGTGGCGTGCTGCTGCGTGAATCGTGATCCTTTAATTCTGCGTGCGCGTTGTTTTCTTGTTTATATTGCAGTCAGCGAGCAATTAGAAAAAAATCTATACCAACTCAAGCAGGCCCAGCTATAGTTTTCCAAAAACATCAATCAACCTCCGATAGTTTTCACGCATGCTCCCGCGGATTTTCCAACGATGAAAAAGCGCGAATGTGACGTCCTCGTCAGTCCTCGTGTCCTCCGCGCGTGGTGATCTATCTGTTTCACCCCTGATCCAGTTTGTACCATTGACATCATTTTAGATTTTTTTTGTAAACTTGGTAGTTTCGCCAGCAAAGAATGGATTTGTATTTGTTAAATAGAGAAGTGATCCTCACCTCTTGAATGTCTGCATCCTGACATTGTAGGTTCAAGGTACGCCTGAGCTTTATGTTTACACAGTATAAATAATTATTCAATTGTTACAAAGGTTATTTATTTCTTTCTTTTCATTCTCAGCTCAAAATCATAACTGCACAATGTCACTCAAGGAGACCATAGCAGAGTTGGAGCATCCAATGATTATGGCCTTGGGAAACCCACTGTTGGATATCTTAGTACAAGCTGATGACAATAATCTGTTTTCAAAGTACAATCTTGCCGTTGATGGACAAACTGAGCTGAAGGAAGCAGAGATTGGAAAGTTACTTGAGGACTTAACCGATGTGTAAGTACTATTATTTACCTACACAAGAACACTCAAATGAATTTCTTATAATATGAATTTATTTTTTACTTTTCAGAGAAAAAATCGAAAGGGCTGGAGGAAGCGCTTTAAACACACTAAGATTACTTCAAAAATTGTGCAGTAGGCCTGATGATTTTAGAATGGGTATATTCTATGGTGGCCTTGGAATTGACACCAGGGGTCTAAAGTTGAAAGAACTAATAAATAAAGCTGGTGTTGACGCAAAGTGAGTAACTAACAATCAATCTTATCATTAAAAAAGTAATTTTTCATTAATAAGTACAATTTTTTTACAGATTTGCCCTGAACTTTGATGTACCTACCGGTACGTGTATTTGCTTAGTGAATAGTCCTCACAGAAGCTTGGTTGCCAACATTGGTGCGGCTGCTTACTACACAGTGGAAGACCTCAATTGTGTGGAATTGCCCTTGGATTCAGTGAAAATCATATACATAGAAGGTTTCTTCATAACACACAGTTATGATGTTGCAAGGGAAGTTATAAAAAATGCTCAGGGCAAAAATATCATCATAGCTTTCAACTTGAGTGGAACATACATTTTCAAGGTAATTTTCAAGTGTTTTATTAAATATTTGTACAGTTAGATTTATAATCCTATCAATTGTACAACATTTTTTATTTTATGCAGTATATACTTTTAAATTATGAATTTTGGCCCATGTATTCACTTCTATATCTATAGGTTTACTTTAAATTACATTGTAGGAAGAAGGTTTACCTATACACAGGCTACAAAAAATGTCACCTAAAAAATTTTGCTTATTTTTGAATGTTTTTTTGTATTTAGACTTTTACCTGAGTAAATTATAAAAGAACCTCTACTTACTTAAGAAATATGTACTAAATGAAAAAATGATAGCAAAACTCTCAAAAAATACTAGCAAAATTTAATTTTACTAGTATCAGATTTTGGCCAAAATACTGTCCCTCTTTTTTATCTGATCTATTCTTTGTATTATTTTGTTATTGATCATTAGACTATATAATGTTAAAATTACGCCTCAAAATGACTGTAGAAAATAAAAGATTGTTTTAACTAATATATAAAGAATAATCCTAAATTTAGCCCAATTCAGATCTATCAAAAGCAGTGTGAAGTTTAGTGTTTAAGGGCATTTCATGGACAAATTTGTAATCTATATAAAATTCCTGGTTGAGAAAATTTTCTATTCAAGATTAATAGCTATTAAAGTTTCTATTACAAAGATATTTTTTTGTTAACTTTCATTAACTTATCAAGGCTTTCATCACTATTATTTAAATTGAATAGAGAATATTTATTATATTTGTTTATAAGTTGTTGGTTGTTTGTTGAATGGATAAGGGTCAATCCGCGTAAAATAAATATTTGTGATATAGTTTTTTAAAATTGAATTTTTATATAAAATTTTAATACTTGAATATTTGTGATATAGTTTTTTAAAATTGAATTTTTATTTAAAATTTTAATACTAGTAAAAGCTATTTTTTAACTCTAATTTGCTATAAAAAAAATTTTTTTATAGAAACTATTTGAATGTATTCGTACGCGTAACACCCGGAAAATGAAGATAAATTTTTATTAAGTGGAAAAAATGTAAAATACAAAAACTTTTATATGAGCATAAAAGTTTCAAGACTCAACTTTAACATCAATTTTTTTCAGAACAACGTCGTTTCATAATTCGCTGAGTTCTTGTCTCTTTACTGGTAACATCAGAAACACTTCTGTTTTCAGTAACGCCCGGAACGGATTTTGTATCAAATTCTTAAGAAAATGAAAGATGTGAAAAATTTTTTAATGACATGAAAATTTTCTAAATAAAAAAGTACTTCCCTTTGATATATATATATATATATTTATATTAAAGAATTGTCAAGGCTGAAAAAATTAAATTTTACATAGATCGCAATTATAAAATTTATGAGTTATAAGTTACAATAAATACGTTCACCTAGAGATTTGTTTCAATATACCATGTCAAAAAATTAAAATAACGATGCTCATAGTTTGAGTGTTCTTGCCTATAAATATTCCTCCGAATATTCAGTTTATTTCGAAGAAATTTTGTGTTAGTTCGTTATTAAACCTGTAGGTAAACAAATTTATTGTAACTTGTAACTCATAAATTTTACATAACTTTAAAACAAAATTTGAATAAATGTTGGTGAGACGAACCAAACACTGTACATTTATTTAAAGAATATTGATATTTTATTGATAGATTACACTTTATCCTCGCAAGTATTTTACTTAAGTCCAAAAACCTTTTTTCCAGTTTTTACGGACTTTCAAGTTTTCTCTTTGAATAAATAAAAAATTAAATATTTAACAACCAATCACGATAAAAAAATTTATTTCCAGGATCATCATACAGCGATGTGCCAGATGGTAGGCCAGTCCAAGATAGTATTCGGCAACGTCCAGGAGATGATGGCCTTGGCGGACTGTCTGGAAGTGGAATACGAGTCTCCGGCCGAGATCCCGTTCCTGCTGAACAAGCTCAAGAGCGTATCGCTAAACGCGTCCAGCTCGAATAGCGAGGACTGGCTCGAGAGCGACGTCTTCGTCATGACTCAGGGTGGCAACGAGCCGGCTATCGTCGTATGGGGCATGGAAAAATCCGTCCGGATCTCTCCGATAAAGCCCAGAGCTCCCATAGTGGATACGACCGGGGCTGGAGACTCGCTGGTCGCTGGATTTCTGGCTGGGGTGCTCGCGGGCCAGGATCCCAAGACTTGTCTGAAGTGGGGATGCAAGGTTGCTTCAGAAGTTATCACCCAGGTCGGGGTTACTCTACCCAATGATTTGCCCGAGGACTTCTTAGACAATTGTTAGCGGATTGAGTTAGTAACAGGGGTCGGACACTTGCGAAAATAAACTAGATTAATTGGTTAAAGGTAAATTAATATTTTTAAAACACAGTGCTAAGCTTAGATAAATATGCACTCGAGAATCACTAAAAAAAAACTTTTAATCTTTAAAAATCACTGATATTCTCTCGCAAAAATTTTTCAAGTTTATCTTGACGAGTAGTCGATAGGCATACGCATACGCGTACCACAGAATTTGTCAAAAGTAAAATTTATGAAACCACTGGTTAACCACTAAAATCAAAAATAAAAATCTTAAACTTGAAAGTACATTAAAATTCTTGTAAGTTATCCAGCAAGATGAACTAGAAAAAAATTCATGTGAACTAAGTTATAGTGGGATAATTTTGAGGTGAATTGAGATTAATGAAATAAGATAAATAAGAATAAGAATTAGTATTTTCTAAAACAAATAGATTTCAATACACATCTGAAAATGCCTCCAATTTATCATAGTTAAAAAATTTATTTTTACAATTCTTTCAAGTCAACCAAAAAAATCAAGATAAATCACAATAGTTTTGAAATTTGTATAAGTGTCTGACCTCTTGATTAGGAATGTTGTTAATGAATTGAGTACAAGAAATTTAGAGCATTTTAGTTTTGAATGTTAATTTATTTATTGTTTTGAATAACTTCAAGTTGATGTTTCTTTTAGAAGTATTTGAGAAATTTTTTTCTTCAATACTTTCAAACCTTATTATTTTTAGTAATAATATTACCGAAAATTGATCGCGCTGAATGATCTTTTTGAATGATGATAATAGTTATGAATCAATTAAAGTGGAATGACAATTAAAATCTGTGATGATCAATAAATTACAATTAATGATAGTTGTTTGAAGTGTGATAACTGTTCGAAATGATTGATCTGTTTGATTTTTTCACCAGTTTACATTAGTCTATCAATTAAAAAAATTATTAAACTGCAATTCTGTGTAAACTTTAAAATGTTTTTAATTAAGATCTTTGATCTGAACTAGTACAAACCAAGTATCACAAAGAAATATTTTCCAAGTTTTTGTACTTAATTTACTAATAATATATATTTTGAAAAATAGTGCTTTTTGAGTACTTGAAAATTATATTAATTAAAAAGTAAGTAAAGTTGTTGATTGTTAAAATTACTATGTAGAATTTAGCAGAGATAAATAGTTTTTGAACATTACTTATTCATTTAGAATATTTGTAATTAAAAATCTAGTCATAGTATACACAAGTAATAAATATTTTTCTATCAGTTTACTAGACAAAGATATATAAAATAATAAAGCGTTTGTTTGTTAATTTGAAAAGTATACTTTCCATTAATCTAAGATCCTCCATAAGTCCAATAATCGACCAAGATTGCTGTTTGTTTGCGAAAATTGTTTGTAAGAGAATATAATCATATTATATTCTTATGGCTGCCTTGATAGTTATTAAAAATTGTCCATATGTAAAATGTATAAATTTAAATTGTTATAACATATAGGTACTGATCTGCAGAATAAGTTATGCAAGTTTATGAAAAATAAAGTTATGAGTATACACAGCAAGATTCGCCGAATCGAAAAATGTATTTTAAAGTTTATGTGATGAAGTTTTTTCTCAATAAATATTTATTTATGAAAAAAAAATTTAATTTTTATAAAATATGACCTAAAAATTTTTTGGTTGTGTACGTTATATTTTTGTAAATTAAAGTAATAGTAAAACTTTAATTTTTAATGTTTATTTGATGATGATTTTACATTTTAAATCTTGTTAGTTAACTCAATAATTACTCAGTAAAAAATTTAAATGAACACTTCAAAAATCTATTCTGATAATCAACCATCCGAGTTCTTCAAATCTTAAGTTTAATAAATGGGTGAAAAATTTTCCTAGGATGAATTATTAAAAAGAAATAATTTTTACTTGAAAAACCCATATAAGAGCTTAAAAATGAAGATATTAACATGTCACATTCAAAATCATACCTGAAGAAATAATTAAATTGGATCAATAGCCGTGAGTAACAATTTTAAGATTCTAAATTTTAAAACTGATGATTTGTTGACAAAATAAAAGTATAATATTTGACATTAAATTTTATTACAATTTAACAAATTTAGTGAAATTGGCTTTTGTAAATTCAATCGTTCTCGCTGTTGCCGGCGGACGCGTCGGTCCGCGCAGTGAGTCCCGGCGTCAGTGCATAGTTCAGCATAGTTCAGTTGCAACCCCCGCAGCCATGCGCGCGCTTGTTTATAAATTCGTTGACTTCATAATATCGATACAAGTCGCCATGGTGTGACACTATATACTGCCCTGGTGCAGCATTATACGCAATTTAAACGACAATCGATTTGACATGATTCGATTTAACTCGAATTATCGCGGGGCCCCCGAATATGTTATACGACCTCAGTGTTACTGAGTACGTACAAACACGTTATACGATATCAGTTTTCTGAGTAAATCACGATCAATAAACAGGGTTTTTTTCAGCTTCTGCTTTTTTCCCTCGAAACAGTGTTTTATTCAATCCTTGTCCTCATGCGAAAATTCGGAAATTGTCCAAACCGGAAGTTTTCGTCTATACTTTATTCTGACTTAAAATCATTTTATTTATTGTAAAACTGTCTTTTATAAATGTATAGGTTGCGTATAAATTATGATTATTATAACATTTTTATTTAATCAACCAGTACTAAATAAAAAAAAAAAGATTCATCGTAGAGTATTTGAATAAAAAAAGTCACCTGTGAAATAAATTCTATAATGCCCCGTCTACACTGGCGGTTTAACCGCGTCTCGGCTTAACTTTGTTTAAAGAATTTTACAATGTTCCCGCACGGTTGAAGGATTAATTTGTACTTTAAAAATAGGAAATAATTTATAAGATTAAGATGGTTACATCTTGAACTTCGATTCCAATGACAACATTGCCAAATTCTTTAAACAAAGTTAAGCCGAGACGCGGTTTAACCGCCAGTGTAGACGAGGCATAAGCTAAGCTTATTTGGAATATACGAGTCTTCTCCAAATCTTTGCACAGAATCGTGAAAAATGGTTTAAAAATTGAACAAAAATGTCTTTGTTTAAACTTACTAGAGAAAAGGTCAACAGCATCTTACAAAATAAAAATACAAAATTTCACCAAATTTACGAATCCTCATGCAATAAATATAAACAAAAATAATACCATCTATATACAATGAGTAGTACTAGTTTACATGTCTTTCCCTATTAATTACAGTGTGATTATGAAAAATTTTTGTCTTCTATTTCTCATATTTGTTTTTAACAAAAAATGTCCAAATTCTTAATTTTTTCTTGGGTATCCAAATTTGGCAGCTTCCTCAAAAATAACTAGAAAAGAGTCAAGAACTTCCTGACCATTTGGAACAATTTGATCAGCTGGAAGAACGAAGCCATGTTTTCCGGTATCTCGAAGTTCGTAGGTGTAAACAACTGGAATTTTAAAAGTGGCCTTAACCCAGTCCATGGAACCTCCACTGCAAGGATCTGTATGAATAAAAATTAAATTGAAGAAGCAGAAACTTTAAATTCTAGTTAGCTGTATGAAAAAATCCTACAAATTGTTTCCGCGACATTTCCAGTTTTGTAGTTTGTTCCATACCGTTTGGCTAAAGCACTTACAGCTTTTGTACCTATAGTGTACTGAGGAAAAAATGATACTTTTATAAAAACATGTTTCTTTCATGAATAACAGGATTAAAAAAATAATTACTAACTAGTTCATCGTGATTTTCCAAATGCTGCTTGGTGTGACCATAAGGAAACAGAAGTAGCTGAGAGTAGCTGTGAAAACTGATGTAAGCGAAGAGGTTTTGACTGACTGACTTTATGTATTGGGATAACGTTTTTGTTTCAATTTCAGAAAAAGCACCTCTTCCGGCATAAGTGTCCGCACATGGATTTGGACTAGCGCCATTCACTGGTCAAATGAAAAATGAATTTTTAACTAATACAAGCCGATGATTTTAAATATTAACTTACTCATCCACTTGAAACCCCAGTTACGATTGGCATCTGCTCCTCTGCAAAATCCACCACTCTTTGACATCGTTTTTCGCCAAAGTCGATTCTGTAATATTACTGTGGCTCAATAAATTCATACCAATTAATAAAAAAAAAAGCTTTTTTTTTATTTAAATTATACTTACACCTCTGTGAGAATAAACGTATCCATCAGGATTGACAGACGGAAACACGTACCAGTCGTAGGCCTCGGCGAGCTTTCTTGTCTCGGTATTATTACTGGTCAGGAACTCGTTGACGAGGTAGGTTACGGTAGCCGGTGAAATCCACTCCCGGGCATGGATGCCGCCCTCGATGAATACTCCGGGTTTGCTCTGCTGGCCGAACTGAAGCTTGACACCCTTGATTGGCCGACCCTCGAAGGTTTTACCACCCTGGATAACCTGGACCTTACCGGAGTACTGAGTACTGATTTCGTCGAGCCAGTTGTAAATTTCGTCCAGGGTGTGGTACCGACTCCATCCGAAGCCCGCCTCCCGGGTCATCGGATTCTCCGTGTCTATGAGCTTCTGCACGTCTTTCACGTAGACCTCGTACTTGGTGTTCGTCGCGTTCATGAGCTCGGAAAACTCGTGCAGGTTTTTAGGCGAAACCATTAGATCCACGGTGTCCGACACCAAGCTTGGTCCGCGCCATAAAGAGTACTGAAATAATTTTTAAAATTGCAGAGACAAGAATTTTCTTTACCTATGTTTTGTGAGTACGTAGTTCAAAGAAATCTAAGCATCAGCAATGAAAATGTCTTGAGACATAAGTCATAAACCTACTTGAACTACTATTACTCACGGATTATTTTTTGCCAGTTATTTTTATATTTAGATCAAAGTGATAAAATGAAGTTCTTTAGCTTCACTTTTTATACTGCATGCTTATTTATTAAAATAAAAGTGTAGTATAAGATTCTGATAATAAATCAGTTTTTAAATTAAATTTATATTGGTACATACTCCATCATTGGTCTCCTCTAATTGTTTTATTAATTCCATTTGTTCAGGATTTTCCCGAGTTATTCTAAAAACTTGATGGTTTTCGTATGAAACTTTTGAGGCTGTGGCCAAAGCCAGCACTGAAAAAATGACAATTTCCCGCAGCATCTTGTTCCTGAAAAAAATATATCACAGTCGTTAATATAAATTTTTGTTTTACTCAACGTTGATGTATTTATATTTTATTTGTTTAAAAGATTTAAAAAGAGACTTAAATAAATCACCTTTGATGCAGCTTGAGTAATGAAATAGTGAGAGCTGTAACTTACGAGAAACTGTATTTATTTGTTATCCCCTCTTCGATGTTTCCAGTTTCGCGATCAAGATCACACTCTATGAGAGCCCTTGTAACACATGCCAAAGATGATGGCAGAAAAAAGCTTGCTTTATAAATGTTAAAATCGATGCACGAATTAATTAAAACATTGTTATTGAATAAATAGTTACGGTAAAAATCATAATATTTAAATTTATAATGTTTATCGAAAAGTACTAAAGTGGCAATTTTTTTTAGTTTAACTATGTACCACCTTTTATAGTAGACTAAATGAAATTCAATAAATTTTATCAAATGCGTAGAATCGTATACCTTAAAAAGAAAAGATAAATTTAAGATAAATTGTAAATTAAATAACGATTTACAAAACAGGTGGCGATAAATTTGACTAAACTAATGTCTTTTTCCAAATTTAAAGTGGATAAGCCTGATTAAGATTCAACTCACAAAAAAGGTTTTAAATGGTGGAGGAACAATTTTTTTAAATACCGTTTTGTTGGATTTTGATCAGTACTTTTGTGAAAAATTATTTTGTATTGAATAATTTAAGTTACTCAGATCAAAAATACTGATAGCAAGAATAAATTATAGAAGTCGATGTTCCATCTACCTCTCATAATTTTAATTTATTACGTATACTGTTCTTCAGAAACTTAAAAATTTGCCAAAATCTAAAAACTAAGTTTGAATTATATTTTTAAGTTTTAAAAAATAAAAAAAGTTCAAACTCTTGCAAAAAAAGTTTATTTAAATGAAGTAAACTAAAACTACAAAAACTACTAACAATTCAATATACAATTTTTTCGATAAAAAATTCAGCGTTAAAACTTCATTTTTGTGCTATCTAGGTACCTTATCACTATTAACCCACTTTCAGACATTGACTGCCGAATCAATGTTAAATTTGTACCTCGGTGTTCAATGGCAAGGGTACCCAGGTACCCGCATCACGTAACTGTTACATTTTTATTTCAAAACTCAAGGTAAATTGAATATTTGTGGTTGAGATGAGCTGACACATAACAAAAATTGGATCAGAAACTACCGTGTAAATGCGTAGTTTATCTTTCGAATCATAAATTTAATGATTTAATAATCTTTTTATAAAGTAATAATTTTTTTCAACGAACAGCAGTGTTATTCCCGCGAAAATTATAGATTTATACGCAATTTTTTAGTCAAAATAAATAATAAAAAAAAGTATGAGACGGTTGCAACATTTTTTTTTTTTTTTTAATGAACCAATAGGTATTATTGCCTTTTTACAAACATTAAGTATTAGGAGTGAACAGTCATTGACAATGTTTGCGGGCAGGGATCGAACCCAAATTTACATTATAAGAGTCAACCATACAGTCTACCGAACCAATGTAACAGAGTATAAGATGAATTTAAAAATAAATTTCACAATTCAGAAACTTTTTTGATTTATGAGTAAATACCTCACGATTCCAAGTTAACATATATATATATTTTTTCATTTATTTAAAGCCTACTTAGACCTTAAGGTCAATACAGCAAAATGCGATAATTATTTTGGATATTTTACCTGTATGAGGCCTTAACCAAAATAAGAAAAAAAAGGAGATATCAGGGTAAAATTTTATGGTAGATTCGTAATCGAATTTGAGTTGTGATTGAGACTTTCCTTATTTTGATATCTACTTTTGCTTATTGAGTAAATAATGACGCTAACATACAGTATTCGTCTCTAAGGAATAGGGAAGATGCATAAAAAAAATTATTTAGTTTATTTGACTTTATTCGATAGTGTATCGGAAAATAATCGACACGTATTTTTTTTTTTTTGAAATAAAATGAAAGTTGAAGGAGTTACAGACTTTGGAAATTGCCGAAGTAATCATATATATAGATATACTTTCAATGTAAAATGGTACTGATGACGTCATGAGTACCAATTTTTAAAAAATTATATCTCTGGTAATATTGACAGAAAAATTATGAAAAAAATCTTAAAATTCATTAAAAATCGAGAACTTTCAAAAAAAAATATAATTAGAAACTGTGCATCTTCCCTATTGGTTTAATTTTTGATAACGACTTCAACGTCTATGATCTTGGCTGCTTCTTTCAACTAGCTTTTAAACGACATCTTATAATAAATTGTAATTTTCAATATCAAACTTCTTTTATTTGACGTAAGCCCATCATAAAATACTATCAAACCATCATTAATTATACAGTTAAAAAGTAAATAATTTTTATGGAAAGTTTGTTCAACTTATTTACATTAATAAGTTATTCGAGGAAAAATATTTGCCATTAATCAGTCGGTTCCTACTCCAGCTATTGATAACTTGAGTTACTTAACGATAGCATCACTTTTACTTTAATCAGTCTACCTCGATCCGGGTCTCGCTCAACAAGGTAGTTATTTTACAAAGTAAAACATAAGTTGTACAATTTTTCTACCCTTATAATTAAAAATGGATCGACCGATAATATCCACGACCGAGGGTAAAATCCAGGGTACCACGCGTACCAGCGTCATGGGACAGGATTACTTAGCGTTCTTAGGAATTCCTTACGCTCAGCCACCAGTGGGTCCATTGAGATTTAAGGTAAGTAAAGGTTTATTTGTTTGAATCTTTTTTAATCTTTGTCTATGACTAGTGAATAGTATTTCGTATGTTCGAAAAAAATTTATCAAACACACTTCGAGGCTTTAAGTCTTCAAATTTGTTACGCTTAAGTCGCAATTTTTATCATTGCATAATTATGTCGTTATCAGTAAAAATGTATTATTTCGGTTACTGTCTACTTGAAGTGTAAAAATTTTAAAAACATATTTGTGAAAGTATAAACAAAAAGTCAACTCTTTTTTTTTTTTTTAAATTATATAAATTTACTAAATTGTTGATCTGCGAAACTCTGTTTTCTATGTATCATACATAGTCTATAACATTGTTACTTAGTATTTAATTCTTACAGAATTATATTGTAATGAGCCTACAGCTCGTATATTTAAATAAAATAAAAAAAATTACATTGAAAAGATTAGATAAAATTTTTGACTCTTATAAAGCTCGACCAACCCTTCGAGCATACATCAATTTTTTGGTCTTGATCAACGCTCTGAGACTATTTTTTGATCCTCAGGTATTTCTATGATAACTAAACGTTTTTCAAAAAAAATGTGGCCATTTTTCAACTAATTAAAATTAACTCATCAATACTCTAATTTATTTTAAATCATTTAAAAACTTTAATTAATAAAATAAGAACAGGATCCACAAGAGCCTCTTAAATGGTCAGGAATTCGCGATGGTTCGAAGCACGGCGGGGACGTGCCGTATCAGCACCTGACGAACGGTCCCAAACCTTACGAAATCATCGGTAGCGAGGATTGCTTGTATCTTAATCTTTATACGAAATCACTCGGTCACAAAAAACCAGTAATGCTTTTCATTCATGGAGGCTCTTTCGTCGAGGACACCGGAAACGACAGCGTTTACCGACAAGATTACCTGGTCACTTTGGACATTGTGCTGATTAAAGTCAACTACAGATTAGGACCTTTTGGTAAGAACAAGTCTATTGATAAAGCATTTTAAACTAAACATTTTTGTACCGATGCAATCAACTTGCTATCGATAAAACTTAGAACCTTAAACATCTTCTTAAAAAGAATTAATGTGTATTATTGGGATGAAAAGTGCAGTCGTGGTGGGGATGAGGTCACGTGGTTCACGCGCTGTTCTAGTGAATTTAAATAGTTATGGGCAGCCATGTTGAATTTAGGGTTACGTCGTCATGCGCGCTGATCGCATTGAAAATAGTTATGTGCAGCCATATTGCTTCCCTCTCTGTGACTGCACTTTTCCTCCCAATATACCACGTCATTGAATTTTTTTGAAATAAACATTTTTACCGGAAATAAAGCCAATTAAACGCCAAATAAACCTAAGCAAAAATATTCAAATAGCATTGTTACCACAGTACTAGAAAACTTATAACAGCTTTTTTCCGAAAATCTATTCTTGTAATATAATGTAGATCATGAGAATTTTAAAGCTCATTTTTAACTTTTCTCAGAAAAGCTGCAATCTTAAATTGTGCAGAATTTACACTTATAACTTATAAACTTATACTTGTAGCTTCTAACGATATATTTTAAGTGTTTCCAGACCTGTGAAGAAGTAAAATCTTATCTCTACAAAAAAAATTACTTTTGATTACTTTTAAATGATAGCACAGGAATTTATTTTGGTTCAATTAATAAATAATGTTACAGGATTTTTTAGCCTTGGATGCGAGACTGCTACAGGCAATCAAGGCCTCAAGGACATGGTTATGGCTCTCAAATGGGTCCGGAAAAACGTCGAAGCTTTTGGCGGGGACCCTAACAACGTGACCATCTTCGGTAACAGCGCTGGAGCTGGTGCGAGTCATATTTTAACTTTGGTACCTTCGGCTAAAGGTACGATCACCCATAAGGGCTGATTATTAAATTAAAAATGTGCATTAAAATTTTTATAAGAATTATAATTTTGCTTTCTTCGTCTTCAGGATTATTCCAAAAAGCCATCATACAAAGCGGGTCGATTTTTATAAACAAGGACTTGCAGACTGAGACCAGCTGGGTTAACGGGTTCAGGATAGCCGAGAAACTTGGTAACTTTTCAAAGGACCCCGAAGAAGTCATGGAGTTTCTTCGTTCCGTGCCTCCCAGAAAGTTAATCGAACTCGAAAACAATCTTTTATCAAAACAGGTGAGCTGTTGTCAATTAGTTTTTATCATGCAAAGCACCCCACAATCTTAAATGTTTACATCTGAAGGAGAGTGAAATCTTAGGGATGAGAGAGTACGGTCCGGTCAATGACAGGAACTATTCAAAAAATCCGTTCATGCCGTCCAAACTGTCGGAGTTGGTCAAAAATGACGCGGACATACCGATCATCGTTGGTTACACGGCTGACGAGTCTCTTCTATTTTTCATGTGTACGTAAATTATCATAGATTTTGAAATTTTTGAATTTCAGCTATTAAAATACTTATAGATTAACAGTACGGACTGTTTTTTTTATTTAAAATTTTATTTAAAAGGTAAAAAAGGCTATATCAATAGTATAATAAATCTCTTGCAAAATATATTTCCATGCGGATAATTATAGCGAGGTTGATTGAAATATCGGTTTGTCTTCAGCTCGTTTCAACGACAAGACCTACAAATTTTACGACGAAAATCTAAACGAGATCATGAAATCCATGGTGCTGCCTATGGACAAGAATAAGTACGCCGAGTTCTTGAGAGACGTCAAAAAATTTTATTTTAAAAACAAGCCGATTAACAAAGACAACGTTTGGGATTTGATCAAATTATTCACCGACTTTTTCTTCGTTCATCCGAAACGAAAAATGGTTGATCTCCGAAACGAACACGCCAAGGCACCGACGTACTTCTATAGATTTTCTTACCAGGGCGATGAACCCACGATTTATCAAGTTGACCAAGGACCACAGCCACTGAAAGGTACTCTATAAAGTTGTTACAAAATTTTTACTTTTTTTTTATTTATTTTTTAATTTTCGAATTAGGAGCTGCTCATGCTGACGAGCTGTCATACATGTTTTTCTTAACATACTTGAAAACTATAGTGAACTCAAATGACTATCCTAGAGTAGGTACCAATGATGGCCTCATTATGGAGAGGTTGCTGAAAATGTGGTACAACTTTGCTGCTGCAGGGTAGGTCTAAAAAAAAATCTCTTTTTTAAATATCCATTCAAATAAATTATCTTAATTTTTCAGAAATCCTACTCCAGAGACTGATGAAAAGTGTATTACAACTACTTGGGAACCAACTTCAAAAGATAAAATAAACTATCTTGATATTAATGTTACTTTAAAGTTAAATGACGATAAAGATTTAGATAGCAGAGTTATTTATGAAAAGTACAAGGAATACATTTAAGAAGAATGTGATCCAATTAATAATTCATCGAGTAATGTTTGAATTAAAGCTCATATTCAATGATTGATAAACTTAAATTTGAAAAAGAAACAAAATCAATATGAATTGAAATTTAGATTTAAATGCTTTTAACGCTTCATCTCTTCTATTCACTTAGTACTAAGAACACATGTTGAATTAATATTTTAACTTGAACTAGTCTATGCAAAACAATAAATTATCATAGCCTTTCATTTTCAGAGATAAAGTACTCACATACATAAAAAACAAAAAGTTTTTATTTTGTAATTTATCACAAACTCTCAATAAATATTTACAAGTTTATACTCTTACAAGTTTGTTTATATTATTATCTCTTCTATACAACCAAGCCATGGGATAAAAGCATTATGTTTTCAAACTAGTAGCATAAATATGCATAATAAATTATTAGTGACAAAAGATCAGATTAAAAACTTATATCACATCAATATTCTGTCCAATGAATTTTTAATTAAGACAATGAATGAACAACTATAACTTATTTATCATCATAAAAACTTCATAGTTTGGCTCTTGCACTACAAAAAGTTAAAAATTATAATCTGTGATGATAAGATTGAATTGAAACATCACAGCAAAACCCTTCTCCAAAAAACACATACTAATCTTGAGAACGTGAAGTTGTTTTATATAATATAATACTCTAAAAAATAATTTCAGCATCATCAACTCGTGCCACTGTACTTGCCTCTAATCATCTAAAAAAATTGATAAGCAATCTGTAATAGGTACTTAAATGTATACGAAAAGAAAAATAAACAAATAAACAGTCTGCGACCAGGCCGCTGCGGCCGGCCGCTAAACAACGACAATCCCTGCATACAGCGAAATATCTGAATGGCACAGCCGCAGGTAGGTATATATTCTCTTCTGTATACGATATAGTATACTCGAGCTGTATATATACAGATATAGACCGCAAGGAGGTGCGTACGTGACCCGAGCGGGGGCCGAGCGAAGCCGATGTAGGCAGCCGAGTGCGACAGAGAGAGACAGACGAGTTCAGGGTAAGGTTGAGAGAAGGACAGCGTGATTGTGGAAATAGCATTCGGCTCGCGGCTTGCAAGCATCAGCAGTGATCAGCAGTAGAACTTCGACTCGGGCAAGCAGGCCCCTGCCCCCCTCTTCTTAACAGTCCCGAAAATCAAGACGGGGGAGAGGAGAAAGAAGAGGGAGAAGACAAGATTTTCTTCTTGCAATACCGTGCGTAAAGTTAAGGAACCTCGTGCATGCGGTTTCGCTTCTGCAGTTTACAACAAAGCTCAGGACGAGTGCGGAGTGGTGCATCGAGTACCGGGTATTGCATTATATGTATCTGGACACTGGCACACCACTAAACACAAAACATCCTGCTCTTTGATCGATTGTTTGTGTTTACTGTTTTTAACGTGCTATTAGTGCAGTGTCGACGAGAACAATAACAGTGCTGAGGGGGTGGAAGAAGGCTCACAGTAGTTTTTTTTCAAGGGACGAGCAGCCGCTGCAGAAGGCGACCCTAGAAAAGCTCGGTCCTGCTTCGATCCGTGTTTGTTTACGTTATTGGATTGTGCAGACAACAAAGCCAGGAATATACAGTGAGTCCCTTTTTTACTTTTAAATTATCGCGATTGTTTAACGCTGAATAAGGTTATTTTCTGCTTGGCAATCTCTGCCTCGACGTGCCGAGATAAAGAAGGCATCGTTCCGTCTCGCTCGCACCCGCAGCCGTAGAGGGAGTCATCCATTTTGTTTACTTGCTGTGTACCCGCAGGAATCGAGAGTATTATTATTTCACTCCCGAAAATTGGTTTTTTCGCACCTTAAACGCGAGTTTTTTTCACGTAAATTATAGATATCATTTAAGTCGCGTCGTCTGGTGCAGTGTGTTTTACGGCATCGGGCTTTTCTCTGTGATGAAAATAAAGATGCATCTTTGTCAACACCGACCGACTGACTGAGTGCAGCCTATCTGTGCTTTGATTTTTAAATGCCTTTGCTCGACACGTGCGGAGGGATTTGTTGATGTAATAATTGAAACCGTGTTCGATTTGTCGTACGCGTCGATCGTTTTATGCTCCAAAGCATAGCTTTTGAGGATTAAATGGGTGTCAGTGTGGGCAAACAATTGTCTGATGTAAAGTTTCATTGATTTACATTTGATTTTTTTCAGAAAAGATTTTTATTATTTAAAAATTTTTTTGTTTTTTGTTACAGCAAACCTACATCATGACAAGATATATTTTTTATGTGGCAGATGTTATCAAATGATTGACAGATAAAAAACCAAAAAGTTTAGCAACATTGACTTTTTTGCAAATGATATAAATCAGTTTTCAAAATGGTTAGCAATCGTCGAATCATGGTCTTTAGACCAACCTATGAAGAATTCAAAGACTTTTCAAATTATGTGAAATATATGGAGAGTCAAGGGGCTCACAAGGCTGGAATCGCCAAAGTTATACCTCCAGCAGAGTGGGTTCCCAGAAAAAATGGTTATAATTTGGAGGATATAAATCTCACAATTCCAGCACCTATTTGCCAAGTAGTCACCGGTAAGCAAGGACTGTACCAGCAGATCAATATTCAAAAGAAATCTATGACAGTGCTAGAATATGAAAAGCTTGCCAATTCAGAAAGGTTTAGAACACCTAAGCACTTTGATTTTGAAGATTTGGAAAGGAAATATTGGAAAAACATAACTTACGTTGCTCCAATCTATGGTGCTGATGTGTCTGGCACTCTCACAGATCCTGACGTCACAGAGTGGAATATTAATCACTTAGGAACCATTTTGGATTATGTGAATGAAGACTATGGTATTTCAATTGAAGGCGTCAACACAGCTTATTTATATTTTGGAATGTGGAAAACGACATTTGCATGGCACACCGAGGATATGGATTTGTATTCGATTAATTATCTACATTTTGGTGCTCCCAAAACTTGGTACGCTATACCTCCTGAGCACGGAAGAAGAGTTGAACGACTTGCCAATGGTTTCTTCCCAACCAATTTCAAAGGTTGCCCTGCATTTCTTCGACATAAAATGTCTCTTATCTCACCACAAGTTCTACGACAGTATTCTATTCCCCATGACAAAGTAAATATTTAGTTTGATTTTAAAAAATTATGATTCTCTCACAAAAACTTATGATAACAATCTAAACTTTCAGATAACCCAAGAGGCAGGAGAAATTATGATTACTTTTCCATATGGCTATCACGCTGGATTCAACCATGGTTTCAATTGCGCTGAATCTACAAACTTTGCTACTCCTAGATGGGTTGAATATGGCAAAAGAGCAACACAGTGTACATGTAGATCAGATATGGTCAAGATATCAATGAAAACTTTTGTAAAACGATTTCAGCCTGATAGGTGATGACTAAAATTTATTAGTATTATTTTTTTTTTACTTGAATTAATTTGTATTTCTCTTTAATTATCAAATACTTGTGCTATCGTGAATACTTTTGCTTACTATGAACGATTGTATCACACTGACTGTTAAAAACAAGGCAAAAAATAATTTCGCTAAAAGAACAAGACATTAGTTTTATTTAATCAGATAGAATATTGCGTTATAAGAATTTTTAAAATAAATCAGTCCTGCATTAATTGAATAAATCGAAGTACTAAACAAATTAAAATAATTTCAGGTACGACTTGTGGTTGAGAGGCGAAGATGTAGGGCCTCATCCAGAAGATCCAAGGTTATCCGCAGCCCCGCCACCCACAGCTATGGATCTGGAATGCATTCAGGCAGATGAAAACAGTGACTTGCCAAAAAATAAACGACACACGATTCATCGTAAAAAAGTTGGTTCTGCTGATGACAGTTTATCTGATATGCCACCGGACGTTAAAAAAGTTCTACAAGACCTTGAATTTGATGAAGAGCCACCTTTTGAACCACCAGATGAGCAACAGTTAGAAGTTTTGGAGGATATTTGGTTGAAAGCAGATGAAATCGGTAAGGAATTAGTTATTCTTTATTAAAATTTTAAAAATTTTATTTTCTTTTTTTTTAATCTTGAAACTTTGCTTAATAGATGTGTCCGAAGCCAACGTTTACGACGACGGATACAATCGGAAGAAAAATAAAAAGAGAAAAAGAAAACTACAGAATAACTTAGAGAAAAAGAAGTTTAAAATTAAAAAGCTGAAGAAATATAAACCCATTGGATCGGAGACCACAAGCGCAAGCGAGTCAGAATCTCACAATAGGTTTAACAGTATTCCATGTGTGTCCATACCAAGTTTAAAACTCGACAGCCCCCTGAAGTCGTATTCAGATCAAGTTAAAAGAAAAAGTAAGTCAAAAACACCATCTCCGAAAAAAAATTGTCATGCTTATGAAAAAGAAACATTTGTTTCAATAAATATAACTCCTTGCGATAATTTACTAGAACTGCAGCGACCGACCAGTCCACTGGTGGATCCACTTAGGTTGATAGATGAGGAACTGATGAGGAAAGAAAAAAATTCGAACACACATTCTTTAAATTCAGATAAAGTACACAAAAAATCTGAGAAGAAAAAGAAGAGTCACTGTAGTAAGAAAGGAGAATCTAGTAAACACAAAGAGCACAAAAAAGAATCTAAAAAAATCAGGCATAAAAATTTGTTGAATGTATCAGATGTAGCAGTATTGGATGTTTCAGACGCCAATGTACTTCGACAGCTTGTATCCGGGCAGCCGTTTAGAAAAGAATCTCACGTCAAAAATATGCCTTTCAAGAAAGAAAAGGCAGATTTAAAGTGCAACAATGTTTCCGATTCAAATGGATTGAAAATTGTTTTCAAAACTTCCAAACTTAAGACTGAAACCAATGGGCTGACGGATCAGAATAATTTTTCAGCTGCCCTAGAGTCCAAAGCAAGTACTTCCAGAAGTCTCTTAAAACCACCAGTTCTTAATCTTTTTAAAAGTAACGAAGGAAATGTTTCTCCTTTAAAAATTGAATCTACTGAACAGGAAACAACAAATTCCAGGTGGTCTAATAATCCAGATGCAACTTTATCCAATCCACTGTTGAAAATAGATACTGCTCAGAATAAAGTAATCACTGTTTTCGGCAACCAAAATTCTTCAAATAGATTCGGCATGCAAAGCTTAAGTAATCAAAATATAAAAAACAGCGATAATAAATCAGCTGAATTCAGTCAAGACTCTAAAAGTAAGTTTTGGATGATAAACAACAAAATGTATCACTTTTCTGGAAAAGAAACCAAAGCTACCTATCCTGTTACAGACATACAGAAGATTCTCTCAGCTCAATCAAACGAAAAAGATTTGAGTTTCGAAAATCTAGCATTAAAAAGTGAAGACAATGATTCTAACGAGAAGACTGATTCTATTAAATCGGAAACTAGATTACCGATGCCAGATAAAGCTCAATCTGATGAATCCAAACCAAACCAAATGTTTGAGTTGTCGAGCAGATCGTTGTTGAAAAAATCGTCAAATAAAAAATCTTCCAAGTTACCGCCAGTTGTTGGAGCGGAAAAAAGGATAGTAGACAAAAGTGTTTTGTTAAATACTATTTTAAACAAAAAACAAATTTACACCTCGGCCCAACAAAAAACTCCTCTAGATTCACCCAAAGTTAAATCAGAAAAACAAGTTCTACCAACTTATTTAACATCCAGTAAAGAAGTTTCAATCTCAATTGTCCCAAAAAATGAAAAATCTGTAGAGTGTAGTTGCCCTCAAAAACAAGCTTCCCCCCGAAAATTTAAGCTCGAACATGACTCATCAGAAAAAGTTTTAAAATCAGAAATCTCAAGCAAGAATTCATCAATTACAAGCAGGAGTAAAAAAATTAAGAACGTACCAAATAGTGAAGATGAAACTTCCAATGGTTCTCCGACACTGATAGATGAATTAGAAATCAAGCAAGAAGATACAAACGACAAAGAAACGAAAATAAAACCAGATCTCGATCTCCTCATGAGAATTCCCGACCATCTGAAGTCGATGTTATATCCGAGTAAACCAGATCTCCCTCTTATACAAACTTTTAATCATTACTGGAGTGCTCATGTACCTCAATGCGCGGTTTGCACAGCTTTTGGTTTAAAAAATCACAAGGGAAGCAAACAAATGTCTCCTAAATGGCAAGCATCTAAAGAAACAGTATTACCTGAAAGTTCTCCGATATGGGTAAGTTGTCGATCGTTTTCTAGCTTTAAATTACAATGACTCGATCATTTTCTTATTTTCACGGTAAACGTTAAAATTTTAGGTTTCGTCAGATCTTTTTGCTGCAAATTCGTTGGGACAAAGAAGAGAACCAGAAAACAATAAATTGTTAAGGTGTAGAAGCTGTCAAGTCACAGTGCACGTTTCGTGTTATGGCATCACACGGCTGCCACTAGATCCAAACAACTGGGCATGCGACATATGTCAATGTGGTACTCCCACTGTTGTAAGTTTGATTTTTCAATATTTTCTTATTATAACAAATAAATCATATTTTTTGGAAAAATACATAAATTTAGCAAAAGGCAAAAGTGTTGGCTCAGTCAGAAATGTATTCTTGCGTTTGAGAATAATTCATCCAAGTAGCAAAAGGCGAAAAATTCTTGCTAAATTTTTGTAATATGTACGATAAACGTGACTGATGTTTAAATATTCAAAAAATTTATTATATAAATATTCAATTTTGAAGTATTTTCTTTTTTTAGTTTTAAATAGAACATCCATCGTTTTAATAACTTTTTTTTTGTTTGAGTTTTGAGTTTTAATTTAAAAATAAAAAAAAAATAAATAAAAATAATTCTCTCACTTTTTCACAATGTTTGATGAATAATTATTACAATGAATATTTAATTATTTGAATCAAGTTATATCAAACTTTAGCAATTTTATTTTCACAACACTAAAAAAAAGTAAATTTTGAGATTATTCATAAACTATCTATGAGAAGCAAATAAGAATATTAATTTGCCATCATAATTTAAAAATTAGAATGCTACTTAATTTGATAAATAATTCACAGTGCATTTCAATTTAAAAATCTGCACATTAGACTATTATTAAAATCTTTAAAAAAGTAAACATCTTATAGTATCGTGCAAATTTTTTCATTTCAGATGTGCTGTTTATGTCCTGTTGGAGGAGGAGCTTTGAAAAGAACGAGTGATGGCCAGTGGGTTCACATACTCTGCGCCCTTCTTCTGGGTGCAAAATTCAAGGATCCTGTAAATAAAGAACCAATAAACGTATTAGCGGTCGAACGTCCTGCGATAAACATCGACTGCTGTTACTGCAAACAAACCAGCGGCGTCGTCCTCAAGTGTCACGAAAAGTCCTGTGGCACACGTTTTCACCCCACCTGCGGTCTTCTTACTGGTGCGATGTTTTCGGTATCTTCGACGTTGGAAGAATCAATGATTAACGTAAGACAGTTGTGAATTAAAAAAAAAAAAAAAGAGGGATTTATAACCGATGAAAAAAAAATAAAAAGATGAGCATTGAACTTTCCTAGAAATCAATCGTTGAGCGATGCTTAGTCATGATTTGCGTGTCGTGTCGCGATATAAACGAGACGGAATGTCGTCCGATCAATGAGATATTCCTCCGCGCCCTTAATTGCTGTTTAACCTTGCGCGATTATGATCACGCGTTCATAAAAGAAGCTTCATGATGTCTCGTTAAAGTTATTCAATACACGATTGTGATTCATCTACAAGTGGATTTCTTACTTATAGGTCCATTCTGGAATTTGTATACACAAAATTTTGCTCATATAATTTTTTTAAATAAAGTATACGGGTTCAAATGTATTTGTCTTAATGTTTCTAAATATTTTTTCTTTTCTTTCAGGTTATATGTAATTTACATGACAGCGGAGAAAAAATTCCAATTAGACAAGGGGAGTTTGTTTTTGCAAAGCACAAAAATACACGATACTACAGGGCGGAAGTAGTGTCGATTGTCGACGAAATTTGTTTTCTGGTAGTCTTTGAAGATGGAAGTTTTTCAGACGACTTACCTCCTGAAGATGTAGAGGTAACTTGAATTTTATTTTTTCTAAGTAATAAGAATAATCCAAGCTATTGAAATAATGGAAATTTTATTCTTAATTTAGGGTTACAAACCTGGTAAAATACCAGCTAACAACGCTGAAATAATGGTTAACTGGAAACAAGAGGGCACATTTCGAGCAACGTTTACCGGAGTTGGACACATCATTACTTACTCGGTAAGAAAACTATAATTTTCTTTTATTTTATTTTTTTATAGAAATTTCGAATTTCCGGTGTTACATTTTTGTGATTATTTTAGGTCTCCTTTGAAGATGGTTCAATCTACAACTTAAAGCGAAATGAAATATTTAATCTTCAAGAAGAGTTACCAAAAAAAGTGCAATCGCGTTTGGTGAGTTACAAACCTTGACTTTGAAATATATGGTTGAATAATAACTCTTGCTTAGATTAAACACATAATAAAATTAAACATATACATTAATATATTCAAGTAGGAAAAGATACATAATAATATTCCAAAAAAAAAGCAAAGTAAAAATAAGTTTTGAAACTTTGTTACTAATGTTGCATTAAGCAATGTTTATCTATAAACACTAAATTTTTTTAAATACAATAAACTATGAAAAGTTTTTCCATTTTAAAATGAATATTAAAAAAAATTTCAAAGTCAAGCAAAACTCATGTTTGAATCTGGAGTTGGCTTTGTTCTTTATTTTTGGTTTTAATTTTTTTTCTCTTTTTTTTCTTTTTTATTTTTGAGTGGCGTTATCTGACTGTTAACTTTTTCTTTGTTTTATTTTTATTTTTTTCTTTATTTTAACTTTTTTTTTTTTATTTTTTATTTTGTTCTTGTTGGATGTCTGGTGAATGATTTAGTCTGCGGCTACGGAAATGCAACACCGAGGGCATCTGTATGGTATTGATAATGAAGAGCAAAGAAAAGTGAAACCACCGAAAAGGATGTAGAAATTTATTAAATTTTTCGAAAGTTTATACAACTGAACAAGTACATAATTTTATGTAGAAAAACTTTGTTGAAATATACCAAAAATGTGGGATTGTTTTTTGCGTCTCTATGTCCTACATTGATAAGCAGTAAAGTCAGTTTTTCGAAAGCTAAATATTTGTATAGAATAAATATTGTTTTCGGTCCACTTAAAGGCTTCGTGTCAATAGCATTCATAAGATATAATTAAGTATATCACATGTACAAAATGCTCAATGCTGAGTCATATTTTAAGTTTAATTGGAGCTTAAATGTTTGTTTTTGTATGTAGGTATGTTTGCTTTTCATAAAAATATTGTACATTGAATTAAAAGAGAGTATGATTCGAAGGGAGGATCATTTGGATACGATATTTTATGAAATTGCTTCGTTTTGTATTATTGTGAAAGAGGAACATTTTTTGTAACATTATTGTTTTGCTAGTATTACTTTATTTTTTTTATACATATAGATTAATTATCAATGAATTAATTTAAATTTTTAATAAGCCATCTGGTCGGTATTTTATGAATTATGACACAGCAGAGTAATAATTTCGGTGATTAGTATTTAATTATTATTGATTAAAAGTATCGATTTATAAAAATTTCGTCAATTCGAGCAAAAACGTTATATGTTTAATAAGTGCTTAGATCTTCCCTTCGTGGTTTAAAAAAATGATTAAAAATTAAAAATAAATATATCTGACTGCAGTCTCGCAGTTTTTTGTAGATAAAAAATCATGCGTAGTACGATTCCGTACATTTGTATTAAAAGTTATTGACTTGCGTGTGTGAAAATATATATTAAAAGTATACAACATATTAAAGTATGATTATGAACAAACTGAAAAAGAGCGTTCTTATATATGATATACATGCATATAAATGTAATATATGTATGTATATGTAACATAGATACAATGTGTGATCATTAAATCTCTATCTGATATAAAAAAAAATTCTTTATTTTTTTCCATCTCTTTTTTAATAATGGTTTATTTATCTTGTTAGACGTGTGAATTTTATATTTCAAAGTTTACATAAAGTTTTGTCATTGGTTCTAAAAATTTGCATGATACAAGTTTGAATTATTTCCCATAGTAGAATAGCTGATTCGCTCAAATTTATAACTGAACCATTTAAAATTAACTTTAATTAATTTGTCAAAATAATAAACTGGTATTAAAAAAAACTAAATTCTGAAATTTTTAAAAATTTTATAAAGTAAATTTTTTATCATGATTTTATTTGAATGTAAGATCTAAATTGTTTAGAAAAACTTTACCTGGTTAAATCAAAATTACTTTAAAAAAAAAATAAATAAATAAAAAAGTGTCAGGAAACAGGGATGAGGAAATAAAGTGAAAATAAATGCAGTCAGGATAAATTTTTTTTTATTGTATAGCATCATCAACTTTGATATACTTCTCAAACTTAATTATAATTTTTGTCATTTGAAATACAAATTCAGGAACCATGTCGAATGACAAAAAGTATTAGTAGCGAGTTATGAGAAAAACATCATCATCATGTTCCTTTGCACAGTAAATTTTTTTTCTAATCTCTCTCTCACAAGTTCGCTCGCTCACATTCTCTCACTCTCGCGTGCGATTTTTGAAATTTTTTAAAATTTAAAATTTTACCTACTTTTCACATTGCGTTACAGTGATGATTCTCAAATACTCAATGATACAATGTTAAATTATATAAACAATAATGTTTTGTCAGCCGAGCTTGCACGCACATCAATATACCGAGACACAAAAAAAATAAAATAAAAATAATAAACTACTTCTAACTAAGATACTCAATATTTATAAATAATACACACAACAGGCTAACGAGGACGCGTCACGCGAATTAATAATCAAAGTCATACTTGTTCGGCTGCCGTCCTCAGGCGATGCGATGCATTTAATACCCTGGTAGCTTACCATCGACTCGTATTAATTCGATAAACAATTTTTTTTTTTTTTTTAAACGGCTGCTATTTAGCTTTGTATTATTTATATTCAAACAAACATAAAAAAGTGTTTTTGAAAGTATTATTTGAGTGAGAAGACAAAATTTTACAATTTGTTTTTGAATTATCGTCAAAATGCTTGATTGATGAGGTCAGCTTGGCGAATTCATTGATAATTTTATGTTTACTGAAGCCATTTTATAACTTAATTTCATCAGTACCAGATCTTCATATCTGAATCACGTGACTTCGTCAAGTCAACGTTACAAGCCAAGCATTTTGGCAGGATTTCAAAAACAATTTCAGTAAAGTTAAAAAATTCCTATATATATATATATATATATATAATTTACGTGTGAGCGAAAATTGTGCGTAGTCGATGTCTCTACCAGGGCGATTACGCAGTTATAAAATAAAAATTATACACAATCAATATAATAATAGTGATAATAAATTATTTAAATTAAGGAATGTACAAATTTAAGTTTGTATTGCCACACACGAGCAAAGAAACCAAACAAAAAAAAAAAAAAAAAAAAAAAAAAAAAAATTTAAGTGGTTGGTTGCAGCTTAGCTTGGGGCTGGAACTCGTGCAGATCGGACGTTTTATCTCTTTATAGTGACTAGATGATTCGTCGAAAGCGCGTTTTTTTTTTTTTCCTTATTCTTCTTCTCTGTCCTTCCCATGTCGTCTTCTTCTTCTTCTTCTTAGTTTTTTTTATTTTCTCTAATTCTCTTTCGCAATCGCGTTTCCGTTGCCTTTTCGAAAGAATGAAATAAAAGTGGCGTGGCATATTTCTTTTTTTTTTTAATGAAAGAAGAAGTCCTCGGGTGTCGGTCTTGTGCTAGCGTCGGCGGATTTTCGCTCGCGTTCTTACATAGTACAACATTCTATTCTTTTTATTTTTATTTTTTTAATACAGCTTGAAATTATGATTATTAATTTGAATTTATCTTTTTTTTCTTAAATTTTAAATTTACTTTCAATCGACCTTAATCTCGCTCTCTTTCACTTGGCACGCTCCGCGTAACTTGCCTCTCCTCGGCTCCGCATTAAAGAGCGTTGGCCTGGCTCTTATCCTCCGACTGCAATCGTACAAATAATATTCTTCGGTTTTTTTTCACACTTAAATTTTAGATTAATGATGTGACTGATTGATTTGAAAAAAAAAAATAGCGTGCGTGATCGTGAGGGATGCTGATGAACAAAAAAAAAAAAAAAAAAATCAAACAAAATATATAGCTCTAGTTGCTCTAAATTCTCATGATTTACGCGCGGTCTCGAGAGTAAGTGATGCAACTTCGGTGGCGATTATCGCGCGATACTAATGTAAACACGTTTTACGTACAATGAGTTATCTAGTCTATTGACCCTCCGATGCGCGTTGGAAGTGCGGAATAAGTTAAATCAGTTTTATACAAAAACGTACAAAAACCGTTCGATTCGTCCTCGGATGAGCGAAGCAAGTTTAACCCGAAACGTGCAGCAGGGGTATTCGTCCTTTCCTTACGGTAACACATACAAACTTCATTTGAACTAATTGACAATTTACAATATTAAATTAAGCAATTATAAATATTTTACAAAATCATTGTTAGTAGAAAAAAGATTTTTTTTTTTTTTAAGACCCTCCGCGCAGGTGCTGTCAGGGGTCCATGTCACTAAACGGTTAGTAAAAAAATTAACAATAAATTTATAATTGAGCTAGTTTTTTTTTTTTTTTTTTTTTTTTTTAATTTAAAAAATTAATAATACATTTACGGTAATGTTCGTATGCATGATAAAAGAGATATTTTTTTTTTTTTTTTTTTTTTTTTTTAATTTTTTCTGGCAGGTTTGGTTTCCGGCGTTGATCTGTGACACTGTCAGCTCCAGTGAGAGTAGTAATTCGACTAAAACATGCGGATGATCTGTAGCACCCAAATTGATTCAAACCGTATCGGTCGTCGTCGTAGTTGGTCTCGGTATGTAGGTAAATCGTGCACCAACACGCGAAGAGCGTTTCTAACTCGTGACTCTTTTATGTACTTTACGCTAATTTTTCAGGGGGAAAAATATATAAAATGTTTATTATAAAAACTATATTTACACAAAATCATCTTTTTTCAATCAATCTTTCTTTCTATCTATCTATCTATCTATCTATCTAACTATATCTTTATAATGTAAAGCTACTGTTCAATGCCCGACTTTCGACGAACAAAAAATAAAAAGCCGTAAAAATGATTGATATAAGTCGAAAGCGTGTGAGTAATTATAGTAATAATAATAAAAATGATCATAATAAAAAAATTAAAAAGAGAGGAAAAAAAAAAATTAAAAAAACAAAAATCATGAATGTGTCATGACGGCTTTTCTGAGTAGTCTCTTTAGCATGGTGAATATGTGAAAGATGCCCTTAGTTAATGAAAAGTTTCGTACTTTTGAGGCGGGGTAGACGAAGGTGGTGGCCTCGGCGGTACCCAGTGACGACTTGGCGACGCACCGGTACTCGTCCATGTCCTGCCAGTTGACGTTGGAGATGATGAGGCTCCCGCTGGGCTGGACGTCGAAGCGCGGGTCGTTGGGAGCGGTACCGTCGCTCCTGAGCCAGTGGACGTGGGGCTTAGGCTTGCCCACGGCCTCGCAGGGCAGCTCGATGGTGCTGCCCGTCTCGGTCAGGTACAGGGTCCGGTGGCGCGTTATCACCGGGGCGGCGGACTCGCCGCGGCACTCCAGATCTCCCGCCGACGTTCCGTTCGCCGCTGTGGGGGGAGAAGCAGAGGAGAGGAAAAGATTAGTTTATGTGCTGGCTGATTGACGCAGGCGGACGAGCCCCCAGAGATAATCGACCGAGCGACCAATCGCGATGCGAGCGGGCTTTTTTTTTCTTTTTTTTTTTTTTTTTTTTATCTGGGAGAGGAAAGACGCGCGATCACGAGATGTGTTGTGCTTGGCGAGGAATTTGTCGTTTGTTTGGGGATCGGCTTGGTAAATAGCGAACCGGCGGCTTTCTGCCTTCTGCGTATCTCTTATTTACCTTTTTTGTTCAATTAATTTAGTTGATTCAGTGAAGAAGCGAAAAAAAAATCGTCAATCGTGATTATTTTTTATTTTTTTTTTAGTATCAATAGTATATTTACTTATGTTATTTACTATCCAAACGTTTATTTATCAAATAAAAATCGGATAATTTTTTTACTCTATTTAATTTTATGCTTTTAAAAAAATTAATAAACGTTTAAATTACGATTATTTATCAGAATTTTCGTCTACATGCATAAATAAATAAAATTTATGTATTTTTTTATTGTTTTTGAGCAAAAATCAACAAGCATTAAATAATTAATAACGATTAACAATTACTTAGTTTGAAAGTTTTGCAAACGAGAAATGTAAAAAAAAAAACTTTAAAGTTAAGTTATTAAAAAAAATAATAATTATAATAATAATCCGATATCGGGATACAATTACCACGGAAAAAAAAAAAAAAAGAAAGTTGGCTCTGCGATAGACGCTAAAGAGAGTAAAAAGAGCTGCTAATTGGCACCGCTCGCTCAAATAATAAATCAAGAAGAAATTAAAAGATAAAAAAAAAAGAATGTAAGGTAGAAACAGAGATACAGAGGGAACGAAATAATAGATCGGCTCCAAGTGTGCGTGCACCCGCGGTAGAGTAGAGTAGAGTATGGGAAAAAAAAAAAAAAAAGCGGAGAATAAATGTATTGGGTTGATAAGTAAGTATAATAAAGTGTGAGGGCGTACGTACCGAGAACGTTAAGTACGGTGGGCTGTGAAATGACCATCTTATCGGCCGATACGCCGACGCAGTGTATCAGGCCCTGATCGAGCGGCGTGACGCAGTCTATCACGAGACTGGATTTCTCCCTGGCCACCTCCGTGTACGACACCTCGGCCACGCTTTCCCGCTCCAGCTGCTCTACCTGCGTCATATGGTCCGGAATAATATAAGTTTGATTTTTTGAAAAAAAAAAATAAAAAAAAAATTATTATTATTATTTACCTGTCTGCCGGGATTCTCGCCCATGACCCAGTAAATCCTTGGCGGCGGACTCGCGTCAACTTCGCACGTTAGCTCCAGTCTGTGCCTGTGGGGAGGGAAAAACATACGTGTCATCTTTTATACTCAGGATAAGGATTTTTATAAGCCGACTTGATGCGCTACTCACCCTCGAGCTATGTTGACGTGGTGGGTCGGAGACGCTTTTATCTTAACGTAGTTCTCGAGGTGGTTTTCCTGCAACATGCGTGAAATAGATTTTTTTTTTTTTTTCTTTATTTTCATTTCATTTTGGATTATACTCTTTTTTTTCTTTTTTTTAGTATTTTTGGACTCTATATTTGATTTTATATGTCGCGGTGGGATTTGTAATACTATACCGGAAATTCCCAATTCCACTTTATCAATCTCTAGTTTGGTTTTTTCCCGATTTTTTTTTTTTTCTTATGATCTCATTCAAAAAAAAATTTTTATCTGAAAACTACAAATTTATCTCTACTATGCGCATTCGGATAAAACATATAAGCATTTAAATTATTTTGTTATGGAAATTTTTAATTATTTACAAGCAGTATTAACAAAATTCGCGTGATAAAACCTCCAAAGTCAAACCATTTTTTAAATTTCGACTTGTCAATTAAAACAAACTCCCATAAATTAGACTCGAAATCTCTCAACAAAATTCGACACCCGACACCGATTTCTTGACTCCCAGTGTTAATTTAAAAAAATTATTCAAAAAACTTACCCTCGAGTTGGGAATGTCTCGTTCCCGAACCTCCTGGGGGAAGGCCTGGAGGTTGGTCGAGTCGTCGATGACGTCCCGGTGCACGTCGTAGAGCGCCCTGACGCTTCGCCCCCTGGCCGTGGCGAGCAGGAGCGCCAGTGCCAGGTAAAAAGCAACTGTCGTACTGTACTTCATCCTCGTGTCTAGTGTAATCTGTCCAGGTGTAAAAACACACGCACACAAAAACTTATAAGTTTTCTACGTATCAAACAACTTAAACTAATCGCGAGTCTTTATTTACTAAGTTTGGTATACTGTAAAACCTATAAATTAGGTACTTTTGAAAACCGATAAAACTCGATAATAACAACAATGAGGCGTACGGTAACACGCTGCTGCACTCAAGAGGCGTTCCGAAGGAGAAGATCGAAGAATGCCGAGTAACCCCTGTGCGGTTGAAGGAGTTTTTTGCCCGTTATGGTCCTCATAATCGCGAGGCGAATTGACCCGCGGCTAGCCCACTAAAAGCCGGTAGAGTACATTTTAGTTGTGTAATGTACAGAAGCGGGCTGAGGTATTTTTAGTGTGAAACAATCGGGGTTTGGAAAAAAAAAAATAATAATCGTTCGATTGAGAACTCGCGAGGCGCGCGGGATAGAGAGAGAGACGAGACAAGACAAATAACCGAGCAGATGCAATTAAAACAGGCTTCCGAAGACTTCTTCGAACCGATACTGTTGGAGTTACGACTGAGACTGATGCCCCGGCGGTGCACACGCCTATATACACGCGCTCCTCGGTCCGTGTTGCATCAGCAAAAAACCGGCGGAGGGAGAGACCCGAAAGAGAAGAGGGGAGGACGAGCCGGAGGAGGAGGAAGAACCGAGAGAGAGAAAAACGCGCGCGCGCGCCTATTTCAAACTCCGGCCGGATGCGCAACACGTGCTTGTTCTGTCTCTATAGTGCGTTTAATTTTTTTTATATTTTCCTGGGAGTCTCACCTGTGCCTGCTCTCGCAGAGTCGGGAACGTACGTCGAGTTACTTGAGCGCACTCGCACAAAAAACAAACAAACAGGGTTTCCAAACCAGGGGTTAACTTAAAAAAAAAAAAAAAAAAAAACCAAACCAAAAAGGTTCACTTAAACTTCACTGCGAGTAAGAGTAGGGAGGAGGCTGCACCACCACCACTCTTAGGAGCTGAATAAACGTAAACTGATCTTGATGCTGTTACCCTCGGTACATTATATACCCGCGGCAGTTTCCACCGATTGGTGGTAGATTCCTTCCCTCCCGCCCCCCCGGTTGCGCTGGTGGGGGACGGGGTACGCACGCACGATCCCCTAGCGAGCACCGCTAATTCAGCTACGACAAATTTAACCCCCCCACCAGAACCAACCCGTGGGAGGAGGGGACGAGATCCTCCTCCGCTTCTTCTTCTCTTCTTATCGCGAGCGATGTCTCTCTCTCTCTCTCTCTCTCTCTCTCTCTGCTCCTGCTGGTGCACGCAGTGCATAGGGAGAGAGAGGGAAGAGAGACAGGATCTCCCACTACTCGGTTTTCCTTCTCACGGTTTATTCGAAGCCTGCGTTGGGACGACTTGACCGACGACGATTTTTCCGAGGGAGCGACGATTGGGGTGTCTTGGGAGAAAATTTAGTCTTGAGACTTGAGATAAAAATTTAGAGTAATACGAATCAGTCGAAATTTCTAGTCTTTATGGAACGAGAAGTCAAATAGAGTTCTAGAGCCTTCAGACTCTATCGGTTTTCCAACTTTGAAACGATTGTTTGGTAGCAGGTCATTATCGGCATTTAGGACTTTAGTGTGTTGCGATGATAACCGATCAACTGACGCACAAACGTTGAAATAATTGATTTTTTTTTTTTTTTTCTCAGTGAATATGATTTTTTACGTGTACAGATAACAGCGCTTAATGAAGAATGGACTGGAAATGGATTTTAATTGTATCGAAATTTTTGTAACTTTTTCGGGGGACATATTTTTGTTTTTATTGTAATACCTTTCAACATTTTAAACTCAAATATGTTTCATGTTGTAGTTATGCTTAGAGAACTAGAAAAGTGCGCCAGTCTTTCCCTTTTTCAAATGAAAGAAATTTTTTATTCTTTTAAGTCCGATAAACTGATATCAACCAAAGTTGACCTAATTTACGACTTTAGCTGAATCTAGATTTCAAATAAATTGACATAATTACTATATTCACTGTTAAATTGTTAGAAAATATATCAAAAACTTGTCGAAAATTAAAATTGTAGTACGCTGACTTAGAGCTAACAATATGCAAAAGCATCATGGTGTCCAAATACAAGAGAAAAGAAAATTTTTCACAAGTTTCTTTTTCACCATTAAAAGTAGTAAATCCTAAAGAGTTTAGCCATTATTTTTTTGAAGAAATTGTTCAAGAATTGTACATATTTTGTAAAGACTTACTTATGATTTTATCAAAAAAAAAAAAAAAAAAAAAAAAAGAAATGACGAGTTGACATATTTTAGAATACAATAGATTTTAACAAAATCATCAGAAAACATAAATGAGTTAAATTCAAAATCATTAAAAAGTAAATCAAAAACTAATCATAAACTAATTTACCATTATCGAATATATGAACTAATTGTGACCATTGCACTGATTGACGCATTTACTTAATAATTTTTTGCCAAAGTATCGGTGAGAAATTGAAAAGAAGATAATTTTTCTCACGTTTCTTGTAAACCGTTAAAATAGTTGAATGAACCTCAAATTAAACCACTATTATTATTATTTTTTCTTAATCTCTTTTCGTGAGAATGATTTCAATAATTGTTACATTTAAAAAAACCTATAAGTTTCAATGAGATTAACAAAATAATTTATAATTTTTTTTTTTAACCGCTAAAAGTGACTGATCATAAACTAATTTACCAGTATTTACTAGGATACATGCTTCAGTCGGTTTAAATTGACCGATTCTTTGCAAAAATAGAGGTTCGTGTCATAATGCATTTGAGAGAAATTTTTTATAAGCCTAATCTACATCATTAAAAATAATAAATTAGCTTCAAACGAGCTACTGGTTTTTTAAAGAAATTTCTTGTCAGGAGTGGCATTTTATAAAAAATTATGAATCATCACGAAGAAAAATGAGGATGCGTGATTAAAATGTTCGAAAAAAAATTTTAACACGTTGATAACTTTTTTAAATACGTTTTAAGTAGAAAGTTTTTTTTTTTTATTTATTTACTACTATCGAAAATATTCATACATAGTTACTGCTCATTTATATACCCGATGAGATCATCGACGAGAAAAAAAACCGATGTAATATTTGTGAAATATAAAAATTTAATAATAAAATAGATAAAAAAAAATTTGAATATGCTGATCCTTGAGCTGCCTTTGGAATAGCCTGAGCGCTAAACGATCTCGTGAAAGCAGTAAAACAAATCGTTTAAAATTTTTTCAAGAGACACCCTGCACAGAATTGAAACAAAATAAATACTACCGAATTATAATAGGAAGCAGTCGAATCAATTTTATAATAAAATTATTATAAATTTTTAAGGAATTAACAGTAGTATAAATAAGAATTAAATATTAAAAGTTACAATATCAAAAGTAAAGTAGGAATTTCATTTCACAGTTTCAGTGATTACTGATTACCAATAAGTATTTTTTAATCGTTATTTGAATAAGTAATGAATTTTCACATTAAGCTTTCACTTTAATATCAATGACTCACTTTTTACAGAAAAATTTTTTCTCCTACATATTTTATTCAATATTGAACAAGAATTTGAAAATTACTACTAAAATTATGTGAAGGTTATTCTTATATCAATAAATTTTACCTTTATGAGGTAGACCTATACCTATTATAACCGTTCCTAGTATTTTGATAATGCTTACTCCGAGGCCATTCTACAGGGTATAAAAAGGTCAAAAATACTAAATTATGAAGTAGTGAGCCGTCTAGGACATTTAAAATTGTCTGTTGTGCTCATCACGTGGAAAAAATTGGTTTTTAAAACCTTTGTTTTTAATTTTTTTTATGGAAATTTTACATTCAACGCTTTGTTCAAAATAGCAATTGATTAACTTGATTTTTATCCATTTAATTTAAAGACCCATTTTTTTTGGCAAACTCATTTTCTATCGAATTTTACACTAAATAAAAATAGTTACTTTGTATTAGCCCTGGTGTATCTAACATGACTACCTCCTTGAATTCAAACTGTACTGTCGGTATGTGACTACAAAATGATCAAAATTGAGACTTGACTGCACAAAATTACTTTAAAAAATCAGGCATGAAAGCGTAATTTCAGATTTACTTAGCAAAAATCAATCTCAAAGAACATCTTTAAAAAACTTTTAAATCAGTTAAGAATACTTATAATGTAAGAAAGTATCTACTAAAAGTACAAACTAAAAGTCATTGTTGAGGGTTTAGGCAAAATTTTGGTGTTTCAAAATTCATTGACATTTGTAACTAACTAATCAAAACGAACGTGTAAAGGTCTTATTACAGGGTGGCCACATTAGCCACTACGTTAACCTCACACTTTCGACCATTAAAACTTCATCATAAATAAGCCCTAGTTTAAACTCGAAAAAAAAAAAAGAAAAATCGTAATCTCGTACGCAGATCCGCGACGGTGGGTGCTAAGAAGGGTACGCGCACGATTAAGCATAAAATTTCGCGAGGATTCGTTAAGTCGAACTGGCGTAGGCCTTTAGTCAGACTGGCTGGCTGTTGGTGGTGTCACGAGCGTTAAATTTAACGACGATAAAGAATGGAGAGAGAAGCCGCCGGCTGGCTGCAGCAGCAAAGCGCCAAAGTGTCTCATCTCTCTTCCCGTCTACACTCTCAGCGGCGAGTCTTCTTTTTCGTCGGGTGCAGATATAAGGGACGAGTGGAAAGCTAGCCGCCGAGAAATTAACGACCCAGACCAAGAAGAACAAGACGAAGAAACGCGTGCAGAATGCACCGGGCCCTCACTTCCTTCCTTTTTTTACCCGCGCCGAGTGTGAGCCTTGAAAACTCGACTCTTGGAGACATTTTTTTTTTTTCAAAAACGAGACGGAGGACAGTTTTTTTTTTCGCTCTTTTTTCACGCCCACTCGATGGAATTGAAAAGTGAGATCGATCGCTTGATGAAAATAGAACGATTCATTTCCAGACTTCTATTGTCCATTCAAAGATGCGATATGAAAATCGTGCTCTTTATGGATCCGCTCCTTTTGAAGAGCTTTTTCGATCGAAAGCCGATGGAAATATTAATTAGCTCTTAGACGCGTTGTTTTTTTTTTTTTTTTTTTTGTAATTGAAGAGTTCTGTGATATTGATGACGTTATTAGAAACTTTATCTTTGTTGTTATCGCTTTAATTAAAAAAAAAAAAAAAAAATTTAATTTGTAAAGTGGGCTGATAAGTTTTACTGATAGCTGTCCTCTGTGAAATAATTGAAATAGTGTTCCGGGAATTCAACGAAAAATTTAATTTTGATTTACACGGAAAAAACTACTTTGAAAAGAACCAATTGATTGATTGTTGATACAATTTAGATGTTATTAAAAAGGCAATTCAACAATGACATCTATCTAAGTAACGTCAATAATTGATCTCTTTCTTTGTATAAAAATATTTTAAAAGCTTTTAGGTGTTTAAACTCCCCTAAAATCACTTTTCAGCTGTTTCAATGAAAATTTTTTTTGTTTAATCTGAAAAATAAAATATTTAGCGAAAATTGTTTCAATTTCTTGCGGGAGAAAAACTTTATCTGCATCTTCCTACGAAAAATCGACTTTCATCTAAATTAAATGAGTAAAATTAACATACAACTGGTAAGTAAAATTTTTCTTAACGCCGAATTAAGGCATTGATGTCTCCAACAGCTAACAAAACCCGAACTAAAAAAAAACCGCTTTACCCCAAAAAAAAAAAAAAAATTCACGATTTTTCTGTCCTTGACGTCGTGTTTCCGAAACACTTGTTTTGTTTCCGAAAATTCAACAAACTTTTTTTTCCAAAGTTTACCGTCTGACTTGTCTCTTCAGTTCGGAGAGATTTGGCAATATTTCAAGATCCCCGCATCATTATTATTATTCTAAATTCGATAATTCACCCATAATTTATCGGTACTCAAGCAAAAAAAAAAAAAAAAAAAAAGAGAAAGAAAATTAATAATTCATCCGGCACAAGATCAAATAGCGATTTTAAACCATTTGTTTTGTCTCAAGTAAATTGGCACGCGTACAAGATCTAAGCTATCAAATGAATCAAGCGCTTTAATCGTTAATTCCCACGAAAGCCGCTGAAATCACGTGACGCGATACCCAAGTGCATTAAAAAAGTATCTTTTTTTTACAAGAGCGTGAGGTAATCCCCGCGTGGGGTCGGTCCTTTCGGATAAGATAAGAAAAAATCGCGCGGGGGGCGGGCAATAAAGCGAGGTGCATCAAACTCCCGCGACGACGAAAGTCGAGATCACCGGTGTTCTCGGAAATAAAATAAACTTCGTGACGTAACCGCGGCGAGTGGAAAGGAGAGAGAGAGAGAGAGAGAAGGATCATTGGCTTCGCGGGTCGCGCGCGACTCGATTAATTATTGCCCTTCCTTGTTCTGCAGCATCGTCACGTACGCCATCCGGCTCGAGAGCGAGGCAGCTGGTGCCGCTGTGTCTCCTAGCAGCGACGTTATACAGTTGCGTAACCCGCAGACCCGAATCGCCCGACATACGCGCGAGCGAGACACTAATTTATTTTAACTCAGTGTGCTCTTTGATTTTATACCTTACGTACACTCCACCGCGGGTACACGCTCTCCTCAGCTTTATTTATTTATTTACTTTTTTTTACTAAAAGTTTTTTTATAAATAATTGGTTTTTTATGGATTTTTATTTATTTTACTGCTAGTTTTTGTATACATTGAATTTTTTACATTTTTGAAACTAATAGAATGAAATTTTTTATTTTTGAGTAAAATTGAAAATTTTTTTTTTCATTTTTACTAATTTTCATTAATTTTTATATAAAAATTTATTACAAAAAAAAAATACAAAATCTGAATCTGTTCCTTACAATTTCAATAAAGGTAGAATTAATTTAATTTTAGAAGTAAATGAATTTTTTTTTATCTTAAACAAGATGAAGTATGAAGAAAGTACTGTAAAGTTACTCAATTAAATGATTATTTTAATAAAATTATAAAAATTTTCATTATTCAACCAAAATAATTCGATTTTTTCGTAAAAATCAAAAAATCATTTAACTATTAACTTCAATTCGACCAGATATCTCCAAAACTCACTACTTTTCCTTATATATAAATGAAAGGACTACATCGAAATACTAAGTTTGTAGTTCAATAAAATGGTTTTTATTTAATTAATACGAAAGATTAAAACTGAAAATATTGGTCACAAATCATTAGTTTATTGTCAATACAAAAGTAAATGAGTTTTTGTATGATGAGATTTTAGTGAAAATTTCACTGTAACATTGATGTAATATTGAGGAAAATTTCAGAGTACTGTTTTGAAACTGTTGCGCGTTCAAGATTTCAAATGCAGCTGGATGTTAAAACTATCTGGTCCCACCTAATTTATTTATAATTCGATTAGATTTTTTCCAATTCGAAATTATTTTTAACAATAACTTTATTTCTGTAAAAAAATTAATAACTTTTGATTATTTAATCACTGTGATGATTCGTTTGACACCATATCTAGGGGCTGTGTACAAATGACGTGAGCGTAAAAATTACCGTAAGATTTTTGTATCATGACGTAGTTAAAGTGTCAAAAATGGAAAAAACTCAATCATTCTTCTACACTCGAAGTTTGATAAAATAAAAGATGTAACATTGTGTTTGTTGTACCCTCCGTGCTCATAGCCACAATATTGTGATCCAAGTTATCAAAGGACTTCAGACATCACAAAAAATTATCATATCAAATCACGCTTTCGACACAAATTTCACCGTTTTAATTGATAGCAAAACTGGTGCGTAATACCCCAAATACGAACTTTGAAACCTGTACCATACTCAGATTTACTGAATTTCAAGCGACACTTTTATTTACAAAAATTCTACGTCGTTGTTACATCTACGCAGTAACTTAAATTACAGAACAAGAAACTCGTATTTTCCAATGCTCAACTTGATGTAAATGGCCGTATCGTATTTTTTTCCGGCTAACTGCTGCGTATTAGAGAAAAAAAGCTCGAAACGTCTGGTATTTAAAATTTAGAGGCGCAATTTCGAATTTAAAATCTAAAAATAAAAATGAAACTCTTTAACTTTATAGAGTGGTACCGTAAAAAATTACAAAGACCTGTCATCTTAATCATTTTAATAAATACTTTGTTTTTTTTAATGAATAAAGTAGAAAGCTTTTGAAAATTGTGCATTACAAATTATAAAAATCTTTTTTTTCCTCAGAATTTTTTACTTTCAAAACCAAGTAAAAACTCAAAATAAAACTTTGAAATTGTTTTTTTTTTTTTTTTTAATTTCTTCGATTTGTTTAAACTTAAAATAATCTGTTCGATGCCTGAATAAATTTTTTGTTTTCAATTAAAATTTGTGTAAAAATTAAGATTAAAATTAATAAATTAATTAAGCTGACATTGTTGTTCATTCGACTTTGATGTGTAAAAATGAATCACTAAAGACGATTATAAAAATTTAGGTCCATTTCAAGAAGAATATTATACACTGATAATGAAACGACAGAAAAAAAGCATTCCTCTTTGATTACTTAATTAAAGCTGAAATAAAAAAATAATTTAAAAGCAAGCCGATTAGTTCCATAACAAAACAAAACAAAACTATTTTTAGAACAATTTTTTTGCCTAAATCGCGATAAGATTGACTCAAGAATCAAAACTTAGTTTACCGCACCAAAGAAATATTTTGAATTAGTCTTTTACAATTATGCATAAAATGTTTAAAAACAAATTTTTTTTTTTAATATTCATTAAAATAAATAACAAAATATATAAAATGAAAATTTGAATGCATAAGGTCGGTTGTATGAAATTATCTAATTTTCCTTTAAAATATGATTATTTATATTGACAGTAAAATCTGCAATAATCTGATATTAAATTTTATATCTAAAGTGACCTAAATGTTTAAAAAAACTTCGCAGTCAGGGTCAAGAAGAACTTCAGTAAAAAAAAAAATTCAAAAATCGACACTCAATTTCCGAAAATCATTAAAAGTAAGCAGATGACTTGAAATGTGCAGTATCAAGGCCAAAGAAAATTAACACTACAAGGGGGGAGTTAAGATAAAACAGATAGAAAGAGAATTTTAATAAGTGTTATAATGAAGAGGAAGGAAACAAGACGATATAATTACGATAAAACAAGAGCTCATGTAAAAACAAATGTAAATCTATCGAGATCGAAAGAAGCTGAGTTCGTTGAAAAGATGTGGAAACTCGACGACGAGTGCACTTTTTCGTTATCGCGGCCCATGCACTTCATACGCGATGGTGTAATAGTATACAAGTTTTATCTCTGAGCAGTGGTGGAATAATTATTGTCATAATTTATTATCTCAATAGCTCGCGCGGAGCGAAAATTATTATCTCGGTGCTGGCCGCAGCACTACCCCGAGTTCGTCACGTCATTCGAGCTAAATTACTTACTCGACAAAACTATTCTCGCTCTGGCATCTATTATCTTTTGCACGAATATTCTCGGTTAATTTTAGTTTTACACCGATAATAACCCCTCAGGTGGTTGACTCCAACAGCTCGCCAAAAATTTCTGGTGTTTGGTCTCAAAAGACTTGGATAATTTTTACTCTTAAACTAGGTGAAAAAATTGAAATAAAAAGGTTTGTTAAAAATTTTTAATTTTAAAATTTATTGGATTTTAAATTAAATTTTTATTTTTATTCAGTACTGTATAAGATGATTACATTCAATAAGTTCATACACTTAACAGTCACATTTTTTTTTAAAGAAAATTTTTCAAATTGATTACATTGAATTTAAAATTTTTTTATTATAAAAATTTGACAACTTACCCGAAACAAATTTTTTTATTACTGTAAAAATTATGTTTTGTAATTTTTGAAAATGAATTTTGAAAGACAAAATTTCTTATCAACGAACAATTTTTATTTATATTAAATTAAAAATTCAATATAAATTCATTTTTTATCACTGTAATTAAATAAAAAATTGACAATTTTAAATATATATTTTAATGACAATGAAAATTTTACTGTATTAATTAAAACAAGTCTTAAAGTTTCTTATCAAACAACATTTTAATTTATTTTATAAAATTTAAAATATGATGTTAATTTAGATCATTTATCATTTTTTTTAATACGTAAGTATATCACATCATTTTGACAATTTTAATAAGCTTAACTTTTTTAGTAACGAAAATTTAAATCGTTTCTGAAAAGGTCAAAGAAGCTGAATTCAAAATATTAATTTTGAGTGTATTAACGCTTCGAGGCGGTGATATTGAAAGTGCAGCGGAGCTTCTGAGAATAACGCGATCAAATTTTTTAAATCACTCGAAACAAGCCATAAATCAAGAAAAGATGGTTAACGATGACGCGCGCATACGCATTAAAACGCATGCAAGAAGAAATCGGTAGAAAGTTACGATGAGATTTTTCGACGTCTTTAAACCCCCGCGAAACACAGCGCGGCTCCGCGGCCTTTCGATAACCGATTAAATACACTTGCGTCACTGATGTCAACGATCTATTTCAATCTTATCTCCCACACGGATTCATTAATTTCATCATTAATAGTATATCTAGTACTTTTTTTTTTCTCCGAATAGAAAAAAAAAGCGCGTTATCTGAATTATAAAACGTTGCATCGAAGAAAAAATATATGTCAGAAATATATCAGCACGGCTCCCCTTGAGTTTTTTAAATTCATCAATGAATGAGTTGCGAAACAGCCGTGACGACTTGATCGAATGATTATTTATGAAAACTCTACGAATTGGTTTATTCTCGTTGAGATAAACTTACGCGTAACATAATGGAATCCATTTATTGTATGAAGTGTTATAGAAAGCTTTTTGTTTCTCAAATATTATGAATTTTGAATCTCCTTTGGAAGTGAGAAAAAAGTTACGAATCATTGATCATTTATTGCTACAATACTTAGAAAAATTCAAAATATTTTAGTAATCCAAACTACTTTAATTTACCAGCTACAATTTCTGATGAAACAGGAAGTTCATCTCATACTGATAGTTAATAAATTGAAGATAATATATTTAAAAAAACTAACAGTAATTAAAAAAAAATTCTGTGATGATTATATATTAACTGAATCAATTAAAATCTTGAATTATAAAGAGTCATTTTTTTAAAAGTACTCTTAATTAATGTTTTTTTATCTAATGTGTTTAAACATTATGCTGTGCAAATTAGAGCGAGGTCAAAAGAATTTTGAAGTCATGTTCACTTTTATTATTATTATTTTTTTAATACAGTAAATAATTTTTATAAAAATGTTCTCAAAAAACAAATTTTTTTCGTCAAAATTAACCCACAATTTGTTACTTAACGAAGTCGAAAATTTTTATTTTATTTTAACGTGCACAAATTTCGTGGGATTTATTTTTTGATATTATATTTATTTCACAAAATTAACAAAATCACTCCAAGTTTATAGTAAACTTCAACATACGAGTAAATAAAATTAATAATTTTTCATTTACACTTCAATGACTGACTATATCATGATTCATACTACTGATTTTTCAAACTTTATTTTTTATTAATTTTGAAAAAAATTCTGCAATAAATTTTGTTATAGATCTAAAATCAAAAATACTTTTTATTTGTTTAGCAAAACCACTTTTTTATGAATTTAGCTAACAATGAATGTGTCTGTTTTCATACTTTATAGTTTCGTGTATAGTAAAACAATCAACGTTAATTTTTCTACAATCATTTAATTTGAGATTAAGTTTTATCATTCAATTTTTTTTTAAATCTACTAAGAAAAGGAAAAATATTTACAAAAAAATTTCACGACATCAAAACGTGATTTTCAAAAATTGAGATTATTTCCCATTTTAAATCTTTAAATCATTATCTAATATTAAGAGTAAAGATAAAAACTTACTTCATTTTTTAAAATGTCTAGAATATTTATTGATTTGATTCACAACAATAAAAAGTTAGTAATAATCATCAATTATAAAGTCTTTTTTTATCCAAAGAGCAGATACAGTCAAAATAATCATCTGATAACGCAAGTTTTCTAGAGAACAAAGAATTTTTTTTTTTACTCGTGTAAAATTTACGCAATTGGAGCAGAGGTCGTGTTACAAAGAAGGGAATATAGGGTTGCAATAAATATGAAACTTGAAAGAACATCTCCAACATAATTTGGGCTTTCTTAAATTTTTAGAAACTCATTTTCGATAATATAGAAACAGAGAATAAATAAAATAAGGTAAGCTAAAAAATCAAGGTTTTTTCCAAACATCGAGGACCCGCATCCAGCTAAAACTTTTGCTTCCGAACCAGGCGCCGATCTTGAAACTTTGTGCATCGCATGACCAAAGTCGGCATTGAAATTCTCTCTCTCTCTAGTCTAACAGGAAAATGTTGGACAGGAAAATGCGGAGGAAAGTTATAAGGTAGCGCACGGGGAGACGTGAGCAAACGCACGGTGAACGTCGAAGAATTCGCACTTGACGTTAAAAGAGAAGGGATACGTTTAAAACTGAGACTTTAAAATTTGCAACCTGTTCGCGGCTTTCTACCTGATTCGCTATAAAATAAAAAAGCGAGCCGCTTCTCGGGCCCATGCGTCTTGTCTTAATCGCTGCTTTCGGTTTTTATATAAAATTTTTTCGATGACTCATACCCGGCGTTCGGTGACTCATCAAACGGTTTACATATTTTATTACAACCGAAGGAGGACTTTATCATTTCTTTTAGTTTTCGGGCGTAAAACGACCAACTTACTCAATTAAATTTTTTTAAATCGCTGCGAATATTGTAAACCGCTTTTAATTAGGCAATAAAAAGGTTTTAGACTATCAAATGCACATAATCTTTCGCGCGCGAGCCAGAATTTTTTTTACGACTCTTGCAGGCCTGGCTAAAAGGATTTTTCTGTTTTTTAACTTCAAGGGACTCGCACCGTGAAAAAAAAAATTTTTTTTTATCCGCAAAAAATAAAATTAAATTAAAATCACAAAATTGACCGAAGTTGGATCATTTCTATTTTTTGAGATCCGTATAGACCGTAAAATATGCGCAAGACTTAACCGTAAAAATTCTTGACCTCGTTTAGAAAAAAAAAAAAAAAAAAAAATCTAGCAAGATGATAAAGCTAAGATAATATTTTATTTGTAGTGGTAGCTGCATTTTTTTACAAAAATTTATCCATAGATTTGTAAAACTTACCACAGACAGCGTTTGGAAAAACTCCAGAATCTTTGTTTCACCAAAGGTATGTAATCGTCTCGGTGCAAGCCGCTTTTATACCCAAAATTTTCGGGTTTTTTCTGATGCCCTGGTTTTTTTCTGGGTCTCTTAGACGGCTAAGTCGGAAGATATCCAAGATTATCTGTGAATAGAGTAATTTCCAATCGTTTTATATGTAGATTAATTAATAAGACGTGCAAACACTTTGTTAATACTCATATCTTTATCTTAATCGATCATACGGGGCGTGTCACTTACGCTTCATTACGTTCTTACCCAGAAAATTGAAATTAGCGGAAATCAATTATCAAACAGTTAATTCATATAAATGGATTTTTGCTTCCGCTGAAATTATTATTATTTTTTTCTAAGAAGAAAAGTTTGTTCGATTAATTATATTATTTGTCTACGTCTATGCCTCAACCTACGTCACGGTTCCTTTAAAAGAAAACAATGAAAAATATCGCTGAATATTAAGAGCTAAAAAAATTATTGTGATTGATTCTACAATTGTATAAATTATTATTTTTTGGTTTACGAAGCACAGAACAGTCAATTGAAACGAATGTGATAAGGACATTAAAACTTTTGTCTCCTTGACGCTCTTTTATCAAGATTTCGATTTTTAACTTACCGTCAAAATCGTACGATGATTAGATTTTTAGATTTGTTTTAGATAATTGAAACGCAATAATGCAATCCGGGTCGAATCGTTTCGATTGTTCATCAAACACTGAACGATCGCGAAAATTTTTTTACGCCGTGGTGACGAAAAATTGCAGTGGTTATGTAAATTTTTCATTAGTCGACAAATGATTTCAAATTACCCAAATTTTTTTCGCTTCTTTTTCATTCATCAAAATATCAAATTCATTCAATAATTTATAATCGCAATTAATAACCGACTCAAAATTTAAATTTTAGTTTGTCAAAACTTTTTAGTCTTTTATCAAAAAATTAAGTAAATTTGATTAAAGTAAAAAAATACTTTTTTTTTTTTTATAATTAATTAGCATTTATTAACCGATATGATTTTTATGCGTACAATAATTATAAATGTAAATATATATTAAATAGATAAATATAAATTAAGAATAAATTAATATGTTTAGTAAGGTAAGAGTAAAGTAAGGTAAGCTTATAAACGAATCTATATCTTCAGTTTACAATCGTTGAGGTACTTAATAATTGATATTTTACACAGTTTTTTCGAAGGTTTATACAAAAATATAGTATCAAATTAAGTAAGTAAATTTGATTAAATTAAAAAAATACTTTACGAAGACACTTTAAAATAACATTTAAAATTATTCTGAAAATCGGTGAAAACTAAAATGGGGTTGGAAACTATTTTGAATTTATAACATTTCAAGGCTCATTTGGTTGGGATTTTTTAATTTATTTACTGATTTACTTTTTTATTTAATACATTATTATTAATATGTTTTATCAAAATAATTCAGGATCAATATCGTAACAAACTTGTCGTTTTAAAAACCAATTTCTCAGATTAAATTTTGGTTTAAAGATCCAAATAATAATCTTGATATTTATAATAGTCCGTAAATTTTTAAAAAAGCTGTTCTACCCTACTCTCATGAGCTCATTTACATAACTCAGGGGGTGTGATAACCCCAAACTCTAGTCACTTTGGATAAAGTTTCCGGTTTTCCTTACCACGCGAGCACTGTGGGAAAAAGGAGAGCAAAAGAAGAAAAAAAAAAAAAAAAAAAAACTGTTAATCGTCGGTCAAGGCTACTATGTCGCCTCAGCTGTGACGTATACACGTGAGCTGGTCCCCCGAACGGGTCTCGAAAAAACCCAGGGACTGTAGAGTTACGAAACGCGCTGTACGAAGTTACGTGTAGTGATTAAGAGGAGTTTCCCGGTACCGAATTGTGTTACACTTACACACGTTGCTTCGTTTGCATGAGAAGGATCTTGGTCCGAAAAATTTCCGCGCTGGTAAAACCTACACTTGTTTAAGTATGATGTAAAAAAAGATCGAGTTTACTGGGTATTGCAACTTTTTTGTTGTACAGAAATAGTGTATGGTAACAAAAGGATGTATTCGAACTGATATACAGTTTCAGGGAAAACTATATCTGGAAGTGGCTTTGAATCTATTATGTCAAATTCATTATTTCTTATATGTTTAAAGTTATTTTTAAACTTGCATGCATTGAGATTTTTCTTCGATTTGTAAATATTTAAATTTAATAGCTTATCTGGTACCCCATATCTATCTTCCACGGGATGCTAGAATTTTTAAAAAGTCGGCCTAGGCCAGGTAAGTTATCGAACTCAGTAAGTGACTCACTAGCAGAGGTTACCGAATGTCTGATATCAGTTTTTATCTTAAAACTATTTTAAGCACAAAATTTCAAAATTGAATGAAATAGTCTATTTAGGGAACGTAATTTCAAGAGCATCACGGTGGTACCAAATGGATCAAAATTGAGAAACAAACTCACCTCATAAGAATTTTAAGTGATAGATAAAAATTTGTTCGTCTCTTGGATAATCAAGTACTAAAGTCAGAAGATTCACACTTTTCATACATTTAGTGACGTAAAAGAAAATAAAATTGTAAATTAAAGTACTTAACTTCCGATTAAGAAACACAAAAATCGCTACTTTTCAGCATTTTGAATTTTATTGAAAAAACAAAGCAATTTAGCGTAAATCTTTTTTTGCATACTTAAATTTCAGGTTCTTAGGAACGCAATACATTTTTTTTTTACATGAATCTTGTATTTATTTATCGAATAATTAATGGTTACAGTCAAGACCTTTTGATCCCAGTTTATTAAACAACTTCAGCTTTGGCTCCAGTTTAAGGAACACTTTTACATGTAAAATCCTGCACTCGCAGAGAAGCCCGATATTACAGTCAAATCTGCGTGCATTAAGGCGCCTTAACTATAAAGTGGTAGATGTAACATCTTATGCATGCGTCCTAACAGTTAATGTAGGTTGGATTAACTGTTAAAATCAAAATATTTTTCGACTGCTCCGCTCATCAACTGTTAAGACGTTTATATCAGATGTTACAGTTTTTATCTACGACTCAACAGTTTATGCACGCAGACTTGAGTGCTATACCGGGCTTGTCTGAATGTGTCTGTGACTTACGTACCCCAGTTGATGGAACGGTTTGTCTAATTTTTAGGTTAGATTTGTAATTTTTTCTTGTTTGGGAGTGATGAAACCCTCGACTTTTGATGATTCCGTTCCATCAACGGTTTATCTAATTTTTAGGTTAGGTTTGTAATTTTTTTCTTGTTTAGGAGTGATGAAACCCTTGAATTTTGACGATTCCGTTCCATAAATACAAATGGGATACGTAAGTCACAGACGGAATTTTACGTGTAAAAGTGTTCCTTAAACTGGGGCCAAAACTGAAGTTGTCTAATAAACTGGGGTCAAAAGGTCTTGACTTTAAACAATAATTATTCGATAAATAAATACTATTTTTATTTAAAAAAATTTATTTTAGTTCCTAAGAACCTGAAACTTAAGTATATATAAAAAAAGATTTAATCCAACAAACTTTGCTTTTTCAATAAAATTCAAAATGCTGAAAAGTAGCGATTTTTGTGTTTCATAATAGGAATCTTAATTTATCTTAGCCTAAAATAATTTTCAAGATCTATGTCCCACTTATTATATAAAAGAATTAAAAAAAAAAAAATCAAAAAATTAATAATTTTGAATCTGGAGTGCACAGTCCCTCGCTACATCTACACTTCGTTGAACATATTTTCAATTTATTATGAAAACGACATTAGTTTTTTTTTACGAATAAAAAATTCAGTCAGAGAAATTTAAAAATTTTAAAGTTCATAAATTTCTATAAAGTACTCACTCTAAAAGAAATCTCAAAGATTTATTTATTTATTTAATTGAAAAACTACTATAGTCTAAACAAGCTTAAAACTAATGATAATAAACTGCTAGATTCATAAAAAAAAAAGATTACGTTTTTTTATGAAACAAGACGTTAGATTAGTGAACGGCCGCGCGTACCGCGGCGGACAGAGACGTGAGTCGTTGCACGTTGACCTCCCAGAAAACTTTCCTCGAATTAAGTAAAAGGTCTCCGTGATCGCGTCTACCGCGGCGCGGGTCCTAATGACTTCTGAAAAGGCTGCACAATAGATCTCTCATAGCGTACTCTCATCCTCGGGATGCGGATATATCGCGCGGGCTCTTGGCCGCCGAAAGAATGTGACACGATCCCTCACCATCAAAGCTTTCCAAAGATTCGACCGCGCCGGCAAAAAGGCTTGTGTTGTATTGGAATTTCCGGTCCGCGTAGCCGGGTACAAAGGAGATAGAGAAGGGACGAAATCCTCGGAAGTGGCCGCGATGATCTCGACGGTGCAGCCGAGTAAAAGGAGGCGCGCAGCGGGGCGGGAAGGATACAGACTCGGTTTTCCCCGAATACGAGCACGTGGGGTCCGCCGGCTGAATGGACGGGCCACACGTGCTCGGGACCGATACCTATCACGCGAGTTCGTACCTGAAAGAATGCGCGCGTCGTTGCAGCACTTCCTGAGGGATGGTGATGGATCGGGGGTTGGTGAACGACCCAAAGACCGCCGGGCCGACCTTTTTGAACCTAACGGTTTTTCGGGGGAGGGGGTGCCGTATAATGCACTTATGATTAATTCCACCTGCACCAGGTGTTGAACTCTGGAAGATTTTTTTTTTTTTTTTTTTTTTTCTTTCTTGGTAACCTAATTTTTTTTCTGGAGGGGGGAAGGAGGCACATTCCTTAAAACTAAGCGTCTGGAATTTACATTCGAATACCAAAATTTCAGGCGTCTGTTTGAGTTTATTCATTCGACGGGCTCCCGCTTTTGAGAAAGATTAGTGGGTGTAAGAGAATATGGAAATGAGGAATCATATTCTTTTAACGGTGCCAAATGCGTCGCTTATCATTTTTATTGTTTCATTAAAATAAATTTGTTTCGTTTATTCAAATTTACGATTTTTAATTAAAAATTCATTAATTTGGAGGATTATTCAATATTGCGCAATAATGGACAATCCAGAAAAATTATTTTTTTAATTGTTTTTTCACTGTAAATTTTTTAATTTTTGAAAATTATTACAAATGTGGAATTTGATGATGCAACAATAATTTTTTAAATAACAAGAAAGCAGTTAAAAAATTTTTTTTTACTATTTACATATTTTTATAAAATTATTTGTTAATTCCTCAAGGTTTTAAAAAATATGAAAATTAATAATAAACAACTAATAACTTTTTTTTTATTTATAAAAAACAAAACAAAAAATTACAGTCAGAAATTTTTAATTTTAAGATTAAAAAAAATTAATAATTTTTGATAATTTTTTGAGTAATAAATTATAGTTATAATTTATTAATATTGAGAAAAAAACAAAAAATTAAACCAATTGGATTATAAAGTTACACTGTACAAGAAAAGAAAAATTTTAAAATAAGCTGATTCACCGTTAAATAGATCAAAAGTGACGAATCAGACCGACAAACGGTGCAACTTTTAGCCGGATTTCTGTTTCTAGGTATTTGGACAGCTTTGTATTGTTCGGTAGGCGCCAAGATAGAGCTGGGTTCTCTGACCTTTGAATGGCTTAAATTGTATAGAGAATTTTTTCAATAGAACACATTTTTTCGTCTAATTTTTAACAGAAGTGTCTTGGACAGCGACATACATTTTCAAAAAAATTTCGAAGAAGCCTATTGTATATTCATTTTCTTTTATATTTCGACCACCTAATGTCCATCTTCCGGCTGGTGAAATGGGAAATCTGACTATTTGTGAAAAGTTATTTCACCATTTCAGTCAATATTGTTGAGGCGGGAAAATTAGAGATAGGAAATGACTTTATGCTGAGAAAATAATTATACTTAGGGTAGGACCGCACGTAGCTACGGCTCTAGTCAAGATGCATTTTCGGTTAAGGTTGTTGGGTCGGTCCATGATTTGACAAGTAGATTCTAACAAAAAAGTACTCATTTTGTAGGTAATTGCTTCTTATTGATGCCACTAAATTTTTAGGGCAAAATGAACCTTGGGAGAAAAGATATTGCCAAATTTGTTTAACACGTAAGCTTATGGGAATCACTGTTTTCTTGAAAGTTTAATAGGAGCTGACAAGTATATTTTAATGAAAAAATTCAGGGTAAAAGAAAAATTTTTTTGAAACACTTATCAATTAAAAGCAATTACCAGTGGACCTTATGAGCTGAGAAAAAAATAATCAAACACTAAAATCTTAGGTTAGGTGCTATGTTGTGCCATGAGTGCGAGAGAGACAGAGAGCGCCGTGAATCTCTCCGTTCGACTCGCACTAGTATCTCTTTCTCTCTCGCACCGACCCAACAACCTTAAACATTTGACTAGCTTCACGCGTATATAGATATAGAAGTGCATTAGCAGCAGAAGCTTTTTTAACCTAAAACACATATTTTTGTTTTTTATCAATACTTACAGAATTAACCGAATGGATGATTTAATTAATTCTATTTGATTCTTGTGCATTCTAGTTAAACTGACAAATACACTCTGAAAACCTGAACACATGTAATTATGTAAAAATTTTATAAAAAATGTGCTCTCCCAGACTACGGGTTAAATCGACGCGATGTTAATATTCAATTACTCAAAAATGAAAAACCCTCTGGTTCTGAAAATTTGGTGGCATCATTTTTTAATATTTATCTTCGACTTCCTAAAGTTTTAGATTTTTAACACATCTCTTTCTAGTTTGTTCGGTCCTACTTTAAGGTTAAGATATACTTTTTTTAATATTTAAAAGTTAAATTTTTTTTATTATTTCATTTATTGTTTTTAAATAAATTTTTTTAACATAATTAATAGTTGTAATTTAACACTAATTTATATTTGAAAAAAAGTTTTTTTTAATGTAACTAAATATTTTATTTTATTTGTTAACATTTAATTTGTTTTTTATTTTTTTCAATAAAAAATTGAAGTGAAAAAAAATAAAAACTTGCAATTAAATAATTACAACGGGAAAAATTATATAGAGAAAAAATACCAAAGATTAAAAATTTTGAATTCAATTGGTTCTAAATAATTTAAAATAAATACACGTTATAAAATTATGAAATTATTTCTTAAGCATAAAGTCACATTAAATAATGAAAATTTATTTTAATAAATTAGTAATAATTTTAATTTAATCAAGCCTCCAGCATCGTGCTGTTGCATAAATCAAGTAATGTAAAATAAATTTTTAAATTCGTAGAGTTAAAATTATTTTAAATTCCTTGAAACCTTAAAAAATTATTTCTCAAGCAAAAGATAACTAAAAATTTTTTTCTGCATAAAGACCAACTTGCACTCTCGAAGAATAAACATTTAAAATAAGTATTAGTAAAAAAAAGAAAATTTCGACGAATAAATAAATATTAAAATATGTATCCCAGAAGCTTTTACAGTACTGTTAATTTTAAATAATTCATAGGCTCTGGTCTCGCGCGAGAAAGCGAATAATGCTAGACGCGCACGTCATCGGCTCGAAAAAAAAGCGATCAAAAAGAGAAGAAGAAGAAGTCGAAGGAGGAGGAGTAGAAGAAGCAGTAGCTGCAAAAGGGTGTAGGAGAGGATTCGCGGCCAATTGGGACGACAGCGCCGATTTCAATTTCGAACGATCTCTGCGTCATCGACGAGTTAATTTCGAGTGTGCCTGCAGGGCTATCGTACGGTATCATCTGGGGGATGGGCACGCAAAACAAGAATAAAAAAAGAAAAAAAAAAAAAAAAGTACACGCGCGCACGAGTCTAACGAGTTTCGACGAGTCTCGCGGGGCGACGAAGCCGGATGATTCCAGAGATAATTTGATTCACTCACTTCTACCTACCATCAAAAGCCGCCCTAACGATAATGGAACGAACCTCGTGCTAATTATTTGTCAATTTATCGAGTTCTTGGAATAATAATCGGTATTGAAAAATTTCAATCGCTTCGACTCTTTTATACTTTTTAGTATTACTGCAGCGTGGGTAGTTGACAACAATTTTCTTTCTTTAGCTACCCCTAGTTCGTTACAACTAGATTGCATTACGTGAATGACAAAGTACTTGATGAATGAGGGTCATTTTAAATAATGGTGTTTTTTTTTTTTTTATTTGCTCAGGTGGATACGTATTTTCTTTGGAAGTTTTGTAATTATGATTGACGTGATCAGAAAATTACGTCAAATTAAATAAAAAAATCAATTTTACATCGTAAAAAACATGTTTTTGTTTTTCCGTGCTATCTCTGAGTTAAAATTAACCTTTTGTGCGACCTTAAAAAAATATTGAAAATGTAACAAAAAGTGAATTATCACGATTATTTTTAATTCATTCGTTTCAATTCTTTGGGAGAACTGGCACCTGTATTATTTAAATATTTGATTTTTTTTTTGTCCAAACAGAATGGTAGTTCATTAAATTTTGTATTTGACAAGCTTAAAACATAAAGTATCTCGTACGCGAGTAATTAAGTACGCTCGAAGCTACTTATTTTTAAAAAATTTAATCCAATCTAAAAAATTTATTGCAATAATTTATTACATTTTCCTCAAGCCCCCAGCGTCGACCAACACCGCATAATTTATATAATGTTAAATAAACTAAAAAAACAAAAAAAAAATTAAGAACTAAATTCTAAAAATATGAATAATCCTTCCGAAAAACTACTATTAATTACTATTAGTCATCACTACCATTAATTGAACTTTTTATTGTTAATTAAATAAATTTGACAAATAAAGGGCGCAAACGTTTATTTACAAGTTTCAAACTAATACGACGCGTCTAAAGAGCCGCAGTCACTTTCACTTTGCACCGCGAAGATTAAAATCTATCGAGTCAAAGTCAAAGCTGAGCCTCGTCGAACAAAAGTTCGAGAACAGGTATATTAAAGTAACCGAAAATGCGTATAATTTTCCAAGCTAAACACGTGCTAGAGATAATGTTGTAGCGGTCATTAACACTACGAGTCGCATACGCTATCGGTAATACAAGATCTCGGACTTTTCCTATCTCCAGCCGAGGCGGCAGACCTTGTAAAAGGGACTACCTGGCGGTCGAGCGTAAGGAATGTCGTTGATAAAATAAGAACCCTGCACGTTATTAGTCGGCTATCAAGATAAGGGTCAGTTTTTTTTCGAATGATGGGTACCGTTTCCGGCTGTCTCGGTTTCCACGCACTAGATTATGCAGTTTTTTTTGTTCTCGTAAGGCTCCCGATGACACTTGCTCGGTACGACGTTGCATCATGAAAGTGCAGCCGTCGTCACGCGAGAAGCTACAATCGACTTTTTTTTTAGTCGTCTTGTTATTTTCTCTCCTCCTTTAAGTAACGCCTCGCTCTGCACCGCGCCGCGCTCGACTTTCCCGATTTTTCTAGACGTGCTGGTCGTTATTTCTTCTTACCGATTCAATTTACTTTAATTTAGGGGGCTCGGTTTTCAATGAAGTAATCGTTAAGAAATTACGACCTTTTTATGGAAAGAAAATATTTTTGATGATTAAAACTAAAATTTACGGGAAATTTTTATTATAAGGTAGCTGTTCCTAAAGTGCCCATTTGAAAATAATATTGTTGAAAAAATTCAAAAGTCATTTTTAGTTTAATCACCAAAGTTTAAAACCATGGATTTTTTTTATTTTTTCTTAAATTTTAAAATAACATTTACTCTAGATCTATTAGAAAACTTAAGTGTCCATAGTAAGTAGGAGAAGTTGAATAAAATTCAAATTAATAAAGAGAAAATTTTAGGTTTGACTGAACTTTGAACTCTGGACCTTCTATACTCTATATGTAAATTCTTACCAATTAGTAATAATTGCAGATAATTCAAAATGAGTAATTAAAAATGTAATTTTTAAAAGTTTTGAAAAAATTGTTGAAAATTAAATCAGTTCAATAAGTTTTTATTCATTTTTTTTTTTTTTTTTTTTTTATTAACAATAATATAATTTTTGACGTAATCTTATATTTATGAAAAAACTGCTGCTCTATTGCTGAAAAAATTTATTGTCATTTTGAATGAATAAATTAAATAAAATTGGACGAAGTAAAAATGTTTTATCAGACAATGTTTATCAAAAAAATTTAATAAAGCTTTTTTTTGGAATTTGTTATGGCGCCCTGTTTCTCAATTATTTTATATTCAAGCTTTATTAACTTTGCGGGTTCGAGTGTAGGCGAAAAGAAGAAAATACGGGAAATAAACCGCCTGCTACTGCCTCCCTCAAGTCTGAAACCAAATTAAGCTTGTCTTCCTTTGTATTACTTGAATTCCTTCACACATTTTGGCTCTAAATAAATTTACGTTACTTTTTTCATAGAAGATAAGTAATGGGAAAATTTCGTTCCCATGCTAATGGCTCGAAGCACAATTTTTACCTCTTTATTAAAAGATACGCGTTTGAAAAAATCATTTGTTAATTTTCGTGAGAAAATTGTTTTTTTTACTGCAGTTATCGTTAAATGATTAAAGAATGCAATCAAGACGCACGTGAGCGAGTACAAAAGCACTCGATTGTTAAGAGCCGCGTAAAATAATCATTTCCTGGAAAATTTATAAATATTATCATTTTTGGTGCGCTATTAAATCGAAAAAGCTATTGGGAAATAGAGTGACTCAGGAGGTCGAAAATTCGAGTGGTAAGGCCGCGTTCGATCGATCAATGAAAAACACGTGGAATTCAAAAACTACGAATCTAAAACGTGAAAGTTTACAATAACTCTCGCATCCGTATAAAATGAGTTATATCGGCTAGCGAATTGCATCATTCCATTGGTAAGTCTCACGTCTCTAAATTTGGGGAATACCGACGCTCGCTGCAGCGCAGTAAGCTGCACGAGCGAGTTTTAATTGACCGCGCTCGCGTCAAGAATTTCTCCGAAGGCAGGAAACTTTTCTATACGTCTACTTACATGATGATTCCCCAATTCTGTCCAGTTAAGGGTAGAAATTAGTTCTTTTTTGCAAACGCCCTCGGTGAGCTGCGTCACTCCGAAAATTTCGTTAATCGTTTGATTGAAACGAGTTTATTAGACACTACAGGAGACTTCTGTAATAAACGCCATCGACACCCCGGGAAGTTTCATAAAAGAGAGATTTTTATCAGCCCGATGGGTCGCTGAAGTCGACGATTTGTCAACATCAACGGCTCACTTGGCTTTAATTCCATTTATTGATGAGAAATTTTTTAGAAATATTACTTTCTGGCGGTATTTTTTCTTCTTTCAGCTACAAATCGATGAATTTGAGAAGGACATTTTTCATGTATTTTTAGTTCAGAAAAATAAGTTTTAGCGAAGATTGATTAATGAAAATAATAATGTGATGATATTTAAATTCAATTGGCCTTGTCCGTGTAGTATCCTATTTACAACTTCTTTAAATCATAATTTAAGATGAAACACTTGAAAATAGAATACAAGGAATCATTTGAATATATTTTTTTAACCCCAATTTATTGAGGATATGCTAAACTAAATTTTATTTTCTTAATGAATTTTCAAGAGAAAAAATAGGTATTGTTGGATTAGTGGGTCCCATTAATTCAACTTTATTAAAACATTAGTGGTGTAGAATTACAATAATCTTAAACTCCCTGTAGACTACCAGGGCCCGTGCAGGAGTCCCTTGAGATGAGCCGTAGGCTCAGCCGCTTTCTACGCTTTTCCGCTTTCCTCGCCAATACATAGAAGCGCGGTCCTCTCTCACACATACACGCACAGTCATACCTTTGCCCTTAGCCTACCACTACACTACACTAAACTACACTAACTACTCTCTCTTCCACAGTATTAGTATTCTATTTATTAACAATGCAGTAATGATAATTATTTTTGGAATGATTTTCTTTACCACTTTTTAAATAAAATAATTTACAATAAAAAAGATTAAATTAATACAAACTTCTTTAAAAAAATGTATTTTTTCACATAATTTAATAATTTTCTTCAAAATAATAACTCTTATAAACAGAAAATTTACTAAAGCAATGTTTTGCATCTAACAAAATAATAATGCAAAGATAGCCAAAAATTTTTGAAGTACTCTTAGGTTACAAATTTTTTTTATAATTATTTTGTGATTTGTTTAAAAAAATTTTCTTTCAAAAAGAAATTTTCTTTTGTACAGTTTCTATAACAATGATGCACCGAGCAAAACGACTAATCTTTTTTCTATGAATAGGGAGCTATGGTAATACTCGAGAAATTGTAAAACTTGTTGAGATAAAATCTTGAGTAGTTCCATGAGAATGGATATTAAGTGATTATCTAAAGTACCTTGGAAAATATTTTGGTCAATCCTTTTAACAACACATTGACGGTCGTTAGACTATAAATATTAATAAATTTCTAATAAATTTCTATAGATTCAAAATCATCAAAAGATACCTGAAAAGCCGAGGATTAATTCTAGATAGTAAAAATTACCATTACAAATGTATTTTTTAATACAGTTTATTCTTTAAGTTTCCCAGAGATGACTTGACCTTTGGACTTGAGAGCCCTCGGGCTGTAGAACAAGCCGATCAATCAAGTTCCGGTACTTTAGAACTATAATAATAATCAGTCTATAATTCACTTTCGACACTGGACTCTGGACCCAAACCTGAAGCCTTGAACAAATAAATCATTCATTTTCTATGAAAATTTGATCCCAGATATAATTTATAGCCACAGGAGAAGATGTCCCGCGCATTATCAGCCAAAATTAATAGACAAAGCTAACGAGGACACAACCGACCAGTGTTGGGAAGGAATACGTTACAACTAACGAGGTTACTTGAAAAATTACTTTAATTGTAACTTGTTTTGTCAGAATTGATTCGCTTTACTTATTAAAGTTACTTTACTTGCAAATTTTTGATAATCTTGTTACTTTAAAAAAATAAGTAAGTATAAAGTAATTTTATGTTTAATTACATTACTACTTTTGCTACCCTAAAAATAACATAAAATTAACTAAAATTTTTTTTTTTCAAGTAACAAAAATTTTGTCAAGATCAGAAATTTTGTTTTAAAGCTTTTTTTAGGTCAAAATCTTTTCTCATAATCTGTGATTAAGATGGTACTAAAAAAATTATTTCAATTTGTACAGTAATTTTTTTACCAAAAAATAATATAAAATAAATTTTGTTACGTTAAATTTTCAAATAACATAACAAAATCAACTTTTCTTATCTTTTTCAAGTAACAAAAATCGTGTAAAAATCAGAAAACTGTTATTAAGATATATTTAGGTCAAAATTTTGATCTCTTTGATCTGCGGTTAAAATAAGACGAACAAAATTTTTTCAATTTTCACAGCAATTTTGTTACCAAAAATAACATAATATAAAACTTTTATCGGCTTTAAATTGGATATGAAAATTATAGTAACTTGTTACTAAACGTAACTGTTACATTTTTTTTTTTAGCAACTTTCTCAACACTGCAACCGACACAGTTACTCCTCATGCGTCACGCCACACGAGCTAGAAAGAAAAAAAAAAGAAACATCGAACCTCACAAGCGAATCAATCCTGACAAAAGTATCGTACAAAAAAAAAAAAAAGAAGAAGCACTCTCAATTGAACCCAATGGCAACTCAACAATGAAAAGCTTGACAATAATTGTTCGGAGCAATTTGGCTAATTTCAACTTTAATGCGGGTCCCGAGTCCCGGCCGAATGACGAGCAAAAATCGAGCCAATACTGGTTCGCGCTAATGTCGCTCGCTTATTCGATCAAACCATCGAGTGGCATATAACGTATTATAATCGAGTAGTGCGTCCACGTGCAGACTCAATGTTTAATTTATTAGATGTTCGTAAAAAACTTTACTGTAACCTACTCTTCATTTATTCCTCTGCTCCCTCTTCTCCCTCGCTCTTGACGAAATTTTAATTTTTTCCACGCCCGAGAGGAGAGAGCATTTTATTTGGGAATCCTATGCATGACAAATGTGATTTATTCGAGAAAAGTCTCAACAGGTTACCGTCACTGAATTGATCCGTTGAAGAACCTTTTTTTTTACAAGTTTGCGTAAATCTTTAAGATACTACTTTTAACATTAATTTTAGGATGGATCGAATCCCGATTTGAAATTTTGCATATCTACAAAAATTAGCAATGATAAGGAATGCAATTCTGACCTTCACCTTTCAATTCGTACCTTTAACTTATGCGAAGTTTATACTAGAATATTTCTTTGATTTAAATTTCTGATTCTCTTTTCAATTTAAGTGCACTCTCATTGCAAGCCACATTGTGTGTGCACTTCGATTGTATACTTGTAAATACTCAGAATCACTACAAAATAAATAAATCGTCTTGATGAACCCTGATTTGCGTTAAAAAGATTACAAAAGTCTCTTACTCAACAGTATAAATTAGTCTTTTAAAATGAAAACTATGGCTCTAGTAGAAATGAGGTTAAACTAATTCAGGAAACTAATGTACAAATTTTAGCACTTATCAGCCAAAGTTAATATCTGATTCACGTTTAAGTTTTTATATCGTCTCTTCTGAATTCTCACACACGATTAGCTTGCTCTTAAATTTTCACAACTATGGTGATATGAAATATAAATAAATTAAAGTTTTTAGTATTAAATTAAGTAATTATTACTAAACAATATAAATTTAATTTTTTTAATTTTATGTATGAAAATGTTTAACAAGGATTTTGATAAAATTATTTTAATTTTGAAAGTAAAATAAATTACGGAGTCTTTAATATAAAACTAGTGAACACAGCGTCAAATTATTAAAATATTTAAAAAAAAATAAAAATAAAAATAATTAAACAAAGAGACTTACGACAACGAATTTTCACTCAGTATAGCAGAAACATCTTCCTGATACTCAAAACATTTCCCTCAACTTTTGAGCAATTATTACATTTCTTTTAAGAATTAAGTAATAACCACCGGGATGGTCTCTAACTGCGTAAGAATTTATAATTTAGAAAAAATTATTCATAAAAAGTATTGTTTCAATATATTTACAGTAAAATTCATTTCTCTTTTTAAAAAATTGTGATGAATAACTAATTTAATTATTATCAAGTCGATCAATAAACATAAATTTGGATTACTATGTAAATCAGCTGATCTGCTACGAGTACGGATGCGCGCGCAGCATTGAAATTAAGCCTGATCACTGATGACGGCAAAGTCGAGCGTGCTCTCTTATAGTATAAAAGATAAGGTTTAAAAAGAACCTAATATTACCTTGTATGAGGGTACCTAATTGAATTTTTGTGCTTCGATTTATTGAATTAATCAGATGTTCGTTTATATCAGATATTCGAATTCTGTTCGTTTATTCACTAGTTAATTTTAAATTTAAATTATATCATTTTTTGAAGTGACTTCATACATCATCGACGTCATTCAAACGTAGTTAGCTTTAAAATTTGATCAGTCATAGTTTTTGAGAAAGAATCAAAAAGATTCGCTCATTACTCGAGCCCACTTCCAATAAATCAACGCGTAACTACACGGAGAGAAGAGTCGGAGATCCGTTTACGAAATTGGGACCTAACCTGGTTGTCTTTGTTTAGCGCAATCGGGCTTCGAACTAGTTCGCAATCAGATTGCGAACTGCGCGAAGCCCGATATCGAACAGGCGAACTTAATCTGGGAATGTCGCCCCAAGAGGGCGCCGCTTCGTTTACGATCTCAGTTCGACATCGGGCCTCTCGCCCGAGTTCGCAATCAGATTGCGAACTCGTTCGAAGCCCGATCGCGCTTAACTAAACACAAGCAGGTTATGTTCCAATTTCGTAAACGGATCTCCGACTCTTCTCTCCGTGTAGTGTGTCACAACTTCACAAAAAAGGTTTTTCGAAATGAAAAAAAAAAGAAAAGTCTCGAATCATCCGGCACACAGATAATTATTCGCTCCGTGCAAGTAGGCAGCGCCACCTTGAATTTACAGCCGGATTTTTCTGTAAGTGTTGTCGCCAGCGCTACGCCACCTCGAATTTACAGCGCGGATTTTTCTGTAAGTGTTGTCGCGGATGAACTCGCACGGAGCGAATAGCGTAAAGCAAACAAGAAGCCGCATGACGGTGCACCGAAGAAGAAGAAGCCCATCGTTCGTCAATAGAAACGTGACAATTAAGCGATATCTTCTTCCGATAAGGCAGCCGAGCCCTCCTCCTCCTCCTCAACTCGGCAGCTGCGCAATTTCCCGCCCACCCGCGGCCCGCAGATAAGGATAACGTTACAACTGGGGAAACGAAAAAGACGCTCACACGCGCGGGCTCGCTCCGATAAAGTTTTCATCGCGCTATTTAGACGCCCTGTGCCGGTGACGATGCAGCGAGGGCTCGTCCCATGAATCTTTTTATCTCCGGGGGGACCGCGTGACTCCGCGATGAATACGAAACTCGTGACCTCTCAATTGTTTCATGGCCCGGCGGGTCTCTAAATCATTACCAAAGCGATTTACTTGTACGCTAAAGCGCACCGGGATGCTCTTCTTTCTCCTTTGGTTTAACAAGGGAGGGGAAGGTAATTGGTGTAAGCTTGATGAGGTTTCGCGAATTAAGAGAGCTGAAAATTTCCAAATGTCCAAGGGCGATTAAGGAAGGTTCCAGAATTGAAATCTGCCTTTACTGACCGTTTTATCCTGCACTCTGAGAGAGTTTAAATTTAAACTTGATGAAACTTTTTTTTTATTACAGCTAGGAGGTCTGATGTGCATTTGCGTGGGTTTCATATACTTTACCGAATTTTTCATTGGTACAAAGCAAAAACACATTTTGAAGACTATTATAATAAAAGTTCGTTTAAACATTTTATTACAAATACTTGATTCGTAAATTCAGATTTATTTTAGCAGAGACTAGAAGTTATGAAGTCTCTCAAATAAAAGATTTGAGTTCTCAAGTTCAGAAGACTTGAGAAAGGTTTTAATTTTAACAAGGCAGTATTTTTTATTAAGGGGGTAGAATACTGAAAATTTTATTCCTTTTCCGTGGACTGACTTTAGTAACAAAAATCTTTGGTTTTGAATGCTCTAGCAGAAAGATTCAAATGTAAAGGTTGGAAGATTGAGAAAATTTTTATGACAAGGGCCATACTTGAGAAAACTATTGTTTCTGTAGATTTCTACCTTAGCGACTTTCTTAGAGATTCCAGAAAATTACAGTATATGAAGAAAGTTTTAGAATTTTTAACGTATAAAAATAAGTTTTGTAGATTATTGTAGTATGAGATCGTTTAAAAATTCTACTTAATCATCTCTGATAGAAATTGGGCGTGAAATATCCAACATGGTAGCGTAGTACAAAACAAGACAAGAAGTTGTTTACTTTTATGCAATAAAATTTCTTAGCTGATAAGAATTTTTGATATATCAACACATATTCATTTTTTATCTAGTCAAACACATTGTCGGGTAGCTTCTAGTTTGATTGATAAAGTATCTTCATAAAATTTTAATTTTTTTCATACAGCCTAATTACAAATCCATTTAAAAATTTCCGTGAGATTTTTTAAATTTTCCATCTTGCACGTCCGAGTTTGTTGATTGATTCCATTACAAAATCGAATGAGATGATCGTGCAGCAAGAAGTGACATAACTTTAGTGACTAAACGTCGGGAAATTTTCCAAAGCCGCGCGAGCTCATTTACCTCAGCTCGGTCTTGGTAGTTTTAAACGATAAAACTGTTAATCTCGTACGACACAGCTTTTAAAAAGAACTTTCTCGCCTCGTATGACGAAAGTTGTGGGTTCTTGCAGTTGGTAGCGCACGCGTCAATGTAGACAATAATCGAGCGGCTTAGCCTCTGGTCGGTCGATCGGCACCCTGCTGTTGGTTTTAATACGGTCTCAATTAAATGATATATTGAACGAAATTGATTCCCATTCGACAAACGAAGGATCATCATCACTCCTGCCGCGTGCGGCACTTTACCAGACAGCAGCGACCAGCCGATCGTACGATGCCATACGATTATTGATGGACCGAGCGCGTGTGGGCTCGTCTCTTGCACCAACGTCTCGAGCGCGTTATTAAATTGCTCAGATTCTGGGAAATCGGGCCTTGCGATGATGCGAACCCGGACTTTTTATAATACTCTGCGCGATCATAAAAAAAAACTCCGACGTGTGTACCCGATGATTTAATGGGTCGCCCTTGGTTGTTTCAAAAGACTATTTTCGTTGCGATTTCTCTCTCTTTTTTAAATCTTTTCTCCGGCCGCGCTCTTTCTTTCACTTTCTTGCGCATTTGGGTGAAAGATTGCACGTTTTTCGAAAAATTTAGAATTTCTCATTCGCAGTAGTAGTAGTATTCTAACTGGAGATGGAAGCTTCGCTTGGATTTGAAATTTAAGGCTTGACTTCAATAAATGAAAGCAAAAGTCTGTCGAGTAAAAATAAAAGTAAAAATTACATTAAAATTTTTTTTTTTTAATTGTCTAAAATAACTAAAAAAAATTTCCAGAAATTAAAATGCAAAATTATTAATAGATTAAAAATTTTTTATTCATATGAGACTTATTATGTATCGCGAAAATGTAAACTCAACTTTTTTATAATCATAAATAAAAATATCATCTCTTAGTTCAGTTAATTAAAAAAAAATAATCATAAAAAAAAATTTTTATCGTGTCGAAAAGTGTGCAAATTTATGAGTTCTGCTCTTGTCCAATGTCCACTGTTATTTAAATTAAAATATTTAAATTAATATCTTTTTTCTAGTAATTTTTCTTTACTATAATTTAATCAATTCCAAACAGTTAGAGTCCATTATCACCATATTAAAATCATAAAATTGGTCGTAAAATTACAGAATTAGACACTTGAGTAACACCATTTTTCAAGAGAGATAAATCAAACACGTTGAATTTGAATATTTTATTGAGGAAAAAGTCTAATTAATGTAAGCCTGGAAAAAGTATATCCCAGCTTCCATGATTAGATATTTTCAGCACGTATCAGACTACTTAACATCTCAATTTTATGATACAGGAATTTTCATCAAATGCCTATTTTGGTGAAATAAAACTACGCATTTATTTTATTTCCGCATAAACTTTTTATTTTAAAAATATACAGTCAAGCTTAAACATTAAAATATTTACAGATACAAATATTCAAATTTTTTCATTAATACTTTAAGGTCAATTTTTTTTAACTTTGTCCAGTAATATCGTAATCTCACTATCATTTCCTCAATTATCCTTGGTAGCATAATAAAACAAAATTTTCCTGCATTCCATATTAAAAAAAAAAAAAATTTGTGAGATAACATAAAAAAATTGAGCAACCTTCGCTCTCAAGATCAATAAGCATTGAATGCTGGACTGATTTGTAATAGATGCAAGCTCGAGGGCTGAATATAATAACCTCGACGTGCGTCCAAATGACAGCCGATTAAAATTTTAATATTGTATCTACTTGTCTTTTTATAACCATCGGATTACATCCAGACCATACGAATTAGTCAAACACAAAGTTAAACTTGAAGTCAAGAGCTTAAAAACTTGATTAACCTTCGTTCTGTCCCAAGGGGTTCCCAAGCCGTCTCTTAATGAATTTTTCTCCCGACTCAATTGACAGGGGCAGTGACGTAGTAGATGCACCGGTTGATTTTAAAATGAGCTTGGATTCAAATGGGCGCGCTCAATCGAACTGAGAAAAATTTGAATTGCAGGATTTGGCCGACATGACTCACCACCTGTCACGCGCTGCAATCCTCGGTGGACTAAACTTAGCCGGTGCACGTGCGTGCATTCATGCACGGATCTACCGACTTTTTACCGGCGTACATGCGGGGAGTCACGTCGGGGCGAGCTCTGCAGCTTCCTTACCGGTGTTGCGGAATTTTTTCGCAAACGCAGCGTTTGCTGTAATTGTGAGGAACTTGAGGTGGGTATTATGATTAATTATGTCTGGGGAGTAAAGTAGGACAAAATCGATGAATGATGGTATGGGGATGCGTAAAAAAATTAATAGACGTGGTGATTGTTTAATTTTTCGTTTATTTTAACTGACGTTTTGATTAAATAATCATTTTTATATCTCGAATATTGTTAAAAATAAAATAAATATAGATTTATTTATGATTGTATGACGCAAATTTTGACTTAAAATTATAAGTATACATAATGCGAAATCGATATCACAAATTTAAGATTACCGTAGTGGCACAAAAATTTTTTAATAGAATACTTACATTGAATTTTGGCTACTTAACTATAAATTAAAGTTAAAAATTCTCAAAAAACCTTTTTTTTGTAAAAAATCAAAAAAAACTATCTTTTTGGAACTTGGCCCCTTAATGACTGCAACCTATCGTTGAAATAAGGAAAATTTTTGCTTCGAGAACTTTTAGTAAACTTTAAAATTTTAAACAGTTTTTAATTTATTATTACAAAAAAGACACGTGGGCATAAGTTTAAACTTAAAATTATAATCAATCAATACAAAATTATTGGATTTTCGTTTTTTTTTTTTTTTTTTTTTTTTTTTTTTTGTAGTTTAGAATAAATTGTTTTACTTTAATTTGTTTTATATTCTTAGAATTTTTTACATAGGATAAAAACTTTCCTCAATTGATAAAAAAAAGTTTCAGGAAAATCCCAAACGAGCTATTTTAAAATAAAAGTTGCCAATTTAATTTTTTTAAGGTCAAAAAATAAAATAAGTGAAGATTTATGATTCTCCAAAATCACTATTTTAATTTTATTGATTTATTGGTGTGTATGATATTGTACTCGTTCAATTCAGTTCTTTTGCATTTTCTAAAATAGTTCTAGTTTTAGCTTTATATTTCATACTTGTTTATATTTTTACTATTAAATTTGTATTCTTATCGCAAAAATCCTTGGAAAGTATCAATTATTATTGCTTTGCATTCATAACTACCGAGATTTATATTTTATGAAAATTGCAAACTGCTAGTAAAGACAACTCAGACAGAATACAGGCAAAACTGTCCAAACCCAATAATTCAAGTAAAAAAAGCTCCCTAAAAAGAGTCGTCTTTTTGCGCAAGCCATGATGTCACAGTGTCGCGGATCGGCTAATAGCGAAAATCGTCCGCGGCAAGTTGCAACGATATCGAGTTCGCCTTGAGGAGAAATCACCATGGCTGCGTTCATGCAGCGGCTGAAGGGGATTTTTCCGTTGGCCCCGGGTCGAACGAACGATAAAGCAGCTACCTCGGGGGATTCGCGCGTTAATTTTAGACGCGGGCTTAGACGACGCCGACCAAAGCGTCTACGTGATGCGCCCGAGAGTTCCAACGTCCAAGGTCTGTCCTCGGCTTTTCTCGCGCTCGTTTCTTTTACTTCACCTTACCTTTTTTTTTTTTTTTTACTTTCCATCATCCCACGAATATAATGCCCCAAGCGGACGTGCGGGATAGTCCTCGCGGCGAGCTTACAGCCCGCGCGGTTATCTGGAGCATCGTCATTTTTTTTCCCCCACTTTCACCCTTCGTTTTTATTTCCTTCTTTCTTTATTTTTATTGATCACCAACCCCGAGAAGCTTAGTTTTAATCTTCAAAGAGCTCCCCCCCCCCCTGCTTCTTTTAAAATATGAGGTTTTTTAAACTCTTTTACGCGCGAATTTTTAAAAATAGATACGCGGACGCGCTTACAAATCCTAGCTTACAGATGGGCTGCTCGGGGTATGATTTTATTAATCGTCGCCATTAAACTACACTATGTATAACACTACGTGCAACCATTAATAATTGTGTTTTTTTTTTCTACCTAATTGATATCGTGTAATTATGTACTATCATCCATTAATAATGATGTTTTGTTTTTTAATTGTTAATTTTTTGTTTGGGTTTTTTATGATTGGTAAACCGTGAGTGTTGTTTGAAAAAAATTAATCAATGAAAAACGTGAATCAAACACTTTTACAAATGGTAATTTTCGATTTAAATTAAATTGAATTAAGCAACAAATCATTTTGTTGTTTACTTCATTGAAAGTTATTTAATCTCACGAGAAAAATGACTACACGATGAATCTTTAAATCACGGAGCTAAATCAACATCAAATAAATTTTTCATTTTTTGTATTGAAAAAAAATTTGATTTATTCATTTATTATTTATAACATTTATTTATTTATTTATTTTCTACAATATTTAAATCAGTGTGCTACAAAAAAAAAAAAAAAAAATTTCGTCGAACAATCAAAAATACATACGTTGAATAAAAAGTAAGCAAATTCCTTTTTAGCATAACATAATGCGCATTCCTTATTGAGTAAATTTCTTTAGATCAATTCAAATTTGACAAATATTTACCTCGACTGGTGCACGTTTTAACTTTCATGAAACTTTGATACGATGAATAATAAACGTAAAACAAAAAAAAAATCACACCATTTGCATTTCTAAAAATTTTCTAACTCATAAATCATTTTTCGCTCCAGTGTACTTTGGGGGGATATATTTTTTCGTTGCCATTTGGACCGTAAAATGACACAATTCAGATGTCTGAATTCGTAATCATTCATGAATTTTTTGTATCATTTTCCTAACCAATTTTTCCATAGATCAAAAATACCCCAAAATGGCGAAGAATAAATTTATGTAGGCTGAAAAGCTGAATGTAGAAAAAAATCGAATCTAAAAATAGTAAGTTTTCTTAAAATCGCCGTCACAAGTATATAAGCTCATAATCTTTCTTTTTGAAAGATTTATCACTGACAGCAAATCCGTTTCCATAATATTGTTTTCAGTATAAATCAAATAAAATCAAATGTATCGGATTTAAAAATGCATTTAGATAAAAATTTAAATAAACATATATTCTTAAAAAATTATAAATCCTTCGATTAATTAAAAAAAAAAAACTGATTCCACTGTTTGTATTCGATTTTTTTATTTAAGCTTCATTATTAGCATTTTTTTAGATTTCTCTAATAAATTTCGATTTTGAACGAATACATCAACGCTAAAACTGAAACAAAAATAACTTATAATGCTACTTTCAACCACAAACCTATCACATGTTTATAAGTTTTCTAAATAAATTAATGAAAATCAAATATCAAAAATGAAACTTCTGTTTACCAATTGTGATTGACTTTAATTAATAATTATAAGAGTTCTTCTGAAAACTATTTAATAAATTTTAATTTTGAATAAACACAAACTGAAACAAAAATAGCTTGAATGTTATTGTATATCAACTTATCACCTTTCTAAAATTTTCAAATGAATTAAAAAAAGATTTATACAAGAAATAAGAGTTTTTTTTTTTAATTTTGGGGTTTTAAAAAAAGTTTCATAGCTCCAACCGTAGGTACTTGTAAGTTTATAATAAAGTAATTTTTTTTTTCTTTTTTGATAATCATTATCAAAAATTACATAACGAGGAAGTTCAAAAAAGTGAAGTCACTCGATCCGAAAAAGAAGGTAACATTATCTTCCCAAGAGACCAGATAAGGAGGGAAAAATGATTTAAAAACTGACTTCTTAACAATCGTCGGAACGAAAAGGGATAAAACAAGCTCGGATCTCGGGATCAATTAAACGGTAAAAAAAAAAATGAAAAAAAAAAAAAATCCACGAAGAGCGTCGATCGCTCGATGGCAGACTGCGCGGGGCGGTCACTTTATTGTCAGTGAATTACGGAGGGCCCCGCATGGAAGCGGATAGTTGGCGGAGTTTTGCTTGCTGCACATTTTGATCGAGTCATTTGGCACTTTACCGGTCTATTTCCGGATATCACCGGTTCCACTTTGCACGCCGGCGGGCCAGCGTCATCCCCGGCAGGAGTTCAATAGACACACGCTCGATAATTATCCTAACGCCCCCGCGTAATATAGTTTAACTTTGCATAAGCGCGAAACGCGGGTTTTGAAATATTAGAGTTATATTTATTGATCACCTCTGCGTCTGGATCCTCGTGATGTAATTCGCTGGAAAAATCGAAGTCTATCTGAATCCAATGATTTCACTTTGCGCGCGCTGCTCACTAGCGTTCGTTCCGGCTTCGTTGGGATGTCGCTCAGGAAAGGAACGCTCTTGTCGACCGTTGTAAAAGACTGTGTGCGTCGTCGCCCGCTGGCGGCCAGCTCCACCGGAAATACCAGGGTGCGGCCGTCTTCCTGCAGATGGTGCGCCTCCGGGACGTTCTCTTTTTTTACCTTTTTGGAATTTACGAACGTGGATAGTGGCGACACCTACAAATTGCTTACCAATGGATTAATACACCTTCTGTCAATTTTAGAAAAATTATTTAATAAAATTTTTATTATTATTTTTTAACAATAAAATATCATCCATGTTTTTAGATAAATTCAACTTTTTTATCATTTTTAAAAATCGATCCACGAACGGACGTTTTGCGCCATCTCGCGAACGTTGCGACAAGCTGTTTTTACTCTGCATTATCGAAAACTTGGATGGTAAAACAGTACGTGAAACAGCTGCAAAATGCAGAAGTATTTAGGGCTAGATAAGCTCGAAAACTTTTTAAAAGTTATTAAACAAAACGGAGGTATTTTAGGCAGCTTGGATACTTTATGGAGGTATATTCAAACCTTATAATTATTAATAAATATTTTGAATTTAATCACTCTAGATAGCGTTTTTTTGTGTTTGATCATGTGAGAGGTTAGAGTTTGTTATGAAACACTTGTTTTGACTGTAATTCTGTTTATTTATTCAATTTCAGAACTGATGAACTGAAATGGGGTACTCTGGTTGGAGAAGATGAGTATGGCAATAAATACTATGAAAACAACTTTTATTTCTATGGTGAGTTTTTTGTTTCATTCTGTGTTTTTAATGTTTCAACATAAGTCAGTCGGATCAATATATGCATTCATTTTCTCTGTGTAGGTCGTAATCGATGGGTAAGATACAGTCCAAAATACAACTGGGATTATGATGGATCTCAAATTCCAGCAGAATGGTTTGGTTGGATGCATTACAAAACAGATTTGCCACCTCACAGAGACCCAGCTAGACCAAAATACAAATGGATGGCCAAACACACGCCTAATATGTCTGGAACTCCTCAGGCTTATATGCCTTACCCGACTACTAGACCAAAAATTCATGCTTGGAAGCCACCGCAGTAAATTGTTGTAAATTAATTGTTAAATCAGTCATATAGGTATATTGAGCAATTATATTTTGTCTTACTAAATCATAGATTGTTTCAATAATAAGTTTTGTGAAAGTTATGTATATAAATATTTTTTAGTTGATATACAGTTTCAATTACACTGTAATTAAATATTCAACTAGTAATTATTTCAAATTATTAAAATCCATTAAATTACTTATATCTAAGTGTGTTTTTTTATAATTCAATTTATATTGTATTGGGTATCGAAAACTTTTTTTATTTTGCTTATTTTTATGAAAATTGCATCCAGTTAAACTTTTTTCTTTGCTAATACACTACTTAAATTAAATAAAAAAAATTTACTGTATATTTTTTTCCAACTAAATCTTAAATTTTATTTCTTATTTCATACATAAGTATATATGTATAATTCAATTTCTAATATTTATTACCTAAAAAATCCATTTTATGAGTTTTCGAGAATAATTAGATTAAAACCTGTTTTCCACAAATCCTTGGTTTTCTTTATATTTGTGCTGCGCAAAGCCACATTTTTCAATTCGATTAACCAAGATTTTTCTGGCAAAAATATTCGACTTCCATTTTAAAAAATTTCCCAAAGCAAGTTGGCCGCACGCTTATTGAAAAAAAAAAAAATTAATCTAGATCGCATTATCCTCATGCAAAGTCTGAGGTTTCGAACGAAATCCTAGCGATTCGAAAACATATTTGTTCGAGCCAAGAAGATAGCGCCAAAAACATGACGCCTTTGGTAAGTAGACAGAAAGTGAGAGAGAGAGTCGGTTCGGCGCGCCCTTAATCACATTAAAATTCACCTCCTCGCCATACCGAAAACTCCAATATATTATCCCAAGATATGATGATCGTAGCCAGGGGGGTGGTAAAAAACGGGTCCCAAGAAAATACCCGGGACTATGCGGGTGTAAATCAGAAACTCGCGCGGGGGTGCAGGCGACAAAGGAGCTAAGCTAATTGAACGCATACGTTATATCTGCAGTAGGAGGAGGAGGAGGTCAGAGCTGCGAGAAGGTCTAACGCAAAGTTATCGGGGTACTTTGGCTGGTAAAACCACCCCCGAGTCGGGTAAGTGCTGCACTACACTCTGCGGCGACCGAGCCGAGACCAAGTCAAAGTAAATTTCCGCTAATGCCTTTAGCTTCGCACTCTTACTTCTTTCGTTTATTCGATTACCCCGCGCGGAAGCTGACTCGGCGATTTAATGCGCATCGCGGTTTTCATTCCTTTTCGGGTAAAAACACACCCCGGACTTTTTTTTACTTATGACAAAAGAAAGTGCTTTTTTTCTCTAGGGTTGGTGGCAAAACTTTACGGAACAAAATTATGCTTTTTGGATACTTTTAAATTAGTTGCGGAAATTTTCTAGTTCATGTATAAGATTTTACTAAATACTAAAATCGTTGGGGTGAAATCAATTCAAATTTAATCTTTGTAAAAAGTAAGAATTCGCTGTGAGAGAATTATGTTAAATAGTAAAGCTAACTGAAAAGATTGTTGTTTACTGGTTTCTTCAAAAAATTTATTTATTTATTTATTCAAATAGCTACTCAATGATGACAAAAATAAATGAAAATTTGAAGACTTATATATGAATATAGAATGGTCTTATTTCGAGATTCAGAGAAAATAATTTTTTCAATAATAAAAAAAAACGAGAAAAAAACTATTGATACCTTTCGGTAGGTTGTTCTAAAATATCATTTACTACAGTTTTTCAGTAAATTTCAGTTAATAGTTTTCCTAACAATCTGTCAAAGCTAGTTATTCTTCTTTTTATTTATAAATTTATTACTTTTTTAAAACTGAAAAAAAAACCATTTTGAATCGAATAATTTAGAGTTGACTGAATTTTAAAGTTGTTCAAAATTAAAAATACAGCCTAAAAAAATTTCTTTTACTTCGGATTAAAGAAAATGGTGGTAAGATAATTGATAAGTATGTGCACCTCCTATAGTACCTCTTCTCAAAAGAAGTCAAATGTTTGTAATATTTATATAAATAAATTTTTTAATTTTGATGTATGTGTTAAATATTACCTCAAATTTTCAAATTTTCGTTTATTTTTTATTAAAAAAATTTTTGGAAAAAAAGTTTTTAATGCGTAAAACCACAACGGACTAATAAAATAAAACAGTAAGTAAAAAAGAAAGTATTCTACAACTCTGTATACTCTATATATACAAATCTTAATTAATAACCCAAATTTAGATATTTCGAAGTTTAAACTCGGACACAATTGAGTATCAATTTAACGAGATTTCATCGTAATTCTAATTGTAAGTAAAATTATATTAAAATTAAAAGCTTACATTTTATCAGTAATTTAAATCTAGTTGATAAACAAAAGGAATAATTTTTCCATAAACAAATGCAATTCACTCAGATAATGCCCTTTTTCAATTTTGAATTTTTTTTTTTTTTTAACTGTAGAGAGCTTAGTTAGAAACAGAATAGGTTGAAAACCGCTTAGTACCAATGGTAAGCACTGAAAAATTAAATTTTCATTAGGCACTGCGCTTCCAAGGCCGTTTCTGCACGACCTTCAGTCTGTTTCAAGCGATATCATTAATAGGACTTTTTAATTTCAAGTAACAAACTACTAAAAATTAGATGATAATAAAATTAAACTGAATCTTGGCTCTTGACACATAGTTATCTATATCACAGTGAGATAAATTATTATTATTACACCCTTAAGTGAGAATGTAATTATAATTATCTCAGTTTATGATACCCCGGGTTTTTAAAATTTACCAGCTATTTTCAAGCTTACATCAACCGAAATTTAAAATTCTTTCTCATTTCAATCCTCTAGAAGATCTTACGAAAAATCAAGTCAAATTGAGACAACGGTGTTCGATAAAATCAAACATCCAGCTCGATTCTCCCCAAAAAAGGATCGGTTCGTTCGTTATCGGGCATAAAAAAAGAGCCCGGTAGCAAGAAAAACAAGTAAATTACGAGTAAATGCGTGCAGTAGGCTCGTAAAAAGCCCGCGCAACACAACAGCAAAATTCTCCGATCGTACCAGTAGGCGCCGCCAATTTACTAAACAGTAGATTAATTTAATAAAGGGTGCTTGGCGGCGGCCGGCGGGCGTCGTCGGGGATGATGATCGAACTGCTGCTTCTGCACCCTGGTCTCCCCTTTTCTTCCCCGGCCAGGGTGCGAGAGAGAGAGAGAGGCAAATGTTATGATTAAGTTGAATGGAGGAAATCCTCGCGCGGCGATAATCTCCCCCTTCCCCTCCGCCGGCCCTCCCCGAGCAAGGGTATAAATCAAGCGGCGCGGCGCAGCTAAGAGTGTAAAAAATCCTCGGAGCCGGTGTATCGACGAGCGCATAAACTACCCTACCCAAGTTTTTCCCATTTAATTTTTTCCAGAACTTTTTTCATATTCCAATTAGACGGAGACCCAACCCCCCGATCCATTGATTTAAGGTAGCGTTAACGCCCCGATAAATTCACCCCTCCCCGGATATTAGCTGCTAAGAAAGTTGCGCCGAGTACTTTTTCAAGTGCGAAACGGTCCTTTTTTTTTCTTCTTTCGTTTGTGAATTGCGTTCCCGGGTCAAAACAGCACGTGCGCGGGATTTTTTTTTTTTATCTTCGGCCGCAATGACGAGTAGTTTACAGATGCGACGAGGTAAGCCTGATTTATGGGACGAACACGCCTATGGCGGCCTTGTTCGACCCCTTGTTAGATACTGTACGAGTGTGTCGTCTTCGCCTTGATTTATCCCAAACACTCTCTTATACCTTATATGAGAATACTTCTCGTTGCGCTTTGTTTTGATCGATTTTCCGGTTACTGATTTGGATTGATTGTCAACATACGTATTTGGCTTGAAAAATTTTATTTATGTTTGTATTTATAATTATTTTTCCGAGAATATTATTTTACAATTTAACTGGAGAAGAAAGAAAATTAAACTGTATCAAGTTAATTTTTTAATAAATTTAATATGTTTCAATCTATTTATTATCAATATTTATAAACTGAGATAAATCATAAATCATTGTAATAATTTTAAATTTTTTATAATTTATTAAATTCAAATTTTTTCTAATAATGCACTATATAGCATGGTTGAAAATTTCGTAAATTAAAAAATATTTAATAAATTAAATCATTGAACTTAATCATAAGAAAGAAATCAAATAATTTTCATTATTAAAAAAATTGTTTTGCATTATTTGATAAACTTGAAAATTTACGCAATCATAAAAAGAAAATTTTTAAAACATTATAATATTGAACTTGGTTTTAACTAGAGAAGCTGGTATCTCATTAGAAAAAAAAAATATGAGGTATAAAAAGGAGAGGGAGCAGCAAGGAAAATAAAAAAAATTTTTAATCCTGTAAGTTAGCTTGTAAAAGCTTTTATTTTTTAGTATTTTATTGACATAAATTTTTCCAATCTTTTTCGCACAACACATCAAGAGTATCTGTAAAAATTAGATGACTCGGACTGAAGATTGGTAAGCTGTAGCTTAAAACTTCTGCAGCATTATTGAATGATTTTCGGCCTTCGATTCCGTTTTTGACATTATTTTGCATCACGTCACCATAATTAAAAAAATTCTTGTAGCGATTTTTGCAATCATTGATCAAAGATTTATTTCCTGCATACTTTACAAATTTACGTTCACTGCTTACTACCAGACTAAAAAACGTGATCCAACAGTTACACAGTTTTATACTTTTTGCTTCTTCTAATTCTGTAGTACAAGCTTCAAAATAGGCATAATCACTTGACTGAGAAATATGATTAACTAGACTAAAATTCAAAGAAAGGTCTAGTGCCTTTAATTTTGCAACGTATTTTAGAATAATTTTATAACAGATTTTTGTAACTATCTGCCAGCTACCTGCAGGGTTGATATACACGGTTGGAATATTGTATTCTATAGTTAGCAATTTTAGACACTTGACTAAAATATTAATTCCTCTCTTATCAACAAGATTAAAATCAGTAAATTCAATTAATAATTCTGTTATTTTTTTTTGCGAATTTTTCATCTATACTTTTGAGATCTAATCCCAATGATATATATGACCGTACATCAAACTGAAGCTTTTTTAGAAAGATCGTTAAACATGTTTCATTATTATTCTTGAGCTTGTTGACATTGGCGCCAGCGTCGACTAAAAGTTTGAGCATATTGAAGCATACCGTTAAATTGATGGAGACACCTTGTAAGGACGCGCAGTGCAGTGGAGTGGACCCACCTTTTGTTTCAGCGTCAACGTCCACTCCTACTTCAATTAACAAACCAAGAATATCAATATATCCTCTTTGTACAGCTAAATGCAGTGGAGTGCTGTTGGAAAAATTTTTGGCGTTAACATCGAGACCAGCGTCTAACACTTGTTTGAATATTTCGTAATTTCCTGTTCCAGCAGCCAAATGCAGCAGAGTATCGTCATTTTCAATCTTTACGTGGAAATCGGCACCAGCATCGAGCAATAGCTTTGAAATTTTTACATTTTTTAAATTAATAGCATAAGCCAGCGGAGTCCAGTAGTTTTTGCCTTTAGCGTTAATATTGGCACCGTAAAATATCAAAAATTTTACTATGTCTTCATTTTCACTAGCAACTGCGACGTGTAATGGAGTACATCTATAGAAATTTTTAGCTTCAACATCAAGTCCAGCATCGACCAATTGTTTAAAAATTTCACAATTTCCTGTTTCAGCAGCCAGATGCAGCAGAGTGTCATCATTTTCAATCTTTACATGGAAATCGGCACCAGCATCGAGCAGTAGCTTTGAAATTTTTACATTTTTTAACTAAATAGCGCAAGCCAGCGGAGTTTTGTCAAAGCGTTTAACGTTGATATCGGCACCTTTATCTATTAACAACTTTATTATATCTTCATTTCCTCGTGCAACTGCTGCGTGTAATGGGGTACGGCCGAATTTACGGTCGGTGTTGAAATCAGCACTGGAACTCAAAAGCAACTTTACAATATTTACATATTCTGAATTTACAGCGTCAATTAGTGTAGTTTTCTTTTCTCTATTTACTAGATTCACATCAGCACCGACATCTAATAATAACTTAACGACGCCTGAATTTCCATATCTAGTAGCTTTGTGCAAAGGACTGTTCTTACTTCTACTATTAGTCATGTTTACGTTAACTCCAGCTTGGATAAATAATTTTAAGATATTCAAATTTCTCATTTCTATTGCCCATTCTATTAAAAACTCTTGATCATCATTTACTGCATTCACATCAGCGCCAAATTCAAGTAACTGCTTAATGACCTGCTCATCTTCGGTCTCAAGGGCATGGAATATTGAAGGGAAACCATCTTTATCTTTAGCATTCACATTGGCACCAGCGGCAATTAAAAGTTTAAAAAAATTCATATCTCTTGATTTTATTGACGTAACAATTAGTGAAACAATTTTTTTTTTTTGGATTGTGTTCAACTCAGCTTCAGAGTTAAGAAGAAGTTTTGAAATATGAATATTTTGTGAAGCAAAGGCCAATTCAAGTGGAGTCTTTCCAAAGTAGTTTTTGCAGTTGACGTTTGCTCCACCAATTAATAGGTTTGAGACTGTTTCAAAGTCATCCTCTGCAACAGCTTCATGGAGTTTCATGATGATTCGCAATCGAGCACTGTAAAAATTATTAGATGTTAAGAAGAATCACATGACCTGTACAAAACAGATATACATATTTTAAAAAAGGGTACTGCTATATGCACGGAGAATACCCGCAATCACACCGTAATTCAGGTTAAATGTACTCCAGTAGTTTTTCGGATTTTCGTGTTAAATAATTAAATACAACTTTTTTTTTTCTTTTTTTTCGCTGTTGTTGGGAGGAAATTTATTAATAACTTAGATATTGATTATTTTAGTGTAAAAAGACCTTTTAGGTGGATTTAGTGTCTCCGTGCAGCTATAAGCATCGGCCTTTAAAAAATCACCTTTGCTTCAATATTTTGAAATAAAAAGATTTGTGGCAGCCAGCCAAAGATCAATGATTGTTGTCAAAATCTGTGATTTTCAATTGTGTACTTTACGTCAAATTGTCAAAAACAACTTTTTTTTCTTGTTCATAAAAAAATATGCACGTGCTTAAAAAATATAATATTTTGAAATATTTTACTCAAGCTGATTACTGAAAGTGATTTCTATTATTCTGTGGTTTCTATCAAGAAATAATTACTAAATAATAATACAAAGGAATAATTTCTTTAAAATTCTTTAAAATAACTGATTCGCCCTGTCCAGATGGACCAGACCAGACCAGCTGTTACGATTATCACAAACCATAATGTACTCAAGAAAAAAAAAATTTGTTCTGTGACTCTGTCAGGGTTTCTATTAATGAGTCAGAGTTTCGACAGAGGGCGCTGTAATGTTTTACTTGTTTTTGAATAATTTTGTAAAACAAAACTAAATCTATTGGAAATACCTGACCTTTGCAGATGCACTGTGCGAAAAAAAATAACAATTATTTAAATGAAGAAGTCAAGGTTAAGGAAATGATACCAGAAGTGTTAATCCTTATATCCTTATATAAAATAGAGAAACCAAAAAGATTGTCAGCATTTTATTCGTGACATGATTGGTTAAAGAACAAAATTAAAAATTTTAATTTCAATTTTCATATTACGATTGAATGTGAAGTATTTGTAGCAAAAATTTACTTAAAATTTTAAATAGAAATTATTATTTGTTTAAATAAAAAATTGCGCGCTGACAAAGACTAGTCAAATTAAAAAAATTAAGATTAGTTTTTCAAAAATTAATAAAAAAGAAATAGTGGTTACTGAAAATTCTGAAGAACTTAAAATGTAAAATTGGTATTTTTCCTATAGCAATATCCTCAAAGATATAAAATTAAATTTCCACAATTTTACCTTACAAATAAATAAATAAATTTTTTTTAAATAATAAAATTAATATATTACAAACGAAAAAAAGAGTTTGGAGATGAGAATTTTTTTAACATTAACTGATAATGGAAAACCATGCATATATATTAAAACTGTTTTTTATGTAAAAAAAAAAAATGCTATAATTTCTTCGATATTTAATTTTATTTATAGTAAACATCAAACCTTTCAAGCCAGCAACACAATGCGTTATTTTCATTTAAAAAATATAAGTTCGTTATTGTCTAAAACTAATAAATTAAAAAATAAAAAATAAAAAAATAGGATGGTTATAAGATAATAAATTAAAAGTATTTGTGCCAATAATAATTCATTTTATTTAAACTTATTACTAGCATATTTGTTTCCAGTCTTCTTTGCACAAAATATTAAGGGTGTCTTTAATAATTAAATGTGTGGGGCTGAAAATCGGCAAAAAATAACTCAAAAAATTTGCTGCTTTATCATATGATTTTCGGCCAATTATTCCTTTCGTTACAATCTTTTGCATTGTCGCTCCGTAAATAGGAAAACTGTTAACGTGATCATTAAAATCTCTAATCAAATCTTCGTTTCCTGCATATTTCACAAGTTTTCGTTCACCATCCACTAACAAGTGAAAAAACGTGACCCAACAGTTACGAAGTTTTGTATTTTTTGCTTTCTCTAATTCTTTTGTACCCGCTTTTAAATAGTCGTCTCTACTTGTGCGAGAAATATAATCGAGAAGAGTTGGATCTACTTGATAATCTAGCATCCTCAATTTTGCGACGTGCTCTATGATAATATTATAAAAAAACTTCCTTACCAGAAATGATTGCTTCGATTCATAGAGTTTCAAGGAGTCAGCGTTCTCTTCTAAAGCACTTACTAAAATATTTTTATCTTTATCTCGAAAAGAAACTTCCTCTTCGGTTAGATTGATATCACTACATTCAATTAACAATTTAGTACAGTCTACAAAATCGTTGTCTGTAATATTTTTCTGTCTAGAATGATTTTTCATAAAAATTGTGAAGGACGTTTTTTCGCCATTATAAAGCTTGTTAACATCTGCACCACTGGCAAGTAGTAACTTTAGTGAAGCAAAATTTTCTTTTTTAACCGCTGTATGTAGTATACTAAACTTAAATCGGTCCTCCGCATGGATATCAGCACCAGCGTTAATTAACAATCTTAATAAATTAAAATCTCCCAATGCAGCTGCTGCATGTAACGGAGTTTTTCCATTTTCATTTTTACAGTTCACGTTGGCACCAACACGGATTAAAAACGTTACCAGATCAGTATTTTTGGTTTCGACGGCACAATGCAGCGGAGTATATTTTTTTCCATCTTCTGCAACGATGTCAGCTCCAGCGTCAAACAATAGTTTAAACATTTTGAGGTTTCTCGTTATTACAGCCGAGTTGAGTGGAGTATATTTGTGTTTACCTTTGGAGTTGAAATCAATGCAAGCATCAAGTAATAACTGTGAAATGTTCTCATTTTCTAATTTAAAAGCAGGACCTAACCAGTTGTCGTCAAATTTATTTCTTAAATTAAGCTTGGAGCCAATATCAATCAACATCTTCAAAATATCTATATTTCCTGTTTCAAATGCCTTATGTAGCGGACAAAATCCGTCTTTATTCTTGACGTTGATATTAGAACCAGCTTCCATGAGAAGCCTGCCAATATTTAAGTTATCTAACGTCATGGCATAATGTAATGGAGTATTTCCATTAATATTCACTTGGTTAACATCAGCACCGGCATCCAACAACAGCTTTGCACAACTTGAATTTCCCCATATTATTGCTCGATGCAATGGGCTATTTTTATCATGATCCTTTTTATTGACGTCAGCTCCGGCTTCGATCAGTAGCTTCAAAATATTCAAATTTCTTAAAATGATAGCAGTAAGTAAAACAGTTTGCGAATTGTTGTTAACTTCGTCAACATAAGCACCAGAATCAATTAAGAGCTTTATGATGTCGATATTTTGTGTTTCGACTGCATGGAACAGTGGAAAAGAACCGTATTCATCCTTTGCGCATAAATATGCATCACCTTCGATCAGGAGATTTAAAAATTCCATGTTTCTTGATTTTATCGACGCATTAACTAGCGAAGCAATTTTGTCTTCTTCTATCATACCTAAATCAGCCCCAGAATTCAAAAGAAGTTTTGAAATATTGATATTTTGTGATGCAGCAGCCAGTTCAAATGGAGTAGTCCCGCAGTAGTCTGTAGAGTTCACATCGGCTCCTTGAGATATTAAATCGGAGACCTCTTCTATTGATTCCTCCAGAATAGCTTGGTGGAGTTGTAGTGGTTTCATGACGATTTACGGCTGTTTTGTTTCTATAAAAATTGTATTTCTGGTATGATAATTTCAGTAAATTAATAATAATAATAATTATATAAAAATCTTTTTCTTACCCCAATAACTGAAATATTTTATAAAAAAGCGGCTGCTTTAGTCACTTAAAACGTCAAAATAATACTATCGTCAATGAAAAAGAAATATAACCTCGCAAAAACTATCAGTAACCTATATAATTCAATATCTTCCAGATTTAATGGATTAAAGTTAATTACCCTTGCGGTTACACACACGACTTTTTGCTTTAATTTTAGTCTAAACTTAATGAGTTTGCATGTCCGAGAAGTTAAAATAAAATTACTGAATCATTCTGAATTATACTGAAGTCTGCTTGCACGAATACAAAAATATCAACAAAATTTGAAGCTAGTCGAGCGTCTCGGTAGAGGGCACTCACTGTATTTATTTGAAATGAAATTGCTCAGTCCAACCAAAAAGGAATAGTTCTAGGTTAGAAATGAGTGGTTTTAAAACTGAAAAGGGATATTTGAGGTCAAGGCCTGTGAGTGGAGTGAAGCGAAACTCAAGAGAAAATATATGCATAATTTAATGATGTATAAATTTTTCATCATTAGTCTACAGTTTTATGTCTTCTCAATTTCTTAAAAATGCGCAGGGATAAAAACTATTTCAAGGCGTATTATGATTGACATTATGTTTAAAAAAATAAAAATAGTAATAATTGTAAGAATACCGATGAAAACAAAATATCAATGAAAAGATGATTAATGGAAAAAAACCCTGTGCTTTTAAAACCAGGCTATACTACTTTGAAATAAATTTAAACTTTTACCAAAAAAATTTTTTCAACCTTATTAATGCTATGCACAGCTAGTTATTTGTTACCGCTAAATTATTAACTGGACAGATAAAGGTACTACCATAATGGTCAGCTGAAAATTAAAATTTTTTGTAATCCCCCTTTTTACTAAAAATTTTATTTTAAACATCGTAGTAATGTTTCTTTTATTTAATTGAAAAATTGATTGATTATTAGAATTTTTAGCTAGTTTGATGTTTACTTTTTGATAAAAAAAAAAATGTCGAAATAAAGAGTAAAAAATTTTAACTTACAATTTTCAAAAACTGTAAAAAATGTCAGTTCCAAACAATTTCTGGAATGATAAGATCGAAGCAGCAGATTATTATTGTGACCGTAAAATTACCATCTGTTGAAAATTCAAAGCTCCTATGATTAGCAAGTTTTATTGATTAACCGCAATCGTAGATAAAAACATCGACTAGGTAAAAAAAAAAAACCGATAAATTAATCACGTAACTCAATCGTATCGAAAAAAAAAAAAGAAATTTCAAATTTACACGACTCATTTATTGGAACGATGAAATAAAATATCTCGAGCGGCGAAAAAAAGTAACGGTGCGAGCAACGAAAAGAAAAGAAAGAAGGGGGGGTTAGTCGCTTTTGTGTCCGCTGATTAGGGTGAGGACATATATATGGTTCTGCAAAGTAGTCTACCTCCCCTTTCTGGATTTTTCCAATCCAGGGAAGATTTAATCAAGAGGAAATCAATCGAGCATGAGCAGCAATAGCAGCAGTAGCAGCGTCGATATATATAGGATTCGATGAAAGGAAATGGGGATGATGAGCGAGTAGCAGCGTCTCTAATGGGATAGAATGAGTGCAGCACAACTGTCTATTGTAATTGTATTGACCATTTATTCGTATATAGTACACAAGCGGCAGTTATAACACAATTTTTACAGTGCCAGGGTTTACTTTTTTTTGTTCTTTTTTTTTAATTATTTATTTATTTATTTATTTATTAATATTATTTATTTTTTTTACAAGAGCCAGTTACATTTTTTTCATTTTTTTAATTATCGTATAGTAGTAATACTTTCCTATTTATTCTGTACAGCGGTTACAAATCTCCTTTTCATTATAAATTCTATATAAACGAACGAGTACTTAATCTCTTGCCATTATTATTATTTAAGTATTATAATTTTTTTTTTTTTTTCCTTATTCGTACCATAGTATTGTATAATATAGTCTTTTTTCGATTTTTAAGTACGTATACGAGTCTCGAATAAAGTAACAACGAAAAAAATAAAAAGAGATTGCAACGAAATTCAAGTTTTATTACAATAGGTATTTTATCGAGGCCTTGCCTCCTCTTCAGCGTTAGCCAAATTTTATAACGCGCACTATATAAATACATCAAATTTTACCTTTCTATGTTTAAAGACTAAAATACGGAACGAAAATTTTCAATTTTCCTTCGCTTGGACGCGCATCACACTCTTTACAATAAATAATACTCTTTTGTAAATACATCGTTATATAAAACAAAATTACAGACAATTAAGTCTTGAGAGCTCGCCAAAAGCCAATCCAGTTTGTCTCTGATGTGAAAATTTTGAGTTATACTAGAAAGAAACATAAACTATTACTCCAATGTAGAAAAAAGACATTTTTATAATTTATCCTACCAGCTATATCTTTTTTTTATTACTCCATAATACATGAAAATTTAAACTATTTTTTTAAAGAGTCATTTTTATCACAAGAAAGATAAGTAAAATAGTAATACAGTAAAAACTCTGTAATTCGAAACTCAAATGTGTGAGCACTAACTTGGTGAACTTAAAAAAATTATTCGGGTTTTAAAAAGGTTTTTCGTCTTTTTTTTTTTTTAATCAAAAACATTGTTTAATAAATATTAATTATGTATTTAAAAAAAATTTCTTTTTTAAATTAAATTCGAGATTTTGTGTAAAAATTTTTTTTTACAATAATCTGCCCCACCGAATCTGATGCAATACGATAGCTTGGAATAGTTCGATGTTCGAAGTTAAAATATTCAAAAGTATCATTTATGGATCGAAAAGCTTCAAAATTTCGATTAACAGTGTTAATTTTGCACTATCCAACATTCAGAGTCTACCGCGTAACTTGTAATTACAGAGATTTTACTGCATCATGTGTTTTTTCTCACGAGTAATAGAACTACTTTTTAAAAACTCTCTTTAAATTAACACATCCCAAACAGACCGAAGAGTCTTTCTCGAGGTATCCCAGTAGCCCAAACACGACGATGACAATGAGATTGATGACGATGAAAGATAAGAAAAAAAAGGGGGGGTCGATAATAAAAAGTCTATCCACGCATCAGCAGCAGCGCACAGGACGAGTCCATTGGATGATCGGGCGGGCTTTGCAGAGGCGTAAATAAATAAACGCGCGTAGGAGCTTGTAGTGGTAGGAGGCGGGTGCGAAAATCAATGACGACGTAGTTACCTCGGCGGCAGCTCTCCCGGGGAGGGCGAAACCACCCGGATGTATCACTCGCGGCGCGCGGTAAACGCGTCAGCGCGTAAGAGTAGACGAGGTAGCCTCGGTAATATCTACAAAGTATTTACAAAAGCGAGTGGTAGTGCGCCGGGGCAGCTTTTTGCCCGCCGCGAGGGGGCAGCCCTGCCGCGCTACCGGCGAACCGCCCCCGCGGGTCTACCCCAGGCCACGCCCCCTCCTCCCCCTCCTGGCCCGGGTGGCGCCCGAGGAAGAAGGAGGCTCAGGCCGGTCCTGCGGCGTACTGCTGCTCGAGGAGCTCGCGCCTCAGCCTCTTGGCCGCGGTCTCCCCGCCGCCGCCGCTCGCGCTTCCTGCCTCCGAGGTCTCCCCGTCGCTGCAGCCGTCCTCGGTCTCGCCGCCTACGACGCCCTCGACCTCCTCCTGACGGCGCTTCGCCGTCGCCATCTCCGCCGCGTGCTTCTTCCGCCACTTTGTCCGTCTGTTTTGAAACCACACCTGGGAACATGAGAGACAATTTTTTAGTTTTTAGGTACGATGAGGCATGCAGATTTGTGAATGAGGAACCATTTTTTTTTTTTTTAATTTATCATTGTTTAACTTAAATCTTACATTTTTAGCTGGTTAATCGCTAATAAGACAAATTTCATGTTTACTTGGGTAATCTGTATTATACAGTGATAAAAAATTAGTTAGTTTGATGATAAAACTAAAGATTTATTGAGTACTATCGTTATTATAACTTTGATACTTTGATACATAATATTTTTAGCAACAAATTTAGATCTCGTACAATAGAAACTAGTAGAGCAGTCACCTTTTCGTAATTATGTAGAAATTTCTTGAATAATCCCTTTTTTTTATCATACGAGATATCGAAATGGAAGAATAAATATTCTGCCACTATAGCGATCAAGTATTGTATACTGAATGTTAATACAGCAATTCTTAGAGCTACATTACTTCAACTTTAATGTGGTTACTGTAAGCTATAGTGAGATTGACCTTATCGTTGTAACATCTAACAAGTTGTTACTGATCATTAACATCTAACAAATTGTTACCATCATTTAATTTTTTTCACGATCTCTCTTGATAAGACTAATCATGGCTGCTTGAAAATCAATTTGCACATAACTCCTTGAGCCGTGATTATCATTACTAACATAGAAATTACCAACCAGAATAAGTTAAAAATTTTAATTTCTGTAATTTTATTTAATTTACCAATAGGGGTGATTTTGATTTAAAATTATTATGATTCTTTTGACTCGAATATTTCTAAACAATAGGCTTAAATTATCTTTACAACTGTGGTAAAATATTCCTTACACAAGGAAAAAAAAAAAAAAAAACACGACTCTATTAGGAACAATCCGAGGGCATCTAAACGACGCACCCCTGAAAAATCTCGATCCAAAAGAAGCCTGTAAAATTTCAAATCAGACATTTTTCGTTCGCGATCAAGTGAGCCGGGGCGACTCGGTGAAATCCTCCCGGTCCATATCGGCCATTGAATTTTATCGCAGCCATAGTCGCTCGGGCCGGGGCCGTATATCGAGTAAAACTAATCCGTGCCGCGAAGATTCGATTGAACGTGTGCCCCGCACTCGGAGGTTATGTTTACTCGTTTGATCATGGTACACGTCACAAAGAGGATAACTCGAGTGAATAAAAAAGGAAGAACAGGAAGGAGGAGGAGGGAGTAAAGTTCGGCGGGTAATCTCTCCGGGCCGTTTTAATTTTCATCCAAGCGTCCCGTTAAGTTTTACGAGGGGCCCTTACTTTTTTAATCCGTTTACTCCCGAGCCGGTGCGCGGTGTTATATCTTTAATTTAGGGATGCAATCTCCTCCTCTCTTTTCTTCTCCCCGGGCGGCCGTTACGTTAATTAAATACATTGTTGCGGGCGACACGAGCCCTCGAGGATAAAACGCCCGAGTGCAGCTGCTAATTTTGCACCTGAACTGAGAAGTAAATTATTGTTAGCCGTCTTATCGAGCTTCCTCGATAAAAAGCTCTCGCTTCGTTTGCATTCGGAACCCGGATTTTAACGACGGATAGTTAAAATCCAACTCCTCGAGTTTTCATTTTCGTGTAAAACACGCTTTCGCACTCCTCCTGCAGGCCCTCAACCTCTGCGGTCATTTTCTCCCCCAGGCGAGTTTATGCTCCTTTGTTTTAAGATTTTTTCTTACCTCCCGGAAGTTTCATAGCCCGAGGAGCTTATTGTTCCTTCATGAGTATGAAATTTTCTCTCCGCGCGATTTTTTTTTTTTTTTTTTTTTCGCTTTAGTTTGTGAAACGGAATTTTTGGTTGGGTTTTTAACCTGATCTCGAGATTTATATCTCGAGAAAACGATGATGAAGTGAAAGAGGAATATTAAAAACCGTCTGACCATGCCCGACTCTTTCTACTTAATTATTTTACGACTTACTACTTTCATCAATGAGCTATTATAATTTATTTAACAAAGATCAGTGAGTGCTTTTAAGGAAAAAGAAATTATTACAATAATCAGTATTAAAAATAATATGCATTTATGGAGGCTAGGTGCCATGGTCGCGTCTATGTACAAAAAATACAGACATCGTCGGTACTTGTTTAAATAGTTCTAGGTATTTAAAAACCGTCTGACCGCACCCGAATTCTTCCACTGCATCCTTTACTACTCCTTCAGTAGAACAATACATCGATGGTTCCAGCGAAGAAAAACCTTAGCCCAAAATCTGCCACGAATAATGTTAGAATGAGACAACTTTCTATAACTAAAATGTCTCTAAACCACTTTATTCATGATTTTAAATTTGTATATTAGTAGAAAATGAGCTTTTCTACAATACTGTTGACAAAAAGATTTTCGACATAATAGCCGCGAATAAAATGACTTTAAGTTTTCAGCTTATAAAATATCGCAAGGATCTTTTTATTCGCGGCTATTATGTCAAAAAAAAATTTGTTTGCTATAATATATCAACAGTATTGTAGCAAAGCTCATTTTCTACCAATCTACAAAATTTAAAATCATGAACAAAGTGGATTAGAGATATTTCACTTATCGAAAGTCGACTCATTGTAACTTTATTCTTGGCAGATTTTGAGATAAGGTTTTTCTTCGCTGGGACAATCGACATAATATTTTTATCGATAAACTATAAAAAACAATAGTTACCGTTGTACCTCGCTCATTTCGGAGCCATAATTCAAAAGCGCTGCAGGGTGTATGCAAATGTAAGAGGTCTTTAATGCAAAAGTAAGTGGCGTCTAATAAGCCATAATTCGCTGCCGGCGCACGAAACAATTAGGCCACCACCACGAGCGCTATCATTCGCGACGAAAAAAGATTCTCCTTTTGGGGTGCTTTCTCCTCTTTTTTTTTTTTTCATCGCATTAGTCACGCACGCGCTGCCAGACGGCGCTGGGGCGCACAACTGTTAGATTTATTAAATCAGGATTATCTAAGCCCGCCGCGTGTAAAACCACACCCGTACGTGATACCCCCTGTATAATTTCTCCCTTTTCTCTCTCTCCGGAGCTGCCTTTTTTTTTTCTTTGCATTTTTATAACGCGAATGTGGTTCATCTATCTGCGCCCTATTTTTTTTTTTTCTCTCTCTCGAGAAGAAGATTGAATTCTGCGGGGGGAGAGGTTATTGGTTTGAATAATGGTCACTTTGTCGGGCTTATCGACCGGCTTATCGCTTCGGAGTTAGTTTTGTGCGGTTTAACTTTTTTAATAAATGGGCTTCGGATAAGTTTCCGCACAAAGATTGATTTGAAATTGAATTTTTTTTACTACTGTACTCGGAGTAAAACAACTTCGATAATAAAACAAACGCATTTATCTGAAATATCAATTCGTAGAAGAAATTTTGAGTACATGGATGAGTAACGATTCACAAAATTAATTAAGAAAAGTCGTTTTAATTCGAAAGAGGAAAAGTCAATTCACCCTTGGGTGATTTGCAGTCCTTGCTTACTCGAACCGCAAACTTCACCCTCGAGACAAACAGCTCATTTACCTTCCTCGTAATGAAAACGACCGTTTCAACTAATCAATTAATCCCGTAGCCTAGCCCAAATTAATCGCATCAAATCAAAAGAGTCAAAATTATTCATATGAACAGAAAAGATTTCCATTTCTTATCGAGCGAAAACAAAATTTTTCTCTCTCTCTCAAGAGCCATCGATTACACACGATAAAACTGCGGGCGCACTTCACCGCAAATGAATAAAAAAGAAATCCTGCGGCATTAGAAATCCGTCGAGAGCCCTCCGATCCATTTCTTTTTTTTTTTTTTTTTCATAAATTTACATAGCTCGCAGCAGGGTCATATTTCAAAGTGTCTTCCGGATCGTTTGGCTCGCTTGTCATTCGGCGCTTTTCATCGATGACCGAATATTCGGGAATAAATTTCAACCCACCGCGGAAATATTCACGGGGCTCGCGTACCTTTTTTTTTTTTTATCGCGGGTGGCTTTAGCCCGGGGATTTGGAAGATCGACGCCTGCAGCACCCCTCGCGATTGACAAGAGTTATGGTGGGGTGGGAGAGACCGAGATAAAGAGATTAGATTTGAGGCTGCTGCTTGCTGCTGTGTGCGTGGTTACAAATTTCATAAACTCTTATCGTATTGAAATTAACCGGGATCTTATCGTGACAGGTTGTTTTTATGAATGATTAAGGGCCCATCGAGAGCGTCAAGTCTAAATTAATTTCAAGTTTATCTCAGGAGATAGCCGCATGTAATAAAAAGACACGACGCGATTTGCTCTTTCATTTGATGTGCTATCTGGGTTTTAAAAGTATAGGTTAGAATGGCTTGGTCGGTAGAGTAGAAAACAATTTTTTACGAAAGGAGTTTACACTTGGCCACTAAATTTGCTATGAATCGTTTATGAAATCTGTTAAGATCGTAGTTTAGTAAAAAAAATGACTCTGATCTTTGATCCATGCATCATTTGTGATAGTTAATACAAAAAGATAGGTCAGAACGACTCGGTCGGTAAGGTAGAAAATCATTCCGGGTTTACAGCAACCCTCATTTAAAAAAAAAAAAAAAAAAAAGAATCGCTCGAAGCTTGCACAACGTGCATAAAATTCGTCGATAAAATTCTCTCCGGGAAATTTGATTCCGGAATAAAAATGGAGGTTATAACACGACTCCGGCAGCGGAGGTCTGAAGCCATTTCCGATCTCTCTTTCGTTTCCTCGCGAACACATATCGATATGCTTGGGAGGGGGCTGAAAGGGCACGTCGGCGGAATACAGAGGATCGCATTATCGCCGAGGTCGGGAGCGATGGGTGGGGCACAACCCACCTGCAACCCCATAGCTCTTTTTACGTCTCCCAGCTCGGTCGGCGATTGCGTGCTGTATATACGCGCGAGCACGGCGCCGTCTGCGTTATTGTCTTCCATACGGCTTATTCTTCTTCCTCTTTCTCCTGAATCTCTCTCTCGAGAGAGAGGCTCGTACGTTATGGGCGTGTCGACGCGTCGATTGATTGCTAATATCGGGATCGATGCTTTTGTTTATCGCGTCGAGTATTCGTCAAACTTCTTGTGATAGTACGAGGATTAGTGACCATTAATAACATCAATTTTAGATTTGGATAAGTGAAAATCATCAATTTCTGATGCTTTTTTCTTTCAGATAAAAAAAGATGATACGTTTCATAAAAAAGTTTTCTTTTTTTTATTAGTTAGCGGTCACCCACGACCCGCTCCCAAAAAAAGCTGTGAAAAAAACTTTTTTTTTTTTTTTTTTTTGATGAATGAATTTTTAAACACTTTTGCGGGAGATAAAAGAAAAAAAAAAAAAAAAAAAGGTCTGTCCACCAAAAGTGAGAGAGGCCACCGCTATAATAGGGCAGCAGCGCAGCTGGTGTGACGATGATTTATCATCGGCTGGAATCTTGTCGAGAGGAGGACGAGGACTGATAGGTAAAAGAGCAGTATAGGCAGTACAGCGGCTGTTGCCGCGCGGCTAATCGACCCTCATCGATATAATCGCCTTCCCCCTCGTAAACAAGTACAGCATCCCCCACGCCTACCCAGCCCCCGTTCCCCTTTGTACGACCCTAATTGCATTACAAAGTCACAGGATGCTTGCACTTGCGGCCTGCCGGCCTATACTACTGTATTCGAGGGGATGCTCTTTTTGGGACGCCCGCTTCGAGAGTATCGACTTTTAATCTTGCCCCCCCTCCTTTTTTTTCCGGCAATTTAGCTACGTGCGAAATGTTGTTTTTATTCAACGCGATGTTAATTAGAAAAAGATTATTGAACTACGGTAAAGTTTATATATATATGACTCGTTTGAAATTGTCATTTTTTATAAATTTTTATAGCTTTAAAGATGCTGTAACCAATTTATTTAATGAAGATAAAAAATTTTCACTACAATAGATACATAGAATATGCTAAAACTTCATTGAACAATCTTTGTAAATGTTGTGTTTACTGAAAAGAATACAATTTATAAATAAAAAATCTGAAGTAAACTTTAACTCTATGATACAACAAAATATGAGTGACTTTAATAGTAAGTGAGCTTTGTAAGTAAGAGTTATAAAAATAGCGTATAGAAATCATTAATAGACTTATTCGATTCAACTTTGGATCATGTACCAGATCACCTCCCGCCAGTACGGTGTATACCTATGTATTTCTGCATATACTTAACTATAGGTGATCCGGAACATGATCCAAAATTGAATCGAATAAGTCTAATGTGTACAGTAATAAAGAATGAACTTTTTAGTTTGGTTGCTGAAAAACTCGATCGAATTGCTAAATCCCAAGTCTTAATTACTTAAAAAACTTGTAATAAAATTATTCTAACCCTTACTATGCTTTCTCACAGTCCAGTCAAAGTAATAAAAAGCTTTGGTATAAATAACCCGAGTCCTTAAAATCAATTAAGCAGGAGTAATAATCCCGGGTAGATGTAATCAGAGCATAAAAGCGTCATAACTTAGGAGTCGTCATATCGGTCATATTAATAAGGGAGTATCGCAGATAAATCCGGGGCGATAACTAGATTACGCTCGCTCGCTCGCTTCTGCTGTGCTCAACCGACCGAGACGTAATTCGTTTGACACGGGTGTTTCTGCTGGGGCGTCATGGTCTTTTAACCTTTCTCTCTCACACACACTTAGCGCTATTAGTTTCTAATGGCCCCCCACCGGATGACTACTGCAGCCACGGGACGAGAGAAAGAGATTTGATTCACCCGACTCTCTTTCTATCTTCAAAGTTTAGGTGTCGCTTTTAGTTTTTTGTTTGGGGGGAGTGAGACGTCATGGTCCTCCTCTTTGTTTGATTGAGAAATTTCACGATTCATTTTTGTTTTTTATTGCAGGAGAATTTCTTTATGTAGGGTACCCTATACGCCCATTTATAATAGGGATGCGGACTATCTGTAAACTGAAAAGATTGGTTATTCACTTTTTTTTATCCTTCTGAAACTGGGGGCATACAGGAACTAAGTAATTTTTTTAGTTAACACTGTAAAACATTTTTATTTTTTCGAAAATTCAGATACAATCTTTTGCCTACAATTAATACAATAAATCTGACAATTTTGTTTAGATTAGGTAATACCCTATATGGTATGTAGTATGATGCTAGCGATTTTATAGAGTAAATGCCCACAATCAAGCCATTTATCTTTAACTTTTATTTCTTACAAGGGTGCTCCAAGATTTTTTATGCAAATTATAATTATTGAAATTCGGAACAATTTTTATTACGGTTATTAGACTAAAATCAGTGTATGCGATCCACTTACTATACTAATTATAATCTGAAAAATCTTTTTTGAGGACTTAATCAATACTTTTATGATCCTCGGTAAAAAAATTTAATATGTTTTTAAAGTTATCAAAACTGATTTAAAAAATATGATTGTAATTCTTAAATGGCATAACATATATTCAGTTATAAAAAGTATTGTATACTAAACTGAGTTATAAAATATCCACAGATATGAAAGCGTTTCTTTCCGTTGAAATCGACTTTATTTCATAGCGGAGGGAACAATTTCAAGGTGCAGTTTTAAACCCGAAAACACATGCTGTACGGTTGTAAAATATCGTATTAGACCGACATGGGTGAATTTCTCCCTTATTCGGGGAGAATTTTCATCACCGTGTTTTTCCGCTTTTATTTTTTATTAAAACACATAAATTTTTCTTTTACCTTTTTTCATTCCTATATAAATTAATTTTTGTTTTTCTCGAAATTTCGTAATCCCCGCGGTAATAAAGCACACGTGTTCTCAAAAATTTCCTTTCGAGAAGTTGACTGTGGTGAAAAGCGTACGGATCTGTAAAAATTTTGCACCCCAAAAGGCCGTAAATTAGGGCTCCGACGAGGAAAAGCGTTCGGATCAAGAGTATTAAGTTGATTTCGGTTACCGATATTTTATTAGCCGAGCATACATGGAGCCGGAATGCACACCGTGTGCGTGTAGATTTTGTGGATTAGGGGGGGGGGGGGGCGTTAATGCGTCCTCGACCAAATGGACGACGCTAACTTTTCACGCTACTAATCGAGTAGTAAAACCCCAGTGTGTGCCACATCCGATTTACCAAATTGATGAAAATCAACTTTTGCCCTATTGCTTATGATGACTATGCCAAGTCATCTGTTACAATACTTGATTTGGTAATTTTTTTTTATGTCCCTCGATTTGTTTGATTTTTGTGATATTACTAGATGCAATAAAACAGGACGATAAGTTATGGTTGTAGTTATTAAATTTTTCCGTATGGATAAGTAATGCAAGTATGTTAGTGCAAGAAAATTGATTTAAAAATTTAAAATAATTACAGTTGGGTGAATGCGAAGCTGTGCAGGGATTTATTTCGAACGCGAAAAAGCTGATCAGCCTTAAATGACGACTATAAATAATATATATAACATCGTAGAGAAATAAGATACATGTATAAAGTAAAGTTTTTTAAATCTTTATCCCAAGTTTATGAATGTTGTACATCTAAAAACTCAGTTAGTTTCAAAAAATCTGCAAAAATTATTCGGTTAAACATTTATATTTGAACCAGTACTAAAGCAAAATAATTATTATTACATCAAAACCAGCTAAAAAAGATTATATCCCAGTTTAATCATTCAATACAAAGTATTAAGCAAAACTGTTTAAGTTTTAAACTCGTCATTTCAGTTGCTAAGTATATTAATTCTGGTTTTAATTTTTTAAAATAATTTAATGAAAACAATTTTGTTCCAGGTTATTCAAAGAATAGTTATTCCAAAACTATTACCCCGGTAAACTTAAGTACAGTAAAAACAAATTCAGCATCCCAAAACCGATTCGAAAAATATATCTCTCCGAGCAATCCTCTGACCAAGCTTCCCGAAAGAGAATAAAATAAGCGTTGGCTCTCGCCAGATCCAATAACAGCGGGCCAGTCCTCCCGCAATAATAAATAACAAGGCGGTGGGATCAGAGAGTATTAATCAAAAAAGTCCTCCTCCTCCCACGCTCGGCCGGCCGGGGTCGAATAAAAATCGCGCGTTCAAAAATGAAGCAATAAAAGAGAGGGTAGTACAGCCGCACTTCCGTTTCCCCTCGCAGCCGCTTCCCCTCCGCGCGTTGGTAATCCTCCCTCCGGTGGCTCCCGTCGCTGTCATTGGCTCGTTGCGCCAGCCGCCATATTTACATTTTTATTGAAAGGCTCTCCCCAGCCCACGGGGCGTCTTGTATCTCATTCAATTACCCGCGGATTTCCGGCTGCCTCCTCCTCCTCCTCTCCTTCTTCTTTCGTCGCTGCTAAGCGAGATTACCCATTCGCCAGCTCGCTATGCAGTGTGTATACCGGTGTACCTTTTACCTACCCTTGTTTTTGCGGGATTTACCCTCTCCCGACGCCCTCCTTTCTTTGTCTCTCTTTCCCCTCTCTCTATCTCTCTCTAACTGGCTCCATGTTTCAATGGGGGTATCAAATTCATCTGCGGAAAAGCTTGATTTTTTTCTTTTTTTTTTTTATGAATTTCAAAATGGTTTGTTTATTGTTTGTTAGGGAAATTGGATCATTTTTTGTCTCTCGAGGATTAGCGGGATGTACCGAGCTTTGTAATGGGTCATGGATTTTGAGTTTTTGACAAAAACTTGCCTTCTTTTTGAGGGCACAGACGAATCCTAATTACGAATTTAAAAAATCTTTTGATTTATTAACAGCGGGCTGTAAAATAAATAACGTATGGTTTTTTGGGCTTTTCGTGCGAGATTAGTTGTAATTTGTATCTGTATCAATAAGTTCAGAACGTATTTTAAAAACTTAATTTTGCAAAGAAAAAAAAAACAAAAAAATTGATATTTAATAAGTTTTTTTGGTTTAGTGAAGTAATTTCAAAGAATCATCAGACATGAGAACATACTATTTTTCTTTATATTTCCGAACAAAGCTGTGCTTGTTGTTATTGATCGAATTTATGACATATGACATCAGAGATGCGAGCGGGACTCGAACCGACGACATATGGATTTTCAGTTCAATATTATCTCGACGGAGTCTCTCGCTACTTAGACAATCTTCAAAAAATGCACATCAAAAGTCACAAATAAAAAAATAAAAAAATAAAAAAAAATACCTTGACTTGTGACTCTGACATGCCCAGGGCGTAGGCTAGTTTGGCTCTCTCGGGACCCGCGAGGTACTTTGTCTGTTCGAAGGTCTTCTCCAGGGCGAAAATTTGCTGTCCGCTGAAGGTCGGCCTCGTGTGTTTCTTTTTTCCGGGCTCGTGCTCGCCGCCCGGACCACCGCCGCCGCCGCCTCCGGCGCCGCTCATCGCCTGCTGCTGGCATCCCAGCTGCTGTGACACTGAAATCATGATTACGAATACATTATTAAACTGGGAGTTTTTATATTTTCCTAACCCGTGGGAGTGTAAGTTTAGACTTTGGAAAATTGATAATTCAAGCTATGTGCCGAGTGGCTCAGCTGAAACAGCGCTGGCTTTGAACTCATATCGACGCGAGCTCCATTCCCACTTGCTACTATTTCTCGCGCAAAAGAAAACAAAAATTTATTTGTATTTTCCAGTGGAGAACAATTTTTTTTCAAGTAAGCCATTCGTAAATTTTTTTTTTTCTTTTGAATCCTCATTGTTTTATTTATCTGATAAAAAACCCTATTAACAATTAATTTTACTAAAAAGTTTTGAATTTCAAAATTTAAAAAATTTTTTAAATACAATTTTTTACATAAAGCCTTTTGAACTATGTAAATGTAAAATTAATTTTTCAATCTCTGGGCTTCCAAAAACTTTAATTAATTGAATTTTCTTTTAACTTTTCCTGAGTTCTAATGTTTCTTGTCTTACTTGATACAGTTTCATATTAATTAGTGAAAATTAAAAATTAAAAACACAACACAGTTTAGTTTTTATGAACTACGCAATTTTTATTCAAAAAGGACAGCTGTTTCAACGGCATAGTGTTGAAACAGATGTCAATTAAGTTTGTAATACACCAGATTTTGAAATAAATTTGTTGTTCTTATTATTTAAATTTTTATTTTTTTTTATAAATAATCCTAATTTATTATTAGTTTTAAATGATAGACAAATATTCTGGTTCAATTTCTGTTAAGATTATCAATAAAACAAAAATATTTTCGCAGCATGATAACTGCGACGTGCTTTTCCAGAATGTAAACCGGAAATAAACCCAAAAGTTGAAATAATAATCTTTACCCACAGTTCTCAGTCTAAAAAAGCAGGTTCATCCTTTCCCAGCAGCCAGAACAATGAAAATAATTAAAACACGCCGGATAGCCATTAGCACTCCGTCCACAGGGTTGCTAAAGCCCCAAAAGAATTAGAAAAAGGGCCCGCGCGTATATACATAAAGACTCTTCTGGAGACATTAATCGGGCTCGCAGACTAAATACACCGGGGGCCAATTAAAGACTCCGGTCTCTCGCGCATGTGGGTGACATCAGGAGAGAGGTCGAGGTGGTTTTAATTTAATAAAGCAATTTGTAACGGAATACGAAACGAGGCAATAATGGCGCCCGTCCGACCCTCCTTGTTCTTCGTCACAAGGGTCCTAACGAGCTGCTTACCGCATTCCACCCTGACCAGGGCTCGCCCCCCCCCCCCCCACTCCGGGCTGGCGCGCCGGGCTTTCGATTGGCCTTATGTTCTCCCTGCATGGTGTATCAAAATGCCAGAGATATTATAGCCCCATAGTTTTCATTTTCGGGGGAGAGCGAGATTTCGCTACGGGGCTTTTAGAGCCCGGGAATTGATTTTATCCCTTTAGGAGTTGAGTATTTACATTTTATCAATTTTATACCAACCCTGCTTTTTACCCAGAAGTGGGTGTTTTAAAATCGACGGAACCGAGGAAATGGTTTAGGCAAAATTAAACATATTTACTAACATCAAACTCGTTGATTTGTAAGTGAAATATTATTTATAATTTTTTGTAGGAAAATATATAGTATTTTTCATAACAGGTCGGGGAAGGGTTTATTTGGCCTCCGAGGGGTTTGTGACCCGAGCCGAAGGCGAGGGGTGCAACAAGGTGGCCAAAGAACCCTTCTCGACCATGTTTTGAAAAATATTTTTCCTCCAGAGATACCGAAAACAAGGGGTGAAGGTCCGATTTTGAGGTTAGAAGGAGGAAAAAAATTTTTTGGCATTAGATCCTAGTGATGGCACACTGATGATAGCCGAAATTTTGATCAATAACAAGGATTTTATTTTATTTTTTTAATTTGCAATTATTCCATTACAAAATTTTTTTCTATCTATTGTTTTCAGATATTATGAAATAATTTAGACAAGTCTACCACAAGTGATAACCGTGTTTCGAAAAACTCAAAGCGACAGGGGATTGAAACCAGGCCCACATAGTACTGTCATACCTCAGTCGTCAAGCCTTTTACAAATATTAATATCAAAGAAATTTCTAAGATTTAACAAACTTCATTTTACAAAAATTCACACCGTGAAATTATCAAAAACTAGAGTGTATTATTAAAAATATTTCCACTTATACAACAGGACCGAATGATTAAAATACCCAAACAGGGTGTCGCACGTGCGGGCGCGTAAATAATATAATATGTATAAACCGCTGACCGTCCCGTCGATCCTGCTATACAAGAGAGGGTGCGGACGCCGACAGTTGGCTGATATATTCAATATAATATCGTCCCGCAGAATTTCCCTTTTACCTCCTACGCGTGTTATCCCTCCTCCCGTTCGTCGTCAAACTTCTTCTTTTTATAAGATTTTTTACACTTCTGGGCTCTGCCGTATCCGAGGGTCGGGCTTAATGGATTTGTGAATTTTTGTTTTCAAAGTTACGTGCTTTGGCTTGAGATAAATAAGTCATAAATACGGTTTTTGAAATATTTTTTGTTGAAAAATAATACTCTACAATGTTTTGTAAAATGGTTGCTTTTATTAACAAAAAATCCTGTTTGAAAATTTAATTTAAATATCTAGAACAACTCTGAGCATGTAGCACATAGCTCGGTCGGTAGAGTGTCGGACTAAAATTACAAATACGTCAGTTCGATTCCCAGTTGCTGTTGATTCTTGCAACACAATTTTTTTTTTTTCCACCAGAAAGAATACATTACAGTAACGCGCCAGATGATTTTGACTCTCAGCAAAACGATATCAAAGATAATATTCTTAATAACCTTAAGTGACTTTATTCTCCCCTGAATTAGTATTCAGCTTATACACAATACACAAGACGTTTGTTTTTCGAGCAGCACCCCCCGAGTCTGAACGATGGGCTTATTGAATAAACATCCACGTATATATAGATATAGAACAAGCCCGCGATCGGGGCATAAAGCCATCATCACGGAATTGCGCCGCTGGGACTTGGCGCAGCCAGCCTTTCAATTTTATTCCACGGCCAATCGTCCGTATACTTTTATACGCTTTTATGACTTTTCTTATTCTCCTTCCTCTTTCTTTATTCTCCCTCTTGCCTCACGCACTTGCATTGTGATTTTACGATATCGCGCGTGCATTTCCACCCATAAATATTATTTTATCCGCCAAAGTTATTCCCGCGCTCGTATTACACTTATAAATTCTTATATGGGAGCTAATTCTTATATGGGATTTTTTAAGTGCCTTTCATGCTTTTGAATATTGATTTTATTTTATTTTTTAACTTTTCTGTTCTCAATAATATCCTGGATTTGTAAACAATGTTATTTTTATAAACCATCTCTGCCTTCGGTGGAATAAAAATGTAGCCGAAAAAAAGTAAGTAAACATGTATGTGAAATTGAGCAAAGTAGCTCGAAATAAAATTGTCTCTCTGATATTGTTTTGTATGAGAGGAAAAGCACAGACACACGGAAGAAAGGAAAAAAAAAAAACTTGCTGACGCGACGACGACGACGGTCAGCTCGTCGGGATCTACGTCCAGCTGCTGGACAAATGAAATTTCGCGAAAAAAAAGTAGAGGGTGGAAAAAGTACGGTACTGTGTACACGTGTTGTAAGTCCCGAGATAAAAACCGACAATCATTCTTGATGATTGACCTTAGTGCTTTTAACTTTCAACGAATCTTACATAATTTTTTTTATTGTTAAAATTTTTTTAATTAATAACGCAAAGATTCAAGGAAAATTACCCGTAAACTTTACTATTCTAGTGAGACTTGTTTGTAGCATACATTTGAAAAATTATTAAAAATCAACTATTGTAACAATTGTGGCTATTACTGATTGTTCTAAAAGCAATTGTAAAGTTGAAAAAATATCAAAAGTCCAGATGATTTTTTTTTAGTTTTAATAGTTCGAAAAAAACGCTAAAAGTGTATCTTTTATCTGCTGTTCATGGTATCATTTTAAAAATTTTTATCACTGTAGAAAAATTAATCATCAATGTTGTACCAAAATCAACTCACAAAAAGGCCGCCATTTGAAAATTTCAAAAGAAAATTTAAATGCCCACTGACCAACTGAAACAAGGGTGAAAATGCCCGTTGGATCTAAATAAATAACTAAAATTATGAATTAAAGACATTGTTGATATTAAATCATCATTGTTAATAATCACGAAAAAGCTGCCTCTTTAAAGGAATTGAATTTTTCAAATATTTTAGTATAAAAACAACAACTTTAAGATTCTGATACAAAAAACTTTTTTCGCTTACAACTCTATTTTCTAAAAAAAAAAAAAAAAAACAAATTTCCAAAGTTAAAATAAAAAAAAACTTAATTGAATATTTAATTTTCAAAACTCCCTAAAAACGAAGGAACCCCAGAAAATAAATAAACCAACCCTCGAGGAAATCAAAGTGTTTCCTAATCCCCCTCCTCGATAACGCGGAAATCAATAAAAAAAGCCGCCGAAAAAGAATAATATGTATTAAAACTATTAGGCATAGAAGGGGGACCGGAAAAGTTGAAAGCCGGGCCGATTCATGAAGTTGGTCGGGTGGTCGGGACACATGTGCGCCACCCCGGTACGTCAAGCGCACCCTGGTCCTTTAGCAGCATGTGACGCACTCCCCCGCGGCCAGGGCTGATCTATGCCTTTTAAGAGACGAGATGTACCCCCACCCCACTCTTCATCGGCGTTTACGGTTTATTAGGGCGTTTATAATACTTTTTCCTTTTTATGGGCTTTGATTAATTGATACCTCGTTTTTCGACCAAAGGGCTTTTGGTGTAAAATTCCAAAGTTTATTGTGCTTTCTTTATATAAAAAATTATTTGTGTAAACAAAAGAAAGGAATATTTTGATAAAATTTTTTTTTTTTTTTTTAAATGAGGCAAATATTGCTCTGCTTTGATCGAATGTTTGTTAAAACGTTATCAAGAGTCTATTACACGGACAGAAAAAATACAGAAATTTACTGTGGAGGACACGAGAAACTTGTGTGCTGCTAAAGCACGTAAATTTTCTGCGAGCGCCACACATAAAAATCGTGTGTTAGCTTTACGCAGAAAAAATCTTAAGCGCACTGTATTGGAGCCAATCAAAATCACTCCAGTCGCACCTGATTGGTTCCGCTACAGTGCCGCTTAAGATTTTTTCTGCGTAAAGCTAACACACGATTTTTATGTGTGGCGCTCGCAGAAAATTTACGTGTTAGCTTAACACAGTAAATTTCTGTATTTTTTCTCTCCGTGTATGTACACATTTTTTTAAATCTGTAATCATGCACGGAGAGAAGGTTTCATAAAAAAAATCGCGCAATGCATCCAAAAACCCGTGCACGGCACCTAAATTCACATACCTGAACCTAAAATCAGAAGGTGTATATTAGCATCTTGATTTTAATGCTACGAACATAAAAAAAGGTGGCGCTGCACTTAAAAAATCTGCATGTTCAATTTTTTTGTCAAGGCCTTAAGAGTCAACATGCAGAAGAACAAAACATGAATGTGCATTATCGGAATGAGATTTTCTATTTACCTTAATTATTATAAATTCTTATTAGAAATTATTTTATGTATGTAAGTGTCAGTGCGGTGTAAACATGGAGTTTATAAAAAGCATATTAGAATCTTGGGGCTTAAAGAATTTAGTTAATGTTTTTAAGTGTAAGTTAACAAAATCACTTAAAAACTTTTAGGAGCACACAACCGCACGCACAGATAACCTATAAAATAAGGGACACAATAATAAACGCCTCAGGTCCTAGCAGATCAACAGAAAAAATTTGCACCTTGCACGATTTTTTCAATGCACGGCATGCAAACAGTACGACATAAAATCGGTCCAACTTTTGACTGCAGAGGAATGCTTTGACTAGTGCACGCATGCGTTCTGAGCGTTCATTAACATGTTATTTGTAGTGCAATAAATGTGCGCGATTTTTTTTATGAAACCTTCTCTCCGTGTGGTATCGAGCAAGACTCGAACCTATGATCTTTATGTTACAAGATCAGCGTTCTAGTTATCAAGCTAAACCACCTCACTAACTGAAAATTAAATTTTTCATACGTATTTGTAATATTTTTAGAGAAGCCTGATAATAATTTAATAAGAAATAAAAATTGATCTTTTTCGTTAAGTACTTATAAAATTAAAGATTTATTTGAAAATAAATGATGTCGCATAAACTCAGAACTTTTGCAAAATCTATGATGAAAAGTACAAGAGATAATAATAGAATAATTAAATTTTTAAACTCTTGTAAAATTTTTCATCTTTATAATTTAACTCTTTAGCGTTGACTGTTTGAACGTCTATGACAAACATAAAAAATTCACTTATTTTTAATAAATTTTTAGACACGTCTCATCGAACTTATTAACATGGAAACTGGAATAAAATAAAAATTTCTTTCACGTGTACCACACCAAAGAATTAAAGTCAGAAACATGGTTAAAAAAAAAACCAACCCTTAATCGTCGAATCTCATCGCCCCGGAGCCGCAGTTTGCACGATAAATAATGGTTTTTCCACGCGTCATATCGTAAGCCAAGGTACACGAGTAGTATAAAACGACTAAAACATCTTACATCTTCCTTTTTTATCACGCGAGATTTATCATTTTTGGCTGGCTATGCGTAGGTGTATTCGGAAACCGTTTTAATGGGTTATTCGGGCCGATTTGATGGATTTATCGTGATTTATTGAGATCGAGTTGGCCACGATGCAGGTTAGATCCCAGGTTTATAATATTTATTCATGTCTTTTTTAAAAACCGGATGGAAGAACGCACTGATCTATAAACATTTCAAAATAAGCAGGAAAGCATGTAATTTTTATGACGAGACCAAAACCCACACAAATGTCAAATGAGCGATCGTTTACCGATGCTTAAGCAAACAATTATTCTCGAGTCTCTCCCTTCAAAAAAAAAAAAAAAAAAAAAAAAAAAAACACGGTTTTTCTTTCGAGCTGAGGAATGCTGTGACAAGCAGCACAAAAAAATTCGATTTGAAAAAAAAGTGACGTAATGATTTTTTATATTCAAAGTAAATATTGTTGACTAGACAAAAAAAATTGAAAACGTTGTGAAAAAAAATAAAAAAAAATAAAAAATTTTCAATGATGATACGCATTGAAAACTGTATTTAAAATGCATCTAACAATCAATAAGATAGGTGCAATCATTTATTTGTTACAATTTTTAAAAATAAAATAATGTATAGACACAATTTATGTGTTTTGTGTTTGTATTTTTACTTAATTGTCTTTTATTTTGTGACTTGTGTGTGCAATTTTACTGTATACCTGTTATTAAAAACTAAAGCAATAAATAACTGATGAAATTTAAACAGTTACAACAATAAAATTTAACCTAAATTTAACATATCCTGTCAATCCAAAGTATTTCTAAATTCTTCAATAAAATTTCTCAACAGAGCCTTCACAACAAAACACCCAACTTTTCAAAAAAAAAATCTATCGAACATCTCGAAAGAAGCCACTATCCACCGCAATTAAAATAAATCCATACAGCCTTCCACAATAGACAAAATAAAAATACTTCCCATCCCCTTCCTCATCCCATAAATAGGCGGAAGCGTTCGGTAAACATTCCCATGGAGCCACCCGTCCTACCCGATTTTTTCCCATACAACCTGCAGCGGTGTTTTCCGAGCTATAAATCACCCAAAAGAAAACTAAAAACAGCAAAAAAACTCACGTGAGTGAAGCCGGGCCCTCCAAGCCAGGGGGTCGCTCACCAGTCCTTGGAGCCCGGGCCAGTAGACCGCGGGGTGCCGTGGCTCCGTCCTCTGCTGGAACTGTCCTATACCTGGGAGAGGCAACAAAGGGCAACCATTAGAGATCAATTACTTCCGAGCTCGTATACTCCCGCAAAGCTCGTTATATTGCCCGAAGTGTTAATTGCCCCCGCAGGCTTATCGCGGCGCATCAAACTTACGTAAACTTCAATTATTCACGGCTTATTTGAGATGAAAATTGTTTTATAACATTTGGTTGTTTCAGAGAAATGAGGTACGGTGCACGTGTGAATTATCATAAAAAAATATTTGCAAATAAAATACCGTTAGGTCAAGAATCTTTTGAAGCCAATGAGAGCGAGACTCTTGACAGTGTCAATATTAAACATTGATTTACGAAAACGATTGTAAAGATTCGACTTTATTTAAATTCATAGTCACTTCAAATTTAATTAGTTTATTGTTGAAACTTAACCCTTCGCAGGAGATATTTTTGTTTCATTCTAGTCCTTAAATAAACATACTAAAAAACAAGATTTACTCATAATAATTGTGTCACGTAGGAAAAGAAATGATTCACTGAAAAGTTAAATCTTACGATAACTTTGTCTGAAGTCCCAACCAGCCACGTTGCTAGTTGAAATTCACGACGTCTGCCTCGCGATCTCGTTAACATTTCTTCAATCACAGTAACGCCCTTAGTTCTTATCTCCAATCGTAAGATCAAAGTCTCTAACCAATCCAAACATCGCAGACGTAATGAACTTCGACCGCACTCACAGTTTGCACTGCGCACCGTAATAACCCCACAATTCCCAACAAAGACATTTTACCTGTGGTGGCCGCGAAGCCGGCGTGCATGGCGTATCTCGGTGCCGGCGGCAGGTGCTGTCCGTGCGCCCCGGCCCCGGGTCCCGCGGCCGCGGAGTGCTGCTGGCCCCCCTGGGCCAAGCCCTGGTGCAGGCTCGGCCTCGACAGTATGGTGTCGATGCCATGGGGGTTGCTCCCGACGGAGGTTATCGAGGTGGCCGGGCTGTGCTTCCCGCTGCCCGTCGGCGAGCTCTGTCCCTGGGGCTGCTGGGACTGCGCCTGCTGCTGCTGCTGGGGCTGGGCCGTCGGGCTGGGCTGCTGCTGCTGCTGGTGGCTCCGCTCGGCCATGGAGTGGAGGGCCGCCAGGGGTTGGCTCGCCGCGAGCATCGAACCCGCCGCGGCGGCGTTCAGGTTTAGGAACTGGTGGAGGACGTGCGGCGAGGCGAAGTCGTGGAGCCAGGGCGGCCGAGGGACCGAGCTCGGGGGCACCGGCGAGTGGCTCTGGTTCGGGGGCTGGGGCGGGGGCGAACACGAGCCCATAGACGAGCCCGCCGAGGAACTCCGCTGGTCCGGGTCCAGCTGCTCCGAAGACAACTGTTGGGAAAACAACATTTTTTTTTGGTGGTTCTACTTGAAAAGTGCGAAATCGCAGATGGACAAGAGTTTAAATTGCAAATTCTAACTGTTCCGGAAAGTTGCCCATTTACGATCTTAAAAGTAGACTCGCATTTCTGACTGTAGCTGACGATTCAGGAAACAGGTGATTCTAATCTAGATTCTTATCAGACATAATTAACGTCAAACAATATTCTCATTTGAGGTAAAATTTACTGTATTTTGATTGAATTTTATGGAATATCATAGTTACCACCCCAGTGTTTTGCTTTGATTTTAATTTAGATAAAAGTTGTTTTTGACAGTAAATTGTGTCAACCATTGTCAAAGATCAATTTTTATTAAATCCAATCAGAACAAGCCTGTTTTAACAATGATTACACCAGGATAATTATGACAGACAGATATCCGAACTGATTCGGTTGAAAATACGATCAGGTCTGCTTGTACCGTGCCTGTAATCTAATCTTATCCAAACTGTTCATTGACAAACAGTGTATGCCCTTTGTTGATTCAATCAAAAATAATCTTGATCTTGACTATAGGGTTGATGTGAAGATTTTAATTATTCATTAAAACTAATTTTGAAATGGTCTTATCACAATGGTCTCATTCATATAATCAAATATAATATTTGTGGATCATTTATCTTGAGTCTGAAATCTTTGCACTTATTAACACTGTTGTAATTAAAATCTACTTGTGCAATTGTATTTTTATAAAGACTCTATTGAAATGTTGTAAAAAAGCTTATATGATTGTAACTCCATTTAATTTTAACAATTAATACTATGAATACATGAAATTTTTTTAAAAATGAAGCATTTTGCAAATTTTTCTTTCTTTATTATTCAAAAAGTAAAAACACCAAGTTTTAGACATTAATCAGATATGATTTCACATTATCAGTCTTGGTATATTCAGAGATCCAAAGCTTTTATTCTAGATTCTTTTTATCGATACTTCCTACGAAAAAAGCTATAATAGGGACTGCTCACTAAAATTAAAAGGCAACGAATGAAAAATTTTATCATTAAAAAGTGGTAAAATTACAAATTTGCCTCTCTTAAACATTGAAGGCTCAACTGTCCTTAAAAATACTAAAAAATTAGGCACCCATTCTTGTAACTAAGTAGAGCTTTTAAAAAGTCCTCTCAACTAGTTTCTTTTCGTACTCGTATATTTAAAAACAGAAAAAATCTTTCACCTCCTCGCACAATTCTCACTGTATACATCCCATCGAAATCACTAACAACCGATAAGGTGAAGTACAAACCGAGTGGTGATGCTGTAGCACCTGGTGGTGGTGCTGCTGCTGTAGATGGTGCAGGTGATGGTGGTGGTGGTGCAGGTGCGCCGCGGGCGGAGGCGGGGGCACGCCGGCCGAGGAGCTCCTGGAGGCCCGGTTCTCGGCAGCGGTCGAGCTCGACATGTCGAGCACGACCCCGGTGAGGTGCTCCAGGGTACCCGCGCCCCCTTGGCTCGGTCCCGCCGCGGCGGCAGCGGCGGCCAGGCTGACGATCTCGTTGCTCGCGAGGGCGTCCTCGTCCTCGTCCTCCCTTCCTCCCCTCCTCCTCCTGTCCTTGCTGCTCGGGGACGAGGCGCTCAGGGTGCTGCAGACCATCCTCGCTCCTGAGCCACCGGCCTCGAGGACGGGGAAGATGGACACGGTACTCCCGGGTAAATTCGCATAACCACTTATTTCTCTCTTTTTTAAATTATTATTATTATTCCTGCTATACTCTCATGCGAGCACACTCATGAACAACCCGCGAACAACAACAACAACGAAAAAAGGGCGCGCACTGAGAGAAATTTAAAAAACTCGTAAAACACTGCACTCGCGAGAGGAAGAAGACCTTCCGGTCGGCTCGGCACCAGGGGGCTATCTGGCCGGCGGGCTTCCACCAGCCGGGCCAGCCGTCGGCTCGGTCGCGTGCAGCCGGGCGCGGCTCCCTTCTCCCATTGGCTCTCGCGCTGGGCGGAGCGCGATCGAGCGTCCATTGGCTCCCCACCATCGAGCCAAAGGCGTAACCTCTCAATCTCGCGTTAGCTTCCAGGCTGCAGGCTTCGCTTCTTGTGTTAAGCGTCTTTCATTGTGTGTTTAAACTCGTAATTTATGATGACCCCGACTGAATAAAACTACTGGTGCAACTCTGGTACACTGCGAATCACTGATGAGAGAAAAACCAGGAGCCGGGGAAGGCCATCGATGCCCGATAATTGAGACGTCGGCTCGTTTCACGCGACATAGACTTTTATTAATGACACCTATAGTTGTTGCTGCAAGGGGGAATAGAGAAAGAAGATTTTTAAAAATTTATAGGCGGTTTATTATGGCTGTGTAGCGAGCCGATGTATTTATTGCGATTAGGTTCGGTAAATACCTGCAGCTTTTATTTGCCCGAAGCGCGCGAGTTATTACCCTTTGATGCTCGCATTTCGAATTCGATCCGTAATTTAATGAACCATCCGCGTTATACGTTTTGCTAATTTTCATATTCCCCCTCCGCCCGGCGCGCAATACGGACCGATAAATGATTAATTCGGGTGCACACTATGATTTTCGATTAAAATTCTGGTCGCGCTCTTTCGAACGGATGGTTAGCACGGTAATGTAGCAAAAATTTTTAATTACTTTTGGATGAATATTATTATTCTTTTTTGTTTAAAAGACTAATCGAGTGGTATTTTTTCTTTCTTTCATTGCAACTGCGTATCTTGAGTTTAAAAGCCATGATTATTTTTAAAAAGTCAATTTTAGATTCGATTACGGGACTTTGGGCCATCCCTAATAGCATCAAGAAGCTAAAAGCATAATTTTCCGTCATCGGGTGATAAAGGGAGATTTACAAGGTCCATTAGAAAAACACAATGGGTACGTCCCAATAAAAGTCAGAGCTTCGAAATCGGCTCAATTTCGTAAGCCCGAAAACAGCCGTAAAAAAAAAAAAAAAAAAGCGAGAGTCGATTATTAGCTGCCGTGGGCTGCTGCGCCGTGGCTCTTATATTTTAAAAAAGAGCCCCACGTGTGGAATTAAGAAGATTTAGCGGTAAACAATGAGCCCTGCAGAGTCGGCCATTGTGGCCCTCAACCTTTTTTTTTTTTTTTTCTCTCTTCTGTTCTTCCAGGGCCAGGGCGGAGCTGTCCAAATAGGGGAGGACAGCTGGTCCTATCACTCACGGGGTTTTTATTGGGGGGGGAAGGGAAGGGCCCCATTATACACTTTATTAGTAGAGGCCGGACTCGCAGCGTGAGACGCCAGTGCACTATTATTGACTCTGCAGCAGCGAGCTGAAGAAAAATTTTTGTATTTCGAAGCTATGCTAATCGAGCTACTTTTTCATTTGGTCTTAATTTTATGACTCTACCCCCCTCTCTCTCCTTCTGCTCTTTTTTAATCCGGCGTAAATAAGGGATGTTTGTTTTGAGAGGGGAGGCAGTTTCTTCTGCGCGCGCGAGAGATGTGATTTGTTACGGTTTGATGATTGTTAAAGATGCATTTATTTTTTTTTTTTTATTGTTCTTTGGAGCCAAGGGTGGATCGGTGCGTTGGGATTGTCGCGCGCGATGAGGATTATGAATTTTTTGGAACGGGCGATGGCCTTTCATGAGGTGTGCAAGCGCGCCTTTTATATTAGGTCGATTATGTAGTTGTTTTCAAACTACTGGGTCTGGTTCTCATGAGTTTAATATTATTGTTTGTTTTTTGATTTATAACGAGTGTTTAGCGAGAGTGTTTTTATACGAAAAAAGTTAGAGAGCTCTTTTTTTTACTAACGTGGTTCTTGTGTTACAGAGATTATGATAATCTTATACGGTTAATTTTCATGAGCTGCATTTTTTAACCTTGCTGTGAACTATGTTTATAATGTATGGTAAAATTGTTCTAAAATATTTAAAACTATGAATTTGGCTGGATTTTGTAGATTATATATATTAATTATGCTCATTACGATTTTAGCATTCAAATTTTTGTTTAAAAATATAGTTTTCTGCATATCTCAATTTTTTATTTTTTATCATTACGCAATTTTAATAGCTGAACTCTGGTTTAAAATTTTGTGAAAAATTTTTGGTTTTCATGAGTTTTTCTATTTTTTTTATCTAGACTGTGTTTATATGATCCAAAAGTATAATTTAATTTTAAAACCTTTTTTATGTAATCGAGAACAAAAATAACTTTTCAAATAAGTGTAGCCAGTTCTTAAGTATTATCTATTATCTGATATTGTACGGATCGCTTTTCAACTTTTTCCATTTCAAAATTTCCGGGGTTGATTTTACAAAACCGCATCTGTCTGATTAAACTCTAAAACTCTTCGCTCTTATTAAAATCCAAAAACCAAGCCGCAGCATTTCATCTTATTCTCAAGGAGCAACCAATAAATCCACTTTATGAAAGCGCACCAAACGCAAAAACCAAAACCCCTTCCAAAAGTAATTTTTCCAAGATTTTTCTCCCGCTTTATTATCCGAACGCAGAGTACATAAGCCCGGGCAGGCTCGTTCCAGATAACCTTTTTTTTTTTGTTCCTCTCTACCAAATAGCTTACGAACGAAAATCCCATGCGCGGTGGTAAAAAAAATTTACATAAAGTGTAAGTGCGCAAAATTCATTTCGGGCAATTTGTGTAAGCCCAAAGTGCACCGGTATTACCCCGCTCGTTGTATGAAAAAAAAAGAGAGAGAGAGAGAGAGAGAATGCACGCTTAAATCGATGCATCAGTGTCAGGGTGCATTGTCGCGCATCATATTCCTAACGATGAATTAATGTCGTCGGACTGCGGCTTAAATAGTAACGCGCGCATGATGGATGAGCGTGAACATCATTATTGATATTTTTTTTTTTTCCTCTCGCTTGCTCACTCTACTTCTCGCCCTGGGTTCGGTTTCTTTGTTTTTTTTTCGGGCTTTCGATAAACCCGGTGCGGTCGATGCAATCTGTCAACTTTTAGGTAGCTGATACGTCTTTTTTTTCGTGGTACAAAGTACACAGCGAATTAGACTCTGAAGGATTGATTTTTTTTCAAGGACGAGTTTCATTTTTTCAACCCCGAGAGTACTGTGGAGAATCAAAAATACTTTAAGCATTTTATTGGCGTTGATATTGGTTGTAGAACAAAAATTCAAAATTTCACGATTGAGCATTTAATTGAAATACTGCGATAATTTTTCTTAAGTTTAGAATGATTTGTAGATATTTTTTTTTTATTGTTAGTACGTAAAAATGGTTGATTTCCTCGAGGATTTCCTTTACATCAGTAAGCCGATGTGTTTGATTTATATACTTAATTTATGTTGATTTGGATATTTATATTAAAGATATTAAAATCACTCTTGATGACGCTTATAAACCAAGCATTGGTAATCATTTTTAAATTTTGATTTTATAATTATTAAATGTGTAAAAAACATTTTGCCTTTTACGTATGTCTCGACTACAGCCTCTTTCTACTAAAAAATATGATCGTGTACCTAATGTGTGTAGTTAACAGGTTGTCCATAGGAACATAAAGGAAATTCAGGGAAACTTTGTAGTTTAATTTCATTTTGTACATTGACGATCCTAATGAGAAGTTAAAATTCAAGCTCTATGAAAGAAACTAAAAACACATTCATACTAAAAAAAAAAGAAAAAAAAAAATCTCAACAAAGTTCATTAATTACGATTAAGTAATATCCTACTTAACGGTGTGAAAAAATAGCTCGCTCATAATTAGATCTCGAATGAAAGGAGTCCTCTCCGGACGATTATTCATCGTTAAAGTAGCAGGAATATTCATTTAATCTCATTCAAAGCTCGTTACTTAAGGAGCGCTGCAGCAACATCATCAAGCACTGCACCGACAACAACAACCTTCTTAATTATTTCGAAAAAATTCTCGGGGACAGGTGCCGCCCTCCCGCGAGTTAGATCCATAAATTTCGATGCTTTACGATGGTGGTGGAACGATTAAAAAGGTATAAACGGGTGCCAGAACCGAATGATAAATAATATCGAGGAGGTATAATAAGGTACGAAGAGGAAGGAACCGCGGGCGGTCCGTCGTAACGAGGCATTAATAGGACAGCCGGACGCTCGGGGGCTTTTGACACGGCGAAGCTACCTCATACCTGCAGGTCATCATCGTCAGTCCTTTGAGCTTCGTTCTTTCGTTCATCCTTGGTGCGGAGTTGCTACTTGATTTTTTTTTGTTTGGTTTTGACAGGGGATTTCGAGCCTTGAGTTACAATTTTTTTATTTAACTTTTTTTTTATTTGTGCGTGTTAAAAGAGGACCACACGGGTAAATCAAATCGAGCATTTGCACAATTTAATTTTCTTGTAAAATGATTAACTCGAGGGTCCAGGTATTCGAAAGCATTATTATTGGTTTAGGTAGTTCAAAATTTGAATTTTTTGTTACAATTTAATTAAAGATACAATGAAAACCATTTTTATGAACAAAATATTGATTAAAATTCTAAAAAAAGATCACAAAATTTACTATGACGCAGCTATAACTTATAATGAATGGATCTTTTAAAATGTTCAGGTGAAATCGAATTTTTTAAAAGAGTTTTATGATTGTGGTAATAGTTTGAATGTTATTACAAAAATTTTTAGTTTTTTCAATTAGTTAATAATACAGTGTTAAAATTAAAGCCTACAAGGGTTCTAAAAAAGACAAGTACCATTCAAAGTTGTGAAAACAGTTAATTTGGCAACAATTTTTTTTATTGAATCCATAAAAAAAATTTTTACTATTCCAAGACATGTTTTTCACAACCACATAAATTCAAGTTTTTAATAAAAATAATATATTAATTACAAAATGATCCTAAACGAGGCCTGGTGGCTCAGTGACAAGAGTTGACTACTTGTAATTTGATAGCCAGTTCATTCAAGTAAAAAAGAAAAAAAATAATAGATGATCCAAGAAATCACAATTTTTTACAATCAGAAATTGAATTTCAAGAATCAAAAATTTTTTAATACTATAATTTTTCTGTGAATATTTTTTGCATTTATCGCTTTAAATTTATTACAATACCTTAACCTTTTTCTTCTTTTAAAGCCACAGTCAAAAAAATTGACTTTCATCACAAACCGACCAAAAAATTCGACTGACATTCGAGAATAAAGTAAACACCAAAACCGGAAACTCTGCCTACAAAACGATCATCATCGTCATAATCAACAGTCCTGAGAAAATATCTCTCGAAGGGAAGGCTTGAAAAGCCGCTGTCGTAGTGTGCGGGTCACGACCGTAGTCGGGAAAAACGCGTCCACACACACGCATTAAACGATTAGGGACGAGGACGACTTCGGAATAAAGAAGGATCCAGCAACAATGCACCTTTTTCCCCCGTCAAATTAGCCCGGGAGCGTTCGTGACTTCTTTTTTTTTTTTTCTCTTCTTCTTCTCCTCCTCTCTTCTGTACGACGTCCCCGGGCTATACAAATACGGCGGCGTCTATTATGAGCCCGGGTTGACGCGGCGGGTAAAAGAGCACCAATTTTTGTATTGTCCTGCTCGCGCGCTCTTTTTGTTAAAACTCCCCCTGGCTTCCGGTCCAGCCCACCGGTGGATGGTGATGATCGGGGATTATTGTGCGGCGGTAGTGGAAGAGGGAGGGGATTATTTATCGTGTTTATATCGTGTTTCGCGCTAAATACCCGCTGTGTGGTGGTGTGTGTGTGTGTGCGTTTCATACGGACTGCTTCTCTAACTCCTGATTGATTTTGATTGATTGGCTGGATGCGTGCTTTATTGCCGGTGACTGTTGGAGAGGAATTTATTTTTTTTTGTAAGGGGGAGCTGGGGGTATTGTGCTAGGAGACACCAATTATGTCGTGATTCTTGATTCTTCGCGCTTTATTACATTGTGCTTTAAATATTTTTCCGACGAGGGGATTTACACCTTTACGAGCTGAGCGCATGACTATGGTAGTTAATCGCTTCGTTGACTTTGAGTGCGCGGGGTTTGCTTTGTTTAAGGACAAAAAAAATTATCTGTTGTGTATTAAAAAATTTCGAGTACACGAGACAAATTTTTTTTTTCTTTTATTGAAGAACGGTACCTTGATGGTATTACTGCAATAATAATCGAATAATGGAATTTTTTGATTATACATAAATGGTATTGACGGGATTCGAATCAACACTACTTTCAGTATTGATCCAATACTTTTTTGCCCAAGCTATGGAGCTGTACAAAAACTATGAAGAATTTGATCGATTATGATTAAAACTTAAAATAGATTTTTGAAACAAAAAAAAAGTTAACATTTAGAAGTTTCCGTAAATTACTTATTATGGTATAAAAAAGGATCCCATACAGAGGCTTCATGGTTATTGGAATAAAAAAATTTATAATATACATTTCTTTATTGTTGTTACTCATTTATAGTTATTTTTCTATTATTATAGTTATAAAACTGTTATATTATTTATTAAACATAAGTGTCTATTTTCAGAATTATTTATTTACTTAATTTTTTTTTTAATTTCAGACCCCATTTTATACATTAAAACAAACTGTAAACAGATTCTGAATAAAATTCATTCAACTTCAGCTGTCTTAGAAAGATAATGAAGTGATAAATTTTGTAAGTATACATTGATGGATTTTGTTTATTCTTGTACTGCTTATAATAATAGAAATTTGTTTTAGATAAAGTACATTGTTCGAGTGTCCGGATACATTTCAAATTTTTAGAAGGAGGAGTCGCAGCTCAAAGGACAAAGATCAAGTTTAAAATGCCGAGAAGTAGAAGATCATTGTACGACTGACACATTGAATCCCCGAAAACTAAAATTGCAACACTGCACGAGTTTTCGAAAGAAATGTACGAAGAAAGAAAATTTCGGAGGTGGGAAGAGACGAATTTTTTCTCAAAAAAAAGTCCCCAAATTTCGATAAATACAATGTATAATAGAGTGTAAAAGCCAAGCGCGATGCACCGGCCGGCTTAGCTGGCTTTCATTGTCCAAAGTGACCGTCCCGGTCGTTGGGGACGATCGACTCGTAAAATTTTCTGAAAGGAGAATGAAACAGCTACCTACCTACCTACCTACACACTATGGAAAAAAAAAGAAGGAAGAAGAAGAAGTAAAGTAATAAACTAAGCCGAACAATTCAATCTCCATAAAAAGCCTTCGAATTATACGGCAAATTGAAGCGGGATATCGAAAAATGATTGCAGCGCGCGTGTCGGCGGTAGGATTTGAGCGATTATTATTTACATTTTTATTAAAAACATTTACAACTCATCCCCCCCCCCTTCCCCGAGCGGGGAATAAATCCGGGGAATTCAATTATCTCGGGTAATCCAGCAATTATGGCGCGAGGATTTTGGTATAAGGGGATGAATCCGTAAGCCGCGCGCCAGAGACAAACCCGACCAGACCTTCTCCTTGCAAAGCCTGCTGCAGCTCCTGCGAATCGTCTGATGTAACGGCTGCGTGTCCGTCATAGACGCGCCGCCCCTAATAAGCGTGACGAATCTGCGACGCTTTGATCTCCTTTCTTTTTTTCTTTTTTCATCAAATTAATTAGCTTCGTTTATTCATATCTTGGTGGCTGTCTTACTGTGTTGACCTGTAGGTTTTTTTGCTCGACGGAGTAGTTTTTTTCAACGAAGAAACGGTTTTTATGCATTTTTTTAGAGAACAAAAAAAATTAACGGAAGATTCAATTTTTGTCATGTCAATTGCTAAACCCCGGAAGACATTTACTTGTGTTTTTAACTAATGTTTATTAGCCCTCAAGGAATCTCAAAAATTTGATCAAGTATTTACAGACTTTGATGGTGCTGTAAATCATCAAAAAGAACAATTGTGTCCATAATAAATCCTTAGAAGAACTTATAATTAAATTTTTCTTAATATGCCAAGTCCTTAAATCTAATATTTTATTTACGTGGAACCTGTACGTTTATTTGGATCAAAACTAACTAATTGAACTTGGATTTTTATCGCATTCGAATTTGGATAATACAGGATTTTGTGGAGATTCATAAGAAACAAGAATCATGCACTTCATAATCAGTATTGTCACTCTTTCAAATGATTCAAGATCTCTGTTTTTATTTAATTCTTTTAATTATTATAAAGTGCAGACCCTCAAAGAAACTGAATAAGAAAAACAAATTAATGTAAAAAGACTAATTTGATTTTATTTTTTTATATTTTTTTATAAAATTATGCATTTACCAAAAAAATCATCTTAGAAACGTGTATGAAAAAACTTACACAGTTGACATTATGGTTGAAAACTGAAAAATTAATCAAATTATCTTAAACGATGACTTCAATTCAATGTTACTCTTTCATTTTTTGGAGTTTACAAAAACCATTTCAATCTTTATTCATGATGAATTTTTTATACTGACTTAAAAAAAGTTATAAATTGTTTAAAAACTCTGCCACGTAATTATCAACCTTAATCTGTCTTCGTAACAAAACTATGAATACATTAAAACAAAATCTTGCTTACAATTCCGAGAGACTAGTTTAGATTTCGGATAATTTGGTAGCCACCTATCGTCAACTATAGAAATCGAAAAATTGAATATTTTTTTTTCTCACCCCCAGACGTAGTTAATTTATTTTCACCATAAAGTTCATATCGACCAGTGCAATCTAATCCAAAGCGGTTATGCACAATTGAAACGAAAATTTATCAAACTTTATTCAAATGAGTACGGGTGCGCGTTATCAATGCACGAATTTCGCACGTAAATTCGTCACGGTGTCGCGTCCCGTTAGCCAGTGAATTTAAAATCGAAGATAATTCATTCGGCCGCACCCCTGGAAAGTGAGTCTTATCAGGAAGAATCGCGGGATAAAAACCGGGGGATCGGGGGCCCGCTCCTGGAGGCTTAAGAGCCTAGGGATGTTGTAAGCACCACCAAAACCGCTGTGTAACGCGACAAATTGAGCGGGATTAGAACATCCCCCAACCCACCCCCGAGCTGAGAAGTTTAGACGAGAGAAAACGACCCGAGTAGTCTATTTCGGTCTCATGATAAATAAATGTTCGACAAGGACCGGACATTATTTAAACCTTATCGAGTTTCCCTGCAGCGCTGCTCTCGTGCAAAATTCATGTTCCTCCTCCATCCCACGAGAAGGCTGATGAGTTTTTAAGCATGAATTCGTCGTCGCGCATCGACTTTACTTAAAACTCAGGCTGACAAACGCGAGAATTATTGCCGGCACGCCCGACACTACATACGCGGGGAGGATTTTTCAAACTCGCTTAGAAGTTGAACGGGCTGTTACAGCCTGCAGGCTTCTTTCCCGGGGACTATGACTTACAAAGTTATTGGAAGGTTATGTGATGGAGGAGGGAAAGGACTCTTTGAAATTTATACGCGTGATAGTTTGTTGAGAAACACGTGTTTGGGATGATTGTTTAATTTTTGAAATTTTTTTTTTTTATTAATGTGGTCTTTATAGTAGTTGTTTATTTCCTGGTTAACGTCTTCTCTGGGGCTCTGACAAAGTTCTTAAACGAAATCTTTGGTAGTCCCGGAGGGAATGTATCGTCAGAAAAATAAATTATTTAAAGTTTTGACTGCGTTATCCAAGGTCAAAAATGACTTGTAATATATTAATTGAATCAAAAGTTGTTCTATTATAAGTTTTTTGTTTTTGGTTATAATCTGCAAAGACATCGACTCAAACATGTAATTTTCACAACTTTTATACAAAAAAGGGTTTTTTCGATTGAATTTTCTGTGCTTTCATATTAATAACACAGCGCAGCTTAATGCAGTATTTGCAGTTTATCAAGTATTTGTTTCAAATTTTTTAGCCGGTAATAAATATTTGACAAATTATTAATGAACTACTTTTGTTTTCAAGTATCGTCCTTCTGGAGACTTCGTATTCAACGAAACTTTATAAAACTCCAATTAATGAAGAAAAATTATGATTTTTTTTCATGACGAGAGATCGTAGAACATCCCTAAGTAGAGAAGATTCCATATTTTTTTACAAGTTACCCAAAATGTTTGCAAAAATTTATTTTGCAAATGTAATATAATTTATAAAATGTATTTTTTTTTTCATTTACATATTTTTAAGTAAAAAACTCGAAAAAATCAATTGATTCACAGTAGCCATTGAGAGTTTTTAACTGATAAATAAGGCGATCTTCATCCCACAACGACGTGTCACATCAGCGAAAAAAAAAAAAAAAACTACCACAGCAGCTTTAGAAACAGCTGGTGTTTAATCCAAAGAAAGAAAAAAAAAAAAGAGTGTAGATGCTGCGGTTAGCGTAAACTCGTCGATCATCAACCCCTCCCCGAGGCGCAGGTCCGCCCTTAGCCCGCTTGAAAATCCCCGGGTCTTTAGTTTGAACACCGCCGGTGGTGCATTGACTGACTTATCTAATCTAATTTAAATGCGTGCGCCCGGATTTAACGTCCCTTCTTCTCCTTCTTACTTTTCTCACTCCGTCTGTTGGAGACGATTTTTTACAATCGGCTTATCGCGCGCTTTTCTCTCTCTCTCCCCCGCGCGCAACCCGGACAAATTGCCCGGATCATTTTCCCCGAGAATGGTAATATTACGGGAGATTCTACCCCCGTCTTTTGAACGGTGTAGCAAAAAAAGGGTTTCTTTTTCGCGCTTTTCTGAGCGTCGATTTCCACTGGTGATCTTCATCCTAAGTGGAAAGCTCTTTTTGTTCAATCGTTGAGTTAATTCAGGCTCATTTGAACTTTTTTTTTTAAGTTTTTTAGCTAATGATAAGAAATTTATTGGTATCTATTGTTTGTAAATACATGAGTATTTCAGAATTTTACGTATTTTATTATTGGTTTTAAGACTGTAATAATTATTATAACTACAAACAATTTTCTACTCTAGTTTTTTCTTCAAATAAGCTTTGAAAAAAAGGTAATTTAAATACTTAAAAACTTTGTATATATTTTGTGTTTTTAAATAAATCAATGGCTTTCATCAGCCAAGATTTTGAGTAAAAGAGCGTCGAGAACAATTTGATTTATTTAAAAATGAATGGGCAAAGAATTCTTTCATTGATTGTTTTGTTCTTATTTGATTCTTACAAACGGTAAAAAATTATTTTAAACCAAAAAAAATGTGAGGAAGTATCTATAATTTGTATAAAAAAAAAAATTTACTTAAAAACCTGCATTACATTCAATTTTTCTTTTATATGTATATTTTGATTTAAATAAAGTTTTAAGCGTCAGAAATTGAACTCAAGATCCCTTGAACTCTAGACGAAAATCAGAGCATGGGTCTATATATTACCTCCTCTCTGAAACAAGCTCATTAAAGTCGTTCAAAATTTTTGCAATAACTATTTCACAATATACGAAAAATATTATAAAAAATTGATTTTTTTTTTTAAATCAAAAATAAAGCTACTGCTTCATCATTTATAATTTTTCATTTTACTACTTTTGAGTACTGCGTACTCATGTCCATGAAGAATAAAAAATAATCCCTGCTTATATCAAACGTATGAAACTTTGTGTATTTATTTAGAGAAAATATACTTGTGACAATAATTTTTCAAGTACCTCTGACGAAAAAATCTAGGAAATAAGAAAAGATCAAATATACAAGTCTACGCTGTTTTTAAATTTTCCTCGAATCTGTAACAGTTAAAAACCTCGTCGACTCACACTGCCACCCTTACCGTGGACAACAATCATTTCGCACCACTGTACCAAGAGCCAAGATCTCAATCTCCTCCTTTTACACCCGCATTAAAAACCCAAAATCCCAGTCCATAATAAAGCCCCGCAGATACAGACAACAAAGAATAACCCGTGTCGCATCGTGCGATAGCCGGTAAAAAGTGCAGCTTCCCAACCTCGCTCCTCTGGGGTGGGCTTGGTGGTAAGGTGCCATAAACAAGTGCTTACCGCAATCTAATGCGTCTGTAATGGTGGAGCGCAGGAGGGGTGGTTCCAGGCGCGCGCGTATCTCGCCCGATTTAATTACTATGTAAATGTCGCACCACCACCATCGCCCGGGCCGCCCCTTTCGGAGTTACTTTCCCTCCTCCCACCCCCCGATGTCCTTAATTACTTTGTACGTTATATTATGGGAGGTAGGGGGTGGGAGACTCCATTAGTCCCTTGCTTTTCTTCCGTCCTTCCGTCCTAACTGCTGCACCAACTGCTGGAGACGTTGTTTTCGGCTTTGTTCGACATTACTTATTCAGGATTCAATTAGGAGGGAGACCAAGACCGAGGAGGAACAGGAGGAATCGATATTTTTCGGCGGAGAGATAAGAGCTGGTCACTTTGTCAAGGGCTGCGAGCTGAGATCCTACCGGGGAGATAAACGACGATTATTCTTTTATTCGCACGCTAGTGCAGGGGCTAGGAGGAGGATATAAAAAATGCCGAGTAACAGTGAAGAAGGAAGCTGCCTCGTCACAGCGGCGGTGTTCTCGATTTCCGCTCTTTGGTGTTGTGATTAATGGACCGCGGCTGGATTTATCGTCCGTGGAATGCAATCGTTAGCCGAGATTATTTTCACGAGGATAATCACGTCACTAATAGTCCCCCGAGGATCCTTGTGGCACCTACACGGGAATTTTTTTTCGGGTTGATGAACTCTTTGGTTGATGGCGACTGGCAGAGAGACGATTTTGGAGTATTTTGAAAAATTCGTGTTCCAAGTCTCATACATGAACAAAGAGGATGCAAGAATCCAGTATTGTGGGAGCCCATTAGATTTCTAAATCGTCCTTATCTCAAACTGGTAAAATGACCTATTTGAGCAGGATTTTGTGGTTGAGTAAATTTGGTATAAGAAAACAATACCCAAACTATCATGAAAATCTGGGATCCAAAGGGGCCGAGATTTCTCCTTGTGAGTAAAACGAATTTCGTTATAACTTTTTTTATTTTTTAATTAAACTAAATTTAATTATAAAAAGAAATTAAAATATTAATAATTGCATTAATAATAATAATTTAGTTTGGGAATCAGAAATATACATAAGAAATCATTTTAATAATATTTTATTTTTCTGCAAGTCTGGGAATCGAATCCATCGACAATTATTAGACCTATTTTTTTTTTTTTTTGCCTAAAGCGTTGATCAAACTTACGCAGTCTAGAATCGAACTCATTAGAGTGTCAAGCAGAGTGTGAAGCATTGCTCCAATGACGCAACTGATGAATACCAATATCTTTTAAAACTGTTTCATTCTGTCAAGAAGATGTGTTTACAGTGTAAATAGTACGATCCTTTATTTTGTCTTAAAAATATCATAATAATTGTCAACCTCAAAACATAGAGAAAAGTTACTTATTAACAGTAACAAGGTATGCACATACGAATGATCAACAAAAGTTACATACATCATCTAAAAGATAAAATATTCATCAAATCTGTTAATGAAACATAAAAATAAAGAGATTTTTTTTCATTAAAAAAAGGCACTCATGACGAAAATTCACAATGACGATTAGTTGAACTTACAGTCTGCAATATCACCTCTTCTACACAACATGACCAGATTTTTCTCCCTACTACCAAATACAAAATTTTTCATCCCAACCCAAGATTCCAGATACAAAAACTGTACATCCTGCATAATGCATAGATCGTAATGACTTCAAATCTCAGACTAGTTTAACTTAGCAGGGGTAAGTTCGACTAATGATTGACAAGCAAACACCCTTAACAATCCGTTCTCGACACCAGTCGCAAAGTCAATATTGTGCAACTAAAAGCCCGCGCGCACAAAGGACGCGTCGGGTAATCCAAGACAAACTAAAGGGGCGCTTTTTTTTTTATCTGCGACAACATAAACTCGAACTGGGAGGGAAAATAGTAGTCATCGCGCCCCTGCGGCCGTGGAAGCGAGACGTGAGTTATGGCTGCTCTGTGATATCGATGCATCAATTTGGCTAAACGAAGGATTAATTTAATAACAAGTCGAGGGGAGGAGCCGCCATACACCCGCGCAGCAGCAGCAGCGATGATCTATTATCACCGAGCCGCTCGGGGGAGCCGGCAATGGCACTTGTGCCCCGAACAAGTGCAGCGCACCAGACTCTCTCTTTATTTTTTTGGCCCTGCTGTAAGGTTTCTTTGTGATTCATCCGCCTCCCGCGGTGTTAATTGTCCTTTTCGTTTTCGTGATATACGATTTTATTATCCAAGCGGAGTTGTTTGAAGAGGGAAGTTTTGAAGATTGCTCGAGATTGAGTTTTGAGCTTTTTTTAGTATGAATTAGGGTAGTTAATTTTTTAATCTGAGTTGGATGCACTGGTCTTTCGAGTAACTATCGTTGAATAAATTTGCAGACTGTTTTTTAAATTATTTTATATATACTTTTTTAACTTAAAGATTTAATAATTTTTACCCTCGAGTCTTTTTAATATAAAATTTAAGATAAAATGCATATCTCTTGTTTCATCTATCCCTGGAACATCCACCTCAAAAATAAAACTTATTAATTTTCAAAAATAAAAAAAAATAAAAATTTTCCAGTACCACCCTGGGGTATAAAACAAAAACGCGCGCGTAAATAAAAAAAAAATCCCAAAAATAAATCGCACGAAAAAACGAGCTTTTTTTTTTTTAAACCGAGGGGTCGGAATCCATCATCCCGGATGTACGATCCGCAGCACGAACGCGGGTAGAGTCGGGAAAAAGGGCATTCGGGGGTCCATATCTCGCTATTAGTAAATTGTATACGCGGGCTCGCGTATCTTGATGTCGCGGAGCGGGGGGGGGGCAATATACGACAGGCGATATAGTAAATGCAGCGGTGCCAGCCGCGCGTCAAAGAATAATTATAATGGGCAGCTTTACGGTCGGGTTGTATCGCGGGCGGGGGGCAATTGAATCTCGTTACGCAGCCGCGACGCAGCAATTAGATAACGAACCCGCCCGCGACCGGGGCTAAAAGGGCACGCGAGAAGGAAGGAAGAAGAAGCGATATCGTAAAGCTTCGTAAGCGGCGAGTGTCCGACCCACCCTCTAATGGACCATAACCGAGCGGTATACTGACCACTGTCCGGAGACAAACACCCTGCTCTTCCTCTTTTTCTTGAGGTTATAAATTTTCGGCCCTTCCCGAACGCCGGAGACCGACTTGTATCTATTGTTTTCTATTTTAGCCCGCTTCTCTAGACGATCTTTTTATGGCTGGGTATTAATTGTTTTTATGGGGGTTTTTCCAGAGTTTATCTTTTTTAGTACCGATTGAAAGTCCTTCTAAGTGTAATTGTGTACTTTTGAAATTTTTCGATCAGCAGTTTTAAGACTTGTAAAATTTTTTTTTCTTCTTTTTTGAAGGTTTTATAAGCTCACATAAATGCTAATAAGTTGATGCTTAAAAATTTTTCTAAAAACGGACTTCCGTTTTGAACAAAATCTAATCCTTGTAAGTATGAAAATTGAGTTTTTCTCTACTTTCGTTTTGAAAGTTCTATAATTATCAGTATGTGCTTTAGAGTTGCGACATCTTAATAACTTTAACTATGCTTTTGCATTTAAGTTAAATACTCAAAATATAAATATTTTGATGATGATTTTCATTAAACAAATATATTTTAAAAATTGAATACTTATACATATTTCTAAATATTGAACAAAACGAAAGAATTCATATTAATAAAATCTTTACAGTTCACATAGGTTACAACGCAAAGCATTAAAAAATCAAATGAATATACTAAAATTTTTATCGGTAAAAAAATTTTAAAAATTTTTCCTGCTCGAACCATTTACTTTTTATCCGTAAAATTTTTACAAATAATAAATCGGTTCGTTTGAAAAAAAAAGTATGCATGCTTTTATAGAGGAAAGGGTAGGTTGAAGCAGGATAAAACAAAATTGTAAAACCATCCGGATGATAAAAAATATTATCCGGCGGGATGAAATAACGTCGTCGGAAGAATCTATTGCGATTATTTTTGAGTTAAAAAAGAAATACGTGATCCTCGTTTTACAGATGATGCAGTGCGGAGATTTTTATTTTATCTATCCTGAAATTTATGATACATAAATAATACCTCCAAAGTAAACGTAAAATAGATAAATAAACTTTCATCTTTTGATGGATTCGTCATTTTCATGTCATACGATAAAGTTTAGCTTACAAACATGCATAAGCATATAGTCCAACAAGAATCTATGGTGAACCTAAAATTTTTTGCGGGAAGCATAAAAACAACACGTACTTATGTATATGACCCTCAGAAATCCGAATTTGTTATTATTTTTTTCCAAAAACCCCGGCGTCAGGTAAAAAAATCAAAAAGAATTGAATTTTTAAATTCATTTTTCTAAAACGAAACTTTGGAAACAAATTTTTACCAAAAATTTCTTGCATATGTTTTGCTTCTTATAGAGATATTTGAACTTGAATTTTTGCGTCGCTTTCTAAGATTTTTTCAAAAAGTTTAAAAATCCATAAACGAAAGGCTCTTGATTATTAAAAAAATTCAAGTCAACGCCAACCAAGAGGGAATCTCGGGCAGCCATCAAGAGAATTGCAGTAACGAATTTTTATTGCCATCATTCTGGTTAACATTAACTCCAGCTTCAACTAACAACTTTGAAACATTAAAACTTATAAATCTTAACGCCATAAATATTTTCAAAGTAGAGATTTATTGACATTTATTCATTGACATCAGCACCAAAATTACAAGTCTTATTAAATATCAGAAACGTCTTTTATAAAACGAAAATATGGTGCTCAAAACTATGATCATAATATTTTTTTCCCCTAATCTATTCATAAATAATGTAAAAATATTTTATTATTTATCAATTTTTCATTTGTACTCAAATAAAAATTTAGTAAGACATTGTAATTATTTATAACTCTAATTTAAGTTTGGTAAAAATATTTTTTTTTACTTGGTTACATATTACAATTTTCATATTTCACTTTGTGTATAAGAGTAATCAATTCTGTCAAATCTTACTATATATCATACCACTCATATCCTGACATTCAACACAATCAAGCAATTCAAACGAAAGCTGCACCTCACTTTGCAAACGCACTCGACCCCATCGAAGCTCGCGAAAAAAGGAAGATTTAAAAAAAAAAAAAGAAAAAAATGCTTCTGCAGCACGTCGGTTAGGAAGTTGATTGAAAAAAACTGCGATCATAAATCCAGTCCCGTGATGTACAAACCTCAAAAACGAAGGTAGCCAAAAAAAAAAGGAGGGGAAGAGCAAGATCGAATCAATAACGAAAAAAGAAAGCAGCATCCAATACCAAAAGACAGGCGCGGGGATTCATCAATTACGGAGCATAAAAAAGTGGGGGGGAGGGCAGTTCCCGAAAAATAAAACAAAACCCGAGAGAGAGGAGGGAACACAGCAGCATGAGAGTAGTGGGTGGGTAATATTTTACCAGCGCGCGCCGCATCGACGTTTGATATTCGCTGGCGCCGCGGCGGACCGAGATTTACGAGGCAGATATGTGATCACAAAATGGCCGGGCAGCACTAAATCAAAATACTCTGTGCGCGCGGCCTCGGCGGGCTCTCGAGGCTGCATTGGAAAACATCCGACATTATTATTGGGACTTTTATTGGATCGGAGTCGAGCGCGCCTGGGCAATAAAGTTTAAACGAGCCTGCCCCCCAACATAGCGCCGGCGTGTAATTTCGCGCCCCAAACTATACTCTCCCACTCTTATGTATGGCTCCATTACGTTTTAATGACGCACTGATATGACTTTTCAATTCTGCCGGGTACCCGGCGTTGTTATCTTTTTACCAAAAAAAAAAAAAAAAAAAAATATCGTCTTTTTTATGGGGGTGTACCTGCAGGGGGTGCTAAAACTGTCTTGCAGGTTTTGGATTGAATTTTTTTTTTTTTTTTGCGGGCTGGACCGCGAGCTTGTAACGGGCTGCAGTTTCTGTTTGACGTGGAAGAAAATTTTTTTTTTAGGGTTATTTTTGCATTATTTTCATGGAGAATCGGGATTCATATTGTTAAACAGTTGCAACTTTACATTTTTCCAGAAAACTGCAATAAATATGAGTAACCAGTACAATATCCAGTACCTTCAATAGTATAGCTTTATCTTACAACTTTTTATATCATTGTAACACTACTCCAAAAAAATTACACAGTCATGAAACTATAGAAAAAAAATTAAAGTTACTCAAGTGCCAAAGCTGATTTGGCTCGCACATTGTTTGCAATCTAAAAGTTGCCAATTCGAATCTGACACCATTTCGGACAAAAGCTATAAGCTTGATACGTTAATAGTACGTCAACTAAATGAAAATTTCTCATAAAATATATATTGAAAAAAAAAACATAATTTCTCCTTGCTTTTCAAGAATCTTTGAAAACTGTAAATATTTTTTTTTTTTTTTTTTTTTATCGCCATAATTGTCTATAATTGATTTTTAAAAATCGTTGGTAATTCGTAATCTATGAGGTAAATTCTGACTTTTATATATTTACCGAGAAATTAAATTTAATAAACATAAACAAATATTTCCAATACGCATGTAACTTTTTATGTATGTTTATGTATAATTATGCTACTCACCTTGCAGTGTTTAAAGTAAACCAAATTATTTATTTAAGCTTTTATTAATATTTTGGTTTTTCAATCATCAATAAGAATTACTCAAATAGTTCAACGAACGCATACGACTTTACCAAAGACATTTTCACAGGTGCAGCAATCCCACGGTATTCATATTCCTATAAAGCTTCAACCACGAAATTTCCCAAAGAAAGCGTGAAAGTAAACAAAATTTTGTTCTCCTTTCCCAAAACATTTCCTCTATTTTTTACACAATCACCCCGCGAGTACACGGATCATAACAGCGCATACGTGGTGTAAGGACAAAAAGCCTGCGAGTGTCATAATAACCCGACACTGATATTTCCTCCGTGAAGAGGGGAAGGAAGAAGAGGCAAAAAAAAATGAGGCGATGAGAGTACTTTGGACACACTTTTTTTTCCGTTCGCCTGCCGGGCAAAGTATAGAAGGAGACGACGCGGAAGAAAAGAAATACGTTGTTTTTTCCACAAACACGCGAGGTTGCGAGCCGTGTTGACTCAACAAACACGCCGCTGAAAAAAAAAAAAAAAAAAGAGAAGGAATCGGAATCGAGTCTCGATGTCGCCTTGTTATTCTTTGCCTTTCAATAATAAAGCCCCGATCAACATCGAGTTTTATATACGCTGTTATGAACATCGCTTTGAGCTGAGCCTGCATCGGAATAACCTGCGCGACATTTTTTTTTTTTTTTTTCATCCTCCGCACCCGATCTTTTTTTTTTGTATCGGATAGTCTTAAACCCTAGTTTTGATTTGAGAATCCACATTTTTATCAGAATTACATTCGTAGCATACATAAGTAAAATTAGAGATTGTAAAATTGTCATTGGTTCATGTGATTTTTTCTACTTGTGCGACATTTTTTGTTTACCTTTATTTATTTATTTATTTATCCAGAAATATATACACCTTGTGAATCTGCAGAGACACTTAAGCGTCTGTACGCAGTTTTGGCACTATTAAATGTAATCACAAACTTAAACTTAAATAAAGATTAAAATAATTATAAATATAAATAATTAATTTAGTTTAATACAAAATTGATAGACATGTATGTCAAAATGATTGCTATAGAATTTCTTTTAAAAATATAAATATAAATTCACTAGTAGTGTATTTTCTAAGTCGGAACTTCTTGTCGAATCCAGTTTTTGATATTATTTATTGTTCTTTAAAAAATGAATGTATATATTACAATGTAATAATTAGATACTGAACAATAATCAAACAAAAATTATCTTTTAATAATTAATGCAGATTATGATTTATGCAATAAAGATAGATTCGTTTAACTTATCATAATGTCCACTGATTTATATGATTATGTTCGAAAAGAGAATGAAAAGAGTAACTTTGCGACGATGATGAGCTATCAAAGAAATTCTTCAGCCGTTTTAGTGATTTGCAAAACTCGAATTTTAACGGAGTATTAAAAAAAGCGTCATGACGACAAAATGACAAGCAGTAATTTTCGGTTCTCCTAAAATATATTTTCGTCAATGATCCACGGCTAGTTATGGCGTTGCAGTCAAGCTTTTGTGCTTGGTATTTTTATTATTTTTTCATGCAGTCTCGAGAGCTCGAAAATAAAACTCGGTCGTTAAGATTAAAACGAACGCGCGGGATCTTCCACCTGAGCTTAATGATCAATTAATCTTAACAAATATAATAAAACAAGACAATCGAAGTGATTTCTTGGTCTCGTAAACTTACCGTAAAAGATTATCATCTATATTAAATGATACGACTTTTTAACGTGACTCTCAGGATTGATTGATCGTCAAAGTATAAGCTTTAATACTCAACGGAATCCTGCAGTTAAAGTCCCATTCCTCTGATCCTTGTTGATGTTTACTGGACGGACCTAACTCAAATTATTTTCGTTTGAATATTCAATTGTATCTGTGTAAATTGTAATCAAAAATTAGCTTACTAGGAAAATTAAAAGGTTGTAATATTTATTGCACATTGATTGTTACTATTTTTCAATTTTTAATTAAAAAGTATCGATGAAACTTAAATAATAATAATAATAGTAAAAAAAAAATAAAGAAGTATAATTGCTTTTTGACTATAGTTATTTTTAAAAATTTATTATTCAAACTGAGATAATTTAAATATTTTATTTACTAAAAGTAACTGACAATGAGTATATCGATTAATACTCATAAGACTAAAATGCATTTCTGAAACCATCACCTAACACGTTCGTTCGAATGTCAATTGTATCAACAAATATTATAGATTCAACATAACAATTTATAATTTTCTTTAGCTCTTTTTATTAATAAGGTAAGTGTGCCTAATATGGCCCTGTGCCTAATATGGCCCCCCCTGTTATTTTGAATATGCTAGTTATGCGGCATCTCTGCAAGGTAGGAAGAAGTCAAAAACACTGAATTATGAAGTTTTCAGTTGTTTAGAACATTTTAAAATTATTTTTGCGCACGCCTAATAGCTAAAAATCGTTTCATATACCTCCGTTATTATTTTACGTTGTAATTAAGTGCTCTGCCAAAATATTTAGACGCACCTGATCAAAATTTGAATAAGTAGCTTCGATTCGTTATTGTTTCAGCTTTAAAACGCGACCTTAATTTTTGTTCAATTCGTTTTCTAATGGGTTTTATTCTTAAATAACTTTTTATTATGCAGAGTAACTAATATGGCCCCCCATGAATTAGTAGAAATACCGATATTAAGAGTCCTTAGTTTCATGTTTACTTTTTAGAAAATCCTATCCTAATGTTATTTAAGAAAAATAAATTTAATTGTTTCAAAGCTCTTTTTCATTTTATAACCAAAAAAGCATTCTAGCTCAAAAAAAAAACTTTGACCAAAATTTAAAGTTGAAATTTTTCTACTGGTTGCAAAGCTTTCAAAAACATTGTAAAAAAGGCTTAATTTTTAAATAAATCATTTTTAAAATAATAACAATTTTGAAGTTTTTAAAATCTTACATACTGATTGATTTAAAAAGTAGGAACAAATTGCAATTAATTAACTACTTCAAGGGGGGCCATATTAGGACACAAATTTTAGGTGTCTTAAAAAACCGTGTTTTGGTAAATCCTCTGGCATTTGAAGCTCATTGATCAAAATCAAACGTGTAATGTCTCATTTTAAAGCTCTTGAATTAAGCTTTAAAATGAGACCTTACCCGTCAAAAAATATTGATTTGATTGGCCACAACGTCGATTCTCGCTTAGGGGGGCCATATTAGGTACAGGTACCTTACATAAAATTAGAATTTTTTTTTAATTTGATAAATAAACCGAATGGTTTATTGTTCATAATACCAATTCATTTTTTACAATAATCTAACGGTATACTTGAGTGTGATCTGCAGGATATTATTATAATAAATTGACTTTATTTACTTAAAAAAAAAATCAACTTTATTTAAATTCATGTAATAAATAACTTTTAAATCGAACAAAGAAATAAAAGAGCTAAATATATCCGGTGGTGTTATAAGGTCCGGTCGGTCGCCGCGGCCATTGAAAAATTCTATACACACGTAATGATCATCCTGCGGACTTCCTCCGCAGGCATAAAAATGGTTTTGCGCTTTTGCGTCGGTCTATTCTGCTGAATAAACTGAATGAGCTCTTTGAAGTGTGGCAGGGAATTCATCTCTCGCTCCTCGATCCCTCAGCCCCCGAATGATGCGCATAATAAAATTCATTTCACAACCAAATGAAAATGAGAGTGTTTCTCCCTCTTTCTCTCTCTCGCTGGCTTTCATGTAAGCGTGATTTATTATTCTATACATTATTAAATTTTTTTTTGCGATGATTTTACATCAGAGGCTGGGTGAGCGAAAGGACGAAAAACTGGGAGTTGTCGTTTGAGAAAATTTAGGCTTAACCAAAAATAAATCTATGATTTCTTCTGGTTTAAAAAAAAAAAAAGTTTTTAATGAAATAGTGATGGTTGTGTAAAAAAATTTTTATTTCCCATCAAACTATCGCTGTATAGGAACATACAGCGATAGTCTCGTAACCCGAAATATGCTGGTTCGAATCCGATCTTCATGGTAACATAATTTTTGAACTATAAGCCCCAACGTGATTTTTTGAAATTAAAAGAAAAAAAAAATTATTCAAGTTGATAATAAAAAATCAATATATTAAGGAATTGACTAAATGACTATCTTTTTTTTATATAATTTAAAAGTTTTTTTATATTTACAATTTTACTGTAAATTAGTTGGTATTAAAACAATCATTTTGTCAATAAGTGACAATAACTTAGAATTATTAATTTAAACTAAATCCTTGTAATTAAAACACTTTATGTTATTAGCTCGTGCTTTTGCAAATTTTATAGTTAACTTGATGTTTATTTATTAACAAATTAATATTTTAAGAAACTATCCTCTCTTGTTGCAAGAGCGTAGCGATTATTAAATGATAAATTTTAATTATAATACTCTAGTTTTAATTAAAATTAGAAAATCTTAAAACTTGAAAATTTTTTTTTCCGCATTTTAATCTTGTGGTTGTGAACCTTACCTTCTGCTTTTTATGAGTTTTTTTTTTAACAGGAAAATAAGAGACGACACGATTTTTTAAAAATATTTTGGTTTTCATAAAAGTTGAAATAACTTCCCATAACTTACTATTTGCTTAATATCGTCTAAGTAGTTAAGTTAATTTTTATAATTCACTCTTGCTTATCATTAAAATTGAGACCATGATCTTGCTAAAAATAAATACGAAAAGTCGATAAGTCATTATAACGAACTTTTTTGCTTGATTTTAACAAAAATTTTTGAATCGACTATTTTTTAGTGTTCAGAAATTCCATGGAAATCTCGAACTAAAACAGACCGTCTACTTATGAAGAACATTGTAGTCAGTCATAATATAGAATGAAATTACAGAAAAATCAAACTCCGACAACTTCGAGGTATTAACTAAAAGTACGTAGCATATTTTTTACTTTGAAAAAAAATTCAAACATTTTATAGCAAAAATTTCAAAAAAAAAAAAAAAAAAAAAAAAAAAAAAAAAAAAAAAAAAAAGGTTGATAATAAGAAATCTGCAGCACAGCTTTAGAGAAACGTATAAAACCACAAGTGTTACTCCCAATTTACCACAAAAATCACTTGCAGCTTATTAGTTATTGCTGTATGTTTCTTCCACGTATGGGTATATAGGTATAGTGTGTTACGGTGCTGCAGGGGGCGGGTTTTTCTTACAGCGACAGATGGTATTGGCCCCGCCTGCCCTCGGGCCGCCGCGATATTACGACTCAATCACTCCCCATCGATCAGCGTTATTACTCGCCTCTGCATCACCAGCTACGCGCAAAGTATTCTCCTTGAATTTCATTAAAAACATAATGGTGCCGCTGCAGCCCTGCGCCGATTTTATTTTGTGTGTTTAGTTGTTTCTTCGAATTCGAGCCTGCGGGCGCACCCACCACCGAGTGTGCGTAATATCCTCTAATCTGAATATTTATCTTTTATCTAACGCATCATAACGCACGGATGAAAATTATCTCTCGTTTCGGGAACCAAATTGTATTATTATTGATTTATACTCGATTCAAAAAATTTAATATTCTAAAACTTTTTTTTTTAATTTAAATTAATTACTTCAACATTTTTAATTATGAAATAATTAAAAGTTAAAAATAAAAACTTTTTTTTTTAATTTTACGATTGCGTACACGAAAAATTCATTTTAATGTTTGCTTTGAACTGCTTGAATAAACGCAGTTAGAAGTTGAGAATATTCGTAAGTTTCCGGGGGAAAATGTAATTTAGTTCAAAACTTTATCAGATTCGCATTAAATCGTGATATTTAAATAAGAATTTTTGAACAAATAAAAACTGTAGAAAATAGTTTTAAAAATTTGTTGAATGAGAGAAAGTTTTTAAATTTTGACAAGCTTATCAAAGTTCGATAATTATTAGAAAAATTAAAACCATAGACTTTATTTGCATACAGTTTTTATTAATAGCTCGACGTCATTGAATGTGATTCATTAGATTTTAGACGCAAAGTTCATACCTTAAATCATAAGTTTGAAAACTGGCTAATTTGCCAAATTTGAGAAATCCAGTTTAACGAAGTTCGACAAAACTTAATTAGGGTCAAGGAAGTTTTGTATTAAATTTTCTTTTGGTTCATGTAAAACTATTAGAAACTTTTAAAATCCGTTAAAAGCTATATTGATTAAATTTTAAATTTTTAAATTTTTAAACTAATAATAAAAAAAGTAATTTACTGAAAAAAAAGTAATATTACTGAAAAATTTAATGATCATCTGATCATTAAATTTCATTTAATTTAAAATGAATTTTCATAAGACGTAACGACCAGTTTTATAGAGTAATTAATTTTATCATCTGAAAAATTTAATAAGCTCTGATCTGTAGGTAGACCCATATCAAGACAATGATGAAAGTCCTATAGATCAGAGCTTAAGGTCATTTTGGTCAAATATGATTCAAACAAGATTTGTGAGCTAAAAAAAAAAATTTCATCAATCATCATTCTTTTTCTATTGAATTCTACCAAAATTAATGCAAAATCGTGTGTAAAGCACTTCAAAAATTAAGCTCGGTCAAATTTAAAATTATCAAAAAACTTTAAACTACTGAAGGAAAACTTTGGTTAGTGTTTTGGTAGAGTGAGTACAGTTTATCAATTTATTTATCCAATTTCATACCGGACAAATTTTAATCAAAAATCGTCATTAATGTTGCTTCAAAAATTCTCATCTTAACTATTCATTGTAACTATCTGATTAGGTTTTATACAATTTTTATTGATATTATTTATCTCAAGGTCTGATAACGTTACTATAGTTGACCAGTTCGACGATGGGAAATTTGAAAGCACCAAAAACGTGTAAAAATTAAAAGCGATACCTCAATCAAATTAATAAAATTTGATCAATAAAACGACCTCACCTTCGAATCCCATATAATTGGAAAAAATCAGGGCACCAAAGTGACGTATTTCACGAGAGAAATCTTTTCCCTTCGAAAAAAGAAAAACAAATCGCTCCCCGGAGACATCCTCCTTCCCTCCTCTTGCGAAAAGCTCAACAAACGTTTAATTAGCGATCAAGCTCAAAGGTGACTGGGACGGCTGAAAAAGTACGTGCAGGTCGCAGGTGCTTGGGGGAGGGTTTAAAAATTCACTTGCTGCTCGGCTCGGTGAAGTCGGCAATATTAAAATAATCGGGTGGCGCGAGAGAGACTTTTTAATAAATCCAACGACGACGACAACAGGGATGGAGGCGCAGATGTGACTGTTGGGCCCTAATGAGCAGGCCATTTTTCACGAGCATTTTTATCCCCGTTTATTGGACCTCCCCCTGTCAGAGCCATATTAATCATCCGTTTCTTAGCTGGTGCACTCGCCGTGTTTTTCTTTCTTCGCGACGACCTTTCTTTTTTTATTTCTTACTTCCCCTGCTTTGCTTCGCGGATCTCGAGGTAATTTGCCCGGGATTCTTTCCTTCGGAGGGATTGGAATTGTAACTGGGCAGCTTAGCTAAAGCACTTGAATATTTATAATTTTTACGTATAGTCTTTGTGAAACGTATTTTACAAAATAAAGAACTCAATGATTATTTTGATTTTTGAAAGATGCGTCGAAGAATTGCTTATTGATAAAAAAACTAAGGTACGAAATTGCTGGATTACACATTTTAATTTGCTTGTAGATAGAAAAAGATAATTGAAAAACTTTGTTGGCAATGAAGATTTTGTTCAAAATTTAGTAATTAATGACTGTCGTGAAAAATTTCCAATTTATGGTACTTTAATGTAAAAATATGAGGAAAAAGGAAATGTGAGAAGAAAATTATATGATACTGCTGCTGTAATATTGAGTAACAATTTGACTATCTTCAAACCCACACATTTAATAATCAGAGATGTTTTATATCTATTGAAAACGAAAGATTTACCAAAAATTTGTTATAGTATGCAATAAGAAATATTTGAAAATATTTAATTATTTACTACGTGTAATAAAAAATGGCTTAACCAAAAATAAACCACGCATCGAAACTCTCATTTTTCCATGACTTTAAATTATTCAGAATTGATTTATCATCTTGCTGGTTCACTTATATCGTGGTTGAAATTTCATTTTTAATTTTACACAATCCAGGAGGAAATTTTATTTCAAATAGAATACTGTTATAAAGAAATCTACTCGAGGAGCTATGCACTCCAGAATCATTTATGATTCTTTTATGATTCTTTTGTGATTCTTTTGGCAAATTTAAAGTGTTTAGAGCCTTGGAATTAATTTCTGTCGATATTTTGTTAAAAATAAGATTTTTTGAAGATTTTTACTTGAAATGAATTTGATATTTTATTGATTATATTGATTTTTGAGTGTGATTCTTTTAGTAATTCTGGAGTGCATAGCCCCTCGAATCTACTTGTGTAAAAACCAACTTCTAGAGTTTTAATTTTCGAAATTTTTTTTATCAGACTTTTGAAGCTTCATGTCGGTGCACTTGTTATAATCGAATATTATTAGATACTTCTTTGCTTGATGTACCAAAGGCTTTTACAAACTTGGACATTTTCTCAGTTTGAGTGTTGAAACCGATAATCTTTTTCGAAAGCAAATTTTTTGTACCATAAATAGCATCGAATATTTTTAAGAAGAAAAAATTGTACTAGATTTCAATGAGATGTGCAATTTTAAATATACACGACTTTTAATTTTGATTCTTGCAAAAATTCATGGTCAAAAAATAGCCTCCACCCACGCTGGTTAAAAAAAAAAAAAATACTTTTCTATTTTAAGCTCTGCAAATACTTAAAATACTAATGAGCTTCCTCAGAGAGGTTCATATTTTTATACTTATCTCGGTGTTTTCCGATAAGCACTTTGTTGGTTTTAGCTCAAAACTTCTCGAATTTAAACGCCGAGCCGAAATGATTAAAACTCGAGTGGGTATTCCAATATTTGTTTTAATATAGGCTTTGATCTAGCGAGCCACGCGCGATTATCCCAGATAATTATCGATCATACGCGAAATGCGGGGTTGGTTTCTCTTTCTGGGGTATAAAAGCTGGCGCCCGGGCCGAATCGGCTCCCAGATAGTAAATCATTTTTGATCCTCGAACATCAGAGGTTTTTGAACAACGTCATGTGCAAGTTACTCCGGTACTTGGTTGTGTTACTGCTCGCCACTTATTTCGTAGCTCAGCTGACCTTCGCCCAGGTAAGTAGTTGTTTTTTCTTTTGTATGAAAAAATTTGTTAAAGATAAGGAGATGAATGAAATTTCTGTCTGAGAAAAAAAGACTTGAAGGGATGAAAATTTTGGAAAACATTTCCAAAAATTAAAGCAATTTTGATGAAGAGGTTGAAAATTAATAAAATTTTTTCAACTTTAAGAACTTCAAAATTTTAATCAACTCTACGGATTTTTGAGGTTTTTGATTAGAGTCGAAAATAAAAATTCTGTAAGTTGAAATTTCTCTACTTTAAAGTACTTTTTGTTCCACAAATTTTGATAAAAATTGAAATTATCTTACAGGTTCTAGACATTAATTCGAACGACTTGACGCGTAGATTTTACAAAGTTTCAATCAGGGCTATAAACACAAATTTTAAAAGGTGCGAATGAACTTTTTGTTATTAACTTATCTGTCCCCACAAGTCTAAAAATTCATTTAAAAAACTAAATTAGTATCAATCTTGAGATAAAAAATTAAATTTTGCTTGGTAGTTGTAAAAAAGATGAATGATCTAGGATGACGATTACTTTATGAATCAGAAGATTGATTAAACTGTATTTAACTTGAACAGGTTACATTCTCGAAAGGATGGGGCCCAGGAAAGCGAAGCGCTTTATACGAGAACGATTGCAAGACAAATTCAAAGTTCCTGCCTTTTTTATTTAACACCTTAATGGTACTATACTAAATCCTTTTTCTATTCGATGATTTGCATTCATACGCTTACGCTTATTCACAGAACGTCCACCGGCATAAACTACCAGTCTCATAGCTTAACCATTTTTCATCATCAAGCTTGACACCGCCTTCATTTGTGAGTCACGCTACTGTCACAATTAATTATCCTTTTTTTTTCTTTTTTTTTTATTCGTTTACAGATAGAAATAAAACGGAGTATAGAATGTGAGCATCGAACTCCAACTTCATACTAGCACAACGTCAGATGCAAAGAAGCAAAAGAAGAAAAAAAATCTTAAGCATTATGAATCCGTTAGTAGTTGTGTCTATTGTAGTTATGTATGAAATAATAAATTATAAAATCAGTACAATCAAAATTATGACGTATCATACAGTCAAGGAGCACACTCAATAATTTATGAAACTCGAGTTATTTGAAAAAAAAAAATTTATGTATAATAATAAGCTAAATATATAATACAACATGTTATAATATGTATAAATATTCAACAATAATTACTCATTCTCCATAAAACTTCATTTCAACATTATTAATTAGTCATAGGGAATCTCTTTTGTTCTTCGACAATCTAATTATAAAAAAATAAAACTCCGACTCTACTTTCAAACGCGTCGTCACACGGTGACTCCCACGTCGCCCAGGATCTCGGAAAGCTTCTCTAGGTGCTTGTTGACCTGGGCGTATTCCTGACGACTCCTGGCTATCAGCTGTAGGGCGTTTATGTACTCGAGCTCGGAGAACTGGGGTCCGTTCTCCAGAACGTTGCTCAACATGTCCTCCGGAGACTCGTAGAAGAGCTCGAAGTACTGACGAGCGTAGTCGAGCGCCAGCTCCCGGGTCATGGTTATGTTGGTTAGGGTCTGCTGGAGGGTGAATACGTTGCGGCACATCTTGTGGATTCCGCTGTCGTCTATTCTTTCGATGTATTGCGCCGAGGTTATCAGGATCTTGGCTATCAGGTGACCCAGTCCCTCGAATATGTACTGAAAAGTGTTTATTTAATTTAGTTTGATTTTTATGGTCGTTTTTTAAAATAAATTTTGAAATTTATAATTTTATAATTCAGAGTTAAATCAAATTAGTAGAATTTTAATTACATCATAATTTTTTTTTTTTTTTTTTTAATTTAACAGTTACATTAATTCCTTACGTAAATAAAGTTTTTTTTTTTTTTTAAACAATAAAGAACTGAAAATTTTCATTCTACCTTGGATTTTTTCGGATGAACCGCAGACTGTAAAGCTTCGTCGATGTGTTGCAACACCCGGCTGAGTTCTTCGACCCGTGGATCTGGCTCTTCAGGATCTTTGGCTCCATTGCACAGAAGGCTCGTATCACCTCTGGGATGTAAGTAGTAAAAACATTGAACTCGAACCTGAAATTTCGAGAAAAAAATAATACCAAGTTCAAGCCTGTAAATTAGGCGATCAATATTCGAAAATTTACGTACCTCTAAATGTAAAACTAGTATGCAAGTATTCGCGAGCTCATCGTACTCTTCGGCTACTTGTTCCAAACATTGCACCAAAGGGTCCGGCATTGGCGGTAAAGTATTTGAGTCTACGTTCCTCTCATGATTGGTTTGACGTAATTCCTTAATTAACGATCGAATTGACAGTGAAAACCATTCAATGCTTTCTTGTAGTAAGGCTAAACTTCGTAATTGATCAACGTCCGAGATTATTTCGTTGGCAGCTATACCCCCCTCCCCTAGATTACTGGCTAGTATTTCAGCCTCTCTCATATTTCGCTGGCGAATGTCCTCCGGGCTTTCTTCGTCTGTGGTTTCTTGTCTTCGCGGTATTCGACGACCGAAAGGCCCTTTTCGGTAAAGCTGAACTTCGGTCTTCAAACTTTCCCAGTTTGGTAAGGATCTATTAGAGAGAAAAAAAAAAAAATTAATTTTCACTTGTCAGTATTTTTGATTAAAAGCTTTCAAAAACCATATGTTAAACAAAAAACATTAACAAATTTATGCTGAGGAGTCTACAATCGCAAAAGTTTTGGTATTAAATACGATTATCCAGTTTAATTTTTTCATCCTACTTGGAAAAAAAAAAAAATTACATAAAAAAATCAAGAATTACCAGTTGAGGTTTAAGAAATAAAAAGATAGTCAAAAATAAGTTTATACTGTTGATCGAAAAATTTTTCTCGAATCTGAAAGGATTAAAAGCTAATACTTTTATTCGCTTTTAATCCTTTCAGATTCGACACTTACTTGATGAACCTGATAATGTCGTCGTCTTTGAGCCAAGCGGCGGAACAAATAAGTCGGTCGTGCCTGTCTGGTTGAACGATACCACGGTACGCATTGTTGCAAGTTTCACGATAGTTGTGCAGGACATTCAGAGCCAAAGTACAAAAGTGTTCGCCCTGCAGAGGCAGAGCGATCATGAGAAGCCGAAGCTCCGCAAAACACTGTTGAACTTTCACGGTACTTTGGAGTAAAGGTCGGATTAATCCAAGATCCTTCATAAGATCCGGAGACGTTGTAGCTCGCCATGCATCGGCGGTCTTCGTTGCTGCGTCTATCGTCGTTGCAACCAGTACGTGGTGCCTTCCAAGGTAAACCTCTTTTACGTAATCAGCGAGGAAAGTTCTCAAAGTACACGACGGACTTCTGAAATAATCGTTTGAATGACTTATGAAACATTGCAGACATAATTTTAAAATATTTTAAATTTGCCCATTAATATTTACCCTGCATTAACTCCTAAGACCCTTTCGACGTCATCAATAAATTGCATTACCGGCCTGAATATGAGAGTAACATTTTTTGGATCTGGGGTACATACTAATTTTTTGCTGGATTTTTGTTGAGAATTATCCTGCAATCAATCGTAATCGCTATAATAAAAAAATTATCAAATACTTAGGATTAATTTTAATGATAGAACTTACAACTAAGTTAAGACTACTGTATCTATGATCCTTAAGATAATTATTGAAAGACATTGTGTGAGCAGTGGATGAGTCAAATTTAAATAGCAATCCATTTTTTTGTCGTTGTGGCTTCTTTTTAATAAAATAAATATTAATGTCAGTAGTTTGTTCATTTAGAGATACCGAAGTCTGGAAGGGACTATCATCTACTACATTTTGTACATCTAAATACTCAGTTAATAGTATTTGTAACTGAAACATGAACAAAAATTATTAAATTTTTTAAAATCAAATTTTATTTTATGCTTTGAGTATTATATTTACCACTGCTTGAATATTATTCCAAACATCAGTCATTTCATAGAGAGGCACTTCTAGATTATGTTTTTTAATTACATGCGCAAAACCACATAAAGCAGTTGAATGAGAAGCAATCACTTGTTGAAAACGTTCAAATATTATATTCAAAAATTCCAGAAGTGGAGAACTGCTGGTTGATTTTTCATTGCTTGCATCTTGAACTTTAATATTTACATTTGTTTGTTTATTGGATGTTTCTTTAATGTTTGCAGAAGAATGCTCAATAATTTTAAGTAGTTCATTTTGCATTTGTGCTTTAACAACCTGAAACAATAGAATTATTTTTGAGAAAAAGAATGATTTTAGTTCGATGAATAGTTTAAAAAAAAAAAAAATACAAACTTCTACAGCTTCTGGAACTTGATTCAATAAAGCTAGGCACTCAATTATAATAGCCAAAAAGTGCTCAGAATTTTCTTCTGGATTCAAATTGTTTTCATCTTCAACCAAACAATTGAACTCTTCTATACCAACACTGCTTGTTTTTCTAAAATTTCCCCATAATTAAATAATTTAAACAAAAAATGAAAAAAAAATTTCAATTTTTCTTATTTTACCTGGAGACTTGACCAGACAAATACCCTGGCATGGTTACTTCCAATAGATTCCTTTTTGCTTTACTACCTTTTGAACTTCGAGCTTCATTTCCCCGTTGAAAATCTCTGCTTGAACCCTGCCTCCTTAAACCTAACTCTTTTGGCTGTTCTTTATACAAGTGTTTATTTAATTCTTCCAGAAGTTTACTGCTGAGCTTTTGTTTTTTAGTTTCTAAATCTGTTTTAACTTCTCGAAGAGCTTCAACTCCTTCTAAAACTCCATCACCTAACAAGAGAGCATTGACAAGCATTTGTGTTGCATGAAGGTAATGTTTTTTTTGCAAGTAATTACTCAGTTTGGCAGGAACTTCTTTCAAATGATCTCTAAAAATTGTTTTCATTTTTTATATTTTAATTCTATTAAATATAAAAAGTGTTCAGATAGAAAATTTTTTTTATGAAACTAAAAACTTACATATCATTCAATAGTTGCAGTACATGTTTGTGCTCAACTCCTTCAAGCCATAGTTTCATCAGCTCTTCCCTTCTGCAATTCAACAACTGCTTACAAGCATTTAAATTTTCTTTTACGCAATGAATTTTTTCTCGGGCTGCAGTTACTCTTTCAGATAATTCTCCAAAAATCTGTATTGTGATTAATGAAGAAATAAAAATTTACAAATTCATGAAAGCTTCTATATTCTTTTTAAATTTGATAAAAAAACTTACTCTCATCACTTCTAATAAATCATTTTCATGAAGTGAAACCAGTTCATCAAGTTTTTGATCGCATTTCTTAAAATCTTTTTCAAGTTTTGCTTTTTCAACCTCTCGCTGTTCATTTGTTTCACTTGCTGAGAGAGCACGGATCACAGATATTAATAAACCACTCTGCAATGATTGATAAAAGTAATTTATTTGTGCACATGAACTATATAAATCAGATTCAACTTTTTGACCTTAATAAGTACAAAAATTTTACAGTTTTGAAAATATGTTTGGTTAATGAACTAATAAAAAATCTAAATTAATTTACTATTCAAATATCACAAATTTATTAGAAAATTTATAAAATACCGTCTCTTTGGAGGGTTTTATTCCCCTGGGAGGTTTTATTGGTGGCGAAATGCTCAGCTCCATATTTACAGGCTGTTCTAAAAACTCTTTTAAACAAAAATACAATGAAAATACTTCATTGAGAATAACTCCAAAATCTCCACCCAACCATTTTATATCAGGTGTAAAAACACCGTTGACTAATGATGAAATTTGCCCAGAGTAGACAAGTTTTTATGAGTTTCTGGTGGAAACACCTACTACCTACAGTTCTACAGGTGCAGGTTACGGACGAACTCACGCAACGGCCAAGAGGAGGGAGGGGGGAAATGGGGTGAGGAGAAAAACGCGCGAGATTTTGAAAGAAAAATTTCTTGAGGATTTTTTGTCGGTGAAATCACGATAAACGTCAGGGATCAATAAGACAAATAATTTTAAATATAATAAATATTGTATTAACTTTTGATTTTTTAACAAAGGTCAAAAAACTTGGTTTTTTATTACAATTTGATTTTTAACTTTAGATGTAAAAATATACTGAATACTTGACGTGATTATGTACAATTAAATATATGTATCATATATTTGATTTTTAAAAAATATAATATCAATAAAAAACAGTCTTATAAATAACATTTAAATTTTTGAGCGAAGTTTAATCAACAATCACAATTTTCATTATGTAATAACAGTTGGCTTGTCTCTTCCGGTGTACTCCTTTAATTTACTCAACTCCAACGAAATATCAACAAGTGGCTTCAAAACGGTCTGAGGATCTTGCGTGAAAGTGGACGGATCCGATTCGTAGCTTTCAATGTACAATCTAATGGTCGCTCCAGAGCTTCCAGTTCCTGACAACCGGAATATTATTCTCGACCCATCTTCAAACAGTATTCTAAGACCCTGTGAAATGGCGATTAAATTATTGAAGCTGCCTCGCAAATAATGTTAATTAAACTTTAGTAAGTAACATACCTGCTTAGAAGCTGTGAAACCAACGATTGGATCTTTGTAGCTGTAGTTATCGGCATGCTTAACGACGTAGGATTTGCTGCCGGACGTGAATTTCTTTCCAACAAAGTCTGGCTTGAACTGTTCTTCGATGAAGGCCATCATTTTGTTCGACTGGTCGGCGTCGCAGTTTTCATAATCGTACCTACAGTTTCAACTAACATTAGTCTAAAAATATTTTTTTTCCTTACATAATGTAGGCAGTAAAAAAACTACCGTGTGAAGAAATTTCTTCCGTAAGTTTTCCAGTGGTCCAGCAGAATTTCCTCGACCGATTTTCCCAAGGCCGCCACCACGCTAAGCCAAGCGAGACTTGCCCAAATTCCGTCTTTTTCCCGTATGTGATCGGATCCAGTGCCGAAACTTTCCTCTCCGCACAGTGACAGCCGTCCGGCGTCCATCAAGCTGCCTGAAAGTACAATCAACACTATGAAATCTTTTTTTTTTTTTTTTTTTTTTTTTTTTTTTAAGGTAGTTTGGTAGACTTACCGAAATACTTCCATCCAGTGGGGACCTCGAAGCACTCGACTTTGAGCTTCTGCGCGACTCTGTCCAATGCCGCACCGGTCGGCATCGATCTCGCGTACCCTTTGACACCGGTTTTCTCGAAATACGGTATCACTTTAAGGTTGGCGGCCAAAACAGCCAACGAGTCCGAAGGGTTTACAAAAAATGCTTTTTTCCCGATGATCTGAAAATTTTTTCGAATAATCAGTTTTACGATGTTAAAAAATGATTAGATGGAGTTGCTTAAGTACCATGTTACGATCTCCATCACCGTCGAAGGCAGCTCCGAAGTCGTAGGGCCCATTTTTGACGGCGTCCACGAGGTCGGCGGCGTATGTCAAGTTCGGATCCGGATGCAAGCCTCCGAAATCTTCTTTGGGCGTGCTGTTGACTAAATTTGAGTCGCTGACTCCCAATTCCTTGCCAAATATCTCTTTGACGTAAGGACCGGTAACTGAAAAAAATCAATTTTTTATAATTATCTGAGTAGTTTTTATTTATTTTCTTTGGTATATGTAACATTACAGATTTAAAAACAACAACATTGTAAGAATTTAAAAACTATTCTGGTAATGTTTCTAATTCTCATAACTCAGTCCGAACTTTTCGTTTTCGCATTATAGGCGATGAAAGCAAAGGCAGCAGATCAGTTTACATTCATTTCTAACAGTGTCACCACGCGTGAAATCAAAGGCAGCAGATCAGTTTATATTCAGTTCTAACAGAGTCACCACGTGATGTACTAATATATATAAACAATCGAAATTTTATAAGGCATTGTACATAAAAAGATGAATAATTTACAGCGAGAAATTTCTGCAAATTATGAGAGAACATTGTTTGCACACTTTCTGTTACTTGGAAGGAATTCAAATTCTCTTCAAACAGCTCTTCAACGGGGAGATATTCATTCAGTCGAATCGTTGCTGAAAAATGGTGAAAAACTTAAAGGGCCAAGTTGGTACCTGGAATTACTATTGAGGTGTATTTTTGAAAGAAGTAATCTCGACATCCGCAAGGATTTACTACCACTTTTCATAAAGTACGGTCTTGACATTGGATTTCACATGCCGAACGGGGAAAATATTCTTCATTTATTCATCGAAAATGTTAATCAGACTGATTCTGAAATCTGAAATCGCAAAAATTACCATTGATACTGGAGTTTAGGTAATCGAAAAAAATGTCGATGGTTATACTCCGCATTAGTCCAATCAATTCCGACAAATAATCTTAAACTAATATCAGTACTTCTCGAGAATGGAGCCATCATCAATTTAGACCTTGAAAGGTCAAGTGCCGGCGATCCAGATGAGTATCCACTTATTTATGCTGCTCAGTTTAATAATGTAGATGTTGCAAACCTACTTATTTCAAATGGAGCTGATGTAAATATCAAAACCCCTGATGGATGGTCCTCTTTACACGAGACATGTTGGACTTATCAGAATGAATCGATGAGATTTTTGTTACGCAAAGGTGCAGACATAATTACAGAAGATAAAGAAGGTAGAACGCCTTTTGCCGCTATGTTTATGGAAGAGCCAGAAGATGCAATGGAGTTAAATCGTCGCGAAGCTTGTGTTGAGAGTATGATCAGAGAAATCACAAGATTGGTCCACGAAAATTTTCTGGTTTCCAAAAAAGATATTTGTTCAATAAAAGCGGATTCAACAAGTCAAAAATGCTTTGAGCTGTGCATGAGAGAGCTGCAGAAAATGGCAAAAACAAAATTTTATCCACCGTACTCTTACGATTTCGTGTTTAAAACCACAAGCAGTAATTTGAGAAGACTAGAAAATCTCACAAAAAACAAAAAGTTTGTGAAAAAATTTAAAGCAGATTTGAGTAGTTTTCCAATTTACAAGGAAGACTTACGAAGAATTTTCAACGAAGCTATTGAAGAAAGAGATGCATCACTAATTGTTTACTCCAGATTGAGTTCGATATTTGGTCATCTTTTACCAGATTTAATTCTGAGAAAATTAACATTTTATCTAACTTTGAAAGAATTACCAATCCAATGACTACAATAATCGATGATCAACACCGGATAATGACGTGCAACATTGCACGGGTTCTGTCCACAACTTTTTTTTTCCGTGCAATAATTGTATCAAAAATTTTAATAAAAAATTTAAATCAAATTTTTAATAATTTATGAGTTTTTAATATATTTGTCATTAGCCTCTGTCCCAGTAACATCAGAATTTTCAGCATGGCCCTACTTTCAAAAATTTTTTATTGCAATATATTTCCAAATGAGTCATAAAGTTTATTTTACATTTTTTATAATAAAAATGGTTAACAGTCAAAATACGATTAATTAGTCACTTATGACCACAATTTTTTTTTTTTTTTTTTTTTTTTTTTAATTCTTAATGATCAGAATGGCTTGAATATACTTAAAATTAATACGAAATAAAGCTTGAGCGCAAGTTTTTGCCCCTACTCAGAAAAATTCAATTCATAAGGGGTAATTTTAGAAAATTTTCGTTAACCCAATATGAAATAGACGAAAAAAAAATCCTAAAATAATTACCTCCGTTCATAGCATTGATGAGAACTTGAAAGGGCGGTCGTCCATGGGCGCCCTGAATGAGCTTCTTTATGCTGTCGAAGTTGAAAATCTCCTTCATGAGACTGACGTAATCCTTGACGGAATCAACGATCTCGACGGTGAAGGGTTTGCCGTCTACCTGAAACGAGGCAGTTTGCACCTTGTCAATGTCTACCTGGATCCCGGTGACGATCTTGTACTGCTTCAGGGTCTTGGTGATCTCGTAAATGGAGTCAGTCACGTTGTCGGGCGCCGGACCGCCGTTCTCGCAATTGAATTTTATACCGAAGTCGCCATTCGGGCCTCCAGGGTTGTGCGAGGCCGTTAGTACGATGCCACCCAGAGTCTTGTACTTGCGGATTATCGTCGACACCGCGGGAGTTGACAGGATACCATTTTGTCCCACCAGTAGTTTCGACACCTAGAAATGTTTGGAATAGTAGATTTTGGTACAATTACAGTAAGTAATTAATTTATATTGCTTATTTATCACTAGTGTATCGAACATAGTTTTATGATAGAGCGTGCTCTCGTCGTGTCATACAAATTTTTTAAACCAAATAGCTTGTAAGAGCCAGGAAAATATTAGTACTGTCGAATGCATTTACTCTCAGAATCTTAAGATGCTCCATTAATCATTGAAGAATTTAAAGCGTTTTTATAAGATAAATGATTTTAAAAACCTTTTTTCAAAGTAATCAATTCCTAGTTCTTTATTTTAGTTAATTGGCTCTACAGTGGCTTTTTACATTGTTCGAGATTACAAAAGTACGATCTTGAAAGTGAAATGTTGAAAAAAATAAAATAAAATAAAAAGTTATAAAACTTAATAAATTATTTACTTGAATACTAAACTGTGAAAATTTAAATAAGTAATATTTTTGTAAATTTTACGTAAGCTTTATTGTAGATAAGAAAAAAAAAATACATAAAAAACAAGGGCATATTGAACTATTTTTAACTTTAATAATTAATTTATGGTCGAGACTACTCGGGTAAAATCTATAAATATTGGGATGGAGCTATATTTTTTGGGCTCAAAATCGGGAATTAATGTTTTACAGGATTTTTATTACGTTTTAGTTCCTAACTAAAATTATTCATAATTCACAGGATAAAAAGTTTAAAATTTGGCGTAGAAACTGTAGGAAAAATATCATTAGAAAAAAAAATTTTTATTTATAAGCTTCTGTATAATTTTTATTTTTTGACCTAGTTAAAACAATTAAAATATGCACGAAAACTTTTTTTAAATAAATCAATACATGTATAAAAAATCTCGTAAAAAATATTAAAAAATTAAATACAAAATTTTTGGCGCTAGACTCTTTTAAAAAATTCTTCTTATTTTTTTTTGACCGTACTTCGTAGTGTGCTTGTATTTTAATTATAATAACTTCAAATCTTTGTCCCATGTTAATTTAATCTCCGAACAAAAAGTAGACAAATTTTGTGATTTTTCTTATTTAAAGATAAGAAAATGTGTTTACTGAGAAGAGCAAGTTGTCATGAAACGCTACAATTTGCGTTGATATAGTGTGTTGGTAATAAATCATTATTACATTTTTAATTTGTAGAAAAGATTACGGCAATTAAAACTCATAAAACTTTTCGTTTCCTAGTTTACCGCATGTTTGTCGAACTTTATGTTATAAGTATCAGTATATATATGCAACATTGCTTCAGTGTCATTAAATAACAATAAAAATTAAACCGCACAGCTGAAAAAACTAAATAAAAATACTAATATGAAACAAAAATAAACTGAAATTTTTTCTTCTACTCTGCAAATTATGGTTGTTGACTAAATAATCCGGAAATTTAACATTTTTTAAAACATTTATTAAATAATTACTTTGTCAGAAACACATTTCAAAGAAAAAGAATTCTTTGAAACATAAAGATGTCGAAGGCAAAGAAGCGAGTTATCTCTAATCATAATTTAACTAAATCATGAGCTTATCGGCGGTCTTTACGCAACCAGTGTGTTTTTGTACTTTAGTTCAAAATTTTATCTCATCATTAACACATAAATATAGAAACTGTCAGAGTCACAACAAGCATACTTATATTATAGAGTACTTTTTCAAATTGCCAAACAACACGATATTTTCTTTTTTAGCAAACTTATGAATTAAAAAAATGAGGGTAAAATTTAAACAAGCTTAAATCTGAAAATTCCTGAATCCTTGAAAACATACCCCATTGCCAGCAGCAATTTTTATGATTTTTTGTACCGCTTCCTTGCCGTAGTAACGTCCATCCCCACCTACCACCAGGGTACACCCATTGCAGCTGGCTCCCAGAGCCTCGAGTATGGCCTGGATGAAATTTTCGGTGTAGTGCTCCTGCTGGAAAACGGTGACCGCCTTTCGTAGTCCTGAGGTACCCGGCTTTTGACCTTCAAAAACTTTAGTTGTCACGGTTGACACTGTGAGCGAGGTCATATTTCAAAAATATGACGTAACGTACGAATGAAATAATTTTGATCTCGAAGCTTGCGATACTTATTTTTTGACAATATAATAGAACGTTTAATTTAAACGCGAACGCGACACTTTATTGCGAAGATCAATGACACGCAAGGGCAGCCGAGCAGCTGAGTGTATAGTGTTCCATTCAGTCTGCTGATCGCAGCAGCAAACACTCAGCTCGCGATCTTGATTTATTAGCGCATGCGCGACTTTCGTACTATGCCGCTAAAACTTAATTTTACGACTTAGATGAGCATTGTATCTAATTTATGATTTTTAAATTAATAACTTATTTATAGCTAGTTGGTTGGTTTGAAAAAAATTTTTAAGCCCAATTGTAACATGTATAAGTAACAAAAAATAATTTTATTGTATACTCCTTCTCGTTAATTAATTACAGTTATTATCAAACTTATTGATGAAATTTCATTTCTAGTACATAAAAGATTGTGTCACCCATTGGTTGCTTTAAGCAGTGAGCCATAGATTTATAAAAACTTGACGTAAATCACTAAAATACAGTATAATTCAACTCAAACTATAATTTAAAACAAAATACACTAATAGTAATAAAATTATTCTCTCCATCTAGAAAATATTATAAATACAAGTATGAAAATGGCGTATGATTTAAAAATTTAGACCACTTCATAGTTTTCAGTGAAAAATACTGTGTCAACAGAATATTTGACAGGGCTGTCATCTTCAACTAGCATAACGTCTCTGATCTGAAATTTATAATAAAACATTATTATAAACGTTAAAATTTCTTTAAAATTGAGTCATTAAAATATTCGAATTTACCGAAATCTTGGCATACGGTGTTTTAGACGTAAACGAGAATCGTAATGGGAAAAAGTCTGATGGTCTCGAGCTTGCTACGGAAAATTCCATTGCTCCATGCTTTGATGAGTTGTCAATTATTGGCAAAGACCAAACCAATGTATTTTTTCTTGACTCGTGCGCGTATTGCCCATCACACTCATTTACAATGGGAGTACTGCCAATGGGCAGTGGAATGATTACTTGAACATTATTTAATTCCAAATCAGGTAACTCCAGATCATATTCAATATTTACATCGCATCCTCCATCACCATTTTCAGAAGGCCAGCAATTAACTAGAGAGAATTGTTTTTGTAAAAATCTACAATGAAATTTATATTCTTGAGTAGTTTTATTCAATACTTACTTGAAATTGGTAATGCAGTTTCTTCTTGAGTTTGTAAACGCCATTTTAGTACACCAACATCAGTGTGTAATGGAAAAGGCTTTGATGGGACTTTCAAACCAATTTGACCTTTGGCCTTAAATAACTCTTTATCTACATTGGGATGTGTTTGTAACTGCATTCCTCTATTGTCTTGGTTATCTAATTGGACACGTATGCGACCCCATCTTTCATCTGATATATTCAATGTAAGTAAACCATGCAATTCGAAATTTTGTACCCCACCATCTCTACTAATTCTTACATTAAGCTTTTCTTCTTGTTTCAAATGAACTCTGAGAAAATATTGTGTTTGAAGCAAAGAAAAAAATTTTATTGAATTAAAATTAAAGAAAAAAAAAAGAATCCTACGGTTCTGTTCTTGCAGAATCAGGAACTGCTGGCGTGTGCTTGGCTCCTGTACTTGCTGACATAGATACTTTAGAAGCAACAGTTTCTCCTTCTTCTTTGAGTTGATCAACAAATGAATCAACATCCCTTGATTTTCCTCCCAATTTCATTGCACCTGCACCACTTGATGTAGACTTTCTGAAAACGTAAAATTAAATAATTTATAAAAATTATATTGAAAAGAGACTGGTAAAAAGGAATAATTTAATGCAATCTTACTGCATTGATGTATATGAAGGTTTTGTTGGTTCTGGAATGTAATTGGCACTGTCACCAACACTTTGAGTGGGTGTAAAGCTGCTTCCACTACCATAACCCCCTCCAAAACCTGGGCTCTTAACACTTCCACCTTTTTTATTAGCTTCCATTCTTTGTCTTTGCAGTTCTTTAGCTTTCTCTCTCATTTTATTCTTTGCCTCTCTTTCTTGCGTAAATCTCACAGCTTGATATACTCTTTCTTCGTGTGAATCCATTTCTACAAAAGTTCTGATTTGTGCTAAATTAACACTTTCTCTGTAACCAAGTGCAACTATTTCATCAAACGCAAATATTAAATTAAATGCATTTTCAGCTATCTCCAATTCATCCATTGATTTACAGTATTCTGGAATCTGAAAGATAATACATATTGAAAAGTTCAATATTTAAACAAATTTTAACAAAAAATTGTGATGGAACTTTTTTTGATTTGACAAGAGGTTTACATATTAAAGTGTGAGAACTTTTATGAATGGGCAGTTTTTAAAAATTATTATAACCCCACTAAGATACAAATATGATTTTGATAAAAGATATTTTACATACCACTCTTGCAAAAAGGCGTAATGTTTCCAAATCTTCCAAAATATTACTAGCTTTTGTTGTAATCAATAACATATACAGTTTCTCAAGTGGTTGATAAACATATCTAACTGATTCGGTTTCAACAAATGTGTGTTGTTTACCAGTACTCATGAGCTTTGGAAATGCAGCGAGCAAACCTTCTATTCTAGCTTTTGTCATTTCAATGAATTGACGAGAAATAATTGCTGAAATTTTTTATAACATAAATTGATGGTTAGTAATAAAAAATGATCAAAATTAAAAAAAAAATAACATGACTGTTACTAAAATATTATCACTCACTTTTGCCACCTTTGGTGCAAACTGCAGAGGCTATGAGCACCTAAAAAAAGTTTTAAAAACCATATTAAAAAAAATATTTAACCAGAGATTAATTAAACACAGTGCAAGGAGTGGTGTCTGGTGCAAGTGGTGTTCTGTGTCAGATCATGAAAGAACACTTGCAGCAGACTTTAGCATAAATAACTAAACACAACTTGAGAAAATTAAATTGCACGATTAATGAAACTAACCATTTTGGTCGGCTAAATTGTTTACAGCAGCGTAACCAATCAGTTTTTATTAAGGATGAGCATCCGACATTACATTCAATGATAAAAAATATGTAGTTCTCGCGGACAGCGGCATACGCTATAAAGGCTGACGTGGTAAGTGAGACGTGATTCTCAATGATGGTTCTCGTCGAACGTCGTCGGCTTATTGCTCGCCTCTGATTGGCTCAACTCTGCAACTTGGCAAGCATCCGGACTCCGGTTTTTAAATTTTTATTTGTTTACCATTTTGTTTACAGAGGGGCTAATATGTTTACTTATGCGTAAATATGAAATTTAAAAAAAAAGTTTACAAGACTAACGGTAAAAAACTATTGAGTTCAATGAAAACTTTGTAAAATGTAGGTTATAAATGATATTCTATAGACAATAATATATTATATTATCAAGCAATTATTATTAGCTTATCGTTGAAATATTTAAATGAATGATTTGTATACATTAATTTGATCTATTGATACCATACTATAGCCATAAAATTATATCGATTTATAAGGTCTTTTTGACTTGTGAAAAAATGTATTAACAATTATTAAAAAAAATTAAAAATTAAAAAAAAAAATAATAATAAATAAATAAAATTATTTTCAAAGGTCTTATCTCGATCTTATCCGATTAGGTACCTACCGGATGAGATCGAGGAGACGAGAGGTACTTGTACTGAGTGACAGCTCACTGCAGTGAGTTTACACGCACAAACATACAGATGCGCTAGCGGTGTGTATGTATGGGGGCGGGGGACTGCCGCTCGCCTCCGGCCGCTCCGGGATTGACTTGACTTTGTATGTGATGCATGGCTGCGGGCGGTGGCGCGGCTGCCAGAGATATAAGACTCATTCGCGTGAATTCATGAACTGGGAGGCGTGCAGCAGTGCGGCCGCTGCTCATCGGAGCTTCATATTTATTTGTTGACGTTTTTACATTTGCACCAGGTCGATTGCTCCTGAAAGGGAGGACACACCAACATGTCACATTTACCGCCGTGCGTTATAGATGTTGGGACAGGGTGAGTTGATTACAAAGTTTATTCTGGGCTCTAGCGATTTATCATGACTAATCATTTAAACTTTTTCAACTTGAATTCGTCAAATTATTTAAAAATATCATCAGTCTTTGGTTTGGTAACCTTATCTTATCCATTAAAATAAACACCAGCTATTCTTATTTACTTTTTACCAACTACAATTTTGATTTTTTCATTTGTGCAGGTATACAAAGCTGGGCTTTGCAGGTAATAAGGAACCACAGCTTATGATACCTTCAGCAATAGCAATTAAAGAGACAGCCAAAGTAGGTGATAATTCTGCTAGACGCGTTACCAAAGGTATTGAGGATCTGGATTTTTACATAGGCGATGAAGCTTTTGAAGCCACTGGATATGCAGTAAAGGTAATAACAATTAATTTTGAAACTGACTGATATTATAGAAATTAAAATTAATAATTCACATATCCTACCCTAAATAAAGTATCCAGTCAGACATGGTTTAGTTGAAGATTGGGATTTGATGGAACGATTTCTTCAACAATGCATTTTTAAGTATTTGAGGGCGGAACCAGAAGATCATTATTTTCTTTTGACTGAACCTCCTTTGAACACACCTGAAAATCGGGAGTACACAGCAGAGATAATGTTTGAATCATTTAATGTTTCTGGACTGTACATTGCTGTTCAAGCAGTTTTGGCTCTTGCAGCGTCTTGGTCTTCTAAAACTGTTGAAGGTCGAAGTTTAACTGGTATTGTTGTTGATAGTGGTGATGGAGTCACTCATGTTATTCCAGTTGTAAGTAAACAATTTAATTATTTTTTAATGTTTCAAGAAAAAGCAATAGTTTACTTGAATAATTTTTGATATTTATTCTATTTTATTTCAATTTATTCAGGCAGAAGGTTTTGTTATTGGCAGTTGCATTAAACACATTCCGATTGCCGGCCGTGATATTACATATTTTATTCAGAGTCTTTTACGAGATCGAGAAGTTGGAATTCCTCCAGAACAATCATTAGAAACTGCAAAAGCAATAAAAGAGAAGTTTTGTTACATATGTCCTGACATAGCAAAAGAATTTGCTAAATTTGACAGTGATCCTAGCAAATTTGTTAAGTATGAAGGAATGAACAATATCACAAAGCAGCCATTCACAGTAGATGTTGGTTATGAAAGATTTCTAGGACCAGAAATATTCTTCCATCCAGAGGTTTGCAATTTGAATAAATATTAAATTATATTGGAAATAAAACTATGCTTGCTGATTAACCATTATATTATTGTTATAGTTTTCAAATCCAGATTTTACAACACCTTTGAGTGAAATTGTTGATGGAGTTATTCAAAACTGTCCCATTGATGTTAGAAGGCCACTGTACAATAATATTGTTTTATCTGGGGGTTCAACAATGTTCAAAGATTTTGGAAGACGTTTACAAAGAGATATAAAAACAACCGTAGACGCGCGTTTAAAACTAAGTACTGCTCTTAGCGGTGGACACATAACGGTAATTTTTGTTTTAATATTTTTTATATAGATAATGTTTTTTTTACAGTAGATTTACGGTGAAAAATATTTTTTCAGCCTAAGCCAATGGAAGTTCGCGTGATATCACATCACAAACAACGAAATGCAGTTTGGTATGGAGGAGCATTGCTAGCCAGTGATCCAGAATTTTATGCTGTGTGTCACACTAAAGCTGCTTACCAAGAAAGTGGTCCCGGAATTTGTCGTTACAATCCTGTGTTTAGAAGCATGATTTGAGGCAAGGAGTTGTTATAAATGAAAAATAGGGATATGTATAGATGAGATATGTATACAGACTTACTGACTGCTGAAAACTATAATTAGTTTACAACTTTCAGAGTGGCCAAGCATTTATTAGTTATAAAACTATCTTTTTTTTATTAACATCTCAAATTGAATCACAGAATTGACTGAAGAAGAATGTTAACATTTTCTAATGCAACTAATTTTAGAAAGAAAAGAAAAAAGTAAATCCAAGTATTCAGTCAAGAAATAAAATAAAATAAAATCAATAAATAACCAATCATGCCTACACTCCACGACACACTATGATTAATTTAAAAGGATGTATGAATTTGTAAATACAAGGTGCGTGTCTTGTAATGTTGATTTTGTATTTTTTTTTTTATTTTTTTTTAATTTTGCGTATACGTGCGTTTGATTAAAAACTTCTACTCTAAATTTTGTATAAGAAGTAAAGTTTATTAAACCATGAATTCAAAATCTGATTTTTATTTTACAAATTTTTACTAGCAACAAAAACCTTTTCAAAAAAACTTGTTAACAAAAAAAATAACAAAAAAGCTAATTTATTTCATTTATTTTGTACTAAAATAATATTTTTTTCTCTGTTAGAGAATTATTATGCTTTGATTAATCAATATCATCCTGACGACCATTTTCACTGTAAAAAAAAAATTTTTTTTGTAAAATTATTCTATAATTAATTAAACAATTTCAATTTATTTTTATCTTACTTTGGATTATTTACAAGTTGTCCTTCGAGCTCTCCTTCAAGATCCATGAAAATTGACGAAAAAAATAGCGATAAAAGATTTGTATTATTTTGGTTGGGTCTTCTTACAGTTCTTGGATTAGTATAGATATCTATGGAATCTAAAGGTGGAAGCGGATCGTGAGATAAAATAGAACCTTCATCTCTTATCTATAAAAGAAAAAAATAATTATCTCATTGTATCTATAGATTCAAGTAAAATTATAAAGACTTACCTCATCAACATTGACTGTAACATCTTTTAAATCTGATATAATTAAATGCCTCATAATGTTTCTCGGTAATTTTCCTCGGTAACGCTGACTTCTTTTAGTTTGACAAAACTTTACAAATTCATCTTTTTTGTCTACGCGTTCTAAAACAATATGCACCTGTTTTTCAAGCCACGGCAAAATTTCTGCTTCTTTCCATAAATGACCACTTCTAACAACATATAATGTTTGTAACTTTTCCAGTGCTGGCGTTGTGTTTGATGCTGGAGACACAAAGAAGTCGTGACTCGTCACCTAAAATAATATTAAAAATTTGATAAACATGTTTTGATTTGACTTGAATTTGTTTATTTACCTTTGAGTCTGCTTGTACACTACACTTTTCTAACAGTGGAATCAAAATACCAGGAAACATTATGAGTGCATATTGCATGTACTCATTAGCATTTTCAAGATTTCCCAAATGAAAATGTGCAAGAGCTAAGCTGTAGGCAATGTTAGGGAGTTGTCGAAGATTTCTAGAGTTTTCCCAAAGATTGCAGAATTCACAAAACCATTCATACTCCTTGGATTTTATAGCATAAAAATCGATCATCAGCACCACTGCTAGAGGATCTCCTTCAGGATCCAAAGATAATAAGAGCTTGCAAAGTTCTAAACTTGTTCTTTTTGTTTTTTAACAGCAATGTCATAAATTAATTAATGCTCATGATTTATTAATGTAAGATAGTTTTAATTTGAAATATTAATTACCTGTAACAAGCTTTTCCTCCAATCAACACAAGATGTTTAAACAGTGTTATAAATAAGGCACGATTTTGTTGTTTTTTATAATCTAATCTACAATTAGCTGTGGTCATATGGAATAGTGGATGAAAAGCATATTCCAAATAAAACAGTGCTCTTTCTATCAAGTTTGCTGCTACTGCTAATTCCTCACTCATTTTGCAGAGCTCAGCAGATTGCAGCAAACTGTCAACATGAAATGGATAAGAATTCACAAGACTCTATAAAAAAATTTAATTACATTAATCAGTAAAATTCTATATAATATTAATTAATTTTATAATCTTTTTACTTAAGAAATAGAAACTACAAATTAATAAAATAAAATAAATTAAATTTATTATTTATATGCAAAAAGATGACATAAATAAACTAACTATAATATTTTCTGGATTGAGGCTTTCTACAGCATTAATAAATTTCTGTTGAATCTGACGGTATGAAGGACTATGTTCAAAGACAAAGTATTGAATATTGTTTTCATTTGGCATACTTTTGTCCAAAGCCATGTGGATACCAGATTTAAACTGACTTCCAATTAACATTGTGTCTCGGGGTGGTACAAGTCTCATCTTCTTCAAGTGTCCGTTGCGACCTCTTGATTTTGATTTACTGTAAAATTTTAATTTTAATTAAACATGAATTTTTGAGCTATTTAATTTTAAATTCTCAACTCACATTTGTTCATTTTGAATTGTTTTGCTTCCAAATATTCGTTTGAGCTCATTATAAGCATTTAAATGTTTGTGTTGAACAATCAATGTTCTCTCTTTAGATTTAATCACTGGGTACAGTAAATCATTTTGGAAATCTTTTGAACCCTGACTTGTACTGGGTGTTGGTTCTCCTAATAATTTATTTATTTGGCGCACTGTTTTATCAATTTCATCCAAGTTTTCTTCATTATCTGAATCACATTCATCAGAAGGTTCTCTTGTCTCTTGATTTTTTATTTTTTTCTTGTGTTTCTTTCGTTTTTTTTTACTTTTGGATTTGGTATCATCTTTTCCTGCTTCATCTTCTTCTTTTTCTTCTACTTTAGTTTCACACTCATCAGGGCTTTCATGTTCAACTTCATTTTCAGAATTATCATTTAACTATTTAAAAAAAATTTTGGATTAAATGTTGCATGAAAAAATTTTAAAAAGAAAAGTTTTTTTTCTCACCACATCAAAAACATTAAAAGACTTTTGTTTTCCTTTTCCAATCTGTACATTACTTGTTTCTTCTTCTGATGATTCAAGATTTTCTTCCAAAGCAATGTCATTTCCAAAAACTTTTTTTATATATCTTGTAGACATCTCAGGTACATTTATTTATAATTGATAAAATAAAATGTATAGAAAAATACAATATTCTTATTGTTTATTGAACACAATTTAAAAGTTGAAATTGCAATAAAAAAGAAACTTTCTGGCTATAATAAAGTAAAAGAAAACCAAAAAATTAATTAAAAAATTCGGTAAGGCGGGCTTTAAATGATAACTCAGTTGACAATGAACAGCTGCTTTTTAAAACTTTTTTAAACTCTTGCAGCAGCACTTGAAAATGTTAAAAATTTTTTCTAAAATCGTGTGAGTATATCAAGTTGATCATAGTTAATAAAAAGAATCCTCTTCACTTCTCTTCCATTCGATGAAGGAACAGAATTCTTGGTATTCGTAACCACATTTACCTATAGACCTGCAGGCTGCAGGTGTAATATTATAATATAAATGCCAACAGCCAAATCTGGCCAAATCGCAATAAATTTTATGATTACAACAACCAACTTTTATTAAAAACCGCTAGAGGCGCTGCTGTTGTTTGCAGAAGGCACATGCACAGCACACGTGTAAACAATTTCAGTTCATGTTTCTAAAATCCAGCTTTCATTCCAATCCGAGTTCCAGCTGAAATTTTGGAGCGCAGGACTCAGGAGTGTATCGAAAAAACAACATACATTAACACATTTTGTGTACACAAAACTACTTTATAGACTGTTGTTTTAATGATTCAGTTGATAATTAAATATCAATAAGAACGGGGAGGTTTCTGTCATGCGATTTATAGGAGTAGCCCTCGCATGGCAGTCTTCCTTTCAAGATAACGTTCTACTCGTTTTTAGATAAGTAATCAAGTATACTTTGAGCCTTATAGGAGACCTTGAAAGTAAACGGAAGTAAAATTTAAGCAAAACAATCGTTTTTCATTAATTTTAAAAACTTTTATTAGTGTTTTCGACTAAAAAAAGCGAGTTAAGAAATAGCTATTGAGTTTATAATTACTTAAATTATTTAAAAATGGCTAGTAATAGTGAAAATGACTCACTACCCAAACTGAAGAAACCCTCAGGTGAGTCATAATATCTGTAGCCATGTTTTAAACATTTTTTACCTTGGTCAATAATTTGATGTGATTTTATTTTATCTATTATAGACAGTGCCTTTAAGCAACAACGCTTACCTGCTTGGCAGCCAATATTAACTGCTGGAACTGTTCTCCCAACATTTTTTATCATAGGGATTGCTTTCATACCTGTTGGAATAGGGCTTTTGTACTTTTCTGATGAGGTTCAAGAACTTTCCAGAGATTATACAGAGTGTACTTCAATTGATTTGAAACATCATAATTTGGCGTGTAGACATGTGATAAATAGTAATTCATCTGTACCCTGCTATTGTGAAATTGGCTTTGTATTAGAACATGATTTTAAGGGAAAAGTTTTTATGTACTATGGTCTTACAAATTTTTATCAAAATCATCGTCGATATGTAAAATCGAGAGATGACAATCAATTACTTGGTACTCTCAACCCTGTTGTTTCAACTGACTGTGCTCCTTTCAATGAAGAAAAATTTCCAAATGGAACTTTGCCTATAGCACCTTGTGGAGCAATTGCAAATTCCCTGTTTAGTGATGAATTAAGCTTATTCTCCGAAATACGCAATGATTATGTACCTTTGTTGAGAACAGGGATAGCCTGGCCTTCAGATAAAAATATAAAATTCAAAAATCCAGACCACAAACCTGGAAATTTGGAAGAAGCATTCAAAGGTTATGCAAAACCTAAAAATTGGGACAAACCTGTATACAAGTTGGATCCTAGCAATGAAGATAATAATGGTTTTCAAAATGAAGATTTGATTGTTTGGATGAGAACAGCAGCATTGCCTACATTTAGGAAGCTTTATCGTAGAGTAGATCATAACCAACCAGGATATACTGATGGCTTACTCAAAGGAAACTACACATTGAAAATAAAATACTGTAAGTTTTTACAAAAGTAATTTTTATAGATACAAATATTTTTGCCCAGTTTGTAATGATTTAATAATTTTTTTCCTGCTCAGCTTATCAAGTAGCAGGATTTGAAGGAACCAAAAGAATGATTTTAAGTACGACGTCGTTGCTGGGAGGAAAAAATCCTTTCCTAGGTATTGCATACATTGTGGTTGGTTGTATTTGTCTGCTCTTGGGAGTAGCACTATTGATTATTCATATCAAATGCTCAAAAAGGTCAGTATGGTCAAATAATTCATTTACTTTACAAAATAAAAAAATAGGGAAATTTTTTTTGTGTGACTGTGACTACTCATTATCTCATATCATTATTTATTCTAGAAATAACAAAATTATAAATTTGCATATATGAGAGAACTATTCCAATTAATTTATCATGTGATACTTTAGAAAATTCAAACTTTAGAACTTAAGTAGAAAAATTGTATTTTTTTTACTAAATTTTTCAAAATTAGCTACATTATTTTTTTAAATTTATTACTAATGCTTTTTTAGTAAGTGCTGTATTAATTGAAAATTTTTACATTAATATAACTAGTTTTTAATTTTGTAATTATTTATGTAGAGATGCTGTTCCAGTTGTGTGACTAGTTATATATTAATTTGTAAAACCTATTAACTCATATCAGTTGGTTAATTAAAACTAATTTTTCTTTAATAGTAAAATTTCTATTAGTTTGATGCATGATAAAAAAATTCTCTATCCTATAATATGTTATTAACATTCATAACTCATATTTCATTTATGTATTTTATGCAGCAAACTTATTTAAAAAGGAATCAATGGATAATTAATTAGGACTTGCTATATGTCCTTGTAAGTCTTTACTAAAAATAAGTAAACAAAAATAACAAAGTTGCTTGTTTTCAAGAAAACCATTTTTATATTTGTAGCATATATTATTAATTAAAATTTTCTTCTACAAAAAAACAATAAAAGATCGCATAATTTATTTTATTTTTACTTATGAATAAAATAAGAATCTCCAGAATATTTTTAAAATAAATTTAGTTGAAGTTCACAAAGCATGTACAAAAGTTGCACTTTCTAAATATTATTGAATAATTATTAACTACTAAAAATTAAACTTTTCTTTACCGCTGATCGTATGCTTTTTTAATTATTATTATTTTTTTTTCAATGAGAAACTTAGTTGATACTTATACTGTTATTGTTTAAACTAATAAAATATTAAAAAATGTTTTTTTTTAATTTTTAAAGTATATATGGGCTAAAAGCCTTTTAGAGAAAAAAATACAGTATGTAGTAAAGTATATGCCAGGTCAAGATAAAACAGAAAATATATAATTTGAATATCAATCTGCTTAATTAAGTAGATATGTATAATAATATAAATATAATTGAGCATGGTTTATTAATGGTTTGCATGGTAGTTTAGCCAAATTTAATTTATACTGGTATACTTTGACAGGAACAATAACTTTTTATTTCATTTATTGTGTTATTTATAAAAGTAATGTCGTGTAATATTATTCCTTGAATAAGTTATAATTTAATATTATTTGCACTATTTAATGCTTAATATATAAATGTATATTTATTATTGAACTATTTGTAAGTATCCCTGCTGTATAGCCACACGTGTGGCACACACGTAACTTCCACACGTAAAGTTCAAATAATAATTATTTGTCTGTAATAAATAATTTGATGAAATAATAAATATAAAAATAAATAATAAAAATTATACAATTAAAATTTTCCCAGCTATATACTTAGAAAAACGAAGGGGGGGGGGGGGCAGGTCGACCTCTGGCGCGCCCGGTCGACTTCTCCTGGAACTTTTCCTCATAGACGAGGCTCGGGACCTAGAAAAACGAGGGGGGGGGGGGGGGGAGGTCGACCTCTGGTCTCTTCTCGAGGCTCGGGATCTAGAAAAACGAAGGGGGCACCCGGTCGACTTCTCCTGGAACTTTTCCTCATAGACGAGGCTCGGGACTTAGAAAAACGAAGGGGGGGGGGGGCCCAGGTCGACTCCTGGCGCGCCCGGCCGACTTCTCCTGAAACTTTTCCTCGTAGACGAGGCAAGGGGACCGTGAAAAACGAAGGGGGGGGCCCAGGTCGACTCTTGGCGCGCCCGGCCGACTTCTCCTGGAACTTTTACTCGTAGACGAGGCTCGGGACCTAGAAAAACGAAGGGGGGGGGGGCTCAAGTAGGGGTATTCAAAAGTTTTCGAATTCACATTCTTTTCATTATTTGTTTAATAGTCAGCAGTTGAATAAAAGATATTTAAGCAACTGAAATTGTTTTCTAATATGCTTAGCTGACAACAATAATGTTCTGTGACTGAAGTGTTTTTTGTTTAATAAAGAATGTCAAGTGTAATATCAGTACTGCTTCCGACAAAAATTATGTGAAATGTACCATTAAACAATTTTAAGTGTTAAGAATGATGGTTGCACTTTCGACTTTTGTTACTTACTCTTTTAGCGCTGCTTTTGAAAATATTGTACAATTCATTATAAATTTTATACATATTTTATTTGTACCAAGTGAAGTACACAAAATTAAATTTTTTTTTTTTAGAAATTACTGGTCCAGTAACTATTGTTTATTGTGCTACATTAAACGTTACAATTTATTTAATACAAAAACAATTCTCATATAAATACTGTAAAATGTATGATAATTTCTTAAATTTAATAATTAAATCAAGTAAGTTATTTAACTTTTTTTTTTTTTAGATATTATTAATATTGATATTAATTCATGCATTTTATGCATTAAACACTGTTACACTAGATATAACAGTTAATAAATCGTTCTCTACGATAGAATTCTGTACATAGACTACAAGCTCACTATGTATAATATTTTTTTAAACTTCTCTTTTTATTAATGTCCTACAAACTAAACTATTAAGCAGAAGAAAAAAAAAAAAAAAAAAAAACAGCAAATGGCGATTTTTTGATATCGTAAGTAAATACTGATGATCATCGACCGGGCGCGCCAGGAGTCGACCTGGGGCCCCCCTTCGTTTTTCTAGGTCCCGAGCCTCGTCTACGAGGAAAAGTTCCAGGAGAAGTCGGCCGGGCGCGCCAGGAGTCGACCTGCCCCCCCCCCCCCTTCGTTTTTCTAAGTCCCGAGCCTCGTCTACGAGGAAAAGTTCCAGGAGAAGTCGACCGGGCGCGCCAGAGGTTGACCTGGGGCCCCCCCCCTTCGTTTTTCTAAGTATATAGCTGGGAAAATTTTAATTGTATAATTTTTATTATTTATTTTTATATTTATTATTTCATCAAATTATTTATTACAGACAAATAATTATTATTTGAACTTTACGTGTGACACACGTGTGGAAGTTACGTGTGAGCCACACGTGTGGCTATACAGCAATATATATTATCAAGAATGTATATCATTTTTTTTTTTTTTTTTACAGTACTAGTGATATGATCAATGTCAACCCAACCACGCCGTACCAATGAAAAATCCAATGCTGACTCGGGTCGACGTTTGATTTTTATTCAACAATGTGAATTTTTTTTTTTTTTTTATTTAATTTAATTTTTTGAAACCAAATATTTGTGTGTAATAAAAACTATCAGGTTATTTTTGATTAAATAATTAAATTTACACTTGTTGATTATTAATATATACATAATAAAACTCTTACGTCAAAGAATAAAAAAAAAATAATAATAATAATAATTTTGATAATTTTACATACTTGATTTATACTTTATAGAACAGTTTATAAAGAAAATTTGTAAAGCAACTTTATGTTAAAAAATTGCAAGTTTACCTTTGCCTCTTTCTTTTACAGTATTGTAAAAGTTGTGAATAAAGTTCAATTGTAGGCTGGGATTATTTTAATATGGAGTAGAAAAAAAAACCACAAAACAAAAAATAAATGTAATTTCAATTTAGTAAAAAATTATTATTCTAGTCTTGTAATAATTATTTTTTAAAAAATCTCATTTTTTAAATCGTCCTTTTACTTTAAAAATTATAGTAGCAGAACTTAATAATTTATTAAAATATATTTTGTAAGTCTTTTCTGAAAAAGTTAAATCCACGTTATGGTTTACACAATCATGTGTACAAATTGTATTTAAATTATTTAACTACTAGTAAATAAGAATAAACACTTGTGTAAATATATTGCTTACTGCTGAAATTTTATGTCACATTTACCTATGTATACTTGAAAGAATATTAATTCTAATATTCTTTTTTGTGTCTATTTTTTTAAGCACATTGTCATCAGTTTAGATAAAAACTTATATTTTTGTTGAAGAAAAAAATGCTGTGTATGAACAATTTTTATTTGCTGTAAATGCTATACTGTTTGTAATATTATACATATCTGTAATACACGGAATTTAAAAAAATCATGTCTATTTATTTCTTCCCCAATTTTACTTTTTAGCTTATTGATTTTTGGTAAGAAAGATTATGGAAAAATTACATGAAAATCCTACGTTATTCCACGAGATACGGAAAAAATATTTCTAAATCGATTGAAAATTCAAGTTATATGTACTTACACGTTTAATTAAAAATTTAGCTTTTTACAACGATCATTTATAAGTATGAAGTTACTTCTATCTTACGGTAAAAAAGACAATTTTGCTGTCACCTCGATACTGTAGCCACAATCAAAATAAATCAATAACTTTAAAAAAAAAAGACTAGATTTCGTCTCAAGAGTTGCAATCAAAGAAGAGTTCGTGCCAAACTTTGTCGAATTTCTTGAAGTTTTAAAACTCCCTACTTTGACAGCTACAGAACTGTTCCATATTTTTTTAAATTAAAGTTTTATATAGTCTCGAAATTTGACAATATTTGAAACTATAACTAGACTGATAAATTTTTATAAAATATTCGTGAAATCCTTCTAAAACTACATGTGTTTACGAAGTGACGAAAAAAATGATTTTAAGTAATGTCAATATTTAGGTGTATGTACATACTTTTAATTTATTTATTTATTTATTTAACATCATCAACGGAAATTAATGTCCTTTAATACATAATTAATTCATATACATTTTTCATGATTAACAACTTTCTTATTCGAATTGTAAAAATTTTGATTTAATATCTTTCTTAAATAAACTAATATAGTTACAATTTCTTATATCAACAGATAAGCGATTCCAACTTCTTTTCAATCTGTTTGTAACAGAATAATATAACATATTTGTTTTACAATTATATTCAACCAATTAAATTTAATACAAAAAAATATTTTACTAATTCTGTTTTTTTATTCGACTGCCTGAAGTTAAATGAAAACTTTTACATTTAAAGTATTGTGTAGTAGAGCTCGAAAGGCGATTAATACTTAGTTACTGAAATATTAAAAACTGGAGGGATACAATTTTTTTTTTACCCTAAAACTGCGTGAGGCGCTTCGCACCTCTTTGATTCATAAATTTGAACAGCGCGGGGCTGGAACACTCGATCCAAAGTGATTCTTGGGAATGGAGGAAAGGATTCTATTTGTACAGGATCGGAGTCGAATCGTCCAATCTTGATGATGGGATTTCGGGTTACAATGGAAGACGGCATAAACACAGCAAACAATGAGATCAAAGCATATGTAAACTTCCTGATCAATGATCGCTTTATTATCTTAACTATGTAAACTAATCGTTTAACACTAGCATATATTTTTTACATTGCAGATAAGGAAAAAAAAAAAAAAAAAAAAAAAAAAAACAACAGTAAAATATCAATGTTTATTAAAATTAGTAACAATAACAATTAATTAGTGTAATTTGTTTAGTCACAATTAATTAAGTATAAAAAAAAAATCAACTCATTGAAGAAGAAGAAAAATTAAATTCCAAACAATCTTTTTTTTTTCGTAAATACAATTATCCTGCGTTGTTTTGAAAATACAGTTACAGATAAGCTCTTGATCTAATAAAAATCAATTTACAAGTAATCGTTTTATACACAGCCCACCGCAATGGCCAATGCGAGAGAAAAGAAAGAGATAGCAGGCGAGAAGGTGGTAATACGACACTACTCGAGATAATAATGTTTATAAATAGATCGCGGGAGTAACACCTGCAGCCAGGAGATCGTGAAACTGCAAATCAGATCTTGAAGAAAATAAACAAAGCTGCGGCTCCGGTGCAAAGAAAGAGAGCGAAAGCGAATCGGATCAGTGACCAGTTAAATGGACAAGTGGTGTTGATCTTAGCCCGCCGAGCGGCGCGCCGTGTGTTATCCAACCCTACATCCAATCGCGGGCAACAGCAGCGCTAAAAGCATCACGCCGCCCGCTGCACTGTTTAGGGGTAATTCGCCATTCTCGGGAACTTTATGGCCCGTGCTAATGGCAACGGTGCTGCTGCTTACTGACAAGTTTGTCCGTGCAGATGGCCGTTGCCTGCAGCTAGCTTGAGCTACGCGAGTAGGTACCGACGCGGACGTGTTTTTTGTGAACCAAGTTTATCCTCGACGAACCGAGAAGTCGTCGAGTGGTCCTGGATTTATCGGAAACTGCAACCGCTCGTCCTTGACCATCAAAACACCTGGAAATAAGGGAGTCACGCAAGGGTGGGTATTGTACCTAGTGTAGTGTTTGAGTTGTTCGTGCGTTTAGTGCAGTGCGCTTTAGACCGCTAAACTCATCGTCGGAGTCAGTTTATCGGGCCACCAGTGACTCCTGGACGCCGGTCGTCCTGGTTTAAAAGTGACTAATGTGGGGATCTGTGTGAGAAACACCGTGCAGCTGCGGTTGAACCCTACGGCGTTGTTTTTCGGACTCGATGCGAGCTATCCCCGGGGGCGCTAATCTGGAGGTCCTCGCGGAGATGACGTTGACAGGACTCCAAGATCTACCAGAAATTTGACTTTTCTTTTGTTTACGCCTTGTCACTTATCTCTGTCGCACCGCTACATCGTTTCCGAGTCTGTCTCTCTCGCACTCTCGCGTGCAGTGTCCAGTGTTACCCATTATCCTTTTCTCCGGCCTCTCTCTCCTTCACACGGTGTGTATATAATAGCTACTCCGGGACAGATGCGCGACGAGGCTACACGTGTGTATGTGTGTGTACGTGTGTTTTGTGTGTACTACACTGGCGGCTACCGCCGCCGCTGACGCGGGTGTTTATTATTATAAAACAAGTGTTAGTTTTTCACCTCGTTTTACCGAAAGTAACACTGGGTCGGTTTAAATTTTCGATTTTACATTGTCTAAACGACCTTTAGGCTGCCCTTTTACGCGTGTGTACTTCCGCAGTGTCACGCGAGTCTGTGTGAGTGTGTACGTGCGCGCGCGACTAGCAGCATCCGTGTGAAAGAGAACTGGCCGACGTCCGAGGCGGCGATTTTACACCCCATCCTGCTGTGAGCAACCTCGTAAATTTGCTTCCTCAAATGTGCGGCTTTTTCAATTCGCGAAATTTTAGACGTGCAAGTGATAATCTCGAGATGATGTTTAACCTCAAACTTTGTAGGTACCTGGTTTACCGGAGACCCAGCTGATGTGATTTACCTTCGAGACATGGGGTTTTATCTCTGCGCTTTGATCGGTCCTAATGTTTACGCTGGTAAAATTTAAAGACATTTTTTTTTTAATGTCAACAACGCGTACCTGTAGGAAATTAAAAAATTTTTTAAATATTTTTTGTGGTTGTTATTTTTAACACTTTTTATTTTGTTTTGTTTGTTACAGGGTAATCACACCTGGTGGCTGATTAGTTTGATTTCTCTTCAACCATGTTTGTTTACAAAGAGATGAAATGTTTCTAAAGTTTGTCCTTTCCTTACACAACAAAAAAATGCCAGCAAATTATTTTTGGCTTCTTGATTTAGGATAGCTTACAGCTAAAAAGTCAACAAAAATTTTAAGAAAAGTTATTTGTCAGCAGAAAATTTAGAAATTGTTGCTGAATTTTTAAAAATCTACAGTTGAATAGTTCTTCTCAAAGTGTTGCAGAAGTGTATATAAATGGGTGTAATTTATAAACAAATGTGCTCAAGTGACACACCAGAATATAAACATTACTCCATGGTCTACCTTTTCTTTAATGGATAGTGAATTACTCAAAGTGATATCTTTTTAAGTGATAATTTTTAGTTTATACAATGAGCTGTGGTTTCCTTGTTCAAGTGCTATTGTGCAAGTTTTATAAAGGGAATGCTTGTAAAAATACAATCAACATTCTTGGAAACTAAAGAAAGCACATGCATGTCAGGAACAGGAAATCTTGGACGTAAACGCGTTGAATGGCGACGCAATGCCAATCTTAAAACCAAACACTTTCCACAAGATATAAGCCTAGAAGGTTTGTAAATTTTAAGTAATCTTATAATGTGAAAAAAAAATGTATAAATTTTTATGTGATTCCTATTGCAACTGTATTTTTGAATATTATTAATATTATTAATATTATTAATATTATTATTAATATTACTGGATACTTTTAAAAATAGTTTTCAATTTGAAGCACACAATGTATAAAAAAAGTTAATACTTATTTAATAACTAACAAATCTTTCATTTATAATTCATTTAGGTACACTGTTTGGGAGGTAAACAAATTTAGAAAGGGAACTATAAGGTAGCTAAGTGCTGCCCAGAGTTTCGAGGTGCTGCACGGGCATGCAGCAGCCTCAGTCACGCCCTCTCCTTGGGGACTCTGTATCCTCTACAACATCCCCAACGACGCGTCGCAATAATAATCCTGTAGCTGTTCTTACCCAACAACAAGTGAGTTTTCAGATCATTTAACAATAAAATGGTTAAAGCATAAGTAAAACGTTGCTGTTTATTTTCAGTTGCAACAATTACAACAACTCCAGTCCCAAAATTCAGGCCCTCAGCCTGTGACATTTACTCTTCAACAATCATCCAGTGGTGTAAGTCGTTTGTTAACAGTCTAAATTTTTTTATTATTCCTTGAAAACTATTTATTGATTCTTTCAAACTATTTTTAGGGTCAAGATCAGGCAAATGGCTCGACCACCGGAAATCACATACTCTATCTCAACCAGTTGAACCAATTAAACCAAAGTCCCATAAATTCATCCGGGACTGGTATGGGTCTACCTCAGGCCACCCCAACATTTGGGGTTGGCCTAAACATGGGTTTGCCACTATCACTTTTGAACACAGGTCTTTCTTCACTAACTTCAAATGCCATAACAACGTCCAGTCCATTGTTAAATTTAAATCTTCCCAGTATAAGCTCAGGCCTAACAGCTATAAACCCTAGCATAAATCAACTAAGTGCCCTGGGCACAAATTTAAATTCCAATTTGCCATCAGACAGTATTAGCAATGGACTATCAAACCTTAGTCAAGATTTGAATAACATTAACTCTGGAATAAACAGACTAGGAACTCTCAATTCAAATAGCATAAATTCAGGTTTATCAAATATTAGTGCAGGTCTTACAAGTGTTAATCCAAACTTAACGAGCTTAAACACAACTGCATTAAATCAAAATCTTGCCACTATCAATACAAATTTAAATGCATCAAATGCAACTCTTAGTTCTAATTTAAATTTATCTTCTAACAATGTAAACTCAACCTTGAACCAACAAGGAATCAGTAGACCATTGAATACAATTACAAATTTTAATTCAACTAGCAGTAATGCCCAATTTCCATTTCAAACCATTCAAAGCATTCAAAGTATAGCCCCACACATCATTGGCTCTAGCATTTCAAATGTTAGTTCTTCTATGTCTCAGAACCAAAGCAATAATGTAACATCAACGGCACAAACGTCAAATTCTGGATCTTCGCCGGGTGTTCATAGTACGTTTACGAGTACCGGACCAATACTTGCCACTACCACTAACACTGCTCAAGGATCAAGTAATAACCAACAAATTAACATAGCTCAATTCGGTATTATGAATACAAACATGTCAAATGTTATAACGTCACAAGGAAGTACAAATGATTCTAATTTAAATTCTTCGTTAAACCAAAGTTTTCAACGTCAGTTTTCAAATCAAAATTTAAATCAGTCTGCAAACACGTCCCCAGCATCAAATTCAATTATTTCTAACATGAAAACCATGCAGAATATTCAAAATCATACTAATTCTTCTCCAGGTAGTCCGTTTTCGATACCAATGAAAAGTCCAGCCTCCAATATTGCTCCGCCTACTCCGAGTCCGAGTCCAAATCGACTGCATCTCAGAAGCCCTGCATCAAATGCGATGCAGTCGAGAAACAGTCCGAGTCCAGTTTCTTCTAATGCTAACATAATTATGCAATCACAAAGCCCTATGCAGAGCCCAATTGGACAAATACAAAGTCCGGTTCCAAGTCCCTATCCCCCAGCAAAGAGTCCACATCCTTTAAACAGTAATTCCAATTTAAACAACAAAAGTCCAGCACCAGGAGGCAGTCCAGGCCCGCCAGTTGTAAGTTGTTATCATTTTTTATCAATTTTAGATGTTTCATTTCAAAGTCCATTAATAATCGTTTTTCAATCTTTTAGGTAAGGCCAAACACTCCAATTTTGCAACAAGGAATGCAGGTTTTACAAATTATTCATAATACACCTCAGGGTTATCAGCAAACTCCACGGCTTGTTACGCAAACTCATTTTTTGGGTAATCAACAAATTCAAATTGCAACCCAAAACAAACCAAATAAACAGCCTCCACAAATTCTACCAAAACCACCACTTCAAGGATCTAATGCTGGACAACAAAAACAACGTGCTACAACCACAATAACAAATCAAGTAAGATATTTACAACAATCCTATTTAAATATTTTACATAAAATAATTTAAAAGTTCTCATAAAACTAACAATAAGTTTTTATATATTTAATTTATTTTATTTTTTCAGGTACCTCAGCAGACACAACCTCAGCTAGTTCTAGCTAATCAAACAAATACTCATTCAATGATTCCTACTGCTCAAGGTCTGCTACTAAACCAGGTAAAAAATTGATTTCTGTTATCATCTTAATGTTTGTGTACAAAAAATTACATTTATATTTTAATTTTTTTTTTTAAATAATCAGTCTGTTGAACTTATAAGTTATAAATTTATAAATTCAAAATTTACCAAAAATAATTTATTACACTAATGCGTGGAGGCTCGATTTTACACACGCTAACCTCAAACGGGGTACGTAAAATCTCGCCTCCAAGCAATAGTGTAATGAAATACAGTATTGTACATGTGAGTTAAAATGATTTACTTCTCGTGCAAAAATAGCTCCACGAGGAGGAAATCATTTTAACGCACTTGTATAATATACTATTAACTTTTTGAAATTTATTTAAAGTCCATTCTTCATATGTATCGTCTATTTTTTATAAAGTCTTTTAAAAATATATTTATGTTTAAGAAAAAATTTCAAGTAAAATATTAATGTTAAACATCTGTGTAGTATACTAAAAAATAGAACTTTATCATTAAAAATTTATTTCTGGAATTCAAATACTTATTTGATTTTTAATTCCTTAAATAATTTTTTTCGCAAAGTCTTTTATGACATTGAGATAACGTTTTTGTGAACTATTGAATGAACTTATAGGAATAATATTTAACATTTCTAAATTTTAATGTTTGCCATGTTTTTTAAACAAATCTAATGCTTTAATTAAGTCATATGCTTGCTTGATACATACATTTTAATAAATTACTAATTTCATTCATTCATAACGCAATAATTTCATTTCAAACCAAATCAAATTTTTATGTGCATTTTCATTTGGGCTTGTGGAAATCTGAAGGAAACGTATGGACAAATCCTTTTTTCTTTCAAAAGCTCTGATGTCGTGGCATAAATTAGTCGTCCTGAGGGATACCAAAAGCGCTATTTGATTATTATTAAAAAAATAATGATGTCACGTCGGACTGTTTATTTATTTAAAAATAAATAAAAACAAATAAATTAATTGAAATAAAAATATTCGACTGGTTCTATCTAGAGTTTTAACTAAGCTTTTTAGACCCGAAGGCCAGGGATTTGTAAATGAATTAGGGAAAAACAAGTAATAAAAAAAGGAACAGCAATTCTAACTCAAAAAGTAGAAATTAGAATCCTAATCCTAAGATAAAAGAGAGAACCCAAGAAGAATGTCAGCATTTTATTCGTGATGTGATTGGTTGAAGAACAAAATTTAAAATTTGAATTTGAATTTTTAATTGTTATATTACAATTCAATTAAAACATCTAGAGAATAGATTTGATAAGAAATAATTATGTAATCAAGTGTTCAAAATTATCCGATTAAAATCATGAAAATAATAATAATAATTAGTAAATAAACAAAACCAACATATGAATCTAAACCCAAAAAGTTTAAATGAACTGTGAACGTAGTGCAAAGGTAAAGGGTATATATAACTTATTGTAGGTTAATTTAGATGAAGCTTCAACAAAATTTGTTTTAGATAATGTAATACAATTGCGCGCGCTTGCGCGCTGAGAGAGACTAGTAAAAATAAAAATGAATTAAAAATTAATCAATCTACGAATTTAGAAAAAAAGGAAAACATTAAAGTTTTGAATTTAATATTTATTTATTTGAAGAAAAACCTTTCTCGAAATATTAGTTGAACACTACCCGCTCTCGTTCACTCTCTATTTTGTACAACATAATGTACATTTAATAAAACTTATCTATCTATCTCAACCTTGACGACGACGTTGATGACCTGGATGACGAGGGGGGACTTGTAACAGAACTTGACGACGCTTACCTATACCTAAAACGCCGGAGCTCTCGGGAAATTTCCGTTACCTGAGAGGGCTGTTCGAGGCTAACTTTCCAGGAGGACTGTCCGAGGCTAACTGCTGTTGCTTGGTCGATTCGTAAGAGTCCAACTTGGGTCCGCTGTAAAAACAGGCCCGCCTCTGAAAATGCTTATTGGTGGATTTTTCTAGTTATTTAAGAGTGTGCGAGAGCGACGAGAGATCAACCAATAATTTATGGGAAAATTACACGGATTTCTAAAATGTTTATAAAGGTCAAATTATTGTCCACACTATCTTGTGAGTTTTAAAATTAAATAGTGCGGGAAATTTAATTTATATTCAAAATTTGAATGATTTTTTTTATGACAATTTAAAGTTAATTCAATTAACAAATCTGTTTTTCGCAAAATAAGTTTTATCAATTGTTAATTAATTTTTACTGAGAAAGTTAATGTCTCTCTTACAACACCCAACGGCTGATTTAGTAATACTAACTTCAAACTACTTGTTTATAAACAAACAAATATTTTCAAATAAATAAATACTCATTAAAAATTATTTGATCACTGATTTTTACCATCAAACTTAACTAAAATACAAAATGAATAATAAGAAATCAATAATTTAAATATTTAAATAATTGATGGCGCACTTAAAAATAATAAATAAATAATTGAATATTTAGTCGCAGTTATTAGTTTCTATACGCACTTAAATATCAAATATTACAAAAGGTAAAATTAATATAAATTATTATGCATTTGACAAGAAAAGTTACTTATAAAAATATTTTAACTATTACAAAAATGGGCTAGGACGAAATATTATTTCGAAATAATATTTGTGAACGAGAAAAATTTTAGGCGCAGGAACCCTGTATTTTTACCTGAATTTGGGGTAAAATTTCCAAGGTCTAATTATATTGCTGCATTTCTTCCGGACCGCATGGGAAAGTAGGCTTGTAAATAAGGGATTGTACACAATTGTTTCGGGAATTTTGCGCAACATATTTATGGTCGAGAAAAAAAAAAGGAAGAATGAAAGTAGTGAGAGCTGGCTGAACTGAACCGAACTCAAAATCTGAGATTTTGCTACCAGCATTTTTTCGAAAATTTTCTTCTAGAAAAATTATTATTATAAAAACAGAGTAGCAATAAAGAAATTTTTATACCTGTATTTTTTTTTAAATAAATAAATCTCCGGAAATCACAATGAATTTGATTTGGTTCGTCATTACATATAACTCGAGTTGGGGCATCATTCAAATTTTTTATTGGCTCTGGTGTATAGGTTTTGCCGTCTACGGGTCCAGTGATAGTGCAACAACAACCAGGAGGCGTGCAACTGATTCTCAGGGCTCCGACAAACGCCCAACAACAAACCCATACCGCACAGGTGACGGTTCACATTAATCGCTTATTCACAATCATGGTCTAACATTTACTTGCACAAATCATTTGCATTCATTTAACTTAAATATACACGAAAGAAAACTGACTTTTGGAAATTATACCGCTGCGATTTCATTTTCATCTACTTTCATTCAGAAATGAAATTCATGGTGTCACACAGAATTGGCTTATCATAAAAACTAAATAATTAAGTTTTTTTTTTTTTCAAGCATAAAAAAATTTTTAACTCATCTGTAAATGATTTGTAACTTGACCTATTTTGTTGTTTTTAAAATTTAATCATAACAAAAGTATATTTTAAATATTTATCTTTTATGTTTCAGTTAACGCAACAGCAACTGGTAAGGGTTGTAACAGCACAAGGGATGCAGTTGCAAGGCTTAACACCGACCTTTTTCGCCGTACCAAATGGTTTTTCGTCTGCAGCGGCGCCGGTATTAAGGCAAACTCCTTCAAGCCCTGCACCACGTAAGTTTAAAGCTAAAAAAGTTATTATAATTACAAATTTTTATTGTTTATCTGAATTACTTGATTAATGTAAAAACAAATTTTTACAGCAACTTCGGCTAGCAATGGTCCTATAGTAATACAAAACGCTATGGTACAAAATCAACCAACACAAATAACTCAAGCTTCGACGATTAGTACTTCTGGTAATGTTCAAAATGCGCAAACGCTTATTGATCAGAATTTATTACCGCCACCAAAGAAAAAGGCTAAGAAAAAGAAAAAACCCAAAAAGAAAGACGAGGAGCCGCCGAAATTCGATCTTGCTAGTTTAATAAAAATATCAGGGATTGACGATGATGATATTTTCGACAGTGATATCACGATGGAAACTGAAGCGATTCCTGCCCCAACTGCAACACAATCTCAACCTCAGACGCAACCGCAAATCCAGCCTCAACCTCAACCTCAACCTCAAATACAAATGGAAACAAATTCTGTTCAAAATACAACTTTCGTAACTATGCCAAATACTTCAACTCAACAAAATGTAACTCAACTGATGACGTCAAACGCATCTAATGTGGCTCAAAATAATTCATCTCAAGAAAATTTCAATTCTAATCAGCTCATGACACAGATTCAAAACCCCATTTCCGGCCAGTTGAGATTAGAAATTTCTGATAATGGACGAATGATACTGCATCATACACCGGAGCCAAATCAACCCGAAATAGATCAAGCAACTGCTCAAGCTTTAATAAGATCTCTAACTCAGGGAGGAGGTCAAAATTCACAAATAATATCTCAACTTTTACAAGCTCAACAAATGATACAATCACAAAATGCAGCAAATAATCGCCAAAAGCTAGATAAATCTCCAGTTTCCAAAGTTGTTGGCCCTTGTCTAACAAGTCCGTCAGGTGTTCAAAACGTAAATCCAATCGTTAGTCAACAACAGGTGCAGATCAATTCAACCCCAATTAATTCTCAAAATTTCAATATTTCCGGAGCTTCTTCAAATTCTCAAACTCTAGTAACTACCCCGCTTCAGTCTCAAATTGTGCAGCCGACTTTCAATATCTCTTCTCAAAACGTCAATCAATCTGCCAAAAAAATTGTCGTTTCAAGAAAAGTTTTCGATGCTAAAAAGCAAGCATTGGTTGATGTTAAAACGACAGTTTGTCAAAAAACTAATGTTCAAAATCCTACGACTATGGGACAAAATCAAATCATTACCATCAATCAACAGCAAGTTTCGAATATACAACAAACAAAGTGTAATCAAGTGAAGGGTCGAAGTACCTACGTAAACACCACAAATCAACAGCAAAATATTCAGAAGCAAATTACTGTTCAGATGCAAAAACCTGTACAAACTTGCGCCATGGTTCAACAAAACATTCAAGTTGTAAAGAACAACCAAAATAAATTTCAACAAATAAATATTCAAGATGATAGTTCGTTTTTCCAAAATATTGCTCAACAATTATCAGGATCTCAATCTCTTCAAACTCAAAATATGCAGCAGCAGCAGCAGCAACAAGTGTTTGAGCAAAATTTACAACAAAAAATTGCAACTTCAATGCAACAGACATCGACGGATGGAATTAAAATTGAATCGTTAAACGTTGTTCAAAATACTACCGGAAATCTTCAGCAACCTCAACAAACCGTCAATCTTATCCAACAACATATTGGTGGTGGTATTCAATCGGTCGAACAAAACGTGCAGTTTTCTAACAATTTGCAGCAACCTCAGCAACAAAACATTTTGTCTAGTGCGAATAATGTTAAACAACAAAATATCAATGCCGTCAGTATAAACTCTATCAACAATCAAGCGGGTGAACTGCAAAATCTCCAATCTAATATTCTCATTTCTAATTCACCGTGCACGCAACAAGAACCACCAAAACTAGAGGCACAAAATTCACTTCTGAACAGTCTACCAGAAATGACACCTGAAATTCTGAATGCTTTGAGTAATTTGAAAAATCCCAATGATCAGCTACTTATTGCTACTGCCAACGGTCAAATGCAATTGATTAGTCAACAATTTTTGCAACAGTTTCTCTCTGGTCAATTAAATACTCAAGCTCAAGTCCAACAGACTCAAACTCATCAAGCTCAAACTCAGAACCAGGCTAAAGTTCAGCATCAAAGTCAAACACAAAAAATAGTTATTGGCGATCCAGATTCAAACAATCCAAACTTACAAGAAGTACAAATAAACACACCGACAAGTCAAATTATAGTTAATAGTTCCGGTGGAGCACCTACGATACAAAACAATATTCAAAATATTGTGGTACAAGCAGCCCCAACCCAACTTCCTCAACAAATACAAATCCAAAACTCCGGTTTTCCAAGTCAATTCATAGACAATTTGAATCAGCAACAAATTCGTAACCTCGGCAACAACCAAACGGTTAATCAAAATACAAATCAGAGTGTTAATCAAAGCTGTGCCCCTAAAAAGACAAAGATAGTTAAACGAACTAAAGTATTATCAGTGAGTCCTCAGCAAACGGTAGTGAGCAAACCAGTTTGTGTGACGCGACCGGTAATGATAGCCACGACTTCGTCGACGACAACAACGACTTCGAATTCTGTAACTTCCTCACACCAGAAATCAGAAGCGTTAGTAAAGCCTCTCAACTTCTTTGGAGAGGTAATGGACACTGGTAAGAGTGAGTTGACGCCGCAAGCCAACGGGCCTCTGCTGTCCGCGTCGGCCCCTAACTCTCAGGGCACGGTAGCTTCCCCCAAGCTGGTTCACAGAGTACTGTTGAGCCCTCAAAACTCTCAGCTTCTAACGAGTATTCAAACTCAAGTGACCGCTATCAGAAGCCGGAAGACTGATTCTCAGCCTTTGTCCTCGGAAGACCAAGCCATTTTAGTTAAATTACAGGCAGAGCATCAGCGAATAATGTCCACCGCCAAAATAGTCAGTATTACCGCTCAGCCAGTTATCAGCGTAAGTTTTTTTACGAATGAACTGCGCTTTGATGTTGTTTAGTGAAAAATTTTGAATTATATTAATAATGTTTTTTTTTCATAGGAACCTGAAACTAACGTTAATGTAAATATATTGTCATCTGGAACTTTAACGTCAAGCTCGGTTGGTCCCACGACGTGTAAGAGCCAATTGACGACCGCTCAGAGTTCAGCAGTAACCCCAATTTCAACGACCGTCGTGAACTCGTCCAATATTCTTTTACATGGGTCGTCTCCTAGTGGAATTTATATGACGAATAACAATGTAAGTTTTTGGTTCAAAAACTGTTCAAAATTTTCTTCTGGCTTAGTTTTTTATTTCTCAGTACTATTTTTCTTAAATTAATAATTAATCATTAAAAATTTTCATACCAACAGGCACCTACGAGTTTACAATCGGTTATTCCATCAAAGCAACAGCACCAGTCGCAACCTCAACTGCACCTACAGCCACTTCAGCAACTGTCTCAAACTCAAATACCCGAAAGTGTCAGCCAGATGATAGTTCCGTCCTGTTCGAGCGGAGTAGAGAGTTTTGATAACAATCAGATTGCGGATTCTCCGTCAACACCAATGGATATTCCACAATCGGTCATCCAATGCCAAGCGGATTTGGCAGATGTTAAATCCAATTCAACCTTCGTACACGCGCAAAGTTTTAGAGATAAGCAAGAATTGGTCTCCCCTCTCCATTCGAATATTTCTCCTGCCTCTCCTAGAACGGTCGTTTCTGCTGGTGGTACCAAGCTTATCATCAGTCAACCGAAGCTTTCGAGTCCATCTGAGAAAAATGATCCGTCAACGAGTCCCAAGCAAGGCATTAAAAGATCGTCTACATCAAGTCCCGTGCGAAAAGTCAATCGTTCAGAGTTGTAAGTATCAGAAGTTGATAATTTTCAAAGAATAGCTGCATTTTTATAATTCATTCTTTTTTTTTCCAGATTTGAGCAGCAATTGAAAAGTGATCAAAATGGTGCAACGAATCCTGATACAAACACCCCCTTCCAAAGTAAAAGTGACGCTTGTAAGCGATTGCTGCGATATCACTGTTACGACGAGCAAGTTCTTAGTACAAAGGATCTTGAAAAGGCTGATGAGATTTTTGAGGAGACTGCCAAGCATTTATTGAGCAAATTTAATTCCATGGTCAATAAATACACGTACCTGTTGATTATGGATAGTATGGTAAGAATGAAATTTGGAATTTATTAAAACTGCCAACAACATGTAGGTACTAAACATTTTTTTTTTTTAATTTTAGCGAGAAACCAGGACATCTGAGCTCATGATGATCGATCGAATGATTGTAAATGAAGAACAGGTGACGCTGAGTAGATTGCGCGAACAAGAAGCAAAAGCAGCTGTTGGTAAGTAACAGTAGAAGTCACTCTAAATTCGACTGTATTTGAAGTTCTAATCAATAACTTATGAATTTGCAGAGGAATTGAAAGCGAAACCGAGAATAGAACCGGAAACAGAGCCAGAGTTGGAGCCCAAAATAGAGTTGGAATCGGATGACAAATTTCTGATACCAAAGTTCGAGGCTGACATGGCGGACGCGGCAGACTTTGCGGTCAGCGACGGTGTTAAGCTGGAGGTCGACATGGATGTCAAGCCGGGAGACTACGACGAGTGGTTGGAGATACAAAAGGAACTAGGAGCATACGCGCCAGAATTTGTGCTGGGGGGCAAATGCAGGTCCAAGTCAGGCAGGACACGCATCAACGGTGAGGGTGGCGTCCGCGACGTAGTGTGCAACGAACTAGAGCGAGATTTACTCGACGACGCGGGAAGTCTCGATGACCTGGCCTTGTACGCCCAAGCCCAGTGCCCGGTGTCGTCGCGAGGTCAGTTCAGCGACCGCACTGGTGGCGGTGGCCCGGAGGAGAACGACATCACGGCTCAAGTGCAGTCGGCCATCGACAGCATACTCAGCTTGAAGAAAAGGCCGAGTACCAGCGGAGTAGTCGGGGGTGGCAGCGGTGGAAACCAAACGAACGACGCAAACGAAAAGTTGCTTGACCAGGCGGTACGAAGCATCATGGGCTCGTGACCCTCTTCGGGTAAGGTTTACTAAAAGCAATTCTCGTAAGGCGTCCGATTAGTTTAATAAAATTTTTCGATAATGCCTGTAGCGTAGTAGCAAGTGTCTCTTAAGTCTTACATCTGTTTGTAAATAAAAAAAAAAAAAAAAAAAAAAAAAAAAAAAAAAAACCATATATTGGCTTTGCAGGTGAGACGTTATTTCTATGGCCTTTAATTTTCGGGGCAGCTATGTCATTTAGGTAGCTTAGTTCGTAACGAGAGATGTATGTACATCTTTATCGACGAACTTTGTAATGTAATTTTGTAAACAAGGGAAGAAAAAAAAATTAAACTTAATTGAATTATGATTATTTGCAATCATGTAATATTCACATCACATTACTAGTTAATTGAAAATATATGATACGAGAGTATAATAAAAATAAAAGTAAAACGCGTAAATTTACTTAATCGAATAATTCGTAAAATTTTTATGAATTGTAAATATGTTTTTAATGTGTATTATTATATTTTTAGATTTAATAATATTATAATATACTTTACCATTATTGTTATCGAGATTTATTCTCAGAGTAATTATAAATCAGCTATAATTGTACATTTTTTGCGTCGCACTTAATACGCGATCTCTGGCATAATAGTTAATTAGAAAACAGCATTTTAAGCTGTAGAGTGAGAACAATTAGCGATGATTAGATTTATTTTGGAAATGTACTGACCGACAAGTTTGATGAAACGTAAACTAGTCGAAGAATGTAATACAACACTTAGAAAAATTTTTTTTTACGACACGCTATTTCAAAAAAAATTTTCAATTTCCGTCATTTCAAATGAAAAACAGAAGAAAAATATATATTCGTTATTCTATACGCAAATAAATTTTAAGTGTTTGAAAAACTAGATTTTACACAATAATAATTTTGTTACTTGTGGACTGTCAACTATTGCAGAGTTGGACTTTTTTTTTTAACTTTGCCTTCAACTATTGACATAAAATGAAATGAAAACTCTTTTGTATGACTAATTTAAAATTTTTCGAGTGAGTTAAGGTCTTTTTAAGATTTAAAGTTTGCACGTAGCTAAAATTTAGAGTAAAGTATGTTGGACTTATACATACGGAAAAAGGATACTCGACGTGTAGTTTAAATCAAATATTAGAAAAAAAAAATTTTCAACCCTAATGCGTGAATTTATTTGATATGTAAATATATATACATTTTTTCATATTTTTTAACTTTGAATAAACTTCAATAAAATTTTGGAGGTAGAATATTTGGTTTTTTTTTTTTTTTTTTTTTTTTTCTTTAATAAATATTGGTTTTTTGCGTGCTTAGGAATTTTTAATTCTTATGGTATTACAGTACGTTTCCAACAATTGAACGTCCTTTTTCTAAATGCAGATAGAAAATCACGGGACAGCAAGCATGGATGTGTTTCGCGTACGTACACTATTGTTGTCCCTTATTGTACACATTGTACAAAAAATGATTCTTCTGCTTATTTAAAAGACGCGAAATAAAAAAAAAATATAAAACTTATTCAAGACTGACGTATTTACTGATAATTAAATGCAAAATACTTGATGTAATAGTAAAAACGAGTACCGTTCATTTGTACATACATAATATCTAACTAAACCTTAGTCGGCGGCGTGACTTATTATTTTTTAATTGCGACGGCTTTCAATCATAAGGGTTGTCCTTTAGTTCCTTTCATAATTGTTTGTTTGATTTGTGTACATTTTTGGAAATTACTTGCTTTTGACATTTGCCAGTTATTTAATTTAATGTAAGGTTCATTGCAAGTATGATTCATAAAAATCAATTGTATCCGTACGCGCATCATCGACATTAACAAATTGTAAACAAATGCATAATCGAATGGCATATTCAAACTTTTTTACGGTGGCTTATGTTTCTATGAGATGCAAAACAGTTTTTGTTACTCTGTGATCCATTTTAAGTACAATGAATAAAATTTTTTTTTTGCATTGGTGTGACAGCAAAAAAATCTTACGAAATCTTTTAAAATAGTTTATTATTTTAAAAAACGACGAAAAAAAAAAAAATAAATAAATAAAACCAGTCTAAAGTCTAAGTTGAAAAAAACGATCCCAGCTAAACTTTGCTTATGACATATCTAAAGTAATAATTTTCATTGCAAGTACCTGAATATTTCTAAAGTTTTATGATGGCACTCCTAAGTGAACTGTTAAATTTTTATAAGCGATTTTAAGTTTCTGGGCCCTTTTTAAATAACAAATCAGACTGAGAAAAAATACGAGATTTTTGTTGTTATCTGGTAAAGAATTTTCAGTTAAAATATAAACAAATGCTATAAATATTAATACATACTCACCTGATTATGAAATCTTCAGTAGATCAAGTATTTTTTCACATTACAAAAGAAAGAAGATACAAAATCCTCCCTGCAGCTGGGCTAGAATTTTGCACTTTCTTCAGTAAGTAAAAAAAACCGTATTAATATTGAGCATATTAAGTTACAATGCTAGATTAAAATTAAATACAAATTTTTGATCTCTACAACTAAATTAATCTTAGTTTATTAAAAAAAAATTGTAAATTATTCCTTTGCTAAATTACCATGTGATTGATAAATGTATTATAAAATTATGTGCATCTTTGAGGAACATAAAGCAAGTTCATTGCAAGCTCGTTAACTTTGAAAACCCCGCACGTGTCTTATCATGTAAGAATAGAGGTACTACTTCCTAAATGTCAAGTTTGTAATTAAAATTTATTTTATTTCAATTATAAATAGGACATGATTTAAAGTTTAAATGAATTTGTAAATAAAAAATCTACGTCTTTTACGAGATTGATAATCACTTAATTGAAATTATTTTTGCTAGCTAACGCTCTTTCAACATCTTTTCTATACAGTAAAGGTGTTTGCATTTAAAAACCATCATTTTTCATCCCGTACGATCATGCATAATATAAGTTCATTCAAAAAATATATAATAAAAAATTTATTGGTGTGATATGTTATAAGAATATCAAAATAATAAGAGACTTGTGAAATAAATTGTTATATACTCTTGTACTAGATAGAAGTACTATATAGTTTTTTTCTACTCATTGCCTCGTTTGCACATTGAAAAAAAGAAAATATAATTGAAAGAGCATAATTATTTTTGCAATAGAATATAATGTTTTCTGATTATCGAAAATGTAATGAACTTGACTGTCATTTGAAAAATTAAAAACACTGCAATCAGATGATCAAAAAATTAAATTCAATAAGGAAAATTTATATTCTTTGGAGTGAAAATTTGATTACATAAATTTTTAAACATAAAAAATGTTTAGATCTTAAAAGCCAATAAACAATATAGTGTTCACCTATTGTAAAACTTTCTCCTATCATGATTATTATTTGAATGTTTCTTAATAATATTGTTGCGATAAATAATGCTAAGTACACGTAATAATAAGTATTACTACTGTACTATTGAAAGCGAGTTATGTCGTCTGTATATTAGAATTAAAACAAGAAAAAATAATTTTATAATAAAATACTAATTTGATCTAAGTGTTTTTCTAATTCAAAATTACCTGATTAAAAAAAAATAATAATAATCTATTGATAAGGTAAGAAAAAGAAAACGAGAAAAAAACATTTGAACAGTGGTGCAACCTGATCGTTTATTTATAATTGATCGTCCTATTTACATCGTGACAACTCGATATTGTCGCAATAAACGGATTTCAAAGTGTACTAATTGAGTTTTAACTTTTAGTACAATGCATACACTTGCAATGGAAAGCCATTGTAGCATCAAAAATGATTACCTTCCCAAAATTAATAAAAATTACATAAATTAAATTAAAACATAGCACGATATATAAAATGAATACTGTAGATTGAAAAATGGACAATTTTTTAATGGATCCCTAATTTTTTTTTTAATTTTTCTCTATTTTTCCTAGGAAGGCAATGAAATTGGTCTAATGATTTTTTTTATTCTCTAGCTTTTCTGATCAGAGATGAACCAGTTAATAAACATTAATTAACATTTGATGCTTAAGCTATTCCATACTTCTTCTTGAGAGATTCTGGCATTTCTGGTGGTGGAGGACGTGGCATACGCAGGTAAACTTTGACAGCGTCGTAGATGAACCACTGCGCGGCAGTGAGGGTACCAATCATGACAATCCTGGGTCCCAGACCCTTCCAAACTCCACCGAAGCCCATTTTCTTCAATACATCAATAGCGCTAGCACCTTTTTCTTGATTCAATTTTGATACGACCTGAATAAAATAAATATGTAAATACTTTGCTACTTTAAACGATCAAACAATTATCGATTTATATAAAATATAAATTACCGAATCGGCTGGATGCGACACAATAGCGCAGAATACACCAGCAATGTAACCAGCAGCAAATGTGACAATCAATTGTTCTCCTTTAGTACATTCGGCACGTGGTTTAGGTACAACATGGGCGTATAAGAGCTCGACTGTGCGCTCAAAACAGGCGAACTTCATCATAGTGTAAGGAATTTGTCGCATCCATAAAGGTACCAGCCCCTTATAGAATCCAGATACACCTTCTTCAGCTGAGATTTTGGGGATTGCCTCTCTCAATGTGTTGGCAAAACCAGGAGTAGTTTGAATTTTGACCTTGAGTTAGTATTTATATTTTAATAAAAATCATTCTAATTTATGTCACTTTTTAAATGTAGGAAAAAGTATCAATATTTACTTTGGCAGCTTCCATTGGTGCCAGAGCAATGTCAGCAAAGAATTCAGCCGAAGCAGAGGATACCAAGTACAAAGATGTTCTGTATTCATAAGAAACTTCTTCTCCAACCAAATTGGCATATTGTACTTTGAAGACTTCATAGAGTCCAAACTTAAACATTCCTTGCATGGAATAACCAAAGAATGTAGGAGCCCAGCCCCTGACCAAACCTTTTGCACCATCTTCAGCAAGTGTTACCTGTGAAAAAATGAATTGTCTTAGAGCTGCACACTAAAGTAAAAAGTTTGAGTTGATTTAATTACTTACTTTGAATCCATTTACAACACCTTTGTATTTTGCTGGGTCAACTTGAATACGGCACTTTACTAAATCCAGGGGAGTAACCATGGTGTGGGTGAGACCACAGGACAAAATTCCTCCAAGACCACATAACACAAAATAGTGGTTTGAACCAAATTCGCAACTGTCTGTAAATGATAAAGTAACAAAGGTTATTTAATTTTCAATTTGTAGTTCAATTGGTGTCAAGTTGTAAAGATGAAATAATTTTTGACTTTATTAAACATTAAATTAAATTTTAGTATAGGTATTCAAATTGATGACTTAATATATCACAGTTCAAACAAATTAAATTTTTGCTTTGAAGTACAGTAATTTAAATACAAACAATTGAAATCTAACTTATTGATTTAAGACAGTAGAAGCTTTTAGTTCTAAAATTAAATTTTAACTCATTTGAATGTTTAATTACATAAGTAAGAGATATATTATTTCAGAAACATATTCCAAATGCCGAGTCGTTATATGTATGCGGTAGAAATGCATGATCGAAATTCGATGCACAAGCAATCAGCTGTGATAAGAGCGAAGACCCTTGAAAATCACACACTAGAGCTCGCACCGCACGCATTGAGAGTATGTACACCTCTGGCACAAGTTCAAGATCTTTGCTCTTTCTGGCCACCTTGGACCAATTATCTTGTCAATGAGTGTGCGCGCGTATGATGCACTTTATTTTTACACGTTTTTTTTCTCTTCTCTCGAGCCTGCAGGCAATCCAAGGCTAAGTAACATAACATCGACTGTAGCTTTTTTAAACAATGTTTTAAGAACCTCGTCCGCGAGAATGAAGATTTTTGAAGCTCTAAGATATATCTCCGACAAGATGGCCGCTATTATGCAATGTTGTCACCCTCGATAGAGTTTTCAGGATGATTAATGAACTCATTTTGTTGATCAAAACTACCCCACGACTTGAATTTAATTGAAGAATGTCAAAGTTTGTGTCGGTAGCGCGTTCGAGCGGCTTACGTAACGGTCAGAGGGTACCCGCTCTGTGAACGTCCTTGGCATGCGCGTCACAATCTACTGCTGACGCCTGCCACGAGGGTAAGGGCGTGCAGCAGGGTCTTCCTGATCTAAATGACACCTGGGCTGTTACGTAACACTGCGACGCGAAAGCGAATCACCGTGCAACATATAACAACCGAAATAAAAAATCGTAAATTCGGAGCAGACGAAAGATAAAGAGAGAGAGAGAGAGAGAGAGCTGAGTACGAAGGGGTAAGAGTACTTACCGCCCGGAAGAGCATCAGCAGCTGCGATTCGGCGTCCCTTGACGAGACCCTGAGGTTCATTGACGAGTTGTTCCTGGTTGTCCTGCAGACACTGATTGTTGGGCCCGCGGAAAGGGCTCGATTTCGAAGCCTCCATGAGTGACGACCACATTTTCTTGTCTCTACTCCTGTGATGCGAGCAACGTTACTTTCTTTGAACTAAACTCCGGACTCACGTCGTCGTCGCCCGCTACCTGCACCTTACCCGCGGGGCAGTAGCGTCGTTAGATGATATCTGTTGGACGAGAAATATTTGGGGATACTTTATTAGCTTGGTTAACACTATTAGTAAGGTTGATGCTGAGCTAAGCTGGCGATGCTGCACCTACCGTGGAGGAGGGTGGAAGGAGAGTGGCAGAGCAGCAGCAGTCGACGGCGCCAACTCGCGCGCCCCGCTGGCCCGCAGATTTTGAAACTCTATTGAGATTGGACAACCCCGTTGTCGAAACCGGCATCACTGAAGTTTTCCTAGTTTCACGTGTCACGTGGATAACGCTGCGAGCGCTTTATGCCACGTGATCATAGTGATTCTTGGAGCAAAAGTTCAAAATGAGATAATTTTCAGACAAATTTTATTTATTTTTTTCAATTTGGTTTATAAATATTCATCTTCAGAAAGCTCCACATTAAAAAATTTTCTGTTCTATTAATCCTTTTATTTTTAACTACTTAATTCATACCCTTAATTCAGAAACATAGTATGTATTTCAGATTCCGTTATAATAACTCAGAGTATATAGTCTTTTTTTGAATTTTACCAATGTAAGCGCAAATTTTTTTTTGATAAGTTTCAAATTAAAAAATTTGAAATTAAAAATTTTTTTTTAAATAGACTACACAATATTAAAAAAAAAATTAGCTGACATGATTCAATAAGTTTTTCTAAAGGCTAAAGGTTAATTATATAAATCGAATTCTGATCAAGTTATAGCATGTTTCTGAATTGGAGCGCGAATTTCAATAGTTTTTACAAAATGTTTTATATTTGAAACAATTAATTGCGAACTTTTAATTTGCGATGTAAAAAAGCTCTTGGTATAGTAATTCACAATTTTTATATTAAAAATTGATAACGTTTATTATATAAATTTACACAATATTACAGTACTTCCAGCACTTTCACATATAAAAAAAATAACAACTTTATCTTCGTAACAAAAGTTTAAAACAGTTCTCATAAGTACTCAGTGAAGATGGAATACCTTCGAGTTGATTTAACAATGCAACAGCATGGGGAATATTTTTTTGATCAATTAAATTTTCTATGAGAAACTTAACATTATCTTCTATTTCTGATAGTGTGCGATTGACAAAAACTTCCTCTAATATTTTGTAGTACAAATCGTGACTCACGCTAAACGAAGACGTTAGATTATTAAAAAATATTTCTTCGTAAATTGCTGAGTTTAAACTTAGATTCTGTAACAAAAATAAAATTTTTAATTGAAATTAAAGTTTTATATACTAATTTAACATCAATTTTTACTTAATTATTATTAGTTTCATACTTTATAATTTTCTTTTATTTCGTCGATTGCGTGATGTTGTAGTGACAAGTCTTTTGAGCATAACTTCATGTAAATGCTCTGTTCCAAAGTGAACTTATTTCTTTCATCAGTCAAAAATTTTACCAGTACCTAGAGATGAAAAATGAAAATTCATAAATTAATTATAATAAAGCATTTGAAATGAACTTAAAAAATTTATTGGTATTTTCGCAAGTTCGTCTGACTTAGAAAGTTAAATAATATCGTTTATATCCAAAAGACATAAATATTTATCAAATTAAAATTTCTATTCAATAAAATAAAACTGTAACAAAGAGGCAAAAAAAATTTTTCAGTCAGAAACCGCGAAGAAATTTTAAAAAACATTTCCAGACATTAATTATACTTACATCCGCAGGAATCATTTCTTCATTTAACATATCTTTGATTTCTTTGAAAACGCCTTCACCATTATTTTCGCTAATATTTACAACTTTGGTAATCATTTTTAGAACTACATTACCATCTGCATCATCACTAGAACTCAGACTTCTTATTTCTGGACACTGGATAAGCATATTTTTGACCGTTTTGTACTGACCTATATTTTCAATTTTCGAAAATTCTTCTTCAAAAATCTTACACTGTATTTCAATGGGTACATCAATTTCTAAAACATCAACTTGGCTGTCAAAGTCCTCCTTGACTGAGTTACTTTGAGGTTTGGAATTTGATACTTCCCAGTCGTCGCTCCAATTGCTGTCCCAATCATTTTTCAACTCTGGAGAAACATTTTTATTCAATTCCAATTGGGCGTCCGAGTGTTTCTCAAGTTCACTGGCAGAAGTACTTTTAGTTGCAACTTTCGGTTCGGTATCATCGTCCCAATCGCCCCAGTCACCGGACGCGTTAACAATTTCCACACCTAGTTTCTCTTCACTTACTTTAGGTTTTTCACCGGAATTTTTTTCAATCATTAGGGCAATCTCGTTGATATTTTCCATTGTTTCATCGCCCCAACCACCCCAGTCGTCGGATTCGTCAATTTTAGTTTTAGCTATGTCTCCGTCGATTTTAAATTTATCGATACTTTTTTCTGGAACCGAATCACCGCTTGCTAGTTGTTCGGTTTGAATTAAGTCGGAATCTTCGTTCCGATCACCCCAGTTTCCAGCTTCGTTGGCGCTAAATTTATCATCTGAACTCTTTTGAGCACTAGTTGCTTCAGACTCAATGCTTGTCTCTTCTCCCCAATCATCCCAACTATCTAACGTTTGTTCATCCTTCACAGCTATCGATTCTTCCAGTTTGGGTTCAAAATTATTTTTATTCGAAGTTCCTAAATCTCTGGTAGTTTTGTGTATTTTTTCTTGTTTATTTTTGATCAAGTAATTTATTTCTTCTTTAAGTTTTTTCATGTATATATCATCCGACATAACTTCAACTTTTGACATGTACCTGGTTAACTCAATCGGGTCGTACATAAACGCATCGTTTGAGTCCGAATTAATTTTTTTTGTATAAAGTTTGAGAGAACAAAAGTAAGCTAGTGTTTGATTGTACAGTTCTGTCTGAGGAAAACTTTTGAACAGATCGATAGCGTCCATAAAGCAATCATCATTTAAGTTTAACAAATAACTTAGGCCCATACTGCTGTCTTCTGGAAGAGTGTACTCTGCGCACTCAAGTAGTACTGGAAAATAAATTTCAACTTGCTAAAAATTTGATAAAACATTTTTTTTTTAAATTATTCAATAAGAAAAGTTACTTACAGTGATTAATGTCGCTTATTTCTGCACCGTAAGATGCGGTTTCGCTCAGCAACGAGATTCGTAATAAGGTTTTACAAAGTTGTAACTTTACATTCCAATCGTCCGTAGAATATTTAACATACTTCGTATCTAGATTACTTATTCCAAAATCTTCGTTCAAAGTTTCGTAAAAGCAAGGAAAGTTTTGCAATTCTTCGATACTTTTCTTCTCTATAATTTCATTTGAAGCGATGGTTTTTTGCGGATTTTCAATAAAATTAAAATTTAATTTTGATTTCCAAAAGTCTGTATTTCTGGCGTTCTTTAGTAAATCAAAGGTTGATTGTGTAACCATTTGTGCTGAAGATTTCATCAACTCTGTAGACGTCTGTACGATCTTAGGTACAAATTCCTTGTCTTCAGTTTGAGCCTTAAATAGATTTTGAATCTGCGATTCTTCTTCAATTTTCAAGTTTTCATTACTTTCTTCGTCCGGTGGAATCCATTTCTCTAGATCAGCATTTAAAATTTGAATCTGCAGTAAATTAGCTCGTTTTAAAGAATTTTCTAGTGTATTACTGGGCCCATTGTGAATTGCAAACCAAATGCATTTATGCCTGAATTTTAAATCACTGTAATCGTCGCAGCACGCTAAGTCCATTGCTATGTTCCATGCTGAGTGATAATTATTTTTCATCATTTGTTCGATGTTAGCTGAACAAAAGTTATAATCTTTCAATTCAAATGCTTTATTTGCAATCAAGTTCAATACTTTTCCTTCCCTCAATTTGTTGTTTTTCTTTTCGATTCTCAAATAATTTGCCAGATTTAATAGCTTTTGTTTTTTTTTATAAGCGTCTTTTTGACTATCCAGACAGTCTTCTATAAAATTCATTTTATTTGAAGTTTTCCGGACTTGCAGAGGTAAAATCTGTATATGAAACTCGTTTAGAATTTGCAATGATTGTATCAAGTCGTATTCTTCTTTTATTCTTGCGTCATCGTCAGTAATTAAGTTAAGACATTCTCTGAAAAACAAAAATTAGTTTAGTTTGAGGAGTGAAATATTATAAAAAGCTTATTTAACTTCTCTTACTTTGCCAATTCCATATCTGGATCTGTGAGACTTTTGGAGTTATTAAAATAATCATTGCTTGCTTGCAATATAAAATCAATTGACCTCTCATAAGAAACTTTTAACTGTGATCTACAAGACTTTTTCATATCCATTAAGTTGGTGCATCCTTGAATAGCAGGTTTAGACCTAGATTTTAGTCTAGCCATCATTGATATTTCATAACAACTTTCTACATCTAGACATTCGAAAGTTAGTTTTTGGATGTCAAGCATGTCATTTAGTAACATACCCCAATTTTTTTCATTTGGTTGTGGGAATCTAAAAAAAGAGATTTTTTAGTGTAACAACTTTTGTATTAAAAATAAATTGAATACTTTTCATAAGTTTTACTACATAAGATATTGGAAAAACGTAAACTTACAATTTTATCAAGTTTTCACTCATTTGAATTAAAAGAGTTTTGGCATTGAATAAATCCTGTTTACTTTCTCTAATAAGGTAAAGAGGAACTTTAACTTCATATTTGCTAAGCACCAATAGAGTTTTTAACTCTTTTTCAAGCTCTTTGTATTTTACATAATCATCTTCTCTTCCACTTGCGTGGGGCTCTATAACGTCAAAAATTACTTTAGCTTTTGAGTACATCTCTTCATTTGAACACACGTAAATACAATCCATGGCCAGTAAGGTCACATCTTCAATCGCATCAAGTATTTCAGGATCAAAAGATTTCAAGTAGTCAAAGAAAACAACTGGTAATAAAAGATCGTCTTTACTCAGATATAGCAAATACTCCCGCAAAAGATCCTTACTGCAAGTTTCATTCTGAAAATTTTTGAATTTTAAGATTTTAATTGAGTACATATTTGATAAAAAAAAAATTTTTTTTAATGATTCTTACGAGATATCTTTTTTTCCTTCTTGAATATGGCAGCAACATACATTTGATGTTATTGATAAAATTTTTTTCATTAGATTTTATCATCAATAATTTTATCTTTTCTAAATCATTCAATTTCTCTATTTCTGTCAAGGTCAAGTCTTCATGACCAACTTTATAAACAAGGTCATCCAACACTTCCAGCTTAAACAAAATACTTTCTAATCCAATAATATTGTGCGACTTGCCAATATTTATCAAAGTTAATGCATTATCCACAAGACGACATTCTCTTTCTATCTCATAAGCTCTATCTACATACCATTTTTGCAGTAACTCTTGGGTCAATTCTGAATTTCTATAAACCAGTAGAGATCTTCTACTTTCATAAATGAAATTTGCATCCTCATCACTTTCCAAATTAATTATTTCAGAGAATAAACTCCTTTCAACCCAATCTTTTTGCCGAAGTTCTTGCTGGTACAATAAAAGTAAGCAACCTTCATAGTCGCATTCTGGCAGAAGTTTTTGATACTTTTCTGGATCTAGTGTTTCAGGAAAATAACTAATGATCGCTAGCCAGTGAGGTATTAGTTTTTCTCCATAGTAAGTAAACATTGTAGCTACCCCTTGGTAGTTTCCGCCTTTAGCAAACCTAACAAATAATTTTACCCGTAAGTATTTGTAGAAAAATTTCGTGAGAAATCCCTGTACTTACTTGATGGCATTCTCTAAAGGAGATCGTTGCCTGAATTCTTCATAAAATTTTTTATCAAATTTATTGGAAGACTCCAAAAGAATCTCGTAAGTTTGAAGTTTATCCAAGTGATCAAGAATATTTTTTCTGAATCGAACGAGCTCTTTTTGTGATTCATTTAGACCACTTGAAGAAATTGAATCAAGAGTTTCATTTATTTTTTGTACCTAATAGATTAAAAAAATACCCATAAGGAAACAAGTTTATTGATTTTGTGATAAATATACTCACTTTTTTCAATTGAACATTGTTTTCATCTAGCTCATCCTCATCTTCATCATCTGCTGGAGTGAATTTTCCATCATCACTTATACCTACTGCAACCAATGTTTCCAAGTTAGCACCAAGAAGCCCAAAGTTAAGCAACTCTCTTGTGGCCTCCAAAGTTTCTGGAACTCTACTCAAACATTCGTTCAAAACCACTGATCTTTTACTCACTTTACTCAAATACTGTTGTAAATCAATTATAGAAAATTCAGATTTTCTCCATTGAGTTTGGTAAACTAAATCCAAATCCAAGTTGTAAGTTTTGGCTAGAGCTAGTGCTTCTTCATATTGCTAAAAATAGACATTAATTAAAATTAATTTCTAAAATAGAATAATTTTTGTTTTAAACATTTACCTCCAGAGCAATTTTTCTGGAGTATAGATCTTCAGGTGTTGTACTTTTAATTCCAATAAGCCTATATTTTCTGTGAAATACCATGGATTTTTTTCTTCTTGGTTGAAATTTTTCTATGTCTGTTATTAAATACAATGCACTTTTCATTAAATTTGTTGTGTAATTTAAGACTGTAGGTTTAGGTTCATCTTCTTCTTTTTCATCATCTGAAGAAAGATCTAAAAAAAAAAAAATCATTTTTGATATTTTCTACTTTATAACATTGTATGTGAAATCTTTTAAAAATTTGATAATTTTTTGTCAAAACAAATTAAAAATTGAAAATTAAAAATTTTTTTTTAAGCCGATATAGATTTATTACCTGATGCTTGTCCTTTATTATCAGCTTCTCTACTTCTCTTGGTGCTTGTAGTATTGACTTCACAATCCAAACACAAAAATCCTTTGGCCTCTTCCAGTTCTGATAACTGAGGGTAAGTATATAAAAATTCTGGACTTGTTCCCAAAAGATTTTTTAAACTGTTGATTGAACAAACAGAAATCAAACCGGAGTATCTGGCAATAATTAAAGCCTAGAATAAAAGTATAAAATTTTCAATTCACAAATCAAATTATTCAAGATTTATTAAAAAATAAAATATTAATATTTACATTATTTGACCACCACCCCACATCAACTGGCTGGAATTCTGATATGTTGTTAAGAGACTTTTTAAGTTTGACAATTTTCAGAGGATTTACAATATTGTATTCTGGTTGTTCAGATAACTTCCATTGACTTTGCATTTTTAATGATGGTAAACTCCAAATGGAAATTGTACCATCAGTGTGTAGACATGATATCAGTTGATTATTAGGAGAAATGCTTATTTTAAATATCAAAGACTGAGGTCGATTTTTTATCACTGGAATTAAATTCCAAATTGAAAATTGAGATTTTAAAAGTTCACTGTCTTGTGAAGATACAGCTAATTTGTAGTAAGGGTGGTTGTTAAGAGTTCGCCAACATGTTAAACCTATTTCTGAAGCTATACACTACAAAAAAAAAAGTTATTTTAATATTATTTTAAACTTTAAATTTTTTATTTTTTCTTTTATGATTATAGAAATCTATTATGTTTACACTCACAGTCAAGGTTTGATTGATATTGTTACCAGCAACAAAAAATAAATTATGTTTTTCACTATATTGCACTGAATTGACACCATTCCTATAAAAGTTTCCAAAAGAAAATTCATGGTTTTCACTAAATCCATTTCCAGAAATACAGAATGATTTCAGCAACCCACTATAACTAACTTTAATGAACTCATAATCCCAGGTTTCACTTTTGACTCTTGGTTTTTTGAATATCATTGATGCAATTGCATCACCTGCTTCTAAAATATCCAGGCTTTGAGAAAGTGATTTTGGGCTAATGTTAAAAATATTGTTTCCAAACGAATTGTAAAATGATATGTAGCCATTGCTGGAAGCTAAGGCCAAAATTAAACCATCTGGACTCCAAACGAGCCTGCGCCACTGTGGAAAAGCATCTTTAGGGGCTGAAATATTTATTAAAATTTTGAATAAAATTTCATTAATTTTCATTTCATAAAAAATATTTGAAAAAAGTTTTACCGCTAGCCTTTCCAATTACTGATGAGTATTCATCTTTAGATTTTCTGATTTCAATAATGTTTTCTTGCAAGATGGCAAGCATGCTCCCCTTATCACTGATTGCAAATTTCCATGGCAGTGTGTCATTGATTTGCTGAGAAATACTTTCTGGTAGTGAATATCTGTTGTTAAGGTAACGCAAACCATTTTTTATAGTTCCTGTAGTAGGTAAAACTAGGGAATCATTCTTCAATTTCTGTCAATGAAAAATTTTAATTAGTGGAAAAAACAAGTTTGTTTGCAACGCTTGATAATAGTAAATTAGTAATCTCACAACAACTTCTGGTTCTTGTTTCCTCACAAAATATTCTAAAACTTCATATAAAATTGATTCGTCTGCTGGATCTTCACTGGTTTCACTCATTTTGAAAAAATTACAATTTACCACATTGCAAGTTTAATGTTATTGCAGACATTTAACTCTGTTAAAATCTTTTAAGGGTTACTGGATTACCAATTCTGGAAGAAAAATAAATCACTGTTTAAAAATATACCTTATGGTAGCACTTGTTCAGTAAAAAATGTATCAAAATGGTTTCAGAATTACAGGGATCAGATTTATTTTAATTAATGTAAATTAAATTTCACATCTAGCAGAAGGCAAGCAGCGAAATCGGTGACGTTAGCAAATGTATAGACACCTACGATAATCTGCCTGTGAGTGTTTTCGTTTTCAACTTACCTAACCTAAACAGAACTTTTCGGTGCTTGTACAACAATAGGCTTCGGTCTATTGCAAAACGATATTTTTTTTTCAATTATGGCATCAACAAAGTATTCTTGATAATTGTTATCACCAACTTTTGTGTCAGAAACTTGTGAAAACTTTTTTTTCAGTAATGCCAGTGGTTTCTTCAACGTTACTTCTTTTCCTTCCAAAAGGTATTTACCTATTTGCAAAATTACGTCGTTGTTTTGTTTAAAATATATTTCGCCTATTTTATTCACGTTATTAATTTCGTCAGAAAATGACTTTAAATTTCCGTGCAATTCAATGGCTATCCACTTTGGAATGTTATCATCCAGTACTTGCAATGGAATTATCATTTTAACACATTACTTTGACTCTCTATTGAAATCACAAATTTATCAAAAACAGTAGATGTAAATATCTTAGACAAAACTAGATGTGAAACCATGTGAAACTAAAAAAAAAGTTGAGCAAATCAGCAAAATTGATCCCGCGTGAAATAGTATATTATTCCCGCAGGCGAGATGGTTCGATTTGGCCTCCGAGAGGTTTGCGACCCGAGCCGAAGGTGAGGGTTGCAACGAGGAGGCTAAATCGAACCCTCGAGCCTAAGGGAAATATACTATTTTTCGTCCTTCTAACCGAAAACAAGGGGCGAAGTTCCGATTTTGAGGTTAGAGGGACGAAAATGTGTTTTGCGCGCGTAAGTAAAGGAGCAGAACCAATGAGAGTCAAGATATACAGTGACGTTACAACAAGCGGCAAATTTGCTCAGAATTACTCGCGCCCTACACAAGGCGAATAAAAACGCAAGTTAACTAGACAAGAACTAGATCATTGAAATTTTTATAATAAAAGTTACTAGTTTGTATAGTAACCTCTAATAAATGTAAAAGACTTATTAGATTCGAAAATAATGTTTTTACAATTTATTATCTCGAGAAGTACACGGACAGAAAAAAAACAGGAATTTACTGTGGTAAGCTAACACGAAAAAATTGTGTGTGAACCTTACGCAGAAAAAATCCTAAGCGCTACTGTAGCCGAACCAATCAGGCAATCAGGTGTGACCAGAGTGATTTTGATTGGCTCTCTTACAGTAGCGCTTAATAACCTCTACTTAGAAATATTCTCAGATGGTTTTATTGTTTACAAAACTGATTATTTTTATCCAATGTCAGGTAGTTGACAACATTTTTTTTATTGAAGATGGATCTTAAAATTTACGTATAAAAAAAACTTTTTAGTTTGAAGTGATTGAAAATTTTTGATATATTTATAATTTAATTAATGCAAATCTGTATAGAAATAAATGAAATCAATTTTTCTACAGAGAGAACGACCAAGGTGTATTTATACTCGATTGTTGTTATTTATTAAAGATTTACAACTTTCCTCAATTTGACGAATTATAGTAAAAAAGTAGAACCCCGGTCTACTTTTTTACCATATTAACTGAAACCGTTAAAATCGTCTGCTTCTACATGCCAAATATACCTATATATATTTTTTGTAATATCGCTCTCCTATTCTCGCTCGCTAATATCGCTCGGTATTCTCGCCCATGAAATGGCACCTTAAGGTTCACACACGATTTTTTCGTGTTAGCTTACCACAGTAAATTCCTGTTTTTTTTCTGTCCGTGTATACATGTTGAATTTTTTTTTAATTGAGTTTAACAAAAAAAAAAAACTTTATTGATTACCACTTCCAATATAAGAAAAAGATTTCAAAAAACCGCACGATACTTGAAAATATAAAGATCCCAAAATTTTAATAAAAACATTCACAACTTATTTTATTTATTGAAGCGAAGCTTTTTATATGAGGAGTGAATCTGTAAAAAATGACACAAAAAACCGACCCAAAAGAGCGACACCAAGATATATAGATATGTATATATACGATTACTATACAAATATGTGTATATATAGTATCTAATATGGCCTATATTAGATATATACATATTTATAGTAGAAGGGTTGCTAGGCTGTATCTAATATATACATATCTATAGTAAAAAAGTTGCTATATTCTAAGCCATATTAGATATGTATATATACTGTATAAATATGTGTATATAAGTACAAAATTTTAAGTTGAAAAATTTTTTTGAAATTTTTTCTAATTTTTCAGTTTTATTTTATAATAAGTATATAAAGGGTATAGCCGGGTAAGATGGTCGAATCGGCCCCCAGCGCAAACCCCTACAATATATATATCATTCGAAAGGGCATGAAAAAAGAAAATTTTTGGCGCGAACCAGAAATTCTGGTCCAGAATTTTGTATACCCACTACTGCGCATGCGCGGTCCAAAATAGTGATTTTTCAACTTTGATTTTTATCTCGAAATCTAAGAGGGTTAGAAAAACGCGGTTTGCGGCAAAATTTTGTTTACAAAAAATGTAGTTCAATCATCATTTTTGGCGCCAAATTCAAATTGTTAAGGCTGTTTTTCGAATTTTTTTCCCTAAAAAATGCGATTAAAAAAAAACGGTGATACATACCTCTCTGGAAAAAAAATATGTCATGCATTTTAGGAAAAAATAGCTTTACAAATTTTTTCAAAATTTTTGAAGTGGTGGAAGACACTTTTTAGGTCAAATTATTGAAATTTTTTATCTAAATCGCCACCTAGCGGCTGCATACTGCGTTAAAATATAACAACATTTATATCGCTGAACTACATTTTTTGTAAACAAAATTTTGCCGCAAACCGCGTTTTTCTAGCCCTCTTAGATTTCGAGATAAAAATTATAGTTGAAAAATCACTATTTCGCCCCGTGCATGCGCAGTTTAGGGAATAAAAAATTGCGGTTGGCGCCAAAAGCTTCCTTTTTTCAAGACCTTTCAAATGATACGTATATTCTAGGGGTTTCTGCATAAAAAAATTTGGCCTACCTGACCTAGATTGAAAATAACTAATTTATACAATTTTTTAGTGATGGACATGGTTGAACTGATCTCGTTAGAGGTATTAAAAATTTTTTTTGCAGAAACCCCTACAATATACATATCATTTGAAAGGTCTTGAAAAAAGGAAGCTTTTGGCGCCAACCGCAATTTTTTATTCCCTAAACTGCGCATGCGCGGGGCGAAATAGTGATTTTTCAACTATAATTTTTATCTCGAAATCTAAGAGGGCTAGAAAAACGCGGTTTGCGGCAAAATTTTGTTTACAAAAAATGTAGTTCAGCGATATAAATGTTGTTATATTTTAACGCAGTATGCAGCCGCTAGGTGGCGATTTAGATAAAAAATTTCAATAATTTAACCTAAAAAGTGTCTTCTACCACTTCAAAAATTTTGAAAAAATTTGTAAAGCTATTTTTTCCTAAAATACATGACATATTTTTTTTCCAGAGAGGTATGTATCACCGTTTTTTTTTAATCGCATTTTTTAGGGAAAAAAATTCGAAAAACAGCCTTAACAATTTGAATTTGGCGCCAAAAATGATTTAAAAAAATATGATTGAACTACATTTTTTGTAAACAAAATTTTGCCACAAACCGCGTTTTTCTTACCCTCTTAGATTTCGAGATAAAAATCAAAGTTGAAAAATCACTATTTTGGACCGCGCATGCGCAGTAGTGGGTATACAAAATTCTGGTTCGCGCCAAAATTTTTCTTTTTTCATGCCCTTTCGAATGATATATATATTGTAGGGGTTCGCGCTGGGGGCCGATTCGACTATCTTACCCGGCTATACCCTTTAACTGTATACGTAATTTTTATATTGTCAAAAATTCAAATTTCAAATTAAAATTTTCAATTAAAAAATAATTATGCTTCGCCTCTAACAGGCGTCCAAGACACCTTTTTTACACTGTATAATTAAAAAACAAGCGAGACAACTTTATTATTATTCGACAGAATCTTCCTCAATTCTTTACTCGACTTGAATGAATATCTGGTGGTGGAGGACGCGGGATACGTGTTGTGTATGTGAGTGTTGGTTGAATTTACCGCCATCAGGCGTCCTCTGCAGGAAGTTCAGTTTTTTAAAAATCTGTGTTGCCAAGTGCTTCGAGCTTGCCTCATGACTCATTCATTTACTCTTTTTATTAATATGTGATCGGATGATTTTATTAATCACATTTTGTGTAATTTAACTAATGTAACATTTATGTATATTTAAATAAATATATTTTTCAATACAAAACACAACAGTGGTGTCAGGAGTGGATAAATGTGAACACGCCGAAATATAACCTACAAGACAGGTTTTTTTTGAACGCTTGGTCGGAGAAGCGCATAGGAGTGATTGATGTGAGAGTCAACTTTTACAATGGGAGACGAGGCCAAGCAAGAATTAGTGAGGGTAATTACGGGGTTATTGGCGGAATCCCTGAAAACATCTATCGCCGAGACAACAGCAGCAGGTGGTCTACCGAACGCGCAGCCAGCCAAGCCGAAGCCGCCTTCTTTCTCTTTCCGAGAGTTCCGAACATCAGAAGGAACTTCGGTCACAGATTACTTTAAACGTTTTTCTTGGGCACTGTCTTTGAGTGAAATCAATCCGGAACAACATGCCGACTACGCTCGTGTACATATGGATACAGAGTTGAATAATGCTCTCAGAACCTTGATCGCACCACGCAAGCCTGAAGAATTGAAGTACGATGAAATCAGCGCTACGCTTATCGCGCATTTCGACAAAACGAGGAACAAATTCGCAGAAAGTATCAAATTTCGTCTCATCAAGCAACAGAAGGACGAGTCCATTGCTAATTTTTCACTTCGCCTCAGACAAGGCGCGGTCTACTGCGACTACGACGCTTTTCTCGACAGGATGCTGATCGAGCAACTTCTTCATGGGCTGGTTGAGCGCAGTATTTGCGACGAAATAATTGCAAAAAAACCGGCAACATTCAAGGACGCTTACGAGATCGCTGAAGCTCTCGAAGCTACGCGAGTTACGACAGAAGCTGTAAAGATCCCCGTTTTGACTGAACCAACGCACGCACTCAGTTCTTCGACATTGAAGGTGAAGCAAGGCAAAAATTCAAATTTTCGAAAATCGAACGCACGAGGACGCACTACGCAATCGTCGCACAGCGCGCCTCATCAAGCAGACGATATTTCAAGACAGCAACTTCACTGCAACGGCTGCGGAGCAAATCATAAACGCAGCGTGTGCCCTTATCGCAATGCCCAGTGCCATACCTGTAATAAAACAGGTCATATTTCAAAGATCTGCAGGTCAGGAAATCAAGAGAGAAGCCAGCCCGCCGGAGTGAAGGGAAAATTTTCCAATCTTCCTGCAAACCACATCGATATGGTGCAAGCTCTAAATAAACTGAATGAAGTTTATACAATCAAGTCAAACAAGAAGCAGCTTCTACGTGTCAAGATCGAAGGCACAGAGCTCGACATGGAGCTCGACACCGGTGCTCCTTGCGGCATTATAAGCATCGAGACGCTAAAGAAAATCAAGATAAATCCTTCGCTGCAACCTTCGGATAAGCAGTTTTCGAGTTACTCCCGTCATCGCCTTGACTGTTTGGGTTTTGCTACGGTCAATGTTACTCTTGGAGCAACTACACGGAATTTGAAATTGTACGTTATCGACGGCGATTACGACAGCTTGTTCGGGCGCGAATGGATATCGCAATTTACACGTGAGATCAACTGGGACAAACTTTTTGGTCTGGACAACTCAGTCAATACACTATCAGCTGTTTCTTCACATCTGACGGCAGAACAAAACGCTCGCTTGGAACAGCTGTTAATGAAAAATCAAGATGTGTTTAGCACAACAGCGGGCAAGCTCACCGGCCCACCTGTCAAGATGCATTTAAAACCCGGTGCAACTCCTGTTTTTGCACGCGCGCGAGAAATACCGTTTGCTCTGCGTGACGCCTACGCTGCGGAGATCGAAAGAAAGCTTGCTACAGGCCACTACGTGAGGGTGGACTATTCTGAGTGGGCATCAACAACTCACGTGGTTATGAAGAAAGACGGCAGGATGCGCATAACCGGCAATTATAAACCAACGTTAAATCCTCAAATTTTCATAGACGAGCATCCCATTCCTAGAGCGGACCGTATTTTTGCCGAGATGAGAGGTGCCACGATTTTTTGTCATCTGGACATCACAGATGCTTACACGCATCTTCTTGTCGACGAAGAATTCAGTTGTGCCCTAACTCTGAATACTCCAACGCATGGACTGATACGACCAACACGCGCAGTGTATGGCGCAGGGAACATTCCGGCAATTTGGCAACGGCGTTTGGAGGCAGTAATTAAGGATTTGAGGAATATTCGCAACTTTTACGACGACATGGTAGTTTTCGCCAAGGACTTCGATGAACTACTACTGATTCTCGAGGAAGTTTTCGAACGACTTCGCAGGCACGGACTTCGTTTGAATAAATCAAAGTGTACATTTGCAGCTAATTCGATCGATTTTTTAGGCCATAGGATTGACGCCCAGGGTGTGCATAAATCTGACAGACACATTGCTGCAATCCGAGACGCTCCGAAACCTAGCACTTTTGAAGATTTGGAACTTTTCATCGGTAAAGCTGTTTACTACAACGACTTCATTCCAGATCTGGCAACAAAAGCGCGACCACTGCGCGACATGCTACTCACCGAGAAGTTTCGATGGACACCCGTCTCCGAGAAAGCCTACATTGAACTGAGAAATATTTTAACCTCACCTCAAGTGCTAATGCCCTACGATCCCAGCTTGCCACTTCTCCTCGCCGCGGATGCAAGTCCGGTGGGACTCGGAGCAGTCCTGTCGCACCGCCTAAGCAACGGATCAGAGCGGCCGATTGCATACGCCAGTCGCACCTTGACGGTTACAGAGCAACGCTATCCTCAGATAGACAAAGAAGCGTTGGCTATCGTATGGGCTGTCGATAAATTTTTTCACTACGTCTACGCGCGTCATTTCACTTTGTACACGGACCACAAACCGTTGACGCAGATTTTGCATCCTGAGAAATCACTCCCTGTCCTATGCATCAGTCGCATGGCAAACTATGCAGATTATTTAGCACACTTCGATTTTGATATCCAGTTTAAGCCCACAAAAGCGAACGCTAACGCTGATTATTGCTCTAGAGCTCCTTTGGCCGACACCGAGATTCACCGAGTTTCTGAAGAAGAAGGGGAGGAAGCTGAATGGGATGAGTTTGATCATTTCATTTTACGCCAAGTCAATCAGTTGCCAGTACGATCCGAGCACATCGCGCAAGAAACACGCAAGGACCTCGAGCTGGGAAAAATTCTTAAAATGTTGGAGAGTGGTCAAAATCTAGCTCATCATGGATACAAAGCTCCAGAACGACACTACACTCTGACAGCGAATTGTTTGGTTTTTGAGCACCGAGTTGTCATCCCTAAATCTCTACGTCAGGCAATTATGAACGATTTGCACGCAGGTCACATAGGTATTGTCAAGATGAAAGGTCTCGCACGCTCATTCGTCTACTGGCCCGGCATCGACGCCGATATTGAATCGTTGGCCAGGACTTGCGTTCAATGCGCTCAACATGCTCATGCACCGTCCAAGTTTCGGGCACATCACTGGGAGTACCCGAAAGCTCCGTGGGAACGTGTCCATATAGATTATGCCGGCCCAGTTGCAGGAATGATGCTCTTGATTATAGTCGACGCATACAGCAAGTGGTTGGAAGTTAAAGTCACAAGTTCTACGACCAGCCTTGCAACCATTAACATTTTGGACGAGCTTTTTGCTGCTTACGGTATCCCGATCACTGTTGCTTCGGATAATGGGCCACAGTTTACCTCGGATGAGTTTACCGAGTTTTTACGAATGAGTGGAGTGAAATTTCACAAGCTCATAGCACCGTACCATCCTGCGACCAATGGTCAGGCGGAACGTTGTGTGCAAACAATTAAGGAACCGTTGGAGAAGATGGAAACTACGCGTAACACCTTGCAGAAAGATATCAACGAGTTTCTTCGTCAATACCGAAAAGCTCCGCACAGTACGACTGGACACTCACCATCACAGTTATTTTTCGGTAGGCAAATTCGTACTCGTTTGGATTTGGTCAGACCAAGCGATGTTCAGACTAAAATTAAGGAACGGCAACAGGCAGTCTTTTCACCTACTTTTAGGACTTTTGAGCCAGGTCAGCAAGTCTATTTTCTTTCAGGCAATCCACGTCTGGATCGATGGTTGCCTGGCACAGTAATGACATGCTTGGGAGATCTGCACTACGACATCGACTATCATGGTAAGCAATTCAAACGCCATGTGGATCAAATGAGAGCTTTTGGTCAGAAACACAAGGCTTCGCTAGATGATGGCATTGGCAAGCCCGAAAGCGAGAACACTCCTCGCCGAGCTCACTTTTATGGAGACCAACCGAACGTTCCTGATTTGCCGCAAGACAGACCTGAGCTGAGGGAACACCGCGACCCGATCGCTGTACTGCCACCGCAAGCTCCTCAAGATCCAGGCTTGAACATTGATCGACAGGCTTCACCACAACAGCCTACAGCGCAAGAAGTCCGACGGTCAACGCGCCCTCGACAACGGCCAGATTTCTACTCTCCTTGAATCGTTGTGACAATCAACCGTTCAATTTAAAGGAGAGAGGAGTGTTGTGTATGTGAGTGTTGGTTGAATTTACCGCCATCAGGCGTCCTCTGCAGGAAGTTCAGTTTTTTAAAAATCTGTGTTGCCAAGTGCTTCGAGCTTGCCTCATGACTCATTCATTTACTCTTTTTATTAATATGTGATCGGATGATTTTATTAATCACATTTTGTGTAATTTAACTAATGTAACATTTATGTATATTTAAATAAATATATTTTTCAATACAAAACACAACAATACGCATGATCAACTTTGACAGCGTCATGAATGAACCACTGTGCGGCAGTTAGGGTAGGTACCAACCATGGCAATTTTGGGTCCCAGACCCTTCAAAACTCCACCGAAGCCCATTTTCTTCAATACATCAACAGCGCTAGCAGCTTTTTCTTGATTCAATTTGATACGACCTAGTTAAAATAAATATGTAAATACTTTGCTTCTTTAAAAGATCAAAGAATTATTGATTTATATAAATTACCGAATCGGCTGGATGTGAAACTATGGCGCGAAATACACCAGCGATGTACCCAGCAGGGAATGTAACAATTAATTGTTCTCCTTTAGTACATTCGGCGCGTGGTTTAGGTACAACTAGCTTTTCTGAGCGCGCTTCAAGCGCGCATAGGAAAAAACAATAAGAGTAACCTCAAAATGCACTTTTCGAATATTTTAAAAACTTCTTTACCAATCAGCTCACGAATAAAAATTTTACGCAAGATGCGGCAATAGCTCTCTTTTATAAAGGGACATGGGCGTATAAGAGCTCAACTGTGCGCTCGAAACAGGAGAACTTCATCATAGTGTAAGGAATTTGTCGTATCCATAAAGGTGCCAGCCCCTTGTAAAATCCAGACACACCTTCTTCAGCAACGATTTCGGGAATAGCCTCTCTGAATGTGTTGGCAAAACCAAGTTTAAGGATGTTCTGTACTCATGGGAATATTCTTCTTTAACGAAATTTGAATAATGTACATACTTTGAACTTCCACGAGTGACCACATTTTCTTGTCTATCTTGAGATTGATTTCTTTAATAAAAAGAATGGTTGGTGATTGTTCGTAGTAAAATTAATTAAATATTCCAAGTGTTATCTGTGATGACTACAGTCATATATATGTCTGTTTATATTTATATTTTTGTGAGATTGTTATTAATAATACATCTTTTTTGTATGTTTGTAGCTTTGAGAAGGTTGTTCTGTTAATGACAACGAAACGTCAGTATATGTAATTTTTAAATAAATCTATACCTTGTTCGTTAAGACCAAACACTTGCTTCGAATTCTGTTTTCCACATTTTAACCTTAAAATCGGACCTTGACCCCTTGTTTTCGGTATCTCATGTAAAAAAACATTTCGAAATGCGGTCGTACAGGGTTGATACCCGACCTCGTTGCAAACCTCGCCTTCGACTTGGGCCGCAAAACTCTCGGTTAGGCAAATCCAGAGTTCACCAAGTATCCGAAATCTAGATTTTCGGATACTTTTCGATTTTTCAAAAGTATCCGAAAAAAGTATCTTCGGATAGTTTTCAAAAATCATAAGTATCCGAAAAAAGTATCTTCGGATACTTTTGATAAATCGTAAAGTATCCGAAAAAGTATCTTCGGATACTTTTGAGAAATCGAAAAGTATCCGAAAAAAGTATCTTCGGATACTTCTCAAATTCTTAAAGTATCCGAAAAAAGTATCTTCGGATACTTTTGAGAAATCGAAAAGTATCCGAAAAAAGTATCTTCGGATACTTCTCAAATTTTTAAAGTATCCGAAAAAAGTATCTTCGGATACTTTTCGATTTTTTCAAAAAATATCTTCGGATACTTTTCAAGTTCTTAAAGTATCCGAAAAAAGTATCTTCGGATACTTCTCAAATTTTTAAAGTATCCGAAAAAAGTATCTTTGGATACTTTTCGATTTTTTCAAAAAATATCTTCGGATACTTTTCAAGTTCTTAAAGTATCCGAAAAAAGTATCTTCGGATACTTTTTGATTTTTTCAAAAATTATTTTCGGATACTTCTCAAATTTATAAAGTATCCGAAAAAAGTATCTTCGGATACTTTTCAATTTTTTTTTTTAATATTTTCGGATACTTTTCAAATTCATAAAGTATCCGAAAAAAGTATCTTCGGATACTTTTCTATTTAAAAAGTATCCGAGGGTATTTATAATGGACATTTTTTTTTCTTTCTGAGATTATTATTTTTTATTATTTTTTTATTTAATCAAGTTCTTCATGTTCTTAATACATCTTTTTTCTTTTACATTTTTAATCATTGGGATTTTATTACCCGATGCTTAGTCGTCGACTTGTCAGAGAAAATTTCAAATAATGTTTGAAAAAAAAAACAAAAAAATTTTATCTAGTTATGCCCGAGTAAACATGAATTGAAAAAATTTTTTGTTATAAACCGATTTTATTCGTCGTAAATAGAACGTTGATTTCTTATTAAAACTGGTGCAAGTTTTTACTCTCACCACCGTGGCGCTCCAATCAAAAATCAGTGTTGCTTTGGCCCACTTTTGAGGTTCGAACATGATGAACTATTGATGTTCACTGAAGTGTTCAATTGATTTCTTACACCTACGAGAGCATTTCTCTTGACAATAAAGAAAGAATTATACCCATCAAGTAATAAAATTCGAAAACTTTGATAATTAAAAGAAAGGTATGTTTTTTATATTATTCTTTAGCTATAAAATATTTTGTACAAAATTAACTTAAACTTTAGCTCCAATACAAATTTAAAAAATAAAAATTTGTAATCGTTTTGAAAATTAATAATCTTTACCGGTAATTTTATTTTTGTGCACAGAATCTGAAAGATGAGTCTTAACAAACAAGATCATTCGAAGTTGTTGGTCATGGAAAATGTTTTAAAGGCACCCAAATTAGATCAAGTACAGTCGTTTATATTAAAGGCTGGAGTAAGTCCTGAATTTCAAAACAAATTCGGTGAAAATTTGTTGCATATATTATTTAGAGTTGCAACAAAACAAAATACTGAGATTGTAGCGGTGACCAAGTTTTTCTTGGATTTTAAAGTAAACGTAAATTTTTCAAATAAGCAAGGATTTACTCCATTACATTTTGCCGTAAAGCAAAAAAACTTCAAATTGGTCTCGTTACTATTAGACAATGGAGCCGACGTTAACTCACAAAGTTATGGAGAAAACTTATCGCCTCTGTATATTGCTACAGTGTGCGGTAATGATGAGATAATGCTGGGATTGCTTACAGCAAGAGGTGCTGAGGTTAATTTTAAGACCATTAATGGAAGAACACCGCTACACGAAGCATGCTATAACAATTATAACGAACAAGTTGAATTTTTTTTAAAACAAGGAGCCAATGTTTGCGTCGAAGATGCCAAAGGCAGAACTCCTTTTTCTTTATTACATTTTTCTTATACGAACCCGTGTTTAATTATTATGTTAAAAGAATTTTCAAAGTTGAGCTTTGAAAAAAATTTACTTTGCAAAAAAGATATTGATTTGATCTTAACTTCGTCAAAGTTAAAGGAGTATTTTTGCAATTGCATAAAAGAAATTATAGAAATGTCTAAAACTCGCTTTTACGACTCTTATACATATTATGATATTCTTAAGAAGTTAAAAAATATTAAAAAATTATCCAAGCTCGTTAACAACATGGATTTTGTTCAAAATTTCTTGAATAATTATTCAACTTTTCCTTACTTTAAGGAAGAATTACATTATACTTTTAAAGCCGCTGTCTACACCAATGATCAAAATCGTATTGTTAAATCTAGAATAAGGAATGTTTTCAATAATTATTTACCAGATTTAATAATCAATAAAATAGTGAAAAATCTTACAGTTGAAGATTTACCACTGAAGTGAATAGTCTCTTTAGAATGTTTATAAATTGTCATTTCTTATTGCAGTTAATAATTCAATTTTATTAATTTTTTTTAGTAATATAGTTTCAATCAATAAGTAGTATGAGCAAATTATTAGTGCAATAACAAGTTTTGTTTTGTTAGGTTTTGCGAATTAACCACTAGTTACTTATGTTGTAAGCGGTTTCATTTTCGCAGAAATAGTGAATAACGTGAATAAAGAAATAATTACAACGCTATGGTACAACACACATTGCCATAAAATCGGGTTTTTGCATTTTTTTACAAATTGAGCTTAATAGAACCTTGTAATAATCAGATAAAATATAATCTTGTATTTCTTTAAATAGTATTTTTTATTTAAAAATATATTAGAAAACTACATGATATTAATATACATATTTATTTTTTTAACAACTTATTTAAAGTTGTGGTTTATACAAGCTTTGTTTTAAAATTTTTCAAATTATAATATTAAATTATAAATAATATTTTAAATAAAAGATTAAAACATATTTTGTAATGTATGTATTTATCAAAATCTTTTAATTTTATTTTATATTTAACAATTCAACACTTTTTATGATTGAAATTTTTTCTAGTAAATTACTTAAAAAATAAGTTTTGCTAGTGTTGTAAAATGAAATATCTAATAATAAATCATTTAAGTGTGCAGGCCCACAAGGAGCACAGTTAAAAATGGAGAATAATTTTTTTAAGCATTGCTTTTCAAAAAGTTCAGCAAAACTCTTTGTTGTCTGTTCATTCAAGTATGTTACTACATCATTTTCATGAGAAGTTAATTCACTTCTCTTATGTTTTCTTAAAATACTATAGTATTCATCTTGAGAATCTATTTCCATCGGTGTAGAATCATTTATTTCTTCTTCACCATTTTGTTCTGGAGGAATAGTTTTTGCTAGACTTAGGATATGTTTTCGAATTTCAATTTCAAGTCGATCATTTTCCAACCATATCCCACCAAATTTAAAATAGGGATGCATACTTGTAGCACAGTAACCACTTTTATTACAATTAAAATCTAAGTGATAAGAAATTTTATCAACTAAAAACTTGATTGTTTCTATCAATGTAGTTTTTACATAAATCAAATTTTGTGTAGAAAGTTCTACAAGCCTCTTTTTTAGGACGACAATAATAGGTATTGTGTTGGCAAAAAAAATATTTTTTCTTTTTAATTGTTGCATGGAGTTATCAAAAATTTTCAAACAGTCATTTACTTCTGCCAAAAATACTATTTCGTTTGGTGAAATAGTATTTTTGGCAAAAGTAAATCTATCTGCATTAATTAGTACATAATTGTTGATAGTATCTACATTACTGATTACAAAATCTATGTATTTGATAAAAGTAGTTAATGTCAATGGCATATCCGTGATGTGTAACTTAATGAAATCAGAAATCGACTCTACTGAAGGACTAAATCCTTGAGACAACAAAATCATCCACCCTAGACTTACTTTTTTTAAACTACTTGAAAATAAATCTTTAAAAGTTATTTCCATTGTATCAATAAACCTAGAAAAAACTATTTGTATATCTGTTGACAAACAAAATTTAATATCACACAAAATTGAAGTAACTTTTAATTTTTCAATTACTAATTCACACAAATTTTGACTTTTAATGTAATTTTCAGTTTGAGGTACTGTAAAAAAAGTACTAATTAGAATAATATAATTACAAAGTTATATTATTTTCATTTAATTACATTTAAATTATTACCTTGGACTTTATAGTTTAATCTGTCTAAAAAAATATCTTGATGACTAAGATAATTTATAACAATATGTTTAATCTTGTCTTGATCACCATTAATAAGATCATGACTATTTATAATATCAGCCACTATTGCAGCCGTATCAACAGGTTCTAATAATTCTTTGCAAGAGATTATTAAAGTTTGGATTGAAAGGTCTGTTGGATCAATCTGAAAGATTTAATTAATTTCAGGTTTGAAATTTTTTTAAAATCTTGCTATAAAATTAATCAAATTTATTTTACCCATTGGACGTCTAGCAACAACATTCGGTTAAAACCTATATTTAAAATGTTAGCAGTCAAAATTAAATCAGACTTTTGCTGTAATAAGAGTTTTATTTGTCCTTGGGCATCATCAAACCATGCATCAATTTTGAAATATAAGTCATCTACAGTGGGAACCTGAATTGATTTTGAGAGTACTAAAAATAAACAAATTTATATATTTTTTTAATAATAATTATCAAGAATGTTATATATCATTAATTAAGTTGAAAATTTACCTTTTGATAACTGAACAAAAAGTTCGCTTCCCACCATCTCCAAAGGAAAATTATCAAACATTACTAATTTGAGAAGTAATGATTCAATTTTATCAGTTTTACTTGTTGCCAACTCATCAGCTCTTTTTTTTATGTATAAAGCATATTCATCAGGATGAATTTTCTAAAATATGAAAAAAAAAATATATAGTTATAGGTAGATAAGGAAATAAAAAAAAAATGCAAAATTGTATCACTAATTCATTTGTAAAGAAGTAAAAAATTTTTAATCTGAATGGTGCATACATTTTTTTTTTTATACAAATAAATTTTGGAAAAGTAAAAGTACTTAATTTAAAAAACAAAACTAACCCTCAAATGTTTAATAAAGTTGGATGTCGAAGTCTTAGACCCACACAAGTACTTTTCTTTTTTTTTTAAATTTTGAAAACATAAAATGCACTGCACTTGAAGTCCATCGTTGCCATAAAATTTCACAACTTTAAAAAATTTATCGTCATGTAAACAACTTTGAGATACTTTACTTGCCATTTTTATACAAAAAAATTATTTATAATCTACTTTTAGTTAATCAAGAACATGTCAGATAAGATACTATTTTATACTGAACAGGCACGTATCATTTTTTCCACACTATTAATTATAACTCAGTCAATTTTTAACTCTCTACTAAAACAAAATTACAGCTCATTGCTGCACTTGTGCAGTACAACAGTCAGACCATACATACAATAGACGAATAAGTTTAATAGTGTGTACTCTGCAGCGATGTCACTACTCTGTTCAGACTCTATACACTTTCCGTGTATGTACTTATATATAGTCATCTGTGCTAAAAAAACGCCTTCATTTGCCAAACCTAAAGTAAACCAAGTTATGAGTCAGCTAGCTGAACTTTGCTGAACTTCCTGATTGAATGTTCAGGTACGGACTAACGTCCTAGGGATGCAGCTACACTAGACGCGTATGAAGCGTGCGTATAACGCGTACGTATGATGCGTATGAATTGAATCCATCGGAATCCTCCAATCGCGTGTTTTTAGAAATTCTCTTCGGATTATTCCGTTGGATTCGAGCCACACGCGTACGCGTCATACGCAGTACGCACGCTTCATACGCAGTACTGCTATCTGCTGCTAGAGGCCCCCTCATATATAGTTATACTGTAATGACTAAATAAATGAGGAAGCCTCTAACAGTGGCGCCTCCACAGAAAATATTAGCGGCCTTTTTTTCTAACCATTCCAACGTTTAGCGGACCAATCCCAAAACAGTCCGCGCATAAAAATAATACGAGTATAACCAGAAATACTTATTCAGTTTTTATTAGACTTAAATAATCTTATAATAAAGAAGAAACACTAAAAGAAATAAAAATACAGAAATTCTATTCAAACATGTTTCTTGAGGCTCTTTGGAGCAATTAGTGTAAGTTTGAAATCTCGGATGCAAACAACTTGCAAATGAAAGTTCGTCCTTTCCGTTTGAACTTTTCAAATAGATACAGTATTTCTTTTGATAGTTCCTAAGCAAATTACCCTTGAGTTGATTTAATTTGATTCATATAACTATCACAGCTGCCAAATAAGGTAAACATTTTATCAATTAAATTTCTATCATGAAAACTCTATCCAGAATATAAAAAATTTAATACTTTTAACTTTTTGGTTTAAGGTGGCTTGTAAGTGCTGCCCCGTATCTAGAAGGGGCCCTTGCGGGTGCATAAGTTTACAAAAATTTTAAACAAGAAAAAAAAGCAATTTTTCCTATTTTTAATGATTATTACTATTTATTATGATCGTTATAATTCATTTTAAAACAAAACTTGAGATAAAAAACATAAAAAACAGTGAAAAATTTCATGTTTTAGAGGTTATGTACCGCAATTTTTTATTTTTCTTAAAAATTATTCCGATAACCCCATATTGTTATAATTTTAAAATGATCTTTAACTTTTTACCTTTAAAATGATACCTGACTCGTAGCAAACTAGTGTATTTAGACAATTTGGGGAATTTTTAAATGTTTTTTCCCATAAGAGTCCATGTTAAAAAAAAAATTTTTAATGATTTTTTTCTCGAAAATAAGTCCGATGACCTTCCTAGTGTCCTCTAGGAAAGTTGTTGGTCTCAAGTCAAGGAATCTACCTGATTTTTTTCGAAACTTATTAGTGTTTTTTTAAAATACTTACAAGCCACCTTAAAAGAATAAAAAAAAATTTTTTTAATATTTATCAGCGCATTCATTCTATTGAATTATATTTAAACCTATTCTTAATTTATAGTAACCAATCTTATTAACAAAATTTGTGCATAAAATGAAGTATTTAAAAAAATTTTTTATCATTAAAGATTAGAAATAATTTCTAAATAATCAAAGTTTAAGAATTATTGAACAGTAATATGTTAATTTGCAGGCATAATTTTTTATTTTCCACAAATTTGTTAATATAAGTTTATCATGGCTCCAGTAACTGACAAATTCTCGGGGGAAGCTATTTTAAATAGCCTTCATGGCAATTATTTTGTCGCTGAGGTTGAAAATGAGAAATTGATCGCTGTATGTTTACTTTGTATTGAAAATGATAATGTGAAAAATAAATATAAAAGCCAGAGTATTGTCACATTCGACAATTTAAGACGTCATATCAAGGTGATGATCAATATATTTAATTTGTTTTAATACTCATGTAATTATCAATTAAAATTTGTAATTTTATTTTTCAAGAGTTTTCATCAAACAAAAATTAAAGAATTCAAAGAAGAATGTGCAAGAGCAAGATCAGAAATATTTTCCAATGATACCAAATTTTTAAGACAAAATTTACTTAATGACAATATTTTTAATTACATCGTGAACGGTATGAAAAGTCTATCAACTGTGAGAAACCAAGATTTCATAAACATGTTCAAAGGTAAAAGAAATTAATATTTAAATCATCCTGACAATAATTTTTGACAAAAGTTAACAATTTACTCTATTAAAATAATTTCTTTATTTAATGAAAATAAAATGTAAATTAAAATTTTTAAAGAAATTTAAATATTGTAAATTTTTTTTTAAACGAGTAGAAGTAGCTGTTTTATATTTTAATCTTTTTGAAAAACCATTTATATCGTGGGAGAAAAAAAAATTAATATTTTTTTATTATACTTCATTCATTTATTCTGAATTTCAATTATTAGATATTGATTATCAAGTAGTTTTATCTATAAAAAATCATATTGATATTATGAATTCTTTTGCTTTACCAATATTCTATACAGTCGAAAATTCTATCTTTAAAATTTATTCTCTATTATTCTCTCAAAATAAAATAGAAGTAGCTATTATTACTGCAAGAAAAATTCAGGATACCAGATGAAAATAAAAAACTATAATTTGAAAAATTACAGGTGTTGATCCAGATTTAATTATATATTCGACTTCAACACTTACTCGTAGAGTATCCATAGAATACAAAGAGCTAAAAATAATTTTAAACAAGTTATTTGAAAATATTTCATATTTTTCATCGTCAGCAGATATTTGGTCTGCATATAAACGCAGTTACCTTGGAGTGACTATACACTGGGTATGTTTTTAAATTAAAATTTAGAATGCAAATCTCCAAATTTTGAATAAACAATTTTTTAAACCAAAAACACGTGAATAGATTGTAGATTTTTACTTAATAATACTGTGTACTAAAGGAAAGTTTATGAATTGATAAAGTATTTCTCATAACAGTGATTTCAAGGACTTTTTTTTTTTACACAGTCTTTCTGAAGTTTTTAATCGTAATGTTCATAATTGAAAGTTTATTGCGGTTAAATAAAAATAGTCGCTTTGATAAATACATTTTTTCAATAGGAGCATGTATTAGGGTACTTTTCGATTGAGAAAACCATGGGACAAGTATTACAATGCCGTTGAGTGTTTCAGCTCGACGGCCTAGTATACTTTTCTCCACGGAAGATGGGAAAGTAAAAAAGGCCGTCGAGTAATTTGAGTGTGTGAGTGACAAGTTCGAGTCGTTAAAAAAACTCATAAAAATTTGATGACTCCTAGCCATAAATTTTTTCAAATCATGTGTTTTTCTTTAAATGTAAGCGTTGGGTTCTAAGAATCCTTTGTTTCTCTCAAAGTACCCTAATACATGCTCCTATTGAAAAAAGTATGGTACCTAACGTGAGTCAGAAGTTCTACTGGCCGTCTCGAGTTTTTATGTGCTGCACGAGGCGGAGCGCAGCGTAGCCGATCAAACTCTCGACGGCCATGTAGAACTTCTCACTCATGTTGGGTAATATACCAATACATTGCTAAATTATTTCCTACTGTCAATGATTTCCTACATCATATAAAACTGGAAAACTGATTTCAAAATAATTTGGATAACATCATAAATTATTAATATTAAAAAAAAAAAAAAATTATGTAATTTGGCGAAATTATTTTTCCTGCATAAGTAACATGAAATTTTATTTTTTATTCTTTTGTTAAGATTATTCTTTTTGTTATAGATTTCTGAAGTTGATTTTAAAAGACACAACGCTGTATTAGCATGTAGAAAGTTTCCCGGAACTCACACCTCTGAACGTATTGCGAAAAAATTGTGTGAAGTATACAATAGTTACAATTTATCAAAAAACAAAATCTTATCAACCACAACTGACAATGCTAGTAACTTCAAAAAAGCTTTTAGAGATTTTGGGTGCACTAGTTTTGGTAAGAAATTTTTATTCAAGTCATTATTTTATTAAATATAAAATATTGCCTTTAGTAATCGCTAAATATGTTAGAGTGAATTCCACTCGAATCGAGTGAAAAGTGCGCAACTCTTAGGTTAGAGTAGCTCACTTTTTACTTGCTTCGAGTGGATTTTCACTCGAATCGAGTATATTCCACTCGAACAAATTTAGCTAGTACTAAATAATGTGTCCTTATTTTAATTAAACCATACACTTAATGAATTTTTTCGAAACTTATTTTTTTGTTTCAACATTTCTTTATTGAACTATTTAAAAAATCTGTTGTTTTATTATTTATTTTTTTTAACTTTTACATCAACGTAAGTTTTTCTCCGTAATTTTTTAAAAAGCAAACCAGATATTAATATATGTTTTAATAAGCTAAATACAAAAATATTACAATCAGGAATAAGACTTATAAAATATTTTTCAAGCGTAACAATATTTACAAATTAAATGTTTTATGATATGACAAAAATGAAAAGACAACTATTTTTAATTTTGGACTAGATTCAGGCGCTGATGTAAATAATTCTTCAGAAGAGTTTGAATTTGATGATGAAGATGAATTTGAAGTTAAGGATCAAGATGATGAATCTGATGATGACGATGACGATGATGATGATGATGATGATGATGATGATGATGATGATGATGATGATGGAGAAGAGATTGGTGAGATAACATTACCAGCACAATTATTTTGTTCAGCACACACACTAAATTTATTAGCAACGACCGACTTTAATTCTCTCATTAAGAGATATAATGTAAGCATTCACAAATCAGCTTTAGAAAAATGTAGTTTCCTATGGAAAGCAGGTAAATGGCAGCAAGGAGCCGAATTAATTTTTAGTTATTTAAAATCATCTCTATTGTATCCAGTGGTCACTCGCTGGAACTCTTTGTACGACTCCATTAAATGTTTATTAAAGTTTTCTATAGAATCGCTAAATCCGCTGTTAGAAAAACTATGTGAAAAAAAAAAAAAAAAAAATCCGAACGCTTGATTCTTCAGTTTTCTGATGAAGAATGGATTTATTTAAATGAGTTGCGAGATGTAATGAAACCAGTAGCCATAGCTTTAGATCGTCTTCAAGGTGAAGAAAACGTTTATTTTGGCCATCTTTTACCTACGTTACTACAATTAAAATCTGATCTTCACAAGATTCTTAAAAAACCATTAAATTATTTGAAACCCATCATTGAAGGATTATTGTTAGATATTGATAGAAGATTTACAACAACATTAAATTTTTCAAATGAGTCGTCGACAATAGCTATCTTAGCCACTTGCCTTCACCCTTTTTTTAAATTAAACTGGATTGAGTCCTTTGAGACTAAAGAAAAGGATATAATAAGAGCAAAGTGTCTCCATGAATTGTTGAAATCAAGCTCCAAAAATGACGCTCAGCAAATGGAAATTGATTCCGAAGATCTATTTTATGAACCTCTGAAAAAAAAAAATTCCACTGAAGACGATAAAAAAAATAATGAGTGGAATTCATTTTGTAAAGATAATCGTCAATCCTTAAATATTTTACACGACTACCCTACGGTTAAAAATCTCTTTTTGAAATTCAATACCAATTTGTGCTCCTCGGCATCTGCTGAAAGATTATTTTCAGTCGGAGGATGCATTTTGACTCCTAGAAGATGCAACTTGAAGCCAAAAAATTTTGAAAAATTAACTGTTCTTAGGTGTAATAAAAAATTTAGAGCTAAAATCAATTAATTTAAAAGTTATTAAGATTTTTAAACAGAAATAAAATAAATATTCTAAATAATGTGTAAACAACATTAATATTATAAGTAATGTGTAAAAAAAATGGTTGATTTTAAGTTGTAAAAATACTGTAATTGAAGTTAAAAAGGAGTAAATTCAGTAGTAGTAATTTTTTGAGTTTTTACAATTGTATAACTTTGTTAGTAAACGTCAGCATGATTGCCTATTAATAGCAATATCAACTTTTTTTTAACTTGACGGTAAAATGTAATGGAGTAAAACCTTGCTTACAACGATGACTTGCTTTAACTATAAAATCTAATTAATTATTTTTAACTTTTTTTTCACGACAGCGTCACGACTAAAAACTGGTAAAACTTTACATTATAATTCATTCAATTATGAATTAAATTTAATTAATTATTGAGCTCGATTATTTAATTAAACTAACTTGAACTAATAACTTAGTTCAATTGAATTGACTATAATTCAGTAGTTTAATTAAACTCTAATTAAAAATTGAATCCAATGATTTTTTCGCAACCTGGTGTGCGTGTGTTTGATTTGTAATAGTTTACCTGAATAAAAAATTTAAAAATTAAAAACCTACATGATATGTCAATTTCGATGTATTTTTATTGTCAATATAAATATTTTAAAGTTTACTATTGTTTTCTTTATTTTTTTCTTTACAACTAGGTATAAACAACAAGGTATTTTTAACTTTCCGTAATCGTAGCTTCGATATGATCACAATCCTTGTGAAGTATTATAGTTTTTTTTAAATTTGATAGTAAGAAGTTATTCATAGTTTTTTTCCTGGTTTAAACCTCCTTCGGCGCTACCAAAAAATCAAAAAACGTACTTTGCCCCTCCCTTTAACATTTTGCAGAGCCCCGGAGAAAGTGCATCACCAGGAAAATAAATTGTTGTATATCCTAAAGGCGCTACCCGTGTTCAAAAAGCCCGAAGGACTTAAAATAATATTCTGCCAGTGTAGGGTGTATTAAGAACATGAAGAACTTGATTAAATAATAAAATAATAAAAAATAATAATCTCAGAAAAAAAAAAAAATGTCCATTATAAATACCCTCGGATACTTTTTAAATTGAAAAGTATCCGAAGATACTTTTTTCGGATACTTTATAAATTTGAGAAGTATCCGAAAATATTTTTTAAAAAAATTGAAAAGTATCCGAAGATACTTTTTTCGGATACTTTAAGAACTTGAAAAGTATCCGAAGATATTTTTTGAAAAAATCGAAAAGTATCCGAAGATACTTTTTTCGGATACTTTAAAAATTTGAGAAGTATCCGAAGATACTTTTTTCGGATACTTTTCGATTTCTCAAAAGTATCCGAAGATACTTTTTTCGGATACTTTAAGAATTTGAGAAGTATCCGAAGATACTTTTTTCGGATACTTTTCGATTTCTCAAAAGTATCCGAAGATACTTTTTCGGATACTTTACGATTTATCAAAAGTATCCGAAGATACTTTTTTCGGATACTTATGATTTTTGAAAACGATCCGAAGATACTTTTCTCGGATACTTTTGAAAAATCGAAAAGTATCCGAAAATCTAGATTTCGGATACTTGGTGAACTCTGGGCAAATCAACCCTTAGGCTACCTCTCCGATCTGTATCGAAATGTACTATTCTGCTACCTCCTATATGTTCTCATGTCGCCGGATAACCAGAAGCTACTAACTACCGGTGATTACCCCCGTATAGAGTATTACGATTCGATTTGTATGAAGTAAGAATATGTATGTGTACATACAGCAAAATTATAGATTTTATTTCAATCAGGTAAATTTGTTTGTCTATCTTAATTAAATTATCGAATAAAAATCATACTTGATTTCCGGATGAATTCAGAATTTATTCAGCTACATCGTTCTATTATGGTGATAAGTCATACAGTAAAATAAAAGATACAAAATTGTACATAATAAACAGTAAAAAACGGGATGGTAACTCATAATTTCAAGAGTAGAGAAGTAGTTACGACAAAAGCTATCAAACAAGATGATAATAATTTTTTTTTTATACGGCCAAAACAAAAATTAATTTTGGTACCTTTATTTATTTTTCGATTTGATAAATTAATATTTAATCAAACATTGCTCTGGTCCGAAATAATCAATTAAAGCAATTAATTTTTTAAGATCTGATACTTGAATATATTTACATAAATTAATTTTTTTTCAAAGGTATTTAAAAATAAGTTTAAACAACTACGAGACTGTGCAGCTCGCGTAATCTCCAGCTTAATAATTATTTGATTGTCATCTCTCAATCTAGTTTTATCTAATCGCGCAATGAATGCTCCGTCTTCCTCCCACACTCGTCGCTCTGTAATTTGTTCACGCAGCGTTTGATGCCAGACCAGACGCAGTTGTCAGTTTTATTATTCCCATAGCCGGGCCATCACGCGCAAAGTGTGACATGAGTTAAGTGAATACATGCCGGGGACAAAAAATTTCATTAAAATCATCAAAAAATCGTACGAGAAGTTTTTTTATGAATGGTTAGAATAATTTAAATTCAAAAGTAAAACAGGAAAATATAAAAACAAAGCCGTGTTAAGAAGCGGATCCAGATATGAGAAAAAAAGTTTGATACGAGAGTTTAAAAATAAGTTGCGTTGTAACGTAGTGAAAGTGCAGTCAAAAAGAATAAAATAATAAACTGGGTGAGAGGTGAGATTAATGAATAATTCAAACTGTTGAAATAATTTTTTTTCCTTTTTTTATAGTGCCTACGTGTTGAATTTTGTTTCTACTAATTTATTTCTAATGATATAAATTATTTCAATAATCAAAATCTTATTTGGAGCGCTTACTTAAATGTCGTGTATTCACTCCCGTTACACTGAAAAAATACTGCCTCAAAATTAATATATTGTGAATATAAGCCAGTAAAATAATTTTCAAGCGTCTTTTCATAAGTATAGACTTTTTCTTTTTAGGTAAGAAAAACAATTGAATTAGTTCAATTGAGCTGATTTAACTGGTTTTCGCGCCATTATTCGTAATTAGTAAGTAATTATTAGTAAGCTTAATTACTATCGCGAAACTAATTTTTTTTAGGTAAAAACAGAGAAAGTTTGAATTAAAATGAATTCAATCTTATCCAGAAATTAATGTATGGTAGCATAAACCAAATCAAAATTAAATTACAGAACAAGGCTAAAAAAAAAATGTAAAATCGACGAAAATGTTTATTTAAAATGGAAATAGAAATTTTCTGGTACATAAAAACTATGAAAAACTTCGTTGAATCATAAAAATTAAGCATAGTACAAAACTTGGTTCATTGACCTTACATTCTTTTTTCAACTTTCCCAGAATCTCAATAGAACCATGAGTTCGGAGGGTATGCAGAAACCTGGTGAGGAAATAAAGGCAAAGATCGACAAGGAGTCGGTGAGCCGTCTGGTGGAGCTTCGTTACGGTCTGGTGGTCAAGAACATCGTCGAGCTCGACGCCTACGACGACCGTAACTACCGGATCGTGTGCGAGAACCGCATGCCCTTCGGTAACCCCCACATATCGGCCGTGTCCAAGCACGGCTACGTCGTCAAGATCATAAACAGTCTGACCTCGCAGAGCACCGGCCTCGTGGATGCTCAGAACGAGCTCCTCTGCTTTCTGACCAGGAAGGGATTCAGGTGTCCGTGCCCGGTCAAGCAGAAGGACGGATCTTATTACTCGGTGGAGAAGCTTGGAGATTCTGGCGAAGGTGAGAGTAATCATTAATTAATACTAATATTAATCATTAATTAATACTAATTAATACTAATTAATACTAACTAAGGGTTCTTTCTTCTAAAAATTAACGAGATAAATTTGGATGAACTGAGATAAATTAAGATGATTCTGAAATTGATTAAGTTAAATATACAAATAAATATTTAAAAACCCATTGGTCGGGCATTGAAATATCTTTTAATTATTCCAGTTTTCCTTATTTTTATGGAAAATTTGTAATAAAAATTTAATATGAAAAATTCAATAAAATTTAGGTAATTTGGATAAATACGGGGAATTTTAATTAGCGACTGACGCCTTAAATGGAACTCTACTTGTTAAACAGTAGCTAATTTTTCTTTAAAAATTTTCAGAAAAAAGGCACGTTTTGCGTGTTCTCGTGTTCCTACCCGGCGAGGTGTTCGACAAGGTACCGACGACACCCGATCTTCTGAAGCAGGTCGGCCACACCCTGGCGCGGCTGGACAAAACCCTGGAGGAGTTTTCCCACCCAGCGTACGAGAATCGCACCTACCTCTGGTCCCTGATGTCCGTGCCTCAGCTTCGAGAATTCTTCTTCGCCGTGGAAGACGACAGCGAGCGGGCTCTGGCCGAGGAGGTCGTGTCCGCCTTCGAGCAGAGAGTCCTGACCGTGGTGAACACCCTGGACCAGGGTATGATCCACGGCGATCTGAACGAGAACAACATGATCGTGAGCCCGGACGGTAAGAGCCTCGAGGCGATAATAGACTTCGGGGACTCCATGAAGGACTACTACGTGTTCGAGCTCGCGATCTGCCTGTGCTACATGATAACCCAGAGCAGAAGCGTCGGGATGGCCAAACACGTGATCGAGGGCTACCAGGAGGTCAGGCGACTGCCCCAGAAGGAAAAGGAAGTCCTCAAGGTGAGCGTCTGCGCCAGACTCGTACAGAGTCTCGTACTCGGGAGCTACTCTTATCAGAAGGAGCCGGAGAACGATTACCTGATAAGACAGCACGCAGTCAAGTGGAGGCTCTTGAAGGAACTCTGGCCAATCAGCGACGCCGAGATCGCGAGCGTTTGGGAGATCAATTGAGATTAGAATTTTTTTAAATTTATTTTTATGAAGTAGGCTTAGTCAATTGTACCGTAATTGCGCTTTAAAATGGAGGAAGTATTCGTAAACAATGTTCAGTCAATTTTTCCGAATAGTGCTTTAATATTTTTTATTATAGGAGTTGGTAAGATTTTTTATCAAGGCTTTGCAGGATCAAATATGAGATTAATATTTTACAATGTAGAGACAGTTATATTGGGAAATGAGAGCTTATCAAAATATTCTTAATGATTTTATTTTACAATAACGGTTTTAATTGACTTTAGAGAGCTATTGTCAATTATAAACTTAAAAGACTGCCAATACGAGTCGACATTATAAAAAAAAAAAAAAAAATATAGTTGTGACAGTCATGATTATTTTTTATACATATTTTAGTACTTTGATATAAGGTGAAAATAAATAAATAAAACTTTATTTTGTAGCTTTTTAATCTTATATTTTTAATTGCACATACATATATATACATTTTATCGGTATGTATATGCATATGAAGGATCAGGCAGTTACATATTTACATAGATAATTAGATGTGGTTAACAATGATTACAGTGTAAGTAATTACTTTTTGCCTTCGTTAATTATCATATTATTTGCGTAGTAGATTTGTGGGGCGTGATGTGCTGTTACTCATATAAGTGTATTTTTTATTATTTTATCTTTTTTTTTATTACTAAGTTTAATTATGTTAGAATTATGTACAAAAATCAGTAACCCGAATTTCGGGTATAATAATTACCGAAAAAATTTTTAAATCAAATTGATTTACCCAACTTTTAAATTGTATGTAAATTAAAAAATTAATAAATCACAATAACATTTTTAGAGTACACAGTCAAACTGTATTATTTTTTTTTCCATTATTTTCGAGTATTTTATTAAGTTTATAATAATTAGAGTACTTATACGAATTCCATTAATTAGATGTTAGACAAAGATTAAAAAATATGAATTTGTTTTTCCTTATTAATTAAAAGATAAAGCTTAATTTCAAAAATTTGGTTTTTTTTTTTCAAAATTATATTAGAAGAAACATGACGGTTAAATTTTTAAAATGTTAAATATTTTTTTGTAACGATAATATTGATTGAATATAAAAGGAAATTTATGAATTATACTTATTTTTTTAGCATCTTCTCAAAAGAGATTTCTTGAAAATAAAAAATCGTGTAATTATACTGTTATAACAATTATTATTTTTATAAATAAAAAATTAAGAAAAAATACAATAGCAAGTATAAAAAATTCAACTTATAAATGCATTCATCTACATTATTTAAGTAGTTATAAGATTAGTTAAAACTTTTAACATTTTAAAATATATGTTAATTACAATTTTAAATTTCACACATTATTGTGTTTTTCTAGTTTAATGAATTTAATTTAAAAAATACTTTCATAAAAAAAATTTGTTAAATTCTTAGTTGAATTAGAGTAAACTTATCGCGTTAATCAGTTATACGATGAACTTGATATGTTTACTCCTCATAAACGCCTTGTCAATTTTTACGGTACTTGTTTATTTTAAGAAACAAACGATAATTCTTTTTCAATTTATTTATATTCGCCAATGAAAAAGGGCGAAGAGATTATAAATTTTGAGAGACATTTTATTTTGAAATGCTTGTTTAATTAAAAGCAAAGTCAACAGTATTAACACTTTACTCTTTTACTTGATCTATGCAGTATTAAACATGGAATTTTTATTCAAACGAGTGCCATGTTAGATTAGTATTTAAATTTTTTTTTTTTTTTTTTTTAAATCCCATCTCTTATAGTTTTTTTGCGCTCATCAAAAACTTTTTTTAATCGATAACTATTTACGATTCTGTTCATTAAAATCACTTTAGCAAACCTGTCGTTTGAACATCCATTTTTTCGAGGCAAATTCGTTGATGTCGAAAGTACGTCAACATTAAAAAATCGTCAACACAAAATATAAACGCTGTTTGCCGGCGTGTACATATTTTTTTACGAACAGATCCTCTTTTTTTTATCTCATCAGAAATCGTCTTATTTAACAAAATATTATCTTACAGTCGCCTATACATATTTATTTCATTGCTTAAATGCTATTGGCTTACGTTCGACCCGCGAGGGTGTTTAATAATAGTAGGCGCGTTATGTATGGGCATACACGCAAATTCGTCTGCGTGTATGCGCATACATGGTTAAATATATATCTATTTATTTATAGGTATTTATATATATTTTTTTATATTTATATTTTTTTTATTAATTTGCATAATCCACTTAGTGTGTATTGTTTTAACAACATTATACTTTGCCATCTAACTTATAACTCACATTTTGTTTGGTACTATGAAGAAATGTAAATAAAAGAAAAAATATGATCAAAAATTTTTATACGTTTAAGTCGGAAAAAACATTGTTTTTGAGTTTTGAAAATTTTTTAGATCTTTGAAACGCACATGCTTTGCTTGCTTTATTCGCGCTATTGAAGCTTTAGTGTGAATGCCCACTAGGATTTTCTTGCTCCGCTTGAATAGAGTGAATGTTTTTGTGTGGTTTGAGTTTTTTTTTTCAGTCTTAGACAGTGAGTTGTCCTGTTAATTAGTTAGTTAAGTAACATACAAAAATTATTGGAGAAATTCTCGTAGCCTGAAATTTTGATTGAAGCTGGAATAGTTTTTTCGATCCGTTAAAAAAATTTAAAAGTTGAAAAGGTTAAAAAAATTTTAAAGTTTTTTTTATCATTCAAAATATACTTACAAAGAGACTAATATAAAAATCGGTTTTCTAGAAAAATAGTGTTTCTTGAATTGAAAAAAATTTTTTCAGCTGAGTCGTTTTTATTTAACTTCTTCTATTCTAAAATTGAAAAAATTGCGTGAATAAAATATTTTCCAATATTTTTTGTTTCCTTTTAAAAAAAAAGCAAAAAAAATTAAGTTGACACAGAATTTTGTAAATAATCTTCGAGATTTTTCAATTAGAATAGAACCTTGCTGTCTCCGAGTTTTAATTCTTTCATTAAAATCCAACATCCGAACGTCGAGAGCGAAATTTCATTTCAACTCAACTTTATAAATAAAGAAAGTTTACAAATGTAACTGTTATTCTTTAACGTATTTGGTTTAGAAATAGAAAAGCTCGTTTTTTTCAAGTTCAAGATTACATAAAAATCCCTTTCGTGAACTGTACATACAATCAGCGTCGCATAAGTTTCTTTGATAAAAATTCTGTTGGTGTGAAAATTGACGCTAATGTTATTTTGTTTAAAATTCTTACGACGACATAAGAAAATTTTATTTTGGTCGATTAAAACGCTCTTTTCGATTTTTTTTTTTTGTATCTATTCACTAATGTCGTTCTTTGCTGCAGGATTTGCAGCACTGCTTTCCGTACAGAGGCACGCGGCACATGCCCATCAGTTTTACTCGACCGCAAAGTTGCGACTGATCCTTGCAATCATCTGAAAAAATATATTAATTTCAAATTAAAAATTTTTGTGTTCAATTTAAATTTAATTTTTTTTTCAAGTTGATAGAAATTTTACCCGGAGATTTAGGACACGGCTGACCTCTGCAAGTTTTCATAACTGGCAGTCGTGGTAGGTCCCTGCAAGCGTTCCCAGCTGGTTTTTTCGTTCCATACCAGACGCATTGCAAAATTCGATATTTTATTCCGTCTTCTCCACAGGCCGCAGAGCACTAAAAATATATATATTGATAAAAATTTTAAATAGTACCTTCAAAATTTTTAAAAACAAAGACTCAAGAGTATGGTTTCGAATTGGGACTCCGACTCGGATCCAGTTTATCGAACACTTAATTACGCACTTAAAAAATTTAATGTCAAGTGTAGGGATCCGAACTGGGGCTCCGAGTCGGATCCATAAGTTTGACTTTTACTTCCAAAGTCGAGTAAAAAAAATCTCGAGTTACCAAAAGAAAATTTCGACTGTCATCTTTCACACTTACTTCTGACCACTCGCCGACTCTCCAAACACCCTTGCAATCGTCGTTGTAGCACTCTTGTCTCTGCGGTGGCCTCATGGCTTCATCGCACTTGGTGACATCCGTGTTGGTAGTGTTGTCGACCTTTTCGTCGGCTCCGTCCTCGGTCAACCGGCAACTGATTTCTCTCCTTTGCATCGCCGTTTTCCAGTTGAAGCACCGGGACTCCTTGCAGGGCGACCACTCTCCGGTATACCACTGGGGACACCTGCCGCTGCCGCAGGTACGGACCTTCTCGGGCATGGGGTAGCCCGCGTCCTCGCACAGCGACGCACCGATCACCGTTCGCGGTGACATCTTGGTGCTCGAGTCGTTCTTCGCCGATCTCACCGTGCACTGCGCTCCTCGCATCTACACGAACGCAAGAATATTTTTTACATTATTATTTTACCTTCAATTGAACCAATTTTAATTGGATGATTGAAAAATTATAGAAAATCAATTCTCAAAATGTAACTTCTTCTCTTTTACGTACCTGGAATCCTCCGCCACCGCAGGTTTGGGAGCACCTGGACCAGTCGGTGGTGACCCACTCGAAGATGAGGTCGTCCTTGGCTGAGGAAGAATTCAAAAATCATCATCTAATAAATTCAAATTTTTTAAAATTTTCATACCTTTGCTGAAGGAAGCGACGGAGCCTATGGTCGGCTCGTTGTCCTTCTCCTTGCCAAGGACTACGGGGGTGACGCTGGATTCTTGAGCCTTGGTGACGACCTCGGGAACGTTTCTCATCATCTCCCGGCCGGTCTTGCCGTCGATCTCGGTCTCCTGTTCCTCTTCCGGGGCCTTGGAGACCAGCTCGGTCTCGGGGGTAACAGGTATGGTCTCGTCCTCCACCGGCGCAGTCGTCGACGTGTCGTTGGAGACCACCTCATCCTCCGGGTACGGAGACGGACTGTAGGAAGAGCCGTCGGTGGCCAGATCCAGGGTGCTCCTCTCGTCGGTGGACTTAACGGGGTCCTCGGAGACGCTGGTCGAGTTCCTGCTCGACGACTCGTCCTCGTACTCGTTCGACTCCTCTATGCTGTGGTAGACCTCGCTCTGGGGCCTGGTGAACGCCTCCTCCTCGACCGTGGTATCGTACCGGGGCGAGTTGTGATTACCCCGATGACGGTGGCCCTCGGTGCTGCCGTGGTGGTGTCGGGTCGAGTGTCCGGTCTCCGTATTCATCATCGTGACCGTAGGCACGACGTAGTGCGTGGTTTTGTCCTTGTGCTCGATCTCGAAGACCGTCTGCTCGGTGTCGAAGGGGTCGTCGTCGATGAAAATCCGCTCCTCGTCCGGGCCGAAGGTGTTGTCGGGTATCGCCGTGTTGAAGAGGTTGAAGCTACCCAGCTCCGGCGGGTCCTCGTGGTACGAGTGCCTGGTCGTGAGGACCTCGTGCGGCTGACGGTAGTCGTCCTTACGGGTGTAGGCACTGCTTCCTGATTTCGTGGTGTCTTGAGACAAGTAATTCTGGAAATTCACGTTAAACATTAGACAATGTTGTGAGTTTGAGAAACGAAGAAGATAAATTTTATTGGTAGATTAGCTCAGAGTTCCCACCTTGATGGTCGTTATGATTTGGGTGATGTGCGGCGTCAGAGTCGACGCGCTCGAGGAGGCCGTTGACTCGACCGGCTTAGTTAGTCAAAGAAAAATTCATCCGTCACCAGAAAAGTGTTAGCATTAAATAAAAAGAGAGATTTCAGAGTGAGTTAGAGTGGTAGTTGGTCAGGGAGAATAGAATTTATTTTTTGGTTTAGTGGTGCGCAGGGAAGAGAAAAATCCAGCAGAGTATTAAAGTATGGTTTATATTACCTGGTGCTGGGGCGTGACGGAAGGGTCGTATTTTCCGGTAGATCCCGAGGACGAGGTGTTGTTTCCGTCCTTCTTTCGGTTTTTCTTGCGCGTCTTCTCCGTAGAGCTCTGGCTTTCCAGCCTGGAGTCCTGGCTCTCGCTACTGAATGTACCGTAATAGGATGGCTCTGAGAAAATATAGTTTCATTGATTATGCGAATTTTTTTATTGAGAGAGTTTTTATTGAATTTTTTTATCGAATTGTAAGGATTCATTGTAAGGAATTTTTGACTTTGGGTCATTTTATTTACAGTTTGCCTAAACGTAAATCTTTAGATAATTAAATAAATAGATTTTATTGTTTACATGTTCGATTTCTTTGTAGTTCATATAAAAATGGTAAAACAATAGCTCTTAATTCTTATTACTTTTGAATAACAATAGTTTTTTATTTTAATTCACAAAAGACATTATAAGAAAAAAAAAGTTTATTTTTTATGTGAAAATCGAAGTGAATATACTTCGCGAATCCTTACCGTAATTAACTGGAGCAGAACTTAGGTGAGCACCCTGACGCTGATGCACCGCATTGCTAGTCCGCAAAACTTCGTCTGGGTTTGTTGAGCGTTGATCGTGGGGCTTCGGCCTCACCGTAAGACGCATCGCGGCGCTCGTCTGGCCGGCTATAAATTCAAAATTTTTTTTTTTTTTTTCTTACTACTATAGCTCGTGAAGAAACTTTCAATGGAAGTCGAAAAGTGTATTTTCATATTGAGTTGATTATACCGTAAAACTTGGTTGTATGGCGTAACTTTTAAAAGTATATAGAGTAACAATGAATATCAAGAGCTTTTATACTTTATAAAGTAAATTTTTTTTCTTTATCGACTTAATAAATTTAGAAACAGTTTAAGTTTATTTAAAAAAATTGTGATTATATTTTATAGCAAACAAAAGTTAGTATTTACCTGAAGAAAATTTATTTCCAGAATAGTTTCGTACAAAATATTTTATTTGTAAATAGGGAAGATGACGACTTTTTAGAAACATTTTTTTCTAAAAGTTCTCGATTTTTAATGAATTTTAACATTTTTTAAATAATTTTTGGATTAATATTACCGGAGATATGAGTTTTTGAAAATTAGTAATCGTGACGTCATCGCTACTAATTTACATGGTTAGTATATCTATATATGTGAATATTTCGAAAACTTTCAAAGTCGATAACTTCTTCAATATTCGTTTTTTTTCAAAAAGAAAAAATACGTGTGAATTATTTTTTGATTTACTATCTAATGAACCTAAAAAAACTCAATAATTTTTTTAATTCATCTTCCCTATTGTACTAAAAACTTGACCTTTAGATTTGAAAAAAAAATTGACATTTTAAATTGAAACAGCAAAAAAAGAACGATTCAGTTTGCAAAGTTGTTAAAAGGGCACTTTGGCTGAAAGGTAGAATAAAAAAATTAGAGAGCGCGCCGGCAATCAGCTTTGCGAAGGTCCGGATCGAGTTACCGTCAATCAGATCGGTCACCGGTACTTTTGTGACAATTCGCAAGCTTTTAACCTTTTGTTAGTCCACTTAATCAGTAAAACAGTATTTATTTTATGTAGAGCTTCATTCTGAAAAAAGTTGAGATAAATTTCGATGAAACCTGCGAAATTAATGAACGCAATTTCACTTAAAAATGGGAGTTGCTTATAACCAAACGCGATAAAGTCGCGGCTATCGTAAAAAGTAAAAATATTTGAAATAACTGCGAGAGAGGAGAGAAGAGAGAGAACGAGATAAGCAGTGATTTCGCAGACTCACCCCGACACGAGTATATTCCGGCGTCGTTGAAATTTATGTCCACGATTTTTAGAGCTCCCTTTTTGTTGATCTTGTATTTCCTCGACTTGCGTAGCTCCTCGTGATCCTTTTCCCAAATAATGTGTGCTCTGCATAAATAAACGTATCGGAAATGAATTATTTATTGTTTACAATTTCGTTAAGTTTTTTATTTTATTATACTCTTTTTATAAGTAATTAAAAGAATACATCGAAGAATATTTTTTAAACTTTTACACAAATAATAATGCTCTAAAATTTTTTTATTAAGTATTTATATCATACTAAGCTTTTATTTTACAAATTCATCAATAAAATAACTTCTTTGAGAAAAAAAAAGTTTAATTTATTATTAAGAAAATTTTGCATAAGTAATTAAAAAGATTATTATAAAAAAAATAAATAATCTATTCTTAAAAAGGATGAATCAACTTTTTTTTTTTTAATAACTTTATCGCTTTGTTGCCCTCTCGGACAGTTGAAAAACAATTTAAGCACATATTTATGCACCTAAAGTTTCAGTCAGACAATATCGACGCAGGGCTCAAAACCCGGGACCTTTAGTCTATCAGTCATATACACTTTATTCACTGATCCGTCCTACACACCTTTAAAGGTTATATTTTTTGTTTCACAACACAAGTTATTCTTATGATTACTTATTAACTTTTGATGTTGCAATGTAGCAGGTTAAAAAATATTTAAAAAATTTCAGGAGTAAAGACAAAAATTTTAATAAGGTCTCTAAAAATTTCTAATAATAAAAATTTAAGGTGGTTGTTAAAGACCAAAAAAAAATTATTACACCAAATTAACAACATTTGGTTATTAAAATTTATTTTTTAACTTTTTATGGCTTGTGAAATTATTTTCTACCAAAAAAACATTAACAATCACAACAAAACATTTTTTAAAACTTTTAACCTCTCCTTTGAATACCGCAGTTTTGGAGGTTATTCACGTGAAAATTATTTTTGTAAAATTATTGTAAAATTTGTAAAAGGTCAATTTTTTGCAGTTTGAAGAAATGAATTCTTTGATAGTGAAACTATATGTATGTGGTTTTTCTAAAGGATCTCTATTGTAAGAAGATAAATATTAATAATTTAGTACACTTTTTCAGCGTAGTGGCCATACGCTCAATGAAAAAAATTCAATCTTTAACTTGCTGTAACTTTCAAACTATATGGTCAATTTTGATCAGACTTCGTAAAAATGTTAATTAATATCTAATAAACACCTCCAGAAAATTTGAGCTGATTCTCTATTGTCATGCATTTGGTAGAAAAAATTATTTATTTTAAAATATTAATTAATATATTTATAAATTATGTGAATAATAGATGACTCACTTGTCAAATTTCTTAACTGGGCACCGAATTTTGACACCAGGCGTGCCTTGAAAAATCGTCGCCCGTCCCCCGATGTCCAGGTTGACCTTCTTGTTCGGGTCGGTCTGCACATAGGTCGAGTTTTTTCTGGTGATTATAGCCTGGGAGCCGCCACTCCGTGCCCCGCACGCCGCGCTGTTGCATTCCTTCTCGGTCCGCGGCTTCGGGGATGAACAGTCGCGCTCCGGATGGTCTTGCTTCCTGCCCTGCGCCATTATCTGCTCACAGGTGACCTTCCGCTTCTTGACACCGCCACCGCAGCTTTTCGAACACTGTGGGAGGATTCAATTTTTTCAATTTGGAGCCTTCTAGTGCTTCAACCAGATTTTTGGGCAGAAATATCTTTTAAAACAGGTTTATATGTCTCTATGAGGAAGTGTGAGAATCTCTTCTAAAATTCTGACCAAAATGGTCAGGTCTGCTCGCTTTCTGCCCAAAATCTGCTAAAAATTCTTATGTTCTTTGGGTCAGTAATAAATCCTGAATTAATCAAGAGTTTTATGGGCCTTATTTTTCGTTTAAAAAATCAAATTTCAAATTTAAAATCAGCACAAGTAATTTTTTAATCCAGAAAATACTATTTTTCTGAATTCTATTTTACCAGTTTCAAAAGTAGTATCCTAGTGTATTATTTTAAGAGCTTTTTAGGATACTTTTAATTGCAATCTAATTTGGAGTTTCAAAATTGACAAGGTTGGAAAGATTAAAAAAATTAATTCATCTCGTCATTTCAAAACCACCCTACTAGACTATCATTTGAATATTCAAAATTGAAAATTAATTTTTTTTTTCTTAAGAAAGTCATGCTTGAAAATGCAAAAAATTTTTTATAATTTCTTACTGTCAGAAACGCATGTGTCCGTTAATTAACAAAAAAAAATTCAAACAAAGTATATATATGCGTGTGTTGCAAACTTAGACTTTAAAAAAAATCAACTTGTTTTTTAAGTTTTATTTTTATTTTTAATTGGCTGGTTTTGGAATGATAGTTCTTAGTCCATTGTAAACTGCTGAACAAATTACCGATGTATGAATAATTGGTTTTTTGCACGGATACTTTTTACAACTTACGTGTTCATCGCTTTCCGATAACAGTGCCGGGGTTATTTATAATCAAATAAAAACATACGGGAGTTGATTCGATTACCTATACTTCTCTTTGAATAATTAACTGAACATACTTGAAAGTAAAGTTCTAAATTAGTTGTGTTCCACTTCGCTTGTTCTCCTTGTAATAAAACATCTCGTTTATTTACATGGAAAAACTTTGCGCACCAGCTGGAGTGTTTACTAATTTAGACGGATAAGCGAGCTTACATTTTAAATTAAAATAAACTTATCCTACTCCGAACTATGAACAAACAACAAAAAGAGAAGCAATAAAGAATTTTATATTGAAGTTGAAAATTATAACTCTTTTTTTTCAATTCAATGGGCTTACGCTCTACTCCAGTCTATGTATTGAATCTTTCCATACCTCAATAATTTTTGATAAACAGTTGTGTTAGTGCTCTTTATATTTTTTCTATTATTTCAATCTTAAATTTTGAATTTTTTTCGATTTTTATGTCTCTTAAAGGATGTAATTATAAGAAAATCTTCAAAATTTGAAAGGAAATTTAAATTATCCATGAGTTAAAAATATGTTTTCTCTACATTGTACGACTTATTGCGTTGAACTATCGATGCTTAACCTGAAGAATTCAAGTTATAATACAATAATTTTCACTAAATGATAAGACCCTCACTGTATCCAAATGCACTACTTTTTTATACAATGTTTTAAAATGTCTATTCAGTAGGTCCGAAATATTTAAACAAATAAATGAAACGAAGAAACTAATTAAATCATGATACCGACCTTCCCCCATTCCTCGATTTTCCACTGGGTCGGGCAGTCCCAGACGTTGCAGACCTGTCGGTCGACCGGGGGCGGCTGCGGGCACATGTGGTTCGGAACCGCTACCGTGTTTCCCGTGCCCCGGGTGACTTCGTGGATGCACGTAACCTCGCGCGTCTGAATTCCCAGGCCGCAGGGCTGAGTGCAGTCCGAGAATTCGCTAGTGTTCCACCTGAAAATTTTCATTTGTTGTTAAGATTGTTCAAAAGAAATAATTATTTTATCACTCGTTGTAGAGAATGTCATGTTTCAAAATATTAGAGTGAATCGTACTATTTCTTTAAAATTTTTGTCTGTAAAATACTGAATTCCACTCTGGTATATCGAAAAGTGATGTTAATTTTTAAACTTAGCACCTCTGGTCATCGAAAGCACAACATATATTCCAGCCTAATGTATTGAAAAGAGGTCGATTTTTCGAGTTTTAATTTTAAAAACTTTTTATATTTTATTTTGACCAAAGTAGAGCTTATTTTCCATTTTTAGCTTTTTTAGTTTTCAAGATAAATTTCAGAAACATCATTTTAATTTATTCCTTTTTCACACTTGAAATCTTACAAGATTCATGAAATTTTCCAGGATAAATCATTAGAAGACGAAACTCATAAAGCATATTTAATGATGATCCGAAAATCATGTAAATTTATTCCTCTTGTCTCATAAACTAAGCATGTATAAGAGTGAATAAATGCATTACCTCGGAGGGCAGGGATGATCGTTGCAAACTCGTATCCTAGATTCCGGCTTGGTCTCGGCGGTGCACAATAGGGGCATCACCGGTTTTCCCGTATCATCTCTGACGCAGTTTATTATTAAATCTTGTACACCTGTGTGTCGCGACCGGGGCAAACAAGAAAAACCAATAAAATCAGTGTCAATCACAACCGCTAGACGGTGCTGTACTACTCGTCAGACAGTCTAATGGATTTTATATACGATAAAAATAGAACGTGCATCTCTCTGTATAGGATATATATTGTACCGAGTCTGCTATTTTGTCCTACTAGAAATTCCTCGTAAGTTTTTGATACTTAAGTTCCAATTGAAGTTTTAGTTTTAATATTTTGTGAATAGTGAGAAATTTATTATTAAACTTAAAACTGTTGCCATTTTTTATTAAAGAAAAGTTTAAAACTGATGATTTTTTTTTTTATTGTTATAGTGGTAACTTTAACTCATTATATTTTGTTAAAATTCTGTTGTACTGAAAAATACGAATCTTCAATTACTTATAGAATTAAGTGATCGCTTAAAAAACAATTTGGCTTGGATCCCAAAGTTTTTCGATATTACTTAAAACTTCATATTTAAGAAGTGTAATATCCAAAAGTGTGTCACTAATGTGAAATAAATTCGTAGGTCCATAAAAAGTTTTCCAAAACGGAATTTTTTTAAGTTATATCGAATAAAAAAGGGATATTAAAAACTTTTGAAGTTTCTTTGGCTCGTAGCACTCACTTAATTCTATTTTCACAGCCGTGCATATTTTTAACTTTCCAAAACAAACTTCGTACTTTTTTTTAATTATTTTAATAAAATTGAATAGAACTTTCTATAATAATTGAGGCATTTAGAATAAAAATTGGAATGTACTGTTTACGAACTATACTCTCACAATTTAAACCCTATAAGATTAATTTATAATTAATTTCAAATTGTATCGAGTGGCTTTTTAAACAGAAAGATGCACGAAAAATACAATGAAAGTCATCATAAAAGACTTGCCTCCCAAACAGGTGGCACTACAGTCGGTGTACCCGACTTCCCTCCAGGAGTACGAGGTCTTGATCGAGCTTCCAGGCGCGACCTTGACGTTGCCCTCGTTAGCCCCGCTAGCGGCCGGCGAAGCCAGGGCGGAGGAGACCGAGTGGAAGGTGTCGGCGTTTAGTCCGCCCGACTCGGCGAAGCTACTGTCGCCGATGGTGTCCACCCGGTAGGCTAGGCTGTTTTCCATGAGTCCACAGGGCTCCATGACGCACTTCTCGGTCTCCTGGGGCTTCGGACCCGAGCACTGGTGATCCGGGAGTTTGGCTATCGTGCGACTGAACTCGAGGAATATCTTGCAGTGGACCTCCCGGTGACGCACGCCCTCACCGCACGTAACGCTGCATGGGGACCACTCGTCCGCTATGAACCTGCAAATGAAAAGATCACCAAGTTTTTAGTTCGAGAATAATGTTTACGAGATAATTTTTTTTTCGTTGTTTTTATTTAAAAAATTTTGCTTTATAAGGTAATTCTGGACTTTGCTGCAGAATAGCATATCTTATTGGATCACTGACAAGAATTGTGGTATCTCCATCAATATGTTAGAATAATTATTGTTGATATTGAGACTTGTGAAAATCTAAAGTTATAAGAGCTTCGGATCGTTAGGACTAAGTTTTCGGGTTCGAATCTCGCTCGCTCACAAACTCTCAATTGAGATGTAACTACACTGTTTATTGATTGTTGAGAAACAATCAAAGTTAAATCCTTCGATTGTTATCAATATTAATAAAAAAAAATTCCTTACTTCAGTTTTATTGATTGAGTTGAAAATATAAACATTACTCTAATACTATAACTTTTTTTTTAGTTTTAAAAAGTACAAACGTTTACATGTATGTAAACATAAATTTTATCGAAAATATTCAATTTGAAAAAAGCTCTAAAACAATAAATTCGGAAAAATTAATTACAGTCGTGATTCTTATCATTAAACTATATTGTCATCAAAATACCTATACACATGTGAACAGAGAACGAAATAAAAAAGTAAATTTGAATTTTAAACACTGCTACATACTTAAGTGCACTCGAGTACTAAAATTTGCTCCAAATTCAAATCCCTGATAATCCAATTCGATAATCCTTGCACGCCCCGGAGTGCGGTGATAGCATGACTCCAAAGCGTTTGAGCGAGCCTTATAATTTAAAAAGACGCCCGCACCGCCCGTCCCGTTATTTCACCCCGGTCGATCGGCTCCTTCTTCCCCCATTTGTACTTATTCAAGCCTCCTCGAGCCCTTTTATTGAAACTTATTCTAGCGGCGCCGCGACGTCGTCCTTCCGTAAGACCGAACTTTCCTCCCCAGCCCCCTACTTTTTTTTCTCTCCTTCACGCCCTCACGTAGGCTTCGTTTCAATTTGTCGAACGCGTGAAGCCGCGGTTGACTGATTTTTTTCGGGTTGGGGGCTTAGGTAATTTATGGTAATAAATTCGAGTATCCTGGCACGAGTCATCGCTCTAGGTCTGATATTTTGACTGATCTTTGATTTTTTTTCAGCCTTTTTACTGTGTTTGATATTTTATAATTTTGTGTCTTGAAATAAGAAAGACTCAAATTTTGACTTTTTTTTTTGAAAAAATCTGTTGGAAAGATCTTCAAAATCAGAAAATCAGGATCATCAACAATCATTTTTTTTAAATCCACCTCTTTGACTTAGAAAATCTTGCAAGCTTTAAAATTAAATATGGCCATGATTTCCTTCTAAAATTAATTTAATTGTAGAAATTGCTGAAAAACGGTACAAAATTAATACGTAAAATAAAGTTTAGTTTGAAAATCATTAATTTTCACGGAACCCTTGAGTTCCTTTCTATTCAAGTCACAGAAGAAATTGATAATAAATCACTGGCATTGTAAACCAAATTGTACTTGCTAGTATTAGTACATACTGTAAAAGTTAGAATAATACAATTTTGCATAAATAAGAAATATTATTTTTCGTTATATTTTATATATATTTTCGTTCTAGCATTTCCTAAAATACCTTGAACAAGATTTATTTTTTTCTACTTTTTATAAATATTCATCATTGAGTCGAAACAAAATATAGTTATTCTAACTAGTTTTTTTGTCAAAATTAAAAAGAAATAATAAAGTAGATTTTTTGTAAGTAACCATACACCGACAGTTCGCACTTACAAGAAGTAAATTATGTTCCGGTACCTAATTACAAAATTTTTTAGTCACACCCGAGCCAACTCTACAGCCCCAAAAAATCCATTTGAAATCCCGCCAATTTAAACTTCCGAATTTCTCGGTGCGGAAAAAACTTTTCGGCCTCCTAATGCATATCTCATCAGCGAGATCTCAGGCTCGAAAGGTAATTTATTGCCCAATCTACTCGCTCCGAAACCCAGTCTTACCAAAAAACACCTAATTCATTTCAATCATTTCGCACGGAACTTCCATGTCACTCGGTCGTTCCCCCGCGCGCATAAAAAAAAAACTCAATTACCCCTGAAATATTTCAGAGCCCGAAAGAACAAGAAGAAGAAGAAGCGCTCGAAATATCGGCCTAGTTAGAGCAAACCCGGAGGGGCTTTTCGGTAAGTTCGTTTCCGGGCCGAGTTTGTAACGTTCGGAGGATTATGCTCATCTTATTGTTGGCGAGCTAATTGATAAAACATATCGTTATGCCTCGGCCCCCCACAATGCCGAGGGTTTGTATATTGAATGCGGTTGAATGTGTTACTGAATTACGGCTGAGTTCCACCCAGAAGTTGTTGGCTTTGGTACGGAGTTGGAATATTATTCCTGGGAATCGCTGAATTAGTTTCAAATTTTCAAGCGAGCGGAGGCTTTTTCTTAAGTATGCATTAACTAAGTTTAGTGACGTTAAAAATTTCCAGGAATATGTTATGAAACTGGTTTTTGAACATGAATAAATTTAATAATTCTTACAAGATTACAATTTGAGTGTTATACTATTCAACTAATTGATTAATGAATATGCGGAGTGGATATTTTTACTTTATAAGATCAGAGAGAATCATGCTTAGTAACGTTTAAAAAGTAAAAATTTAAAATATGTTGTAAAAATCCAGGTAGAAAATGTAAAAAATAGTACCTTTTCATTAAAGCATGCATTTATCTGCTTAATTTTTTTCAATATTGAACATTAGAATGATAACAAGTTACGTTTTTATCGTTATTTCTACACATTTCTGTCTGATAATTTTTTTGCATCCTGAATTTAGAAAGCTTTAATCTTGTCCCATTGAACCTCGTGCCTAAAAAAATATGATAATGTTCCTACCATGGTAATAAACCCCGTACGAAACGTTAAGTATAAAAAGAAAAAGCTCGGGCAAGCAGCAGAAAGCGATTAAAAATGCTGTGACTGCGAAAACAAACTGACAAAAAAAAAGAAAAAAGTAAAGTAAAAAGCAAGAAAAGAGACAGGCCGGAAAATAAGTAATAGAAAAAGCAGACAGCATAACAATGGGGTAGTAAACTGGAGCGCGCAACTTCAGAGGAGAGATAACGCCGAAAGAAATCCACGAAAACAAAACAAAAAAAAAAAAAGATGTGAGAGAGAGAGAGAGAGAGAAAGAAAATGATATCTCTAAGGCCAAAACAGATACACAATACGGACAGAACGCCGATTGATGTCGGCGAGTTCGGGGCTGATATACATACGTCAAAAGTCCTTTTCTTTTTTATTACGAGACTACACGCGATAAGGTTCGATTGATTCGTCAGCCGAAAAAAAGAAAAAATTAGGTCTTACGTTGACTGTGACGGCACCGGCTGGTCTATTAGCTTCTCTGGCACTGGCTGCATCTCATCGCCAACTGTAATTAAAAAAAAAAATTTTCAATGTTTATTAAGAAAGATATTGAAAAGTTTGGGAGACAAAGGGTAAAAAAGTACTTTTTGAAAAAGTGGGCTTGGTTTGATCTAAGTTAAAGGTCCCTTTGAAAATTTCAATTTGGGTCACTACTTCGAATCTAACAAATACGACTTCTTCAAAAAGTCGTTAGAATTTTATTTTTTCCCCGGAGCCTTCGTACAGTAACCGGAAGTAGGACTTTTTCAAGCAGATAATTTAATCTCATTTTGAAGATTGTTCAAAGTTCTCGATTTGAAGATGAATTATTTGAAGTTGTTTTCAATATAATGGGATTTATATTTCATTTAAGTTTAATCATAAGTAAAAAGTCATAAATCAAATACAAGTTTGAAAAAAACTCTTACTCCTTGTTTTCTCTTTGATTTTTAACAGAGCTTGCGGAACTTTATTTCAAACGGATAATTCAATCCAACTTTAATCATTGATAAAAATCCTTGATTTTAAGCATAAAGATGTATGTATCTAAAAAATTTTAATTCTGCACAGTAAAAACAAAGTTGTATGTCTTTATACAAAATTCACTTAATTTTCATTAATTAATAATAAGCTAAATTAATAAGATAAGTAAATGCTAAATTATTCTACAATCCGCATAAATTTGGGATTGGGTCAGCAAAAATTTTCAAAAATTGAATGAAAGCATTCGTATAAAAAAAAAGTAAGACAGTAAAGATAGGTGAAACTTACAACTGGAGCAATCGATGCCGGAAGACGGAGTCGCCTTGCACTCCTGCTCGGAGCGCGGCCTCTTCGACGGCTCGCAGTCCTCGGAGAGACGACCGTTGCCATCCCTGCACTCGACGCTGCGTCTTCTCACTCCCATGCCGCAGGGTGATGAACACTGAAAATACAATAAAAATCATGAACAAACGTAATAAATGGCAATTTGAGTGATGAAATTAGATTTAACAATTATTTGATTCTTAATTACAAGAAGTATTTTTGTAAGCTCTAAGGTCCTAGAGGACTAAATTTGATGCAGTGTATTAATAATAAAATATAATTTTTTGAAAATTTCATGTCAGGAAATCATCAGATACAAAATTTTTTTTTATCTATCTAACAGTCTAAAAAACCTCGTAAAAAACGGAAACTCAAATTTTAAGATTCTTTGAAGCCGCACTCGAATTTTATTTATTAAAAAAAAAAGTAAATTGGGTACAGCTTAACTGATCTAAGCTGCACTAGATAAACATGTAATATAATGAAATAAAAATTTTTCAACCTCCATTTCCTTCGAATTTTTTCATACTTTGATTTCGAATATTTTATTTTATAAAAAATATTACCATGAAATTTATTTGGTAAAAAAAATTTTTCAAACCAAAATATGAAAAATTCGTGTAAAATTGAGGCTTTTTTAAAGTATATTGTATAATTATCTAGTGCACCTTAGCTCACATAGGCTGAATTTGATCTACTTATTTTTTAAATTAATAAAATACGAGACGAGCCTTGGTAACTTAGAATTTGAGTTTCCGTGGCCGTTAAGTCATATAAAAGCCTTGGATATATCTTAAAATGATAAAAATGTACTGAAAAAGAAATGCAAAAAACCGTATTCTAAATATACAAGTTCAAACGAACCCAATAAGTCAAATTTTTACAGCTCTTGTAGTGAAATCATCGTAAAGATTGAAAATGCCTGATCGCACGTTGATACGATCTACTAAACCGTACCAAACATCCCCCCTCTTTACAGCGGATCAACCACTTCGTAAAAAGTAGTAAAAAAGTAAACTTTTGTAAACAAAAACCATCAGGGAAGCCCCAAGAAAATCCATATTCCTCCCCCTTTGTCCTCCTCGCAGAAAAAAGTGGAAGAATAAGTTGCAGGTATGGAAAAAAAGGTGACTCGAAAAAAAAGTTGGTAAGTAGCCGGCTCGGAGCTTTTACGAGAAAAACGAGTCCAAGCTAAGACGCTTGGCTTTTTTTTGTTTCTCGTACTCTCGTTAGCAAGCCTGCAGGACTGTTTGTCTCTTTTCTTTCGGTATTTATGTACTTTTGCACGAGGGAGAAAGTTTTGCGGTGAGTTATGGCGGCGTTGGTGACGGGGGAAAAAGAGGGGAGAGCGATAGACCGTGGATGCTTGACGAGATAAAGTTGGGTGTTGTTCGTCCTTGGACCGCTTTCGATCATCTGAGCTTTTGGGTCGATCGGTTTTTATGGAGCCTTGCTGATTTCTTTTGGTCTGGTTCGTTTAGTGTACGTGTTACACGTGTAACGAAATAAGTTGGTTGGTCGAAGCTCTATTTAAAAAAAGCCAAGTTTGTTTATTCAAGTTGGGTATATGATTTATTTTTGAATATTTGTTCAAAAACTAATAGATCAATTTCAAACTTTTGTAGTTTTCAACTTACGGATTATGTTTAACTGATTAGAATACTCAACAATTAGGCCTATGATTAATTGTATTTCGCGCTTCCTCCTACAAGATCAAATACGTAGTACCCCTTCCCCGTGCCCCAAATACCACACATTCAAAGCATAAAAATCAAAAAACAGTGGCGCCACCTCGCCTCGCCGTGGACGCGTGGGGTACTAGACCTCATTCCGTTTTCTAGTGCGAACGGTATCACACGTTCAGAGCGTTGCTCCGTGTAAAGTGTGAATTGAAACTAAGAACCACAAAAATAATTTTTGCGACGAGGACGACGAGGACGACGAGGCATCTCTTCAGTCAGGAGAAAAGGGGTGTATCGTTCTAGACTCGCTCGAGCTGGTCGAAGCGAGTGCAGGAGACTATGGTCTACCCGAGAACGCATACACGGGGCTTTGCCGAAGGCTGTCCGAGGCAAAGCTCATAACCCTAAAAGACGTTCACGACTCGCTCGAGCTATTCGAAGCGAGTCAGGAGACTATGTCATCCTGAACGCACTCATCACAAAAAGACGTTCTTGACTCGCTCGAGTTTCTCGAGCGAGTGCAGAAGACTATGTCTTCTTGAACGCATTCACGTGGCTTTGTCGAGGGCTATGTCCGAGGCAAGCTCACTCATCAAGGTCATAACCTTAAAAGTCGCTCACGTCTCGCTCGAGCTATTCGAACCGAGTTAGGAGACTATGACATCCTGAGCGCATTCATGTGGCTTTGCCGAGGGCTATGTCCGAGGCAAAACTCACTCATCATTAAAAGTCGTTCACGACTCGCTCGGGCTTCTCGAGCGAGTGCAGAAGACTATGTCATTCTGAACGCATTCACGTGACTTTGCCGAGGGCTATGTCCGAGGCAAAGTTCACTCATCTCTACGGAAGTCGTTCACGACTCGCTCGAGCTGATCGCAGCGAGTGCAGGAGACTCTGAGTCGTCCTTGAACGCATACACGTAGCTTTGCCGAGGGCTGTCCGAGGCAAAGCACACTGATCACAAAAAGACGTTCACGACTCACCCGACCTATTCGCAGTGAGTGCAGGAGACTGAGCTTTCCTGAACGCATTCTCGGGGCTTTGCCGAGGACTGTCCGAGGCAAAGCCCACTCATTCCTGAATGACGATCACATGACCGCAGTGATTATCCCATCCTATCAAGTCAACGCATCGAGCTATCGCCAGTGTGACTATTGGCTCAATCGATTGCACCTGCGACAACTCGAAAGTAAGTCGGTGCTCTGACGAGACACAAAAGTTGTCAAAATCCGCAATGACTTAGACCCAATTTACTGTAAGGCGGCTTGGCTGTAGTTATGGAGTTGTTTTTAATTAAACACAATCGATGATCTTTGGCGGGATTTTTTCGTGCAGTCTATGTTAAGCCAATTTATTAGACATAATAGTCTAATATAAGATTGTTTGCATATTATATGCAATATAAACTAACGCTGCGTAAGATCGCATGAGTTGACCGACTCAATTTGAGGTTATCATTAATAGGTACATATGTACTCTGGCGTCATCGTAAACGCACGCCGTTCCCTCGCTCGAGCTGTTATAGCGGAGGTGTACTTGATCTGTTAAAATTTTCAAGATCTCATCACGTATATGATCAAATGCTGTCTGAGTGAATAAGTGCGTCATTTTACGCAAATATAAAAAAAAAAAAAAAAAAAAAAAGAATTCCTTTTGTGCAGTTTACTATTGATCGATCGATAACTCGTTTGAGTTTATTATCGTGTTTATGAAGTATAAGTGAGTCTCTATTTGTCGGCACTCTACCACTCTACTGCACTCTACTGCAGGGCTACACATACACGGCATTGCACGGTGCGTCGACTACGTGCAGTCGACGACTATATGGTTTGCTACAATGGCAGCTCGCTAAGCCACAGGCTTATTTTATAAATTTTGCTTCAGTTATTTGAAGGAAAGACTTCCGTTTTGCTCGAAGGGTATTTTATAAGTTAACAATGCATGCATTATTGAGGCATTTGTAATTTCATGCAACATTGATCTCAGAAGTGCTTTACCTTTGTTTCTGGGTACTATATCTAAAAATTCAGTTCCGGCTAGTTATTTCAATCAAATTGTGAAAGGATTGAGTATGATTGTTTCTGGAGAAGGATGAGGATCATTGTTTGTCGGACAGGAATGACTGGGTAATTTTTTGGTTGATAAGTGAGGTTACACCTTTTAGGGAGTGCGAGAGAGAATTTTAAAATTCATTATTGATTAATTAAGTATGGAATAGTTGCCAGAATTTCAATTATGATCAGATGATCAAATTTGAGAGTTTGTTTAAAAAGTCTAGCAGAGCTACGGGACTCATAATCTTTGGAGATTCTTAGGATGAATTACTGCTTGTTCTGAAGCAGTTGAGTCCTTCAGTTTTATTTTAGCCTAATCATGATTGACAGCTAATGTGTAAGAAGGATTGAATTTTTGTTATTCTCAGTGTGAATTTAATTCACACAGGTAACTTATTCTAATTCATAGATGCAAAGATTTGGACAGGCCCTCAATATTCAATACAATGTGTTCAACATACCTGTATGGTTTGAGATGATTTATTTACTCTAGCGTGTGAAGCTTTGGTCGGTAAGGAAAAAGTTTATCTCAGACAGGATAGGTGCAAAATTCTCAGGAAAACTGCAGCATACAGATGAAAGTGTGTGTATGAATAGTTAGTGAAAGATTGATAGCCTCTGACCTTTGTAAGGATTCTAAGATGGCAGTGAAGAAATTATAACCTTTGAATTCTTATTATTGTAAGTGACAAGTCTGACTTGTTAGGTAAACACAGATTACTTCTTACCTTCACAGTAATTTTAACTTTCAAGTTAAATACTTATGTGGTCAGGCCACAAAAGTGTTAAAACATTGGTTATTTTCTTTTTAAAGCTAGATGGTGATACAACTTCACTCTACTTCAGAAGTTTTTGAGATTAATCATGATTGAGTTTTTAAAGGACTGATACATGATTATAGTTATATGCTCTATCAGCTATTGTTGGTGTCTATTATCGCTTTCCAAAAAATTTGGACTTGATGGAGCTGATGTGAAAGTAAATTGTGAATTATGTGAAAGGGTAAGTTTGAAAGCTTAAGAAAAAGCAAGACCCGATTCTATGCTATTTTCATCCAACACATGATCCTGGGGAGTAAGTTAATTTGAAAAACTTTCAGCACTGATCTTGCCAAGGTATGAATTTTGATAGTGAGAATTTTGAATTTTAAGTTCTTGACTAAATCTTTAATGTAGAGGGCAAAAAGGTTTGATTCATAAATTTGAGTATGAAGTTGAATTTATTAAGTTTTTATTTGTTGCTCATTGATGAGGGATGGGAATGATATTTAAAATCTATTGGTGAGATGGAAGAAAATGCGAGTGAAGATTCTGATTAATCAGGACCAATTTGAATACAGCCACCTGGTAGGATTGTGGCGTTGACATAGAAATCTATGTCATCGACACATGAGATACACCTGATGGTAAATGTAAAGGGCCTTACATTGCTTAAGGGTGAGGATTTATTTCAGGCATTCCTGAAAGATGGTAGATTTGCCAGGGAACGATGCTCCTTCATTTTATCCATTCATGTCCTGTTTGAGTGAAATTTTGACTGATCTGCATCTACTCTAGCCATGTTTTCTCATGGATTTTGGTATATAAATTGAGAGTAAGTTCAAAACATTATCTCATAGGCAAGGTAGTGTGAGATAAAGCTATTTTGCTTTAATTTTATTGTATGGTCAAATCATGGAGTGATGATTTTTTTTGAAGGGTATAATTATAATATACCTCTTACTGTTGGAATGTGATGGAAGAATTGGAGATTAATTTCTTGATTGACAGATATCCTATCTTTTCAGATTAAATCTGAATTATTCTTGATTGTTTTCTTATTTCAGACACGACAAATCCTTCCTCTCTACTAACCCATTACCTGAAAGGGTTTGAGGAACATGGCTAGTGTTATTTTAAATTTCAGAGTTATTTGCTCAATTGTTTTTATAAAGATTTGAGCAAACGTAGATTGGAAAGAATGTTCGATGATCGATAGAATTTTGAATGTATTTGAATCCCAGCTTGGAAATGATTCTAGACTTTAGTATGATGATGGGAAATTTGGATGATGGAATTAGGATGGCGAGACTATTGGGAGTGATATTTACTCAAGTCTCATTAATGGCATTGTTAAATGCCATCAATTGATTGAATTATTTGTTTGTTGATTTGACTTGTAATTTTTTGCTTTTATTTTGTCATGCTTTGGACAGATGGAATATTCTTTTTGTATGTTTTGCTAGGATTGGAAGATGGATTTGAGGAAAAATCCTCTTATTACAGGATATTTGATATCATTTAATATAGTGAGAGTTGAATGCAATATTGATTGATACTTAACAAATATTTATTGCAAGATTGCATATTATTGATTTACACGAGTGAAATATGAAATCCATTAACATGAAGTAAACTGTAGGAATACTTTTTAATTGAATTTTGAATAGCTTGAGTAACTATTATTTTGGCTTTAGTGTTTGTTGATGGTCATCATCAGTTATTGATATAAATGTAAGAGAGAGGAAGGAAGTGAGATAGATTGAGATAAAGTAAGATAGATGGATGAATGGAGATATATAACGATCAATATTAGTTGGTAGTTTTGAGTATTTTACAGAGTGACTCTGAATATATAATTGATAGAGATCGCAGCGGATTTGGTCAGATAGGTTTAGATAGAAACTGCAAGTGCTGTCTTTGTGAAACATCGGGTGAGATAGATTATGTATCAAATTTGGCTGTTATGGTCAGTGTTGAATCCATAACCGGATGTAAGGTGTATATTTAATAAATGTGCAGGGTTGATTTGTCTTTTTTGGATACAAACTATGGAAGTTTGATCAGTCTCATGATGGGAGATGATACTTGCCGGTTGTCGGTACCTGTCAACGACAATGCGTTTTTAGTCATGAGTGTTCTCTACGAGCTCGGGGGAGCTTTATTGACATTGTCGCTGGAATAATCTTATTCACACTTTACTGCCGTAGATCGCTTTAAACATCTACGTATTTGATCTTGTAGGAGGAAGCGCGAAATACAATTATACAATTGAACGAACTTCAGTGAAGTTCAATTACAATTGTATGAGCGCTTCCTCCAAAAGATCAATTTCCCACCCTGGGATTTCCCTTAATTTTTTGGGAAAAAATTTTTTCCCTTCGAATCTACGGCAGAGCTTTGAAGAAATGAGGTCTAGTACCCCACGCGTCCACGGCGAGGCGAGGTGGCGCCACTGTTTTTTGATTTTTATGCTTTGAATGTGTGGTATTTGGGGCACGGGGAAGGGGTACTACGTATTTGATCTTTTGGAGGAAGCGCTCATACAATTGTAATTGAACTTCACTGAAGTTCGTTCAATTGTATAATTTATGTGAAATGATTTGTTCGTGATACATTGTACGCGATGAAAAAAAAGTTCGAAACTCATAAATTCATAAATTGAAGAGCATGAAATCATCAGATAATAACTCCAATTTCGATTTTAATTGAGATTTAAATATTAAAATTTAAAAATATCGTTTCAACAAAAAAAAAAACTGGAAATTTTTTTTACTTTTAAAAAGCGGGTTTTAAAAGCAGCTTTATGGAGTTGATCATCTAAAAAATCAGCTAGAATTGATAAATTTTCATTCAAAAAGTTTATTTCAAAACTTGCTAAGTATTTGAAAAAAAAATGACAATAAATTTATGAATGATACTTTATTTGAGGACTTATCGTTAGTTGGATTTGATTCTATAAATTTTGAATAAACAACTAATTGCAAAAATTTTTCTATAGATTATTTTTTTTATAGTCCTTTTATAAAGTAAAGCTATCGCCATTTTTCGTAATATTTTTATTTGTGAGCTGATTGGTTGAGGAGTTTTTAAAATATTCGAAAAGTGCAATTTGAGATTACAACTGCTGTTTTTTCTTATCCACGCTTCCCGAACAGAAAGTCTAGCCGGGCGCTAGCAGGGGCCTCGCCAGTTGCCCCGATATTCTAGGTTGGCCCCGGCAGGGCTGAACGGTAAATGTAATGCGGCGCTAGCGGGGGCCCGGCAGGGCGGATTTATTTTGCCAAGAAAGTAAGTTTAGGGATGCTAGGTTAGGTTCGGAAAAGTAATTTTTTTTACTTTCATATTAGTAATTTTTGATTGATAATAATTAAAAAATTGACAATAGGAAAAAAAAAAAACAAACAAAAAAAAAAACCATTAAATATTCATATTTATCAAAATTTTTATAAATATATACACGGAGAAAAATAAATAGGAGTTTCTCCTATTTTTTATAGTACTCTTCGCCGGCAGTTATCTTCTTAATAAAGTTTTCGTCCCTCTAACCTCAAAATCGGAACTTCGCCCCTTGTTTTCGGTTAGAAGGACGAAAAATAGTATATTTCCCTCAGGCTCGAGGATTCGATTTAGCCTCCTCGTTGCAACCCTCGCCTTCGGCTCGGGTCGCAAACCTCTCGGAGGCCAAATCGAACCATCTCGCCTGCGGGAATAATATACTATTATGTACTCACCCATACTTTTCTCATAGGTACTTAGAAATAACTCCTGGTGCACCCACTCGACTTCTCTTAGAACTTTTTCTCGTAGCTAGTGCTTGGAACCAAGAATACCGAGTGCTTCAGGTCGACTCCTGGTACACCCGGTCAACTTCTCCTGGAACTTTTCCTCGTGATTTAGAATAAGGTATGGGGTGCCCTGGGTCGAACCCAGGAAATGCCGACTGGGTGCCCCGGGTCGACTCCTGGTGCACCCGGTCGACTTCTCCTAGAACTTTTCCTCGTAAACGGTGCTCGAGATTTAGAACAAAGTACCAGGTGTCCCAAGTCGAATCCTGGAAATGTCTCAGGAAAAGCCAACCAGGTGCCCCGGGTCGACTCCTGGTGCACCTGGTCAACTTTTCCTAGGATATTTCCTTGTTTCGACCCAGAATACCAGGTACCTTATTCTAGGTCCCGAGTACCGATTACGAGGAAAAATTCCAGGAGAAGTCGATTGGGTGCATCAGGAGTCGACCTGAAGCACCCGGTATTCTTGGTTCTAAGCACTAGCTACGAGAAAAAGTTCTGAGAGAAGTCGAGTGGGTGCACCAGGAGTTATTTCTAAGTACCTATGAGAAAAGTATGGGTGAGTACATAAACTTTATTAAGAAGATAACTGCCGGCGAAGAGTATTATAAAAATTTTAATAAATATGAATATTTAATGGTTTTTTTTGCTTTTGTTTTTTTTTTCCCTATTGTCAATTTTTAAATTACTATAAGTCGAAAATTACTAATATGAAAGTAAAAAAAATTACTTTTCTCGAACGTAACCTAATAGCCCTAAATTTCCTTTTCTTGGCAAAATAAATCCGCCCTGCCGGGCCCCTGCTAGCGCCGCATTACATTTTAAGCTGAGCCCTGCGTGGCCCCGGTCGGGCGTGACGTTTTTGTCTAGCGAGGGCCCTCAAGTCAATCGGGGCTCTGGTGGGGCGGCGCTTGTTCGGGTTATAAGGGCTAGTTTTTTAAAATATATCAATTACTTTTCTACGGAACTAGACAACTTTTGAAAAGCATAAATAATTGGAAGACGAAAAAAAAAGTTAAATATTTTTATAATTAAAAAAAATATTTTTATCGCCCATAAATACTGATGAAAACGCAGATATTGATAATTACTTGTGTCTATAACGGTTCCGAGTACGCCAATTGAATTCTGAAGACCGCATCGTTTCATGGAATCCATGTCAAAAATCTCATTGCTAGTCACGTATCATCGATGTAATTCAGTCGGTATCGATTAAGAGAAAATCATGTCAAAAATCTCATTGTAAGTCACGTATCGTCGCTGCTGTAATTCAGCCTTCCGGACTCTATACCCTGCCAGAATTTTTTTCCACGTCGGTCGTATCGGTTTATTAAAAAATTCGGGATGAAATTTATAGACTTACAAAATTTTTTCGTTCTCATTTCCCAAAGAATGAAAAATAAATTTTTCATCGTTGGCAGGTAACGCCATTATAATTTTTCAGGACGAATCATTAAATTAGAATGGTAGGAAAAGTTCGTAGCCAGACATTCGACCCAAATTTATCTGTTTTAAACTGGGTCTTACCTCGCGGAAACTCTCGTCCTTCATATTCTCGGGTAGAAGCGGGGTGCGCAGGGCAAACGAAGTTAAAAGTAAAAATGTAACTAGCCTCCTCGAAATCTGATTTTTCGGGTGAGTTTCTTTCGACCGTAGAAAAGTTTTAATCACTTATTTCATTAAATTTGTCCTTGGAAAACTCTTTGTGCTCCAATCCCGGCTAATTAATTAGAGCACAAAAATGTTTGAAAGGATAGTTGAGCCTTTATTGATGGAAAAACTGAACCCCGAGATATATACGTATAAATCAACGAGCCCACTAAAACCAAATCCAAGTGCTCGCATCGGAAACACGCCACTTCGGGATCCCATCGGAGTGAATAAAAAAAAGTCAAACAACTCTCTGAAAAGTACAAAAACAAAAAGAAAAAAGAGGGGGAGAGGAAAAAAGTAGAAACTTCCAAAAGATAGTACGGGAGTGCCTGGGAGACGAAGTGAAAGAAAGAAAGAATAAAAATAGGCTCGAGTGTTTCCTCAAAGAGCGAGGATCCTTCAATATTTGCTGTAGGGAAAGTCTATCAGTTTCAGCTTATTAACTTTACCCTTAGTTTCGGTTATTCAAATTGTAGGTACATAAAGTAGGAATTTCGTCACTAGTGACATAATAGCTTGTTTTTCGACTAGGTTGTTAAAAATCAGGATACAAATGTAAAAATATTTTTCCTATAAACATTGTTTGAATTTTATCTTTGTAATTCATTTCTGGTACGAAAGAACTGAAAAATTATCAGATAGCTGAAAATATTTTGAGCAGGTTGCAATTTTTTAATTATTATTATTATTATTATTTCATTGTATGAATCTAAATTATAAACATATATTTTTTGTGTAGTAACCTGACGAAAAGGGTTATTCCCTCGAAACGTTGTTCAATTAATAAATAAATAATTACAAACTACTTCTACTGTAATTTTTTCTTGCCTGGATAATCAACACAAAGTCTACAATTAATAATAAGTCTATATATCTACTAGGCAATATCGACGCTCGAGTTCTAAAAGCTGACAACTCAAAATTTTTTTTAAAAACATGACATCTCTCTAAAGGAAAGCTCTGAGATGTCATGTTATTAAAAAAAATTTTGAGTTGTCAGCTTTTAGAACTCGATCGTCGATATAAAGTTGTTTTAAGAAGAATTGATTATAATTTTTAAATTAATTATGATAATTAATATCCATTTGAAAACTACACGTGTTTTGTGCACACAGTTTTAGTTGTCATTCGTATATGCATTTGAAAAAACCAACATAATCTATTGTTTTTTGAGGAATTAACTGTTGTGAAAACTTGTAATGAAAATATTACATTTGGAAATTACATGTGTGATTTACACATTAAAGTCATACGTTTAATTATAAATCATTGTTACAAAACTTAGCAATGACAATATTACACGTATAAAAACCACATGTTAGCTACATTTAATGAAATCACAGAAATCATAGGTACTTTTACGTACACTTTTCCAAGCTCATTTAATCGTATTGAAAAAGTAAACGTCACACAAAGCAACAAAAGCTGGTTTATAATCAAAATTTCTTATTATATCAGTGACAAAAAGTGGTACGCGGGGTACCTACCCTCAAAAGTAAAACAATTTACATATTAAATGCTCGCAATGGCAAAATTGTTGGCAGTACCGAGATATTAAATTATACGCGGGACGGACAAGAGCTCTAGTCGGAATGAAGAGCGATTTGAATTTTCTTTTTCCCCCCGGAGTTGCCGCCTCTCAGAAAACTTTCTGATCCCCTCGGCGCATTCCTGTTTATTGTGGTAGAAAAAAAAAAAAAAAAAAAAAAAAAGTTGAAAGGGGGTTGGGGGAGACTTGCTTGGAGTCAAAGTCAGGACGAAATCGACCGTGAGATTATAATCCCTCGCTCATTTTTTTTTCCTTCTTTTTGCCTTGGAAAAACTAATTTATTTACCGGTGGATCGAGCAACAAATTATTCATCCCGGAGGTTGGGAAAAAAATATTTTTTAACCGCTAGATTTGCATGCTGAATTACAAAGGGAGCTGAAAAATTTACGACGAATTTCGAAAAACAAACAAACAAAGATTATTTTTTAATCTAATTTCACGCACGAGGTCTCAAAAGAACATCGACTTTGAGGACAAAAAGAGAGAAGAGATTCAGAAGGGTAAACAGGAGAGCTCGCGAGACCGGAATTAAATCCAGCTCTGGCGCGCTTGCGGATGATAAAAAGTGGAATTATTCCTTCCCGCTCTGAAAACCCTCGAGTCAAATCGTCCGAAATCGGATTTAATGCCGGCAGCGGAGGCTTTTATTCCCTGAATTTTCACGCACTTTTGGGTAAGTGAAATGTTTCGAAAGTCGGGGAGCTGGTAGAAGGAAGAAAGAAGAAAGCTCACCTCGCTCCACTCTCCGGTCTCCCACATCGGGCACGAGAAGGCGTTGCAGATCTCCTGGTACTTCGGCTTGTGGTTCGTGCTGCATTTGTAATCTGGTATCTGGAAGAAGATTTAAGTTTACTCTTTTTAAACTTTTGTCTCGCGAATGCAACAACTCGAATCTATTGCACTTGTCGGGGCTAATGTAATAGTATTGTGTGCTTGCAAAGTCACTTTTTTTAACCGATTTTGAAACAATCTGCAGTTTACTCGATTATTTTTCAAATATTCAAAGGAAAAATATTTTTTGATTTAAATTAAGTATTTGATTTTGACAAGTACATTTTTAATAAATTTTCAAAAGTGTTTGTAGAAATCTAAATTTAGCAAACTTTATTTTGAAAATATTTTTTTTTGAAAATTCATGAAAAAACAAACAAAATGCGAGGTTTCAGGACTCTGCGGGTGTGAAAGTACAAAGCATGAATTTTTTTAAAACTGGCTAAAAAACTATGAAAGTACCACAAATGACATAAAATCTGCACCTAAACCGGTAATACAGACTATTTGATAAAATTATTTTCATCTTTTTTATTTTTTTTGTAAGAAAACAGAATTTTATAAAATATCTGTAATCCAAAATCGAGGTCATCATCTTATTAGTTGCTGAATAAAATGATATTTAACTTGTGATAAAAAAAAGTGATGTGATATATTGCATTATTTAAAACATTTCTTAAATGTAACTAAATCCATAAAATTGTTTTATTAAAAATTAAGAATTTCATATTCTGATTGATATAGCTAACATGACAGTAAGACTAAATTAACATTCAAATAATGAGAGTCATAAAAGATTATTTTACTTTAGGCGTAATAACTTACAAAAGAAAATGCTTATTGAACTTTGCTAATTAATTTAAGGTGATTTAAATGATAATCCAAAAGATTCATAAGAAAACTTAAGGGTCGTGAGAAGCTTGTTTTAAAGTTTTCTTGTAAAAAATTAAAATGCCTGAGTTTCAAAAATTAAAAAAGTTTTTAATCCATCGTGTTAAATGCATTATTAACGTCATCTGCGATAATCATCCCGAAAGATAATAAATCCACGATTGCGACCTGTTAAAAGTTTTAAATGACAGCGAAGTCTTTTCTCATTTAAAAAAAAAAAGTGATTTGTACGTGTAAAGTAAAAGAAAATTTATCTACTGTTTGACGTGAATTTATGGTAAGTAAATTTTTTTTTCAAGGCTGTTAAGTACTATGAGTATTACTGAACTATGGGGAAAAAGGTAATTATTAGTGTGCTTTACCTTGATAGTAGCGTTTCCATGATCTTCTATGCAGAAGACACGACGACTGCGGGTGCCTCCGCCGCAAGAAGCGCTGCACTTACCCCAATCCCCGGTAAGCCATCTGAAAAAATAAATACGATTCAGAAAAATATTAAAAAAAAAAAATTTTCTTGTTGACAATAAAATAAATATCAAAAATCTTATGAGAGCATCTTCATACAATTTTGCTGTTTCAATTTGAGTTTGAATTAAAAATTCGTTAAAGTTTTTTTTTTTTTTTTTTTTTTTTTTAATATTAGCATTTATTAACCATAATACAGAATTATTTGCTTAAAGAAAATAATTATAAAATTTTAATTTTAATTACAGAAATTTATCAGCAATAAAAAAATTTAATTTCAAGCTTCAACATAACAGTTCAGTAATTTGGTTTATTCAGTTGGATTCGAGTTCAAAGCGTTCTCTTGAGAGTCAACATTCATCTCATTTTCTGAATCTTTATCTTGTATAAGGGACGATAACCTGTCACAAAGATTAGAAATCCTGTCTCCAAGCTTTCCTCCCAACACCTTATTATCATGTATGATCACGGTATACACCGATTCTAAGCACTCGATTGCCTCTTCGGGCTCAAAACCAAAAAGATCAGTCAGTAAATTGTCCAATTCCGCAGCTTCTTTCCGGGCTGCTTCGTTAAAGTTGATTATAATTAATACCTTTCGTTAGGTTATAAATAAACTATCTAAAAATAAAAAAACGCAGGGCTCATAAAATTTCAATCAAATTTTACAACCACTAACAACTAAGTTATTCCGAACTAAAAAATTTTGAGATTTATCAAAACTAAATAATTTTAAAAAAATGAGCGCTACAATTTGTAGTAATTTATTTAATTCAGTAAACAAAATCAAAACACACACAAAAAAAAAAGCCAATAAATCAATCAAGTCAGGCCAGAGAAAGAGTCGAAAATCGTCAGGAGGGCAAAGAGACTCGGCTGGTGTAATTGCATTTGACAGTTCCAATTAGTGTCGGCCGGCTCTTACGACCCTACTACCACCGGGGTATAATACCCGGCATCGCTGCGTGGATAAAATGTGCAGTGGCTGTCGAGCTAGTTAGGAGGATTGATTTTTGAAGGACTTTTTTCCAGTCCTCTTTTTAACGCTGGGAAATTTTGAAGTGAGCCGGGGCTCGTTGAACCTTTGCGTGGAAATTTCACAAGTGGAGTATTTTGAGTTTTTTTTTTTTTTTTCTAGTGGGGTAGGAAAATCTGTCGTTTATTATTTTCAAGTGAAAAATTTTTTAATGCGACTTATGATTGCATCGGAGTCAGAGAATGGAATGAAAAATCCATTGAAGCTTTTTGAAAATTTTTAAAAACTCGGATGATTGCACCCATTTTTTCGATTGTTGATTTACGTTAAAATTGCTGAGGATATATTTGAATAATTAAAATTATCTTTAATTATTATTAAATTATTAACTCGGCTTCGCTTTGTGTGGCAAACTTCACTCGAGATATCCATGTAAAACTGCCCTCTTGTTTAACAGTATATCATTAATCAGTAATTTTATCGAAAAAAAAGATCATTTTAAAAAATAATTATATTCCTCGCAATTATTATAATTAAATTAAATTAAAAAAAAATTCTTCTTTTATAAGTAAAATCATTTTGAAGCTATTTTTTCATTATAATTAACAAGTTCCTTTTACCAGTAAAATAATTTTAAAGCTTTTTATTCATAAAAAAAAAAAAAATCCCAATAATTTTTATACCAACAACCCTTTTTAAAATCAATTGATATCGCATTGAAATCAAACCGAAGTACACTCTCGAAAACAAACCGGCCCTTAATCAAATCGCTCGGCATTAAACGTCAAACCCCGTAAACAAAAGCTCGCATATTCCAAGTGTCGGTAATTTAGTAAGCTCCTCCCCCGCATTGTGGCCGCGTCACTTTCCATTAGGTAAATTTTTCCGTCGACAGAAGCAAGATTTTCCTCCCCGCCAAGAGCTTTCGATTTCTGTCTCTGACGGATTATTTTTAAGTCCTCGATATTATTCATGTGGTTTTTTTCGCGCCGGAGTGGATTTTGAATAATCGATCGGCTACGTACCCTTCAGACGACGCCCGTAACAGAGTCCTTTGTCCTTCGGAGATAAAGCTTGCAGCTTTATTCTTCTCTTTCTTGATGCACGCACCCGGCTTTGTGCGGGAGGTAAAGTAAAAACAAAAAAGAAGAAGAAGAAGATGCACCCGGCGAGGGCGAAATGACCCTCCATTCAGCCCCGGTTTTGTCGGTGCAAGATTGCACCGGGGATCGGAATTAAAAAAGATGCCGTGGGTGATACGTGCATGATTTTGAAATCATTTTTTGTGGTTCTTTTTTAGGGTGGTGTGATGGAAAAAGATTCTTTGGAAACAGGAGATACTCATCAAGTCCATTGACAAAAAATAATGTTAACTTTGGATACCAGTCTTTGAACACTACTGAAAATTTGGTTACTCCAGTTGTAAGTAGTTATTGAACATAATTCATCTTATTTTGAACTAAAAAAATATTTAAAGTGAAATATAATTGGTTTTTTTTTTTCAAACCACTAGATTTTTTTTCAGAGAGGGAGTTAGAAAAATTATTCTCATTTTGAAGGAAATCAACTCTCAATCCGTATTTGTAGTTTTGTGTTATATTTTTGAGTTTCTTTGCTTTAAATTTCACTTAAAAAATTATTTTTCATTCAAATCTGTTGATTGTAAAAGTTAAAGTAATATTTGAGAATTTCAAAATGTGAAATATCGTTAAAATAAATTCGAAATTTTTTAAAGATTTTCTAAATTTACTTTAACAATTCGAATTTATTTAGTTCAAAGTTAATGCTTGAGTTTCGAATATAACTGTAGATAACTCACACAGCTGTTAAAAAGGGGACTGTGGACTACCTAATAGGCCTGCACATCAAAAAAAGCACGAAGCACAGGCGCCTGTGCGTGTGCGTGTGCTTCAGTGTTTTGGCACCTCCGATAATTGAAATCAGGTTAGGTACATCATTCGTTGGTTAAAAGTCGGTTTAAGTACTTAATTGGATTTTCTTTGTTGTATAATTAAGTAGTTCAAATTGTTAATTGTTGTATAATTAGTAGTATAAAATTATCACATTACATAAATTACCCTGTTTTAGTGAAAAATCCAGTTCGGTTATGGTGAAGTGAAATTAAAATCAAAAGTTATTTCAAGTTCACAAGTGATTTTTTTTATGTTTATCTGAGTCAAAACTATTTAAAATTATAAATTCATAAATTTAAACTTCTAATATAAACCAGAGTATTATTTGAGTGAAGTGTTAGTTTTACGAATAATACAATAAGTGTTTTAAAATCAGTGAAAATTATTTCTTATAATTTTTTTTATATCAGTCATTTAATTGTAAATTTTTTGAACAAAAGGTTTTTCTTAATAAAGACATAGTTTTAATCAAAATATTTTTTTTCTTTCAATCAGTATTAAATTCTTAAAATTTAAACATATTAATCATGACTTTTGCATACATAATTATTTTAAAAAATCAACAGATAGATGTTATATCTATGTTTTTAATTGAGTTACTATTTTTTACAAAATATATGGCCTAACATAGGATCATTTTTTCATTCAATTTTTTTCTAAAGTTTACAGTAACAATTAATAATAAGTAATTATGAATATTTATAAAAAATAGGCAATTAATTAGTCAAACGTTTTTTTTTTTTTGTCATACAAAATATCAATAATATTTTGCATGAGCTCCTTTTTTTTTTTCAAATCCTTTATCTTGATCAATCTTTTGAATACTGAATCAGCCACATCCTCATTTTCAACCATGTCTTCTTTATCTTGAACATTTAAATTACCGGTATTACCATCTAAAGTAAGATCAATTTTTTCACACTCATTATTTACTCCTAGGTGAACAGTTTTATTACCTTCTTGATTTAATAAGGAAAAATCAAAGGCAGGAGTTGAGTGTGGTTTCCCACTTTGGTTAGGTTGCTGGAGTTTCAGAATTTCAAGCTCTTGTTCAAGTGTTGTTTCTATATTCTGGTGCATGAAGAATAAATATTTTTATAAAAAAACATTATTTATTTAATGATAAAATGTCACACCTCTGTATAATCTGCAGAGTCATCAATCACCACCACTTCATTATCTGAATAAGGTACAGAAACCACATCTTGGTTCAAAGTCTCGTTATCATTGCAAAAAGAAGAATCAGTATTTGAAGCTGAAGTGTGTGAAGAATTTAAATCCGATTCTAAACCTGTAGATGAAGAACTAGTTCCTGCAGCATCAGTTTGGGACAGCACTACCTCTTTTTCTTCAATACTACATGGATTCGATGATTTGAGTTTTTTATTTTTATGAAATGAAATATTTCTGAAAATAGTTTTTAAAATTAATTTAAAAAATCATTAAGTAGTTATTATCATTGAAGTAATTAATAAGTAGATAATGAATTTTCAAATCACTTTTTTCTTTTTATATAAGAATCTATAAATTTCATCTTCTCATAATTTTTAAAATTATTTGTTTTTCCTTCTTCTCTTCTAATTCTTTCTCTCGAAAAGTACTGTTTGAGTCTTACCCATCTTTTTTGACACACTTCAACTTAAAAAAAAAATTTTTAATCTTTTAATTTTTCTTTTTTTCAACTAAAGTTCAGTTTAAAACAAAATAAATAAGAATAAATTTCTGTGAAAATTACTCGGTGTATCCATTGCAACAGATACTTTTTGCCAAGCATTTTCCGCTGCAATGGATGTTGCTTTTTCTTTAAATGTTGAAGGGTTGTCTTGAACCTCCCTAATAAGACAACCATCAAAATCCGATTCTTCAAGATTTTCTTCTTCGTGATATATTTCTAATCCAAGATCATTGCAGTAATCATGGTTATTGATACCATAAGTATTCATTATTTCAGAAAAAATAATGGTATTTATCAAAGTTTACAGCTTAATTAAATCAAAAACAATTTGTCATTTGTTTATTAACTTGTATATATATATAAATAAAATTGAATTTATTTCAAAATATAGAGCTAAATCCTTCATAATATTAATATTATTGAAAGTTTTAAAGTGTTAAATATTTACATCTAGGATGGCTGAGATTGAAGACGAGTAATTATGTTTTATTTAACTTTTCTCTTGCAATCTAACACTTATAATTAATTAGTGTGTAAATAAAAATAAAAAATCATATGAAAATGGACATTTTAATGTTTTTTACTTAACTTATATTTTTACAGTAATTATTTTGATAGCTATTCTGATGTTGATCTTACCAGTAGTAAGACTGATGATGAAAAATTTTTAGACTTAATAAGAGAGCGACCTTGTATATATGAAAAAGAAAGTTCAAATCATTTAGATAAACTAACTAAAGAAAATGCTTTTGAAGACATTGCTGCGATTTTAAATGAACCAGGTAATCATCTGTTTACTAATTAAATTTAAAAAAGTAGAATATCTTTAGATCTGACCAGAATGTTTTGCTTCAACTTTAGTTGAAAATGTTGAAAAAAGATGGCAAAAGTTTCATCGGCTGTATATCATTGAAAAAAATAAACAAGAACAGGAGTCTAGAAGTGGATCAGGACGCTCAAACAGAACAATTTGGCAACATTATAATGTGATAAAATCTTTTTACACAAAATCTTATTCTAGAGAGTAAGAAGGCTTTAATATTTTCAGCAAATAAATAAAGTCTAATATTTAATTAACATATTTTTTTTTCAGAACTATATCAAACGTCTCACATATCAAAGAAAAGGTTTCCTCTGGTAATAAAAAAGTAATAAAAAGTCCATCATTCAACGTAAAATCTTGTACAAGAAAACCAGACCCATGTGCTCAAGCAATAAACAATTTTCGCCAAACTATTAATGATACGATTCAAGATCTTAAAAGCAGACGAAAATCAACCAAGCAAGAGAATAAGGAAAGGAATGGAATGGTCAAAGAGAATGGTAAGGAAAGTTGTCCAGATTTTCATTTTGGCATGCTGGTCAAGGCTCGTCTGGATGAACTGAGTAAAAAATCAAGTAAAATCAAGCGGAACAAAATTAGGAAAGCTGTTACAGATTCACTTTCTGACATGGAAGAGGATTCCAGTGATTAAATTCTACTACTTGTGCTTAAGTGTCTGCTGTGTTTTTTTTAATTGTTTTATGCTTAATGAGTTCTTATTCAGTAAAAAAGTGTTGTATAAAATTGATCTTGTGTTTATTGTGGAATTAAGTTCAGTAAATTATTACTTATATTAAATAATTAAAATTGATTTTTTTATGACACAATTAATTTGTTTAACTATATTTTTTATTGTACATAACAACAATGTATTATTATTTTTTAATCTGATAATTTAAATTACATTAATAAGTACAATTCATTCTCAAAAATCACTTAAAATTTTGAAACAATCTGGAGAAGTTTAGTAATTTATTGATTATCATGATGCCTACCTCTGTTAATATAATCTTGCTGCCATGGAACTTTGCCCCACCGAGATAAAAAATAATTTGCCAGTGTGTCTCGAAGGCAATTTGTTTCTAATTCATATTCATGTTCTTGTTCATAAGGACCTTCATTGAGACCTGATGGGCAGTATGTGTACCTTACATTATGCTGTGTTCTAGTCATCATAAAGTTGTGGAGGCATAGACATGCAAGAATTATTGTATCAGCATCCTGTGGCTTACATCTGAGTGGCTTCTGGAATACTCCCCATCTGTTAAAAAGAATTCCAAAAGCATTCTCAATGCATCTTCTTCCTCGTGACAAGCGGTAATTGAAAATTCTTTTCTTATCACCCAAATGTTTACCAGGAAATGGCCTGATCAAACTATTAGTCATTCTGTAAGCTTCATCCCCAACAAAGTAGTGAGGCACATTAATGTTAGTCCCAGGAAGAGGGGATTCTTCAGGTAGACCATCTCCTTCATACAGAACTCTGTATAGGTCACTCCGATTCAGCACACCTCCGTCACTCTCACTACCATAGGCACCTACGTCAACCAGAGTGAAGTAGTACTTATGGTCACAAGCAGCTGTTAAATTAATACTATAAAACTTTTTATAATTAAAGTAGAGTGAGCCAGATTTTGCTGGAGCCCTTATTTGGATATGTGTCCCATCTACGGCTCCTACGCATTTGGGCAGGTTCCACCTATCATAAAAACCTTTAGAAATGTTTTTCCAAGCCTCTCCACTAGGAGGCTTTAAATACACTGGAGATAGAGCTTTGTAAATTGCATAACATGTATTTTTTATTATTTTCCTGACTGTAGTTTCACTGATTCTATAATCTAGAGCAATAGATAAAATTTCATCACCTGTTGCCAGGTATCTAAAATGTTATAGAAAAATAATAATCAGACTACATTGATTTTGAGAATTTATAATGTTCATAGGTTTTTACTCATATTACCTTAAAGTTAATGCTAGTCTTTCTTCAGCAGTTGCTACATCTTTTCTTTTCTTGAGAATTATAATATGTGGCTCAACTCTTACTAATAATTTTTGAAATGATCTTAGGTCCATACGAGTGTATTTAAAGAATAACTTTTTGTCATACTTTAATTCTTGAAATAAGTTAAAAAAAAACCCATGAGTCCTTCTCCTGCAATAAATGGGTCGCCTCACCCATCTTCGGTTTATCCATCGCTTACTTTTTTCAAAACTGAGTTCTTCTTCCAATTCATCCAAGCCAATCAATAATCTCTCTAGGCAATCAACAATGACACTCTCTTCTCCATCACTCATTACTTTTCAAGTTGAGAAGTTACATTTTAAATTGTGTTTAATTACTCTACACAGACATTTTTTGGTAATCAGAGGGGTTTGTTATTATGGTAACCACAGTAAATTATTATATATAAATATTGTTTATTGTTGGCGTGTTCGATTTTGGAATCCAACCGACAACGTGAAGTTGCAGCAGTCGCCTTGACGACTGGCTGTAGCTCTCTCTTCACTTGATTATCAGACACTGATGGTGTCGGTGTAATTAACCTAAAAGTTAAAACTAGCCCTCTCTTTGTCTATTAATAATTAATGTTTAATAAATAAAGTATTTCTAATAATAATAAAGAACGTGTCTAAAACTTATTTATAAAACTGCACTTAATTTAAATATCAAAAGAGAGGAAATCCTAACAGGTTTTGGGCAACAGCACGCGAAGAGCTGTGGCTCTTGCTACATTTTTTTTCTTTCTTTTGGTTTGGATTTTGAAGAGTGCAGTGTGTAAGGAGAATTCTTCAAGAGTTGTGAATTGTTGAATAGCAAGGATCAAGGTATGTACATGCGACGTCGCAATGGTGTTAGTTGAATTTCAGCTTTATTAAAAAAAAGTTGATTAAAATTCAGAAGGTGATCATGATAATAACTAAAATTTTAATAAAAATGTTGAATTGTCATGTGTGTGCGGTGGGTACGGTGGAAGGGGGGTGCAGGGTCTCATACGTGGCGAGGATCGGTACGAGGAAAATCGTTTTTTATGAAAAGCCTGAATTTATAGGTTATTTTTGTTGTTGTCATGGGAATGTGTTTATAATAAACGTGAACGTGTTGATGAAACTCTTTTATTTTTATTTTGTTTTATCGATCGTATTTTATTTGTTTTGAGGTTATTATATCATGTTTATTATGATTATTATGAGTAAGGCTATAGTATATGAGATTATTCCGGCATCTTCATTTTTTTTCATTGTGCGAGCTGTACACACAGGGACAACGACATGACCGCGGCATGTCATCATGGTTAGTGATCTCGAAATGCAATTTTTGAGTGTTTATTTTTTTTAAAGTTTTTTTTAACTCAGTTGATCAATAAATTGTTTTATTTGAGAATTTTTTTTATCTTGATGGGAATCATCAAATGATATTAAAAAAAAAAAAAAAAAAAAATTGAATGAATAAAGATGAAGTTAATAAAAGCATCGAGATCACACCACTGGCGAGTGACGATTCAGGCAAATTTAAGCCATTTTCGTTTGCTCAGGCGGTCAGCTGAGGGTTCTTCTGCGGGGGCATTGTGCATGGCCACAGACTGGAGGGAGAAGTTTTTTTTCTCATTTATATTTTTATATTCTCCACTAACTTCGGTATGGCACAACTGTCTTCGTGGGGGGGCATGACGTTGATGACGCTTTGTGCCATTGTTTTCTTTGTCTTCAGTAAAACTTGAGATGAAGAAAATAAGGACTCTCTGTCAAAATTTTTTTTGATGTTTTGGGAACAAAATTTAATTTATTTTGTTTATGACTCAGATTGAAACCATGGACAGAGAGGCCAGTGGACAAGATAAAGAGTTGAACTCAGATGTTGACATGGAAAACTCCAGTGTAGAAAAACAAAATCGAGAGCAGAATGAAATTGCTGAAAATAAAAACGAAGAATTGACTCAGAAAGATAAGAAGATAGAACATTTTACTGGTATAACTATGGTTCCTGGAATTTTACCCACTAAATCAGGTGTGGCAATATCAGGTGGTGAATTACATAATAATACGGTTGAGCAGAATAATGATCAGTACACACATAAAGTTAAAGTTGTATTATTGTCGGAGCATCAAAAAGCTTTGATAGAAATTCAAAGATTAAAAGAACATCTGAAGATTGCAGAAGACAAAGCACGAATGAGTGAAATTTTAGCTAATACTATGTCAAATTTGGCAAAAGAGTCAAATGAAAGGTCAATAAAGTTTTGTGAACAGCAAAAGAGATTAGCTGAAATGAAGAGAGCACAAGAGAGCCATTCCACCGTCAACCACCAAAGTCAGGGGTTAAATTTTTCCAATAAACTTACACAAACCCAGAGAGGAAAAATAGTAGAAGATAATGCAAACTCAGTTGAACAAAATTTTATGATACAAAATATGCAAAGTACAACACAAACAGATGGAAATGTACAAAATGAGACACAGACAGAAAATGAAAACTCAAACATCAACACAAACTCAGAAGACAACACAAATAACAATAACTCAGGAGAACAAAACTGGCACAGGTTTGATGAAGATCAGCTTGATTATGAGGGTGATTTTTATAATGACAATACGATAAATCAGGTGGGTCTTAATTCTACACTTATACGTTTAAATAATACACTTGATAAACAGAGAAATAAGATAAAAGTAAAATCAAAATACATGCTAACAAAAACAAGTGATTTTAGGATTTGGTTTGATAATTTAACTAATGAATTAACAGTTGAAGATTTGTTGGATGTTATCGAACCAAATGCTAAACCACTAGAATTTTACAATGAACAACAAAAATTAAATAGACAAAAACAGGTTAAAATGATTATTATAAATCATATAGAGCCTTATTATCATAAACAGATTTTATTAATGAATGATCCTTGTGAGATTATAGAGTTTATAAAGAATCAGAGAAAGCTGCAGGCTAATTTGACTCATAACACAGTAAGATCTAGACTGAAAAATATGCGTATGATACGTAGTGAATCAGTAGCAGATTATATTGAGAAATTTGAAAGTCTTGTTTGTGATTATGAGGCTCTGATTGTTGATAGTGATGATAAAATTTCGAAAAATGAGTTAACTTCAATTTTACTTAATGGTGTATTAGAGGCTATGCCTAAATTGGATGATCACTGGGAGTACTTTAAATGTAATAATAATTGTGAAATGTCGTATGAGAAATTAAAACAAACTATGTTACAGCTAGAGGCACGATACCATGAGAAACAACAATACACAAATCAAAACATCAGAAGTAGTCAGCCTAGAGGTAGAGGACAACAGAGAGGACACTCAAACAATTATTACAACGAGAGACAACATAACAACACAAACAATCAATTAAAACAAAGAGGAAAATCTGCAATTTTTTCAGACCCTCGTACAAAGGACCTAGAGTGGTCAAGTATTTATAAATCATTTTTGGCTGGTAAAAAATGTAATATTTGCTGGCAGTGGGGACACATTGCAGAAAGCTGTCTTTTGAAAGACATGGGTCTTTATTTTTGTGGAGCGTGTGAAAAGATTGCAGATCATAAAAGTGACACATGTCCAAATCCAAGGTTAGACTTTATTAAATATAAAAATAAGTTGCATGAAAATTATGGGTATAAAAGTGGGTTTAAAAATGGTGGTGGTGGTGGTGGTGGTAAAATGTCAAGGGGAAAATTTAATAAAGCAGCAAGAAAATTTAAGACATCCTACCAGAGAAATGCTACGGCAAAAATGGCAAATGAGGTAAATTTAAATTCTTTATTGAATAATAACTCAGGTGATAAAATAGGTTTTATAGCAGACTCAGGTGCTTCGGAACATATTATGGGTAAAGGGTTGATTTTGTCAAATTACAGGAAATGTATAAAGGGTGTTATTAAAAGTGCCAATAAAAGTAAAAATGCAGATATAAAGATAAATGGTAAGGGTGATTTGATTTTGAGAAATGATTCAGGGGAAATGATTGAATTAACTAATGTTGTGGTAGCAGATAAAATAGCTGGGAATTTACTTTCTTTAAGAAAATTTGCTGACATGGGTTTAGCTATATTTTTGGATAATGAGAAAATCAGAGTTTATGATAAATTAACAAATAAAGACTATATTACCGGTTTATATATAAAACCAAACTGGGTTATTACTTTTCAAACTATGAATTCAGGGAATAAATTTCAAAATTATGAATGCATGGCAAGAATGATTTCTTTGGATGATATTATTGAACAATCGCAAACTGATGTTGTGGAATTGTCAGTGTTGGAGGGAGTAAATAACTCAGGAGAAAGGTTAGCGATTGGGAGGGAGAATCTAAATAATATCAACCAAACTGAAAACATAAACTCAGAATTATTTGGTGACTCAGATTTAGATTCTGATAAATTAAATAGAAGAATACATGATTTGATTACTGATTTACAAATTAATAACTCAGAGTTTAAATTTAGTGAAAAATCAGGGATAAATGAGAAGAGTGTTAAAAATGACTCAGAAGGTATGAAGTGGCATAGAAGGTTAGGTCATCCTTCACTTGACTATTTACGTAAAATGAAAAACGGAGTTGATGTATTAAGAAATGTGAAATTTTGTGATGATATTAAAAATTGTGAGGTTTGTATATTAGCAAAAATGCAAAAGAAGCCATACAATGAAACTAGAGTTAGGGCTGAGAGGCCAATGCAAGAATTACATACTGATATAATGGGACCTATAAAACCAGTATCATTTCCTGGTGGGAATAGATATTTGATAACGTTTATTGACGATTTTTCAAGGTATGCAAAAGTTTATTCAATAAGACTTAAAAGTCAGGCTGGTGAATGTTTGGAAGATTTCTTGCGCAGAGCAAGAAATCTTCTAGGTCACAATGCCAAAGTTTGTTTTATAAGGGCAGATTGTGGGAGAGAAAATCTTGGTGGAGATTTTTTTAAAGTTATGGAGGATGAGAAAATTGATAGTGATTTCTCTCCACCTTTCACACCACAACACAATGGCACTTCAGAAAGAATAAATAAGACGTTAGAATTTAAAATAAGATCATTATTATTTGACTCAGGGCTTCCAGCTTCTATGTGGGTTCTTGCAGCTGAAGCTGCAGTTCATCTTTACAATAGATCACCTCATAAGACAATTAATTTTAAAGCACCTTTAAATTTATTTGCACCTAGGGTTAAATTACATTTAAATAGACTCAGGAGATTTGGTTGTAGGGCTTATGTTCGTATTCCAAAGCCGGAAAGTAAATTTTCACCGCGAGCGTTAAAAACAATTCTTGTGGGTTATACTCGAACGGGTTATTTATTGTGGCATCCTATTACGGGTAAATTTATAAATTCTAGGGAGGTAGAATTTGATGAAGAATTGGTGTATAAAGATTTATATAAGATTAACTCAGAAATTTTTGAAAGTATGCAAACTGAACATGAAATTGATGATGCAAAAACAGACTCAGAAGTTATATTGTCAGATTTGAATTCGGAACAAGATAATGTTCTTAAGATAACAAAAGGTAGGAAAAGAAAATTTAATGAGACTGATGGAACAGAGAAATCTGTACCTTGTAAAAGGTTTCAACCTCCACGTTCAGCTAGTAAGAGAAAAGACTATTCAACTTTTGCTAAGACAGGTGAGAAAGTAATTGTTGAAGATACGAGTTTTTCTTTTTACACTTCTACTACTTTTGATAAATCTAAAGTAATTTTTGAGGATGATAATCATTACTCAGATGAGGTTAAACTTGAGGAGGATGAAATTAAATATTGTGTACTAGCTACTGTCAATAAAGATCCTACGTCTTATGAAGAAGCCATGGCTTCTCCAGAAAGAGAGTTATGGCAGGGCGCAGTGGATGAAGAGTTGAATTCTATGCGTCTGAATAACGTCTGGACATATGTGGAAAGACCAACTTCAAAGACTCAGATGAATAAAATAAATGTTATTGATTCAAAGTGGGTATTCAAAAGAAAGATTGATGAATGTGGTAAGGTAAAATATAAAGCTAGGTTGGTAATTAGGGGGTTTAAAGATACAAATCAATATGAGCTTATGGAGACTTATGCACCTGTTTCCAGACTTCAATTAATTAGAGCACTTTTGGCAATTGCAAATCGTGATAATTTGGAATTATGTCAAATGGACGTCAAAACAGCTTTTCTTAATGGAGAACTGGATGAGGATATTTATATGAAAATTCCAAAAGGTATAAAGATGACTGAAGAACTCAGAACGAAAACTTGTAAATTAATTAAGGCTCTGTATGGTTTGAAAGTTAGTCCAAGAAAGTGGAATAAGAAATTTACTAAAGAAGTGAAGAAACTTGGTTTTGAGGCCACTACACACGAGCCTTGTCTTTTTACAAGAGGTAAAATGGGTCAGTATGATGTTATTTTACTTTATGTAGATGACATGATTATTGCCTCAAATAATATTCAGAGAATCAATGAAATAAAGGCTAAACTCAGTGAGGTGTTTGCTATGAAAGATCTTGGCGAACCAAAATGTTTTCTAGGTATGAAAATTCATAGGAATAGAGAAAACAAAATAATTAAGCTTGAACAGTCTGAGTACATTGAAAATGTTTTGAAACGTTTCAACATGATTGATTGTGCACCAGTAAAAACACCTATGGAATCACGACAGGTTCAAAGAAGGAAGACAGATGAAATTAACTCAGAGACTCAGAAGGTTGTATATAAACCCAGAGTTCCTTACAGAGAAGCCATCGGTTGTTTATTGTATGCTTCAGGTTGCACTAGACCAGATATCACATATGCTGTGAATGTCATGTCTAGATTTCAGATTTCTCCTACAGCGCGAGACTGGGAAGACGTAAAACGAATTTTTAGATATCTGCGGGGTACTATGAATTTAGGTTTAATTTTTAAAGCTGAATCAGATGAGTTACACGCTTATTCTGATTCAAGTTATTGTGATTGGACAGATTCTACTTCTACTGGTGGGTTTTTAATTTCTTTATATGGTGATTCGATAGCTTGGCGTAGTTACAAGCAAAAATTTGTAAATGGGTCTACATCAAAAGCAGAGCAACTAGCTATGAGTGATGCTTGTCGTGAACTTGTTTCATTAGATAAGTCAATAAGGTACATTAGTAACAAAACATTTTTACCTTTTACAATCTGGTGTGATAACTCAGGAGCTTGTAAGAATACTCAGAAGGAAGGTTGCCATAAGCTTAGTGATTTTGATGAAGATCTTTCAACTATTCATGCAAATTTGAAATTCAGAGAGTCCACGGGTAAAATTTCGAAATTATCAAATGTTCATGGGGATTATGTTAAACAACTGGTATTTGAGGGAAAGGCTAAAGTTAAATGGGTTCATACTAAAACTAATCCTGCTGATATATTCACTAAACCGTTAGAATTTCAAACTCATAATAGTCTCAAAAATTTAATTTTGAAAGCAAACTAGTAAAGAATTCAATTTAACTCAGTGGTATGAATATTTTTTAATGAAATTTTATTTTGTGTTTCAGTCAGGAATATATTATGAACATGCTTCGGAGAAACAACGTAAGACAGATCCATCAATAATTCCACAGATTAATCCATGTAGTCGTGGAAATAGAGGACGAGGTGGTCAATAAAATATTGCCAGTTATTATAGACTCAGAAGATGTGAATCAAAACAAATTGCTAAAATATTCATTTTTATGTATCCGAATTTGACAGAGAGATGAGTTAATTATTAGTTTTGTAAAAGTTAGGATGATTAAGAAATTTAAAATTGTTTTTCATTACAGGGTTATTCCCATTTCTAATTATTTAAAATGTTTTGATTGTTTAAAACTCAGATATAATATAGAAAAGTTAAAACTCAGATGTAATATAAAACTCAGAAGTATTATTCATTATATGTTAGATTCCAAAAGGAGGGAGTGTTGGCGTGTTCGATTTTGGAATCCAACCGACAACGTGAAGTTGCAGCAGTCGCCTTGACGACTGGCTGTAGCTCTCTCTTCACTTGATTATCAGACACTGATGGTGTCGGTGTAATTAACCTAAAAGTTAAAACTAGCCCTCTCTTTGTCTATTAATAATTAATGTTTAATAAATAAAGTATTTCTAATAATAATAAAGAACGTGTCTAAAACTTATTTATAAAACTGCACTTAATTTAAATATCAAAAGAGAGGAAATCCTAACATTTATCTTTAGTTCTTTTTTTATAATTAAAATTTAAAAGTGTAAACAATTTTTTTAAATTAATTTAAAGTTACTACTTCCCTGCTAGAAATGAGTGAAAAATCAAATTTAAAAAAGCAAATTTTTCTCGCCTTCTGATGAAATTCTGCTGAAATTTCTAGCAGAGAATTATTAATGAAAAAAAGGAAATAATAATTATGAATATTGTTGAAGATATTTTAAATTAATTAATTATTTTTCAGATTAAAATGTGTCTTCTCTATTTTTATTACTTACCCAAAACAAGAATATTAATATATATTGTTGTTCTTAATTTGACTACTAGGTTGATTGTTAAATAACATCACTTGAGTATTTAAATTTATTTTTCATAAAAGTTAAAAAATTAGCTTTTTATCATGTAGCTTAAAACTTAGAATATTATTTTATTCTTATTTTCTTTAAATAGAAATTTTTAAAAGCCAAAAATGTCTTATTCAGCTAACAAATTACAGAAAAACAACAGTTCTCCTATAGAATCTTAGTTGTATTCAATGACTCCAATACAAAATTTATTTTTTTAAACTTGATTATTTTCTGCATTATTAAATTCTTTAAAAAACATGGATGATTCAAAATTATAAAAATAAACAGAAAAATTTCAAGGGCTGGCCAATAACTTGTTTTGTATAAGAAAAACTTGTCTTTATTAAGAAAAACCTTTTGTTCAAAAAATTTACAATTAAATGACTGATATAAAAAAAATTATAAGAAATAATTTTCACTGATTTTAAAACACTTATTGTATTATTCGTAAAACTAACACTTCACTCAAATAATACTCTGGTTTATATTAGAAGTTTAAATTTATGAATTTATAATTTTAAATAGTTTTGACTCAGATAAACATAAAAAAAATCACTTGTGAACTTGAAATAACTTTTGATTTTAATTTCACTTCACCATAACCGAACTGGATTTTTCACTAAAACAGGGTAATTTATGTAATGTGATAATTTTATACTACTAATTATACAACAATTAACAATTTGAACTACTTAATTATACAACAAAGAAAATCCAATTAAGTACTTAAACCGACTTTTAACCAACGAATGATGTACCTAACCTGATTTCAATTATCGGAGGTGCCAAAACATGAAGCACACGCACACGCACAGGCGCCTGTGCTTCGTGCTTTTTTTGATGTGCAGGCCTAATACCTATTGACTTTTGATACTGAAAAGTTGTAACCTCACTTTTAGGCCGATTGATCAATGTTTTTTACGTGACTCTCAAAGTTCCAGAATAATCAAAATTTTAGTGATCAAAATTTTTCGAAATAAATCAATTATGTACGTCGTGAGAACTTTCAAGGCATATCCTACACATACATACAGTGATAAAATCCGCGAATAAAAATTCTTTTTGGTTACGATAATTTACTGGTTGAGCTTGCAAAATGGACCCCGACAGGTTGCTCGACATCCTCACAGCCGGCTTCAAGGACGAGGACGAGAAAGTCAGAGAGAAAAAACGTCTCAGGGTCAAAAGGTGGCTGAGATTTCAGATTTCTCTAGTGGAGGATTTCGACGAGGTAAGGTTAAAATTTTTCTCCGACGTGTTCGCCGACGACGCCTGCTGGAACGGAACGAGGCTCGTCAACGAGGCCCTTGGCAAAAGTCTGATAGCGGAGAAAAACAAGAACGAGGTGGACAATCCCCTCGACCTTTCCAACAGATACCACTTCGCCTGCAAGTACTGCCTGGTGGACGAGATTCCCCGGATGTTCGAGCGAGTGTTCAATCGCTACGTGAAGAGCGTCTTCGAGAAGAGCAGGTCCGAGGAAGAGCTGAAGAGTACCCTGCTAAGCTTCATGAAGGGATCGAGCCCGCATGAGTCCTTTTGGACCTCGCTTCTGGACGAAAATTCCAAGAGCCTGGTTTCTTTCGAGCCACTAGAGGGTTTCAAACGGGCCATAGAGGTCAACACGAGGAAGAATTGGACCGAGGGTGTGGAGTTCTTCTGGGAGAAGCTGCGCGAGGATCCTGATTTCGAAGACAAGGAGGAATTGATCATCGAAGCGGCTCTGTCCGCGGTCGAGGGCTTCAAGGAGGTCGACACCCTGGAGTTCTGCTTGAGAAACATGGACGACGCCCAGAAGAAGACGTTGCTCGACAGAGACTTCGAAAGAAACACTTACTACGCGACGATGAGTGTCCTCAGTCACGAGTACCACTTTGACTACTTCAAGGAGTTCATACCGCTGTGTGAAAAAACGAACCACGATTGGTTTTTGAGCTACCTGAGTACGTTGTCGGATATGGTATTGAAGACACCAGTTTTGGCTCCAGAAGTCAGAGACACCATGACGATCATTTGGCAGTACACGCTTCAAGGTCTAGGAAGTAAGCCCATACTGTCACTCTTGGTTGATTACTCGGTCGCACACGCGATCGCAAATTTAATCATCGATCAGAAGGAAAGCAAAGCGTTGCTGGAGGAGATTTTGAACAACTTGAAGAAGGACGATATGAAAGACGAGGATATAGCGATGGTCAAAGAAGCTGTGATGCATCACATTTCGTTCAATCATGGAGAAAAAAATTTTCCTTTGGGTGAACAGGTTTTTTCAAAATTTTTTGAAGAGAACTCTGATGATCAAAATCCTGACGATAAGAGCCAGGAAGATGAAAGTCGAGATGGTGACGATAAAAGCCGAGAAGCCGACGATAAGAGCCAGGAAGCTGACGATGAGTCTTCAGATGCATGAGTCATGTGTAAAGTATTAAAATTATAAATGTATTTTTGAACGAAGACTTATGTAATCAACATCTAAAAGTAAAATCACCCCGTTAAGTTTTAATAAACCAGATGTGTCATAAATAAATTGTTTTTATTGATTTGATAATAATAAAAACAAAATGTTTTCGATTTTCACAATTTATTTATTAACATTAGTTAATACATTAGCCTCATGACAGCCGTTTCGACATACAATGTCATCTTCAGATGAGTATACACAATACTAAACTTAATTACAAACATCTATTCACTTAAAGAGTTATCCTTATTTACAAAGTATACAAATTTAAGAGTGGGGAGTTATTTATGTCTACTTGATCGTTTAGTAATCTATTCGTGTTTCTATATCGGTTAATCTCTAGAGATTCTAACAAATTTAATTTTCCTGACTTATTCATACAGTGTAAAATTTCAAAATTCTCATCAAATTTATGGTTTTCTTCTATTAAATGTTTAGCGTAATTAGATTTTTCTACATTTTTATTATTGTAATGGCTAATGTGTTCTTTGATTCTTTTTTCAAAGAAACGGCTGTCATGAGGCTAATGTATTAACTAATGTTAATAAATAAATTGTGAAAATCGAAAACATTTTGTTTTTATTATTATCAAATTGACTATGGATTTTCACCAAGTGAATGCAATAACTCTACAATGTTTTTATTGAGACTTAAGCATACTTTTTATTTGATTCTTATTTACTAAAAATTATTCTATAATTTAAATTATCTGAAAGTACAATAATAAAATTGTTTTCTAAAAAATTTGTTGGATCTTAATTTTTTTAAACTACTGACTACTTAATATATTGTCTGTTGATTAAAAGAAGTATTTTACATGACATTTAAGTTCAATTTTCATCGAATATCTCAAACCCATAAGTTTCAGTGTCCAAAAATTAAAAAAACTCCTTCACAAGAATCTTCGATTTTTTCATTTGTAACGTTTGCCAATCGCCCCCATAAGAAGTGTATTATTCGATTAGCATAGTCTTCCCGGGATAAAGCCAGGGGAGGCGACGATAGTTAGCGAGTACGTTATAGTCCCGCGATCGGGAAGTTACCAAACAGCCGTGGAATTCTGTACTGCATACCTACAGTGCACCGACTCCCGGAGGAGGAAGACGCACGCGGTGGCTCCGCGCGAATTAAACTAAATTCAGGGGGGGGGGGGTAAAGCAATTAGAGCGATTTAGCGTGGGGAAGGGGGAAGTTGCGCCGCGGCACTCTGATTTATTAACAACGCGGCAGCCTGGGTTACAATTACCAGAGGCCGCTGGTGCACCAGGATGGAGCATTCCGAACAATCGGAATCAACAGTTCTTCCAGCCCGCTTTTGGGTGGTTTTAATGTGATTAACGTGGGGTATTTTACAGTTAGCGGTCGTTTTGACGCTACAACATTTTTTCAGAATACGGGCTTTGTAAGCACTCGTTTTAATTGATATTAAAGAGAGAAGTTTTGAGATGTAATTTTCGTGATGACCGCGAAGCAAGCGTATGCTTTCACTTAATAAAATTAAGAAAAAGAAGGGTTTTGAGACCGACCCTTTGACATCCGATGTAGACAACAACGGACAAAAGCGGCGACTTTTCGAACAGGCGGGAAAAAAAGATTCCGTGGGGACCGGAAAGATATCTGAGTTGATAAACAGGAAGGCCACAACAATTCGCGAGAGATAAAGACGAGAGCTTCAACAAAAAAGAAAGGGTTCCAGCCCTAAAGCTTATTTACTGAATGCTAGGAAATGATTAAATTTGAAAAAAATTTGGTTTTCAAGCTCATTTATGAAAGCTCATTTTTTTAAAATTTGTTCTGAGAAAAATTTAATCTAATTGCTTACATTAATTATAAAAAAGCATAACCTTCTAAAGCTCTTGAAAACAGTAGTAAAGTAAGAATACAGTAAGAATTATCGAAGATAAAACCAAATACTGCAGATAATATAACAATTTTTCAAGAATTTTATTTAAAATTCATTTTGATTTGATTAAATTTGTTATAAAATTATTTCTCCAAAAACTAAGAAACACCTAGAGTATCAATTTATTGTAAGACTGATAAAAAACTCTAAAATAAGTTTAAGCTAAACTTAGTTTGGTTTGATTAAAATTAAACATTTTATATAACAGTAAAGGAAGCACTCACCTTGTTGAGCAGGAATGCGTGTTGCACGGCAAGAGGACTTTGTCGGGTTTCAGTTCGGAGTCGCAATTCGAGTTGTCAACAACGTTTTCTTCCTCCCCCGTGGTTTTACAAACGGACGTAGCAATTTTGAAGCCTGAAAAGTTTTACAAATTGCACATTCATAACTATTTCAAATTTCAGTGCATTTCAAAGTATTCAGAAAAAAAATTATTTTTAGATTTTCAAGTCAAAGAAAACAACTTAATTTTTAATTATATACTCTCCATGATATTAATATTTAATTTTAAAACGATTGTTAAGGTTTGTATCATTAAAAAAATTTGCATCGTACATGCGAACAAACTTTCCGAAGGAGTAGCCAATGTGATAATTCAGCGGGAATTTAAATGTTAAAAAATTTTACTTAAATCCAAACTTGTTTGCTCTGTACACTAGAAAAACGCGCAAATTTTTCATTGATTTACAAAATCAAGACTTTGTCTTTGAAATCTCGGTACAAACTCAGGTATGTTAATTCATAATCACGTCGTCATTGAAGAAAGTTGATTAAGAACTCGGGGTGTGCAAACGAGGTAGTACATCATAAAAAGAATAATAACAAACCTCCGCCGCAGGACTCGGAACAAGCGGACGTTGATTCGAGGGTCCAGGCGTACTTGACGTTGCAGCTGGAACTGTCGCCTCCGCACACACCGCAGGCGTCCCGGATTTTGTTGCTGCCCAGTCTCATGTCGCACCCGACTTTCTGCGAACAATCGTAATGCTTCGATTTAATTTTCGTCAATCGTCTTCTGGGGCAATCGAGTGCGAAGATTCAATTTGCAGCTACTATGAATTCTCAGCCATCAAAGCTTCCCAAAGAGCTTTTAGGGACGAATTATGTGTTTTAAGCTCGGCAGAGATTGAATTGGTGATTTATAATTGTATCGGATTGCTTTGGATTGTTCTAGTGATTGATCAATTTTCAGATTGAGTTGAAATTTTGCTAGTTCTTTTTATACGTAAATTTCAATTTAACGCAGCTGTATGTTTTTTTTGCGTTAAATCAGCTTAAAAGTGGTATGAAAGGGTTTAAAGGGGAGAACAAATTATCAAGCGCCCTGTAAGAAATGAGAATTAGTTTAACCATATAATGGCCATCAAATGGCTAGTTACTTGCAAAATACTAGTTTAAGCCTGTAAAGTGACCAGTAAATGGCTATTAAATTGTCAACTTAATTCTAATTTCATACAGAGGCCAATTTTTATTTTCAATTCAAGGCAAAGTTATAATATCTTGGCCGATTTTGATAAAAGTACATACAAAAAACTAGTTGTTTTTCTCGACAAGCTTCATTCATATTTTTTGTGTGTAAAAAAAAAGGATTAATATTCCATTAATAATTCTTCTAATTTTTTAAAATTCACTGGCTTTTGTATCTTTTTAATATACCAGGACTATTACAAGTATTTAAAGTTAAAGTCAAACACTAAAAGATTGGAGAACGAACCCAAGATCGCCGCAAGATGAACCAAATCATTAATATCTGTGGCCAATTGGTCTCAAAATACACTTTACACTATAGCTAATAATACAATTTTTACTTGAAATTTTTAGCTTTTGTATTTATAGCCTACTTTTCAACGCATGTTCTTTAGTTGTAGAACCAAAAAAAACAAAAAAAAAATTCATAAGTTCATGATGATGAAACAACTAAAATTCATGACAGAACCAATCCAAAACAATCAATTTCAATAACAATATTCCACCATAAAACGAGCAAGCTATAAACACACTCCCGCAGTAACAATTTTATTCCAGCCGCAGAATAATTAGTGCGACACCGCAACGTCTAACAATCCCGCCTAAGAAGCGATTAACCCCCCGGCCGGATGATTGCGCAATTCGTTAGCCCGTCGTCTTCCACCGTCAGCTCGTTACGTCACGAGTTGTTGTTTACTTAAACTTTACCCCGGGTAATTGATCCTTTCCGGTCGGGGGCTAATTGCTCCTCGTAATTTTACAGCTTCCTTACCATGCACTCGCCGTTGACGCAGACGTCCTGGTCGGTGTCGGGGTAGCACTTGGTACCGTCGACGACCTTGTCGGACAGCTGGACGACTATGGCCTCGTCCCCGGACGCGGAGTCGAACTCCATCCTGGGCGTCGGAAGGGCCTCGTTGCGGGTGTTGTACGACGAGCCTATGCCCCGGCAGATCAGGGCGCAAGGCCTCGACGGGTCGTAGTACGGGTACCACTTGAGCAGCTGCTCGCCGTACGGGACGCTGTCGTAGCTTGAGCACTGCTCGGCCCGCAGATCCAGCGGCTTGTCGCAAGGCTGAAAACATGATAATCATTTAGTGGTTGAAATTATTAGATTTTTTAAATTTTTCATTGAGGGATGGAAAAAGGAATGAGAATTTGTAGAAAATACCAATAGATTGTAAATTTAAATGAGCTAATGATACGTTGAGTTCGAGGAGCAATGAACTTTTGGCAAATATAAAATGTTTAGAGCCACGAAATCAATTCAAATTTACATATCGTTTAAAATAATGCTTTCTGAAGATTTTAACGAGAAATGAAAAAGTACATTTGATTGATTATTTTAATTTCCATATATAATTTTTTTGGTAATAATTCTGAAGTGCATAGCCCTTAGATGTAATTAGAGTTCGAAAAGATTGTTTGAAAGATCTAAAGATAAACTGTAAGTATCATCGATTAATAAAACTTCAGTTTGATCAAACTAAAAATTAAAAAAAAAAATTTTTTGTTTTTTTCATTAATTCTTATTTCGACGGTCCCAGCGAAGAAAAACCTTAGCCGAAAATTTGGAGATTTCAAATGACCAATGAGGAGCTGAAATGATTTAAAAAACCTAAAATAATAAAAAAATCTTATCTTTTGGGAATAATTTATCAAGATTTCTGATTTTTAATAAAATTTTTATTTATTTATGCTCCTAATTGGTCATTTGAAATCTCCAAATTTTCGGCTAAGGTTTTTCTGCGCTGGAACCGTCGATTTATGTTTCTGTTGAAAATCAATTTTCGAATAAAAAAATCGAGAAAAAAATTAGCTGTAAGACCGGTGATGGAAAAAAAAAATTTTACAATTGAAATTTTTAATAATTTTGTCTAATTTAGAGAGGTAATCGCCCATACAGGAGAACTATTATTATTTATTTATTTTTTAATTTGAACGTGGGATTGGTATTTCAAACATGTCGGAATCGAACTCAAAATCTCTTAGCCGACGGTCGAACCAGTTGACCCACTTTGGATTTCCCTGCAACAATTCGATTGTCACTTAGCATAAGTTAATTGTAGTTTAGCAAAGTCCCAAAGTCTAAGTAGACAAAACACCACAGTGTTTCAATTCGTAAAAACAAGTCAACGTTTACTTTGGTTTACCGAAAAAAGAAAGTCCAACAAAACTTGCGAATGACGAGTCGGGTCGGGCAGGAGGACAGCTTTAATTTTCGAAATTCAAGCACTTTGGACATTGGTAAACCAACAAAAGTCCGGGTTCGTTGTTTTCCCATAGCCAGTGTGGACTCTTCCAATTAAACATGTTTTAGGTTCTATTCGCTGACTCTGTTGCATCGTCTTTACTTTCATAAAAATAGATTAATTTATTTATGGTATAAAACCAAAGTGAGCGTTAATTAGTGTTTGATGAATCTTGTCCGAGTTTTAAAAGAAGCACACGACAAATAAGTGAACTTTCGATATCGGAAAAAGCGTAACCTTATAAAAGAGAAATTCGATATTCCATTAGAAGGAGCTTTTTAGCTTCCAGTTTCCACTTCGAGTATTTTTACCGTCGCAATTTTTAATCAAGGGGAAAAAAAAAAAATAACATTAACAATATTCGATAAAAAATAACGAGTGTCCGGGGGCACCCCGAATAATCTATTTATATCCTCGCTTATGATTATTGACTTGATAAGATAAATCTTGCTAGCTTTTAAACGACTCTGTTACGAAAAGTTTATTTAAAAATATCACGGAAGGCTATTAAAGTTGTATTAATAGTTGCATGTCCGCGTTGGGTACACTGACCTGTCATTATTGAAATTTCAGTCTGGATCTGATAAGCGTATTTACTCGATCGGGAGGTATTTCATAGAAAATCAGTCAAACTCAGTTGCTTTGGTGGGAATAAAGGGAGAAGATTCGGGTAAAGCTTTCGAAAGAGGATCCTGAAACTATAGCCGGTTACCTAAAGTTTAATCGATTATTACAATAAACTATAGAAATCTCCGTAATCCAATGATAATAAAGTCCGGCCTTTAATTATCCTTCGCAGTTAAAAACTAACTTTTATGAGTTATTAAAGTTAAGAAAAATTGATTATTCGGGTAATCGTTGGAAAATTTCCAATAGTTTTTTGGAAGAATGCTCGATGGTTGAGGAATATTTGTGGCTTCAGAGTTCGGGATTAAGTTTGAAGAGCCCTGTAATGTTTGGGGGATCAAAGCGTAATATTACAACGCGTTCTATTTTTAATGTTAAGATCGACCTAACTCTGCTTTTGTAAAAGTTTTTATTAGCTTTTTTTTAAGTGAAAAAAAATGACGTAAAGTATGAGGCGTCATTACTCAAAAACTTTATGATGACAATAAAAGTCTATTTCTAAAATGAGTACAAATTTTTTTTTCCTTGTTTTTGACAGTAGAAAAAATTTTAAATATGACATCCGTCTTGCACAATCTTTCTCGACTGCAAAGCATAGATAATTTGAAAAATTTTAATTGTACTTATTTTTGATTGAGTTTTGATATTTTAATATTTTAATAGTTATTTAAACATTCAAATCTTCCTTATTTTACTCCAAAAAAAAGCGTTTTATTCGCGTTGTTACTGGTCGTGTGGGATTTGAGTTTTCACAACTGAAATATAAAATACTGAGCTCAGAATTTTAATTGAAATAAAATAATTTGTTTCATTAAGATTTAATTTTTTTTTTTTTCTTAGTTTAAAATATTGAAAATTATTTAGTAAAAATTTTAACAGACTCTACAGTAGAAGATTGCTAAATTCACCAAAATAAAAAAACAGTCCTGCGTGTATTCAAAATTAAAAAAAAATTATTGAATCAAACCTATTTTAAAGAGTCATTAAAAATTTACCCTCCGTACTTTTTTTCCCCATTTTTTACCTCCTTAAAAATAAAAATATTCCGGGTTGAGCAAACGTCTGAAACCGAAAATTAAGCATCGAGCATTGAGACGATATACGAAAAAGCGTTCGCCTGACGGGATGAATGCACCCACCCGATTGGGCTATTTCAAGTTTACCTAACAGAACGAAGGGAAAAAGAAAGGGGAGGGGGGAGGGGGGGAAATTCCCCGTCCGCAAATTCAAAAGGTGCCTTTATCAAGAGCCCGGCTGTATTCATGCGCGCATCGCTGAATTTGCGGTGAAGGTCGTTTCCGCACCGGACTGCATGTATCGCCGACGAAAATAGGAGGCCGGCTTTCAGTTTGTGTTCACTGACCGGTTCAGGGTTGAAAATATTTGGCTTCGGCTTCTTTTCTTTTTCGAATCATGCTCCTGTACTTAACTCACTTTTTACCTTTAGTCTTGCACTTTCTGGGGAATTATTTATTGAAATTGGGTATCTTTTGTGTTGGAATTCTATTTTTCTTTAGAGGTCAAGCGTAAAACAATTTTTCCATTTTCTTTTTTTTTTTAATTTGATATTTTTTTTTATGAAAATGCAGATTTTTGATCAATCAAAAAGTTTTATCATGAGTTTCCAGTTAATACACTATAACCTTTTATTCTTAATATAAAAGCAAAACCGATAGGTTAATATATGACTAATGAAAATTCATTCATTGCAATTTCGCAGTATTACTTCTATTAATGTATACAATTTGTATTTATCAAATTGTAATTTATTGAGGCTTCAAATAAACCTTTATATAATTATTTTTTATATGAAACAATAAATCTATATATATATATGTATATATAGACTTTCTACTCCTTATATTGATATCATTTTTTTTGTATAAACCTACGAAACCACTATGTGAAATCTTTATTGAATACCTCTTACCAATGTAAACTAAGAATAAAAGACCACTCATATTCAAAATTATTATTAAGATAAATTATTTATTTTTTATTTTTTTTATATAATTATGTATGCAAGAAAATCTAGAAAGGTTAATAAATGCTAATTAAAAAAAAAATACTTTCTAGCCATTAAAATATAGTCTTTTTCCCAGCACTGAAGTCTTCACCGTTTGAATGTTAATTTATCAAATTACTACCAGTTACTCAAATTCTTACATGCCTACGCAGTACTTCTGTATTTTAAATCTACCTGGAGATGATTACAAAACGCAAAATTATTGAAAAAAAAGGTCTTTATAAAATGACCTTTTGAGAGTACTTTGAGCTATAAGATAAAAATGTAAGAGAAATAGTAACACTATTTTTCTATCTGCAGGTAGGTGTTTTTATCCGATCCCCGTAGCCATATTGCCCCAGCTGAGTATAAGAAAACATTGTAAGTCCTTGTTCGCCAGGGACAATGATAACAGCGCGCCACCCGGGCTTTTCTATATTGTGCTCGTCTTCGCTCTCGTGACGTCCGTGGAAAGAAAAGCAGAAGCGCGCTGTGTCATTACACATTGTTTCAAATGGCTTTTCCCTCTTTCCCACCCTGCCCTAATTACCATCAACGTAGCATTAGCCTTTTTTTTTCCCAAAAATTAATATCAAAATTCCGGCCCCGGTGCTGATACGAAATTTTATATTTAAAATAAATGTTGAGCTTTTTTCATCGTTAGTATGCAGAGCTTTCAAATACATTTTTTCTCCTCTATGAAAAGTTTTTTGAAAAGAAGTTATAACTTTGGTTTTTCCAGCAGGAATTGACCTTATTGCAGTTTGTAAAAACACCGCTAACAGTTATTCTCGAGCCGAGGAGCTCTAACGCTTACTTCCACTTTGTTTCGCTTAGGTGTATGAGCTGTGCCCATTTTCACCCCGGGTGTTTGTTCTATATAAGAGTAGTTTTCTCGCTTGAAAGCCCTAGACTTTCATACAGTAATCTTATCAGCGTGCGTTCGAACAATTGAATCGTTAATTACGTCACCAGAAACTATTTAATTTTCCAGCTGCGAGATTGGATCGATACAAGATGACCGTAGCCGATACAACAGTTTTGAAATTTTTCGGAAAATTGAAAAGAGAACGTGCCGCCGGGGGTAAGAAAGGAGTCTCTGGTCAGGCGAATTCAGCTCACGTGGTTGAACACGAACTAACAAAGCGAGCAGCGCGAAAATAAAAGCCTAACCGGGCTGATAACAAAAACAGCGAGATTTTTCGCACACCTTTTTTTTCGTCCTGGAATCTCTCGGTATCTTTCATCAAGCTGATCACCTTTTTTTTTTTTTTTTTCTATCGAAATACAGTTGGATTTTTATATTTTTCGGCGCTGGTTCTATTTACTCGACGGCGTTTTAATATTGCAGCGAGCGTACGGGTAATTTTTTTAAACAAGACGGTGGAAAAGAGAAAACGTTGACCGATAAAACGAAGTCGTTGAGAGCTCGACAATGTGTAGTTCAAAATAAAGTAAAGTATTATCGAGTTAAAGTGCAGAAAAATAGTATTTAAATTAAATGCTTTTTCTCAAAATCAAATAAGAGAGCATTATTAAATCAAGGTAGTATAACAAAGAACAGTAGGTTCGCTGTGTAAAATAATTAAGGAGTAAGCTTATTTCGACAAAGTTATTATTAAAATATGTTTTAAGTAGGCCAAGTTGATCAAAATAACATAAAATTGCGATTCTTTTTAATTATAATAATTTTCAAGATTTTAATTTCATTGTCCGCATAAATGAGACGACAATTAATCTTTTTGATTTTTTAAAAGAATCCCCTGCTAGAAGTTTCAACAGAACGTCTGGGGTGCCCGCCAGATAGTGGGCAGAAATTTCTGTCAAGCTTATTATTTTATGTATATGTCTATATATATACATATATGTATATGTACCTAGATGCGTTGATGAGAGGTTAGTTTACAAATCGGAGCAGCAGCATGCAGCTCCGATGTTACAAAATTGATAAAAAATAATCAAATAATTTTATAGAAATATAATTTTAATTTTTAATCGATGAATTATGCTTGCTGTTTGAAAATCTTAACCTCTCCCTGCTGTATAGCCACACGTACAATGGACTTGAACAAATTTTTTTTCTTTTGCTAAATATTTTAACACCTATGGAGTCAGGGCAGTGACCTAGCGCATAGGATAGCGATTACAACCTGGAGATGATTTCCCCAGGAAGTTTTGACTCCGGAGAGGCCAGGGCGTATACCTGGTGCACCTGGTGATACTTACGCCAGGGAGATGATTTCCCCAGGAAGTTTGGACTCCGGAGGGGTCAGGCTGAACACCTGGTGCACCTGGTGATATTTACGCCTTGGAGATGATTTTCCCAGGAAGTTTCGACTCCGGAGGGGTCAGGGCGGACACCTGGTGCACCTGGTGATACTTACGCCTTGGAGATGATTTCCCTTAGAAGTTTTGACTCCGGAGGGGCCAGGGCGGATACCTGGTGCACCTGGTAATACTTACGCCTTGGAGATAATTTCCCCAGAAGGCCAGGGCGGATACCTGGTGCACCTGGTGATACTTACGCCTTGGAGATGATTTCCTCAGGAAGTTTGGACTCCGGAGGGGCCAGGGAAAATACTTGGTGTACCCGGTAATAACCCAACTCTGAAGATGCTATCCTAATAGTAAACTTGATGATGTGAACCCACTGGGATCAAAACTTTCTGAGAAAATCATCTCCAAGGCGTAAGTATCACCAGGTGCACCGGGTGTACGCCCTAACCCCTCGGGAGTCCAAACTTCCTGAGGAAATCATCTCCGAGGCGTAAGTATCACCAGGTGCACCAGGTGTTCAGCCTGACCTCTCCGGAGTCCAAACTTCCTGGGGAAATTATCTCCAAGTTGTAAGTATTACCAGGTGCACCAGGTATCCACCCTGGCCCCTCCGGAGTCCAAACTTCCTGAGGAAATCATCTCCAAGGCGTAAGTATCATCAGGTGCACCAGGTGTCCGCCCTGACCCCCCCGGAGTCCTAACTTCCTGGGGAAATCATCTCCAAGGCGTAATTAATACCAGGTGCACCAGGTGTTCAGCCTGACCCCTCCGGAGTGCAAACTTCCTGGGGAAATCATCTCCAAGGCCTCAGTATAACCAGGATCACCAGGTATTCGCCCTGGCCCCTCCGGAGTCCAAACTTCCTGAGGAAATCATCTCCAAGGCGTAATCATCATCAAGTGCACCAGGTGTCCGTCCTGACCCCTTCAGAGTCAAAACTTCCTGGGGAAATCATCCTCAAGGCGTAATCATTATCAAGTGCACCAGGTGTCCGTCCTGACCCCTTCAGAGTCAAAACTTCCTGGGGAAATCATGTCCAGGTTGTAATCGCTATCCTATGCACTAGGTCTCCGCCCTGACTCCATAGGTGTTAAAATATTTAGAAAAAGAAAAAAAATGTGTTCAAGTCCATTGTACGTGTGGCACACGTATGCCACACGTGTGGCTATACAGCAGGGCTGGTATTGTGTGAATAATATTTTAAAATTACATCAAAATGGATGAGAAAAATGTTCAACATAAGGAAAAAAAAAAAAGAAAAATTTCAGAGTCAAGTTATGAAACATAACATATTTTTGTTAGTAATCAATGTTACAATTTAAAATAAAAAGGTTTAGGCTATAGCTCGCCAGAATCCCTATGCGTAAAGCATTGGCCTTCTGTCAAGAATCTGGCGATTAACCCTACTAAATTTCTGCCCAATTTCGCTAAATCTGCCCACTGTCTGGCAATATTCTGGCGGAAATTTCTCGCAGGGTCTGAAAATCTGAATTAAGCATGACTTAATTAGATGCATATTCTTAGAAAAGTAATACTTTATTTTTGTCTACATCCTCTCTAAAATAATAATCTCTCGTTCGAAGTACGAAATTTCTTTTTATCTTATTTGACTCGGTGCAGAAGTTTTTAATGCAAGTTAAGATGATAACATTTAAAAGAGATTTGACGAGAGTCAAACTAAAGATCCAGTTGAAACCTAATAAATAATTTATCAATCATGAAAACGATTTTTTGTTTTAGATGATTAAATACTCATTAAACACTCGCAAAAATAAAGGAAAATCGTTGTTTTGTAAAGTCAACTACGCACATAACCTCTATTATAGTGAAATTTTACGTAGTTGGCCCCACCATCGCTGGCTGACCTAACCTCAAACGATAGACTATCGATTTCCAAAACTAGTACCATAAAAAACTCTCGAACACGCTGAGTGAAAACAGACCAGACGTCAACGCTTTGTAGCCGGGTCCTGTAACTAAAACAAGCTTAGCATCGATCGACGACGGAGTACGACATTAGCGCATTAGGTTGGCATCCCTCCCTCCCTCCCCGGAGCCATGGGTACGCTTTCTTCTATTCTCCCGCGGGATGCAGCTGGTCTTTGTCTCCGCAGATATGAATAGTCCCTCCTCCCTCGCTCGGCCAGGGACTCTGTAGCGAGCATTGCACCACGCAGAGGAGAAACATGCAGTCATCATCACGGACTGACCTGGTTTACCCCGACAGGGAGATATTCGCCGGCTGATTATATAACCCTGCCCTCGGTTCCCTTTGATACTAATCCCTGGCCGATGTTGGTTCGATCCCCTTCCCTTGTTTACCCCCCTTTGGTTCAGGGATACGCGGCCCTGGAAAATTGTGATTGTTTCATCTGTTTGATGGAAATTTTCAATTTAATTGATCGCGTGCGTTCTTAATAGGGTCTAGAGATTTTGAAAAAACTGAATGAGAGCTTCTGTACGGGCTCGAAATAAAAAATGAAGAATAAATCCGATGTTATTTGTAAAATCATCTTTGTGCAGTACACACTGATTATACAACGATTTTTATTTATATTTAATTTTTTTTTATTTTAAATAAAACTATGGTCTTTGTCTGTTACCAATATCTTAAAGCCCAATCGGGCTTTGACGACGAGTGCGTTTTTTAAAATAAAAATTCAAAATTACAAAGAAATATTCAAGCAATTATTTTTCTAAAAAATTTTTCGTCAAAAATAAAATTTTTAGTATCGAGCAGAGATTAAATAGTTTAAGGTCATTGAGCTAAAAGCAATTTCACCATATGATGAATTGTGTGAAATTTTGATAAAATTCAAAATATGATATTAGATTTCATTTTCTTATTAGAGTTGAGAATTAAAAAATCGTTCAAAACCATTTAAAAGTGTTACTTAAATTGAGCAGGCTATTCTAAATTTGAAATCAGTTAGACGCTTCCGATAGCTCAAAGATAACGACAGTTTTTGAGTGTTCCCCCAGAGGATTAGAAGAAATCTTTGTAACTGACAATCGAGATTACTTCATTGTCTTCGATACAGAGTACTATAAAAATAAAAAAGTGCGAATCAGCTGAGTTTTTACTAGAAAAACAGATATAACGGTAAGTAATTTTGAAATAAGATTACTATAATTGGCAATTCATTAAAAAATCATTAATTTTCATTTTTTTCCCACTGTCTAAATAACTTTGCTTTATCTTACACGTGGTAATAGCCGAGATAGGTTTTTTATAACTTGATTGTTTTATTGAAAACTGTTCATAATTTTATTTCAACTAGAAGCTTCAGGGGAAAAGTAAGTGCTACAGTGACAGCAAATTTTTTTCACAGATTTTAAAAACTATGAGGACACCAGTTTTGTTTGGGTTCCTCGCTGCTGCTGTTATATTGAGTCAAGCTTTTCCAACTGGTAACATTATTGATGAAGCCTGGGAAACATTCAAGGTATATTATTAGTTATTTTTCTAAAGTTTTGCAATTGTCTTAAGCACTAATTACAGTGTGAGTTTTTCAAATGAGTCTTTTTCTTCCCTCTTAGACTCAATACAAAAAGAAATATAACAGTGAGATAGAAGAAAACTACAGAATGAAAATTTTTATGGACAACAAACTCAACATTGAACAGCACAACGAACAGTTTGATCAAAATTTAGTCTCCTTCAAGCTCAACGTTAACCAGTATACCGACTTGGTAAGAAACAACCAGCCATGTCTATATTTCTTACCCTTACGTTCTAACAATTCGATTCCAGCTTCACAATGAATTTATAACCACCTCCTACGGGTACAACAGAACCGCGCAAAGAATGCTGGTAGATGTCGACCATAAGCCTGCAGGACCCACGTTTTCAGACCCGCTCACGTGACTCTTCCTGATTTTGTAGACTGGAGGCAAGAGGGTGCCGTTACACCGGTGAAGGATCAAAAAAAGTGCAGCTCCTGCTGGGCTTTTTCAGCAGTAAGTGCTCGGCTCAAATCAAAAATTTTCATATTCCTAAATCTGTGATACATACTTTGTAGACCGGAGCTTTGGAGGGTCAGTACTTCAGAAAAACCGGCCACTTGGTGTCTCTGAGCGAGCAGAACCTGATCGACTGCTCAGGATACTACGGGAACGACGGCTGTAACGGCGGCCTCATGGATTACGCCTTCCAGTACATCAAAGACAACGGAGGCATAGACACCGAGAACAGCTACCCCTACGAGGCCAAGTACGGCAGGTGCCGCTACGACTCGCAAAACAGTCGTGCCAAGGACATCATAGGATTTGTTGACATCGAAAGAGGCAACGAGGAGGGCCTCAAGGCGGCGGTTGCCACCATTGGGCCGATTTCGGCTGCCATAGATGCTTCCAGCAGATGCGTCCAGCATCATGGACAAGGTAAAAGAGATCTTTAAAAAACTTGTCTACGTTCTTGTAAGAAATAAGAATAAGGTTGTCCATTTAATGGCTAGTTACTAGCAAAATACTAGATTGCGTCTATAAAATGGATGATCTAATTTACACTTCTTGCAGAGATATTTTGTTTTAATGTTTGTGTTCTTAGGTGTTTACTACAATCCTCGATGCTCGTCGAAAAAACTCGATCACGCTGTACTGGTAGTGGGATACGGTACAGAAAATGGTCAAGATTACTGGCTGGTTAAAAACAGCTGGGGACCTGGATGGGGCGAAAATGGGTACTTCAAATTGGCTCGGAACAGAAACAATCACTGTGACATTGCCTCCAGAGCCAGCTATCCAATCATTTACAGATAATTTTTAATGCGTGAAAGTATGTTACAGTAAACGATAAATATTTCTCTTTTCAGAATGTTTATCGTAATAATTGGTGTGTCAGTTTTAAAACAAAAATTCATTTATTTGTAAATATTGGTAACATGTTAGTAGCTGAGAAAAAATAAAGACGAGAATTTTTTCAATGAATTCTTATATTAGATTTGTTGCATACGTGTTTCGTTCTACTCAAAGTGCATAGTTTCGCAAAAATAATTATTTTATCGCACGTTGTAAGTTTCAATACGATCCCTTTTACATTCGTATAGCATTACACCGCATTTGTGCGAAGAAGAAAAAAAAAGTATCTTTCAAAAAGCTTTTATACCGAACTTTTTACATCAGAAATTCCATAAAGCTACGAGTAACAAAAACTCTGTCGGCGTATGCGAGGAGCTAGCGAGCGTCTTTTGATTCGAAAAACTCCTTGCGTGGAGTAATTTTACTCGCGAAAGTTTCGACCGCCACCGAGCTCGTATTATAAAGTACGACGACGCGTGTTCAAATGCGTCTACGGGGGGCAGTTTTGTAGAATTTTAAATTCAACACGCTTGAAATCTCTCTCTCTCTCTCTTACATTTTGCGAAAAAATTTTGCACTTTGCATACTATTATTTCCTCCTTTATTCTCTTTTTATTTTTCCACAAAACGTTAAAATTATTATTCATGGATGTGAATTATTGTACTCCCAATAGTTGAGTAAATATTAACAATAAAATTTAAAATTTGTGAATCTGGAAATAAGTTTAATGATAAATTTATTTTTAAACATTATTGAAATTTTATAATAAGTCTTACTATAGCTTTATAATTTCTTTAAAATATTAATTTTTTTATAAAAAATGTATAGTAATTAGTTAAAAATTAAGCCTATTTTTACTATAATGACTCAAAAGTACTAAAAATAGTTTTTATATCATTTTAATAGTGTTTACCTGATAATTTTTTAAAAATATAAATTTTTTATAAAAAATGTGTAGTACTAAATTAAAAATTAAGCCTACTTTTTACTATAATGACTAAAAAATAGTTTTTATATCATCATTTTAGTAGTGTTTCGATGATCACAATATTTCGATGATCTACTTTTATTATAATCTTAGCATAATTTCTAGACTATAAATAAAATTAGTTATTTCAGAAGTTCAAAGTAACTGATCCACATAGATTTAACAGCATAATTAATTAAACTCTTAAATAACCAAATAAATTAAATCAATTTTTCCCTCCCAAGGCGATATATAACTCTCGCCAGCTTACGCGAAAGTAACTCGCGACAAAATTTTTTCGAAGAATAAGTGACTCGATATATATCCACGCATTCAAAACCCCCCCGGAAAGCCGCCCCCGAGGTGGAAAATTCCCCCGAAAAAAAAAAAAAAGAGAGGTTATGTAAAAGTATATATCTTTCCGAGAGATTGAGCCCGGAGCGGGTCGGCTCAATGCAACGGCTTAATTTTCCGCGGCTGAATGGAGTGCTGCCGGCGAAACCAGCATTTCGCACACGAGCCGCTGCTAAATCCTTTACGCTTTTTTTTCAACCCCCGCGCGCTCGGGTAAAATTATCGCGCCAAGTGAATTACGGATCTCGCGTGCTCGGCCTTTGTAAAAACCAACCCCGGGAGGACAATCGACTTACGGCGTTTTCTTTATCATGTAAACCGAATGACGCTATTCTTTTTTTTTACAAAGCAAAGAGGGTCTTCGGGAAAATCTATTAACGGCTTTATTGATTTTGTTTGAAAAATAGTTGCTCTTAAAAGGTCGCTCTTGGTATTACGGTTTAATTACGGCGTGGTTGTTCCAGGGAAAATCAATTTTCGTAGCTTGAAATTTGTAATTGTTCGGCTTGAACCTTGCTTGACAGTTTGTACTATGCTACACACTGCAGCTGATTTTTTTAATTATCAAATTTTTAATTTGTTGAGGTGCATAAAAATTTTTTAATCGAGTTAAATGAATTGAGAATGAAAATCTAATTTCTCATCGAAATTTAAAACAAGTTTAATTATGCAAAAGACATGTATGACAAAGTTGTAAGTACAATAAAAAGTCAAAAACTTGAGTTTAAAATTAAAATTAAAAAAAATTTAATTATTACTAAATTAATTATCAATTATTATTAATTTAATTTTTTTTACATCAGTACTGGAGTATACAAAAAAAAATTATTTTTGGTAAATTTGTAATAATATATTTAAAAAAAAAAAAAAAAAAATTGTTTTAGTCTACGCATGTATTAAACTACAAAATTCTTCATACTGCAGAGTATCTACTTCACAATAAAAATAACTATAATAAAATAATTACTTTATATTTTGAAAGCAATTATTTTAAATTAACGTTAAAAGTTAAAATTATTTAAAATTTTGCGCTTTAGAGAACAGAGAGTTTTTTAAATTAATTACTGTTTAAATAAAATTTTCAAACCATGTCCTATTTATAAAACTAACATTTATTTACTTTCTCTTCTTTGAGCTAAAATTTTCATAATTCAATTACCTCGCTTTGATAAATTTCCAGCGCTAATTAATGTAAATTAAATCTACATAAACAAACCTCATATTTCACAACTTCAAAATAAATTTACATGAAGGTTTGTCATTATACATTTAATTTGAAATTGAAATTCAATCTAAATTATCTCGCTTCTACGCAATCCTAAAAAAAAACCATACATTCATTGAAAAAAATATTAAAACAACTCATGGATGCAAGACTCTCAACGAAATAAAAATTTTTTCAAAAAATATCTAAAAATAAAAATGAACATTAATACAATGAAACATTCAAGCCTTCAAATCTCTAAACCATGTACTTTACACGAAAAAACCTCCCAAAAAAATCTCATTCCGCCCCACCAAAAAAAACCGTAATCCAGCGATAAAAATCTCATCCCCAGCGGAGACAAAATAGAACTAGGCTAATCCTCGGGCTAATAAAGAAAGCGAAAAAAAAAAAAGAAGAAAGAAATTTCGGTAGCCGGTAATCACGTATAAAATAAAAGACGTGTGGGTGCGAAATAGAGGGGAGAGAGGCGAGTGTCAATCATGCCGGAGTCACGTTGGGTCGATCCGATTGCTCGATCAAAAATGACGGAACCCGTAAAACGTATCTAGCTTTCTGTTCGAACTTTCTTTTTTCATGGTTTTATTTACGAGAGTGCTGATGGGAGGGACGATTTTATCAGCTGGGGTGTGCGTTAAACCGTGATTGGTCCTGGATTAGATTGTAATTAATTTTTTGGAGGTTGTGATGAGTGTGTTTGAATGATGAGCTAGATGTAATGTAGAGAAATTGAAAAAAAGCTTCACTATATTGCACTTTGAAAAGCCAGATAAAAGAGAAAACTTGGAGAGAATGTTGGCATTTTATTTGTGTTTTTATTGCTTAAAAAACCAAATTGAAAATTTTTATTTTTATATTTTATATTATGTTTGAATATTTTTCGAAAATAATAATAGGTTCATTACAGTTTTTAGGTTGAGGACGTTTGAGATAATTTTTAAAAAATTTTTTAATGAAAGTCAAAACATTGTTTATTTTTATTTACAAGATACTTATTGTTAAAAGAAATGAAAATTATGTAAATTTACACTCAACTGTGAGTAAAATTATCGTTAGATATATGGTATATTTTTTATAAAAATTAATAACCCATGAATAAATAAAAAATATATTTCAAATAACATGGAAATTCGCAGTTTTAAATTCGGTAAAATTCAAATTTTCTTTATGTCTGTGAAGTATTTTTGTAAAAATTTAAATTTGGAAAAGCTAAACGAAATGAAAGATAAATTATTCTCATAGTCCCTTTGAAATTTTGTGTGTACGTAACTGCATTTTGTTTTTTGAAACAAAGTAAAAATAAACTTTTTAAATGAACATTACTTTTAGTTTTTTATTTTATTTTATTTTTTCGGTGCCGTGTCAAAAAAGTGGATGGAACCCTTATAATTACTTTGTTTACGTTCTTGAACTGGAGTTGTTTGCTTCCTACAACTATAATAACTACACAAAAAAAGCTATAATTAAATTATTCAAATTAATATTTCTTTTTTTATCTTATTTCTTGTACGCCTAGAATCAGAAACATTCAAATTAAACAAATAAAGACTTAATTTAATCACCACGTTAACCGTCCCCCGCAATAAATCCAACTCCAGCCCTCCCATTTTTTATTCACCAAACACGATATCCCCAGATCGACCCCGAAACATATCCATCGGTCCAACAAATCAAACTAAATCGCCGTCATAATAAATTCGTGAGGGAAATAATAACAACAAAATTAGAAGCCCGCCCACCCCCCGGCCTTCCCCCACGGGGGTCACAAATTCATAAAGCCCGCCGCCGCGTGCGGTCGGTTTTCCCTAAAACCCCGGGCGCGCCCGTAAACCATCATCGAAATATCTCCCCCGAAATTTGCGGCCTGCCACGCATGCATTACGCGAAAAATATTTCCGGGGCTGGTTCGTGAATAAACGAGTGGTCAGTCTTACTTCAATATCGAATCGTCACAATTTTATTCTACACTGGAGAGATCCATTGTATTCTAGTAGGTATAGAGTATAAACTTCATTTAGAGTAAAATTCTTCAAAAAATATTATTCCTATCGATTTTTGAGGACGTTAAACTTGACTACTCAAGTCAAATCCTCTGGCATGAGTATATTCCGATGGAAAGCGTACCCTGATTGGATGCAGTCTGACCTAAGCCTCAGAAACGTTATTTTTTCTCATCAGAAATTGTTTTCTTTTATTAATAATCTCCTAATTGTGCTTTTAAACGTCTTAAAATGATTTTAAAATGTTCTTCTGACAGCTAAAAAAAAAAAACTGTGCATCCTGTCATCGTCCATTTTTGAGAATCTTTCAAAAGAATTATGAAAAAGTTGGATTTCACGTAAAGCACCATGTTAAAGTGCAAAAAATTAATTATTAATATCTCCGTTGTTAGACTCCTAATCGATTCCAAATTTTGACACAGTACTTTTAAATATCCCCAAATTTTCAGAATTTATTCATCGTAATTAATTTTTTTAGACACCAAGGTTCTAAGCACTTTAATTTTGCCAAAAGAATCAAAGCCAGCGGTAGCTGGCTTGGGGAGATTTTTTTCCCGCCAAAATAGTAGCCAGCTGCCGTGCTTTATTTACAGCTACTGGAGCTACCTTAACCCTACTAACCACAATTAATTGATTATTTAAAAATTAAAACACGTTACCTGCATCATCAAACCTCTAGAGTACCCCTACTTTTCACTACCGAAGAGATGAGGATTGTTTTCTAAGCTTATATTTATTAATTGTCTTATTTTTTAATTCGCGTTTTTGAAATCGGCCTTTTTTTTGGACTTTCCACAAAAAACATTCGAATCAACGTTCGATCGGGGATCGGCACCTCCCAACATTTTCAACAGATGGCGCTATCATGATTTTTTTAATTTTTAAAAAAAATTTAATTAACGTTTATGAAAATTTGTTTTCATAAATAAACGAAAATAAAGAAAAAAAAAAAAATTAAATAATAATTAATAAAAATTAGAATTAACCTTTGAACGATAAAAGACACTGGTAACTGGTTTGGTTGGAGAATAAAAAAGATAGAACAATCATCAGTCGCAGTAAAATCAGAGAGCAAAAGAAAATATGTATTTTAAAAAAGGTATTCATTGAATAATTTACGATTAATTTTTAGGCACGACCGACCTACGATAACGGGAGGGCCATATAAATTCGCCTGAACAAAAAATGCAACCCACCGTAAATCGAATTTTCAGATCACAAAACACCTTTTGAACATGTTCCGAGGTCGATCTGAGCCATATTAAAAATTTCCGTTTTTTTCATGCTCAACTATTCTTTCGAGCTGAACAAAACAAAAATAAAATAATATTGTGCGCAGGATTTCTCGCGACGTAATGAACCAAATTGAACCGGGTGAACGGGAAAATGTTTGTTTTGGTGTCCCATCATTCCAGTATCATTTCGAACATGAACGAATCACATAGGTACAAATGGCTCATACCGAAACTTTTTACAATCACATTTTACTCGATTTTAGCGCTATTACATAATTGTGCGCAGGATTTCTTGCAACGTAATGAACCAAATTGAACCGGGTGAACGGGAAAATGTTTGTTTTGGTGTCCCATAGTTCCAGTTTCATTTTGAGTATGATCGGACCACATGGGTACAAATGGCGCATACCAAAACTTTTTAAAGATTGCGGGACATTCTTACAAAGTAACATGTTCAATAGCACACGTAGGAAATAATTTAAATAATGGGCACAATGTGAGCATTTTACGACAAAAAAAGGGTTGGATAGAAGTGACGAAAATATTATAAAAAAACCTTGGCCAACTAATGCCAAAGGTGTTTACATCTTTATATTAGAAAAAAAAATAAGAATTAGAAAAATAAAAAATAGATAATTATCAAAAAATTATCAAACAAAAAAAAGTGATATCCCACAAAAAACCTTACAAAGGTAAACAAACGTGGGGAGATTTTTTTAATGAAAAATAATTTAAATAAATTGATTTAACAAAAAATAGTGATATCATTTAATAGATTTTATAAGGTAGAATTTTTGATAACATGTCATATTAAAAACAGAATTTAAAAATTAATTGCTGTAACAAATTTAAGAAAATAAAATAATTATTTCAAAAAGTAATAAAAAAATTATTTTAATGAGTGATGTATTTAAATTTAAAAAATAAATTGAAATCAATATTCATAAACTCTGCCCACGAAGTTCATATTCAGAAGAAAATTTATTAACTTTAACCGAGACTTTAACTTCGTGGGCAGAGTTTATGAATATTGATTTCAATTTATTTTTTAAATTTAAATACATAACTGATTAAAATAATTTTTTTATTACTTTTTGAAATAATTATTTTATTTTCTTAAATTTGTTACAGCAATTAATTTTTAAATTCTGTTTTTAATATGACATGTTATCAAAAATTCTACCTTATAAAATCTATTAAATGATATCACTATTTTTTGTTAAATCAATTTATTTAAATTATTTTTCATTAAAAAAATCTCCCCACGTTTGTTTACCTTTGTAAGGTTTTTTGTGGGATCAATAAGAATCGAAAAGAATCATCAGTGATTCTGCAGGAATGCATGCCCCCCTCGATATAAATGCCTGTACCGTCGTCTCTGGACTAAATTAAATAGCAGCCGACCCAGTTTTCCCGTGCAGGGAGGTTTTGATGATTTACGTCCGACGCCAAACTCAAGCTTTAATACGCGCACACGAGGTAGGTATTATGATTGCTCGCCCTCCCTCCCCCCACTTACATCGTAAAATTTTCAATCAGTGATTTACTACGCTACGCAATAAAATTTCCTCCTCGGGGGTTAAACCAGCTGCCAAAATTAACATCTTTTCGCGAAACAAAAAACAGACGGAATCCAGTTGGCAGAGCCGAATGTAGGTCGTGTGTACACGATCCGGAGGGTGGGATGTAAAGCCTACCCGATTATGTGCGTGCGCGTTGTTGATACGATTCAAAATGGTTCTTTTTTTTTAACCGCTTTCATCGGCCCGAGAGATAAATTTGACGGTCCGTTTGCTGAATAATTTCTACCCTGCTGGAGCCTGCAATAAAGTTTTTTTAATGTGGGGGCTTGAATGAGCCTGTAAAACGGGATTTGTTTTGTGGGGTGGCTTATTGGATTGGTAATAATCGATGATTGTGTCATATACAAGTATTTATTTGGGACTACTTTTTATGAACAGAAATTATTAACAAGTAGTTTATTAATAGAGTTTACTATCAGAACTGAAGTCAAGAGTTTTCTATTGTTTCCAAAAAGTTTCAGTGACAATGAAATAACTGATGAAAAGTTGTTTATAATTTGAAATAACGACAGAGATTCAAGCTTCCATAAAAAAAACATGGATATATTACACAATATCACACCTACAGTTTGAAAACAACTCTAAAAGAACAAAGGTATAATTACATAATGCAAGAACTGGCTAACAACGTTGTAACCCAAACAGAATTAACTTCTGTAACGTAAAATCATGAAAGTGCACATCTTCGCCGGGTGGTAGCAAACAAACTTATTTTAAACGTAGCTTAAAGCCACTCGGTAGTTGTTTTCCGGGGCAGTGTGTAATTCAGTTAGCGGGCTCGTTTATTAGCCACCGCGCCGTGCCAGGCCGCGAAGTTTGGTTTGTTTCCCCCGAAACTACAACTGTTTTAGCACTTTCCTGATAATTATTATCAAGTGTAAAGGGAGGGTGGGGGAAGTGGGAAAAAAGGGTGTAAAGGAAGGAGGAATGTCTTGGTTTATACCGTACCTGTACGTTGCAAACTTTGTACTTGATGTTCCAGGGACGGCCTTTGCATGGCTTCCGCCTGCAGCGCTTCTGCTGTCGGGATATACCACCACCGCAGCTCCTGCGAACGGAAATTGTTCATTCGTTTTATTTAATGCCTTGCTCTAAAGTATCTACGTGAGTTCATTCACTCGATCGTCTGAATAAATTAATTATTATAGAATATTTACTAAATAGATTTAAGTAATGAAATTTGAATTCAAATTTTTTTAACTAATTACGAAGAGAAAAAGTTTTTTAAGTTGTTGATTTTAAATTCCCGCCAAAAAGTCTGACATGTGACGTCATTTAAACAAAATCACATGACTCAGGAATTAAAAACTAATGTTAATAAAATTAAGTTTTGTAACATTATCAATTTTAAGTTTAGATCAACATTCAATTTACCGATCCACTAGTTTTATTTGTTAACTCCTAATTTAAGTAATTTTGTAAAGATGACGTCACACGTCAGAAGCTTTGGCGGGAGTTCAAAATTAACAACTAGAGAAACTTTAAAATTTTTAAGATTTAAAATTTTTGTTTCCTGATTATTTACTTACAGTTTTAAGAAACTTGTAAAATATTTTTAATTAGTGGTGAATAATAAACAGACAATATATACAAAAGTAGAAAAAATAACAATAAAGCTCTTCATTTTTTATTTTGTTAGAATTTTTTTTTTTTTTTTATTCACTAAAGCCAGTCTACAAAATGTACATTTGAAAAACAATTTTTCAACGTAATTACTAAACCCCTTACTTTGAAAAAATGAAATTCAATTAAAACTGAATGAAAACTTTTATTTACTTTTTCGAAAAAAAAGTATAAAGATAAACCGAAGCCATTTAAAAGCTCGACAATTATTAACGAAAAAAGCACTTAAACTCCTCTGTCTTAAATAAAAAAAAAAGAGATCACAAATTATCAAGGAAAAACGCTCCGGGTTCGCGGGGGGCTTGGATACAAAAAGAGCATCGTAAAGTAAGCGTTTGGTGCACTAGTCCGAAGTTATATAAAGCTCCGGGTGAATTATCCTCTCCAGTCCAGTGGAGGGTCTTATTTTTTCCAGCTACTATCCGCAGACACTGCCAAGATTCGGTATTCCGCAACCGTCCGGGAAATTAGTCTCGGCAGGAAGCGACTCGACAAATTGATTGGGACAATGGTCTTTATCATCGCTACGGGGAGTGGTAGTTTCATTATGCGGTCGATCTTGCAGTTTTTTTTTTTGGCGGAACTTGCAAGCAACAATGAATCCAAAAAAAGTTGAATCAGTAACCGGAGCTTTTAAGTAAATGAAATTCGATTATTACGTTTGAATACTCGGAGAGCAAACACGGTAAATCACAAAGCTCGGGGGCTGAAGGTTGAAGCATAAAAATTTAACGCGATGACGATCGTTCATAATTAAATGGAGGAAGTGGAAGCTTGTACGGGAAAGAGTTGAAAGTGCATGATACTTTGTAATATATAATATAGCGCTTACCTCGAGCACGGAGTCCATTCTCCCCAGGAGACTCCCTGAAACACAAAAGAAAATACTTTAGTTCTCTGGAGATCTGGTATGGTCTCTTTTATGAATAAGTTTGGGCTTATGTTACATGGATATTATTAAGTTGAGTTTACAAGACCATTAAAGTATTTTATTACGCCATTTATGTGTACCCAAAAGTTTTAAAATGTTTTTCAAAATTTTGGTTAAGTTTTCGAAAAGTAACTTTACCCCGTTTATTCAATTATATTGGGGTAGTTTTGTAATCTTGACCTATTCTTCTATGAAACAAAATCATTTTACTTATTTATTTATACCAGTTTTTGTTTACTTATTAGAATTATGTCTAAATAAAAAAATACAGTGCTTAAAAAAAGTCAGTTTCTTACACTATTCAGTCAAATTAAATTTTTAAGGATAGTAGAAAGTTCTCAAACAATTGGACAACGAATGAAATTTTTTTTATAACAATTCAAACTTATAAATAAGAAAGTTATTAAATAGTATTTTTCGTATCTAGAGCGTAATCCGGCGAAGCCGGATTTTTTTCAAACAAATAATCGACGGCCCCAGCGAAGAAAAACCTTAGTCGAAAGTCTGAAGATTTGAAATTATCGATGAAACACTGAAATGAATTAAAAAATTAGAAAAAATTAAAAATCTGATTAATTAAGTGCTAAATTTTTAACATTCTTTATTTTTTATGATTTTTTCTTCTTCTTTCTTTTATTGGCACCAATATATATATACTGTACGGCCATTATGATTTTTTAATAATTTACTGATTACTAGTCTCTCTCAGTGCGCAAGCGCGCGCAATTGTATTACATTATGATAAATGATAATGTCATTATCTAAAACAAATTTTGTCGAAGCTTCATCTAAATTAACCTACAATAAGTTATATATACCCTTTACCTTTGCCGCTACGTTCAGAGTTCATTTAAATTTTCGTGGTTATGAATTCATGGGTTTTGGTTATATACTAATAATTATTATTTTCTCATGATTTTAATCAGATTATTTCGAACACTTGAATAAATAATTATTTTTTATCAAATCTATTTTAGAAATGTTTTAATTGAATTGGAATATAAAAATTAAAAATAAAAATTCAAATTTTAAATTTTGTTCTTCAACCAATCACATCACGAATAAAATGCTGACATTCTTTTTGGGTTCTCTCTTTTATCTTAGGATCTATTTTAGAAATGTTTTAATTGAATTGTAATGTAAAAATTAAAAATAAAAATTCAAATTTTAAATTTTGTTCTTCAACCAATCACATCACGAATAAAATGCTGACATTCTTTTTGGGTTCTCTCTTTTATCTTAGGATCTTAGGATTTTAGGATTAGGATTTCAACTTCTCACAATTATTTGAAAACTGCAGATTTTTGACTAAGGTTTTTCTTCGCGTCAAAATTGTATTTTTAAAATAAAACTTTTGTTTATTCAAATCTCATTAAATTTCAAATCGCAAACAAACAAAAACTTTCAAAAGACGCTATATATTCTGTTCAAAATCCACCTAAGCATAAAATATTGTTCACCTTTATTCATTTATTTACGCGCGTCACATCCCATCGATCGCGAAAAAGCTCTCGGAGCCGAATGTACTTTTTTCCATCTCGACCGGGCATTAAAATAAACACGATTAATACGCTAGCAGGTAGTCTGCGCGTCCCGAAATTTCTATTTTCGCGTCGTCGACGTCTTATCTAGCGGGGCGATACGGGGGCATGCATGAATTTTTCATCCTCCCGGTTTCTCCCGCAGGGATCCAGGAGTTTTCGGGAGAGCACGCCTGACAATCTCCCTGGATATTTTATACCCAGTCACGGCAGACATCTCCATAATGCCGACGGATGATGTACCCGCGAAAGATGAACGACTATTATTATCATCCTCGTTTTTCGAAATTGGGTTGGATTTTTTTTTCGAGGGAGGAGGGAGGGAATGAGTCGTTAATCACCCGAGTGAGCTGCGTCATGATTTTTTGGGCGAGCATCGATTGATTTTTTTTTTTTTTTTGGCGCTGATGAGTTGGATGCTTGGAGTGGAGTGGATTTTCTTTGAGTAAGTTGTAGACTTTTTTATTGTAGGTTGTTTATTTGAAACTTCTAACAGCAGATTATTGTTAGTTTCAAGTCAGAAATATCTTAACTCAAAATTTGTTTAGTAAGTAGGTAGCTAAGACTAGATTTTTTTAATTTGTTTTATAAACAATAATAATCAAAAGATCCTATGCCCACTAAACGAATTCTGAGATTTCTGACCTGAAGCAACGAGATTAGTGCTTCACAAGATTCGAGATTTTTATTGATCTTGTCTTGGTCTTGTCTTGAAATCAAGACAAGACCAAGACATGATTTGAATTTTTTAAATTATGCAAGATCAAGACAATACCAAGATTATTGAAACATCTTGTCTTGGTTCTTGAAAAAGTCTTGATTTTTAAAAAGTGTTTTTAAATTTCGATTTAAAGTTTTTATCGGTTCATGAGTAATTCTTAAAATTGTTTTAGAACGATAAAACTAAGTGTAACTCGGTGTAATTTAAAACTACTGAATGCATACTCCGACGTTCCAAGATTTGTTTTGTTTTTTGTTTTTGTTTTGTTTTTTTTTTTTTTTCAACGATTGCTCATATACGGCGAAAACTTAGAAGTAGTCCTCTTATCGTTTATCCTAACCTAGCAAAAATGGCTAGAGATATTTTTAGTGTACAAGCAACATCAGTATCAGTAGAACGTTTTTTTCTCAAGGGTCTTTAATTATGAATAAAAAAAGAACTTCTCTAAAAGACACTTCATTTCAAGCTTTAACAAGTTTAAATTCATTGTCTATGTGTAATCTAAAAGATAAAATATTCGATGTTAATATGTCTCAAATAATATAAGCATTGCATAATTATTATTAATGAGTTTTTTGTAAATTAATATTTCAAAATAATCAATAAATGTAATTATCAATAAATAATAATATATAACTAAACATTTGAATTAATTTCTCTTTTTACGTAATAATTCTTTGTTGCAAAACAACTCAATTATTTTTCTTACAAATTTCAAGACATATCTTGATCTTGTCTTGGTCTTGTCTTGAAATCAAGACAAGATCAAGACAAGATTTGAATTTTAAAAAATTTTCAAGACCAAGACAAGACAAAGTCAAAATCTTGGTCTTGCTTGTCTTGCGAAGCACTAAACGAGATTTTTAAGTATAAAATAAATTAGATAAATCTTTATATTGACTGTCTTACAATAAATAATTGTAAGCATAAAAATTATAAGTAATTATAAGTATACAAATTTTCAATGCATTTTTCCAAATTTGCATTGTAAGGATCTACTGATTGGTTTCATTTGAAGAATCAATAGATTAATTCAGTTCGTTAAATTTTAATCTATAGTGTCTGAAAAGTTCAAACTATTACACGATTGAATTAACCCATTCATTGTAATTTCTCATCGCGCTAAACAAAGTTTTCAAAATCTCATCAAATCAATCAGCCAGAAAGAGATTTTTTATTCAATTATTTGAGAAAGTCAAGTGTCTAGTCGATCAATCAATATTTCAATATCAAACTCGAATTTCAAAGCTCATCGAAGCTTGAGCAAATATACGCATTGGAGTGTAAACGGCCGGTTGCAATTACAGCTGGTTGGAAAATCCGTGATTTTAAAAATTTTTGCACAACCCTTTCAGTATACCTGTGTTTTGGCAACCTGTATATCTGGAATTGAAATTCAAAAAAAGTTTTGCGCTATATGTAGACAACGTTCGAAAAAAAAATTTTTAATATTTTTTTTTCCTCTACCGCACTGTTTTTGATATTGAAGTGGTTGCAGATAACTTTTTAGCCATTCCTCTGAAACTCTACTGAAAGCTCTCTGAAATCTAATTCAACAAGATATTCACTGCAAATCTTCGAGAAAATTTATTTTATTTACAGTATAAAAAAATAAATAATCCACGTTTCGAATAGTAATATAATAGTTTTAAGGTTTGTTAACTAAATTTACAATATGATAAAAAAATTACGCACTATTTTGAAATAATTTTTTAAATAGACAAAATCAAAATTACTCATTGAAATCAATGCAATTGTCGTTGGTACCAGTCGTCTTTACAATTGCATTGTTATTGACTCTTCGCCTTACAATAGAGTACCAAAATCAATACCACAGTATTAGCATAAGATTAAAACACCAGTTCCGGAATATTCTCCATCAGCCACCCCCATCAAAGATTTGAAAAAGCTCTCAAAAATCAACATCCAATCAGCATCCCCAAAAAAAAAGAAGGTAAACCAAGCCACCCTAATCCTTGAGAGATAACATTAGGGAGAAAAGGCTTCTTCCTCCGGCTCCCAAAGAGAGACTTAAGACACAAAACCGCTCACCAATTTAAAATCAATCTCGGCCGGGTTGGAGGTAAAACCGATCGGTTTAAAGAGCGAACGGGCGCTCTGCATTATTCACGCAGCTGCGGGGTGGTGGAAGCAGGTGCAATTTCGCGAAGTCTTTGGTAGCGAGCGCGTGATTCATTTCGTATTAATCTTTGTAGAGTGGCAAGCCTTGTCCCTGGCGGAGATGCACCGAGATAGGTGCACGCGCTCGCGATCCCTGAATTTTTTAAGGGACGTGCGAGGGAGGATTTTTGAAGGGGATTTTTGATGAGACCCTTTTCGGGGGAGTGATTTCGGAGTTTATCGCGGCTTGCTTGGGATTATCTAATACTGTGAATTTTTAATGAGCGCTGCAAACTCTGGTAGCGGTAACTAAAAATTTGTTACTTGTTTGGCTACTGGCAGGGAAAATGTGGGGGACATCTTTTTATTCAAAACTAGTCGCTGAGTAAGCCGCTGGAAACGTCATTTGTAACTGTAGTCTCTTTGAAAATTCATGATTTTTTGTACTTAAGTTCTGATTTTATTACCAATGTTGAGTGAGTATTAAAATAGCTTATCTGTAATCAATATTTTACAATTCAATTATTCAATTAAAAACTATTAAACTTAAAAAACTTGGATTGTACAATGTAAGTACATCAATCCCAAATTCTTTAGGTCAATAGCATTTTTTTAGTTCATTATGCTATAAGGAGATGAGTTGAAATCAAATTCAGCAGCAATGATTATTTCTTATCATTGGACCGCAAAATTCTCAAAAATACTCATCTGAATATCCAGATTTTTTTTTATTCTCATTGCATAATGTAGAATATATAAATTTGAAACCCAAAACTGACCAACTGCACAAATACCGAGCGAGAATTACATACTTCAGTTAAAAGATTTTTGTTCACAATTAGTTAATAATTACACAGCAGTGTCAGCGTTTGGAACAAGCAAGTGGATTCTGACATGAGATCCTGAATCATACGTACAACAAAGCGCGTGCAACTCGAATCGTAGCGGTGGTTTGAGCAGATTGACGTTCGTCGGAAGGGATGATTTGCTCGGAACACATAGTTTCGAGGTCCTAAATGACTTCTAATAATAGCCATAACCGATACGCGGCAGCCAACCGCTTACCATTATAACAACTACAGCATTCGAAAGGGTTTCTTAAAACAAGGTGAATCCCAATCTCGTCTGAATCTACATGGAAAAATTCTAATCCAAGAGGGCCGCATAAAAAACGCTCCCGGGCGTAATTTTTTCCCTGGCTCCCATCAGGGCTATCGGAATCCCCGATCTCTTATCATCAAAGTAGAAGAAGCGATCGAGAACCACCCGCTGCATTATTCAGTACGGTGGGTCTCTCGTCTTATATGACGTCTTCTTTGGAGAAGAGCTAAATCAGACTCACAAATTTCACCAGACGCTAATGGACGCAGCACCAAGCAAGCCGATTTTGTAGTCTACCAAACTTGTAATCGGATGTTGCGAGTTGTTTTCCGAATGCAGTGGGGTGTCAAGTTTGGATCAAGCGGGCGCTAGTTGATGGCACTTGCACAATCGATGTTATCTCGGATGTTACCAAGAATTTTAAGCTTGAGTGATCTGTGGGTGAAATGAAGTTTGAAGATCTATTTAGTTATGAAGGAGAAAATAAGATTCTGACTTCTTTTTCTCCTTTATGAAAGTTGATAAAAATTTTAATTTTTTCATTTTACACGTATAACTAAAATTATCAAGCCCATAATTTATTAGTTTCGACGTAAGTTTGTTATTGTAAAAACTCTAGCACAGATTTTATAGTTTCATCATGCACTCTGTTACGGTGTACCAAAGTGTACACTTCCCTCTCCGGATCAAAAATTAAAACGCATCGAAAATTAATCCAGGGAAGACGGTTCTTATTAATATTGAACAGACGTTGTAATCCGTAAATGACTGTGTGTATACACAACGCTCGCTCTGATTTATGTATGCGAAATACAACGCTGGCTGCCTCCCACCTGGGCGGGTGAAGTGGGGATAATCAGAAGTCAGCGGGAGAGCTACGCCAAATTCGGTATTATCAAATGACGTTATTTGGACTGATCGCGTGTGATTTGAATACAACTGGCTGGAATTATCATATGTAAAGAAGCGTACCACGCCTGTAATGAACTGCGAGCGAGGCTAAGAGACAACTCGACTAATTACTCGAGCTGCGTGGATTTTTTATTAATTTTAGAGGTTACATAATAAATGTAAAAAAACTTCTATATAGTATGTACAAAAAATTTTTTATACTGTTTGATGCAAGGGATTCTGCACTTGGTCCTGTTTGGACAGGACTATGACAGAACTATAAGATAAAAAAATTATATCAAGCTCTCGTAGTCCCGTTCAAAATATGTTATTCAGGAATTTTACAACAGGACTAAGTGGATCGGTTTGATACATGAGAACTAGTACATTTTTCAATTGGTTATATGCAGAATATTCAGAATCAAAAAAAGAAATCAATACAATCGATCAAATATCAACATTTCGTGTAAAAATCTTCAAAAACTATGCCTTGCAATAGATTTTCAATCAAAAATGATTCCGAGACTTAAAACACTTTAAATTTGCCGAAAGAATCACAAAATAATCAAAAAGAATGATCGGTGATTCTGGAGTGACGTCAAATACTGGTAATGTTACGGTTCCTCGATGATCTCCCTCGTACAGTCTCTTTTTGCGAATCCTAGGGTACGCACACAATTCCAAAGGACAACCCACATTCAAGCCCCGATAAATTTTTTGCCGCCAGAAGTTAAGAGACGAAGACGTAAGCTCAACCGTAAAATACAAATTCTCGTCCCTTATCCCGAGGAACCAGGACATCAGGCCGGAAGGATGAGAAGAAAAAAAAAACGAAGGCCCACCCCCGTGGGGTCAAGTATGAGACGATAAACGCGCGCGGGAGAAATGATACGCGAGAGTTTTTTACGAGCCGATAAAAGCCTACGTCGTCTTCTTCCCACCCTTGTATTTACGATTATCCCGGGTGTAAAATATAGCGAGAGAAAAAAAAAAAAAAAAAACACATTTCCGATTTCCGCGGCCCGTAGGCCGGAGTATCGACTTTCCATTTTTCGCGATGAGCTCGCGCACACGTGTCGATTTCAAAAAAAAAGAAGGGAAGAAGAAAATAAGAAGTAAGCTGTACCCGGGGATATGGGGGTGACTTTTCGGGGTCACTTTTCCTTTTACTTTTTTTTTTTCGGATATGGTAGAATTGATCTTTGGAAATTTTCGGGTGATTCGTTATTTGTGTCAGAGCTTTTTTTGTTGTTTATTGCATCGCACGCCGTTATTTGCTGATGGAATAATTAAAAACTCTTGATGTTAGTGGGCTTCAAAAGTCGTTTTTTTAAAATATGATTTGGCAGAAATTTTTGGTGATTTAAAAAAAAAAATTTAAGTCATGTTTGATAAAAATACACTGTTGAATGTGTAAAAATGGCAAAACTTATAAAAAAAATCTAAATTTCACCTTTATACATATTTAATTTATTTAAATAAATTTTGATAAGCTTTTATACTTAAAAAAAGTTAGAATAAAAATGATTACGCAAAAAATTTTGACAATTTTCCGAACATTTTCAGAATTACAAGTCATAATTTAACTTTGACCCAAAAATTTACAATATTTTTTACTTCACACCTCACTAAACACTTTCAAAATAAAAAATCACAGCAGACTAACATAAAAAAGCTTAATTTCATCTTCACATATCTGATTTATTTAAATAAATTTCGAGAAACTTTTTTATTTGAAAAAAAATGAGAATAAAAAACGATTTCGCGAAAAATTTTGACAAATTTCCGAGCTTTTTCAGAATCACAAGTCACCATTTAACTTTGACCCAAAATTTAAAATATTTTTTACTTCACAACTCACTAAACACTATAAAAATAATAATCACAGCAGTTACAAAAAAATATTTCGTTTACATGAAATTTGATAAGCCATTAAAGTTCGTAACGACCGGCAATAACAACGAAAACAGCCGTTCAATTCTTAGCCGGATCGATTCGTACCAGCCAATTTGAGCTTCTCTTCCCAGTTATATAAAGTTCGCCGAACCGCCCTCCGAGATTTTCGTACATGCACCCAATCGTGCGTTTTCCTCGAAAACTTATCCCATTAAAAACGTGTACTGGTTTCCAGAAAAACAAAGGTACGCTCCTTCGTAACTTTATTGTCAATCTCCGTCCCGATTAAAATTTTTTAAGCGCCGAGTTAATCCTGTCTTACTATCAAATCCGAGCAATCCGTTTGATTAAAAAAAAATTTCAGGATTAATCTCGTAAGAAAAGGTCTGGAAAAATAAATTCAATTAAACTTCATAGCCGACGAGAACAATTAGTCCCGAATATGCGTGCTCGATTAAACTCGTGGCGGCGTTGAAGGATTATTGCGCGTCAATCAAATTTCGTGTTTGCTTTTTATTTCTCTCTCTCTCTGTCTTGCTTTGTTCTTCCAACTCGGTCACGTCAATATGAGCGAATTTTTTACGGGTTTATTAATTTACACAAATTAACGGTTGAAAAAATTTATCGAAATTATTTTTTTTTGCGCTTTTCAGGGAGGATGAGTTCGATCGGGGATTGTAAATTATAATTGGATTTGGAGGAAATTTCTTTGAGTTTCTTTCATGGAAATTTTTGAGTTCGATATAAAATTAATGAGGTTGGTATGAAAAGGCTTTTGTAAAGTGTTTGCTTGCGCTTTGAATTTTTCTGTAAATACTCGGAATAAAACTTTCGATGACTGTTAATAAAACCAATAAAAAAAGTCATTAGAAACATGCGTTTATCATAAAATCGAGTAAATATTTACCACAAAACTCTAAAATTTTCACTCCGACGTAACGACGAAACGTTAAATAAATCAGTCGAAAAGTCAATTAAAGGGGTTCATGTGCCGTAAAGTCTCTTGAATCCGAGTGATTACGGCTGAATTTTTTGTAGCTTCGATATCTTTTTTACGTTTGGTGGCGTTAATAAACAGGCTCGTGTGTATGACTGGAAATACCATTGTTGATGAATAAATAATTAAGCGCATCGTTAAGAGACACGCAATCGGCCTCGATCGATGGGCAATATTATAAAGTTACTAGGATTATTGAGTAATTGGAGTTTTTAATTTTAATACGTTCGTTGTATTTTCGTGGTTATGAGTAATAATTTTTTACGGATCGTAATTGCTGGAAAACTGAATTACAGAATTGTTACTCTCATTGGAAGGTATGATATTTCAAGTTTTGTAGAACTATTATTTAATTCAACTTATTTAAAAAAATAGTTTTTGCCTTGTAGAATTTAATTATACAATAAAACTGGGAAAAAAATGATAAAAATTACATATTTTTATGGTTCGTTGAGAAAAAACTTTGTTTTAGAAGACTTTGTTCGTTGATTTGATAATACAATTTTGTTCTTCTGGTTGAAAATATTTTTTAAACCTGGGATTTCTATATTTTGTACAGTAAATCCCGAGGGGCTACGCACTCCAGAATCACTGATGATTCTTTTGATTCTTTTTGATTCTTTAGTGATTCTTTCGTGATTCTTTTGGAAAATTTAAAGTTTTTAGAGCCTTGAACCCAATTTCAATTAATATTATATTAAAATTATTGTTTTTCGAAGATTTTTACTTGAAATGAAATCGATATTTTATTGATTATATTGATTTTTATGTCTGATTCTTTTTGTGATTCTGGAGTGCGTAACCCCTCGGTAAATCCATTTTTCGTTAACCCTTATTTATATTTTTAATTTTATTCTGTAAATTCGTTTTTCAAATTAAGATCTCTAATGAGTCAGAAAAACGTTGAGATATACATATATGTCTTTATGTAATCCATTAATAAATTCTTTTCAAAATTCCGACACTTCTCTCATGTAAGCCGAAATTTTTGAAATGTTTTCCGATACAATCTTCAAAACAACATTTCGTTTCAAAAAATCTTCGCATCTATAACAACCTCCTTTTCAACCACGGTTCATTCGAGTCTCGTAAAACCAGCCTTCGCAGAAAAATCCATTGAAACGACTCGAGTAAAAAAAAAGGGTACCCTTACGCATAACCCTTTAATCGTGTCCTCCAGGGCCGGAAGAGTCGACAATTTGCGCTCCCAGGATTTTCACCCGGGATGTAATAACGTCGTATCAGTTCTTCCTCCCGCGAGGAGGAGCAGGATTCGAGAGCTCATGAATTATTAACGACCTTCAAAGCCTATTCGTCTTCCGGCTGTTTGCTCGTGCCCCCCCCCCCCCCCCCCGCCGCGACATTATATCTTCGTCGGCGCCTGTAATATTTCGTAATCAGAGCCTCCGTATTTCCTGCCCCGTGTCATTACCACCCCACCCGCTTATTTTTATCTTTTCTGAAGAAATTACGACTATCTTTGAGAAGTTTCTTTTTTCGCGGGGAAATTTAACAGTTTACAAACGAGGAGTTTTGTGCAGGTAAGAAAATTTTTCCCTTGAGTGAGCTTAGTACTTTTACCACTTGCATGGTTTTCCTTTGTATTTTTTTCTCGAAAATGTTACTTTCTTTTAGTATAAGAGGATACATCATAACGTATTTCATATTCTATTATACATACTGAATTTGAAAATAATTTTTTTTTTTCAAACCTTAGGGTTGAAGTGAAGCATTCAATGTTTTGCTGATATTACCAATATATTTAAGACACCTTATTAAAAAAAAAGCAATTAATAGAAATAATTTTATATGATTTGATAAGCCATTTTTATTTTTTGACCAATTTATTTTGTGTCAAATACTACCATGATAAAGATTTTTACCTTATTTTAAACCTAGTCTACCCAATCATGACCAGCCTGTTTAATTCAAATAAAAAATGTTATTTTATGGTATACATTATTAGGTACGCTTACTTGATGTACAAAAAAGCTCTGTTTGTAAGAATGCTTTTTTTCTCATTCTCAAAAACAAGCTGGAGATTCCGCTACAGAAAAAAACTGTTACGTCCACAGTAAACGTGATTTAAAAAAAAAACTAATGTTATTCGGATTCTTTCACAGGTCACAAACTCGATTAAAACGAAGGAAATTAAAAAAAGAGAGAAATCATCGACTCGGCGATGCGTAAGTTACTGCCCGGGCAGTTTTCCTAGCCCGCGGTGGATTCGAAAATTTTAATTCTCGCGCGCAGGAATGAAAATAAAAGGGCCATCCGTAGCCGGGAAACTGCAGCGAGCGTAAAAAAGCTCTCTTTACGAGTTATTTAACGTCCCTACGAATGTTGAAAAATCTTACGCCCATTTTCCAAGCGGTAAATCCCGAAGACTCCCTTTCTCTCCGTACAAAAATATTGATCGACTTAAAAATTATTTCTCACACCCCGGTGCGAATGAAAAACGAGCAACACCTAAAATCCATTTGGCCGTAACGGTAAAGTTATAACTGCGATACTCATCGAGCTTTGCTAATGCGTGCGGCATGAAAATGTACAGGAAGCAGGAGCAGCAGCTTGATGGTCACCGAGCGAGAGACGCGACGCCGGCTTTTAATGGAATTAGTCTATCAAAGTTACGCGCTTCGCTCGGAGCTGCCCCGAGTGCACCGACGCCCGAGCTTATGTAGCCACTTTGAAATTTGTATGAGGGGCGATGTTGTATTATGCCGGGGCAGCACGGCGCGCGGCGGTGAAACCCACCCCTCCTTTTTAACGGGGACCGTAAAAGCAATCAAACGACCCATCGCCTTTTTAGAGGAGCTTCATTGACGCTCCATTTTTTTTTTTTTTTTTTTTAACGGTGCTTGAAAATTTTGTTATCGGGCCATTTTGATTCACAACTACTTTAGGAGCGAGGTAAACAGTACGATTTTTTTAAATCGAGTAAAAAACATTGATCTGTGCGAAGCCATGAATTTTTATTAAATCGAAAAAGTTATACTTCAGTTAGGTATTTGAATGTTGTTTTTCATTACATGGAGTATGCCGGTATTGTTTTATTTTATATTCAATAGTATGTTTTTCTGATCGTACAAGAATTATGAAATGCATTTTGATGAATAGAGAGAAAATACACTATTGTATTGAAAATATCAATGTATATGTTATTTGTATAGCAAATTATTGTTTTTGTTTTTCTTGTTTTTATTACTACTGTTATTGTTATAATTATGATGATGATTATAATAATAATAAACATTATCATTATTATTATGATTTTGACTATCGGAAAGACCGCGTAACTTATCAACGTCGCGGAGTTGGAAAAGGTTTCTTGTTGCATAAGAACGAAATTAGAAGATTGGTAGGTTTCTTGAAATATATCCTTTGTAGATCTGATTTTATAGTATAATAGCTTAAAGTTTACTGAATAAATAAAAAATAAAAATGTAAACCAGTAATCAATTTTTGTTAGTCGTTGAAAAAGTCTACAATAATCCGAAGTTTCGTTAACTTAGTTCGCTAGTTTTACAGAGCTAATTGATTAAAAAACAATTGTATTTCAGTGTATAAATTGCCAAGTTTACAAAATGCTTTGACTTACTTGTAAGAGAACTAAAAACTTTTATACGATATTTATCGTATACGACTCTGTCATGTCGACTATGTTGTCATGATAAAGCATAGATCATAATTGATGGAGTCGAATCATTAGTTACCTAAATTGTCCAAGTACGTGGTACATAAGGTCAATATTGAAAAAAAAATAACAAAAAACTCGTTCATGCATTTTAAATTCCCTCTCATTTCGATCGGAAAATAATCAAGGCTCTGTAATCCACAACAATGCTCCCCAAAAGAAAACCATGAAGCTTCGAGTTCTGTAACAAGCAAGAGAGAATATGTATTTCAACTGCACGCCGAACACAATAACGCCACTATAGCCTTTCGATACACACTTTTGTACCAAGCTACCTCCCCTCCGGTTTTTCTCGATAGCTCGTTTGAGTAGAGCCACCGCGCTTAGTCGACGATTTTCGCCCTCCTCATCGATGCAGCTACAGCTTGGCTGGCATAAAATGCCCGAGCACTACGATATTGTCTCTTCCTCCTTCACGATTACCGTGGTTTCATAATAATAGTAATAATAATAATAATAATAGTGATAATATGAAAACGGATTGGCGTTAGCGAGTAGTGCGAGTCCGTGAATAGTCGGTCGGTCGACGAAGGTTAATGGAGCAGGTTGACACGCACGTCTCCTTCGATTTATCTTATCGCGGTAAGTGTGCTGTCGACCCTACCCCCACCCCCCACTCCGACTTTATTCATGCAGCCTACTCTAGTTTTTCAAAGTTGCGATGGCTGCTTGCTTAACCTTGGAATGATTTTTATTTTTCAAAAGTTCAAGTGACGATGGAGCTTGTAAATGATTAATTTTTTGGACTGTCAATCATGATGAGATATATAAATTTATTTTTCCGCACTCCGGCCGGGAAGCGCTACTTCCCTGCCGCTGCCGCTACAGTCAGTAGCGCTTCCCGGCGCCGTCGTGCGGAAAAATAGCATACTCAACTAGGCACCTGAATGGGAAGGTCTCAGATCACATGTTTGTCACACTCGGCTACGCCTCGGACGACAATTTCATGCGATCTGAGACGTTTCCCATTCATACTGCCTAGTTAAGTAATATACTATAAAAACGAGAAAATTAGTAATAGTTTAATTTTTACTTAATGTGATTATTTTTAAAAATTATAAAACTATGAAAAACAAAGTTTAATTTATATTAAAGGGCACGAAAAATCATGTATTACCCTAAATAAGGTATTCATTCTTCAAACAATTTTTTATTAAAATTAAGCAAAATACCAATAAAAAAAATAAAAAATCGCTGGATTATTATTTCATCTACATAGGTAAAAATTTGCGAGTAAAGCTTCTGGAAAAAATTTGTTTATGATTTGATTCAAGTAAAAAACTTGATTTGAAGAGACAAAAAATATTTCTACATAAAAACAAATACTAGCAATTTTTTTATCGATGTATTGAACATTGATCTGGTGATTGTGTATTTTACCTTTTTTTTTATTAAACAAAAAAAACTTTACTTCAGATAAAATATGAGTTTTCGCGTCCCTTATTTTCAGTCTAATACTTTACAAACGTAGTATTGTTTTTTTTTTCACAGGTCCAAAGTATTATACAACCGTAAAAAAAGTTTTATTCGATTGTTAAACGAACTATCGTACAAAACAGCGGTGATAAAACCAGCGTCAAACTAAGAAGCGGGGGAAAAAAAATTTCTCGCCCTGCGGAATAAGAGTCGTTCTCACTCGCACAAAGAGTCTTCTTTGCGGAACAAAAATGCAATTGCCGGGGCTCCGAATTTCGATAAACTTTTACAACGGGCGAAGAAGAGAATTTGCATTTCGCGCCTGGCTCCTTTCGCCCTTATTTCCGCACGGAACCACCCCTCAAAGGAGGTATGCGAGTCTGGGTGAGATTATTCGCCTCGTAAGTTGCGGCACGCGAATTACACGTACCTGCCAGCCTGCGCGCACAGCGATTCCCGATGAATACGAGCGGAAATTATTGGGGGGAGGGGGGAGGGAAGAGAAACCCTATACCGCTGTGCGTGGAATACCAATCCTACGGAGTGATCCTCCGGTTTTTCAGGCTTATTAGCTTTCGTGATAAGAGACGGGAGTCGTTATCGTGTAACGGAGGTGGGAACATTTTGAAATTCATAGTGTTCTGTTGAGTTTTCGGTTGGAGTAACTGAATATGATGAGTACCCACTTTTTGCTTGTTTAGAAAAACAAAAACTCAAAGAGTTATTTAAAGTTTTTGCGTAATCAGACCAATAACCTCTCAATTCGATTCAAAAATTCTGAAAAATCTCAATATTCATTTTTTTTCAAGATAGTTTAACCTTAATTGAGGTTTGAAAATTAAAAAAACTCATGCAGAATCTTGATAACTTGAACTAAATTAAACAACTGTATATTACCACGTACTGTATGGGATCTGTGCAAAGCTTCTATCAATAAAATCTGTAGGTATGGTTAAAAAAATGTTTTGTTAAAATTAATTATTAAAAAAACCCATTCCTAACGAGGTTTTGTCTAACAAAAAATATTAACTAAGCAACTAAAAAAATACATTTATTTATAATAAAAAAAATTTAGGTTTTAAACTGGAAAAAAATTAAGAAAATAGTATTCATTTCTCACAATAAATTTCAATGCCTGTAAATACAACAATTTAATCTATAACGTAATGTAGTTTTGTAAATTAAGTTCATTATACATATATAGTTATAGATAGTACTCGTTCTAGGATAAACATAAAGTAAGATAAATGTACGAAGTTTCAAAAATTCATCTGCAGACACTTCAAATTTAATAATATCAGATTTATAACTCTTTTTTTTGGTGAAACTAGGGCAATAGCGTTGGAATATAAAGTTAAATTTGTTATCGGGTCCATAATTTATCTTATATACAGTCGGGGAAACGCGAATCTTCCGGTTCTGCATTTTTTGGAGCACAAGAATGAAATGTGTCGTCGTGCCAAAAATGTATTCAACTATATAACCAACCGGTATGCAGACAGACACCGAAACGAAAGACGAATATAGGAAAAATAAGTTTTATTTCCGAGCTCACTGACACATAAAACACGTAACCGTGGGTAATTCCAAAAGTTGTAAGCAAGACAATAAAAAGTACTCTTAAGTTATTCAGACACATTACTGACAGCGTGCATAAATCCAAGAAAAAAAATGTTTTTTCAAACGAATGATTGTCATTAAGGTACTGAATTATCAGTTCTTCTCGAAATTCAAGCGACGCCTCGTAATTTTTATTTTTTACACTTATACACTTTATAGCTTATATTTTACGAAGTATGTAAGGGCTCTGGCAAAGTGCCACTTTACTAGACTCACTGCTTTATAGCCGCGATCAATGATTGACCTAAAATCAATTTTCCGCGAACATAAGCGAAATACACCTCCTCTCTTTGAAGTTAATTTCTTGTGGGTTTTTTTTTTTTTCTTTATAAAAAAATAAACCGTCGCCAAGAGAAAAATCACATTTTTTTCCACGAATTATAATAATTATTATTTGCTTGGAAAAAAGTTCTCACGAATTTCAGTTGAATTATTATGAGAATAAAATTTCAAGATTTACTGACCCGAAATGTACATGCATAAATTAATTTATTTTTAGAGTCAGTGAACTACAAAAGAACCCTTGCAGAAAATATTGACCAAGGGTACGTCGCTAGCTATAAAACATCAACAAGATTATAAAAAATTGATATTGTTTATTCTACTTTTAAAAAACATAAACGACATACGCCCACTCAAACAATACCTCACCCATGAAAAAGTAAAGAAATTCACATTTTCTCAAAACGAGAGAGAACTTTACTGTGGAAGTACAGCGGTGACGTTGAAATTTGACGTTTTTTTTTTTTTTTTTTTAAGTTTGCACTCATTAGCAGTAGCGCGAAAAGTTTATTTTGCGGAGTCCGGGACTCGCATGCATAAAATCGTGCTCAAGGATGTCGCGCGCCCGGAGTGATGCGGGGCAAAGGTAGGCAAGAGCCAAAGTATCCACTCGTAAATCACACGTACACGCCAGCCAACCCCGACGCGGCTTCCACCGAGTAAATTTTCTAAAAAGGCGGGGGATGTGGTAAAAGCTAAACTGTTGTTCAAACAAAATCCAGAATTTCACTTGGGTGCTTTAAAAAAAAGAAAGATAAAGGGGGAAAATGTTTACCTCTAGTTTGATTTTTATAGTAAGAAAAAACAAAATTAAAAGAGCAGTGAGAGAAATTATTAAAAATAAAGGATGAAAAATGTGCGTATTTTATATTGTGACGAGTCCTTTGAACAGCTAAAATTACGGTGGTATTTGGTTTTGAGTTAATTTTGTGCTTAGAAATTCCCACTTGAGACGGGACCGTGAAAATAAACACGAGTCAAATCCAGGCTCAAAGGGTTTTTTATGTATATTTGTCAAAAATGATTGCTTTTTTTCTTGCCTGGAAGTTTTAAAAAATTTTATATTAAATTTAATTTTTAGTTTACAGAGTGTGTGCTTTTTTAAGAATATTTATTCTTTATACAAAAGCTCTACATACATTTAAAGTTGAAAATTGAAAATTAATTTTTTAAAACATAATCATTTTTTTAAAAATTATTGTTCGTTAACACTTTCTAGCTACTATTATTGAATTTAAAAATGTGACGATCCCAAATTTTACATGTAACTTTTGATACTATTTTACGTATCGGATTTTATTTATCATAAAATTAAAATAGTTTACTCTTTACACGGAAAAAATAAAATCCTTGCAGCGTAGCTGAATTCAGCGATATGACGAGGCGAACAGTTAACGACGCTCCAACGCAGACTTTTCATCGTGGCGAGGCAAAGTCTGCGTTGGAGCAACGTAAAGTTAGCTATAGCGTGCCTTCCTTACCAACAGCTGTAGCAGAGCTCGACTCACGCTTGACGCTTGTTTACTTGTGTACTTACTCTCTGCTATCGCGGGTGATAAAAATACTGATATAAAAAATACTTAAGTTAATTACAACTATCAATAAAGACATTTTTTTATAGTTATGCTGCCGTAAACCCGCGATAGCAGAGAGTAAGTACACAAGTAAACAAGCGTCAAGCGTGAGTCGAGCTCTGCTACAGCTGTTGGTAAGGAAGGCACGCTATAGCTAACTTTACGTCGCTCCAACGCAGACTTTGCCTCGCCACGATGAAAAGTCTGCGTTGGAGCGTCGTTAACTGTTCGCATCGTCATATCGCTGAATTCAGCTACGCTGCAAGGATTTTATTTTTTTCGTGTAGTATTAAATTTGATTTTCATACAATTCGCATCATAAATCCAATATCTAGACATACAGTTTCATCACAGCTGGACTACCTATTGTAGTAGTCTATTGGTATTAGCCTACCGTACGAGAGGACTCAGGTTCGATTCCTTTGAAGGTTGGACGGTATAAGATCGGAACAATATTATTTTAAAAACAAACTCATAAATTATATTCAAATTTTCATAGTTAAAAAAAAATAATAATGATAATAATAAATATATTATATAAATAAAACAAAGTGAGACGTCGCTTACAAAAAAAGTTTTTTTTTTTTTTTTTCTTTGTAAACAAATTTTTGAACTCCTGAAACTACTTTGTTTATACTTCATTGAAAAAAAAAATAATTAGATTAACGTGAATGTAGCCTTTTAGTTGAACCCTCGCAGTTTCAATCACCACACTTGATTATAAAACATAAAAAAATAACTAAATATTTCACAAAATCCATGCCAACTGAGAAAATAATGAAAACCTCAAGTAAGTACCGAAACAAAGGGCAAAAAAAAGAAGCAAGGGAAGAAAGTAAGAACCGTTGACTTTGGTCACAGTCCCCCGGGGGCCGGAGAAAGTACCACAATAATAAGAACCTTGGCACTCGCAGGCGCATTCGTAATTCAACCTGCCTGCACGTGAAGTAGCTACGGTGCACACACGGAAGGGTGCAAGGCTAAGTGGGCGCGACAAGAAAGTCTGCACACGAGTCACGCGCGCACCTCAACCGAGAAAAGTGAAAATCTCCTGCCGTAACTCCCGGATGAATGAAAGCGTTTCTCATTAAATTTGAATTCTATCTAGATAATTTTCAGAAATTTTCGGCCTTCTCACCCTTCGGTGGATTAGCAGCGTTTTGGGATGTATATTTTATTAGAGTACTGGTGCTATACATATATTATTTTATAGTACTCCTGGTCACTCTAACCTCAAAATCGGATTTTTGATTTGTTTTCGGTTACTCGTACTATAAAATAGTATATAGTACTGGTGCAGCACGTTACCAGGGCTCTAAAACTACCCCGGTGGCGATGCTACACGAGTAACCGAAAACACAAATCAAAAATTCGATTTTGAGGTTAGAATGACCAGGAGAGTACTGTAAACATAACTTTTTTAAGTCCCCTTAGGTCCTAAATGTTAAGAAGTAATTGAACGTCTCTTACAAAACATCTTAGTAAAAATTATCTCTAGTTTAAAATCATAAGAAACCAATTTATCAGTGTGAGGATTAATCAGTAATCACAAAAAGAAAACCAGCCAGCCTACTTCAGTGGTCGCTAAAATCTTAAAATATGGATGCAGCAGCAAACTCGTTTGAAAAGGGACACTTGGGAGGCGCTTGATGAATGTCATTCCGACACTCCAGTCCCAAAAAAAGAACACAGCCCCGGGGTGCAGTCCACCTTTCGTTAGGGAAAAAAAGGCCTGTCATCCGTGTCACGGTCACGAGTGCCTCCTCAACATCAATCCGCTACTGGTACAATAAGAGACCGAGTGGCAGAGAAGCGGATCTAAAGATACGATGTCAAAATGTGTACGGGCTAGAGGTGCGATTTAAAAATAAATATTTGCATGATAACTTAGAGGATTTAGAAGCCATTAGAATTATAGTTAGTAGTATGTAGATGCTAGATTCTAACAAGAATTTTTGATCTGATGGAAAACATTTAAAAAATAGCTTTTATTATAATTTACGGAGGACGCTGTTTGAATATTTTTTTTACATAAAAATTAGAATATTTTTTGAAAACTTAGAGTGTAAACACATTGCTTAAACAGAAAAAAATAAAATTTTTTGCTTACCTGGTTCGTTTGGTCTGCATCGAAGCCGTTCGCCGAATTTGCTATCTCGAGACTCCCATCGAATGTGTTGTTGTCGCTGGCTACGATTCCTGACAGGAATATCTGAAGAGAATTCAAACAAAAATAATTTTATTAAAAATATGTTTTTTTTTTACAATTTGCTGATATTAACATAAAATTTTATTAAAATATAGTTTTAAAGATCCTCTTTTTTTTTAAATAATTTTTGTCGTAATTGTTGAATAAGTTTGAGTTAACAGAAAGTTCATTTTTGGAAATTTAAACTGATACTTATCGTGACATTATTTGTTATGTTCATACTAGTCAGATGCTATTGTTTATTAAAAATTAAGTTCATATTAATCAATTGTCAGGATTTTAAAAGTTGATCGTATTTTAATTAGTTTGATTTTAATTTAATTTATTTAAACAATCAATTATTATTATTATTCGGCAAGCATTCTAAGGACTGATGCAAAATTTGGTTCAGAACGTTATGAAAACAAATCGAAATTAAAAATTTTTGTGAAATAGAAAGAAAACTTTTTCTCAGTGGGTATTCGAACTATTATTATTAGTTTTAAATATTTATAATTTTGTTATCTATGTCTAAATAACTTATGATGATGTATTGTATTTGTATTAGATTTAGTCTATTATATATGTAATTGTTATTTATTTTGTTAAATATTAAAAAATAAATATTGATAAATATGTTGATAAATAATGTTGGTAAATATTAAAAAAATAATAAATTTAAAAAAATAACTGATAAAAGTAAATTTATCTTATTTTTTTTTATTAACACTGAAATAGTGTGTATAAACCATTTGTAATCATAATATATATCAGGATATGACGAGAATCTAACCAGAGGTCTACAAATGCAAAATTCCCTACTTTTCTATTGTAGCCAGTGTTTACCCATGCAAATTACTCATGAAATTAGAGTCAAATATTTCAATTGACTGCCTGTAGTAAGATTATCTATGTTTAAAAAATAAAAATACAGTGTAATTTTTTTTTGCAAAAGTCTAGTTTAAAATAATCTAAACTTGAATCCAGCACTTGTAGACCAAAGTATAAATACATTCTAATCGTAACGAAAACCTAACATTACCCAATGAAAGCAACACATCATTAATCTCAGGAGTTTGTTCGATAAAAAAAAGACTCGAGATCCAAGGATAAAAAAAAAAATGAAGTAAATTTAAAAACAAATCTCGTAACAAGCACTCGGCGAAAATCCCTTAATTGAAATCGACACAATTCGTCGGTTAAGTGGAGCAATCGTCCCCTCGCACGAAACTTACTCTCGTGCACGCGAGTACGAAAAAAAAATACTGGAACGGGGATTTACTCTTGCCTCTTTTTTTCATTCATTTATTTATATTCCTCGATACACACCACGCCCAAACGCACACACGCGTCTATATAATTTAACGGACGATAACGATCGACTCCTCGCAGCTCCTAAACCGGAGTCCGTGCCAATTAAAGGGTCGCACGGGGCCTCGCGCGTGTAAATCATTCGCCCACATCTTAATTCGATCTCGCGGGCGACAGAATTTCCTCGACCTTTTTTTTTCATCTCTGTCTTTCTCTCGTTCGTTCGTTTGCCGGTTTTTTGGCTGCTGCGAGGATTAGTCATCGTGAACCCTAGGGTCAGACGCGCGCGCCTTTAGATATTTATCAGCCCGGAGAAAGGATTGTTCCTCGAAATCTTTGGTGCTAAAAAATTTGCTTTCTTTTGTTTTGGGCCCGGGAATTTTTCGATCGGTTTATTCGATTGCTCCCACAGAATTATTTATAACCGCGAGAAGCTTGACGCATCGTTTTGCAGTTTGAATTGTTTGCTAATATGGAAATTGAGTTTTTTGAATAGGGTCATAAAATAGTATTGGTAGCAATGATTTTCTGAACCATTAAATTGTTCACCAGTTATAAATTTATGTGGTATTGACTTTTTTTATTATGTAAATTTTGTAGTCAGGTTCTGAATGCATTATCCAATGATAAAATAAGTGCTTATAGTTTGTACAATCCAAGTATCTAAAATTATTTTCAATTCATTTTATCGTTATTAAAAGCTTAACTTGTATAAATCTTAAAATTAAAGCTTGAGTTATTTGTTCATATTAAATAAGTATCAAAACTTTGTATACGAGCTTATGAAAGTGCGGTCACATGGTGCAAAATTCAGCGCAAGAATGGACCTGTTCAAATCCGTGGAGCCAATGACAGCTCTTCTCAATAAGTAAGATCCAATATGATTGGCTAATAAATTTTATCAGCTTCTTTATAGCTAAAATTTCTCGACATGTAACCGTACCCTGATTCATACAACTTTATTTCACAGTAATACGCTTAAAACTGTTCATCTTTTCAATATTTTTCCCATGAAATTATTAAAACAGCCGTTTCGAGCAGATAACTATTTTCACCCTGCCACAGCAATAAAAGTGGGTGCAAGCGAACCGTACTGAAAGCCAGTAAAAATGTTGGAATAAAAAATGCACACTAGGCAGATATAATGCACCTACATCAAGGGGCCGTAATAAACTATCGGAGTCGTAGAAAAAAAAAAATTGAAGAGGGGGGGGGGCTGCCATTAGTGGGGCTCTTCATAAAAGTGGCTCGATAAGCTTTAATTAAGGGTCCAAAAAATGTGTATTGCCACGCTGCAGATCGATGATGACGCGGCAGGTGTAAGGAGGGTTGACGGTGAAAATTATCGGGAAAGAGGAGATCCCCGGCCCGCGAGCTTAACGAGCAAACTTTCTGTTTACGTGCATGGAGCGAGAGAGTATTGGGTCACACCATCTTTTTGTTTAAAAAAAAAATTTACGTCTGTTTCCTGTCCCATCGGCTTTTTTTCGAGTTATAATTGAGGACGGGGAAATGAAAAGGGTACGACGAATTTTGAATTTCAAAAAGGTAGGGGGTAAAACGTTCTTTTTACGAAAAAAAAAAAATTAAAATCTGATTAAAAATAGCATTGTTTTTAATTAAATATTTTTTTTTTTGGGGGAATTTCATTATATTTTTTAAATAAGTTTATTTTAATTGAATTAAAATGTAAAGTCAAAAATAATGAATGAAACAGATTACCTTGTGTACAAGTCAATCGAATTCCATAATGTCATGTTTAATGATGACTAAAAATTTATCAAAAATGGTTTTCCTTATCAAAATCCAATTCCAGTTAATCCTCTTCATTAAGGGTACCAATTGAATCCTTTAAGCGACTCTGTGGCTAAATAAAATTTACAACCGTTCGAATGAAAAAACCAACCGTAAATAAAATCCTGGCAGCTCACAAATATCTCCTTCACACCTTGGTTTCGGAGAGAAAAAGAACGAAAGACCGAGATTTACAACCGCAAGGAGAAGAATAAAAAGTAAAAAAAGGGATGGGGGGAGTCCAAAAAAGGGCGGGTTCGGTAGCGACGCGCAAATACATAAAATTAATTCGACAATGCAGCGTGCGACGCGCGTGGGCTGACTGGGCGCAGTTAATACTTAACGGAACCTTTAAAAGGACGATTTGTCGCGACGGAGAGCATTATTTTACCATCGAGATATCGAATCTACCTGGAAGATCTCTTACTTCGAGTTTGCAAAAAAAATAAAGTTTAAACTGTACTTTGGTAATACATGTACTCGAAAATACTTAAATTTATTCGAAGAAACTTTATTTAGACAACAATTTAAATGAAATTTAATTCAATCACAAATAAAAATTCGACTAAAATGGATTATGATCTTGCGCTAACGCAATTCCATTTGGAAAGGCTCCAATTTTCTAATGCATTTTGGTTAAGTAGATTTTAATGAATGAGTTATTTAAATTTATTATTCTGCTCAGAAATCTAGAGGGAAATGTTAAATTTTCAACAAAGTTCTCAAGCTCATTATTGATTGAAGTAAAAAGAATCATCTTCAGTCGGCCGAAGTTGTCAGAAGATGATGCAGCATCATTAAAACACGTGTAACTTTGTATTTTGAATATATTAATAAACCTTTCAGTGAAGATTGACAAGCACTTTTGTGTTTTATTTGTTTATTATCATGAACCTGAATCTTCATCAAGTAAAGACGGCAACCATCAAATAAATAGAATCTGTGCTTCTACACATATATACATAAATCAAAATTTATTTTTAATATTTGCTTATCAGACAGAGATATAATGTCACTATACTTATTTCATAAGGCAAATTTTACTATATCAAATCTATCATGCGCTAATCAAAAGGAATAATAAAAATTACTTTTTAGAAGTTACTGTTAAATACTCAATAATAAAAGGTCGAACAAAACAGAACTAAGGTACCTGTAGCTAGTATGACCCCCCTAAGCGAGAATCGACGCTCAATATTTTTTGACGTATAAGGTCTCATTTTAAAGGTTAATTCAAGAGCTTTAAAATGAGACCTTACGCGTTCGATTTTGATCAATGAGCTTGAAATGCCAGAGGATTTACCAAAACACGTTTTTTTAAGACACCAAAAATTTGTGTACCTAATATGGCCCCCTTGAAATAATTTAATAATTGCGATTTGTTCCTATTTTTTAAATCAATCAGGATATGAGATTAAAAAAACTTCAAAATTTTTATTATTTTAAAAATGATTTATTTAAAAATTGAGCCTTTTTTACAATGTTTTTGAAAGCTTTGCAACCAGTAGAAAAATTACAACTTTAAATTTTCATCAAAGTTTGTTTTTTGAGCTAGAATGTTTTTTTAGCTATAAAATGAAAAAAAGGCTTTGAAAAAATTAAATTTATTTTTCTTAAATAACATTAGGATAGGATTTTCTAAAAAAAAAATTAGGAAATACACTTTGAAATATCGGTATTTCTACTAACTCGCGGGGCGGGGGGGGGGGCATATTAGGTACACTGCAGTATAAAAAGTTATTTAAGAATAAAACCCGTTAGAAAACGAGTTGAACAAAAACTAAAATCGCATTTTAAAGCTGAAACAATAACGAATCGAAGCTACTTATGAAAATTTTGGTCAGGTGTGTCTAAATATTTTGGCAGACCATTTAATCACAACGTAAAATAATAACGAAGGTATACGAAATACGAGTTTTAGCTATAAGGCATGCGAAAAAATAATTTTCAAATGTTCTAAACAACTGAAAACTTCATAATTCAGTGTTTTTGACTTCTTCCTACCTTGTAGAGATGCCGCATATCGAGCATATTCAAAATAACAGGGGAGGCCATATTAGGCACAGGGCCATATTAGGTACACCTACCTTAGTTCATAGTTACATAATCTTGGTTTATAATAAATTCTCTGATAAATCATAAAAATGATATTTAATTGAAGCCCTAGGAAAAATCTTCAAAACAATGAATTTTCAGTAATAGTCTACTGTCGTTCTTTTTCTCAGTGTTATTATAATTACTAAGAATCCAAAAAATTAATAATTTGATTTTTTTTTCTTAAATTATTTTGAGAATTTTGATAGAAAAACATTTAGAAGATTGAAATAATTTTTTTTTTTTTTTTTTCAAGTTTTCCGCTTACGTAAGTGCCAAAGCATCCATCGTTAAGGTGCCGTCCGACGACAATAGAGTCGGTTGCACAACGGAGAAAACCCGAGACGTTTTCGCTTCCTAACGACTCTTGGCTATCTTTTCCACGAGCAAAAGGTAAAAAACGCGTGTACGAATGAAAAGAGAGAAAAAAAACTTGCTTTGTCGCAGCTGAAATATGTCCTTTACATTAATCTGCACCGGCAATTTAAGGGGGTAACGTGTTGGTAAATCAATTTTATTTTGCGGTTCGGTGATCGAGTTTCGGGAGAGAAAATTCGTGAAAGATAATCTGGCTTTTGATTGATTAGATTATTGGGGAACCGCTAAAGCAGCTTAGCTCTCAAACTATTATGCAGTTTTAATTTTATGGTGATGCTATCTATGCACTTTCTAAGTGTGTTATGACTTGGATAAGATCTATTAAAAAATTGAACGAATTTTAACTTTCTTTTATTCTTTTAAGTGAAATTTATAGATTCGTTTTTCTCATACATAAAACGTACTTTGCTTTCGTGAGGACGAAGTTAAATTTAATTGACCAATAAAAATACTCGAGGAAGTATTTAAAGATTTCCAGATAATCGTTATAAATACGACCGTGGGCAGGGAAAAAAATCTTTTTCACGAATTTTTCCAGGTCGTAAATACCCCGGTGAGACGACCAGTCGATGCCTACAAAAAATTTATTCTTCTTTTCCGAAAAGAAAAAAAGAAGGGACAAAAGACCTCGAGTCAAAACAATTTAAACAGCAGGGATGTTATCGTCGGAGGGATCTAAATGATCAGCTACAAATTCGATACAAGAAAAGCCATGCGGCCGATATTTTTCTCATAAATAATTAGATCATCAAAATGGGCGTATCTTTGAAACTTTTTACCTTTTTTGAGATACTAAATTGAAAATTTTTTTTATATTAAAGTCACCTTTGTTGAAAATTTTAGCTTTATTTGCGTATTTTATAAAAAATAAAATGTTAATTTTAAAAATGAAGAGAGCCATTTTTAATTGAATTTCTAATTGAACTTTCGTAATTTTTTGAAGTGACTAATAAAATATGCTAATAGCATCTTCAACAGTATTGAAAACACCTGTACCATCAGATTTTTAATCGATATTGTATGTAAATAAGTTTAGCGTTAAATATATCATATGCTGATAAATTTGAATGATGTTATTAATTAATTATGTTAATTATTAATTGCTCTAATAAGAGTCTATTTTACATTTTCTTACGATTTTTTATTCAAAAATTTGACTGAACTCATAAAGACATTGGAAGCTTTTTGTTCTATTTCTAAAATTAATATTTCAAATTCATGAAAGATGAACTTTCTTGCTACAAACTATGTTTCCAATTTTAAACTTGGTATAAAAATAAAAATTTATTTTTATTTTTTTATTTTTATTTTATTTAAACTTACGGGCATAACCCATTACAATTTATATCTGATTAATGAAAGTTATCATGGAAAGAGAAAAATATCATTTAATTCGAAACTTATTTTTAAACTTCTGTACAAAGACGACATAACGCTTGTAAAAGAGGAGTTAACAGATTCTAATACACCTTCAAAAATTCAACATATTAAAATTTTGAATTTTTGTGTAATATTTGAAAAATAATATGTAATAAAAACTATTGTATATTTATGACTACTATTAGTAAACCAAACAATATTGATAAATATTAAAAATAGTTGTAATGAAGAAAAACTTTTCTCAATGAAATTTATAGCAACATCAAAACTTCTCACTAAAAACAATAGCTTGAAAGATCATCACTTAAAATTCACCCCCTAAATACAAGTCCCAGAAATAAAATAATCGCCCGTATACTCGAAATAGAGGTACCCGACAAACCGGGTGCGTCTAATCAACCGAAACGCTTTTTACTCGGAGGCCCGCCCAAGAATGCGATAGAATCTTCTGGCACCCAGCACCAGCAGCAGGAGGGTCAAAGGTGTTCGTCGTTTCTTGCTCCGAAACACACCGGCCGCTTATCTTGCATCTCCGTGACGACAAAGCTCGGGAAGGAGGAGTATGGGAAGATAGAGAGCGCAACGGGATAAAGAGGTTAAGTGAAATGGATGGGACTGCCTGCGCCACCCCACATTTTCAATTACTTTCGCGTCCGGGAAAATACTTTCTGGCCAATTGCACTGATTACAAAATTTTTTTCTTTTTTTTCTTTTTTAGGGTTTGGTTTACTTGTTTTAATAAGTGACGAAAAATAGTTTAATTTTTAATTGAGTACAATTCGACGAATTCGATAAATCTGGACTCTACTGTGCAATAATATACCTTATTGGATTACTATAATTATCGTGATGTCTACAATGACGACATTGAACAAATTAATCGTGGCTGAGGTTTTTCAAAAAACCGATCAAAAATTCTTTTAAAAATCTATGAAAAATATCGTTCTAAATAAGTATTTTATTGCATACTATAGTCCAGATTCATCTTACGATCTAATCCATCGAATCAAAATTTATCTTTGATAGCTCTATGTTTCATTTGGATTATGTAGGAATCAAGAATTGCAACGTATTTTTCCTTAGATTTATTAATGATCTGAAATAACATTTTTAGGCTTATTTTTAACAATTAATCGTGCAAGGACATAAACTATAATACTTACTAACAAAAATAATGAAAAACGAACTAAAATCTTTTACAGGCAGAACAAAACAAATTATCTTTATTTTTTACAACGATTTTAATTTATTGACTTTTCGTAAATAAATCGTTTAGCATGCTAACCATAAATGAAGTTTCATCGTCTGATTCAATCTTCTCTTGGGTATCATTCAAAATTTTCTTTGACAGCCATTTCACCATGATTTTTGCGTCCTTCTGAAACTGTTTTGATCTCTGTACCTTTTTGGTGGCATTAGGACCAGCCCTAGAATTATGCATTATACGTGTCCACGCTTTGCACCAATCATTTGCATCTCCAGATAATTTAAAATTGATACAATCAGACCATACTTGCAGTCGAGAGATTTTCGAGTATAAATAGGTGTCAAATCTTTCGTTCAAGCATTTGTTTTTAATCTCAAAAGATCCTTTGTCTATTTTGTATTTTTGATACAAACGCGAAAAATTATTTAACCATGGTTCAAATTTTTTTGATTTTGTTTTCAAGAATCTCCTCATCAAGTTCATGACGAATTCACTCCAATTTTGCTTAAATAGCTGTTCCAAACTGATTTCTAAAGTTTGTTTCGTGGGTCTTCTGGATCTCGGTTGAATACATATGCTTGATCGACCAAAATTTCTTACCTACAAAATGATGTCTTTCCTGCGGACTGACTCTTGACAATTCGTCAACTGTCAATAAAACTTCTTCCCACAAATCAATGTTCATAGTCGGGACGTCAAAACTTGAAAATATACTGACCATAGAGATATAGATATCAACACCAATCAGGTACCTTTCTTCAGGTGTTGTTTCCTCAAAGTCCATGTTGATGTATTTCAACAAACGTTCGTATAAAGACAGTAGCTTCTGAAAATTTTCTTGTCCAATTATAGGTGCACAATTGAATTCAAATGCCAACATCATTTCTAAACTGCCTTGATTGATAAGCCGAGGAAGCAAAGGACCTCTTCTTTCAGGATCAAAGAAATAATTTCTGTACTTTGGAAAAGAGAAAAAATCTTGTCTCAAGTCATCGATGTCCGAGAAATCTAAAGGAAATCGGTTTGATGTTGGGCTATCTTGAAACGATGGGCCTGCGTTGTTTTGAGCTAAGTGAAGACGGTTTGAGCATTCGTAGAAATTTGATATCTCTTCTAAACTTTTGGACCAATTGTCAAAGAATCTCTTTATTAGGGCTGGTGGTATGATATCGTATCGCGTCGTTATGAAATTCTGATTTAACATGTCAACTCTTGGAGATGAGTTCTTTGAGCTACTACCACTGAGTAACTGTGTAGCTGACACACTAGAGGAAGCTTGAGACTCCCCACTGTGCTCTTCTGAAATATTTCTCAAAGTATTAGTTATAAAGTTACTGAAAACACTACGTGAAAGCTTATTAAAATGCCTAGTGCAAGAATCCATTAAAGTTTTCAATGTTTTTTCTTGAAGACTGAATGTGAAATAATTATTTCTTTGAATAGAGTTAGGTAACGGTTTTCGATCTGCACCATTGTTTGGACCATACATTAAAAAGTTTGTCATTGCAAACATGTAGCTGACTTGCGAAGCTGACAGATCGTGGCAGTAATCATTTGGAGTCAGATGGTTAACATGGACCTATTGACTTAAAACTCTGGACCCTGCTTTCTTCTTATTTTAAATAAATTTAGTAATTTTTTTTACACTTCTAATGAATTACTAAAGTTTTTTAATAAACTTAATTACTAAAGCAAATAAGGTCAAAACTTAAAATCTGATAAAACCAAGTATCGTTCTTTTTTTGAGGGTATAATTTTTATGAAAAAACCAATGGACCTATTGACTTGAAACTCTGGACCCTAATTAATAGAAAATCCTTTGACTAGAGAAAAGAGAGTAAAAAATTGTAGTGTTTATAAGTTGTGGGCAACTAAAATTTAATTTTATTATACTTATTGTGCCCTTAAGTACACAATTATTTTATCTAAGCGTTGGTTTCCACAAATCTTCATCAAATTCAAAAAGCCACACTCAAATTTGAGAAAACAACAAAAATTTACATTAGCAAAATTTATTTAAAAACAGCCGTTATACATTTACACCTATGATTCATGAACACAAGAGAGTTTTTTTCTTTTTTAGATATCTGGTAGTTATGAATTTCCACTTTTTATTTAAAAGTAATGTTTGATTAAAAGTCTTTTACTAAATAAAAGTGAGTGAACAATTTTAGTTTTGATAAACTGTAATGGTTGTTAAAATTTAGTTTGATTTCTCTTATTGCACCCCAAGTATTAAAGAGAACGCAGCAACAGTCAAATTGGATGGAGGAGTCAACAAAAACATATTTAAGATAAATTTATTTAAAAGCATTAGTTTATTTACATCTACTATAGTTATGAACACTAGATAGCTCACAAGAAAATGATTGATTTTTTTACTATTTTTATTTATCCTATTGTCATGAATTAACACTTTATATTAAAAAGTAGTTTTTGTTTTTAGTTTTCACTAATAATTGTTGCTTGATGCATATAAAATTATTGGTTATATTTGGCAGTACTGCATCCTTTGCTCACTAGCAGCAACTAGCAGACGACATATACTACTACAATTTTGCTGAATAAGAAGAAAACCGATTTTCCAAGTTTCCTGAAGTTATTTGTTAACCGATTTTTATCAAATAAGGCTCAAAAAATAGCTAAAAATATTATCTAGCGCGCTACAGAGCGTTTTTTTACATTTTCTCTTTTATTTTTTTTTAAATTGCAATCGACAAATTTTATGAAAACGCGGTTACGTCTTCACCTTAACTAATTAAAAAAAAAAATAATTTTACAGCTAAAACTCAAAAATTACCTGAAAAACAGTCCCTCAGTCTGAGTAACTCACTTGCCTTCAAATAAAAAAAAATAAATATCAGAATAATATAGTACTGGACTAATACGAACAATTGACCATTTATGAACGCATTATCAGAACTTAAAACAAAAGCATATTACGATCCCTTTTTAAAAGAGAGCTTTTGCCATCTTTCGTAAGCGTAAGATTTTTACTCGTGAGCTGATTAGTAGTAGAGAAGTCTTTAAAATATTCGAAATGTGCATGAGGTTACAACTTTCCTATGCGCGCTTGTAGCGCTCTCAGAAGGCTAGTAAAAGTAAAAAAAGCAAGCTAATATAATCAGAATTAACAAAAATAAAAGATATGAAGAGTAAGGAAAATTTTTTGGAGCTTTCCAGAAAAAATTTATGCATTTAAAACATATTTTTATCTGCAGGATTTTTAATAACATTTATTTCAAATTTACAACTGCAACGATAACGATGACTTCTCATTAATTATTTTTGAAAAAAGTTCAGATCATCGACGTAACTCAGGTCCCATACTTGGCATGCCAAATATACCGATGAATATTCTTTTAAACGTATCAAAATAATCACTCTTTGCGTCATCATCTGACAGTAATAAGTTAGGATAATCGAGACCATCTTTCGATTTTTTTTCAATTTCAGCTTTAGTTTTATGTTCCGTTAAAATTTTTCTCGCCATCCATCTTGTAAGTATTCCCACTTCCTTATAAAACTGCTTCTCTCTCGTCATTTCCCAAGTATTGTCAACGTCAAAATTAGAATCAAACAGAATGCGTTTCCAAGCTTTGCACCAGTCAACTACTTCCGTTGTATTTGAAAAAATGCAGCCCTTCCATGTTCGCATCCCAGAGATTTTCAAATACAAGTGGGTGCTGAATCGACGTCCCGAGCATTCATTCCTGTTTTTTTTAGTTTCGGATTTGTAATTTGAGTACAAGAAAGAGAAATCGTTAGCCCAACTCATTGACTTTTGAGAAAATTCAGCTTTCAGAAACACTCTCATCATGTAAATGACGAATTCAGTAAATCGTTCTTGTACATCTTTCGTCTGTACCGTTATGACATTAACCGTGGATCTCTCGGATCTCCAAGGAGAATTTTCTCTGATCCTCCAAAATTTTTTACCCCGATACCTTTGCTTCTCTTCTTCGGTCATATTCTCTAAATCAGCCTCGGTCACCTCGACTTCCTCCCATTTAGTAATGTCGAAATGTGTATGACTGTTGCATGCGAAAGTCAACTTCATCGTTTCGTAAACCTCGACCCCAGACATAAATCGTTCGAACGGGGTAGTTTCATTATGTTTCATACCAATGTGTATAAGCAGTCGTTTGAACAGGGACATCAGCTGTTGGTAATGCTCTTCTCCTATCAAGCGAACAGAGCCTGTATCAAAGGACAACATCAAGTCCATGTCTCTGAGGTTGTATCGTGGGCTCAAAAAGCCTCTGGCCCTCGGACCCTCGTAGTAATTTCCTTTTGGATTCGAGTAGCAGAAGTGGATCCTCAAGTCGTTGATGCTGGTGTAGTTCTGCGGGGTGTTCCATCTCATCTGGGCGTTTCGATCGCGCTCCATTCTTTGAAAGATTGAGAAGTTGTCTTCGTTCAAACACCTGAAGTTCGGGGATATCTGTCTATAGCTGTCTTCCCATTCGACAAAGAACCTTGATATTAAATCATTAGGTATAATATCGTACATGGTAGTTGACACGTTATGATTTGGTTCAGGGACTGTCGGATTTTCACAAAATACGTCGTCGTCACCAACAACGGAAGATTTTCTGGAACTTCCGTCACTCTGGCTGCTCTGATTGCTGGAAACATTTTTCAAAACAGTTCTCGAGTATTCGTTGAAGTACTCCCCGGAAAGCTTCCGAAATTTCAACCTGCAAATTTCTAGAACATTTCTGGTGGACTCTTCCTTCAGGTAGAACTCGTAATGTCGCCTCCTGGCCATAGCATTGGCTAAGGGCATGGGTTGCTCCTGGTTCCAGGTTGATCCAAATTTCAAATAATCTATCATCGTTTCGAAAAACCTGTTATCTGCGTCGCGAGCCCAACGCTCATGGTTGTTTAGGTCTAGGGGTCTGCTGTGTAGGTCTTCTACTATTTGGTTTATAAGATTGTCCCTGAAACCTTCGATCTCACAAGCTTCTTCGCGACTCACATACTGCCGACGCTGCTGCGTACCCGACGTGGATGCTCCTTCGTTGATCCGTCCTTGATTCATTCCTGTTGCGAGTCCAGAAAGACTCAAGATTGTAAACATAAGAGCAAAATGCATGATTGCAAAGTTGAAAGAGGCTCTTTGGAGTTTTGAGATAAATTTATACCTGAAATATTTATTATTTCCAAGATTGAAAATTAAATAATAAAAATTTTTTTTATCATCTAATGTTCGGCAATCGCTTTTTAACTTAAAAAGCAGAGAATCGAATTAATAAATAAAGAATTTACAAATGAAGATACAAGCATTTGTTCAAATTATAAAAATAATTATTAATTATTTATGAATGAGCATCAATTTTGAGCTCCCAAGAAAATGTTAAAATTACTCTTGAAATAATGAATTCAGTTGAAAACTAAAAAAATTAAATCATTGGTATGATAAAAAAAATGTTTGTACTTTTTCTTTATTTTTTTATTTTTTTTTTTACAGAAGTAAAATTTACCTTACAGATTTGAATGCATTACAGCATGGTTCACAGGTTTTAAAATGACAGAATTTAAAAAGGTTTTCAAATTTACTTTTCGTTTCTAATGTATGCGAGCCGATTAGATTCGAGCTATTTTTCTTTTGTAAACGCAGCTTTTGAAATGTACGGGGAAAAAAGTACATTTAAAAAAACTGACTGTTAAACTTTTAAATTTGAAATTATTTACAGAGCAAACATGAAGTGATCAAAGATCATTAAAAAAACCGATAATGTTATTTTGTTTAAACATTAATTTGATGACGGTAATAAAATTAATTTAATAATCATTTATGATCGACGGTAATATTGTTGAAGTGAGTAAATTCAACATACGTATACGCATAATTTTTTTGGTCTTCCGGTGTACAAAAATTTTAGCTTTTTCAAATTCCACCTTGAAACCCACAATAATGACCATGATTACCTGGTCCATGACAAAGCTCGCACAAACGAGGATGATCCGTAACACGGTTCGTAAATTTCGTCGCGCATCAATCTCAATAAAATATCAGGCGAGTATTTTACCGATCCAACAACGAGATGTAGGCTTTTCTCTCCTGCTCCTCCTCGCATAGGCGCCGCACCACCGCAGTGACAAACGAGCTGGAAATAAATTTCAATGTTTCTCGACTTAAGAGCCTCCTCCTCCTCCTTCGCTACCGCGTGACACGAACGATCTTCGAGATAAACGCTCGCTCGGCAGCTGGTTTTTCCGCTCCCAAAATTTTTAACCCCCGCTGAAAATTTATAGGCTACCTTTCTTTTTTTTTTTTTTTGTAGAGGTCTAATAAACCTGTGTTATTTGGAAAAAAAGAACAAAGTTTTGAGGACGTGAGCTGGGAACCCACGGCGGTCTTTTTTTTTTTTTTGAAAAAAATGGGTCTTTTATGGTACAATAAAATTTACAAAAGTTGAGTGACCATCCATCGTACGGGAATCACATTGATACTTGGTATCGGGATGAATGATCCTGTATCAAAAGATTTTTTATGAGTAACTGTTTTAAGTTCAAATAAGGAAATTATTGTTTTATGATATGAATTGGTATTTTAATTTGGGAAGACGGTAACGGTTTCGAATAATGAAAACAAAATTTTATTTCAAGGTAGTAAGTATCCTGGGACTCAGGTCTTTTCGGATCAGGATATAAATTAATGAAATGATTCGAATGACAGTTTGTTATTTGAATGTTTTGTAAAAAGCATTTTAGGTTTTTTAGGTTTGTAATATGTAAAAAAAAATGCTTAGTTTTTGCAGGATTTTTACTCTGGGTTATGCTTGAATACTAACAGTTATTTTCAGTGTTAATACTTCTGCCCAAATAATGAAAAATTTTTCAAATTTAAATTTGAAATCGAGATTTCTAGTATGTCTTCAGAGCAATTAGAACTTTATGAAGTAATTTACTCAAGGGACTGTGCAATTAGACATATGAAATATTGATATTGGTTTAAAAACTATACAAAGCATTTTTTTACAAAACGCAGTTTCCCAGTTTTCGAATTTATTTTAAATAAATTTAAGAAGCCGCAAATTTACGTATAAATATTTCTTAAAATCTACAATGTTAATTCCATGCTCAAAAAATAAATCTTCAAGTAAGATTTACAAGCAAAACTCGAAAATAGACTTCCCGGATCGTTGATAAGCCAATCCGGCATTTCCCCGCTTTTTTATCCATATCTTGCCGTAAGTTCAGCAAATCTTCCATCGGTCGCCTTTTTTTCGTACACACGGGAAATTCAAATAAAAAAAAAAGTAAGAAAAGGAAAAGATAGAAGAGGTGAAGGGGAGCGATTAGCCTGAGAATATTCCCGAGACGTACGCTTGAGAAAATACGTGCCTGAAATTCAACGAACCAAGTTGGACCCGTACGAGGAGTTGGACAAACGGTGGAAGGTTTATGGAGAATAAAAAGAGACGCCACGACGCGCCGGAGATAAATAGCCGGAGAAAAACTCGAACACGGGATGATTAAAATGGTGGATGTTTCGGGAATGGAGAAGAAAAGCTGGGGGTAATTAGAGAGAGGAATCGAGGATTAACTGCATCTGATAAATCTCACGAGTTTATTCTTATTTTTAGATGCGTCTACTCTTGTGATGGATTATGACTTATCCATTGATGGTTGAGAAAAAAACAATCACCCTGATTTATGATTTTTTTTGAATTTTGTTCTCAAAATTATGATCATGCTCTCTAAGTTGATGTTAAAACAAAGACTTTTTTTTTGCAATTGTATAAGTTTAATCGTGAGCTGATTGGTGGAGAAGTTTTTAAAATATTCGAAAAGTGTATTTTGATTTTTGAGGTTACAAAATTGTTGTTTTTTCCTACACGGAGAGAACAATTCACTGTGTTTTTCAGTGATCAGCAATCACAGTCAAAGCAGGTGATCGTTCAGCGTGCTGCGTTGTGCTCGGTGTCATCTTTTTATGTGAACGCGCGCCCTCTACACGGGTATTGTAGTGTTGTTCACTGGATTTTTCAGTGATCGCTTAGGGTTCACTAGATTTTACCGTGAACGCAGGCTTCGGGAGCGTGAGCGATTTTTGTTCACTGTCTTTGACCCTGAATAGTTCCCTCCGTGTATGCATACTAGCAACGCACTCAGAGGAGCTATTGATTAATTAAAGACCATAAATTTATCAAAAAGTTTTTTCAAAACTAGAAGAAAAAAAAATAATGTAATTTTCGGGTGACTTTAAAGATTTTCCGCTAGATGGCTACCAGTTTTACAACAACCGAATCATGAATCTTTTAACCATATATAGAAGGGTACAATCATTTTTTTGAAGTTTAAAATTTATTAATTAGTTTCTGTGTGCTTCTTTGAGTTGTGATAATAGTGAATGCTTGTGAATTATAAAAAAAAGGAAGTAAACAATGGTGAGTGATTAGAGTAACAGAGAAGTGATTCGTAAAAATGATTTTTTGTGAACTGGGCAAAAAAGAAAAGAACAACGGAGACTGATTTGGTACAGCAATAGTGGAGTGTCCTGTTCGGTAAAGTATTAAATGTTTTTATTTTTAAATCTCCAGTGTTTCCGGCCCCAGTTAATTAATCATCTCAAAAATTATACACAATGTTTTTGAAGATCTCTAGTAAAAACAAATTATTTGTTTAAAAACTGAGCGGCATTCCGTTTTGACTCACGTTTTGAATGGATTCGTTTTCACCTATTAATTTTTTTTTTTTTTTTTTAGTTTTTACAATTACGATGAAAACAATTTTTTGAAACACAAGACAGAAAAATTAATTCAACAAGAAAAGTAAAAAACTAAAAGTACGATGTAAGTGAATAAATTCAAAAAAGAGCGTCTTCTGCAAAAGGAGAAAGAAAAATAAAAAGGGGATGAGAGGAGATAATGTTGACTTGGAGTCCTATACGTGTACGTATACTGATAAATACAAACGCGCTACTGCCTGCCGAGCGGATGAAAACACGTGTTCCACCTGGGGAAAATAATTCTCGAGGGTGAGCTTCCTTTACTTCGATTTCGTTTTACCCCTTTTTTTCCTCCACCTCACCCTCTTACACTTTTCTACCTCCGGCTTCTTTTTTCCACGCCATTCGTAAAATTCTATTTGACGTGAGCAAGGCGTTTTTCGCCCTCTAACATACATCGAAAATCGAAGAGACAATTTGAGCTTTATTGGTCAGTTTAGCTGTCTGTAAAAATACTTTATGGCGCTAAAATCAACGGGTGATTTTTCAAGTGAGAAAATGGGTTTTATTCATAAAACAATATCCAAATATTGTTTTATGTTAAAAAAAAAAAAGAAAAAAAAATTATTTGCACAGAAATGCTTTGTTATTATGAAAAATTATTAAATGATTCTTCTGTTTGCACACTGTTGAATGTTTATTTATTTCTTCGGGAATATTATAGCTTTTTTTTTGTCAAGTACTATGATTAGATATGTTAAAGTTAAAACCCGAAATTAGTTAATTTTAGTATTTGCTAGTCAAAACTAGTTTTTACAAATGGCTTGAGTAAAAACTAGTTTTGACTGATAAATACTAGTAATTTCAATAGTTATATTAGCATATTTTTGTGAAGTTTCTTGTTTCATACGATATCTACCTCCATGCCCAATAACAATGTGTGAAGACTCGACGACATCAAAAATTTCTTCTAGAGGTAAAAAGTATTTAATTTTCTCATCACGTGTGATAAGCCGTTTAGTTTCACCGACTAGCAAAACATCAAATCGACTGACGCGTCTGTATTGGAGCGTAGTTTTATTACTCATCGACTTCGCTTCTTCAACCTCCTTAATTAAAGAATCATACGCATTTTTCTTCATTACATTCAAATGGTCACTTTTGTTTTTCCTTGATTCCTCAAGTTTTTCGAAAAACTGTTTACGGTATCTCTCACGAGAACCTTCTTCGCAAACACTCATGATGATTCTTTGACTGTGATTCTTCAGGAACTGTGAGGTTCCCGAAGAAAACATGTGTACGGTAAACACAACGAAACTATGAGCCTGTGGCTCCATCTGATTACAAAAATAGGAACTTTCATATTCATTTAATATTCATTTAAGTAAATACTAGTTTTAACTAGCTCATAAAATCAATTAGTTAAAACTAGTATTTACTAGTCAAAACTAGTTTTTACTCAAGACATTTGTAAAAACTAGTTTTGACTAGTAAATACTAGAATTAACTGATTTCGGGTTTTAACTGTAACAGATATAACAAGTAGACACAAACCATAAAATCATTGGGTTAACTGAATCTGTCTATGTTCATTTATAATCCTATGGTACATTTTAAGATAGCTTCAATTAATAGTTTCTTACTTATATTTTTTGACTTATTGAAAATATTTTGTTATTTTTGATACAACTTAAGAATGATAATTATTAAAGTTTATTCAATATGTGGCATGAAAGCTGTATAAAAATTTCAGTTTTCTAGTAACTTTTTAAAATCTTGTCAAAATCGTAAATCTTTTTATAAATTTTAAAAGTCTTATAATATTATACGAAGCTCTCTTTTATTTCTTATAAATTTTAACAAATTTTTTCCTGCAAAATTTATTTTACATAAAAATCCGGAGATCTCATCCACGGTTGACTAGAGAAAAAATTTGTTAAAATGGTATCGATTGTGAACTATATATCGCTGGCACGCGAAGACCAAAGTAGCGAATCGATTTTGTTCGTGTGTGTGTGTGTAAGTACGGGGATGGCTGCCTTTTTTTGAGAGGGTTTCGCGCTCGACCAGAGTTGGATAACACTTTTCCGGAAACTATTAGAGCACGCGAGGCTTTGTTTTAGTAGAGCTTTTACGCTTTGAATCGTGTTTACGTGACTGACTTCAAGTTTTCATAACTTTTCGAGGATATGATTTACCCCCCCCCCCTGCCTCCTTTTTTTTTTCTTCTTCCGATTGTCAAATCTCATACAATTTTTAATTATCTGTGCTTTATGAGTTTTCATAAATAATGTTTCAATTCATTTTTTTAACTGAAAAAAAAAACACCGGCTGTTAAGTACAAAAATTATGAGTTTTGTCGATTATTTGATGCTTATAGCTTGAAAGAGTTAATTTTATAATAATAAAGATTCTCATTTTTTTTTATAGAATTTCACACAGAAATTTTTTTTATTTTATTTAAACAAAGTATTTATTCGAAAATCGAGGACATTCGATCATCGTTCATTATTATACAAAGGGATAAAATATTTATTCCCAATATGTATTTAGAAAGTATTTTGAGAGATATTTTATTTTGAGGTTGGGTAAGTTTTAGATCGAAGAATGGAGCTTGACTTCAGCTATTGGTAAATTTTTAATTTACGAAGTTCAAACTATGGGCTCTATGTAAAGGATTCAGTATAAATTTTTAACTCTAGGATTATGAAGGGTTTCATTTAACAAATTCAATACTTTGATCTGCATTTTTGAACGAGATTTTGAATGAATATTGAAAACAGTAAAACATCTCGATTAATCTGTTAATATTCCAATACCGAAGTATCAAAATAATCGAATTCCATTCTCACTTTAGCGATCCTTTATCAAAAGAAAATCAATATCCTTGAGTAACCAATAAAAAGATACAATAATTATAAGGACGACCGTGAAAGGGGGGTAATAGTCGTGCCTCGTGAATTAAGGATTACGCATCCCGCCTCGGTAATAATTTCATCGCGCGAGTTTTATTTTTACCTCCTCGCTCTTATTCTTACGTTTTTCCCGATAATCCGGGGCTCTCTTTAAACTCTGGTTTCATCTCCCACTCGTTCATACAACTCTTCTGTCGCTCCCTCTTTTTAGCTCCGGTACGGTCTCGAGCTTAGTTTTAATTAACAACCGCGACCGTCGTAGCTAGCCGGGCGATTAGGGTCGTGCCCGGGCTTATTTCGGAATTAAGACTCGACAGATCCCCCGTACCGTAGGAGATAACGCGTTTCTCTCTCTTTTTTTGTAACGTCTTTTACGTTATGGTAATGGCTAATCGATATAGATATGACACTCGTGGCTTTTAAAGGTCCGGACGAAGAAATTAGAAGCGAAGATTTTTCGGACGGCTAATGAGATTAAACGGTTATCGGGAAGTTGAGCTTTATCATTAAAACGTCAACTATGAATTTTTTTACCGTAACGTTTAGATTCAGAGATAGAGTTGTAAATAATTGAATGACATGAATCGTCACCAGAGCAGATTTTGTATCAATGTCAATTCAAACAAATTCAAATTTATTGGGAAAAGAATAAGCTCGTAAATCGTAAAGCTCGATAGCGAGTTTAGTACACCGCTATTTTAGCGTTGTAATCTTGATTGGTTAATACTTTGAAACATTTTAAATTCTTACCTGTACAAGTTATTTTATCTTCGATATATTGCTGATTATTTAAACGTGTACCGATGCGAGCTCCAATTATAGACGTGACGGAAACGTCCAAATAATTCAGTAAGTCTTCTAAAAGCATATTTATCACCTTAGCAAATTGAGAAACCTGGTTAAAAATTCATTACTCGTTTAAAAATAAGTTAAAATTTTTTTATTGACAGTATCGATCCCCCACCAGGAATGTTTTATTCAGACCCCCCAACCGCTTTTTTTAATCTCGTCAAACTGTATCGAGAAAAAATCCATTTAATTGGATTTATTTTTACAAACCGAGCTGAATGACAGGTGAATTAAAAAAAAAAAAAAAAAAAAGGGCAGCTTCACTTTCCCACCTTCGCTATTTTAATGAGCTTTTGTACTACCTGGGCACAATGAAAGGGTCAAAACCAATTTGCAGAATCATCTTTTTACAATTACAAGCGCCATTCACAGCGTACCAATGGGCGTTAATTATTATTACGAGGGGCACAATGCCCCCCCGTAATTGCACTTATTTGATCGGTAAAAATTATTTTTCATCCCCTCCAGCAACCACAATTAACAACTTTTGGTCGGGCGGGAGATTGAGACACGAATCTGTTCCGGGACGTCGGGACGATGATAATCTCCGGGCACGCCCCTGGTGGTCCGTGACGGAAGCGGTATCAGTCGGTTCTTGCGCCTACTCTCGATTGGCCCGAGATCGATCCCACCCTCATTTCAATGGATCTTCTTATTTTTTTTTATCTCTCTCTCTTTCTCTCTTTTGCTTTCGACCTCCTTTCCGAGCAGCGAAAATTAAGGGGGACGCGCGTTTGTTCTTGGGATTGAGAGATGAAGTTCCTTCTCTTTTGAGATTTGATGAGAAATCGATTTTTACCGGCCAAGGTGCAGCTAAGATTGAGAGGTAAAATTCTCATGCTTTTTGAGATCCGGGATGATGGCTTTATGGGGCTGGTGGTGCGAATATAAAAATGATTGTTTTATGGCTTTGACTACTTTTTTAATTACGAGGTTGAGTTTTAAGAAAACGCGAACCTTTCAAGGGAATTATTGGATCGGAAAGGAGGTAAATTTTTAACTATCTCGGTTTATACATAAGAAAGGTCTCATTTCTAATTAATTATTGCTAGCCTTTGTTTTTGCAAAGAAATCTTTTTTTCTTACGTTGTAAGAAAATTGGGAATCATATTTTTAATTGAATTGTATTTCAAAATGAACTTATATCTAGTTTTTTATGTAACTCACAGAATTATCGAAGACAGCACTCAAAGGCTAAAAACTTTTTTAGGATAAACTGTAACAACATTAATATTTTTTAAGAAGGAGGAAAATAGAATCTTTCTCCATCACAAGAATAATTATAGCATTAATCTTTCAAGAAATAAAAAAATTTTTTTTCACATAGATGATTGAAAAAACTAATGAAATAGATATTTGTAGGAAGAATTAAAGTTCATTTCCTTCCATTTTAAAAAACTAAATAGTGATCTTTATGAATGCAAATCTCCATAAAAAATTAACAAAAAATAAAAAATTCCTTTTGTATCAAATACCCATTATTCGACTAATAAGATCCCAATCGGTTTAATTAATGTCCTCGTTAATAATACCGGTAGCCGTTTAATTTGATCACGCTGATAATTTCATTAGAATCCGCGTGCACAGGATAGCCCAGGCATATTAAAATACTCCCGCATTATCAAGGGGAAATTTCTCATCAAAGTTGTTGTTCGCGGGCCCCATACATACAGCAGAATTTCAAAAGGGAGAAGTAGTCCTCTCACTCTGATTTCAAAGTAAAATTCTCCGGTGCTGGAGCAAACTTCCGTCAAGTAGACAAGCCAAAACATTGCGTGCGCACAGTTTTGCTAATTCCCGGGGCTACTTTACCCTGAAACTCCCTAATAGTTTGTAATTGAATTTCGGTCTGAATAAAACATGAAAGCCCGATTAAAATTTCAAATTGGGCGGTAATTTTTGTAACCCCGATGAATTTTCATGAAAAATGATATTCATCCGTGCGCCCACCTAATCGAGAGAGACAAATTTATCGCTCGGATAACCCAAACATCCATCCCCCGATTTATACCCCGAAGGCGAGATACAAATTACGGAATATCGTCAGAAAAGTCACTTAAGGAATATATATATATATATATCTCGATATATATATATATTTTAGTTAAATGATACAATAAGCCGACGATTCGGGGTTATTTGGGAGGGAAATGTGTACGGGTGATAAGTCATCGCAATCACGCGCTTGGAGTGCAATTCCTTATAATATTACGGGAGGTGGGGAGTGTAAGCTTTCAGGAACGGGAGATTTCCAGTGCTGATTCGGGATTTGGATGAACGCGGTTTACTATACCTATTCCGGTAGATTAAATTTTAGCCGTTTGAGAGTAACTCGTATATTCCCGATAAACGTGTTTATTTCAAATATTGTGTACTATATGGATATTTTTTTTTTTAATTGCAAGTGTATGATCGATGTAAAGTCTGTTGTTATTGAAAATCCTGTTTTTAAAACAAAACGAAAAAAATTATAGTTGTTGGATATAGCAGACAGTTTTCATAATTACGTTATGGTACCGTAAAATTGAATGTAACGAGTTTTTACAATTAAATAAATAATTATTGATTAAACTGCAATTAAATAAATAATTGTTGAACTTATATAGAAAAAAATATTAAACTTATGTATTAAAAAACTAATTACAATGTTTTAACCTTGATGTAATTAAATATTTTCAATCTTTACTTATGTACACGCGCACTTACTTATTCACGTACTTTGAACCTAAAAACAGGTGATCCTCTTCAACAGTCCAAGTAATTTTTTATCAAAGTTAAAAACTCAAGAAAGAAAAAAAAAAAAAAAGAAGTAGCTCCCAGAACTCTTGATTCGTCAGTTGGTTGAACGACCTGGGGTCGGTATAGAGTCTATAGCATCCCATGCAACTTTTAACTCCCATGTTACGGTCATAGAACCCTCGGTCGACACAAACGTGTAGGGCAGTCAGTTCTACGGCCTGGGCGTTATTATTATCATCGTCATCGATCTCGTGTAAATCCCTCAAATGGAATATTATACCCCTGGCAAATCCGATTCGTTTGGATGTGCGGCGTACACGTCGATATGGAAAATTCAGAATTGACGGTATTCGCGGTGCCTTTCTTTCACTATTTAATGACGATTGCTTTAGTTCTGGAACTGGTGTAAATTTGCTACGCACCGTTTAGGCTAATGGAAAGGTATTTTGCTTTGATTGAACTAATTTTGATTATTTAAAAATTTTCTCTTTCATTTGAGAAATAAGTATCTTAGTGAACATGTTTTATATGTTTTTGGAAAAAATACAATTTAATTATCATTAGCGTGATTCAATAAAAAATTCTTTTTATAAAGTATTATTAAATTAAGTGAGGATTATTACTCTATAAGTTTATTTAAATTTTCTTTAAATATTATTTAGTCACCTTAATGGGTTTTAATAATCTTTGTTAAGTTAAAGCTATAATAATTCAATTTAATTGCAAAAATTTTTTTAAATTATTACTTATATTTTTAAATAACTTAATGTTTAATTAATTTCTGAATTTGTTATTTATTGATCCGTTAAATTTATGCGGTACTGTGATAATGAACAATATTTTTTAATTACCATGCTGAAAATCATCAGTAACTACATTAATTTAGTCCTCAGTTTAATAGTTATATAATTAAATATAAAAATAATATTGACAACCGTAATCCAAGTATGATATCTTCATCACGAGTAAATAATAATAACTATTAATAAAACTTACGAACAGTAGTAGCTGCAAATATTTCAGACCACTCACCTGAAAAAAAAAAAAATTTCAAAAAATTAATTATTAACTTCCAATTGGATAATCAATATCAGTTAAGCATGCAAACAACTCTAGCGTATTCCACATCTTTTTTTTTCGCGCAAAACAAAACACGAGTGAAGAAACGGTTTCGAGAGCGCAGGTTATCGATTCGCAGGGAGATACGGCCCGGAAGGGGAGGGAGGGGAGTATGTCGCTGTACGAAAAAAAAAAAAAAAAAAAAAAAAAACTCGAAATGATCTTGATGGGGTATTAAGTGTCTGCAGGGTCCGCGGCTGATGAAGAATAGCTTCTGATGGACGTGAAACGCGATATTCCATTGATTGATTCGCGGAGTGCTTTGGGTATGCAACCGATATTCCCTGTTTCATTTATCATTCCGGGAGTGAAATATTTTACTAAATCTCTCGTGCGCCCCACCCCCCGGCTTTGCGACCTTGTATTTATTTTCCGATTCACTCATTTTAATTTGCTTTCGATTAATTTTGAGTTAAACTTCAATTTTACGGCGGAATCGGATGTTGAAAAATCAATGATAGCTCTTTACAACGGTTTTTCTTGAAATAATGCTTCGATTAACGCTGAAATATTTTCAATTATTTTGGGTTTGAAAAAGTTGAATGAAAAAAATACTTCTTGAAAAATTGATTTTCAGCTGGGAAACGAAAAATTTTAAATACTGGTACTTAAAATAAGGACATTGCACTCAAAATTAAAGCCAGCATTTATGCTTACTTTATTTATAGTAACTTATGTTGGGTTTTTTAGAATATGAAAGAATATTATGACATGCTCTTGTTGGGTAAAGTAGTTTTTTTCGGCTAGTATTATATTTATAATATTTAAAAAGCACATTTTTGTAGAATTTATAAAACCACAAAAATTTACAGACAACGAGAATTAAAAAAACTAGAACGTTCGCCCAAATTGACTATGTAATTCAGGATTGAATTTGTTGAGAAAAAATTCTGAATTGAATAAACCTCCGGCGAACTTAAAAAATGGAGCAGCGGGGATAAAACGGGAAAAAAAAAAAAAAAAAAACAAGGAAACGGGGCCGAATCGAGATGTAAAATTACGAAACAAGGGTAAAAATTGTCAGGACTGAATATTGGCTCGAGCCAAGGAGAAGCAGCGAGACATTAGGGAAATCTTGCCGGATGAGTTGGCTCGGATTTCAAATATTTTTCATCCCTCGAGCGTTTCCTCTTACCCTTTTTTTTTCATTCTTTATCATTTTACTTCGGCCCCAAAAGATCAAACGAATTCTTTTTTTTTTCAAACTCTGTCATGAAAATATACAGTTTTTGAAAATTGTGTAACTACCTTCTTAAAGTGGAACTGATGAATAAATTAGTTTTTGAATTGAAATCTTTGTATTTTGAGCAGGGAATTAAAATTTAATTCATTCAAATCAATGAGATTTAAAATTATTCAAAGAATCGATGGTACTTTTTTACTAATCGTATCAAATTTAATTATTCATCAATAAGCTGAAAGATGTTAGCAGTTTTTATTCAAATATTTTGATTTCGTATGATGAGAATAATAAATTCAAATTCGTCTGATAACATATTCATTATCACTTATTCTTCCAAGTTTTGAATTTTTAACTACTTTCAAATCGATGAAATCCTAATGAAATATTAAAAATAAATTATTATTCATGCATAATAATTCACCCGCATGGTGTATTTAAGAACCGTCCGGAGGATTTTCGACACCTGCGCTGAAACCCGAGTACCCGTGTTTCTACAGTTACTCTTCCCCCTTTTTTTTTCTTGAATTTTAAACGTGATCCCCGAAGAAGAGCTTCTTATTACTTCCAGGGGGCCTGAAACTATGGGCTTCTTCCTCCCTGGTTTATCGTGACAATCGATGTTATTACGTATTTCGCTATTCTCTTTTACAGGGGTTTGGAAAAAAATAAATAAAGGCGGGGTTGCACGAGTCTCGATTTATTGCAAATTCTCATGGGGTTTTAATTGGATTTCGTTCTTGCGGAATTGAAGTTTTGGACAATTGTTGCCAACTTTACCAAATTTAATTCGTCGAGTTTTGTAATTTATTTACGGTACATTTGTTTTCGCTGGGCTTTAAACAAATGATTGTTTACCCGATTAATCGCGCACGACCTGCATAAATTCACTTTGTTGTTTCATCGACTGTTTATTCTTGAAAATCAAAACCAACTTTGTGATTTCGTAAAACAAGTTATGGTAATCCGAGGCATCCAAGTACTTGCGCTACTTTTTATCGCACGCCTCCGAGCTAGAAACAAACGCACTGCAGGTACGCGGGATGAAAATAAAAGTCACGGTAAGAGAGCTGAAAAGATAGAGCGGAAAAAGGGCGGAAAAAGTTTACCGGATTTTGAAAGGAGATGAAAACGCTCGAGTGCATGCCGTTCCTCTACACTTGTGAGATATAACACGTTAATGCACCTACTATTTTATTTCTTTATTTACTTGCGAAGTACCCTGCGAGAAATTTCCGCCAGAATATTGCCAGACAGTGGGCAGATTTAGCGAAATTGGGCAGAAATTTAGTAGGGTTAATCGCCAGATTCTTGACAGAAGGCCAATGCTTTACGCATAGGGATTCTGGCGAGCTATGTGACACACGTGTGGCATACGTGTACGTACAATGGACTTGAACAAATTTTTTTTCTTTTGCTAAATATTGTAACACCTATAGAGTCAGGGCGGAGACCTAGTGCATAGGATAGCGATTACAACCTGGACATGATTTTCCCAGGAAGTTTTGACCTCGGAGGGGCCAGGGCGGATACCTGGTGCACCTGGTAATACTGACGCCTTGGAGATGATTTCCCCAGGAAGTTTGGACTCCGGAGGGGTCAGGCTGAACACCTGGTGCACCTGGTGATACTTACGCCTTGGAGATGATTTCCTCAGGAAGTTTGGACTCCGGAGGGGTTAGGGCGTACACCCGGTGCACCTGGTATTAATTACGCCTTGGAGATGATTTCCCCAGGAAGTAAGGACTCCGGGGGGGTCAGGGCGGACACCTGGTGCACCTGGTGATACTTACGCCTTGGAGATGATTTTCTCAGAAAGTTTTGATCCCAGTGGGTTCACATCATCAAGTTTACTATTAGGATAGCATCTTCAGAGTGTGGTTATTAACGGGTACACCAAGTATTTTCCCTGGCCCATCCAGGGTCAAAATTTATTGATAAAATCATCTCCAAGGCGTAAGTATCACCAGGTGCACCAGGTGTCCGCCCTGACCCCTCCGGAGTCGAAACTTCCTGGGAAAATCATCTCCAAGGCGTAAATATCACCAGGTGCACCAGGTGTTCAGCCTGACCCCTCCGGAGTCCAAACTTCCTGGGGAAATCATCTCCAAGGCCTCAGTATAACCAGGTGCACTAGGTATCCGCCCTGGCCCCTCCGAGGTCCAAACTTCCTGAGGAAATCATCTCCAAGGCGTAAGTATCACCAGGTGCACCAGGTATCCGCCCTGGCCTCTCCGGAGTCAAAACTTCCTGGGGAAATCATCTCCAGGTTGTAATCGCTATCCTATGCGCTAGGTCACTGCCCTGACTCCATAATATTTAGCAAAAGAAAAAAAATTTGTTCAAGTCCATTGTACGTGTGGCTATACAGCAGGGAGAGGTTAGGATTTTCAAACAGCAAGCATGATTCATCGATTAAAATTATATTTCTATAAAATTATTTGATTATTTTTTATCAATTTTGTAACATCGGAGCTGCATGCTGCTGCTCCGATTTGTAAACTAACCTCCCATCAACGCATCTATAGGTACATATACATATATGTATATATATATATATACATATACATAAAATAATAAGCTTGACAGAATTTTCTGCCCACTATCTGGCGGGCACCCCAGACGTTCTGTTGAAACTTCTAGCAGGGGTAGCATGATTAATATTTTGTTTAAATAAAATAAAATAATATTTAGTGACTTTGAAGTGCATTTTGAAAATTATTATAATGTACATAAGCTATAAATTTATGATTCTCCATACAATCTCTCTAAATCTGGAAGAGTGATTTTTTCACTCTAGTTGTGGAGTGATTGGCTGAATCACTCTTATTAGAGTTATACTTTGTTTAAAATGACACTTTATAGAGTGATTTAAATCACTCTTCAGCAAAGAGTGATTAAATGACTCGATTTTGATGAGTGATTATGTTCACGAGGTTTGAAATCACTCTTACAAACAGTGATAACTTTGTAATAACATAACCAAAAATTATAAGTATCACTTGGTAACCTTTATGCATAGATAATTAAAAACAAAATATTGATTGCATAACTCTGATACCAATAAAAAAAATTAATAATAATAAACGCTTATTCTTATTTATAAAATTATTGTTTCATAATATATCGAGACCAAGATATAAATTCAAATTTAAAGTCAAAATAATTTTTTTTTCTTTCTATAAACATTTCAGTCAAGCTTAAAATAATTATTAAAAAAAAAATTTTATTTATCAATCGCATTTTGATATTATAAAATCGTATTCAAATAAAAATTAAGATACTTATATCCCAAAAAAATGATTATTCAAATTTAACAAATAACCTTAATAAGTTTAAAAAAATTAAATTTTAAACCTTTCTAAGGATTGCAACGAGGTTTTCAATTTATGTACACGCTAAAACACGTTATTGACAATTGAAAACGGTAGCTGAGTGGTTATAGTGAGGCGTTCCAGACAATTCTAATGACGAGGCAACCTAAGGATCAAGGTTGTTCAAGTCTTGGTCACAATCTTTTTTTTTTTTTTTCATTAGTATTATAGTTAAAATTAACACTTGCAATAATAAAAATTCAGAAATTTTTTAAAAATTATTAATATAAACAATAATTTTGCCTATTTCTAATCACTCTTCGAAAAGTGAAAAATCACTCTTATTAGGGTGACAGAAATCACTCTTTGAAAAAGTCATTTATCACTCAAGTACTACTGGCTCACTTTTTTCTAGATGAAAGAGTGAAAAATGACTCCATAGGAGTGATTTTTCACTCATCCAGATTTAGAGAGATTAGATCCTTGTAAGAAATGAGAATTAGCATATCCATCTAATGGACATTAATATAGACTCAATCTAGTATTTTTCTAGTTACTAGCAAAATACTAGATTGAGTCTGTAAAATGGCCAATAAATAACTATTAAGTGGATAACCTGATTCACATTTCTAACAGGCATAAACTCTAAAAATGGACGCTGCGATTACATACATCAAACATACCATTTTGTTTATAAAAACTATCCTTAAATTTTTCACCCCATTATGGAATGTTAAAACTTCAAGGTGGTTCAACTGTTTTTTAATAGACATAAAACTGAATTGTTATTGACAGGTCAAAGTTTTTTCATGTTCCAGACATAATTATTAATCTACAGAAGAAAATTTCAAAAGTTCAAGGGCTCATTTTGCAAAAAAACCTCATTTTTTTTTTTTTTAAATATTGATACAGCTTAATTGCTCAAAAATTAATAAAAATTATCGAAAACTCGTTAGCGACCTGTAATTATCAAATTGTAATTAACAGCGGCGGCGCGACGGTGCTTATATACTGTGTAACAAAACAAATTTGACCCGGGCTAATTTGACTTTGGCTTATTTGGTAAGCGCATATACCTGCTAATTATTATTGGAGTAAAAGCACTGCGTGTGAAATTAATCTACATCAAAGTTAGTTGACATTTGCTTGAATTAGAAATATCAATTAGTTTACTCGTGTTACGAATAATATTCCGAGCTCATTTTATAAATCAATTTAGCAAAAAAAAAGAAGAAGTTTTCATGAAAATTCATGTAAATAAAATTTGTTTGAAAGAAGCGTCAGAGCGACTCGGTCGACGCTTCTGCTTTTAAAGCAGCGCCAATTTGAATTTTTAAAACTTGCTTCACTTTTACTCCTACACAAAGTAGAATCATCTTTTTCGATGTTAAAACATCTGAATTTCAACAACCTTAATGCGAAAAAAAAATAGTTGGCCGAAAAAAAAAGGGGGCGACCGCAAGTAGGGATTGTTGAAAAATGCATTCAGCCGAGGCATAAAACACCCGAACTTCGACTCGGGGAGATTGAAAGTGCCAGTCATTTTCGAAAAAGTTCCCGCCTCTTTTCTTGATTTACACCGAATTCTTTCATTAAACGGCTACTAATGCACTTGAAATGAGACCGAAGACGCCGAAATGTTTAATGAGACAGTTCGAAACAATCCCCCGGGCTCATAATTTACTGCTCCCCCGAAATGAATACTTTTAGCACTTTGAAGAGGAGTTAGAGAGTTAAAAACCTCCTCCTAAGCTCTGCGATTCTTAATGAAAAAAATAAAATTAATTTTTCCGCTGAAAAGCCGGTAAAATGAGTTATCATGAATGGATGTACGCACAAAAGCCCGGGGGGGGGGCGGGGATTTGAATAAGACATTCGTAAAATTTCGAATTCATTTTTTTTACAAAGCTGAAATTTAGCAAGGACCCGCGGTAAAGGAGAAACCGAGGTAGAAACGAATCCGAGGAAAGGTAACACAATGAATTCTCGGTCTGGCCGCGGTCCAAGTATCTCCTCGGAGCAGCCGAAAGATAACAAGATAACGATTACTTTCAGATTTGGAGTGTCCTCTTGCATCTATAATGAGCCGGTTTCTACGCTTTTGACATTAATTTGACGGGACTCGACGACGACGACAATTAGCGTTATCGCTTACCGGAAGAAACGTTATACGTTGTGTCGTTTGCACTGCTAATTAAGTTTTATGAATAAACAAATATGATATTGAGACTTCTAATTTTTTTTTTTTTTCGTCGTGTGACTCCTATGTGAGTCAAGAGTATTAGGTCCAAACAAATAGTAAATATAGACTGCACTTGAGTTTCGTCTCGTCTTACCATAAGGGCACGTATGACCCGTATGAAAATACACTGTAAAAACAATTAACTGTTGTATTAATTTAGAATCTTACTTTCTATTGAATTTTGAAACCCACCAGACATAGTCTTAGTTTCAAATTCTAATTCTAATAATTATAAAAAATAAGATGATTTCAGTTTATTGATAAATAATTTTCAACTGTTCGACTTTTAAAATATATAATATAGCCTGGAAAGTAGTTCAATGAGTGCCTACCATTAAAAATTAATTTTTTACGAAGCATAAAAAATATATAAAAAAGTTTTTGATTTAATAACAGTCTTGGTTAATAAAATTAATAAATTGTAATTAAATTTCAAGCTTGTCATGAAACTAACTTATTTTATTTTATTTTATTTTATTTTTTGTGTTAATGCGAGTGTTAATGATAACTGCAGAACTGAGAAACTATTCATCTTTGCTGAACTTCTGGGGCTCGGAGAATCGAAACCATCTCCTCGCTGACAACACTTGACCAGTAGTCAAGCGCATTGACCACTACACTATACGAATGTATACATAGAGTACTTGAAAATGAATTTTTCTTAACTAATTTCGCGTAATTTATAGTAAAACGACGATAATTTGCAGTTTCCAAAATTTGGGATAATTAAAATAAACTTAGTCCATATAGCTATTATAAAAATTTTGAATCATTGTCGTGGAAATGGATTTTTAATCGTTTAGTAATCAAAAATTTAGTTTGATGCAGGCTGTCCTTTAGGTAATTCGTAGTAGTTTGCATTATTACAAAAAAGATGCAGTATTTAATGTTCACTCCAACATTATACATTAAAAGTTTGACTATTTGTCCCAGTTTCTGATGTAAAAACAATTAAAAAATATGTTTTACAAAAAAACAATAGAGTTTGTGATCATCAAAAAAATTTACACCGGCCAGTATAGAAAATCCCATGTCAGGATCAAAATTATAAAAGCTTTAATTGGAGGAAACTGGATTCATTGATCGCAACATTATTACAGCGTGTTTATCGGTCTTCAGCACTTTGAAAAACCATATCCAGCTCTAACAAATCGCGGAATAAAAAAGCTCCGGCAGAAACAAAAAGCTCCCAGGAAATATCGTAGCTCGGGGGCCTGCGCAGAGTCATTCGAGGCGTTTGAGGTCGCTGGCATGATTTACGCCTCGCGCGCCGCCAGGAATAATGCATCATCATCGAACTTTGGCCGGCGGTTAGCACGTGTGAGTCGTAAAAGTAAAAAAAAAAAAAAAAAAAAATGGCCGGGAGTAGGTAAACAAAAACGTACGTTCTTAATGCGCGGGATTGGCCTATAAATAACCCAGTTTTTCAAAATTGCCGCATTTTTTTTCCCCAAGTTTTCTGGCTACCGAGTCACAGTCGATTACCACGCCGGATTAATGGACGCGGCTGGGGGTCGAATTTATCGGTAAACTTTGTTCTTTGTCATCGGAAATTTCGAGTACACTGTGTGTGGGGGTGTAAGAATCTTGGAAAAAAAAAATTTTTTTCGCAAAGTTATTATGGAGAAGCCCCTGTCTGTCTCGGAGCTTTTAACTTTCTCCCAAGTTTTCATGAATACATAAGGCGGGACCAAGTTTTGAAGTAAACTGCCACAGAGTCTTCAAAGTACATCGCCTTTTCTCTCGCAGCTCGCACATAAATTTATCTACTTATAAAACAAAGCACAACTTTTTCCTCAGAGGCGAGCAGCTAGCCTTGGTTTATTAGCTTTATCTCGTCTCTTCGGAAGAGAGATGCGTTCGAGGTATACAAGGCGCATTGATTAAATATTATAAATTTTCAATGACCCGAAAAGTGGGGATAATTGAAACATTTCCATCCGAAGTTTTGAGAAGTAGCAGCTGCTCGGGCGTCAATCACGTCCGAAGAATTTTAATCTTCGATCTGCACCGAGCAGTCAAGCTGATCAGGTCGGATTTATTGGACCGTGAATGTGTACAAAACTCGGGATTGATTGTTATGTATCGTATCCTTAAGCCGATCAATGAAGGCTTAAATCTGAGATGAAAAAAGTCCCGCGCGGGATTATCCGGCATAATTTTAGCTGTTTTGAGTACGGAAAACATCTAATCGAATCAGATTACGCGGGTATTGTGAAGTTTGCGATTCCAAGCATTGAAAAAGCTTAAAAAGATCTGGTCTTTTGGTACTTCCTGGTTTACTAATTTAAGAATATTTAGTAAAAAAACCGTAGCTTTAAATATTTTTCTTATTTTGCAAGCTCAAAACTTTAAATAAGTGCAATTTGACAGTCTTTCTTAGAACAAATTCTTATTTTATTTAAACTAATGACAAATTGAAACTTTTAGTAATACCAAACACTCAGTTTATTTATTGAACGTACTTTTCTCAATCCTTTCGTTTCTGACTAGACGTTTTTATGACTTAAAAAAATTTTCAAATATTTTTTCTGTATTGATATTTTTATATGAGGCAAACATTATTATTAAATTTATAAACGAGTCAAAAATGTACTTGGAATATAATTTGCGAATTGTAATCTTTGATTTTTACATTTATGAGGTTTACAGAACCATGTTAGAAAAATGTGGATCTACTTAGATTACTTTATTCTGATCTTATTTACATGTACCTCATACCTTTTGCTGATTTTATTACAACTCTGATATTTTAAAGAGTTTTTCAAACAATTTCAACTTTGAGATCCAAGCAATTTAAAAAATGATGATCTCAAAATTCGAGTCCTTTTTCCTATAGGCGCGCGCATAATGATTAAAGCTGGAGTAGTCGCACATATGCAAACAGGAATCAATCCCTTTCGGCTCCAGCCTCTTCCCAAAGCCGGGAGTCATACATCCTGGGCGGAAGTCGGCCTAGGATTAGCACGGAATTTTGCGCGAATCCTACCGAGCGGAAGGATTGCTTCTTGTTAGAGTGAATTTGAAGGGATTCGCAGCTTTTTGATTCGGAGGTTATTCAATTTTCAAAAGTCATCTTGCGCAGACTGAGTTTTGCGAAAATAATCTCGGGTCAAATGCGATTCTACAGTTTTAGTTTGTGCAGTCTCTCTGTTAATTTGTTGAAACTGAAATTTTCTTTATTAATGGTTTAGTTTGTTTGAAGTTGGCTATTTTAAAAAATAAAATGAAAAGTTAGAGCGTTATTTAATTATTATAATTAAATAAATATTACGAATATTAAAAATGCGCTGTGGATATTTTTAAAAAAATATACAAATAATAATCTCTGTTTAGAAGTTGTAGAACAATAACAACAAAAAAGAAAATTTTAACGTAAATTAAACTTTTTATCAACAAAAAGTCAAAGAAGTTTTCAAAGAATGACATTTTTAAAATAAGTCAAAAAAAAAAAAAAAAAAAAAAATTATCAACACAAAAAAAGACAATTTTACCCTGGGGACAAATTGCCTGCTTTTTTCTTCTTTGATAAAAATAAAGATTTTGATGAAAAGCATCACAGATGCCTTTTTTTAAATATAGATCTTGATTTCAGACGTTCAGTTGAACTTTCTGATATGAAGTAACATCAACGGCACAGCTTAATATTTAAACAAGATAATTATATGTTCTACTATATCTTAGTAATCGTGATGTTTATCTGATGTATCGTAAATTATAAATTATGCATTATACTTATTTAAGAACATTCTTAAGTTATATATAATCATTCCTAAAAATACAATAATTTGTTTCGACACCTGAACAAGAGAGTAATACCCTTGAAACGCTGTGTAATAAAATAATTTAACAAACAACATTTTGTTATTATTCTGCCTGTATCATCAATACTCAGTCGCACTATCTATTAATGAACAAGATAATATTGACCGCGCGTGAAAAATTGAAAACCGTTTAACCAAATAAACGTCAAAAGTTTGCTCTTGTCATTAAAATTTCACGCGATTACTCATAGAACACAGGATTAATGCTCGAAAACCCAAAAAAGATGGACAAAAAAAAGGGGAGCATGGCAACTCGATTATGACCGAAAACAAACAAGGTCCGTATACGTAAGCCGTGAAATCGCATGCAAGAACAACCAAAATCGATTAAATGTAACCAGATAGAGTAATTAACCGATACAACCGACGAGTTGTGCTGCTTTGATACCGCAACGACAGATCGATAAATGCTCGTTCGGGCTTGGATCTGTTGCGCCTGAAACCAAAGGCTCGACCAAAGGCCCGTTTACGCTCGAGGCTTTGTAATGCGTCGTAATGCACAAATTTTTGTTCGACTTCGAGAACTCGAACGAATCAATTAAATTCGAATTCCGAATTATGTATTTTTAAACTCGGGTTAGGGGTTTGATCGTTAAAAAAGTTTTCAAATAAAATTTGTTTCCCTAACGAAAAGTTTTTTTTTTCAATTGAATTCACGGTTCGTAATTATATCTGTAACGACCTTTTTTTCAAACCGCAGACGAAGTTGTTCCAAAATTCCAAGAAACGAGCTATAATTAAACGCTTCACGAATTCGAGTACATCGATGATAAGTAAATTGATTAGAGTAAAGTGTTCTCGAGGGGGCACGTGCGCCTATATCGATTACAGGATATAACGAGGATATTAGGAGTGTCCTCTTTGAGTGCCACCACCATCATCATCATCATCGACTCGGCTGGTTTATTAAAATTCACCGGGAGCTTTTTTAACGAGCCATTAGCATGAAAAAGGGAAAAATTTATATTTCGTATGCGTGAAAAGCGTGGAGTGCTTGCTTTCAAAGAGAAAATAATATAAAAAATTTAAGCGTCGATATTGAAATGATCGACTATGAAAATTATATTTAAGGTAAAGATGCCAATTATGATAACAAAAATCGCTACTTTTCAGCATTTTGAATTTTATTGAAAAAACAAAGCATGTTAGAGTAAAATTTTTTTAACATACTTAAATTTTAGGGTCTTAGGAACTTAAATAAATTTTTTTTATATGAATATTGTATTTATTTATTGAATAATTAATGTTTAAAGACAAGACCTTTTGACCCCAGTTTATGAGACAACTTCAGCTTTGGCCCCAGTTTATGAAACACTTACGCGTAAAATTCAGTCTGTGACTTACATACCCCAGTTGATGGAACGGTTTATCTAATTTTCATGTTAGATTTTTAATTTGTTCGTGTTTGAGAGTGATGAAACCTTCGAATTTTGACGATTCCGTTCCATCAACTGGGGCACTTGAGTCACAGACGGGATTTCACGTGTAAAAGTGTTCCATAAAATGGGGCCAAAGCTGAAGTTGTCTAATAAACTGGGGCCTTGACTTTAAACGGAGGCATAAAAGGTCTTGACTTTAAACATTAATTATTCAATAAATAAATATAGTTATCATATAAAAAAAATTTATTTAAGTTCCTAAGAACCTAAAATTTAAGTATGTAAAAAAAGATTTAGTCTGATATGCTTTGTTTTTTCAATAAAATTCAAAATGCTGAAAAGTAGCGATTTTTGTGATCATAATTGGCATCTTTACCTTACTCATTTTTTTGACTGCCAAAGATTTGTTCCTTAAAGTTGTGAACAGTTTTTTTTCATAAGTATAAAAAATTAAAGGATCTGTGAGAACTATGAAAAACTCAAATATTAAGTAAGTGCATACGTTAAATAAAAAATGATGCTTTATTTTTTAAGCGCAGAGAAATTATTTTATAAAAACCTGATGAATAAATATATAATATTTAAACATTAAAATGGATAATTTTTTTTCTAAAAAATTAAAGTTTTCTAAAATTTAGCTGAAATAAATTCTGCTATGCGTACCTGGCGAACATACTTTGATTTAATGTCACATAAGTAACAGTTGATAAATCTTTGGATTTGATAGTTAAATTAATCTAGGTTTAATAAATATTTAACATCCACAAATCTATATATGTGTTATTATTTTAACAGTGTATCAAGCTGCTGTAGTATACATAAAAAAATCGAAATTTTTTTTTGTATCCTATCAAGGTAGAAACTTGGAATTATAAGCACAACATGGACCAATAATAATACAATTAAAAAATATGAAAAATGTAAGAAAATTTTAAATCCTTATCAATTATTTTTTTGTAGTTATTTGATTAAAAGTTAGTCATTGGCACTGCAAGCCTCTGCAAACCTAAAAAATATTTCTAAAAGTCTTTTAGCTATTATTAAAAAACAAAATAACCTTGTATTATCTGTCTCTACATTTCGGGTAAAAATTCTAAAAAATCCCGCAACCCTTCAATAACAATGGCCGAAAAACAGGCTGCGAGCCAAGAGAAGACCCAGGCTCGAACTTTATTTAACGCAAGCGCGGGCATCGGTTGAATACCATCATGCACATCCCGCAAATTGGATACTCTCGAAGTTTTAGCCCGCGCGACCGCCAATTACCCGAGATAAGGAGGCCGCTCGGCCCTCCTTTTCTTATTCGCCAAATCCCTCCCTTTTAATCTTATTCCTCCTCGAGGAAATTCAATTATGGAAGGGGGGGAGCCAGATAAATGCAAGACTCTGTGCTGACGAGATGAGTTTCTTTTTTTTTATTCTACCTCCACCCTGTTTTTGCACCGAGAGTTGGCGTCTTTATTCGTGTTGAGTGGTTGCAGGCTTTGTCAGTGGAACAAAAAAATCATTTTCATTTTGTTTGGGGTTAGGATTTATATTGTTTTTAGGGGAGGGTCGCTGATTTATGATAGTTGGAACTTGCGGGTAGTTCAAAGAGGGGAGTTTAGAAGAGAATTTCGAAAATTACGAACAGAATACTTTGTACTTTTGAATTTTATTTTGCTTTTAATTAATTTTTAGATGAATTTTTGAAGAACCTTTGATAGATTTAATATTAGTGCGTCAAACGCTTCGAGAGCTTAAGGGCGATTATTAAATAAGCTTGAATTTTTATCAAAATCAGTTCAAATAATTATCATCATAAAAGCGTGCTACTTGAAAATTCTATGTATTGGTGAGCAAAAATTTTAAACAGTTCATTACAAAATTCCGTACAAAAAAATAGACTCAGTTTAGCGAACTTTAAAAATCAGTGACCACAAAAGTTACTTTTCTTCACATGTTTTTTTTATTTTTATTTTTTAAACAAATTTCAATTTAAAAATGTTTTACTTGAATTAGTGACTATATACATATTAGTAATTTTTTTACTTCTACATACCACAGACAACATGCTAGATGCGTATAGTTAAGTATCTTTTATATGTATGTGAGATATAAGACCTAATATATTTTAAGAGTATAGTATTTATCGTTCAATGTATTTATTGTATACTTAATCTTTCAGATAGCTAATCCAAATCCAGATGATTACATATGAAGAATACCTTTATCTATTAAAAGAAACCAGTTGTATATTTTTAAAATGATTCATAACTTCAATTCTTCAATTTTGAGTACTGCCAGCAAGTAATCAACTCCAATCTACCAATAAAAATCCATGCACCTTCAAATGTCCCGCGTCAAAGTCCCGGCTCGTCTTAATGAGTAACATTACGTACCTATCGGGCAACACGGCGCGGCGTAAAAAAAAGACAAAAAACCAAAAATTCCCGAGTCAGCTCCGTACGTTAGTCTCAAAGAAGAAGAAGAAGAGACGAGAGAGAGAGAAAAAAGGGCACGGGGCGCATTCTTACTCCTCCCTCTCCATTATTCACCCACACACGCTCACTTAGCGACGGGCCCTTACTTCCGCGTCAGCTCCGATGATGCTCGATCATCGCGAGCGCGGATCTCACGAACGAGCGTCTCCAGACTTTATTGTCAGCTGCTGCTCGCTACGAAAATAACCTCTTTTTTTCCCAACCCACAATTGAAGTATTTTTTTTTGTAATGATTTTATTTTCGAAGCCGAGGGGGATATGATTCACGTTTCGCGCTGCTTGCTTGCTTTTTTTGTGAAGAGGGTTCTTTACGACCGGGATTTCGATGATTTGTGTTCCTGCGTCTTTTGATGGGGAAATTTCGGTTGTTTAATGAGCGATAGATTAATTTTCCCCGGTTTTTTTTTGTGACCGCGGGGGCTTATGATACATGCGTACGGGATTGTGGAGTTTAAATTTAAATGATTTTTTTTTTGTGCTGTTTGTCTAAACTAGTCTAGTGATAGATCTTTTCAGGAGAATATGCTTTTTCACTACAAATTTAAATTCTATTTAAACTTTTATTCTTGGAAGATACTGTTGATTCTTTAATTAATTTTTTTAATTTTCAAAATAATATAAATTATAATCTGTAAAAAATGTACAGTAAATAATTTTTACATCATTTTCTTGGGCTATCAAGATGAAAAATATTGTATACTTTTTTATTCTTTAACATTCTGACAGTGAACAAAAATGAAAAAAAATTTTTTTACTAAAAAATTCATTTTTATTTAATATTTACAAACATTTCAACAATACTAATTTATTACATGAGTGTTCCGTTCAACTAGTTTATCCTACGATTACCACAAAATCGTTATACTTTTCAAGTAAGATAGATCACAAATCTTAAAGCTTACAAAAAACAAAAGAAAAATAACGAATGAAATTTTAACACTCGCATACATTAAAGTTTTTCACCACTACACTTTCGAAACTATCTTCACACTATTGGGTAAGTAGCTTGAGTTGCAATACCACAGGGATTGTCCTTGTTGCGAGCCAATCTGAGGTACCCATTTTCACCCCAAGACTCTTTATAACTGTTTTTGATCAACCAATAATCTTGACCGTTTTCCGTTCCGTATCCCACCACGAGAACACAGTCACGGAGGTAACTATTCAGGGTCAAAGACAGTGAACAAAAATCGCTCACGCTCCCGAAGCCTGCGTTCACGGTAAAATCTAGTGAACGCTAAGCGATCACTGAAAAATCTAGTGAACAACACTACAATACCCGTGTAGAGGGCGCGCGTTCACATAAAAAGATGACACCGAGCACAACGCAGCACGCTGAACGATCACCTGCTTTGACTGTGATTGCTGATCACTGAAAAACACAGTGAATTGTTCTCTCCGTGGTGATTCATGTCGATTGAGTTGCACGCAGGATCCTGATAAATACCTGACGACACATTTTCATTTCAAATAAAAAAATTAGAAACTAATTTTTTATCGTAATTACTTGAACAACAGTTACCTTCAGAGTGCTGATAAAAGCTTTCTTGAATATTCATGTCAGCGGAAATTGGACCGATGGTTGCGACAGCAGCTTTCAGGTCCTCCTCGCTGCCTTCTTTTATACTGACGAATCCTTGATCTTGGGCACCTTTGTTTTTTGGATCATAACGACACTTACCCTGGCCATTCTTATGTCCCTCGTAAGGATAGCTTTCCTCGGTACCGATATACCTCCATTCTTATAAACGTACACGAAGGCCTTTTCCGCGAAACCATGACCGCCGCAGCCATCGTTTCCGTAATCACCCGAGCAGTCGATTAGATTCTGCTCGCTCAGAGACACGAGCTTACCGGTCTGTATGTAATGTAGGCCTCCCAAGGCTCCAGTCTGTTAAACATTATTTTAATCAGCCAGACTCTCCCACGATCTTTTTTCGCATTATCAATCCACACTAACTCTTTCATTGCAGAAAGAATACCGTTTTTTTTGAACGGATTATATTTTTATGTCTGAATATTCTACGTTTTCGTTACGAAAGATATTTACACTTAAAATGAAGATTAATTATTCCTCATAGTTTTTTAAAACTACAACTTTTTTTAAAGTACTTATACGTTTATTAATCAGTATATAGTATCTGGCCCACAAAATGAAACTGATTAATCAGATAGTATCGCCAAAACCATGCTTTGAGAAGGAAAAATTTTCCTTTCTTACAGATAATTTGCGAGACTCGAATGAAAGAGTTCTTAAATAATTACAAAATAAAAAATAATAAGTTCAATCACAAATCTATAAATTTACCTTTTTTTTACAAATTTGGTTAAATATCACCATTTAACATTTGATTAAAATCTCACCGCAATTATAATAGTAAATTGAATAAACTAGTACTCGATAAATTTTTTTTTTTTAAGACATTACTTAATTGTAACCACTTGATTATTTCCTGGTCATGATAATAATTTAATTGGAATATTCTTTTAATCGCTATTTTGTATTACAAAAACATGAAAATATTTCTGGACAACGATCGTCATGCAGCAATTTGACCTCGAAAAATATGAAAAATTCAAAAAAAATTTCTCCAACACCAAAGAAAACCTGATAACTGGTAAGAAAATTTTACCGAATCGTACTGACACACGTCAGACTGCGTAAAAAAAAGAATGACGCAGTCAGTTTACATCTCGCAGTCAGTGTCAGGCCCGCCCGAAAGTGTCAAGCGTAATCCAGCACGAAAAGCTTGTCTCTGCTGCAACAGCCGCCGTAAATTATTCTCCGCACCGCGCTGCACTGATGCACGCTGTTTGTTTTCGACCGAAACAGCAGCAGCCGCGGCCTGCATTCAGCTTTACTAAGATGAATTGCCCGAGTACCGAATCATGATGATGATGATGATGATGATGATGATGAGTTTTTTTTTTTTTTTTTCAAAAATCCAAGTTTGATTATTACTATTTTCGAGCGACGTATCGTGGGTACCATAAGTCAGATAAGACATCGTTACGCGAGCTTGGCACTTGATAAATTTTGAGTTGCTCGAAAAAGCTCTGCTGAATTTCGAAGAGATCATCATTTATCAGTTTCTCACATTTTCATAAACAATGTTTTGTTTATTAATCTATATATGTATAAATATAAATTTTCGATTGCTTTTCACCAGAATACATAAGCTAACGAATATGAGCTTATAAATGATAAAAATTATCTTAATTTTCACAAACCATTAAAAAAAAATTTTTTTAATATACATTTTTTTAGTGTGCAAAGGAATTCCAACTTTTAAAAAATTAATTTTAAGAGTCTCTTTAACGTGACACACCGCTAAGCAAAAAAGCCGACTCTTCAACCAAATCCTAAACATGATAACTATAGTTCCCAGCAATGTAATTTCAAACCCGCAGGATCAATCTCCAATCTAGCCCCGCAGTTTTATTCAAAATGAAAGAAGGCCGCATTTTCAGGCTAAACCGCCCCGACATAACAGGAACGCTGACGACAAAAGTCTGGAGTCAGGTAAGAAGAAAAGTGTCGACTCGAAATGGCGAAGGGGGAGCCGCGAAGATACCCGGTGTTGTTCTCCTGGCCCCGGGAAATCGGCCAATTTAAGCAAATCCTCCTCCCACCTCTCGCATCGCTTTTACGAGAGATCCTCGCGGAAATTTCACGAGCGCGATTTCACCGAATGTGTATACGCGCGGCTTTACGACGCCACTGCTTCTGCTCTCTCGCCCCCTTTTTTTTATCTCTCGAATAAATGACCGTTGCAGGTTTTGATTTGTTTCTGGACTGCTTTTATAAGCCGGCCAGGGGTTAATCGATTGTTTAAATGGATTATTATTATTATTGTTTGCATTTGAGTGGGCCCTTTGTACGATTTTCCAAAAATACTCATAAAAAATAAATTTTACTCGCGGAAGGTATGATTTATCGATAGTCGTCGAGAAGCCGCTCGAGGGTCCTTCGGCCGTGAAATCAGTCGAGTTTTCTACTCCGGCAAACATTGTTCAGTCTAAGCTCAGAAAAGTGCCCACTTCAATACACATTTTTTTATTTTCGATGGATCGAAAAAAAAAAATTGTACGTTTGTCATAAATTAATCAAGACTGGAAGTTGGGAGATTTTTTGTCGCGTCACTCACGACATCCGTCCGTTCAGCGTCGCATGCAGGCAGTCTACAATTTCCGGAGAGGAAAACTCGGGCGAACACGCCCTCCCCGCTTTTACCCCGTTTGCATCATGCTCCCTGCCACGAGGATGTTTCGGGGGAAATCACAAAAGAGACCGGATTTTTACAACCCGGTGCGGTGTGCATGAATGGTGAACTTGCAAGGATTTTTTTTTTCGAAATTCAAAAAATTTTTGTAGTGGCTTGTACTGCTCAAGCGACAAAATAATTATTTCTAATTTAAGTTTTGAGATTCTTTTAAACAGGTGCTGACTGTTAATCACATGTTTTTTTGTAGTTAAGTTGACGTCGGAGATGAATATAACTTATATATTATATAAGGTACACGCATTTTAGAATCACAAATCAGAAATGAATATAATCTGGAATATAATAAACCAAATGTCAACTTTATTTCGAGTAAAATCATCATAAAAAAGCTTTTAAATAGGAGTATGTGGTATAAAAGTCTAAATAAAATGAGATATCGTAAACAGTCAGTAGTCAGATTCAAACATCTGAGTTGTGTAAGATGTGTCTGTACACGAGGTATTTGGGTTCGATTCCTTATTGATTCAAAATATTTCAATAGATAACTGTCGATTTACCTTACCCTAATTTGAAAAGAAAAAAAAAAAATTAGTTTAACAACATTTTTTTTTAAGAACTGGAAATATCTTGAAAACACTGTCTTTTTTACCTAAATTTTTTTTTTTTTTTTTTTTTAATTTTCTGTAAATATTATATGTATATCCATGTATTTACTAAAATAAGCATTTACAAAAACAAGCCTTAGTTTTCATTTTTTTAAATGAATAATTTGCATTGCTATATTTTTCAATTAATAAGTTAAATTAGCATTAGCCGATTTTGGAATTAGGTTTTTAGGAAAGTTAGTTTGCCAACCATTTTTTTTTTTTTTATGTCAAAATATTCAGGATAAAATATTTATACGTATTTATTTAAAAGAATCCGCATCCTCGGTATTTTTTAAGTGAAAAAAAGTCTCATTCTCATAGAAATACTTGTTGATAACGAAAATTCAATACAAATAATAAAAAATTAATAATTGACTGTAATTGATAATATTCAATACATAATTAATCTGATCCATGTCATTTTTTTAAATAACGTTTTGTTCAACCCATCTACAAAATAAAAATATAAAAAAACGAAACAAATAAATTAAAACCGACGTTGTAGATAATCCTGAATGCACCACTGGGCATTTATCAGGAACACGACCCCAAAGTGCTTTCGCGAACCACGTACCGAAACTAAGTAACCAACTCGCGGCCGATAAAAATAAAAGTAGACTCTGTAGAGGAATCGAGGTGTTTAAGGAGGGAGGCAATTGATTAATTTCGCTAAAGAGATTACCGTCGAGTGCGCAGGTGCCGGGGAATTTCTTCAAAATACCCTGGTAGTCATTACCCGCGACGCAGGTAATGCATTCTCTTTTTGGAGCCTTTGTGCCCCGAGATGTTATACGAGCTGCTTTTATAACCGGGCCGAAAATTACACCGGGGCGATTTAGCTGATTGACTGCGACTTGAATAATTGCATATTGCGCTTCTTTTCGGGAGAATAGGTTTTTGTATTGTCGATTTTTAGGAACGGGTTGTAAATCTTCGAGGAGAGATAATTGAAAAAATGTGCCTTGGACTAGTTTGAATGTTTTCGGGGTTATGATTTGTAGCTGCGAGTGACCAAAGAATATATTAATCAGATTCTGAGTTTACCAAACGAAATTATTTTACTTTGTGTTGTATGTTCTGACGATGCATTGTTGCGACCCCGTATAGTTTTTGGCTTTTTTTTTTAAATATCTATTTTATAAGAAAATCAAGGTATTTTTTTAGGATTTATGAATGTCGTTCTTATTTATCAATAAATCCTTCCAAATAAGACAAGAAAACCAAAATGGCGTAAAATTCAATAGGAATGTTAATTGTTTTTTACTTTTAAAAATACACCTCATGCCTTCTACTGACCTATAAATATTATACTATCTAAAACCCTTTTTTGTTTTTTTACAAAAAATGATTTTTAAATAATTTTAATGAATATGAATTAATTGATACAGAATATGATAGTCGAAATATATTATTTATTCGCGCATCTGCAAATTTTTATATTGATAAATTATAATTGAATCAGTTTACATAATTTTGACCTCTACAAATCTACGTGTTTTTCTTTATAATGCTTTTTTCTTATACCAAACTTAAAAAAAAAAAACAAACTTTAACTTTCAATACATTTTTAGGTCAAAAAATCGCGTCAGAAAATACCTTAATTTATTATTAAAGCTAGCGCAAAAAGTGCAGTTTTTAAAAATATTTCCTCGTACAGCTGGCTAATAAAAAATTCAACCACCGCAATCAAATATTCATAGTTTTCCTGTGTATGTACTTAATTTTTTGAAAATAATTCAGTCATTCACCCCGAAACAATACCACCATGATACAATTGGAAATAGCTACTTTACAAAGACTATTTTTCAAAACTACACAATTTCTAATGAATTTAATAATTTTTAAAATTTTGAAGCTCTCCAAATAAATAAGTTTTTGAATAAGTGACTTCGTCATTGATCTGTATCACATAAAAACTTCCTTTGGCACCTTCAATTTTTGTTTTATCAAACTTCCGTTTTTGATACTCTAACTGAAAAAACTCGCAAAAAATGCAAAAAAAAAAAAAAAAAAAATAGTATGCTATTTAAACTGTTTGAAACCCTATCAACAATCAACGGTAAAAGAAGTCTATACTTTTTTTCTCGTATCTAGTCACGCACTACGTCTTTGTCTCGGTTTTTCCTCCACCCGGAACGTCGATAAACGCTACCCTATTTTCTTGGCACGCTGCATCGGAGCCGACCTGGCGCCCGCCGCACTTCCGGACGCCGCCGCGGCAGTAAGCACCGCGCGGAAAATAAAAACCCCCGCGCGCGCCCACCCCAGGGAGAAGGACCGAGAGCGTATACCCGGAATCCCAGTGCACCCGCCCGCCTGCAGACTTTCTCGACTGGCCTCGTTTCTTCCTTCCCTTTTTTTCCCGAATTTCTTTTTTTTTTTTTTTTTTTTCGAAAAATGAATGGGATAAATAAGGCCTTTGTCCTCCTTTTCCCCGAGCGGCGACTGCGGAGCCGGGCTTTATTAGGAGAATCATCATTGGGATTTAAAAAAAAAAAGTCTGATAATTTTGTGAGCTTATCGAGCTGTCGTCGAAATGATTTAAAGAAAATTGCTTTTTAATATAAATTTTCATTTATTTTTTGTCAGGAGTTAAATACAATAGTATTACAATTTAACTCGACAATCAAACAAAAATGTTTCTCTGAACGTAAACTTGATTATCTGTAAATGTATTGGGAAATTTGTAATTAAAAAAGTTTTTATTTTATAAAACAAACAACGTAAATACGATTACACTGAATAACTTTGATAAAAATTCCAATTTTTTTTTTTACTATAATGTTATTGAAATACTTGCAAAAAGGGATTGAAGCGCTTTGGAGCCTCTAATTATCTTCGTATTAAGTAGATTTTTAAAAAAATATATTTTAAAATATACGAATTATATATTTATGTATATGTACATTCCTACAACCAAAGGAGTGTGGAAAGTGCTTTTAAAAACCTGAACCGTACATGTTCAAACTTGTAAGAATTTGATTTAATAATATTTTATTCATAATAATCATGGAAAAACAAAGGAGTATTAGAACTCTGTATATGCTTTGACTCGGGATTCGAACGTGAATTTATTGAAAATTGGCTAAAAAATCATGAAAATTCTGAAAATGATGTAAAACTACATGCAAACTAGTATAAGATGGTCAGTTCGAAAAAATCATTGATCGCTTTTTTATTTTTTTGATCAAAAAATGATCCTTTAAGTTCCATGAAAATCTGAGATGTATGCAAATGTCTTCTTGATGGTCATAAATTATTCTTAAAAAACTATTAAAAATTATTGATTTTAAATATTTTTATTATTAATAAAAGAAATATAATTAAATATTAGATTAAATATTTTTTATTCTTAGCATGAATGAGTTTCTAATATATACACTTTGTAGTACTTTCAAATATCGTTGATTACCAATATAAATATTTTCATAACAACAATAACGTCCCTGTAAATAATAACCTTTCGCACCCACATCGAAAAAATGGGATTCAATTCAATCCGGTAATTTATCTCCCGCTCCCACAAAAAAAAAAGAGAGAAAATAATGAGATTGCACTTACGAAGCTCGACCTTTGAGAAGGAGAATAAAAATTAACTTAATAACACCGAGCCCTTGGTGTATCGCGCTTCGTACAAGCGAAATCATTCAAAATAAGCAAGACAAATGCCGGTGGGACACGCTTATAAAAATGCGTATAATAGCCAACGATAAATCATCGAATCGCGATGCAAAACACGCTGCCTGCAAAGGCGCTAATGAGTCGCGCGTGCTTTATGTACTGCGCACACACATACTTGCGAAGAAGGCTGCTTTATGAAGACTAATAGGCGAGTTTAGACTGCACTTTGTTGCGATTTAAGTATTAATACGAGTTCACTGGGTGGGTGGTTCGACATAAACTTGATGATAAACGGTCTATGTAGCTACTATGGTCACATCAAAAAAAATTTGATGGTAAATTTCTGTCAATGCGTACGTAAATTTTCAATGATTCTTTTATCAAGTTAAACAAAATGAAATTTTTGCTATTAAATTAAACTACTTGTATTGATAAACAATTGCTTTTAACATTATCAGTATTGTGCTACAAAATAAAAAGAGAGATTTAGAATCATTGAACTGTGCTACTGTTTAGACTGTAATGATATAAAAAATCTGTTAAATAATTGTTTTATAGAGTTTTCTGAATAGTAAGAAATTAATCATATGAATGCGTGCTACGATAATTATTTATAAAAATATCGTAACACCATTTAATATTTTCTATATGATTTGTAAAATATCAAAATGGTAATATAATGCCTTCGAAGGAACAAGAAAAAAACTCATAATGTAATATTTTAAAAAATTGTTCAACATTATAAACACGAAATTGTAATTTTTGTAAAAATTTTAAATTCAACGAGAAAATTTGATTTAGTAATTAAAAAAAAAAAAAAAAAAAAAAAAAACCATTTAAACTTCAATAAAAGTCACTTAAACTCAAGAGAGAGAGAGAGGGCGAGATAAATTGAAGCGACCAAAAACAGGAGAAAAATAAAGATAATGATAAATGTAAAATAAAACAATTGGCTTAACAGTAAGCCTTTGACACATAACAACCCTCCAGAGTAGAGGGCAATACCTCAAAAGTATTATAAATACATCAAAGTGCGCGTATATTACTAAAAAGTATCATCATAATCTCCGAAGGAACCAAAGAAATGTATTTCGCTCTACCCCGACAACACTCGCATTTGAATGCGACAGCAACTACTACTGCAGCTTTTATGGTGTACAGTTTCTGACAAACGATTACAAATTGCCCCGACGCGACGTCTCGAGAGTCAATATTTCTTTTATCTCGGACTTTCTTTTATTTTTCATTCCTCCATCGTTTCCCTTTCGTTGTACCGTACCGGGTCGCCCACTCGGTAAATTAACTTGACTTATCGAGGACGGAGAGCGCTTAGGCGTTGACGCGCACCTTTCCTCGACGATTGTGGATTAATTTACGAAAATCTGCTCCCCCGATGATGTAAGATTGATCCTTTTGATCCCCGAGAATTTGAATTTCTACGGCTTAGAAGATCAAACTCGGAGTGACAGCCTTTTCAAAATATAAATTGGAAAAATGTCAGTTTAAGGTACCGGGATCAAATCTTTGGTAGGTAACTCTGAAATTTGAGACGAAAATATGATGTCTTTTGAGCTATATTTTGAAATTATGGTAATCAATAGTTACTAAAATAAATATTGCTAGTTAAATAATTGCAGAAAAATATTATGTGCGATGAGTTGATGGACACTTCTAATGTATAATTACGTAAAATATTTATACGAGCACTTAAAATAGAAAAAATAAGGATATTGTATCAAATTAATTGAAAGTTTTTTATAGCTGTGGTGATAATCCACACATAAAAATATAATTTTAAACGTCCTGCCCTATTAGTAGATTTAATACTTTATTTTTTATATTTTATAAAAGATTGTTTTTTTTTTTTTTTTTTTTTTTAAATTTATAATCCCTGTAATAAATTTCATAATTAAATTCAATTTTAAACGTTTATTTCATACTTTTTTATTTTATATGCTACTAAATATTGTGTATATTATACGGGATAATTTCTATAAATATATGATGAAACGATTTGATAAATTTAATTAATTAAAATTTAATTAAAAAAATAAAATTTTGTAATTTTAGTTATTTTTTTGTACTTTCTAGTAAAACACTATATCATATTTAAGTCTTATTTTCTCAACACAAGTTTTTTCCGGCTTAAACCTGTCTGAATAATTGAATATTAAACATTTTCGACCATTATTTAATCAGTAATCTTAAGTCAAATAAAAATTGTAAGAAACAAGCCTTATCCATTGCCCGAATCCACCCACGATAAATAATTTCCCCGCGTTACCACGTCAACCACGAGCTCCAAATCCTCCCCCTTTTAATAATTACCGGGTACGTTTTTTCGAAAAACAAGATTACCCGTGCATAATTCCCGTACGTAAATAAATAAACAAAAAAGCCGTCCTGTAGGATCAAAGCCGCTCCCCAACTTTTTCCTTCCCAAGCCGCAAAAATAAATAAATCCTGATGAAAAGCGTGCCTGAATAATCCACGCGCGGAGTTGAAAGCCTCCTCGGTAATGTTCGGTCGCGAAAAATCTTAAAAATCCCGCGTCTTGCGAGAGCAAACACATAATAACAATAATTCGCCCACTGCGGCTCGGTGATTTATCGATCCGACTGCCTTGTTGGCGTCCAGCCCCAGCGGCGCCGAGACGATTTTCGGGGGTTAAAGCGTGTATTGTTCCGAATAAATCTGTCGCTTATTTATTCATAGTAGCGAGTTTTAAAAAAACGGCGCTCTTTTTATTTTCTTCGAGTTCTGATCGAAAATTTAATCTGATTCGGACTAATTACACCCCTCGTGAAAATCTATATGTGTACATAAGCGTCTTATCTAAATCGAGCATCCAGATTTAAATTAAATCCCGGTCCAATATAGATTACCTTCCTTGACTTTTTTTTTCTCCGCTCGTGCTATTGTGTATCGAAGGAGCAAAATTATTATTCTCCTCCGATAATTAATCAATAAAAAGTCATTAATTGATCGATAATTGCGTTTCGTGCCTTGATAATAACGAAAGCTTTTTTTTTGTAATTTCGTTAAATTCGACGGGCAATTTTGGATACTTTCGTAATTTTAGTCCGCGTTCGAGTAATGAGCGGGGAAAGAGCGGACGCAAATTGATGTAATTTTTGTGCGTGGGAGGAGATTGTAATTATGCGATAAAGGCTGGGAATTGAAAATCCGGGGTGTATCAAAATATTTGGGATTTCACGATTACGGGTTTGAGGGGGCCAATCTCTCGCGTTGAAAAATATTTTTTAAAAGATAAATTTATTTTTTGTAACCTGCAATAAGTAAAAAAAATGTATTTTTTTGCTAAGACGCTTTTTCTGAACTGTCATATGAAAACATTTTTAATTTAAGATGTAACTTTTTAAAATTAAATTTATTATCATTAGTAGGAAGTTTTCTTATTCCTGAGAATTTGAGTCTATAATAAAGATTACAAATTTCAGTCTCGTATAGACTGGGACGCCAATGGAATTGTCTGGAGGTTAAAATAAGAGATTTTTGTAATTTCAAAGAGTTTAAGAATTAAATTTTTCAAAATGTTTCTAGATTTAATTAATGTATTTTGTATACTTTTCTTAATATATTATATCATTTAATATTTACTGTATCAATGTAAAAATAGGTTGTAATAAGCTCGTTGATCCAAAATAAATAAAAATAAAAATAAATAAATCAATAAACTCAATTTAAATTATTATTCAAACTTTTAAAAAATTGTACGAAACTGAAAATATAAGAAAATTTCTAAAATCTTTAAAAACGCTTCAATTACTCATACTTTTATATAATAAATTTTGTAATTTTATTCCAATTTAAAAAATTATTCATGCTTAGAGACTAGGTCAAAATAATCAATAAAATAAATATGTAAAAAAAACTTACCAATAATAAAAAACAGTTCATCCTGGCGTATGACTCGTTTCCACAGTTCCGCTACCAACGACTCATCTCTGCAACAGAAATCAAACGAAGCGTCATTAGTTTAAAAGCTCGGCAATTATTCAACACTTTTATTGGCCACTAAAGAAGAACAATAATTCTTCGCACTTTATAACTGCGGACGTTAACGCGAATGAGTGAAGAAAAAGGACGGACCGACCAGGTGGCTTTTATTGTATCTCGAAATGAAATTTCGCGCGGTGCGGTCGGTCGGCCCCGTATGAAAAATATTTTTTTCCACCGCAAACCCCCGCACCTGAATTATTATATCCTGTCGTTTAACCCGCTAAACAATTAACCATGTTTTGGTTTTTTTTTTTAAACCACGGTTGTTTGCCGAACCAATTTTTCATACCAAAGGAGCGCGAAAAGTATCGATTTTTTCGACCTTGGTGAAACTAATTTACTCAGAAGTGTACCTTTGCGCGAGGATATTTGAGATTTAATTACGATGGTAGAAAGTTTATCTTCGTGTGTGAAAATTAAATCTCGCGGCGGATCCCTTTAATTTGACTTTTTCAAAAACTTGTTTTCGATATTTTAAAGAAAATTATTTCCATGGAAATTCGATTTTTTAATTTATTTTTGTATCATTACACACATGGGTTGGAGACCAAATAAATTCTTCTTCTAGGGGATTTAAAAACATTAAATTAAAAATATATCAGATACATGGTCTTGTAGTCAACAATAATTAGATATAAGATTGAGTATAAAATTACTCAGCTACAATAATATTTGATAATGGATATAAAAGAAGTCAATAAATTGATAATCGATACAAAACTAAGAGAAATCCAGCATATTTAAAAAACAAGAAAACAAAAAAAAAGGGATGAATTATAGGCAACCTCAATTTTTTTTTTTTTTCGCTTCGATAAAAGTTATGTCTAAAACTTTGAAGACGTATTAGAATGGGATTCGAACCTGCGCCCCGTGAATTATCACTTCAGTGCTTTGTTGCCTGAACCATTCGCTACACAAATTTAGGTAAAAATTAAATGCGTTTCAAATTTCAATGAAGTGATTCAAAACTTTTCTGCTGCTTTGAATCATGCATGGTCAACTGTATAATTCATATACAGAAATGAGTCTTATAAGTATATATAGACCAGACTCGATAATTGAATGAAAAATTAAATTTCATGTCGTTTAAAAGATTCAAATTTTTCAATTCAAATGTAGAGAAATTGAAAATATAGATATGTCTGTTTGTACTTTCAGTTTTTACATATAATTACAGTATTTATTCGATTAGAAACAGTCAAATAATTGTTATTTTGGTTGTTTCAACGATATGCAATTACAAAATATCATCTTAAATTTTTTTTTCAATTCTTTGAAATTAAGTGTAATAGTTAACCATTAAGTCGTTTAAATTGATATTTGTGTTTAGCTGCTTCAATCCAAAACATTTAAATAAATGACAGCTAATCAAAATACACGAGATTACCAATTTATCTCCTACAATTCCGAAATTTCCGTGAAAAAAACAAGGCCAGAGTAAACAGTGGAGTTTGTAAAGTAAACTCCCGGTCCAATCGTCATAATTGCAGGGCCCGTTAATCCGAAAACAACGTAACGAAATCACCGCGGCGGGTCGGCAGTATAACTTATTCGGCCCTCTCTCGCGAAGTTGGTAGTTAATTAGTCCGAGCGCGTCCCCGTTTACACTCTTGGGTGCATCTAAATCCCTGCCGTGGACGGGTATTTTCATCCGAATTACACCCGACGAGTCGGGTTCAAAGGTCAAAGACTCTTTTTTTTTCATCGTTATTTCTTTCTAACTTTATTTAATTATGGCTGAGTGTGGTTTACACCTTCCCGGACTGTAAATTAATTAAGTTGTAAATTTTTTTGGATTTAGTTTGTGTTTGTAAAAATATATGTTTCATTGTATGATAGTTAGCAAATGTTTCAAACCACCCCATGTAAACTGAATAGAACTCATGATAAACTTTGAAATTTTTTGTTTATAATTGAATTATGATTTCAATCCAGGTTCAAACCTACAAGGGTTATTCTAAAAAGTTTTAAATTTTATTTTGTGGTTCGCGGATACTATTATTGGATTATTGATAAATTAATTAAATTTTTAAATGTTCTGCCAGTATTGAAAAAAAACTAGTTATTATACAGAGATTCACTGTGGTCTGATAAACGAAACATAATTTACAATTTTTATATTCAAACCACCTTGTAAACAGTAAAAAATTAAAAAAAAAAGCAAAAAGTTTAATTAATTTTAAATTTTTTAACAACCAATGAAATAGAATAATCTCTCGTGCATGACTAATTAGCAATATTCGCGATAAACGGTGGGGTGAAAATTATTCGAGAAAAGCTCGCTCGTCGGGGGTTTACCGGAGATTGTTGTAAAAGGCGTTTACGACGACGATAAATGGACTGTGGAGCCGTGGCGAGATCTCGGGGTGAAAGCTTTGTTTTTATACTTCTTTCCACCCCTCCGGACTTTTGTTTTATGGGTCGGTCTTCACATATGTCAAAGTGCAGCTGGGCCGCGCTTGATGGATCCGGTGCTCTCAGCGGTTTGTCGACGCGTGTGGTGGCTTAAATTTTTCTCTTTTTTTATGCTTCGCGGAGACAGCAGGCAAAGTGCGAATTTTTTTTTTGGGGGGGAAAGGGAGGGTTGACGGATGATGATTGCGATTGATGTTTTCAGTAGCTGTGATTTTGATTGAAACAAGTTGGTAAAAGTCTTTATTGATAATCAAAGTTACCCGTCGCATCATGCCAAGATAAAAGAGAGAACCTAAAAAGAATGTCAGCAAATTATTCGAGATGTGATTGATTGAAGAAAAAAATATAAAATTTGAATTTTTATTTTTAATTTTTCTATTACAATTCAATTGAAGCATTTATATAGATTTGATAAAAAATAATTATATAATCAAGTGTTCGAAATTATCCGATTAAAATCATGAATAATAATTATTATTAGTATATAAACAAAACCAATGAATTTATAACTATAAAAGTTTAAATGAACTCTGAAGGTAGCGGCAAAGGTAAAGGGTAGTGGGTACACATAACTTATTGTAGGTTAATTTAGATGAAGCTTCGACAAAATTTGTTTTATAGATAATGTAATACAATTGCGCGCGCTGAGAGAGACTAATAGTAATATATCTAAGTATAATTTCACACTTTTTTTATTCTTTTGATAGGATAAAGAGATTTTTTTAACTATATTTTAAACTTTTTTCATAACATTTTTGAAATTTTGGTTTTGTAAGCCCCAGGTTCATATCCAAATTATGGAACGACCATAACGCACTTTGAGATAAAATTTTTTATGAATGTAGTCTGCTACGAAATCCAATTTATTTTTTTTTGTAGAAACTGGGTATCAAACTAGAAAAAAACTTTGTTCAATGTAGTGACTAAATTAGCCTTAGTCGTAAAAAATTCTGATTTAAAAAATAACCGTCGAAAAAAAAAAAAATACATATTTACGTGTTTACAATAGTCATACCTTGAAAGCTGAAAAAATAATCTTACAAAATTAAAAAAATTCCAGCTTTCAGCATAAAAAAAGATTTCATTTCCAAACGCAGGAACCCTCCCGCGAAAAAAAAACTTCAAACACCTGAAATCCATCAAGCAAGTCCCCGCAGAAAAAGAAAAACGATTTGAGCCCTCAGGAAAAAAGCCGCAGTGTACTACAGATTATTTTTTGGCAGACTTTGGGTTTTTATCTGGGTGATCCCATTGTTCTCTTTATCTCTCGCGGCTCTGCAAGACGGCCAAATTGAGCTACATCCTCCTTTTTTTCATCCTTATCTGATTTTATTTCGCGTACTGCAGGGGTCCGGTCCGGTTTATCGACACGTTATGCGTATAATTAATCTCGGCTCCCGCTGAGTTCTCATTGAAAATTCTCCGTATTATCCGATGATTGGTCAGTGCCATTGAATCCACGTCAACGCCGACGCTGACATAATTTAACGGGCGCTTTGTCGCCTAGTCTTTTGATTTGTTTGCTTGTAGGCGGATTTTTTATGAGGAGGGAGGTGCGAATTGACGCGGGGATGTAGTTTTAATGGCGACAACGTGAGGAACATTTGTATTGTACTGCGAAACGTGGAAATATAGTTTTATGCCGCGAGGATAATGTGGGAATCTTGAGTTTTTCACAGTATAGGCATGCCTTTTAAAAAAATGTTGAAACACAGTTGATAATTCGAATCGGAAAAAGTTTGTAAGAGTAATTATTTCGAAAATTCATAAAAACAAAATTTTCTTAGTTACCGAATCTGCAAAGAATTTTTATTTTTAAAATTGTATTCTTAAATACAAAGTAATTACTAATAAAATAATCCAAATTCAATAATTTAATTTATGATAAATTGTTTGCTTTTTTTCAGCTTGATGTTTTTGATCGAGCGAAACTAAAAGACTCTACTAGATCAAAACAAAGTCAAGTAAATTTAATTATTTCAAAACCAACTAGTCTTTATAAGATTTTTCGATGACATATCAAAAATTTTCATGAGTTTAACATGCACTTTTTTTTTTATTGGAAGGTCAATTACGTAAACTTTGCTTACTTTTATCGAGTAAAAAGATTCCAGTCAATCACCATAAATTAACCCCGAAAGCTCGATAACTAAAAAGAGGATTAAATCGATGACCCAACGAGCATCCGTCAAATCGTCGCCTGGGTAAAAATTTCTCCCCGGTTGGGCACTCGCGTGACGAGAAATAAGGATCTTGGTAAAGGTATAATGACGCTGCAAGGAGGAGGAGACGGAAGCAGGCTGTTTTGTTGTCGGGCGCACTTTGTCACCCCGAGCCTTGAAATAAGCTCGCCACCGCCGGCGTCGTCGTCGCTGAGTTGTTGCCCGGGATTTTTCATTCGCCTTGTAAATTTGTAGGCCAGGAGTGTAATGGGAATCTTTTTGTTGAGCAAATTGCCTGCTTATTACGAATTTTACCTTTTTTTTTTTTACTTAAAGAGTCCGTGGTTTTTGAAGCATGATACTTACAGATATAAAATAAAAATATGGTTTATGTGTGGGATGAATTTTTAATTTTTTTTTTCTGATTACGAGTTGTCAAAATCATGAGTTTAGAAAGATAGGGTAAGTTTTAATAAAAAAAATTTCTTTAAAGACAAAATTATTAAGCTAGATTGACAATTGCTTTTAGCGCTGTAAAATTGCAGAAAATTGATCTTGTATTATTATTATTATTTTTTTATAGACAGTGAAAAATTGATCAAAAGTAACACATTGAAAAAAGAATTTTTCAAGACAAATATGTACGGTAAAGAAATATAAAATCTACAAGCTAAGCTTGCTGATTTATTTATCAAAACGAGAATTGTTTAATAAGCGTATTCAAAAGCTACCAAAAGAAAGCAGAATACCCAAATCGATAAGATTTTGTTAGTCCTTTTTTTCACTTGACCGTTTATACAAGTTTTGAGTCAAAGAGTCTTGATTAAAAAAATTTACTGAAAATCAGTTATCAAGATTTGATTGTTAACTTTTTTCAGGCTTCTAAATTTATTTTCATTCTATTTACATTTAAATAATTTAAAAGACTTTTTTAACAATAACTTTAGTAAAACTATTGTGGCCAGTTTTCTACAAGTTTTAGAGACATCAGTTTCTTATCGCAGAGATATTAGATGTTCAAAATCAACCAGATCTCGTTACAACGTTCACCAGCTTCAATAAAGAACTCTAGCCCAGTTCGCACATTCTCCAGAATACTTTGTTTTTCATTTAAAAATCATCACTTCGCGAAGCATAAAATTTTAAAATAAACCCTTAAGACACAAATAAAAGGCGATCCAGTTCTCCCCGGTCGTGCATGCATGCAGCGTGCTCTGGGCGGAAGCGAGAGAGTATTTCTAATGTCCAGGAGCCAGCACCCCGCAGGGTCCTGCTCGCGTCGCCGCCGCGGAATACTAAAAGCCGGTCGTTTGGCACCCCTCCTGCATCTCCACCCTCGTATAAAAGAGGGAGGATATTTTATTTGCGCCCCGGGTAAAGGAGACCCAGGACATTTGCCAGCGCGACCGGGAATAAAAGACTGCACTGTCTGACACGTACTCGCTGCCCACGGCTCGATTGACGATGTCGTTCGTCTACTCGGATTTTTTTTCTCACCTTTGACTGCGAGTCGTTAATTTTTTCAACCCAAGTTCTTGCGGTCAAAGAGGTTGGACGAAAATAGACACCTCGAGCTTTTAGGGATTTTGATTTTCTGTGATTTTATGAATAAAATTTTGTTCAGAAAGTGTAGGTCAGGATTGGTCGGCTAATTAACATTTACATGGACAACGACATTTTTTAAAACTGTAATAACAGTTTTATTCATTATGGTCTGAACAAAGTTCTTAGCTGAGTGCAAGCAAGGATGAATTTACTAAAATTTTCAAACATTTTATTTCATAATTATATTTATAATAAATGTTCCTACTAGATCTGAAGAATTACAGACATAAAAAACGATTGTGATTTAAAATTTTCAGGTCAAAATTATACTCTCGGCAATGATATTCGAAACTCTCCTCTTGTTAAACAAGAACTCATTACACCCCCCCCTCATAAAAGCTCTTAATCGCCGTCCTAATTTGCGATTTAAAAGATCCGCTCTTTTAATACCGGATTCCTTCAAGAATTGAAAGCGTAGTCTCTCGTCCGAGAGTTAATATTCTCGAGCTCGGGAACGAAAAAACTTTTCCACTCAGCAGTACACGTTGTACCAAAGTTTATAATTAAACACTCTCTTAGGGGGTGTGACGAGCTCAAGCTGTTATCGAGGGTCGCGTGGCAGTCATCGAGAAAATTTTCATGATCTAGGTCAGACGCTCGCATTAGCTTTATCAAAGAAGATCTCTTGTTTATTTACGCCCGGAGATTGCGGGGGATTATCCAGCTCTAGTCAAAGTGCCCGCTTCTCGTTTGGTTATTCAAGTCGCGGAGCCCCGAGGGGAGAGGCAGAAAAGTTAATCGCCGAGAAGAAGTCGGTTGGCCCCGGGGCTAAACGGGGTAAGAAATAACTGGCGGGGGTGTTTGTCACCGTCGGTTATGGTGTGTGGATGTTGGTGCGATGGGTTCGATCGCAGGTAGTGGGGTAATTACATCGTGTGTAGACAGTGCGACGGTTCGAATTCGAGATGTTTGCTGAGTGCTGATTCAAATTTGACACGCGTGTTTGTAGATGTTGGCCTGATGCACTTTGTGGTAATTGTACTCGTGCTGCAATTACGAACACAAGTTTGAGGACAAAAATAGATGGATTGTAATGATATGATGGTGACTTGGTAATTAATGAGGCTTTTTAAGACAACTCGTGAGAGGACGCATTAAATAAACCAGTTTTTAGAGAAATTTTTGATGAACTATAATGTATATTATTCTGACAGTTTACTTAAAATGGTTTAATAAAAATACTGGTAGTAAGTATAGAAGCTTGATATATTGCCGCAATCATTTTTATAATTACAAATTATACATTTTCCACATGGTCTCAATTAAATTCATTAAAATAATTAGTATTACTATAATTTTTTTGAATAAACAATTCGACATTAAAATTCCTTAAGTTATTAAAAATTAGTTAATTTTATTAAGTATATTTGTTTAAATCTACTTTGCCAAGGTTCATTACAATTTGTCACTTTTTTGAAAATGTTTATAATTCATACAATCCTAATTTTTAAATTGTCATAGCTTTTGGCTACGAAGCCTAAGCCACATTCTTTAGACAAAAAAAAATTGGAAATTGCTAAAAACTATGTTAGTTATCACGATTTATTTACGCACAATAACTTTATTTATATCAATTTACATAAATTCTGCTTGTAATATGAGAGTAAAAACCATGAATTAATTAATCTTCCAAAGAGTCTCGATCCCAAGAGTTTTGATTCTTTTCTCCCAGTTGATGAAAGAGCTCAAGAAACCGAAAACGCAACACACTCGTACTTACCTCGGAGAAAGTGGCTGCATGGGGAGGCGGAGGATTGTGCGCTAAAACTTGCAGCCTCCGAAGTTACCCAGGTTCATCCCAGGGAGGGAGGGAAAAGTTGCCGGGCTCTCAAGTTGGGAGATCGTTTCGTCGTTAATGCAGCTCCACCGAGCGAGTTTCAAGGGATGTATCCGGGAAAGACTTTTTCTTCTCTCTTTCTCGCGGAAAAAAGGAGCTGTTAGGCGTACTCAATTTGTCGGGGGCTAATTTTTTTTTTTTGCTGATGAATTTTTTTTATGGTAGGGGTAGGAATGATTTTCAATTGGAATCAGGACCAAAGTAAGCCTCAAAATCTTCGTTTCTAAGGGTGTATAATTTCGTACAGATAAAAAAATGTTATTTTTTAAGAACGTAAACAGTTACAGTTGCAGAGCTATATTTTTTCTACTTTAATTTAAACTTAATGAAAAGTAATAATTGTTCATTGAAGTTTTTATGACTTTTAATCAAAACTGAAAATCATTTTTTCAGATTTTTGAGTTTTCAGATGACCTCTGATTTTCAGACCCTTTTTTATCTTGATCTTGAACTCAAAAAAATTATTTTTTCAACACTGCATATAAATTAATTATGTGAAGACATCTAAGGTCCATTGATGATTAAATCAATAATTAAATAATGAATACTGACATCAAGAAAAGATAGTATTGGAAATAAATTATAAATGATTTTAATTATAAGAGTTTTCACCCGGATCATCAATATAAAAAGTCAATACAAATCAAGAAAATTTATACTCCGCTGGTCAATATAAAGTAACCAAATTATTGATTAATTAAAAGAGATTATTTTGTTCAAGATCATTTTTTTAATCTGATTAAGGAAAAGTTTGTAATTCCTGGGTTGGTGTAATTAATTTAGAAAAATTTTTACAGATAGTTTCGAGAGAAGTTTCATAAATGTTGACAAACTGGGGATTCCTTGTAAAACCGGAAGCAAAAGGGAAAGTAAAAATCAATTGATCCAAGATTGACCCAGTTCAGGGTAGTTGAAAAAATAAATAAAAATAAAAAAATCAATGTCGGGTGATTTGAAAAGAGGCCAATTTGTATTTTCAACGAACAACAAGTATTTTGTAAATATTCAATCTGCAGTTGGCTGTAAACAAAGCCCTATGTTTGAATAAACAATCCTATCCATCCCGCTGTTGATCCAAAAAACATTTCGTCTTCTATTCTCTTGATTAAAAAAAATTTTTGGTTTTTTAAAAAACAAAACTTTTGTTTCATAGATACTCGCCCACTAAATTTTTTTTTCCCGGAAAGTTTACAAGAAACTCGCCAACTTCTCACAAACAGTTAAGATTGAAGTGACTACTTTGCTTTTGAGACGTAAAAAGAGTATTCCTTTGAAGAGCCTCGAAAAAACGAAGGTAACGCAAGAAGTAGATCTTATTTACCGTTATTAAAGTAAATTTAGGAGACTCAGAGGCATTAAAAAGTCACGACGATGCCCTTAATGAAGAGGGCGCGCTAGGAGCGAAAGTGCCGCGGGTATTTTCGGTTAGATTATTCACAAAAAAAAATTTGCGTATCTTTTTTAATTAAGAAAATAACTAAGTAACAAAATTAAAAAACGCTCGAGAAAAGTGCTACAATTTTAATATTATTATTTTTATCCCTCTTCAGCTCCGTCAAAGCGAGAGGAAACAAGTTGATCGTTAATAAATACACCCTTTGCATTTAAATCGACAGCTTTGATAGGACACTGATTTACGAGGCGGAAGAAGAGAAAAGTGGTGGATGGGGGAGGTTATGCAGAAAGAAAATTACGAGAAAACTTTTTCATTCTCTTTATTTAGAGAAGTCATTAAACTTTTTGCTTTTAAAGACTCTGCAGGTGGGTAAGTAGGTCATCATAAAATCGACGTCGGGCGAACTGTTAATCGTGTTTTGTAAAATTACTCAAGTATTTGAATTTTGAATGGAAAGCTTTAAAAAAACCAAGAGATTTATAATTTTCTGAAAAGCTGGGGTTTGATGAGGGAAAAAAATTTAATTTCGAACTCTCAAAAAAATCATAAAATGTGTATCCCGATAATTGGATCCTTCTTACGGCGGATACCCGGAGGAGTAAAATTCCTTCCTTTTCTTTCAACAAGTGAATTCAAACAATGTTGGAAAGCCTGGGAAAATTTGCACAAGAAAGACAGTGTAAACGCGCCCGCTAATTAGCCCGGACCGGACTTTTAGGATCGTGATGAATCGAACGAGATTTTACGAGTGAAAACCGTACCATTACTCTAAGAACTCACTGATTCATCTCGGAAATAATGCGAGTGATTTATCAAACAGGTGAGCTCGTTTTGAAAGAAAGGAAGTATCTTGCTATCACAGCATCACAAAGGATATTTTTTTATCAAAAGTGTATGGCTGACCTAAAAGTAAAAAAAAAAAATTCTTCAATTTTTCATTTTGAATTACCGACAGTAAACTTTACGTTATCTCGGACAGGTGTTCATTCATCTATAGCTATAGTTACTTCATATAATAGTTATATACAAGACACCTTGCATATATATACATATGTATATTTATTATTTTTAATATAGTTAATAAATGTATCGAGAGAAATCAAACGGAAGAGAAGAATTAGTCAATATCAAAATATTGTTAACTTAGTTTTAACTTTTGACTTTATTTTTAAAATTGTATTATATATTTTATACTTAATTTCTTACATTGTAGCCTATTACGTCAAAGTAATATATTTTAATGAATCATAAAAATGTATTTCTCATACGAGTATGATAGGGTTACATCCCTGCGTACTCGGAAAATAAATAATAATAATAATAATTTACGGTCATACTAGTCTCTCATTAAAAAACATGCCTTCTGACTAAAAAACCACTCATCAAGTTTTGGCGGGAATTCGAAATCAACAATTTAAGAAATTTCATTTTCAGCGATTGGAAGGTTTGAAATTTTCAAAATTCACTGTTGACCTTACGCTTTTTCCCACTCCTTATTCCCATTCTTCCGTTCTTGTTTGCCCAGCTCTTAATTGATTCATGGATTCAGGCCTCTCAAAAAACTACCATTTTCAGCATCCAAAAAAGTTGAGAGGATTTCCAAAAAACTTATCAATCCTCCACGGGTAATTAATAACAGCTTGGCCGAGAAAATAATTAATTCTTGAGAGGGTCGGTACTCCCATTAGTCTTGAAGCTCGTTGGCAGCTTCCGAAAAATAAGGTAACTCTCTCTCTCTTCGCGGGTTAGCGAGCAAAAAACTTTGATTCCGAACTTGGCGGGCAAAAAGGCTCGAACTTATCGACGTTATGGTCGTTTGGATTCATTGCCTGGGCGAGATAAAAACCAAGGCGCCGCCCGAGGGTCGGAAACGACTGGAGGAGTATAAATTTTCCCAAATTTTTTTTGAGGTTCATTTAAGTTTAAGGGATTAGCCGAGGCTGTCTCGTCTTTTTTTTCTTCTTCCCACCGAAATTTTTTATAAGCAGGCTGCCGAAAAAGTTTTTCGCGTCTACGTGACATCTATTCGAACGACACGGTTAATGTTTCAGCGGGGCGCTTCTGCGCAACCAGACGGATAATTTAATATTTCATCGGTCTTCCACCCACTTTCCAGCCTCAGTCCCCTTTTAACGCAAATAAATCGGCAGAGGAGAGACGTCGTCTGCTTTTTTCAAAGGCTTGATTATTTAAACCCGATTAAAGTTCGATACGCACACAGTGCATAATCCTTCGAAAAATCAGGGCTTTCGATAAATGTGGACTGATTGATAAAAAAAAAGCACACTCGGAAAAAATAACCGAAATATCGATACTTGAAAATGTGTGACATACTGATGTATCTGGGAAATTTTTTTTCTTAATCGATTCAGTCGAGCAAAATCTTTTAAAGAAGTTTCTTGGGTACACCTATAAGAAACTATACATAAATATAGCTTGTCATAAAATGATCATAAAACGATATCAAGATTCATGATTATTCATTTATAACAGCATAAACTTTACGTAAATTACATCTAATATTCATGTAACCTAGTCCTGTAAGAAATGTGAATTAGGCGAGGGGCTACGCACTCCAGAATCACTGATGATTCTTTTGATTCTTTTTGATTCTTTAGTGATTCTTTCGGAAAATTTAAAGTTTTTAGAGCCTTGGATCCAATTTTAATTGATATTTTGTTAAAAATAATATTTTTCGAAGATTTTTACTTGAAATAAAATTGATATTTTATAGATTATATTGATTTTTATGTCTGATTCTTTTTGTGATTCTGGAGTGCGTTGCCCCTTGGAATTAGGTTATCCATTCAATAGCCATTTACTGGGTATTTCATAGGTTCAATCTAATATTTTTCAAGTAACAAGCCATTTAATGGCTCTAATCACATTTCTTACAGGGCTACACTCTGAAAAACAAAAACTTCCTGTCTGGATTTCAAAGCACCTCTGACACAAATATCAATACTTAAAAATGTGTAAGACACCCTAATGCTCAAGTTAACAAGCGTGTCGATAAAATAAACTTTTCACCTACACCCCTTAAAGTTTCGACGGCGTAAGCTCGGCTTGAATTTAATCAGGGCTCAAAGCGTCATACAAAACTCGACAATTAAAATCCCGCGAATTCTTTTTCGCGGAGGGTGGGAAAAGGAGGATGGATCCTGTCCGTCCCGGGACGAGCGTATGTAGGCCGTCGGGTCAAAGCGTCGGCGCTACTACTGGACCAAGCGCGCGCCAGGCTTGTTTATAATGCAAACTACCCCGCGTTCGCCGCGGTTGCGTTACCTTTTTTTAACTTTTTTATTGCCAGAGAGCAGAGGTTTATGATGTGTTTATTTTTTGCTTGCCTGGGGAAGAATGAAAAGTCAATTTGTTAGACGATTCGTACGTGGCTTCTTGGTGGCTAAAAATGGATAATAGTTGCAGTAATTCTGATAAAATTAACTTTTTTAATTGATTTTTTTGATTGATCTTGAAGCTATGTTTCTTATTTTATTTTTTACTAGTAATCATGAGATATTTATATCGGTCTTAGAGTCTAACCAGACTTAGATAAATCTTTATACCAGGACTGGTTAGACTGTAAGACCGATATAAGTATCTTATGATTATTTGTTATAGGACAGTCAATATAAAGGTTTGTCTAATTTATTTTTTACTAGTTTTAATTCTGAAATCTGACTTTTTACTAGTTTTTATTCTGAAAAATATTTATCGATGCAATATTTTTACATTTTTACCAATTTTAATTGGCTTACATGTAATTGTTTTTAAATTCTCCAAGTTAGCAGACATTATTTATACAACTTTTGATTAGTGAAATTAAATTTCAAATTCACAATTAGTAGCAATTCCTTTTTTTTTTTATTTAGATTTATTGAGATTCAGTAAAACCTTACTTTAACTAAATTTTTTAAAAAAGTTAGCAAAAAAATTATCCAACCATTCATACCTTACGAACTTTATTCACCGTGACATCGATGTATAATACGTCCGAGAGATTTATGCAAAGGTACATTTTCTCGAACGCTAAATCATGAAGCCCGCATAAAAATTTATGACATTTTCATTACACCCATGGAGTTTCACGGTAAATTTCGGAATAATTTACGCACACGGCTTTTCAACATCCCCCAAATCCTCGGAAATAAAACATCATCATTTTTATTTTATTATTATTTTTTTTATTCATTCATCTCTGCAGCAAATATATACGAAAATTCACCGCGAAATTTCCTCTCCGGGAAAAAGATTTCCGACGTAAACAAATAACACGAGTGTAACGGACGTAATCAGGGTGTACCCACACAGCCGCAAGTTTGCTCTGGCGGCAATGAAGCGCGTCCGTCGTTTCGGAGGACGAGAATGAAAATTGCTAAAAAGAAAAACTCGGTGATGTGTACTATAAAAGAGTACCCCACCGACCCGGTAGTAGTTTTACCCGGAAGATCAAAAGAAATTTTTTAGCCGAGATTTTTTAACTCTCCCTTCTTTTTTTCTCCTCCAAGGCCTGCTGAAGTTTAATCTTTCCGGGAAGAGACTCTCTCGCGGTAAAAAAAAAAAAAAAAAAAAAAAAAAAAAAAAATTATGCAAGACCGCAGCAAGTTTTACATCCCTTGCACCGTATCGATCTTCGGGCGGTGATGCACATTTTTTTCTTGTAAACGAATGTCTAATGCCGAAAAGGAAGATTGAAAAATTTCTCATGCTAAATTATTCATGAGCTTGCTTTGGGATTTGAATTTTTTTACATTGACGCGGCCTGTACACTTTTATTTGTTTGTTTTTACTAAACAGTATTTAATGAAGCGGTTTTTTAAATAGGAAATCATGTTTCTTTCATTGTAAAAACCTTGGCAATATTATGGCAGTTTAATGCAAGCGAAGAAACCTTACTTTGTTTGTCTGATGAGAACTTAAAAATTAGAAATTTAAGAAAAAAACGTATTTCTATAAAAAAGATGCACTTTTCAATTTTACGTAAGCAGATGTCAATCAAAGTCGATTTTAAACAAATATGCTGATCTGACTAGTGGACTATGTAAGGTTAGCTTTAACGCTGCTTTAAGCGACTTTAAGTGGCCATAAAGTTTTTACTGCCTTACGGCATTTCTTCATGTGGAAGTCTTTTAGGTTGAACTTGATTAAAAAATTGAAAATTTAGTAACTAAGTAAGTTTTAATTATAAGTGCAAAATTGTAGAAAAGAAAGACAAGGTTTGGGACCACTCAAAATTTCGGACGATTGATTCGAATAAAAAAGCTCCATCGAAATTCCACAGACCGCAAAATGATTTAAAAAATATATCCGCAAACGCATGCGAAAGCGTGCCTTTGAGGCGCATGCATGCCATTAACGCGAGCAGCCGTGTCTTTGCTAAAAGCTTCGTTGGGCAGGCACTCGATGCCTTCAAACGGCGCAACTGCAGCTGCTACGGACGCATGCCTGAATTTCGTCTTTGTGCACCGGGATATATTCCCTGATCCATTGATCGACGTGTGCCAAACTCAAGTGTGTCTTTAACCGTACTATTTTTTATTTTTTATTTTTAATTTTATTAGTTTGTTTTTTAATTTACTTGATTTTGAGGTAAAAAATTTTTACTTTGTCAAGGGGTACAGTGTTTTTTAAAAAATTTTTTATGTGTATGTTATCTTATCATATTTAACGCTTTTGAAATTAAGATTAATTGGAGGGGCTATGCACTCCAGTCTCACTGATGATTCTTTTGATTCTTTATGATTCTTTTGTGATTCTTTGGTGATTCTTTTGCCAAATTTAAAGTGTTTAGAGCCTTGAAATGAATTTCAATTTATATTTTGTTAAAAATAATATTTTCCGAAGATTTTCACTTGAATTGAAATTAATATTTTATCAATTATATTGATTTTTATGTATAATTTTTTTAGAGATTCTAAAGTGCATAGCGAGGTGCATAGCCCCTCGATTAATTTAATATACTGAAAATTTTTTTTTAACACTCACTGGCAACACTTACAAAGCAAAAAATTAAGTTAACAGCTGTTCTGATAAAATAGAGCGTTTTACTATTATTTTTTTCCTATAAACAAGAGTTATTCAGGCACAATCTTTTACAATTATAAAGAAAGTTTTAAACGCTCTATTTTACCAGAAAATCAAGGAAATTCAAATTTCCAGTTTTCATGCTTTCAGTAAAAAGTAAACAGTTCAAATACTACAAATCAAAATATTAAACTAAAACGAGGAATCCTTGAATAAAAGCTCATGCGAGAACATCCGAATGAAATTAAAACAACACGCGTTATTAAATCTCCCAGCTGAGCTTTTTGACGCCGAATACTTCGTCGCGTCAGAGAGTTTTTGCCATGCATATTCATCCACAAAAATTCCGCGTGTATCCTCGCACGGGCGTACTGCTAATTAAATTTTCTCGCAGTCATAACAGCTGACACAAAAGAGAGAGGAAATCGATTAAGAGGGAGAAAAAGAGTTTGATGTCTCACGGCTGCGAATTATGTATAAATTCGTTGATTATACGTTAGCAGCGCGGCAGTGGGCGACACTAATTAAAGGTCGTTAATAAAGTCGGACCATTATTTTCCACGGCGAGCGCATTAATGTACCCACGGACCGGTGCTTTTTGCAGGTTTTGATCGATTTTTTTTTAGTGGGTTCGTTAAGGATTTTTTGAAGTCAGTGAGATGGTTTATTCCGTTCGTTTGCTCCGTTCCTACTCTTTCGGATGGTCGAGTCATGATTTCTTTTTTGACTCACAAGATTAAGTTTGGTATATTTAATTTATTAATTTTATTTTTATTGATGGTTTCATTAATTTTTTTTTTTTTTTTTAACTGGACTAAAAATCAAATAAATTGATAATTCTACACTTTGTGAAGAAAATTTAATTTTGAGTATTCGGGTAACATATCAAATTATTTCTGTAAAATTTAAACAACTTTTATTCTGAAATAAGGTATACAAATAAATTGTAAAAATATTTAGTTTCGCATCGTAAGAAAATTTGAATTACCAAAACACGTATTTATTTTAATGCTTATAACGCTAATTTTTTCTAGATAACCATGCTCTTTCCATTATGATTAAAATTGCTTGTTAATGAATTTCACTTGTTATTGAATTTACGAAAGCCGAAGTTGGAGTTGTCATTCTCATTGCTTTTTAAAACCAAATATGTGTAGTCATTGTTGTGTGGATACTTTTGGTTTTTTTTTTTTTTTTTTTTTTTTTGTTGTGCTCTATTTTAATTTTTAACTAAACTTTGATCTCTTCTGGTTAACTGTTATAGCTATACAACATAACACACATGATTGAGTTTGAATCAGTTGGCTCTCTAAATTCGTTATATAGCTTTAGCTCTTGAGTTCGAATTCTATTCATTCGAAACTATCTTTAAGTTAATGTTGAATTTATATAATAAAAGTAATGTAATAAGTCAATTAAACTATTTAGAAGTTGGCTAGAAAGAATTTTTATTCTAATCATTGGTCAATACTAATTTCGACTTGAAGTACATCAGTGTTAACCATTCACAAAAAATTCACTTACATAACATCAAATTAAATCTGTTTTCCAATTCTTTAATACTCCTTTTAACTTTAATCCGAAAACAAGCTCAAAACATTTAATTCCAAAAACACTTCCCAGAATCTCCATCAACGCGTCTCGTCAAAATCTCTCAATTTAAAAACGTAATTCACCGGAAGCAAACGTCGCCTCGTGTAAAAGTTGCTTTACACTAATCCCCTCGGCTCAGCTTATTACGACGAAATCACCAGCTCGCACCTCCTGCATCTAATCTAGCGGAATAACCGGGCGCAGTAGACTCGGATCGCTGCAGACGCGTCTTATTGTCACGCGCGCCCGCGGGTAATTTTGAATCTGTATTCCGAAGAAGAGACCGGAGCAGCCAATAGAGACGGGGAATTATTATGCAAATTAAACGGTATTCGTACCTTATCAGATCTCCCTTTTGACGCGTCTCGGAAATGTTAAATCCAGATCTTTTTTTTTTTTTTTTTTCAAATTCTATATACGCTGACGGATTTGACGGATCCAGGGGGCGGAATCCCAAATGAGTTACGAAAATTAGCTTTGACGGGCGATCAAACGGGCCGAAAAAAATTAAGAAGCAAGCGTTTAGATGACCAGAATCAACGTTCGTTGGCTGGCGATTGCTTTATGAATTTTCGGAGACAAAAGTTTAGCTTACCCTGGGGGAGGAGGGAATCAATGGCTCTGTACGCAGCGGCGATCGTCCGGGGCACGTATATTGGAGTTTACCAACTGCAGCGCAAAGAGAATTAAGCCCGGGACCGAGCACACACAGTGCATCTGCAGATATTGTTAGCCCCCGTCCGAGAGAGCGAATTATATTTTCAACTGTAGCGCGCCGTTCGAAAGTTTGCTCCGGGCTGCTATTGTACCTAATCGCGCGGGGCTTTATGAGTATCGATCGATCGTCCGATGAGATGCTTGTTTACTTAGTCTAGTTTATTTTTCATTCGATTTGAAGTTTTTCTTACATTGATTGTAGGTTGATTGTAAATCAGAGCAGGAAAATTGATTTGAAAAATTGTATACTCGGTGTAATTGGTTAGCAGTACGATGGTTCAATGAAATAAGATTAATTCTAACTGGTCAGTGCAATAACGTACTTTATTGAAGTGCGCGTGCAATAAAGTACGGTATTGAAATGCTAGTGCAATACGTTATTGAGCTATTGAATAACGTTGCTCTATCTAAAATTGTGATATGCATCTGTGAATCACTTTTTGCGATGAAGTTGATCAACTTATGCCTAAAAGTTTTACAAAAGTTAATAAATAAGTCAAAAAGTGACATAAAACCGTTAAAAATTTGATAAAAATGATTCACACATGCCTATCACAATTTTAAATAAAGCAACGTTCAATTAATGGCTCAATAACGTATCTTATTGCACTACCTGCTCAATAGGGTATCTCATTGTACACGTTTTTCAAAAACGTATTTTATTGTCCGGTTAAATTGACCTTATTGCATTGAAGCGTCGACTATTAAATTTAGTATTCATATGCAATAAATTTTTATATGCACAGAATATTAAATAATTGGACATTGCAAATGATTGCAATGATAATGAAATAATTTAACATTAAAGGAGATAATTCAGCGCATCAATTAATACACACGAGTGAATGAAATAATTTAGGCCAACAATTAATCACAGAGCAAATGAGACAATTTGTCATTACATTTGATTTTTGATACAATGATATAATCATTCTCCCACGCCTTATAGCTAAAACTCGTTTCGTATACCTTCGTTATTATTTTACGTTGTAATTAAATGGTCTGCCAAAAGATTTAGACACACCTGACCAAAATATTCATAAGTAGCTTCGATTCGTTATTGTTTCAGCTTTAAAACGCGATTTTTGTTTTTTTACATGCTTTTCTTTAACTCACTATGTTTTTTCAACTCGTTTTCTAACGGATTTTATTCTTAAATGACTTTTTATTCTGCAGTGTACCTAATATGGCCCGACCCGCGAATTAGTAGAAATACCGATATTTCAAAGTGTATTTTCTAAGAGTCCTTAGTTTAATTTTTACTTTTTAGAAAATCCTATCCAAATGTTATCTAAGAAAAATAAATTAAATTGTTTCAAAGCTTTTTTTCATTTTATAGCTCAAAAAAAAAAACTTTGATAAAAATTTAAAGTTGTAATTTTTCTACTGATTGCAAAGCTTTCAAAAACATTGTAAAAAAGGCTCAATTTTTAAATAAATCATTTTTAAAATAATAAAAATTTTGAAGTTTTTTAATCTCATATCGGAATTAATAAATAACTTCAAAGGGGCCATATTAGGTACAATGTATCATTTTAAAGCTCTTGAATTAACCTTTAAAATGAGATCTTACACGTCAAAAAATATTGATTTTATTCACCACAACGTCAATTCTCGCTTAGGGGGCCATATTAGGTACACCTGCCTTAATATTTAAAAAGCATCTGGCAAAAAAATCGATTAAAAAAAGAACATTAATCCAATAAGCAAGGTAAATAAATAACGATTTTACAATAGCCAGTAAACAACCATAACTCTATTTATGAATGAAAAATCAACATTCCCGGATTTCTCTCTCGAACTTTTTTTTTCTGAAATTCCGCGGGCAAACAAGCACTACCACCGGAGAGTGTAAAAAAAAGCTCCGCGGGCGCAGTATCAATACGCCCCCCCGGATCGAATAAACAGTACGCGTGCGGGCCAATTATTACCCGGGCCGGATATTCTCCACACGGTAGAGCAATTATAAAAGGTCCCAAGGACCGGTCCATGCAAAATTCAGGGGCTGGAGGCGCGTGTTTGCCCTCTGATTGAGGCCCATTGTCGCGAATCCTACTCCGCCGGGCAAATTGACATCCCCCGAACTGCCCCGCCTTTGTCTGTCTCTGAATCCCATCCCCCAAGCGTATACAACGCGCTTGTTGTTTTCAAAAGAGCTCGCGGTTTCTCTGTTGCGAGCGATTCCGGACTTCTTCTTTTATTGTATCTCGTTCTGTGTGTTTTTTTCACAGTGGGAAGCTTTCAGTGTGTTAGGAAGTATTGATAAAAAAAATTGATTTCATTAGGAGTTTTTTGTTACTGACCCAAGAAAAATTAATATTTGTAGACTCTGAATGTAGTTTTTCACGTTGATAGTACTAATGCATCCCAAAAAGTAAAATATCGAGAAACAATTTAACCTGAGTTTGTCCCAATTTTTATTTTTTTTTTCATCGACATCAAGGGTTAGATTACAATACTTATCGTCGTTTTCGGTTTTCAGTAATTGATGAACTGTAGGTTCCAAACCAGACATTCTATAACAGTTGTAAGTATAAAGTGCAGCAAATATACATTATATGTTTTAATGGTAAAATATTGGTTGAAAATTTGCAGTTATAAAATTATCAATAAGAGGCTGGAATGAATAAAAATTTCAGAAAAAATTAAGTACTTTAATCGATTGGTACCCCATAAATCAGATTTTTTTATTTTTTTCGATTTTTTAATTTGTTCCAGCTTCTCATCGGTAATTTTAAAGTGGCAGATTGTCGGCTAAGGTTTTTCTTCGCTGGGACCATCGATTTATTACTGACAATATTCCTCACTCAAAAGATAATTATTTGGAAATTATTTGAAACTATTCCAAGCATTGGTTTACTTAATTGTTTGTTATTTAGAATTTTTCGTTCGAGTTTATAAAAATTTAGTTTATCAAGCCTGTAAAAAACCAAAAATAAATAAAAAATGTCCGAAATTTTTTTTATTTTGAATACGTAAGTAAATTACTTGTTTTTATTTCGTTTAAATTTTTACTATTTGTACAGATATACGTCTTTCTGTATAAATTTGAAAACAAAAATTGTAAGATTAGGTAGAGGAAATCGAACCCGCAATCATCGAATAATTAATTTATGCTTTAAATTTATCTTAGTTACCAATTTAATAATACAAGAAATATGTTAAATAAGAGTTTTGTTTGAAAAAAAACTCCAATTAGTTTAATCGAAATATTCTTTCTAGATAATGAAAACCTTTCTATTGCAATTCTTTTTTGTAAATTCTGAAAAGTCAGTTTGCATGAATAAAAAACAAAAAACCAAAAAAAAAAAAACAAGTTACAGTAATCCAATTACGAGTTGCTTGTAAATGTTCAGACAAAAAAACTGGCTTCGATAAAAAAAAAAAAAAAAAAAAATATTCATTCAATATCCAGAAGTAAACAGACACGCTAATGAGTGAAGGGTTGTGCGCGTCGAATTTAAAGTTTATTACACGATTTGCATGTATTTTAATACAAACTTCAATAAACGGGAGTGAAAATTTTCTAAAACTTTTAATTAGTTGGGTAAACTTTGAATACCGACGCAACAAAACTAGCTTAAAATTTATAATAGCACGGCTTACATTGTGCTCGCCGTTCAATTAAGCCAAACGCACGTAAAAAAAACTTTCGGCAATGCCTACATTTTTTCATCAAAAAAATTAAAGCCAACCATTGTTTACACAAAACGTAAAAGTCATCTCCGTTAAAAAAAAAAATCCTCTCACATTTATTTACTCGTGGAAACGCTAAAAAAAAAAAAAAAAAAAACAGTACTTTCCGCCTGTGCGTACAAAATATTTTAATGATCAAAGCTCGAAACATTGTTTGCCGGGGCAAAAGAAAGACTCGCAAAGGTAAATAAAGGCAAATTCGGGAAAATTTCAGCGACAAAAAATTTTTTTTTTTTTCAGTTCCACCCCCCCCCCCCCCTCCCGCGCAAAACAAACGGCAAAGGTGCGACGAAAAGTTTTACGGGCAAAAGTGGCGAGTATAAACAATGCAGTTTCCCAAAGCTTATAACGAGAGCCTACGGACCTTTTTTTTTTTTGGTTTATTGAATAACGACGTATAAACCACCCCGGGGTTGTGAAAACTGCGCGATACTTTTTTTTTTTTTTCGTCAGTTCTACCCGCAACTTTTTTTTTGTCGCATGCGGAGTTGAGATTACGCGCCTATTTTCTCCATACACAAAAATAAAATTTCGCTGACTGAGCACGAACCGGTTTCATTGTTCAGATTTTTGGGGTGCGAGCTTTGAAATCTATTGAAGTAAACATTGAAATTAGATTTGAAATCACTGTTGAAGATAAATTTTCACTGATAAAATTTTTTTTGGATGCAGTATTTACAATTAAGGATTAGATGTAACTAACCAATAAATAGGAAATTTAAATTTATTACATTCATTTTTATTATTACTGTAATTTAATGAGACACATTGTATTTTAAAATCCACTTGTATGAACGCTTAAAAAAATAATTATTTTAAAAATTGTGACGTTTGGAAAAATTACAGCAAAAATAAAAAATTCTTAACTATAAACAAATTTTTAGTTGTCAAAATTTAATCTGGCTTTAATGACTGTAGTCTGCAGCAAATTTTCATAATGTATATTAAACTAAACAAATATTTATTCTGTTTCGGAAATGGACTTACCTGATTCTTACTACAAATCACAGAATTGTAAGCCAGTTTTTGGTTAATTACAGGCATTCATATGAAAACTAGCTGAAACTAACAATAAAATGAGATAAAAAAATTTCAGACTTTGTACTTGTAAAAATTTGAGATACAATATTCGTTCAATTAGATACTCCAAAATTTTGAATAAATCATGTAAAAAACAAATTAATCTACATATTATTACCGTGTTACAGCTATTCTTAAAGGATCAAGATCAACAATTTAAATATAACACGGACGATAATATTCAAGGAAAAATGAATAGCTAACGAGGGTAAAGCAAAGTCAAATGGTAAATCTTTCAAAGGCTTCTTTCTTTTTACCCCCCGCACGACGCTTCAATTAAAATCGTTGGAAAATTATCACAACAAAGATATTATGATTTAGCTGAGTGTACAGCGTAATGTTTTCAAAAGATAAAAACGTCTGTTCTCATGCATGCATAATGACTAAACAAGCCCTTTTTTTCAAAGAATAAACTCGTAGTATTCCGCAGAGACGCAGCGTAAAACTTTTTTTTACACGGCAAACAATTTTTCGAAAGATTTACGGGGACAATCGCTCGTTATGAAGACGTCTGATTTTTCTAATTTGTACTTTTTATCGAGGTTTCGAGTTGTTTGTTTGTTTATTTGGTTTTTTACAATGGCCATTTGTCTTTGAGGAATCGCATGGTTGGGGGCGATTAGGGCAGGAAGATATTTGATCGAAGACTATCGATGTGTCGTTTTTTCGGGAGGGCTTATTGGATACTTTGGGTAATTGATGGCTTGTTTTTTGCGGTCTTTGAGGGTTTTTTTTTTTTTTTTATTCTAGTTTGATTTTCGATCAGCGAGAAAAGTATTGAAAATATTATATTTGGATGGAAAAATTCGTCGTGATAAGTAAAAGTTGCAATTTTTGTAAAAACTGACTTCTAACACTTTAGAAGAATACCTCGAACGAAAAAAAAATCAATATAGTTAGTTTATCAAAGTTAGAAATGACAAATTAGTAATTTGGGATTAGTGCATGCATGTACATGCATGCATACAAGTCATTTAAAACGTGATTTTGTAAAACAAAAATTAAAATTTTCAAATCACAAATTAAAATAAAATCTGTAATTAAAATATTTATTTAAAAACTACTTTTTACCTATAGACTGTTTTACCTAGACTCATGCTTTCATCAAAGGCAAATTAACAACTAAAACGATGCCACGATGGCTCAGAGCTTAGAGTTTGCGGTTCTCAACAACAACTAAAACTTTTTGTTTCTGTGTCGATTCTTTTACTTGTATCAAAACTTAATTAAGAGCAAAGTACTATATCATGTAAGAAAAAAAGCACGGTTAAACATGAAAAATGTCATCTCGCGATGGACTATTTTTTAAGAGTCTCGAGATTAACCGTAAAACTAAATTTCGGATCTTCCGATAAGTGCGGGGTTTGTTTGCTCTCGAGTTTCACGACAATCGTTTAAACCGCAAGTGGCAGTGGGTACACCAAGCAAGCTACCTAGTGTACAAGAGCCATCGGTTCCGGCGCACTTTCACCACCGGGCCGCCGCGGCTGTAGATGGCGAATCTCTCTCGAGCTGGCTCTACTATTTGTACACTCGCGGTGCGTTGTTCACCGCGGATAGTCATCTTGACTTGAAGTACGGAATCAACTGTAAATTCAGCCGGGGATTTTTTTTAATTTGGGGAAAATTAGCTGGGAGATATTTTTTATACTCGCTGATTTTTATTTATGTAATTAAATTTTTTTTTTTTAATTTCAACTAATTTTTATATATTTTACTATAAATTATTTCACGTGAATATTGAGTAAATATAGTTCTTTTTTAATAATAAGTCTACTAAAAATTTACTCTTAAATTTGAATAACAAACTTAAAATTGAATTTCTTATTTTACGCAGTCCCAAAACCACAATCATAATCGTTTTGTATCAATGACATTATTATAATTAATAAAAATAAAAATAATAAATTAATTGTAAAGACAGTTTAAAGAACTATGATGATTTCATAAAATGAGCTTTTATATACAAACTCATCCCTGACATTTACATAATTTAAAATACATATAAAAGTTCTATTGATAAAATGTTAAACAATTGTGCTTCTTCCGGTGCACTTACACGTCCTACAAATAAAAATGAATGGAAGTATTTATTAATCAATCGTCGGTCTAAATAAATCTTATCAATCACGCCCAAGTGGCGGCGCTACCGGTGTTCTTCGGGGCAAATTAACCCCGAGCTTGCGGTTCAAAAACCCCGCGGATGGTTTATTTCCATACAGCTTGCACTTGAGCTTGCCCAGGCGCCAGCCGACTCGTTAAGCTTGATTTTCAAAGGACCCGTCAGAATACCTCGCTTATCGTCCGCTCGAGTACCTCCGGTGCGCTTCATAAAGCTCTGTTTTCATTCATAAATACGAAAATAAATCCGAATTGATCGGGTCTGTACATACCCGAGCATGAACTCCACGACGATGATAATGTTAAAGGCGTGCGTACAAGCCGTAAACGTTTATCCTCTTAGCTCCAGGTTGTACGTAATTGCACGACAACGATTGTACAATGCAGTAACAGCTAAATTTATCTAAGCTGATTAAGGCCTTGGCTCCCCCCAAAATGCGCGATTCGACTACTCGTTAAACGAGCTTATCCTAATTGCGGCTTCCCTCCCCCCGCCGCTCGCTCGCTCGCTCGCTTTCGGTACATATAGAGTAATTGGGTTGAGGAGACGACGACTACGACGTCGACGAGGCGACCCGGAGATAAGACCCGGTTAAAAGATAAATCTTGAATGTCTTGGCTGGTGAGAGACGATTTTCGTCATTGGAATGCTTGAGGGCTCCTGTTTGGATTATTTTATTTTGAAATACAGGTTTCACTTCGGCAGACGATTAATAAGACTAAAGTCTGTTTTGATGACGCGACAGTGGCAGTGACACTGAGATGACAGTAATGGATATAAAAATTAGAGAATTTTATACAGAAAATTATTACAAACGTTGGTTTTTGACCCCTGAAGTCTACACCTCGGACCTAATTTGAAAAAAGAGCTTTAGTTTTTAAACTCTAGAAAATGTTTTATTAAAGTGCTTTTCAAAGCTTTTTTGTTATTTTTGTGTTTAACAATTTATTTATATTTATTGATTAACGGGTCAAAAGTTATTTTTACTCAGTGAAAATGCATTTAACTATAACTTATTTTAATTAAAAAATTTTAAATATTAAAATACACTTTAAATTTTATGGATACCAACTAAACACTAGAGTTTCTTATTCCACAGCAAACTTTTTCATTAAATGTTTTTAATTTTGTTAGATAACAAAATATTTAAGGCTTACCTAAAGATAATAAAACTTCAGTCTCTGTTGTCTGTAACGTCACAATTTTTCCAAGCCGCATCATTTATTTACAAATGTTCCATTCGTCATCTTCAGATTGACATTACAGATTATAAAATTAATGCAAGAAAAGAAAAAAATCGGTAAAATTGATTTGAAAGTTGGCGGAGGTAGGAAAATTTATAGGCGGTGTTCAAACTGTTATAAAGATCTTAGGAAATATCAAACTAATCCATTAGAAACTTCGGGTGAAATTCCGGGGAAACTTTCATTGAAGAATAGCCGAAGTTGACTCGACAAAAGAATTTATCGAGTGACCCCCTCCGTTTCGTCCAAAAAAAAAAAAAAAAAAACTTTTCCTCCTGGCAAATTAATAGGCATTATATCAATCAAGATGAAAAATTAATTATTCCCTTTCCGAAGCGCCGTTTTCACGCGGCTGCGGCGTCAATCTTTTTCTCATTCAAGCCCGGCTTACAAAGCACCAGCGTGCGGGTGTTGCCAGGTCTATTCACACGGCTTGGGTTCTTGTTCCCGAGTAATTTATTCCTTCGTGTTCTTACAAAGAATTCTGTTCTTTTATAACGAAGGTGGCACGCTTGCATCTGAAATTCATTACCGGACCGCGCGCGGCGATGAACTGTTACGTGGCTGTTGACGGCGGTTAACTGTTTTGAGGACGTGAAAAGACGTGTTGGGATTGTCCAACGGGAAAATTTAGAACTCGCGGCTTGATGCTAATTAAGGATTATTACGGTTTTGAAAAATTTTTACTGTCCGTTCACCCAGTTTTACTTTAGTTATTCGAATAAATTTTCAAACAGCGATTGAACTACCCGTAGAATCATATTCATGCTACAGGAACTAAAAAAAAAATTATTTAACTTATTATTAATAATAAGTAAGCTAATTTTTATAATACATATACTCGGAAGATTGTTCATAATATTTGATTAATTTTCCAAGTGCTTTAGAAATAATTTATTTGCATAGAATCATATTTTAAAGATAAAAAAATGCAAGAAAAAAAGGGTATGCATAATTATTATGCTAAATGATTTTTTTTTTTCATGTTTTATTAAATCATAATCAAGTAGAGATTTTGAACAACTCTATAAAATGCCGGCTGAAAGGTCTCGAACCTGCAATGCTGTAACTACTTGCTGAAGCTTTACTACTTCTGCCACTTGCTCTACGCTAGCCAATTTTTAGTTTTTACACCTAATCGATATAATATTTTTTAATTTACACTCTCGATCACCATATAAAACATGCACCTCAAGATCAATATTAGCAAATAATCTTTTTTAGTTTCAGAGCTTGAAAGCTCGCATCGAGGTCCCAGAAACGTCAAGTTCGAAAAACCGCATTTTTCCGACACTGTTGAGTGGCGTTTTTTTTTCGAAAAAAAGTAAGCTCATGCATCTTCCAGTGCATACACACCATGCGGCAAAAGAACAATACCGGGGGTCGCTAAAGTAGCGCCATTTGTATTCCGCGTTCGCGCTCGAGAAAACGTTTATTATAATGGTGCGCCCTTCCGAGTCCCATGGGGTGGTTGGCGTGGTAAGAAGCGACAGCCGAGAAAAATATTATTGGGTAAAAAGGAAACGCGTAAGTCGTCTGGCTTGTTTTTTCAAATGTTTACGCGTCTCGGCTGATGATTATTGAAATTCTAAAGGCATTGAGAAAAAAAATTCAATTTTATAAACAAAATTTTTAGCAGGGGAAAATATGTTGGCTCAGCACAAGTTTTAAAGAATCACAAGGAGATTATCCTTGGCGCGTCCTTCGTGTACGGGCTTCCTCAGACCTATTCGGTCGCGCCGGAAATGACGCGAGCGATTTTTCTGCTGGACGAATCAGGATGAATGAAGATCCGAAAACCGTGCTCTGATTCTCGTTTATTCTACCTCGCTCTGTGTTCAAGATTTTCCTTTCCCGGAATCTTCCATTTTCTTTTGCCTTACCCTTTATTTTTATTTTTTTATCATCTTTTTTTTTTTTTACGTCTGCTCGATTTCTTTTAGTGCGCAATTTTTGTTACAACTTTTTTCCTCTACGTTACACATTTTCTGTGACAACGTCTAATAAAAAAAAAAAGTAAGTTTATATTTTTTATGATTTTGAATTTTGTAAGAAATATGCTTGAATATTTATCAGGCAGCTCTTTTTTTTCGTTTTTTCCGAGTAAAAATTTGTTGTGACTTTCCCGTCACTTAAGAAATTTTGCCAGTATTCAAAACAAGAAAAAAATTTGTAACTTTACTTATTCATTTAGAAAATTTAGTTTTGAAATAGTATATTATGCAACGGGTTGCAGTATCGTCGCCAGGGCGGTTTTAAAGGCCCCGAGTGCGAAGCGAAGCGTAGCACGAGTGACTTTAAGACGCCCTGGTGACGTGCTGCACCCGTTGCATATACTATTTTATACCACTGGTGCGTAGGGCGAGTTTTTAAATTTCGAAGCGTGCGTAAAATCGAGTACCTACGCACTAGTGGTATAAAAATTATTTTTTTTAAATGACAGGAGACTGTTGCTACACACAAACTTATTATTGCAGTTGATATTTATGTTTCTCAAACTATTTTGTAACTGGTAAACCCACATTTACATGAAATTATTTTGTATATGTTTGAGCTATATTCGACAAAATTTAATGAATTCAAATTAGCAAGTAAATAAAAAAATTTAGAGTATATTTGAGAAAACTAGAATTAATATAATCTAGTTTTGATAAACTTTTATATTGTAAAAGATGTACTACTTCACAAGAACAAACGGTTATCTACTAAAAAAATTTACTCTTTAATCAAAACTTTGCAACCAGTGATCAATTCTCAGGCCATCCAAACACGTCGCGACGGTTTTCGATTATCAAAAAATCAACTCCCCGACGTCGCTCATACACACAAAGATATCCGCAGAGTCCCGTCCCGGTTCCCCCTTTTTTTCCTTTTCGAACCTACATTTCAGGAATCGAACGCAAAAAAAAACAGGCGCACGTTTCGTCGCATTTTATCTAGATGTAACTCGCGCGCTCCCGATTCCTGCGAAGCGCCGCTGACGGGAAATATGAGGGGAAGAAGAAGACCCCCCGCAGCAGAAATTGAGTTTTTTTCGGAGGCTTTGATTTGGGAGGTTAATAGTTTCGGTGGCTCGATGTAATCGCTTTTTCCATCGATAACAGCTGGACGCGAAGTTTTTAAATGGGATTTAGCTAAGCTCCCGCCTCTTTTTTTTTTGTTTCCGGAGTAACGAAGGTTTTTTTGAAATTCCGTGATGAGTGAGGCTCGAGCTTGATGGGATTTTTTGTTTATCGGTTGTCCTTTGTGATCTAATCAGGCGGCTCGGGTTGATCTTGCATTTTTGAAGCGTTAAGAAAATTATTGGATTTTTTTATAGCTTTGACGCGTTGGAAAATGTTAGATCTTTCTTCCTTTTTTTATTGGATTTCGAGAACACAAAAGCTCAATTTTGACTTGCTGAATTCTCTGCGCTTTTTTAGATTTTACTTCATTGAAGTAATGACGGAAAAGTAACTTTTTCAAGAGCCATTCAATGTATGAATTCAGCAAACTGAGTAATTATAAAAAATTCAAATTTTTTCTGCCAATTAACTTAATCCGCAATAGTGCAATCATACAAAATTATTTTATTTTTACTCCGAGTTTTTGGTACGATTCGTATATTCTAAAATGAGGTAGAGTAAAAGTCGCAGTTAGAAATGTTGCGTTTTTGTCAAAAGCGGTGGTGCTCCGCTTTTATTCAGAATTTCTTGCTTTAATCTTCGAAATGAGCTCTCACTGCATGTCAAAAAACATTGTTTTTGTTGATAAACGCGAGCTAAATCCACGCATAGAAAAAGCTACAGATTTGTACTCTTTACATTGTTCATAAAAAAATCATAGTTTTTTTAAATTTAATTAAACGTAAAACGAACTCAGTCAGCTCTATTAAAAAAATTAAAAATACTAATATTTTAATTGATTTTCTAAAAAGATAAAACTTACAATACATTTCCGAATATTATTACCAGATACTATACTTAATACATTTTAGTACCAAAGAAATATTTTCTTTTTTTTTTTTTTTAAATGAAGTTGGCTGATTGAGATTCTATAATATTAGATATCTTCATAATTTTAACTTCTTATTTTTCTTCAAAGTAATCAGAAGCTGATCAAGACCAGAACAACTTACAGCTCCTGCGGGGTACCCGAAAAAATGTTAAATCGAGTGAAAATCAAATAACTTTTCGTCGCGGGCGACTTCGGTGACCCGGGCTCGGTGGCGTAGGTGCCCGATGACCCTTGTCGCGCCGGCCGATCGATTCTATTTTTCCTGGTGGTCAGTTTAACCTTTCCTCGAGTCTCCTCGATTTTGGATAATATAACGAGTAATGCGCGCACCAGGAGTTCCGTAATTGAATTGGAACTCCACTGTTTGCGTAAATCGGAAGGTTTACTCGGTTGTTTGTAAACATGATTTTTTTCGAAAAAAAAAATTGTTTCGTAGTTTTCAAAGTGTTTTGCATTCAATTAATCTGGTTTTAGGATTGAATTTTTTTTTTTACCTTTTGTTGATGTTAAAAGTCAAGTCCAATCTGAAAAAGAAAAAATTTTTTTAATCAACTTGCAGGTATCATTGAAGATAAAAAGAAAAATTAAAATAAATTTATTTGAATTGATTGATACATTGATAAATTTCTCTAAATTAAAGAAAAAAAAACCACATTTTGAATCAGTTATCAAATTTTTTATATTTTTTTAATCTTTGGATCATATCAAGCAGAGAATCGAACCCACGATCTTACAGAATTGTAACAAGTTACCTATCTAATGATCTGAGCTACGGTAAGTTACAGACTTACCGTATTAGACTCAATTTTAACTCTGTCATATTTCGTATAATTTCTAAACCATACAAAAATTTATTTATTTTCAGCTTTATTGAGAAAATACTTATATCAATGAAAAAAAACTTGAATTCAAATTGTCATAAACAAAAAATATTAAAAATAAATAATTATCCAAGTACTGTTTTTGACCTAGTACTTTTTACGTCCTTAAGCCTGCAAGAACTGGTGACACGTAAAAAAGTATGTCTAGAACACACACACACACTCACATATATATTTTAAATCCAAGAAATTTCATTTATTCGTATTCTCAAGAGTGGAAAAATCGAAACTTGGAGAGCTCAGGTGAGCCAGCGTCGCAGTGGTGGCGCTATAACGTTGACCCAAAAAATATCTTTCAAATTTAATGCACAACTCCCCCGCCCGCTGCGGTACACCGCCGTTATAGACTTCTTCGATCTATAAATTCCGTTTCGAAGACACAATTGATTCTTTAAAACGAAGTTTGTGTTGTTATGACTTTTTTCCCGCAGATAAAAATTTATTCCAATACTCCGTCCTGCATCTGTCTACTAAAAATTGAAAGTGTAAAAATAAACTAAAAAATCCGTGGGTAATAGGATTTCAGGGTAGTAATTGGAGGCTCATTAGTCAATCAATTAAGAGCCCTTGGTACTGATGTCATTTCCCCCGAAGAACGCAGTGGGAAAGCTCAAACAAGACTTCTTTTCAAGTGTACTCGCTAAAGAGCCTCGGTAAAAAGAAAAACTCAAAAGACGAAGTAGAAGAAGAAGTCGATTACGCCAATTCACCGCGAACAGCTCGCAAGGCAAGCAGGCAAATTGCTTTTCCTCATTACAGTATAAATTAATCGTTTCACCCTTAATTCCTTCTTCCCGAAGAGAGCCAATAAAAGAAGAAGGGGGGGGGGGTACCACTTTGACGTTTCTATGACGACCGGCCAATCAGACCGAGTCGTCCGCAAAGTAGTCTGAAAGAAAAAATTCGCATTTGCATCCCTTTCACGTACCCTACTTCTGAAAGAAGCAAGGAAGGGGAGAAAAAGTCCGTACCTATCTCTGTATCTTCTTTATGCAGCTGTCTTAAGATGATAAAAAAAAATAGAGTGAAAGACGGTCAAGTGAATTTTCCCTGATTGTACAGTCTGTTTAACTGATTTACCCGAGCTCAATTTGCTTTTTCTAGCGCCTTAGGTTTAGGTGTGGTTGTTGCGGAAAAAAATAGGAGAGGTCCAGACGTCTGGAACGTAAAAATAAATCGCGAGTTTTTGGGCTAGCGTTGGGAGAATTTTTTAGAAGGGCTAAATCGAGTCGTTTGGCTGGAAGTTTCGTTACGAACTATTGGGTCAGGAGGTGATTTAATTTGTTCTGCGAGGAGACTCAGATTTACAAAAGGCAAACTATAAATATTTTTAACTCAGATTTTTAATCTTGAACGAAATGGTTTTATACTAGTAACAGAGCTTACACTTAATTGGCTTCGAAAATTCTTCTCATAAATCAAACATTATAGTGAATGAGTTCATTCAATTTTTCGTTAATTTTCTAAGCATTTTTTTCGGTTCAAGTAAATAAAAATGAGTCCTTGAGTATCATAATTTCAAATTCAACTGATGTACCATTGAATATTAAATAATGAAATTTTTTTTAATTAGTTTATGTAGGTTAATTTAATAATTGGATTTCATTTAATTAAAATTTCATAAAATACAATTTTTCATAAGTTTTGTAAAAATATTAATTTGAAATTAGAATGCAATTTCATTCTATAAAATCAATATTTTACTTGAAAAAAAACCTGTAAATTTTTTTTTTTTTATAATAAGTTTACCTAAATTTTTATCTCTCAAAAACTAACTTAAAATATAAAAAAAGTTACCCTGCGAGAAATTTCCGCCAGAATATTGCCAGACAGTGGGCAGATTTAGCGAAATTGGGCAGAAATTTAGTAGGGTTAATCGCCAGATTCTTGACAGAAGGCCAATGCTTTACGCATAGGGATTCTGGCAAGCTATAGCCTAAACCTTTTTATTTTAAATTGTAACATTGATTACTAACAAAAATATGTTCAGTTTCATAACTTGACTCTGAAATTTTTCTTTTTTTTTTTCCCTATGTTGAACATTTTTCTCATCCATTTTGATGTAATTTTAAAATATTATTCACACAATACCAGCCCTGCTGTATAGCCACACGTGTGGCATACGTGTGCCACACGTACAATGGACTTGAACAAATTTTTTTTCTTTTTCTAAATATTTTAACACCTATGGAGTCAGGGCGGAGACCTAGTGCAAAGGATAGCGATTACAACCTGGACATGATTTCCCCAGGAAGTTTTGACTCCGGAGGGGCCAGGGCTGATACCTGGTGCACTTGGTGATATTGACGCCTTGGAGATGATTTCCCCAAGAAGTTTGGACTCCGAAGGGGTCAGGCTGAACACCTGGTGCACCTGGTGATACTTACGCCTTGGAGATGATTTCCTCAGAAAGTTTGGACTCCGGAGGGGCCAGGGCGAATACCTGGTGCACCTGGTTATACTGAGGCCTTGGAGATGATTTCCCCAGGAAGTTTGCACTCCGGAGGGGTCAGGCTGAACACCTGGTGCACCTGGTATTAATTACGCCTTGGAGATGATTTCCCCAGGAAGTTAGGACTCCGGGGGGGTCAGGGCGGACACCTGGTGCACCTGATGATACTTACGCCTTGGACATGATTTCCTCAGGAAGTTTGGACTCCGGAGGGGCCAGGGCGGATACCTGGTGTACCTGGTAATACTTACGCCTTGGAGATAATTTCCCCAGGAAGTTTGGACTCCGGAGAGGTCAGGCTGAACACCTGGTGCACCTGGTATTAATTACGCCTCGGAGATGATTTCCTCAGGAAGTTTGGACTCCGGAGGGGTTAGGGCGTACACCCGGTGCACCTGGTGATACTTACGCCTTGGAGATGATTTTCCCAGAAAGTTTTGATCCCAGTGGGTTCACATCATCAAGTTTACTATTAGGATAGCATCTTCAGAGTTGGGTTATTACCGGGTACACCAAGTATTTTCCATGGCCCATCCAGGGTCAAAATTTCTTGATAAAATCATCTCCAAGGCGTAAGTATCACCAGGGGCATCAGGTGTCCGCCCTGGCCCCTCCGGGGTCCAGACTTCCTGAGGAAATCATCTCCAAGGCGTAAGTATCACCAGGTGCACCAGGTATCCGCCCTGGCCTTCTGGGGAAATCATCTCCAAGGTTTCAGTATAACCAGGTGCACCAGGTATCTGCCCTGGCCCCTCCGGAGTCAAAACTTCTAAGGGAAATCATCTCCAAGGCGTAAGTATCACCAGGTGCACTAGGTGTCCGCCCTGACCCCTCCGGAGTCGAAACTTCCTGGGAAAATCATCTCCAAGGCGTAAATATCACCAGGTGCACCAGGTGTTCAGCCTGACCCCTCCGGAGTCCAAACTTCCTGGGGAAATCATCTCCAAGGTTTCAGTATAACCAGGTGCACCAGGTATCTGCCCTGGCCCCTCCGAGGTCCAAACTTCCTGAGGAAATCATCTCCCTGGCGTAAGTATCACCAGGTGCACCAGGTATACGCCCTGGCCTCTCCGGAGTCAAAACTTCCTGGGGAAATCATCTCCAGGTTGTAATCGCTATCCTATGCGCTAGGTCACTGCCCTGACTCCATAGGTGTTAAAATATTTAGCAAAAGAAAAAAAATTTGTTCAAGTCCATTGTACGTGTGGCTATACAGCAGGGAGAGGTTAGGATTTTCAAACAGCAAGCATAATTCATCGATTAAAAATTAAAATTATATTTCTATAAAATTATTTGATTATTTTTTATCAATTTTGTAACATCGGAGCTGCATGCTGCTGCTCCGATTTGTAAACTAACCTCTCATCAACGCATCTAGGTACATATACATATATCTCCCTATATTATAATCCGGTTTTTTTTTATTATCCTCAAAGTTGAGTCCTCAAAATTGAGTCCTCCAAATTGAAAATTCATAAAAACACGGTCAAAAGACAAGTAAAAACGATACTTATGAGCCCTCAAAGTTGAGTCCTCAAAGTTGAGTCTACGACGGAAAAGTTGAGTCCTCAAAGTTGAGTCCTCCTTTTCTCAAAACGATGTTTTTTAGATTCTCATGTAATATTTTCTATAGAAGCAGCTTGGTGTATAGAAAGATTTGAATTGTGTAAATGTAGTCATTCAGTACAACGTTTAGAAATTCATACAGAAAATCAACAAAACATAATATAGTTAAAAAATTAAATAGTTAAAAAATTGTAAAACAACTTTAGCAACTTGGTTTGAATTAAATAAAATTGATCTTTTAGAAATATTAAAAATGCCAATATACCAAATTACTATAGATTTCTAGATGATAAAACTTTTGTTAGATAGAAAAATTAAAAAAAATTTCAAACTATAGGTAGAATAAACGTTGTTTCTTCTAAAAATTCAGAGTTTTCACTTAAAATTAATATCAGATAAAGTAAAAGGTGGTACTTCTCACGAATACTTGAGAACTCATAATAAAATTATTTATAAACATATAGAGAAGGAGCTATTTAAATGGGTCTAATAGTAAATGATAAAAATGTATATGCCATTTTTGAAGAATCTATAAACTATTTAGAACCGAAAAAATTAGAAGAATTTTTCGGATTATTTTTACTGTCTGAAAAAATTCCTGGTAATTTAATTTGGAATAAATATAAATTACATTTTATAAAAGATTTCAAAGATAATGTAGAAGATAGAGGTTTGAATGAAATAATCAAATTTCTATCTAGTGAAGATTCTAATTTAAGTTATAAATGTTTTGGTTTACCAGAACCATGCTAAGAAAATATTTCTAATATTTTTGAAAATTATGACTGCAAAATACACTGAAAAGAAGAGTATGAAAAAATATTTGAAAAATTTAATAATGATCAAAAAATTAATAATTTTAGGTGACGATTTTAGACAAATCCTTCCTGTAGTCAAAAGAGGCAATGAAAAAATTATTGTAGAAGATACGATTAAATACAGTAAATTGTGGAAAAATTTCAAAATTCTTAAACTCACTGAAAATATGAGATGTAAAGATAAAAATTTTTCTAAATTATTACTAAAAATAGGAGAAATTGAAAATTTTAAAATACCTATGAAATGGAAAAATAAAGATGTTTGTTATTCAATTTTTGGAGATATAAATGAAAATAATAATTTAAACAAAGTTTTTTTAGCTTCAAAAAATGAAAATGTTGCAATGTTAAACAGAAAAGTATTAAACATATTAAATGGACCAAGTAAAACATATTACAGTATAGACAAAGCCATTCATAAGGGAGTAGATCAAACTGATTCAAATATATGTTTAGATTATCCAATTGAATACTTAAATTCAGTAAATGACGGACTTTCTACCCATGAACTAAAATAAAAAAAAAAATGCAGTGGTAATGTTAATTAGAAATCTAAGTAAAAAAGATGGTGTATGCAATGGAACTAGATTGAAAATAACAAATTTATACAAACATAATATTGAAGCTACATGTGAAAAAACAGGAAAAATAGTACAGGTTGGTAAGGTAGATGAGGTTGGTTAGGCGGAGGTTATGAGGAGGAGCGTGGAAGGGAAGGTGAGGTGGGAAGGGTTTGTTATTGCACTTAAAAATGTTAATAGAGCTTTTTCAAAATTTAAAGTACTTCAACAAAACTTTAAAGTTAGTGACTGAGTTGATGAATAAAGTGAATAAGATTTGTTCGTAGATTAGGTGAGATAAGTTTGGTGGATAAAATACAGTATTTGAAGTAAATCAAATTAGTGAGGTCAGTAATGTAGCTAAGATTGAATTAGGTCAGGTAGTTGAAGATAAAAAAGTAAGTATAGTTAGTAGGGTTCTTAATATGGGTGAGAATAGTAAATCGGGTTAGATAAGGCGAGTCTGTGCGGAGGGTAGAGTGTAGGTAAGGTGGTTGTGGGCTGGTAGATCAGATATTAAAATTATAACTTTGGCTCTAATTAGAATTTTCATATAAAATCATATATCATTAAAAAGGTCTTGATCTCAGCAGCTTTCTAATTATGTCATTTTATGTCATTGAAATTTTTATTAAATCCTTTTTGTTGTCATGAGAGGATGCTGAATAAAGCTGTTTATCATTTTAAATCCAATCCTTCCCCCACAAAATCATAAATCGGCTTAAACGCAATTTTGCGAGCTGGTACTATGCAGGAAGTAAGTTCATCTCAACAAGAATCTGTAAAAAAATTTTGTATGATCCAGCCGAATAACCCTTCGTGCTTCAAAATTTTAGATAATTTTCCTCCAGTTTTTTTCCCTGCAACGAGGGGGGCAAGTTTGACAGGTTAAAAATCACGAGCGCGAAGCACGAGTGATTTTTTGTCAAACTTGCCCCGCAAAACACAGTCGGAAAATTATCGACAATTTTGAAGCACTAGGGGTATTACGACTAAAAATCGAGGCTTGCTTATACGAGATTGCAAAATTTGAAAATTATCGTGATTTTTTTATTATTTCGCTAATTACTAGAGTAGTTTTCAGGGTGGGCAGTTTAAGCTAGAGATCTAAGATGAGTCAGGTCCAAAATGAATAAGGTGAGTAGGGTTTGTTGGTAGAGTGAGTGAGAGATGAGTTGGGGATTAAGTGCGGTATTTGAAGTAAGTGAAATTAGTAAGGTCTGTAATTTGGCTAAAATTAAAATATGTTAGGTGGTTAAAGATGAAAAATCAAGTAGGGTTAGTAAGGTTATGAATCTTTTGGTAACATAATTTGGTAAAATTATGATGAGTAAGTAAAGTTCAAACTGAACTCTCGTGTCTAATTTTTATTGGTTTTAAGCACTTAAGTCTTTTTATTATTTTACCAAACATAGAGCTTACGTATTGTTTAGATTAATTTTTATAATTATCAATTATAATTAGGGGGTTGGTGAGCGGAGCGAGCAGGGGGGTACCCCCCCTAGTGTATATATATAGACATATACATAAAATAATAAGCTTGACAGAATTTTCTGCCCACTATCTGGCGAGCACCCCAGACGTTCTGTTGAAACTTCTAGCAGGGTAGAAATACCTCTAAAACCTTTACGTTTAGTAAAGTTTATTTTTTATTTCTTTTATTTTTATTTATTTTTCTTTTTTTCATTAAACTTTCAACTAACATAAGTCCTAGCTATCAAAAGACTACGTTCTTCTCAAGTAGAATAAAAATTTTATCATCAATAATAAAAAATTGATTAATTGATTATAATTTTAAATAAAAAAAATTTTAACGCTTTTTAGGATGCCTCAGCGCATAGAACACGCTCATTTTTATTTATTTATTTTTTTGTTAATAAATGGACAAATTTAAACATCAATTGATATTCGAAAACCCAAGCAGAACTAGTATCGGCTCGGATTCGAACCAACTATTATTGGTCTTACAACCTTTACTCTGCCGGCGGGGCCACTCGCCATACATTAACTTACCCCATTAATTCATTCATTCAAACACTCAACAAAAACGAAAGGAATCCAGCCTGAAATCAAACGCCGCGTTCAAAACTACCCAAATCCAAGCCCTCAATCGTAAAGTTGAAAAAACAACGTCGTTAATTCAAGGACCCCCTCGCCTCGCCTTAGATAAATCCTTTTGGCGTCGTGTAACCCGAGCGGTGCTGAAAAATACTGCAGGTGCGATGAAAAGAGAAAGTCCCGCGCTTCTTCGGCTTATTATTTACACGCGGGTATTGGCACGTAAACCCTTTCCCGCACGGCTCGTATCTCAGCATCTCATTATAATCATAATCGCAAGGAGGGTCTTAAATCTCCCGCGAGGCCGATTTGGTTAAGCGCGGGGATCTTGACACTGCGAAAGAAGTTTTGTAAATGTTAAGTACCTGCAGCACTGATAGAATGTTTTGTGTTCAAAAGCGGCTCGTTCAAATTTTTTTTTTTTAATTATAGTTTAATTTTTTTTTTGCTATTGTTGTTGTGTTTAAAATGAAATTATTAAATTTCTTTATATTTAAGGAATCGTGACAATAAAAGTACAGAATAATCGAGTGACTGAGTGGCTAAGCTGGAAAAACGTCGGACTATGATGCTAAACTTATATGGTTCGATTCCAGATGTCTGGTTATACTAAATAAAAACAAAACTTGATGTTCAATGTAAAGTAATTTTGAAAGTTTCTAAGATTTTACTATACTTACCTTATACAAGGAAAAATATAATATTGGTACAAATTGAAAAAAAAATGAGTAATATCTTTTTTTTTTCCAAGACTCAATTGCTTCAATTTTGACCAACTTTGACTACATCAGTGAATATTCAGTGCACTTGGTCAAACTCGTGGTTAATTTATTTATTGATTTAAAATAACTAGTTCTTAATTTGTTACTTATAAATTATGAAAACAATTTTTCCAAAAGTTTTTGAAATTATTTCAAAAGTTATTCTTTTTTTTTCTATCTTCAACACACATTCTATTTTCAATGTATTGTAATTAACAACTTATTAGATTAAAAAAAAAAAAAAAAAAAAAAAAAAAAAATTATAATTTACTAATGATTTTTAATTTTTTTGATAGATATGTAATGTTTTAATTAATGATATTCATATTTTAAAATTACAATTTAATTGAATAAAAAAATGTTGTGATTGTATGAATACGAAAAATAATCGTACAAAAGTAAGATAAAATTTTCACAAATTAAAAATAAATCATCATGCACGGTAATATCACATCTTTCATCCCCTTCTAAATTAAACAAAGAAATTCTTATCGCTAATAATCATCGGGTCCCTTGACAATTTAAAAACTCCTCGCTGCTGTTCCCTCTTCTTCTTCTTCTTTTTTACCCCGCGAAGATTCCTTTCGGTTCATAATTCAGCAACTCATCTCACTTTTGACGCGTATCGTATAACCCCGCAAAGAATCCCCCCTCCCCCCTCCACGAACTTTTTTGAAATGAGCGAACAACGAAACGAGGATCGATTCATTGTCTCGGTCGTGATAGTCATCTCGCGGGGTGGAGAAAGAAAGAGATGAGCCTGCAGTTATTCGGCAACTTATCTCGGGACTCCTCAGAAGTTATGCACTTTGAATAAATTATTTTATTTTTTTAGCGAGCTGCGGGTAATTCAAGCTCGTTTCAACGTATTGCTTTTCACTCGGCTTTTCGCGGTTCGTTTATTGGGTAGCGCGCGGGGCTTGAATTAAAACGTCGATTAAACGCGAAAAATTCTCTTTTTGTATTACTCGCGATCGGGTAATTACATACAAAAGGAGGGCCAATAAAACAGCTTTTATATCGTAAATGAGCAAAGAGAAAACGATTTATTGTATACGTATAGTTAGGTGCCTTTTTACAACAAATATTAATGAGATGTACTCAGTTCAAGAGTGTTGACAATTTTTGAAAAACAACAGTCTTTTTGTCAATTTTAATCTGATAAAATTGTAATTTATATCAAAATAACTCTCAAAACTTTTGAATTTCAAAAATTTTGAATAAACATTAATTATTAGAAGCAAAATCATATGAAAATTGAGTATTGTATAGGCTTTTTTTAAATGTACCAAAAAATAAATAAATAAATAAAATATTAAATTTTTCTTTGGAATTTTATTAATAATACTCGATAATTATTTTTTTAGGCTGAGTGTAATTATAAATAAAGAAAAATTGAGCATTTAAAAAACAAAAATGCTTAGCTCTTATAAGATAAGTTATTAAAAATCTAACAATCAGTATAAAATTTTCAAATTGGCCTCTTTTCTTCAAAACTTATAAATATTCTTAACAATGTAAATCGCCACATCGTAATGAAGATTTTCGACAGCATGATTAAATATTAATTAAAACAAAAGATTGACGGCTGACCGGTGAAATATTTCCGCGGCGTACGTAACATTCCACGAGCGAGTCGAGTCGTTAAAGCTCGCACAAAGACCCTTTTGAATTCAAAACCCTTTTTGCGGTGGGAACTTTTTTCGTTTTCCACCTCCGCGCATTGTTGCGCCAGGCGTAATTATCCGCACCATACAGTACCACTCCGATAATTCTATTCCGAGTGCGAAATTACGGGTCGATTAAACACCGCAGACTTCATTAAATAAAAAAAAAAACTGCGAGATCTCTTTATTTTTTTAGTACAAATCAATTCGAGGATAAATTTCGGAGGCGTGAAAACAATAACGAAAAGCAATTACAGCCCGCACGCATGCAATATTCATGCACCGGACTCATCTGAATTTCATTAAAAAAGTAATGTTTGCGCCGAAGAGACAATGGCGATCGAAATTCGACGGGATGTAATCAACGGACGGACGGGGGTTCCGAAGAACGGACAAACTTACTTTTGCCGAGTTAATTGATATCACTTACCCGTGTGAGGCGATAAAAATTACCACACAATAACGACGAGTTTAATAAGCTCGATTTTTCACTGCTACCTACGCCCTACGAGAGTAAAACTTTACTCGTTACCTTTATGTTTTTCGCTTTTCAAAATTTGCAATTTTAATTTGGCCACCGCGGAATGATTCAATCTTGATTTTTTGTTGATTATTATTAAGCGTGCAAGTAAGTTGTAAAAAGATTCAAAATGATTGAAATGTTTGATGGTACCAGAGATTTGGTTTATCAACTTTTAAGGGTAAATTAAAAAATTTCAAATTTTTTAAGCTGTCGATGACATGATTTAAACCTAATAATTAATATACAAATAATTACTTTTTTTGAATTATTTTCTTTTATTTTTTATTTATTTTCATTTTTCATACACAAAGTTATTTATAAAATTATAAAAAATTAGGGAATCATAAAAATTAATATTATTGATAACAAAAATTATTTAAATTTTATACACTTTTTTTGCGATTCACATTCAATAAATTTGAACTATATTTTAAGTCGTATAAGTTTCTAAAAAAGTGCTTCGTCTTAGTCTAAACATTATCGACTTAAAATAAATTATTAAATTCAAGATACGATTTCAGAACATTTTGAGAAACCATTAGAAATGATGAAAAATTCAACGGAAGAATATTTCAAGCTTTTCAAATAATTCATATTCACAAATTGAACCTCATGGGTTAAGACGTTTCGATCGAGTTTTTTTATCAAATTTTACATCAAAAGAATACTAAAAATTTCTTGATTTTTTAAGCATAACTAATTAAATATTATACAGTTATTTGTAAAAAAATTACCAAACAAAAATCTAATAAAAACCATCAACGTATTTTATACCAATAATTAATTTTAAATCTATATCCACTATGAATAATTAATAATTTAATCATTTTTTAAATAAATAATCCCTTTTTTTACCAACAAAAATCAAATTCTCATGAATAATTTTCATTCCTACTCGCACGAGCCGCCATTCGCTCAAAGTGCGCTCACCTCGTAAACACAGGAGTAAAAAAAAAAAGGGTCGCCTTCTTCATCCACGTTTAATCGGCACTCGTGACAAGTGAGCGATTTTCCGCGGAAAAACGTCTGCGTGCGCCGCAAAGAGAGCCCCTGCTAGTGGGGCGCCGCGGGGGGGTCGGCCCTTTTATTTTTTCCGACGTGGAACAAAAATCTCATTTTTAAGAAAAAAAAAAAAAAAAAAAAAAAGGGCGACCACCCGTGATTATTATACGTCGTCATTTTTACACATGACTTTTGAAATTGCTTTTCTGAATAATCGCACGGTTACGTAGAAATTTTCATTTTAATTAAAATGTAGCGAATTTTTTATTTTTTAAATTATGCCGTGTCCAGATTATTAAATGGTGCGAGTACCTTGAAAAATAATGTCCAAGAGAGAAATTTTAAGAAACTAATCGGAGAACAAAAATCACTGCTTTAACGTAACTGTGTCGAAGTATATTACTCGGGGGTCTTGTAAGAAATTCGTTGGATAACTTAGAATCGGTCGGAAAACTATAAATTTTACAAAAAAAGAAATGTCTTTTTCATCCTTGTTTGAAACATCATGTAGAAAAATTGTAAGATGAAATTTTTTTCCACAGAAAATTACAAAATTTCAAAAATATTCATGTAAAGTTACTTCACATGAAACCTCAATCCGAGGATTTTATTGGTTCGATTCTCGCCTAGCATTAATCACTATAAAGTATTCATGTAAACTTAAAATCTATATTTCAGTCCAAACAGTAACAAAAAAAAATAATAATAAAAAATAAGCAATTAACAATCTAATTTTTTTGGTAAAATGACTTGTGCACCAATTGGCGGACCACAAATTAAGAGTAGCATATTCTTCAGTATTTTACATAGTCTGAATATTAGAAATTTTTTTTTATAATAATTTGAAGTTTTTATAGGTGTTTAATAATTAGCCATGGATTAGATCATAACAGACGACTCTGTTTCTTTAAAAATCTAAATTACATTTTATCATATAGACAGTAACTCACATGAAATTTTTACAATCTACCCATTCCCGGTACTAATAATTCAAGTGCATGCATGCACTCGCAATTAAAATATATTCCCAACTATCTCAGCACCAATTAAAACATCCAGATAACACGTGCACGGCTGCAAGTATTACGATGATAAACATTGAACCGGGCGATAATCACAGTCCAATAAATAGGCCGACGAGACGCGGGATATCAATGGCCCGTCAGATAATGGAGAGAGAGAGATATTCCTTATGCGGTAGGTACCAGGTATTGTAATATAATAGGCTCGATCGATCTGGACCGTTGCCGCATCGGCGTAAACCATACATGACCCCCCCAAAAGGTGACTAATTTACAGGATCTAATTACGGACCGCGTTATTGTTTGATGCGCCGCGCCACGCCGCAGGTTGATTAACCGAGCGATGAAAATAGCCATGGCCGAAGCTTGTTACTAGATTGAGAACATTTTGTATTTTGGGGTTTTCGATTTTTTTTTGAGATTTCAAATCAAGTAATTTTTAGCGGGCTCAGGACAATAATTTTTCTTGAATAGCCAATAAATCCTCCACTAGGCTTATCGTGGTAGTTTTCAAAATTAAATTAAAAATAAATAAAATTTAAGAACTTTTAGAACTCATAAAAAATTAAAATTTTGAATATTATTAATATACTCTTTTTTAGCAGGAGCGAAACTTAATTCAGGTCACTAAATCCAGTTGGAAACATTTAACTTTTATGGTTGTGAAAAATTCTATTACAAATTTGAATAAAATAAAAAAACCATTTTCCCGCTGTTTTGTCGCTCGGTTGAATAAATGAGCAGTCTGGCGAAGGATTGATTATATAAATTTTGCATAAATGTAGAACTGTGGGTAATCAATTTGATTAATTAATCAAATTGGGTATCACCGCCAATTCATTTAAAAAAGAAATCAGAAGTTACAGCGGTTGTAGTTTCAAATATTCCTTTTTTTTCTCAGAAAAGATTTTTCATAATTATTATAATAATCCATAAAAACCGTAATTTTTGGTCCTTTCCAAAATTGTAACACTTCCTTCCAGCATTTATAAAATTCGGTTATCCAACCCTTCCCCGAGTAAAACGAAATTCACTATGCCTGCATCACGGATACGATCTTTAAATTCGGGTGCACAATGAACTCGCCCGAAAAAAAGAAAGGGTAAATTTCATGAATAAATATCAAGGTGGGGATCGAACGAGCGCAAAGAAAAGCTACACGGAAAAAAAAAAAAAAAAAAAAGAAAGAAATCCGATTGCGAGGGAGCTTGGGTTCTCGGGGGACCGAAGCGAGCGACGCTGCACTAAACCGAAATGACCGGTAATCGTCAGCTCGAAATAAGGCACTTTTTATTTCAGCCCCGTGCGCCCCACGAATTTACAGGGTCGTCTATGGAGAGGCTTTTCGAATTAATTCGTTTCAATTCCGGTTCTTGTTAAGAAGGCGCGGTCGAAATTAACGGTGGGATAAAAAATTTGGTGGGTTTGGTTTGTTTTCAGTGAGTAGGAACATCTTTGCAAATTTCATGTAAAAATAAGTGAATAAATAAAAAAAAAATTTTAAAGCAACACAATTTTTTTTTTTTTTGGTTGAATTCAATCATGAGTGGCTCCACAATAGTACTTAGAGTACGTGGAATCGAAACTGCGTTACATGCGCGATCCAAGTGCGTTAGATCAATGCAATATCTGCTTGGTATCTGATATTATAATTTTAAGGCTTTATCTGTCAGTCCCAAGAAAAAATGATAAAATTTCATAATTTAATTTTTTTTCTTTAAGTTCAATAATTTTTTAATTCAAAAACATCATACGATTTTTAAAATCCAAACTTTTGAGCTTTGTACGCATACAATATAAAAAAAAAAAAAAAAAGGGGAAATTATTGTCAATCTTGTTGATTTTAATTATTTCGTTTTCTGAGATTTCTTAAGTATTTCCGCAGATATTTTTCCTACAATTTTTCACTACAAATATTAATGTTACTCAATAAGAAATGTTTTGCATCAATAATAAATAAATAAATAAAATAAAAATTAATCCACAAAATGACTAGTGCAATAAGTTTAAAACATTCAAACACTTGCAATTTTTAAACTAATCACCAACTAACATACGTTAAAAATTTACAAACGCTGCTACCAGGAAGACTCTACTGACGCAATTTTACGCACAATAATCATGCACAGACGGTTGACTGCAATAATTTTTCCGCTCTCCCGGATCAATGCCTCATTGTCATCAATCCGCAGCTCCTTAGACAATAAGCCACTCCATTCACGGTCCACCTCGGCCCAACGATGCATCGATTTCCCCGCTCGGGGGGATTGGAACACCCCGAAAAATCCTAATCACCCCGGGGGTGGGGTGTAAAACACACATCACACCTGCAGCACAATGGGTAAAAACAAAGCAAACAATTAGGCGCCGGGAAGACGGGCTTGTAATTCCGGAGCAGCAGCTCGTTAGGAGTGGCTGGAACTCGGAAAAGCAGCTCTTGGCACGATCCCCGCGGTACGTTTTTTCGCGGGGATCGATGGAAGTGTCCTCCGAAAAAGGAGGACGAGCCGGCGTCGTTTCGGCGGGGTCGCTTTTGAGATTGATTTGGGATTTTGAATGGGAGGGGTTGGTGCTCATTAATCAGGGTTTTGATAAAATGCGTTGTGTACTTGTGTGATGAGATTACCCAGATTATTCGATGTTGTGTTGACGCATTGAATTACTATTGGATTTTCAGATAAATCACCTTCATTTTGAGAGCAACGAGATTAATATTGCTTGTAATTGGCACGAATTAGATGGACCTCGATGTAGATGAATAATTACGTAATACGTTGCGCGCTCGATTTTAATAAGCACCCAAATCTCACAAATTGAAATTAATATTTTTTTAACAATCGAAGCAGATTAGTTTTGAGCCTGCGGTAAATAAATGAATCAATAAATTTAACTGAAAATAATTGAAGAATGCTTTTTTACAATTATTCACTTTTAGTAACCTTCAAAAGTACGCATAATTTTTTTTTTTCTATGTCTAACAACTGACCTAAGTAAAAAATTATTATAAACTTTTAACTTAATTTTACGTGATAATTTCAAAAACGAATAGCCACAGAATTATTAAATTATTTAACAAGCCATGATAGCTCCAGTGATTAATAACTGACTAACAAGTTACTTGTCGCACAAACTCTAAGATTCTTAGTTCTATTCCCCAGGAGTCTAAATATTTTGAAGAATAATGAATTAAAATCTCTACATATTCGCAAGAAAAGAAAAATACTTACGCAGGATAAGAAAATACGCGGAAATTATAAAAAAAATTTTTTTTTTTTTTTGCTATATAATATTTAAATTGTTTACGTTTAATTTCTGCAGACCCAAACTAAATTAATTTTAATAATACAATTTTAATAATACAGTATAGGTATACAAATATTTTTTGCTCTTTTTGTGTAAAAATTCGTTCAGCTGTTTCCCCCACGAAAAAGAAGTAAAAATATCCCCAAAACCAACAAGGTTTTTATCCTCTCTTCTTTCTAGAAAAATCCTTCATCGAATTTCCCAAACCAAAAACCGAAAAATCAAGTCACGCCCTCCAATTAAACCCCATTCCTCTAAAAAAAAAATACCTCCAAAAATGACAGATCACCGTCTACAAACCTCTGGCATTTTATCTCGAATCTTTCTCACACGCGTCACCTGCAGAATGGTCTTTAGGTCGCAGCGGGTGGACCAGTCGGCAGGTAGTACCGGCTCGTCACCCGCGGCGTGAAAAGTGCGAGGAACAACTATACGCGGACCGGCCGTAAATACCTGCTGCCGGAAGGAGCCCCCGCGGAGGCAGGAACTTCCGGTGTGGACGTCACGGATTAAAGGGTCGACGAGCGCCGGGGATTTGTATCGGGCAAGGGCGCTTGGCCGACTTTTGACGGGACTTCTCGAGTGTTTATCCGTACTCCGGACGGTAATATGAAATTTTCGAGTTGAGTTTTAGTTACGAACAGGGCTTATTATGGGGGTCGCTTTGACAACCCAGACGGGTTTAGCGAGCTCAAAATATAGTCGTATCGTGATAATATTTATATTTTTTAATATTATCTATATTTGTAACGCTGAAGTGGTGGTAGAAACATGATCTTATTGATTTTCAAAGTTTGTTTTGTAAGTTTTTCTTCGAGAAAGTATGCAAACAATTTTTTAAGATGAAAAAATTGTTACTATCTAAGAAATAAGAATTAGGTTATTTATTTTATAGCCATTTAATGGCTAGTTACTGGTAAAATACTCCATTAATTCTATCAAATAGACAAAAAATGGCTATTTAGTACATAACCCAATTCGCACTACTTACAGGAAATTGTAACAATATTTTATAGAAACAACAATAATTTTTTTTTGAACATACAAAAAAAATTTCAAAAAGGAATTAATTTTTCTGTGGACCAGTCTCTCAAAAATCAACTTATAAACACTATAAGGCTTTTTCATAGCAGACTACATCTAGCAGAACACAGAATAACCAAAACGATATAAGTCAGTTTTATTTAATTTCATGAACTTTTTAATTTTTCGTATTTGTTATTTTCTAATCTTATCATGATTTTCTATGATTTCGACAACTTCATTGAAAAAAGATCTATGCTGTTTTTACTTTTTCGTCGATTGAAAGTCTTCGCCGACCCCGAGCATTTTTGGTCAAATGCTCGGGGTCGGCGAAGACCTTCAATCGACTGTAAAGTGAAAAGAGCATAGATCTTTTTTCAATAAAGTTGTCAAAATCATAGAAAATCATGATAAGATTGGAAAATAACAAATACAAAAAATTATAAAGGTCATGAAATTAAATAAAACTGGCTAATAACGTTTTGGTTATTCCATGTTCTGCTGGATGTAGTCTGCTATGAAAAAGCCTTATTGCTTCAGCTAAAAAACTTTTTTCAACTCATTTTTTCTTAAAAATTAAAAAATTTGCAAATATTTTTTCTTTTCTATCTATCTTAAAAACGCTCGAAATCATATTTTATTTAATTGTCTGTCCAAAAACATTAAAATTTCAGAAAAATGAAAGATTACGTATTTTGTGTTCCCAAGTTCTAAAATTCGTTAAAAAAGATAGAAAAAAGTAAGTAGTCTCAAACGCTGTACCATTCAGAATTAAAAATCTTGTAATCTAATTTTAAATCCCAACGTTTCCTACTGCCCAAAACGAGCACTCGAGGGCCTCTCTACTTCTAGTTTTTCCAACCACCTTTTAGCACATTCGGTACCAAACTCCAGGCTGCCCTAAAAGAGAAAACCTGCCGAAACTCTTGGAAAAAAAAAAAAATTCTCACTCCGCGTCAAATCGAGCGTAAAGGTGACGATAAAGGCGCTCGACCACACGGCCGGCTCGGAAGGTCAAGCGCACAATGGACACTCGTGAAGTGCAATAAAAACCGTCAGTTTCTCATTGTTCCCTACGCGTCCACCTTCCTCTTCGTTCCTGGTAGGCCCTAACAGCCCTCGACACGGAATTTTCTTTCACGAAATAATGTGCGTGGTGCGGGGGGGCGTTGCCCAGTGTCTTTTCTCGACTATTATTCTCCTCTTCTTCTTTTTTTTTTTGTGTGTGTGTGTGATGTAAGGGCGGCTGATTTTCGGGGGGGTCGTAAATCTCGGACTTTCCTTCTGGCGCCGGGCATCTCGAGAAAAAAAAAAAATTTCGGATCGTGGATGTTCGTTAATAACCACGAGACGAATTAGGAGGATGTTTGGTACTTTAAAATAAATACAGCCATTTTGTCAATTTTAATAATTTATATCAAAATAATTTTTTGGAGATTTTCCCTATTTTTGTCCGTCTTGGTTTTTAGAAAAATCAAATTATTTGTTTAAACAATTGAAGAGGTGGTCTAAAAAAAAAATCAAGCATTTTTTTTTCTTTATCATTTGTAACTCTCTCAAAAATGCAGAGGTCGTTGAAAAAACTGTGAGGTAGTTTCGGTGACACTTTATTAAATTAAAAAAAATGTTTAATTTTCACAAGAATACGTGCTCAATTGTTTAAACAACTATTTCAACTTTTGAAAAACCAAAACGGAGGAAAATCCAACGTTTATTTTAATATAAGTTATTAGAAGATTCAATTAAAATTGAAAAAATGGCTGCATTTTTTTGTAAATACCAAACATCCTTAAAACGATGCGAGCAATTAGGCGTATCTCGGTGTGGTAATTAACGTCATTTAAATTTTCCCGGGGGTAACGAGGGGAAGAATATTTATTCAAAGGCGGGGGGCCTCGTTTAATATTGATAATCGAAACGTACGCCAACTAATGACAGGTGTATACGCTATCGGGGTTAGTTTCAATTTTAATTATCGCGTCGTTATGCTAGTCTCGACGGTGTTCAAAAAGTTTTAGGTTTGATTAATTAATACCGATCTGCGGGATCAAGTTTTGTTTTTACCTTTTAATGGGTTATTTTTGGGTCGGAAAACGTTTGCTTTGGCGCGCGGACAATTTGATTATTACTACGTGGCTGATAAATTTAATAACAATTTTTGATCAAACGAAAATTTCAAAATAATTTATTTATGATACGTGAAAGTGGTTTAATTTATTTGCGGCATTTCGTTGATCGAATGCGATTGTCAAATTAAGCTTTTTTGAACCGGAATGAAATGCTTTGATACTTGGATTCTCATCATTTCAGATAACATTAAAATAAAAATGCGAATCCCAAAATCGTTAATAAAAAAAAGAGCAAGGTCGAGCTGAAACTGGGTTAATTATAAATGTTCTTCCGGGCACTGCAATAACTTTTCAGATTGAAACGTTAGAGTGGCTAATTAGAGATGATTTTTTCCAAGCGGAGAACGAACTAACGATGCGTCATAATTAACGCAACACATGTACGAGGGAAAAATTCCGCTGCTTCTGCATTGTTCATAGCGAGCTTCATAGTTTGAGTTTGCCGATACAGTGAAAACTTCTCAGATAATTATGAGATTGTAGAAGTTTACTTTTCAAAAAAAATTACTAAAATTCTGCATTCATTGTAAAAAATATATTTCATTGTTAAGAAAGTTTTTTATAGAATATTAATTTTTACCCTAATAATGTAAATATTATCAATCAATTTTTATAAATAACCAATAAGATTAAGAATTAATTAGCTTTTCTTCGAAAAAACTAGATTAATTATTAGTCAAGTCAAATCACAGCAACATGATCAATATCTCTCCTCAGTATACTAGATTATTCTAAGTGCAGAATCCATCAATTAGTTGAGTCTCAAACAAGCTATTCGTAATTGGTTCGAGTTCGCATACCCTCTTCATCCCTAAAATCAACAAAGTAACTAAATCCCGCAATAACATCATCCGCAGCGCACTCAAAGAAAATAATAATAACCCCTTCTTACCCCTTCTTTTCAAAAAGACGGATAAACAACGACCGGCGTTGCGAACTCATTCCCCGTCATTAGGCGGCAGGAGGGCAGGAAAAAAGCAAAAAACTTTGGTAAAAAAAAAGAAAGAATAGTACTCGAAACGCTTCAATTATTTTGTCGATTGTTATCACGCAAAAAAGAAAAAAAAAAAAAAAGAAGAAGCCGCTGCAAGAGAGACGAGAGCTCGTCGAGTGCAGGCTTCGATCGACGCTTCTTCACAAAAGGGCCGCACAGTCTGCCTGTTTTGAAAGATGCCGACGTCGAGCCTTTTTTTTCCCTCCCCCCCTGGTAGGTTCAATAACACCCTGAAATTTATTCAACCCCCTTCGAGATGAAAAAAATAAATAAATAAAAAAAGCCCAAGAGATTTTTGGAAAAACAACAGCTGAGATGGCTTTCCCGGTCAGCTGCAAGGTAAATTCCGAGTTAGCCGGAAATATCCCCCCCGTCCAATCCATTAACCCCGGCAATCACCAAGCGATCCTCGTCAGCTGTAATTACGGCGTGTCCTGCTCGCTGCGCGGGAGATAGTTCGAGCTTGTAAATAAAATTTATTTTATTTTTAGTTTTTTTTCTCTTTTGTTGAGAGGCTTTTTGTGACTCGAAATGCTTTGTGGATATATATTTTTTTTTTTTTTTTACCTTTTTGTAAGAGTCTTTGTAAACAATGCCGGGGCACTATGGGTTTGGGTTCTTTGTAAATCGCAAGGGTATTAAATTTTAACGATGATAACGTTTCTGGTTAAATAAAACAGCGAAAAATTATTTTTTTCGACAAAAATTTAAATATATGATACTGAAAATAAAAACTTTTGCAAACGGGCTGTAGTGACCATTATTGTTGAGTGAAACATTCATTAAATTGTTTGTAAAATACTTTTGATTTTACTATAAAAATCTACATTGTTTTAAGATGTTCCTAGTATTCTAGAACTATTAAATTGCCACAAACTACATCGACGGTCCCAGCGAAGAAAAACCTTAGCCAAAAGTCTGCAGTTTTCGAATAATTGTGAGAAGTTGAAATAAATTAAAAAATTAGAAAAAATAAAGAATTTTAATAATTTAGCACTAAATGAATCAGATTTCTAATTTTTTTAAATTGTTTAATTCATTTCAGTGTTTGAACAATAATTTTTAATTTACAGATTTTCGGCTAAGGTTTTTCTTCGCTGGGAACGTCGATATGTATAACACCATGCACGAGTCTTTACTAGAAACTTATGTTATTAGTGGGTGAGAAATCCGTACTCCTAATTAAATGAATATTAATTAAAAATATAAATAATTATAAAGTATTTAAAAAAAAGCAACTAATCTATTATTCATTGCAGGTATATTTCCCGTTGCTTCAAAAAACTTTAAGCTACATAGATTTTTCATTAGGGTTGGCAACCGTTACTTGAAAAATATTTTTCTCTAAACGCGATTTTTAATGAACTTTAATATTTTTTTTAGAATTTTTAAATTAAATTTGATCAAGAAAAAAATTAAGAACAGTTTTTGAAACTACGGTCTGATGACGTCATTGCGGACCGAAATCCCATTAGAAATATATCTATAAACATATACTTATATTTAAAAAAAAATTTTTAAATTTAAAAATTTTAAAATTAAAAAAAAAAATTAAACACTTGTAGCTCCTTCAATTTTTGTTTTTTTTTTTTTTGTTTTTTTAAAGAAAAAATTCGTGTCGATTATTTTTCGATATTCTAACTAAATAAGCAACAAAACACTATAAATTTTAAAAAGTTGTCAACCCTATTATTTTAACTTATCCAGCGATGCAAATATTATCAGTTAGAAACGAGCAATATCAGTCACCCTAGAAAAGAAAATTGATTATTAAAAAACCAGCCGAAAGGTAGGTGCAACGAACAGTAGAAACAAGAATAAACAGCTGCAGTCGTAAAAGGGTGTTGGGATCAATCAAAAAGGCGCCGGGATGGATTAAACACCTGTGCGAACAACTTTTGCGATGCGTCAAAATTAATAAGTCTGCATAGGCACGCCAAGTTTCGACTGGCGCAGTGTAATAATACCTACGGCTCGCGTGCACCAGACTGCTCGACGATTTTCGACGCTGCGGGTTAATTGGGTCGAGAGCGACGTTTCCCGAATTCGAGCGGAAGCTTTTCGCGCGGAAGCCTGTTTTGTGGTGTTTCATCTGCACCCTTGATTGATATACATTTTTTATTTTGGCATACCTTGATACTCAGCTTAAATTGCTATTATGATGATGATGAAAATAACCTCCTTCCTACGAAACCAGGTGGTTTGTTACTTAATCACAGCGTTTTAAGATTAAGGGCCACATAAACTCAGATACTTAGTTACCAAAGCTCCTCTCGTATTTTATTTATTTAAAAAAAAGTAAACTGAATTTAGCTAAGCTGAACTAAGGTGCACTAGACAACTATACAACACTTGGTCCTGTTTGACACACGACTATGGCAGGACTACCAGATAAAAATATTATATCAAGCTCTCGTAGTCCTGTTCGATTCAAAATAAGCGGGCCAGGACTATTCAGGATTTTTTAACAGGACCCAGTGGTTAGCCCTGTGACAGTCAGTGATCGTAATTAAATCGTCGGTAACGATTTAGGATTTGGCGCGAGTCACGTGACTGTCGAACGCAGCTCAGAGCGGACCTCTGAGGTGGTAGAGCGGGAATCGGGAAGCCACTCGTAGTTTTCGTGTCCAAGTGTTCGCACGTACATGGAACTTAACTCGTCTCGGTTCGACGGCTAACCGGACTCCTCGGGAGTGGAATGTCGTCGAAGAGAGAGTTGGCAGAGACAGAAGATGCGGGATCGATGGTCATCGCCCGGGAAGCATTCTTCTGTCTAGACGAGTCAACCGGCTTTTGGAAGCCGTGGACGTCGGGGAACCTGACCGACGTCCGGCAGACACGCAAAGATCTGGAGATCGATTCATGGCAGATCTTGAAGCAGCTTACTCGTTACGGAAGTCTAGGCAATTATTGACATTCGCGTCGCGCGTTGTGGTAGAGCCGTAGTGTGAGAGTGTGGTGTTATTTGTGAAGTTGTCATTTCACATCATCGCCTGGACCGCTTTCCGACGGCTACACGGCGACTCGAGTATGGTAGATATTGCGGCTGGTCGGCATCGTAGCCTAGCATTTTGTTTAGCCTGACGGCTTGGTATGAGGTGCACCTTAGCGACTCCGTAAGTTAATTGTAAATGTGCGAGTGAGTGTGAATGCGTGTGAGTGTCCTTAGTACACTGTTATTGTAATAATCTTTGTTTTTCTCTCGCGCGCGTTAGCTGCCGATAGCAGCAAGAATTTGTGTGCGCGCGCAACTATTTAGAGAGCATTGAAGATTCTTTTGTTTACTGGTTTGAACGACACCGAGTCGTAATTCGAAATTTGTATTTTAGGTTTAGATTTGTTTTAATAAATTATTAAATTGTTAATTTAATTTTTATTGACTAAACCTAGTGTTCCTGCGAATCGATCCTGTTTTAATACCCGCACCCACTGCCGATAAACGAACTAGCCGACCGCGTCGCGAGATATAGTAATATTCGCGGACGCGATTTCCTCATTTTATTATTTCAGGTCGACGAGTTGCAGTTCGACGAGTGCTTGGATCAGCACTAAGTACAGGTAATAAGGATTTAGTACGCACCGTGGGTATTTGTATCGGCTCATACAAACCCCTAAATCCACCCCTGTTACAGCCCTTGCTATACAATATACTTAAAAAAAATTTCTTTAGCCTACATCTTAAAGACATTTTTCCATATATTAGTTTAGAAAATTATTTTTTACAAAATAAATTTTATGGTAATATTTTTAATAAAATAAAACTTTCGCAAGTATGAAAAAGTGCGACAGAAATAGTGGTTGAAAATTTTTTTTTTAAATATATAGTATGTTTATTTAGTGCACCTTAGATAAGTTAAGCTATAATGAATTTACTTTTTTTTAATAAATAAAATTAAAGTGCGGCTCCAAAGAATCTCAGAATCTCAATTTTTGTGGCCCTTGAAGTTTTTTTTATAATCTTGCAGACAGTGTCAAAAATTAAATCAAAGTTTTAACATTGAGATTAAGACTATAAATTTTATGCAGTAGGAAATATTCGGTGAAATCTATATTTCATAAGACTGCATATTAAGCGCTGGACGATAATTGGAATGCTATGTATATTTAATACAGCCGAAGTGAAGCTTCGTTTTTAATTCAATAGGACATTATAAATAGACTCGAGAGTCGAGTGGCTCGAAAAAATAGCAGCACTCAAAAGATTTTCGATTAGCTTTTCGTGCACGCAGCAATCAGAAGCTAATTTTGTAGCGTACAATTACAACAGCCATCAAAAAATCAAAGACGCTTTTTTTTCAAATTTTATCGAACCTCCGGCAATTGAATAGGAATCCTTTAAATACTCTCAATTTGCTCGAGAAATTTCATCAAAGTTTTCGCACGTCGTTTATTCATGAAGTCTACTCTCGGCGAAATAGAGATAAAATTTTTCGCAGGTACCAATCGCGCCCCTCTCGGCTTCTTTTTTTATTCAATATCTGAAAAACTTCAGTTGTCAAGTAAAAATTATAGCATACACGAGAAATCTATTTTCAGGGGAAATAAAATTTTCAGCTTTACGTCTCTCCCGACAGTAATGGTTCACTTTTTATTTCAAAAATTTTTTCAATTATAATATCCGCGGGAATTTACACTGTAGTTTATTGAGTTTTAGTTGATTTTTATCGTTCTGAAAAAGAATTAAAAAAAATTTGTTCGAATTACCATTTTTTTAGTGAGTAAATTTTAATTTGAAATTTTGTCTACTGAAATATAACATCGAAAAAATTTGCTCCGAATTACAGCCTCCATGTCGTTCTACATAAGATGCAGGACACTCGACGCCACACCTTTCAGATTAATTTAATTTTTGACAAAAAAGGTCAAAACGAGTAGAAGACAAACTCGACGATCAACACTACCCGAATCATTTGCTGAGCGCCATTACGACAGCAGCGGGTCAGGGTGGCGTATAGTTTACATGCGACTCGACGATTCCTGTAGACGACTCTGGTTACCTCAATATAACTTATCAGAGCATGTTCGAGGTGAAAAAATTATCGAAAATCTGCATGGACAACGATCTAGTAGTTAATGTTACATGACTCCCAAAATGTCGAAGAAAACAAACATATATATTTTAAAACTTTTGATTTTACTGTAAAGTTCGCTCAAGCTCTAGTTTTTATGGTAAAATCTATTAAAATACATAAAAAAACTTTATTGTTGCCAAGTATGTATGTTTTTTGAAAATCTGACTCGATAGCTGCTGCTGTGATGTTTGTGTGATATCATGTAAGGCTCACTTTTACATGATACTGGATGCTAACTGCACGTACCTGACCAACTCCTTCTCATGTTGATTAGGAAGTTTAATAAAAAACTGCTTGTAACTAAGGATAACTGTTTGATTTATTTACAATTGATTTTCATCACAAGCAACTGAGAGAAAAGATGTTCGATATGATAAAGTTCAATACTCGTAAGCTGAAGAGGAAGGATGTTTCTTCGAAACGTCGTTTTTAATGAATAAATGAATGAATAATAACTACACCTTGTATTTTTTTCCCTGTATCGTCAAGACCCTTTGGAGTTATTATGGAAGTTTGAAAAAAACAAAAAACTTCATTTCAAATGCACTAATTTCGAGTACACCCAATCCATAAAAATCCAAACTTTCATTCGAAGGCTCCAGGGCGAGCTTGAAGATCCGACGCTCGATACTTCTCATCGGCGGCGCGGATGAATTTAAAAAACCCCCCGACCGCCGATAATTTCTAATGAGACCCGCTGCACTGGCAATCTCGCGCGGGGGATAATAGCCAGGTGAGGCGGCCGGCGAAAGGTCAGACGATTATATTTTTCGACGCAGGGGGACAACGGAGGTGTGTTGGTTGCTCACTTCCGCTGAAGGATCTCTCCTTTGATCCACCCGCGCGATCTTCGGAAATTTTTATAGCTGTGTGATTGGCTCATCCTTAAATTGCACGTTTGGTGTCTTATATGAGAAGCGAATTTTTTACTTTAATTTATATAAGTTAAATAAAAGACAAGTTTCATCTGAGATTGTCGAGTGTACACTGAGAAAAAATGATTTAGTAAATTTGTGCCAATCAAATATTTATTCGAATTTAAATAAATTCGATTATTCAGTTTCAATAAATATATATATATTGAACTTGAAACAATTGTTTGTTTGTCTGTAATAAATGTTTAGTTGTTTCGAGAATACAAAAGGTTTTATTCTTAGATAGGGCCAAATATTCATCAAAACTGAAAAAATATTTATTCACTTTGAAAAAAAATTTTTTTATCAAACAAACATTTACTTAAATTACAGAGATTATTTAATTGCTTACAGTAAAACATTAGTTATTTGAATATTAAAAATTAAGGTTTATGAGTGCGCTGATCATTAAAGTATACTTTATTTTCTCGTTTCTGAATATTTTTTGCTAAATTTATTCAACTAAAATTTAGTGAGTTTACGTGGGTAAGTAGGAACTTTCAAGTTTTTGTACTTATGATAAAATATTTTATTTTCTTATGATATTATTATTATACTAAATAAGTTTGTATTAGATTTATTTAAATTTTCACTATCTTAGTGTCTTGATCCAAAAAAGTTTCGTAGATTCCAAAGCTAATTCTCTGTCTCTTTCTTCATTGTTACTATATTATATTCTTATATCCCATATACTTATATTTTATTCAAATTGTAAATTGCAAAATTGTATTATGTTAATAAAATAAAACAATCAATCTTCGAAGTATCAGTTTTTTACCTTATGAGACTTTTTTTGTTTGTTTTGTTTTGTTTTGTTTTTTTTTTTTTTTTTAATAAATAATTGAATTTTTTGGTTGATTTCAATTTATGAAGAAATGTTAATTTTTTTTTTTTTTTTTTTTTTTTTAATTATTGTAATTATCATATCTAATTTTGAACTACAGTATATTATAGTACTTAGTTATTAATTTCAATTTTCTCGTCTGCTGGAAATTGGTTTTCACTTTTACTCTGTACGCTACAGTTAATAAATAATACTTTCCATTCACAAGAGCAATTCTAATAATTACTTGGATTTTTCAAATCGGGTCACGTGAATAAAATCAGTTTAAAATTCAAGAATTGTACAATTTTTTTTCACTAAAGAGCGCACGTCTGCGGTAAAATGAAAAATTAAATTATAGCTACGAGAGGAGCACCGAAATATAACACGGCTGCAGCAGTACGCCGAGCCGGTATTTAACATTGTTTAACGAGAAATGAGGTAATTAACCGGTTCATTAGCCAAACAAATGATAATATCTCGCACGAAACCTCTTCTCCTCGTTCCTCCCGCTTCTCATCCTTTTTTTTCCAAGTCCTCTGATGCACTACTCGTGCCTGAAGAATGTGACGGAATTAATTTGATCTCGATAAGTAATGTTTCATTAAGATGTTCGACCTGTTGTTAAACGCCTCTTAATCAATTTACCCCCCTGATGTCATTCATTTTTTTTTCAGGTAAGCTCTGATTAAACTTTAATGAACGGCTGCGATTATCGAAATTTCTAAAATCATCCTTTCTACCCGCGAGGTTAATACGTAACTACGAATCACGAACTGGGCTCGGTGTACGGGGTAATTTGAAAAAAAATTTGCTCAATTTAGGAATTTTTTTCGTGTTTACCGTCGTATAGATACAGCTATGTTTTATCAAGAAACAGAAGGTAAACAAATTGAAGAAGACTAGGTTTTTTAAAACGTCACCGGTTTCTTGTTGATTTTTTGTAATAAAGTTTGAAGTTTACATAAAAGATTTTACGTTGAAAAAATCTCGAGATTTCTTTTTAATTTCAACGATGTGTTTTTCAAGTTGGTAATTAACTAATTTTAATGACCTGAGTTTTTACAGTTGTAACAGAATTAAAAAAAAATTTTTTATTTTTGAATATTATTAATATTAAAACAATGAATTTTTTTCTTATCTTTGTTAGTCTGTTTTGAAGGATACTTATTTTGAAAAGAGAAATTTTTTAATTTTGAACTTGTAGTTTAATAGAAGACTTAATAATAATATTTTCTAAATCAATAACTAGAGTCAATTTCAGAGTTTTTCTGTTAGCTATCCCTTTGCGAATTTATACTTTGAAGATTGAATGTTACAGTCACAAATTTGAACAACATGAAACTAATTAGTGTCATCTACGTACATATCTGTAGTTTACTGAAAAAACTAGATAAGTTCTTATTTTTAAAATACTACGTTCCTTTGCCTTGCACCTTCCTCTCAGCATAGATTCCGGTAAGTTGTACTCGCGAGATCGGCCTTCTTCTCGCCACCGTTCAGCACCCTCCCGGCGATTTCTCTCTTTTGAACGTCTGAAAACTCTCGTCCAGACTCCTGCCAGTCTTTGTTAACGACACGTTTGAACACCAAAAAACAACTAAAATTCTAGTTGAACTTGAAAATAAGTCGAAAAATGCTCAACTTTAGGAAAATACTTTCTAGTTTTTCTGTAGGCCTCAGATAAACTCGATCAAAAGTACATTGTTATCACTAATAAAAACTTATTCAAAATTTTCGCATCTGTAATTTTCATAGCACAAAATTTTCAAATCCATTCCCACCAAGCCTAATTTGGAGTATCGCGGAGCGTCTTACTCTACCAAATACTATTTAAAAAAATATCCCTTAATAAAAGTAGGTTCAATCCAAATTCATCCCCTCCGAAGTTTTTCGGTGACGCCTGAATATTTTTCATCGGCATCGCTTCGTCGCCACCCACGTGGGTCGTCCACCCCCGCCGCCCGCCGCATCAGCACGTGCGCGCTTCCCCAGCAACTTGTACATCCACCCCACCATGAAGAAAATAAAATAATTCAACTCACGACGATCATGCTGCGACCTGGATGCCTCACCACTCAAAAACCGCACAAGTAAAACAAAATTCACTCACTCCCGTAAGTACGAGTAAACCACCTCACTGTACTGTATCAACGAATAATCGTATCACAATTCACAATAAACATAAATAAAACCAGCACTGAATATCGAAAAAAACACTTCAAGGATTGGAAGAAAAACACAGTGGCGCGCGTGTGGGTAGATGCGTTCGAGGCGACGTGCGCCGCGTGAATGCCAGCCGCGGGTCTCGCTCGTCGAGCTTACCCCCTGCATTCAGTCTCTCGGAGGTTAGGTGGTGGCGCGCGCGCCGCTGCGAGGTTCTGAATTGAAGCGAAGGGATTCGAGGAGAAGGGAGAAGCACTTTTTTCGGATTATCCGGGGGGGGGGGGTATATATATGCAGGATTATGGGTGCATTTTATTATCATTCGGGGATTAGCTATGAATAAGTATGGGAATTATTAAGTTTTCTGGGGACGTTGGAGTACTGCGTACTAGAGTAGAGAACTTATTGGTCAAAAAGACAAAATTTTTTTTGAAAATTCAGATTGATAATCAGAGAGCTTATTCATGTCATTTTTACAGACCGAAAACCTGATCTAAAAAGTGATCAGGCATTATTAACTTGAATTTTTTAAGCCATTTCTGCAGAACTTTTCAGCGGTAATCCAAACAGACCTACCAAACTTGTTTAGCAGAAACTGATGAAATGGTTTATATGTAACCAAGCTCTCCATGGACGGTCAAAATATTATTGAGATAAAAGATAATTTAAAAAAAAAGAGCCGTTTGCATTTTATAAGCGCGGGGCATATATTGGCAAAGTAAACAAACTACTTTGTTTTTTAGATCTTAAATCGATTTTGGGATTTTAATTGAAGAAATGAACTTTTTATAAAGAAGATAGATCCGAAGTGTCCTGAGCGTTTGCACAGTGGTAGAGCATTGGATTGGTGAGTTCAACCTGGTCGGTTCGATTCCGAGTCCAAGTCTGCTTACTGAGGTTTTCAACAATTCAAATAATGATTGTATTGTTTTTCTCATATCTTGGTAATAGTTAAATAATTGTTTTAGAGTCATGAAAACAAAAATAAAATAAAATAAAATCAACTTCAATCTGCTTCTTTTTTTTTCGTCAATTCTTTGAATTTAAAGTATAAAAACCATTTGGATTTTTTTTTTTTTTTTTTTTTTTTTTAATAAAGTTTTTTTAAAGATCTTTTTTACACTCTTCTTTTTCAATTGAATTTTTTTTTTTTTTTTTGTTTGAAAGTTTTTACGCTGTTGTTAACTTTACAAGGATTTTGGAGCGTGCTAATTACGACAGTAACTTGATTCTTTTTATTTTGTGCTTTAATTTTTATAGTTTGATAGAAATTTTGTATAACGAAAAAAATTCATTTTCGCTCTTTGAATAAATTTCTTCATTTTACATTTTATTCTGCACATAAAAATATGACTCCATTAGAAAAAAACTCTAAACGCGTAATGCGCTGTGATCCGATTCATCCTAATAGTAATCAATCAGAATCTCCATTGCAAAGCATTACTTAGCCTATTAAAATCTCCATCTCTCAACATCTTCGATGAATTAATTGAATAAATCCGTAACACAGTGCCCGTTTTAAATTTCACTTAATAGTTCATTAAGAGGCCGAATCACGCGAAAATAAACGTGTAATTAAAATTCCCGTAATTATGAAAACCCGATACCCGGCCATTTACTCAGAGGCCCCATGCAAAGAGTTTTCGTGTGAAGCTGCAGTGTTGAAGCGAGCTGCACGCTAAAGGCTTCCTCCGCTGTGGGCTATCTTTCCCTTGATCTTTGCCCTACGACTCTCCTGCGCGAGTAATTAAAGGAAGAAGAGCTTTGCACCTACACAATGACCCACCCTTGTTTTTGATTAAAGCAACCTCACCAGCAGCCTCTTTTTCCACTCTCTCAACCTACTTTTGTTATTTATGTTTTTTCTAACACTGCACCTTGCCCTCCTCGCAGTGATAATTGAAAAGTTTACGTTTTTAATTTACTGGAGAGGTACATTTATAATAAGTTAGAATTACTACCAAGTTTCTGGATGTATATAGCAATTAATATTTTTACGAAGTCTGATAAAATTGATCGTTTACTAAGTTTCAAAGTTTACTAGCTCAAAAATGGTATTAAAGTATTGACGTTTTTCTTACAACGGGACAGACCTTATGAAGTAAAGTTTTATCATCAAATAATTAATATCTTAAAACTGTATCTGATTACTCATCCAGAAACTTAGTAAAAATTTTGCCTATTTAAGCATGCGTGTTCAAATTTAACTATTCAAATCAAGGCTTTACGCAAGATTATTTAAAAAGAAAAAAAAAAAATTATTAATATCTCAATTCGTTGACTCTCAACCAATCCATTTCTTCATTTATTACGTTTCAGTTGAAGTATCCTGTAATTTTTTAAACATGACTAAATTTTTCGAGTTGAACGTCCTTAATGATAAATGGGACTTGAAAGATAGTTTTTTTTTTCGTGAAAAACAGTACATCAAAGTTAACTAGTGTTTCAGGGGTGGTGGAGAGTTGGGGTAGGTAAAAAGTTTAGTTTAGCCACTTTGGCGGAGTCTTAAGAGTTTCTTTAACTTCTTTAATGAGGTTGCAGCTGTAGGGGCTGCTTCGGCGGTAGTGTATCGGGGACGATCTTCTCAATGGATCCTCAACTCAAACGAATGAGTTCCGGTGATGCTCCATTACACGGCTAATTCCAGTCCAGGGCTACAAGTTTATGGATCGAGTAAGTAATCAAGTGACCGCGAAATTGATATTTTACACTTGTTAACTACACTTTGATCGATAAATTTTTTTTAAGCTATTTTGAATATCTGAATGAAAGATTATTTTAGAATACAATAGTTTGAGATTTTAAGTATTTTAATACTTTTTTTCACAGTTCTAGATTAATCGAATGTTAACACTGCTTAAAATAAAATTTTATCATAATCTTTAGATGTAATCTTATGTCCAGTTGAAAACAGATTGCTGTAAGTACTTGAAAATGTGCATTTATATTTAACATTAAATAAATATAAAAAGTATGAAAAGATTTTTTTTTCATTAATTTTTATGTTTATTACCGCGCTTTTAACTTCAAAACTGAATTTTTCAGATAAAAATTTCATTAAAAAAAAAAGGCAGAAAGAAACTTGTAAGATTAGCCGTTCACCTAAGAAGCTTTAGCCAGGCTGAAAAGCTAACGGAAAACGGGAAACAGCTAACTTAGCTTATCGTGTCAGGACGTTTCAGCCAGATTAGATTTATTTAATGAATTATAATTTACCGAGCCTTAGCGTGTTTAATTAATTATCCGACAGCACTTTACGATTCTCTAATACAAATATTTGATTTACAGAATCGCCAACTGTCTCGAACAATAAATAATACACAAGAATCATAATCTCGTATGATTAAATACTGTACTTTTTCAAACCATCCAAAATCTCTGAACTCCATAAACAAAGAGAAACACCAGCATAGAAAATCTAACCCATCGATCAGGAAATATCAACGCCGCATCCAATCAAAAGGGGGACCGAAGAATGAAAGAGCAACAAAAGCCGATTTGGTTAAGTGACGGACTCCCGCCCTTTTTTTTTTTTTGCATTTCATCAAAAAGCTGCTGCTGCACCAGCCTCCGCATCCCGAGAAGAAGGTCAATCGATATACTCCCACACACGAGAGAGAGAGACTGAGTCAATCGAATTATCAATCCGTGGCGCGGGGGAGTTTACCTTTTTTTTATCATACTTCGTCGGTATTCAAATCACGGGGAGCGAAATTCCCGGTCTATTTACTACTGGCGCCCGCGGGATTGTCGTGGCAGTCGCGTGCCAAGCAAACTCTCTCGATGCGGTTAAACTGCGTCACTTTTTCGAATTCTCTTACATATGGTTCTTTTTCGGAGATAGGGTTTACGACCGATTGACTCGCTGACTTTTTTTTTCGGGGCTGGGAATCGTGGTTAAACTCGGGCGGGTTTTGTTTAAAATATTTGACTGGAAATTTTTGCTGAGATTTTATAATGTACTGTGTGCTGTAGAAATAAATTGAGTTTATTATGGGTGGTTGCGAAAAATATTTTTCAGATTACCGTGCTAGATATTATGTTGTATGAAAAAAGGCCAGTAGAATTATTTACATCATTACAGTAAATTCGTGATATTTCTTTATATTTTACTGATTTACAAAAATATTCTTTCAGAATATAATTCATTAAAATAGTTTTATTCATAAGTTTTTATAAGTATATCCATGTATAATGTATGTAGATGTGACTGATAAAAATTGTTACAAAATGTCTTATTCTATGAGGGTAATGTAAGCATTGATTTTTAAATAAAAAAAAGTATATCTAAGATACAATGCAATTTTTTATTTTAATTTTTAACTGTTGTACACTAGTGTGAGTAAAGCATATATTTTTGATGATTTTTACTTTTCTGGCAAAATTTAAAATACTATTGCTTCAATAAATTTATTTAGTATCAATTTAAAAAAATTACTTAAATTTATTATTTTCAGAGGATTTATTGGGTTATATTGATTTCTACATTTCCATAATTTATTCTCAAAAAGTTATGACGATTCACTTTCGTCATTCCTAATGCTATATTTTTTTCCATAATCTACTAAAAATAGTATTCGAGCCACTCCGGTGACTTCCACAATCACAACAACTGCAAAAAATTTAATTCTCCCATCGGACACAAAACAATAAATTAAAGCCATGAAAAGGTCATCATCAACGGGGGGAGGAGGCGAGGGGAATTTTATCCCCCGAAAGCATCAATCGGAGGGGTGCCGGCGATCAAAACATCCTCTTTCATCGTTCTCATCTGCATAAAAATCAAGCCTCATTATGCAAATACGTCGTTACTCCCGTAGCTTTACAGCAATTTTCGGCTGTTGCCAAATGCTGCGTTCTGGGGGCTGAGTAAGTAAAAAAAAAAAAAAAAAAAAAAAAAAAAGAACACAAAAGCTCTTCGGGGTGGGTTGACTCGGATCGATGAGCGACTGCGTGGCTCCAGACGCGGGTTTATGGATAGTCGTATATCCAGCGAGCCACACGCCAAAGTTTTGATAACGGTCGAGTTTGTTGTATACACCCGGTTTTATGGAAAAATCGAAGGTCCCTTACGTTTAATTCAAATAAACATTTGCAGTTCGAATTCGTCGTGCTTTCTGGCGAGAATTTTTGGGGAAGCTTTTATTGGGTCGTTACCAACGGCGAACTTCTGACGCATAGCTTTTTGAACTTTCGAATGGACGTTGTAACCACGGAAAATTAGCCTGAGATATCACAATGCTTTTGTGGTGAAAATTAGATGCCTTGTCATGTTTACAATGTATTTTTTCGATTTTTTTGATTCATACATTTTTATTCCAGTATTTAATAAAATGGTACAAAATGCAACTTGATAATTATAAATACTAAAACTGACATACTGTCTCAACAATCAACTCTGACCAAATCAGTCATTTGTGACCAAAATGCAGCCAATTTAGATTTTACTAGTTAAAAATATATTCAAAAACTGAAAAATTCATGAAATATGCAATAAATAAAAATCCAAACAAATATTTCAGCTGGATATAGCTGATAAAATATTTGAGATTACCTAGACGCAATGAATGGAATTCATTTACTAGCTGTCACTCGATCCAAATCTTCAATCCAAATTGAAACGTTTCAAGAGATTTATGTGTCACTCACCTCGCACAGCTTTTCATCGTAACATGCTTTACACGGACCAGAGATTTTTTCGAGTGCTTAATCTTTCAAATTTCAACAATTTTTTTTCTTTTAAAGACTTATAAAATAATCCTCGACATAATAATGGTACTTAACGTTTTTACATTTCGTTGAACTAAAATACTTGAATGCAGTGCATTTAGCAGGTTTGGTAAAATTTTAAGCTGCAAAAATTTCCATTAGTCATCAGCGCATTTTGAATCCGATCCAAAAAAATAAGCTTTCATCCTGAATGAGATTTCAGGACTTACTATCAAAAAAAAGTAAAATTCACGTAATTTGAATTATTTTTCAAGCTGTAAAAAATACTATTAAAATTAAAATTTATGTAAATTTAATAATTCAAAATCAAACTTTGCTCTAAATGCAAACTTATGTAAACACGTCCTTAAAAATTTAGTTTTAAAAATAAGTCAACTATACACGTAAGCCCTTGCGTAGAATAATGTACAGTTCGAGCGACCGCCCGAGGACAAGTATAAAAACCCTTTCACAAATACAGGAGCTTACGTGCGTGGCTGGTCATCAGCTTAAAACTTTTCTATCTATTTATGGATTACTTGGCTGGAGCGTCTGACAAGCAGAGTTGGTCTAGCGCCGCACACGTACGTACCGCAGCGGGTAGGAGGAACAAGAATCCTTCGAGCGCTTCTGGCTCGCTTCCAATCCATATTCCTCCCGAAACGAAGAAAGGGACATTTTATGCTTTGCAGGATTTTATTTATAATGCCGCTTACCCTCTCGCCAAATGCTACTCATTTTTACCATCTCCGACGTGTATTCACAGTGATAAGGTTTTATTTATGTATTTTTAGGGAAATGTATAATTCGGTATCCGTGGCTCACTTTTTTTTCTGCATTATGTAAGGGATTGTTGCCTTTGAAATCCACCGCCGCGGTGGTGGTTGAAATATGAAAAAAAATTTCGTTTCAATTTTTCACGCTCTGGATTTTCTTTTCATTCAAATTTCAGTTTTTTGAATTTTTGAAAGTTTTATTTAATACTGGATAAAATAGCTAAAATTGTACTTTTCTGAAGAAAAATAGAACCTTTCTATGATTATGATTGGCTACTGGTTGTTTGTTTATGAATAAATTTTCAAAAAAAATGTAAGAAAAATTAAAAAAAAAAAAATTTAATAGTACTCTTTAAATTGTAAACAAAACTCACCGATGTTACTAACAATTTTCGTCTTTATGAATTTAAAAAGAAAAGAAGCAAAGCTCAGAGTACCATTTTTTTCTGTCATGCCAATTATCGATAAAATAGGAACTTACAATTACAATTGAATTTATCACTCCATAATAACAGTAATGAAATACACTACAAGTGTAATCTCCCCTCTCATTTGCGTGTCTTTCGGTTTTCCTAAGTCCGTTCAGCCATACAGCCAGTGCTCACTCTATTGCACTCATGAGTCATGACACACGCATAAAAAAAAATAGTGTACATTTTTCTCGCATAGTTTTCCATCGGTAAACAAACAAGTGCTAAGTTGTTTGTGCGAGGCTCAAGAACGATGCTAGAATGTACATGTCGATGCCTTTATGTCATAGCGACATGCATTTTTTTTGCCACAGCTGTTGAACCGGTAAGTTTATTTTCATAAATAAATATTATAAGCTGATTCAGTTTTTTTGGATAGAAAATTTTTTTAAAATTGGGAATAATTTTGTATTTGTATAAATTAAATACGTTCGTCTTAGATTCATCAAATTTTGAAAAAAATAAAAACTCAAGACCTCACGTTTGTTACAAATATTGAAAATAATTAAATTTCATTGATAGAGCATGCCATTAAATAAACGAGAAAATTATTGTTTATTCTAATAATTCTGAAGTCAATCAATGGACTAAATCGTTTTTAAATTTTAAAGTTTTATATAGACTTTTCACTTCGACTTAACGATAAAAATGATTTTTGAATTTTTTTGAAGGACAAAAATCTACCAAGTCATGAATTTTTTCAGGAAAAGAATAAAAAATTAGACATTTCATTGAATAAAAGGGAAACTGAGCCTCAGATTTCTGCAGACGATGCTGTGGAAAAAAAAAGTAGGCTCGATCTTTCTTATGATGCTCAGACTGAAACGAATCTTTCAGATGAGTTAGATCCTAGTAAGTTTATTATCCTCTCTTTTACGATTAAGATTTTGTGAATTTGTTTAATAAAAAAATTGTACAAAACCGCATAAGAAAAATTCACTATACGTAATGAAGATTTCTAATTCAAAGAGAAAGTTTTCAAGTCTTTATTTGTTATGGGGATTAAGGTCAACATGCATTTATGTTGCCTGTCAGCACGTAATTTTTTTAGTTTACATTACATTATAAATTATATATATTTACATTTTTTTACGTTTTAAAAATTTATGAATGCCTGAATAACTTTTGTACCGCATTCTCCATATTAAATCATATTAAATCTAAATCAAAAGTAGTGAAAAGACAATTTTCAGAGTGGTTTTTTCATTTCCTTTTAACGGAAAGAAGAAAACTTATTTTATTACCGCAAATCGCACAAATTATTTACGTTTGCCCAAAAACTTTTGTGACAAGTATGTGATGAATAAATTCTTTTTATCCTAGGTATTGAATATGTGCCAAAATATGCTTCCAAAATAGAATTCGGGCAAATTTCCGGTATATCGATTGATCCACATGGAAACATTGGAGTATTCCACAGAGGACAAAGAAAATGGGACGCAACTACTTTCGACAGAAACAACAAATACGATATGAATCGCGGACCAATTAGAGATAGCACGATCATGCTTTTAGACAAAAATGGAAACAAAATTTTCGAATGGGGAGAAAATATGTTTTATTTGCCACATGGTTTAACTATAGACTTTGAAGGGAATTATTGGTTGACCGATGTTGCGATGCACCAAGTTTTTAAGTTCGACAGTAAATCCATTGAAGAATATAAACAACATCTAAATAAACAAAAACATAGGCAAACAATGTGTGTACCGGAAACAGAAGATGTAAAAAATTTATTTGCAAACAGTATTTTAAAACCTTCTATTATTCTGGGTAAAGCCTTTGAACCGGGAGATGATCATTTAAGATTTTGTAAGCCAACTGCGATAGCTGTACAAAAAAATGGAGATTTTTTTGTAAGTGATGGCTATTGTAACTCCAGAATAATTAAATTTAATAACAAAGGGAGAAGAATCATGCAGTGGGGAAGAGCCTGGAGCTTTGATGGTAATTAAATTTAGGTATATAAATCAAGATATATTAAACATCAAAGTTTATTTAATTAAAAAAATTTTTTTTTAGCCGTGTCCCAGAATCCACCTCCATATGCATATTTGATACCACACGCACTTGCACTTGCTGAAGAACACGATTACATTTTTATCGCAGACAGAGAAAACGGAAGAGTAGTTTGTAATTTTGCCAGTAACGGAACTTTTCACAAAGAGTATAAAAGTCCTCTTTTCAATGATGCAGTCTACAGTATTGCCTACGCCTACAATAAATTATACGTTGTCAACGGAAATCGATATTATTCAGACGATTCGCACGTGCGTGGAATTGTCGTGGACATAAACACTGGCAAAGTCTTATCGCAGTTTGCTCCGTATCAAATAATGCACCAAATCAAATATCCAGTGGATATGGATAATCCTCACGATATTGCGGTGTCACCCGATGGAAAGGAAATTTATGTAATTGAACTTGATTCGCACAAAATATACAAGTTTAATCGAGGTAACGACCAAATTTGTTAGTTCAAATTAAAAATAACCTTTGATTACTGATTGCTCATTACATCATATATTGTTTTTTCATAGGTTTTTCAAATTATAAGCAGCGATAAATTGAACAAACATTTGAGTAAATATGATTTTTATCAAGAATAGAATATTGAATATACATAATAAAAAAACTGCCAAGGGATCTTTATGATGAACTTCAATTATTGAAGGCAACATAAAGAACTAAAGGTTTTACAAAAACTCACAAAAACTCAAAAACCTTTACACAATTTTATTTTTATTACGATAGACTGGAATACAAATACGACTTAATATTTGATAATAATTTTTTTCTTTTTTAAAGAAAACATTCAACCATAAAACATTGCTTCTGAAATTTAAAAAATTGTTCGAAATTTCTGTTTATATTTTTTTCGCTTCAAAAATCATAAAGAGTTAAACATAAAAAAATTTACTTTTATTATTTTTTAATTAAGATAAATTTTAGAAGTCTTACTTAATTTAAATTCAAATCTTTGATAAAGACAGTTTCTTCAAAAGACTTTTTATATATGTATACACACAAAATAAATTGAATTTTTTTTAGAAAACATGTTCATTATTCGTCTCCTGAATTAATTAACTAAAAAAAAATGCATGTTGTTTTAGTCAGGAACCTTTTTTTCTTTTGTAAAGCTAAATCTGTCAATTTATTTTAAACTTATACATTCAGTGCTGAAAAAATTTTTCAAAAGCTTTTATGATAGGACTTCAAATGTTTTGATAATTTAGAGTTGAATTTATAATAATTACTCTGTACTCTGTACTCTGTTCCTTCAATCAACAATTTTGAATTTCTCTCTACACTCCAATTTCTACCACACCGATTGTCGGTAAGGTAGAAAATTACAGATACAAGTTACAACAAAATGTTTATCGGCCATGAACATTGAACACCATAACAATAATCACCCACGCACGGGGGATGTCCCCCTCCCCCACAAAAGAAAAAAGCCGCATGTTCGATCGACTCGTGACGCAAACGCAGCGGTGCGCAAACCCATGACGATGATAGATAGGGCATTCGTGTTGTAAAACTCCACGCGCCGCAGCAGGAAACTTCAACATAACAAAAAAAAAGAAAAGTGATAACAATAGACATGCCAGCAGCGGAAGAATGTGCGAAGTGAATCCGCGCCGCCAGCTGATGACACGTCGACACGTTCCTCTAGTGTAAGTAACTATATAACTTTTTATTCGAGCGCGCACGCGTCTTTGCTCGAGCAAGCTGATCAGCTTCTGACAGTGGTCGGCCAGTATTTACACATCTTCCCGTCTGCCTGCAGCCGGATGAATAAAAAAGGAGTCGTCTTCTGCACTCGCACGTGTCCCACGCTAGCAGCTTCGCGTATGTTCGAAAGGGTTTAACAGTGCTGGTTCAACAAGTGTTTGCGGGGGAGTATAAGACGAGTGTTACCAGGATGAGTGCCAGGATATTCACAGCTCTGCACCAACATCATGCTGCAGGATCTGCAGCATCCGCTGGAGAAAGAGGCGCGAAGATAGCGTCTTGAACACTTGAATCAATAAAAGGTGTGCGTGCGTGTGATCATCGCACCACCGTATGCTAGGTTCTTGCGATAATTTTTTTTCACTACTGCACCCAGTTGCTTCGTGGAAAAAACTCATGTTACCGAGGGCTAAGGATGATGCTAGGATATTTTTACCGATGCTTCTTCGTCCTGGGGACGTGCATCCTTCTCGGCACAGCTGTCGAGCCGGTGAGTTTATTTATACTATGATAAGCGCTTTATTTATCTTAGAGCTTTATCTTTTACAAATTATTTTATTGATCAACCATGATTTAGAAAAAGGTAAAGCATCTGCAGGAAGTTAAATTCAATGATGAAGAATATCAGGATCTTGACAATGAATTGGATGAAAGGGAGAGCGGACCAGAGCCTCCAATTTCTCCAGATGATCAGCCTTACAGAAAAAGATTCAATCTTTCTTCTGGTCCTCCAGCTGGAACAAAACTTCCAGATAAGTTAGATCCTAGTAAGTTTTTCTGTTTTATTCATCATTATAACACAATCTCAGTTCAATAAACTATTTAGAAAAAATTGTTATGCATTCCATTTAAATATTTTCAAATCCAATTTCTACAAAGTTCAATTTCAAAAAAGAAATTCAAGATGTGCAGAAGTGAAAAATTTTTAAACTGCATCTGATAGGATTTTTTAATACATACAGATAGAATTATTAATACATTTAAAAGCTTTAAAAGTGATGAACTGTTTGAGTATCTAAAATTTTTTTTAACAGTGAAAAGAATTTTTCAATGACAATAATTTACATCAATTCTTAATTTTCAAATAATTTTTATTTTTCAAAGAAACACATAATAAAAAATAACTTTTTATTTTGTTTTAGATATTAAATATAGTTCAAGATTTGCTTTCCGAATAGAACTAGGACAAATATCAGCTGTATCAATAGATCCAAATGGCAACATCGGAATTTTTCATAGAGGAGATAGAAAATGGGATTCAAGTACTTTTGGTAAAGACAACAAATTTAATATAAATTTAGGCCCAATAAGAGAAAGCACAATTCTGCTACTAGATAAAAACAGTAAGAAACTTTTGGAATGGGGGGTAAATATGTTTTATCTTCCACATGGTTTGACCATAGACTCTGAAGGAAATTATTGGATAACAGATGTAGCAATGCATCAAGTGTTTAAGTTTGACGGTAAAGATATTGAAGAACATAAACAGCAATTGAATAGACAAAGACATAGTCAAAGAGTGAGTGTATCAGAGACAATAAATATGACAAATTTATTTGCAAACAGTATTGTGAAGCCTTCAATAATTTTGGGTGAAGCTTTCCAACCTGGAAATGATAACAAGAGATTTTGTAAGCCTACTGCAGTAGCTGTACAAAAAAATGGGGATTTTTTTGTAAGTGATGGCTACTGCAATTCTAGGATAATCAAATTTAATAAAAAAGGGGAAAGAATCATGGCATGGGGAAGAACTTGGAGCTTTGGAGGTAATTAATTTCTTACTTAATTTAGCAGAGGAAATTCAAAAATTTAAACAAAAATTTTTCATTTTCAGGTAAAGCTTTGTATCAAAATCCACCGCCAAAAAATGCATTTTTGATACCACATGCACTTGCACTTGCTGAAGAACACGATTACATTTTCGTTGCAGACAGAGAAAATGCAAGAGTAGTCTGTAATTTTGCTAGTAATGGAACTTTCCACAAAGAGTATAAAAATCCCGTATTTGGTGGTGCAATTTATAGTATTGCTTATGCTAATAATAGATTATATTTAGTAAACGGAAATCCAGATTTTTCAAACGTGCATGTGCGAGGATTCATCGTAGACATTTTTACTGGCGAAGTCTTATCGCAGTTTGCTCCATATCCAGAAGATATGAACAATCCTCACGATATTGCTGTTACACCTGATGAAAGCGAAATATATGTGGTCGAGCTTAATTCCCATAGAATATACAGGTTTAATCAAGGTAATTTGAATTATAAACTTTTGATTGATATAATTTATCTAGTCATACATTTTAATTTTAAAATGCTCTAAATTTTTGTTTAAATTGTATCTTTTACTTATTTTTTCACAGGAATAGTGAATCTGCATGGATCCACGAAAGTTAATGAAACAAAAACTTTTGTTGATGCTCATTCATCAGAACTAGTTGATGATAATCCAAATGTGCAATCCAAAAAACCATCTCAAAGAGGTTTAGTACTGGTGGTTATCTTTGCTGCCTTATTTTTCATTGGTTTTTGTATCTTCTTAGCAGCCCTTCTAGCAAAATACCAAAAAAGAGGTAGAAAAACACTTTATGAAGAACCTGGTGTTCGATTCAAAATGCTAGTCGATGAAGCATGAAAATTTGTTTCCTTTTTTGCTAATTCATTATGAGCATGCGCAATTTTTTTATTTATTTAATTTTTAATGACTTTTGTCATATACATTTTTTATAAATAATTTGTAAATATGTATGTATAATTGTATTAGTTAATTTTAGATATTTGCTAGTTAAGTTTTTTATCTTTTATTTATTTACAAGCTTTTTTTATTCAAACATTACTTGTGCACAAATTGCCATTTTTTAATATTTACGTACTTATTATTTGATTTAAAAAGACAAGACGATTGAGTACGATGATATTAATTGAAGGACTCGAAATAATTAGAGTTTACGCGTGTTTTCCCTCCTTTTCAATTTTGGAGTTTTTTAAACTGTAATATAATTTGTAAATTTACGCATCCCAAAAATACATCATTTGCTTGAATCAAAATCTAGTTTTTATCATATTGTATTGATTAATCTACAAATTGTGATATATAATTATTGTTGTCTTAGTGTCAAAGTCGAGTACTTAAAAAAGTTTTTGTGCAAACTATATAATTTAGTTGGTTTTATATTAATTTTTAATAAAAACGCTAAAAAAACCATAATCAAAAGTAGTTGCTGTACTGATGTCATTTGTTTGTGTAAAGTTTACCTATTTACAAATAATTTTTATTTGTAAAATTATGCATTTTGCAAGCGTTACAAAATAAAAATTTCAAAATTTTACTTCAATAGTAACGACTATTTTTTTATTTTTTTATAAAAACGGTAAAAAAAACGATGATTTTACCTTCTATTATGCAAGGTAAATTAGTAATCGCTCTGTCTTCCAATAGTATATATTTTGAAAGATTCTGTTGCCTGTAATGTTATAGTGTTGATTTTTGTAAATTTCTGAATCATAGTTATGTCAAGTGCAATAAATACAAATTTTTTTACTATCTACAAAAAAACTAGTAACATGATTTGGAAATGCAGATCTGCTTGTTTTTTTACTATGTGCTTTTCAACATCATTTCATCGCCATTGTTGAGAAATAAATTTTTTCAGAATCATTGAACTTTTATTTAATTTGTTTGTACGCTTTTTTAAAACTTCCTAATTATTAAAAACGATTTTATCATAACAGGATGTTTGTGTCCACTTTTCAAAAGACGAACAGATTGGAATAGTGAGAGAAATGATAACTTTAGACTTTCAACTCTCTTAGAGTCACGAAAAAAATTTAAAATGTTCGAGAATCGACCAAATACTAGAGACTTCAGCAAAGTGAACACAGAACCAGAAACTTCCGATGATGATCATGAAGACAGTACAGAAAGAATGATTTAAAATAATCTTAAGTAATTTTTTTTTTTTTTGTCCTAAAGACAATTAACTGAGGAAAAGTTTTATCTGTAGGATGAACAAACGAAAGGAAATAGAAAAAAAGTTTTTTTATAAATGTATGAAATTAGATACTGACTACTCTAGGCTCTAATTAATGCTTTATATTATTTTGTTTTTCTGATAAGCTGTCAACAGTTGAATGCATGAGAGTTTATGACTTAGTAAATCATGTTTTGTACGATAATAACGTATAAATGAGTTATTGGTTCGATAAGTTAATCTAGTGTTCGAAAAAAAATTTCCTTGTTAAAAAATCAAACTACTCAGCAGGATATTTAACTATCAAGCTAAGTTCTTGTAATTGTCAGCCCAGCAATTATGATTACTTCAACGAAGCTGTTTAAAGTTTTATTATTATGAAAAATTAAAAAAAAAAAAATTTGAGAACAATAAAAAGTGTATACTTACCAAGTCGACCAGAAAAATTAAAAAAACTACATATATTGTAATGTATTTTTTATGCTTACTTTAATTACTTTTTAGAATTATTTGTTTTCTCTAGTCAAACATTGATAAAAAAACTTCTTAAAATTTATTTTTGTTTTATTATCAATAATTAGAAGACTGCTATATAATTTAAATACTAACTAAATGATTTAATGAAATAAATACAGCTGTGCATTTAACTGCAGGTTTCAAATCACACGTGTAATATAGTTATATATTACATTTTTCTAAAAGTTTTTTCATGACAGATATGAAGTGCGCTTGTGTAACATATCACATGAATTACCTGATCGACTGACAAATTTTTTAAATTATATTTACAAAAAACACTAAATGAATTGATGTAATTCATTGACTAGAAAATCACAAATTTTTAATCATATTTAAAAGCTTTAAAAAAAATTTATTTCGAAATGAACAGTGGTACAAACTTATAAAAAAAACTACCATCACATTGAAAAAAAACATCACATTAAAAAAAAATTTCTTAATTTTTTTATGTTGTGTTCTTGCATTTTCAGTATTTTTACTGTGATATTCTCGTTTGACTTGTACGACACAGTAAAAAATTTATAACAGTACTATAAGAAAAGTATGATAACATTATAATATAAACTACATGAACATGTATGATATGCAAAAAATTTTATATACAAAAGTTTAAAAAGTTGTTAATTATTATTGCAAGTATTTTAAGCAATATAATCCAGAAATTTTTTTTCAAAAATTTATTCGAAGCATTATTTAGGATGATGTTACTTTCTTTAGTCCTACTTTCGTCAGTACAAATTTTTAAATCTAAACAATTATATATAGTGGACCTTTTTTGAAAAATTTAAAATTCGTAGTTGTTGAGTAAACATAATTGGTTTATGTGTGATTGAAGTAGTATCTGTTTCAGTAATTTGAAAAATCGTTAAAAAGTTTTGTAACGTTAAAGTGAGTATCTTATTAATTACTAAAAATTTGGGAATGATCGCGTCAATATTTTTTTAAAACCGTTTTATTGGTGCGATTACTCTTACGCTTACAAACATATTATTTCTTAACGAGAAAAATATCAGTCTAACTATATATATACACACACACTGCGTATTTGTAAATAATTAAACAGGTGCTTTGAACAGCAAAAAAAATTAATAAGAATGTAAAATTTATTATTATGCTTTATATTTTATTATGTTAATAGAATGTTTTAGTGGTTTATAAAATGTGTTATAAATAAATATATGTTATGTTATGTGTAATTGTATATAAATAATAAGTAAAATATTTTAAAAACAAACTTAAGTTATTTAATTCTATGATGTGGCTCATTCTATTTTCCAAAATAAGTCATAAAAATCAAGTTCTTTATTTTACCCATAAAAATTAATTATTAAAAAATAATAATTGTTTACTTTTTGAAATATTCCCAATTTTGGCAGAAACATCGGAGTATAATTTTTAGGAAGGAGGTGGGGGTAAGCATGAAACTGATTATTCTTTTGCTCTCAATAATAAAAAAAATCTGTTGGTTTAAAATCTGCAGTTCAAAAAAAAAAAAAAAAAAAAACACCAAAGCTCAAAACCCACACTTAATTTAGTGTGTTATAACTTTTTTTTTTTTTTCATACATCAAATGTTGAGAACATTATTTTTCTAATTTGTATTTTTGATGCTGCAGTGTTTCGAATTATTGAATAATTCGAAAAGTGCAACTAAAAAATTAATTTATACTAGGGTCCATATTTTTTAAAGTATATTTCTGAGTTCTAAATCCAAACAAATTACGTTTGAAGTTGATAAATATAAGAGAGAAGTAACCTTTCCTAAGGAATATTGGTGTCAAACAACCTACTTTATTTTTTACTATTCACTAAACAATTGGTCTATGATATAAAATATTTATTTAAAAAATTTTTCCAGTAAAATGACGCACGAAATATAATAAGCAAATTGTTATCAATACTTACTCTTTTCACTTAGTTGCAGTTTCAGATAACAAAAATAAAAATTATTTGTATAATTTTTTATCTCACGTTATGTTAACATGACGTGAAAATAAAAGAAAGAAATACAACAATGTGTTTTAATAATTATATATTTTACACACTCAGCTGACTTCTATACACAACTATACAACGATGAAAGTCCCTTTATTTTCACGAAATCTTCGCTATAATAGCCATTCGCAAGAGATAATAATGTATGATACGCGTCGTTAAAAATTACTATTATTTTAGTGCCTTCACTATGAGAATTATACACATCATATTATTAACGAGGATATTGTGCAAACATTGCATTTTGTAGAACATCTCGATAGATTTCGTACGCAAATTAAATCACTTACATTCTTTAATGTTCCATTGTGAATGTCAGTCTTGGAGAAATCATCGCGGAAATAAATATATTATTTATGTATGTACTATTTTTCTATAACTTGTAGCACTTTTTTGCTAGTTTCCTTGATAAAATCATGTATACATAGCAATGATAAAGCTGTTGCGCAATTTTAACTGCAACGGAGCCGAGAAAAAATTGATCTGATTTTATAAATTTATACAATTAGTTCTGTCAATGTTGATTTTATTCCGTTATTACGGTAATTAAATAAATACAAAAAAAAAAATTTTTTTTCGAAAAACTTTCATCTTTATCTCTGTTTTCTCCCAAAAATTGCACAAATGACACAAAATTACAGCGCCAGTCCAGTTGCCTTTGAAAAAGCATGTAATACGTGTGTGTATTAATAAATATTGCTCTCTCGTGAGACTCCACTCGGATCATAAATTTGTACATCATGAAAAATCGTATACGCTCGTTGGTAGTACATTAATAGTACGTACTAAAGCTAATTATTTAAATTTTCGGCATACATGTTTACGCAGAAACTTATCTGCGTATGCAATGTCGTTACAATAGTCGTGTTTATTAACTTATGATAAATTTATGTTTAGGTTTTCTTTTATCATCTACTATAAATTCGTGTAATATAACTATGGAATAATATACGATAACACTGTTTTCGGTTTTTATGCACCTTTTTTTTTTTTTTTTCTCTCGAAATCAAGCGCAATGCAACTCTACGATATATTTAGCTTTCTTGATTGCATCATACACTTGCTATAAATTTTTTTATTATTTTTTTCTATTGGTTTTTTTTTTAATTTCTTATATTATAATCGTATAACTTTCTCACTCGCAATATATTGAAAAATAATAATTGCCATGATTGAAAGTAATGAGAAATAAAACGGCGTGCTCAAAAATATCACAATTAGTCAAGTTCTTTTGAATCAACAGTAGCTATCGATAGCTGCTTATCAAACGAATTCATTGCGTTTTTGAATTACGTACAGAAAAAATGATTATAATTATAAGTTCAATGTAATACTGTCAATAATTACTATCAAAGTTAGTTTTTTTTTTTTTTTTTTTTTTTTCATATATTTCATAATTAGGACTTTTTTTAAAATTCAAATAACGTGCAAAGAAATCTAATATTAATTTTTTTTAAGTAGAAGTAATATTATTAGCTAGTAAATACAATTCGTCACATTTTTAATTTCAATCTACTCTTTTCTTTACGTACTCTGTAAATATGATACAAACACATGTATACCTTATTTTTATTTTATTTTTTATAACTAGACGTACATCTCGTGTAATAATATATTTACAAAACGAGTGACAACAACAAAAATAATATTTTAAAATTATTACTAGTATTTAAGAATATTGTTTTAGGAATATCGTATGAAGTTTTATGGTTTAATTTAATTAATAAGATAATTAATATGACTATAGTAAATGGTTTATCAAAACCAAAAATTATAACAGGGAATTTATTTTGAATTATTTAGCTGGGCGTATTAAGTATAATCATAATATGATTTAATTTTACCAAAAAAAAAAAAAAATGGCACTGTTAATGCCAGTGAGCCGAACATAAAAATTAATAATTTCATCTTTTTGAATTCAATCTCGTAAGAATCATAATAGCTAATATACTAACAAAAAATTTCCTTAAGAACAATGCAAAATTTTGCGTGGTTGAAAAAAAGTTTACCTATTTCATGGTAATACACATTAGATAATATTTGAGATTTCGTGCAAGATATTTATCAACTAAGGGACAGGCTCCATATAAATAATAATGAAACGAAATTATCTAATTATTATTACAGCTGAATTATTATTTAGCGTTTGTCTGAATATTTTATAATATTCGTTTTTTCGCTAAAAGTTCGATTAAATCAATAAAAGGCGTTTAAAAGATATAAACATGTATTTCTTTTTGTAAAACTTGCAGCTTTCATGGCTTTACTAATTCTTAATTGCACGATTCCCGCCATCGCGTAATCGATTATTTAATCTGCACTAAAATCGTATACTTAATTAAAACATTTTTTTTTAATATTTATTTTATATTTACAATGCCACGTATGATACTATAAAGGTAACTCGTCGTATACATTTCGTTTAGACTCCTTCTTTATCGAGACACGAAAGGGATTCCCTACAATGTCGATCGAGATTACGTGCAATCGAAGGAATCGTATTTATTTTTCACCGTTACTATCATCATTGATATTCTTATTGTTATAATTTTCATTACGCATACAGATTTTTATTGAAATAAAAAATTTCCGAAGCGCTCTTTTCATTATCACGCATATTTAAAAAAAAATTCACTTATTGAAATCAGTGAAAATGGTTTTTTTGATCACTTCTGGAAACATTGAATCTATGAAACATAACCTACAAAAATCACTGTTTGAAACAGTGACTAAAATGCAACTTAACTTACATAATGATAACGCTTCGAACCGGTGACCTCGCGCTTTATTACCTAGAACAATCACTGTTCAAAATAGTGATTCACAAACATAATCCACAATCTCAATAGGGAACTTGCAAGAATATGAGAAAAAAAATCTTTCATTTTCATAGATTAGAAAGTTTTTACAATATTGGTAGAAAAAGACTTTTTTTTAGTTAGTAGCAAAATTTACAATCAAGTTTCAAAAGTTCGCCAGAATCAAATGACTTTTAGTATATAGAATCATTGTTTAAAGTTTTTATTTAAAATTGTTGACGTAGTCAATGTCGCGATTCTACAGATATTTAAAACAGCCCAAATATTCATTGAAGTATTGAATTTTATTATTAAAAATTAAATCTTATCATACTTATAAATCATGCAAGTTCTCTATTGAATTCGTAAAGTGTCTCGCATTAAAAAAGGTCAAAAGTTTGAAAACAACAAATAAACTTATACATAACACAACAAAGTCTCTTTAATAAACCGAACTGTAGGCCTCGATGTCGTGGGCGTACTGTGGTGGCGGCCCGGTGGGCTGGGGGCTGTACTGCTGCTGCTGCTGTTGCTGTTGTTGCGACGCGGCGTCCGAGGCCCGGCGCCTGAGCGCGGCGATACTGTGAGCCCCTCGCCAGTCCTCGGTCTCGGAGGTTCCCGCACCCCCGCAGGAGCTTCCGGCCCCGGGGCCGTTGTTGTTGGCTCCCGCGGCCCCGTTGGTCGTACTGCCACCGCCGCTGCCGTTCGGCGAGCTCTGGCCGCAGTTCAAGCTCGAGCCCAGCCCGGACGTCTGGTTCTGGTTCGAGGAATTTGCACCCGCGCTCGGAGGCGAGCCCCGCGAGGCCGACATGTGTATGCCACCTGGAAGAAAAAAAAATTGAGTTGGTTTACTGAATTAGCGGATCGGGTGCGGAGGAGGAAAATGTTGGGTTTTCTCTTCGCGAGGTGCGGTAAACTCTGCGGCATTGCTAAATTTTTGAAATATTTGGTTTGAAAACAAAAAAAAAACGTGTAGGGCACCCAATTCAACAATTTTTTAATTTTCTCTTTTTATATTACTGCAGTGCTTGAACATACTTTAATCACTTTGACCTGGTACTTCAAATAGTTTTAGCGCCTAATTCTTGGTTCTGAATTTGATCAGTAAGTTTTGATGTCCAGATGAAAGTTTTTTTTAATTGAAGGTAGATCAAACAATTACACTTATGCCTAAACTTATGCCACAACTGCCTACAATCTAATCGGCTCTAAAACGATCAGATTGAATGTTGATAATCAAGAAAGAAGATTCTTGTTGGTCAATGAACTTAACTCTAATTTTATTGATTAAGGGCTAATTGTTGAAAAGTTGGGTCAAATTTTTTTAGAAAGAGAATTTCTTTGAAAACCGGAAATTCGATTAATTAAATTTGAACTGTTCCCCCGGAAGGAATTTCAAATCACTAACCTTAGATAGAACTAGAAATAGTACTTTGACCGGAAAATAATACAATTTGTTGAAGTTTTTTGCTCAAAATGAAAATAGCGACAACCGGTTCATTCATTCAAAATTAAATTAGGATATTCAGGAGTTCCTTTTTTTTTTTTTTAAATAATTCAGTTGATTTCAATCAATTATTTTTTAATCAGCTCTAATTTAATTTCGAAAAGAAGAAATGTCAAATTTTAATCGATATTAATTGTATTCTGAAAAATCGATAACCCCCTCCATTTAAAAAATGAAAAAAACATGGTAAAAAAGGTGTTTTCAAGAATATCTCAATTAACGAATCTCTGGAGACTCTGTAAAATTACCTTTGACTGCTAAACTAGATCCGTCGTATCCGTTCGCTTGGCAGATTCCCCATCCACTATCCGACGCTGCAATTTGATACAGAAGTCCAGGTTTTGTAATGTTTTGAGGTCACCAGTCATCTGAAATTCATTTTACAAAAACACGGCTTACTCATCATAGATGATATACAACTGTATTTTCTCAGAAAACTATGATCTACCATGAGTAATCCTTACACGTCTTTGTAAATTAAGCTTCAGATTACTAGTGACTTATCATCGTAATTCAAAAGAGTATAAAACTAATTAATCTAGCTCAGCAGCCCTCAACAAAGATTCATCAAAACTCTTCGTAAAATAAAAATCAACGGTGTGTGTGTACATATATCCACCGCTCAGCACACACGGAAAATTCTTCCAGGTCGTAAAGAAAAAACAAGCCGCCGTTAAAATCCTCTCCCCCCCCCCCCCTTTCAATAAAATCATCATTCTCCATTTGCGAGAGAAGTCACGGCCGAGTTTTTCCTGTATACATCGAAGAGACCCGGCCGGCAAACAGAGAATAGTAATAATGCTTTCTACGAACGACCGTGAAATAGCACCTGCAGTACCGATCCTCCTGCAGGGGGCTACCGTACATCGTAAAATCGCCGCTTTTTTTTTCGGCCTCGCTGGTGGTCCGGATTTTTACGACTTTTTTGTCTCTCCGAGGTGCTGATGGACGAGCTGAAGTTTTTCCTTTTTTTTTAGGTTGGGTTATTTTGAGTGCGGTAAGTACTTTTAGGATTGATTTTTTTTTTTTTTTTTTTTGAATGGGTTGGACCATGAAACTATGTTTGTCTAGCTTAAAAATGTTGGAGGGGGCATTGAGGTAGTATAAAGCATTCTTTAAACGACTTTTTATTTATGATATTGAATTAAAGCACGTGAAAATCTTGTACTTATCTGAAGATGACGTATTGTTGTCTATTTCAAAAGCTGTAATGAGTCTATCGTCAAATTTTCGTAATATAATTTGTGAAAATCGGAAAACTATATGATATTATTTGAAAATATTTTAGCGAGTTGAAAGTAAAATAAATTAAATTTCAATAATATTACAAAAAAAAGGTTTGTTAAGGATTCTCCCGTCTAAGGTCAAGAAGGAAAGTTTGCATTTTCTGTGCCATATGATGAAAAAACATTTTAAATTAGTCAATTTTCAAAATAAATTTTATAATACAGGAAAATTGTTTTGAAAACGCTTCATCTCACCAACCTATGAAAAAATCGACAATATTTGGGTACACATGAAAAGGTACTACTGCGACTTAAAAATCTGACGTCATTTTCAAATTTAAAAATTATGATTTTTTGCGCACGGTACAAGAAAAATTTTTTGATTTTTATTCACGCCTACATTTTTATTGCCACCGTTAAGCTCGAGTTTATCATTAAATATTTGCAGCCTAAACATTATCGTTAGCTTGCAAGCTCGTAAAATATTTCTCCAGTCACGTTTAAAAAATTTCAAAGTTCAAGAACAAATTCATCCTCCCAAAAAAACTGAAATTCGCCAAACAAACTTTAAAGATTGCAAATACAGTTTTTAAATACATCTATTCTGGAGATTCTTTTTTGGAAGTACATGCGGCAGCGGTTGTGCTTCTTTAGCGAGTGTGTTTAAGTCGAACGGATAGGATAGAATATTTTCGGTGGCGTTTTGTGCGCGCCGAGTTAATTGGCACCTTGTACAGAGAAGAGCCCCCGCAAGTGTTAATCATTATTGAAAAGTGAAAAATAAGCTCAGCTCTAAAAGCTATTTGTATGGCGAATTACTGTGGAGCAGTGCGTAGAGAAGAAGCTAAGCTCTTAAAAAAACGTTTCTTTCTTTCTTTCTTTGAGTTCTTTTTTTGTTCATTTTAAATTCGTAGTTTTTGAATATAATCATAGATTTTTTAACTGGAGATTGATCAAAGTGGAAAATGAAGTAATTAAAAAAGCGAGAATTTGAAAAACTAGGCGGGCTTGAATATTTAGGTCAGATTTGTTGCTGTTCAAAAAATGCGAGACATGTAACTAAATATTGCGAATATGTTACGCTTATTATTATATATTATTATTATTTTTCTCTTTTTGTTCTCCGTTGCATTTTTTTTTTTTACATGCTCCAGACGAACGTTTAGTGATGATGTCGGGTAATTATCACTTCAAGTGTAGAAGACTCACACGTAAGTTACAGTATGCCGAATTCTATTTAAATCGCAGCGGAAAAAGCCTTGCAATGCGTCATGCTTCTTATTGATAAAAAAAAAAAAAAATCTGTAACCAGCTTTAAAATACAAAATGCAAACAAATACACGTACAAAGATGTTGGATAGTAAAATATTTGAAGCAACAATCACTTTAAACGCGGAAGATATATTATGTAAATTATTAGCAGTTATTGTTGTGGGGGTAGATAGTTTTAATGGATATGACAGAAAATTTATTTATTTTTTTTTAAATTGTAAAAATAAAAATTTTCTATGAACACGTAAATTCTCATATTAAACATTATCTAAAAAGAGCAAAGTTCAAGCTTTTAAAATCATGAAAAATTACTAGAAACTGTACAGTTTAAAGTACTATTACTAATGATGTTTTATAAAACCAAGTTTAAATAAATAAATTTTTTATGAATGAAATCCGTGAAGGGATCCACGGGTCATTTGAAAAAGAAATCATTCAAAAAAAAATTTCCAGAAATGAAATAATGTAAAATTTGTAAACAGAACATGATTTGAATTCAACGTATCAAAAATTCTATGTAAAATTCAATCAAGTCATAATATAGTGTTTCTAATGCTTATTTTATTTTTCTGGTATTTTTTTTTAATTGCCTTGGGCTGTTTAGTTTAAACATCAATTAAGTTCCCCTTTTTTATTGTACCTTTTTATATTTTATCACATGAGCTTAGTCGTAAACGAACTTTATGTTCTAAAAATTATGGTAAACTCCATTTTTGGGAACTGATTTGATAACAGTGAAAAAAACTCAATTTAATTTTAATTAATTAATAAATAATAGTTAAAAAAAATTTTTATATAAAAATTTTTTTTAAATACTCCTTACTGTATTCAAAAAATACGGTTTTAGATGAACAAAAGAATGTGACTTCAGTGAAAATTATAATATCAACGTGTTTTTGAACGTTCCACCTTTACAGTAATTTATTATTTTATTTTTCACATTAAAATAATGTCATAGTTTTATTAAAAAATTCAATTTATTTAGTTAAAAAAATTATTCAAATGAATCCTATACTATAATAGTATATTATGCAACGGGTTGCAGTATCGTCGCCAGGGCGGTTTTAAAGGCCCCGAGTGCGAAGCGAAGCGTAGCACGAGTGACTTTAAGACGCCCTGGTGACGTGCTGCACCCGTTGCATATACTATTTTATACCACTGGTGCGTAGGGCGAGTTTTTAAATTTCGAAGCGTGCGTAAAATCGAGTACCTACGCACTAGTGGTATAAAACTTCATTTGAAACTAATATCTTATAGAAAAATTATTAATATTGAATTCCATTTTCTGAATCAATTACCATCATTTTAAATCGATCTAGGTAGAGGGATTTAAGTGATTTTCCTAATTTTTTTTTAGAAAATCATACTTTTTAAACGATCCCGTGAAAAAGTAAGCGTACTCGGATGAAAAAAGGAATGGCTGAAACCCCTTCGAAGAAAGGAAGAAGAAAAAAGACAGGTTGCATCCCGCGGGGCACGCATCGTCCGGTAAACAGAGCACATACGGGACGCGATATCGCACCTAGGTGCGATCTACCTTGAGGCATCGTTGGTGCTGCTGCTCGAGCAAACACTGCTGCTGGTGCGAGGCCAGCTTCTTCGGCATTGTTGTTTCTCTCTTTCTCAAGTCTTCCCTCTTTTTTTTTTTTTTTTTTTTTTCTCGCGCACATTCTCACGAGGTTGTTTGACTTTTGCTACAATTTCTTCTTTTTTTTTTGTAAAATTTACTATCGTAACAATCCAGGGGAAAATTTAGTCGACCTGACGCTTTTAACCCAGTTTTAATGAAGAGGGTAGTTTACCCCCGCGGTTGCCTTAATTTAGAATAATGAAGTAGCTGCGCGCAAGCTCCACGGTGTTGAAATTCGGAACCGGAAAATTTAATCCCCCCCATTGTTCGCCAAATCTTCCTTATTGAAAAAAAAAAGATCCTTTTTTTCTCAAATAAATCTTGGCTACATCGGTGTTAAATCGTACTCAAAAGGCACACACCGCGAAAATGAATATATTCATGGAGAGTCCCAAACACATAATAAGGAGTCATAATCCTTCAGCACTGCATTGAGTGGTCAACGTGCTAAAACCATCTCGTTCTCACGCCCATTATGGGAATAAAACTCGCGATTCTCGCTTACTTAACGCGGCTTTTTTTTTGAAAAGGCTCGTTACTTACCCAGGGAGTTTAGTCCGTAGCTGGCTTGGTAAACCGTCTGGGAGGGACTGCTTATGAGCTGGCCGCTGTTTCCGAGGCCCAGACTCGTGCCGAGGCCGCCGGAACTCTGCTGCCCCAGCTGTCCGAGGCTCTGGCCGAAGCCACCCATGCCCATGCCGCCCTGGCTCAGTTGACCCAGACCTGTTCGAACATAATACATTTTTTTATATTTATGAAATTCGAATAAAATTTGAGGTATTTTTTGAAGATGTTGAAAGGGTTCTTTGAAGTTTCTGAAACAACCACCGAGGTTCAGAAGTCAGTCGGTCGTAAGGTTTGAATAAGATAAAAAAATTTGAGAATTTGAAAATTCATAATCAGGCATAATTTATTATTCTGTAAATAGGTGTTCGAGAAGTTAAGAACTATGAAGAAGGCTTATTAATTAAATATGACAATTATATTTGTAAAATTAGTTAGAAAAGGTATTGAAATTTCATCAAAAAAATATTTTTTAGCTTTTGATTTATCGCAAGTGAAAGCTTGTTCCGTAAAATTTTTTTATGCATTTTCAAATAATACGTTTTGCGTAAAACATTTGACTAACAACAAGTTTTATTAGTTTTTTTAATCAGAAACGTATACTAAACGGATAGTCTTGCTCTAAATTCACTTTATTTGTCATTCTTTTAAATTCTGACCATGGTAATCCATATTTTTGACCAGACCTTATTCTAGGACTACTCAAAGTATCAAACGGATAGTTACAAATGCTCATTTTGGATAGTTACAACAAAAAATTCTGTAGTTAATTTAAGTTAAAAATCAGTTTACGTATTTAATTTTTGGAAAAAAATGCATTCAGGACACTTTAGTAAAGAAAAATTTGCCACCTGCCTATATTATGCGGTGCAAAAATTAGACTGTGCATGGAGAGTTTTGAGTGTCCGACAATCTCTTTTGAAATTTAGTCTTGAACAGTTTTGAAAAGAGTAGGTTTTATCATTTACAATACAATATATATTTTTGTAATTATTGACATTGTAAATTATTAAACAACTAAATATATTCAATAATGAAATTTACTTGATGAGCATTTTTTAGCTTTTAATTATTGAATGACCTTTCTTTTTTTTTACCTTACCAACCAAGTTTGGGTAGTTACAAAATCTCCCTTAGAATAAGCACTGGTTTCGGACTATGAATGAATTTAAAAAACTTATTCATCATTTTCAGTATTTTATCACAGTGCTATTAGAACAATCCACCTAACTCTTCGGGGATTTTGAGTTACCCGAGACTAGCTCAAAACCTCAAAAAAAAAGCACGCACCCAAAAATCTAGTCGAAAAACAAAATCAATAATTCGATAATGAGCGCACCGCGTCCATAATTAAACCGGATAGAGACCGGGGATTTAAACAGGCTAAAAGCCCTTTAAATAATTGAAGGAGCGAGGGAGGGAGTGAGGCTGCGCTGGCGCAGGCGAGGCGCGATACACGCGAATCGACTTTACCTGGAGCCATTCCCCATCGATCGGCGGGCGCGTGGAACATCCCGGCGGCACCGCACAGTGCGTCCGAGCTCATGGCGCCGAAGGGCGGCAGTCCGTGCGACGGTAGCAGGGTACCCGGGGATCTCAGGTAGTTGGTCGTCTTCTTGCGCTTCTTCCACTTGGCTCGCCTGTTTTGAAACCACACCTGTAACAAACATCAAAATTTAGTCACGTTGTTGTTGGATGTAAGGAGGAGGGTCGACGCTCCCCCCCACTGGGCTATTAGCCCGACGTTATGAGCTGTTGATTCTGGCCACGTACCTTCGCCCTCCCCACTAAGCTTGGGCGACTTGATTTATTGATATCGCATGCAAAGCCCACCAGTACGACTGCTGGAGCCCCGCGCTGTATTATCTGTCGCCCTGTCGTAAATTAGTCGCACTGTGGTGAAGTAAGAATACGCACAGGTGTATCGTTAAACTACTCTTGGATCGATAATGTTGTAGTCAAAGGTCAGTTTGAAGATAGTTCAGAAGTCATGAATCCGAGTCCTAGGACTCATTAAGAAGACTCGAGAGAACGAAATTTGAGTTTCTGAACTTGGAATCAAAAGTTTCGAGTCTTAGTTTTGGGACTAATGATTCTTTGAAATTTAATTTAATAAGTTTTGGATCCGCAAGACGATAAAATAGTCGCAAGACTGGTGATTTTAGACTGGGGCACGCGTATTTTTTTGAAATTAGAAAAAACTCTTGTTCCAATAAATTGTTTTAACTTTAGACTAGAGTTGATACTTCAATTTCCAAACAAAAAATTAAAAAATAACCATTTACCTATTCTTTCATATTCAAAACACAAACCAATACTAAGGTTATTTTGCAAGTTTTTAAACAGTTTTTATGGTTTTATCTTTACGTATTAGAGTTTTGAAAATAACGTATTTAAAAGTCCACCAATTGCCTTTGAATTTTACAAGATACTTTAAATACTCCTCTTTTAAATTCATTCGCCCAGAGCGAAACGTCCTTAGCAGCAAGACCAGCAGTTATGGGCGTGTCGTTGTATTTTTCTTGTATTTCAATGCGCGGGTGGATGGCGCCATGTTCGGTTACGCGTTATCAGCTAGCCTCGCTCGCTCCCTCCCCGCTTTGTTTAGCCATGGGTGTGGTTATGGTTGTTGCGCTGATTTCACGCTAAAAGCTCGTAGGGATAATTTGACTTGACTTGCCTTGCCTTGCTTTTTGACCGAGAATTTTCTATTTTTTTTTTCTTTGAACTCTTTGACGCACGAGTATCGAAATCGTTCAAAAAGATTCGACATTTTTAGTTTACTTACGACTGATTAGAATATTGTTTTCGTTTTCTGTATGACAAATTATATGAGTAGGCTCGGTTTTAAAACTTTTTTCAAAATAATTTTTTTTTATCTTGACGATTTGACATGTTAAACTTTCATAAACCACAAAATTACTCTTATATAAGTACAGTAAGTGTGCCTAATATGGCCATGTTAAACAAAAATGGAATGGATAAGGCGAATAAGGAATCGAGCCTATAAATTATTATTTTGATCAGATGCATTCTATTTATTGGTAAGGCATTAAATGTATTGATTTTAACCAATAAAAATAATAATAGAGGTGATAAAAACACTACTTGCTGTGGCGCAAATGCAACAGTCATTTTTAAATTTCGACTCCTTCTTACCCTGTAGAGTGACCACGGAAGACACATTCAAAATATCAGGGGTGGCCATATTAGGCACACTTAACTTATTTATTATAAACAAACAGACCCCCAGAATAATTATGTTCAGATACATATACTCTTTAATTAACATTTTACACAATTAAATTTTTTTAAATAAGCTCTAGTTATAGGTACATACCACTAAACCTAAAATATCAATATTATTTTTGAAAAACTTAGAAATTCGATTGCAATCAATCACAATTAAAAAAAGTTAGAAATTAAACGCTAATCGATCACCAGCATTCATCGGTACTCTCGCAAAGTGCGAGATTCATCAATTTGTGGGGACGCATCGGCCGCCATAAAATTGTATGTATTTAACTCGATGATGGTTTGCTCCGTCGATGACTTTGCGGGATCGGCTCAGCACACCTTTGAATGACTAAGACGGCTAAGCCCGATCAATTAGGCCCCGTGCACGCGCCATCCCAGTAAATCAACCGGGCAGATGTTTTTATCTCTGGGGTAACAACACCTGGATAAGCATCGAGCCTTTTTTCTTTTCGGTTGAATCATCGGGTAGTGATTTTGTAGTCTTTAAAGATATAATGTTGAAATGAGCGCGATGTATTGATTGAGTCTTGAGGTTTTAAATATACTGGCGGGTTGAATTTTTTTTCCAGGTGGGCTCTAATAATATCTAGCGGAAAGTGAATATTTCATCGCGATCAAATGCTGGATTTTATGAGAAAATATGATGCCGATGATTGTGTTGCTGAGCGCATCGCTAAATAATATTTTTTTTATTACTTATAATATGTACCGAAGAAGGCAAGATATTTCCTTTAAAGAGAGTTCAGAAAAAAAATTTCCATTAAAAATTTTTTGAACTTGCTGCTGAAGGTTTCGCACTCTTCAAAATTTATCATTGTAAAAAAGTTTGGTATCTAAAAAATATCAAAAAAAAAAATTTTTTTTAAACACTTCGAAGCTGTTTTTTATGTATTTTTTTTTTTTTTTTTTTGAAAAATATTTACACTGAATGTGGGGGCCTGGTTTTGAACTCATGAACTTTCGGTTAACTAGCACAAACTTAAGCGTGGCTCTAGTATTTCAGTGGTTAATTCGAACGACTCATTATGCTCATAGGTTGGTAATAGTCTTGTGACGGAACACCCTGTGGAGTTAAAATATGTAAATACTATATGATAGTATTTCTACAATCTTATTTATAAGAATATTAGCAAAGTATAAATGAAATTTTTAAAAAAGCCACCAGTGGATGTCCATCAAAAAATAAACTTTGAAATTTCTCTCAACGTAACAAAGTAGATAAGCAGTAATGCTTTCAATAAAAAAATACAAGTTTATCGAATCAATTACCCTGCCGCTTAAAATAATAAGGTCGGTAACTGCAAGCTGTTATTTTCGTCTTTCGAGTATTTTAAATTCAATGTTTTGAGTTTTGCTGGTTTTCCACTAACTATAAATCATTATAAAAAAGAAATCGTGAAAATATACGTAACTATGTAATGAGATTTTGTACATTTTGAATCCAATTTTAAGAAAATTTTCTTGAAAATGATACATTCTTATGTTCTAATAGAAAAAATTCAAGTTATCCTTTAAATATTTATTAATTTTCTTTGAATTAAAATCTTTTGCGGCTTTTAGCTTAAGGAATTCGAAAAAAAAGAAAATATATCTAAAAATATGAATTAACAAAAATCTAACGTTCACTTAAGGGGTCAAACTGGGACTCTACCGTTTCGAATGATCTCCAGATGTAATTTAGCAAAATAAACTAAGCATCAAAAAACGAAACAATCTTGCGTATGAAAAACCCAATAAAAAAAATCTACCACCAACCAAAAAGTTTCCAAAAAATATATTGAAAAAAAAAAGAAGAAATCAGAGCGGGGGTGCTAAAGACAGTGGTGAGAAAAAGTTAACTTGGTCATTCATTCTCGGCCGAAGTAAAAGAAAACTCATCGAGCAGGGGGGGTGTCAAAGTTTTTCCAGCCCGGTCGGTCGGCTCCCACGCGGGCGTCGCTTTGGGAAAGAAAATCCCGAGTGCGATTTATAAATTGAGCCTGCCAACCGGGCTAAGCGGCCTGGGGTAGGGAGCAGCTCCTATACATATAGTCCGAGCTCCTGAAATTTATCGGTTCGGCTTAGCCCAGCCAGTCTGACGGTGGAATAGTAGAGAGAGAGAGAGAGAGTCGATTTGGATTTTCGCGAAGATTTTGCGAGCTCTTTATCCCCTCCTTGCAGGCCCGTTGATGACTATTGGGACGATAAATTTTACGCCCGAAGTTTTGATCGAAGCTTCGATGGGAATACGCTCTCTTTGATTGATTTACGCTCTACTCAGTTATTTCTTTACTTTTTCGAATTTTGAGGATTGCTTCGAGTTAAAATATATTTATTGATTGATTTGATTTTTGATTTTGATAAATTTATTGATTGATCAGATTTATTGATAGATAGAGACAAACTATATTGAGAGTATGCTCAGTGTTTTATAATTTATCAAAACGGTAGCTTCATTTTCAATGACTTCATTCATTGCTGTCATGTTTATCGCGAATTATCTTTAAAATATTTTTGAAATTATGCCTTAATAAGGATGCCTTAATAGGAGAATTGCTGTCATAAATTCTGTCAAGTTTATAGTAATTACAGGTTTATCTTTAAAGTATTTTTGAAAGTATGTCTTATATTATTTGGTTTATCGAGACTTTAGTCTTAAAATTTAAATTATTGCAGAAAATTGTGTAAAGTTTATCTTCTAATATAATTTTTGAAACTATAACTTTGCATTTAAAAATATTTTACGTATTTATTATTTACTTCATCGAGATTCCTTTTTTGAAATTGAAATTAATCTAAAATAATTAGAAACATTTACTCAAAGAAGACTTGAGTATTTATGAACAATAATAATAAAATCTAATTTAATTAAAAACTGTCTATACAGTTTTATTCTAACTTTAGTAATATAATTAAAACAACTTCTCTGTAATCACCAATTTAAATATAAACAGTTTTTAATTGATACTTAAACTCCATGGACGCAAAATAAATTATATTCTGGTAAGAAAATAACCATTAGTAAACAAAAATATGTCATTTTAACCTTTATTATGGTTGAATCCGGATTTTGGTTTATTTTTACCGGGACCGTATGCAAGAATTTTGAATTATTGCCAAAAAATTACAAGCGAAATGACATTTCTCTCAATAAAAATTTATTCAAAAGGTTTCAAATTTGCAACGTAAAAATTTTTTATGTTGCAATTAATTCATGTCAGGTCTTGAAAATTTTGCAGTATCCTTCTTTAAAAAATTGTGATTTTTCTCACATCTCCTTCTGATAACTGCGGTTCAAGCAATAAAATAAAAATCCCAGTTTCCCTTTAAATTTATCAGTAACAACCTACGTTAAAATTGTCAAAATTAAAAAATAAAAAACCTCCACCCACCGAAAATCAAGTTCAAAACAACCCCCCAAGCACGAAAAAAACTCACGGTTGACCTCGACCCGCAGCACACACATATTAGGCGATATATACATGCACGCACACTATCGTGGGGGGTAATGAAAATAAATACTGTATAAAGTTGCGGCGTCCCGGCTGATTGATGATCGGGTAGGGGAGCGCCCGAATTACATGCCTTATGGACCACCTACCGGGCTTATGTGGTGTTGTACGTCGATAATGCGTGCAGCTGTTTGACTCCAACTCCCCCCCCCCCCCTGGATCATCTTTTTGGCTCCTTCTTCTTTTTCTGATTTGTTGGTGTTAATTTCGGGGAGGCTTTGCACCCTGATTTCATTTCGAATTTTGACCTTTGCTTTGCTCTGAGTGAGATGTTTTTGGGTGGATTGATGGTCTTTTTCTTTGTGATTTAATAGAAAAACTGTTATTGATGGGTTTTTTGAGTCCTCGTTGATAAGTATGAATAGATTTTGTGCCATATTTTGTCACTGGTACCAAGCATTTTTTAAACTACATTTTAATTATGATTATAACATTAAAAAAAAAAAAAAAGATTTTTTCTGAATCTCTTTTTTTTAATATATTTAATTGTTCTATATCTGCATTTGGTATAAAAAAAATTAGAAATTTTCAAAATTTAACCTGAACGAGTAGAACCATTAAATATGATATTATATTCATGGAAAATTCCATGTTTATTTACAAAAATATTGTACTAATTTAGCATAATTGAATTTCTACTTTATTTTTCAGAAACTAATATTTTTACAAAAATCTTGTTTACTTATTTTTTTTTAAACAAAGAAACTGAAATTATTACAATAAACTACTACTCTTCGTGAAATCATCCATGAGACAAACCTCGAAAAAGTCATTACTACTTAAATCAACACTCAACTTGTGGTGTTAGGGAGCTCGTAAATCAGTTTATATTAATTTTTTAACAACTCGCGGTCCCTTTAAAATACCAAAATAAGCGGGTAGGGGGCGTCAGGCTCGATCGAGAAAGTCCCGGGTCAGGTCATATACGGTGAAAATTAAAGGCTCGATTTTATCGCGGCTCGGGCGATAAAACGCGGCCCATCTCGTAAAGTTGATCCGTTTATACTTTATTATTATTTCACGCGAGCCTCGCGGATGCAATATCGCGGCTTAAGGGGGGGGAGACAGTCAGGAGATAGTGGCGTCGTCAAATTAGCTAAAACTGCTGTTGGGCTACTGGATTTACCCTTATATGAGCCTCAACTACCTGTTTTCCTTTTTTTTTTTTTTTTTTTTTTTTTTCGAGCGCGCGCGAGTTTATGTAAGGCTATTTCCGGGGAATGTGGGGTGTTAAAGTTGCCACCCCGCGTTGCAGATTGGTTTTTCGTACCCGGGGATTTGTAGATTAAAGTTACGGGGGACCAAAGAGTTTTTCGTGATTGAGTAAACTATTAGATAGTAGTTTTTTTTATTTTGTGTAAGTTTTAAAGTGGAATTGATAAGATTTTTGATTTTTTTCAAACCGATTGAAGGGTAAGTTCAAAGCTATATAGTGAACACAATTTATGAACATGCTTTGCGCCAAAGATCTTTCATACCAGTTCTACATGAGGTATTTCGTCATTTTTAACACTTTTACTACGGTATTTAATGGAGAGTTGAAATTTTAAGAAAAATGTTTTGATTTCATAGTTAATGTTTTTTGGTAGAGAAGACTTGCCGAAGTCATAAAAAAAGTAAAAACTAAATTTTAATGAACAATTTTTAATAATTTGGGAGATTATTTTTTTTAGTCTTGGACTTGAGTAGCTCTGGTAGAAAACCACCACAAGAATTCAAAAATAAGGATTACATTAGTTTTAAATAGCCCATTGTCTCGGCCTTGAATATAAATTGTAATTAAGGGTGGGTAGAGCGGCGGGGGTCAGGCACTTCCAGATATTTTTGGTATAAGCTGGGTGGATAATTTTGGGATGATTAGAGTGCCTGACAAATACTCGGACGGGCTCAACTTTTGGTTCACTTGTCTTTCGACCTGCGTCAGTCTCGAATGTTTTGTACAATATTTCTATCAGATTCTATACCTATTCAAAACAGTTGATTTTTAACTCGCAGTGTCGTAGCCATGAATTCAGATGTTTGCCGCAACGAGTTTTATAAAAAAATCAACTCGATTAAATGCGATAATGGATTGGGCTCATGTCTGGATCATGTCATCAAAAGTAGCGACTTGGAACTTTTGAATCTATTGGTGAGAAACGGCGCAGATGTCAACTACCGGAAAACCAACGGAGATACGCCACTGTACCGAGCCATTGATCAAGGAAACAAAAAAATGGTGGAAGTTCTGATCAACGCAGGTGCGCACGTGAACGTGGTAAATTATTCTAACCAGACTCCGTTGTACACGGCTGTGGAAATTGCAGCGATCCAAAAAACCGAGTCCCCAGACTTACTCAGCGACGAAACGGAGATCGTTCTAGTTTTGCTAAACGCAGGAGCTGACGTCAATGAAACGCATACTGCCGGAAAAAGTTTGCTACACCAGTCAGTATCTTGGGGCTGTGTTGAAATTGTAAAAATTCTGCTGAAGTACGGCGCAGCGATTAGCCAGCAGGATTGCGACGGCAATACTCCACTGCACGCAGCTGTTTTGTCTGAGAACCAAAGTATGGTGGAACTTCTGGTAAGTGCTGGTGCAGATCATGATTTAAAAAATTACTATGGAGTTTCAGTCTTTCAATGTTCTCTTCGCTTGAACAACTGTAATATCAAGAAAGTGTTTTTTGAAGCAAATTATGATCATATCGTTCGCGAAATACCTTTGAGTCAAAAGTGGAGCGAAATACCCGTGAGTCAACAGTGAAGCGGACAGCGAAGTCAACAGCGGGCCGAAATACCTTTGAGTCAACAATGGAGCGAAATACCTTTGAGTCAACAGTGAAGCGGACATTAATTCTTCGTTTCATCTTTTCTCAAATTCAAGCTTGAATTGTTAAAATTTTAAAAAATTTAATATTTGACATAAAATATGTAAAGTCATTTGAAATAATTGTAAAAAATAAATGAATATTATTTATTCTTAAGACCGTAGGAGTATTAACAAATTTTATCTATTTATATATAACAAATTTTATTTATTTATATATTTTTTTGGAATGAGGATGGTTAAAAAAAAATTCAGTGGCGCTAGTGGCAAGATCCTCCTCATTGAAAGTATATCTAGATTTTTTTATATATAGATATACTTTCAATGAGGAGGATCTTGCCACTAGCGCCACGGAATTTTTTTCTAACCATCCTCATAAATGGAAAATATTTTTTTTAGTTACAATATTTTAACTTGTAATTTATATGACTATTTTGTATTGGGCAATATTGCCCGTATTGTTTATAATAAATTAATTAATAAATAAGTAATGTATTCTTTTGTTTCCGAAATGAAGACTGAATTTAATTTTGGTTTAACACATTGAGAAAACAAAATTAAAATTCAATTTGATAATGGAATTTTTGCCGTCCCTGATCTAAAAGCATTTGATATACTGCTTTCATACGATTTTCATCTTCTTCATTTGATTGATTAATAAATGCGTAAAATTTTACGACTTTTGTCAGATCTTATACGAAAAAAACCTTATTGAATTTTTTATTAGTGCTCTTGTCGTGAATTAATAAACCATCACGACGTTTACTGGATTATAGAGTAAAGCATTAAGAGATAATGGATGGTAAAAATGTATTTTAAAATTAAAAAAGCCACTTAATCGATCTCTGACAGTTGTGTGGTTTTGATGGTGTCATTTTAACTGCTGCAATAACTTTTATGTCCGAAGGGGCTACATGATTTAAAAATTATATCTGATAATGGAAATTAATTATGGACTCGAGAAAAATTGACAACTATTGCATGAAATATCCGAATGAATTTTTTTTAATTCTTTTTGAAACTTGCGAAAAATTTATGATAATTTTTGAACAATCACTTGTGATCTGATAAACTTATAAGTTTTAGACTTTTTTAGTTTAAAATATTTTAGCTGCGAATGTGTTAGTGGACAGTTTTGTTTTTCAATCGAATACTTCCAGAAAATTCTTACTGTGTCTAGTTTCAAAGATTTCCTGGATTTACTTCTGACAAATTTTTTTAAGTTGCACCTAATAAAGATAGTATAGTACATAAAAACGGTAAAAAAAAAAACTTTCGAACTGACTGCGCTAAATCCATAATACCATTTACTTGAAGTCTTCCAGAGGTTATTTTAAGGCTACTGAAAGTATCAAACGGGTAGTTACAAACGCTCATTTCGGGTTGTTCCAACAAGTTAATTAAAAAAAAAACCTTAACTTAGATTAAATTATAAATCAGATAAAATTGAATATTATTGGAGTCAATGAATTTTTTATAGAAAAGATATATTCTCCCTTAGGATAACCTCTGCTTGAAGAGTAAGAGCTACCAACTTTGACTATACTCATGTCAAGTCCTCGTGAATGACTATTTTTCAATTATACAAGCACGCTGATTGGTTTCTGGTCTAACATAACTCTAAAATTATTAATAATAAATGAATAAAAATTAATAATAAACTTCTAATCGTCACTTTTAACGTCTTCAAATAATTCTAATAAATTCAATTAACAACTACAAGAACAAAAAAATTATTCACTGCATCATAATTTATTGCTGAGAATTTTTCAAAAGAAGTAAAAAATATTTTAGCTTTCCATAAGAATTGCATTAAAAAAACCTATTAATGTCTTAATTTATAGAGCTCTCAATTATCAAAACTTTAAAAAATTTATACAATTTGAGTAGTTTGAAGTTCGAGCTTTAAGCTTGAACTAATTATGAGATTATTATGATGATACTTGAATAATTTTTTTATACAGGCGTCCCTCACTATTCGCGGTAGATAGGTTCCGGAGAGGTGCCGCGAATACCGAAACCGCGAATACCGAAGCATTAGTCTTATGGGAAAAGGAGAGATTGGTACCAAGGGGTAAAAAAAAGAGGTCTTGTAAAGAAAAAATTTTTTTATTTCAAAATAATATGTATAATAAAATTATATTTTAAGACATTTTCACAAAATAAGTGCTTTTAAAAGAGTAAAAAGTTAAAATTGGCTCAAAATAACTTGTAAGTCGTGTTTGTTTAGCTCGTCTCTGTAGGTCACAGTGCAGTTCTTCGTATGGCTTTATTGCTAGTTCACAGTCTTGTTTAAATTTCAAGCTTCTCGTCATTATGGGATCAGAATCGGAAACCTCTTCTATAAGAGAATAAAATGCATGGAGGATTTTTGAGACTTCAGCTATAAGAATCTGTTGGTCTTTTGGAATTTCGACCGATTCTTCCTGATTTTCTTTTGACGGCTCTAAAATATTTTCGATGTCCTCCGCTGTTAACGCATCATGTTGAGTGCTCACTATCTCGTAAATGTCAGATTCAGTTGAGTCTTCAAAGCCTTCTCCTCCAATTTCTCTGGCTAACCTCAAAAAACCCTGGATACACTCTTGCAAAATTTAAATTAAAATTAAAAAAAAAATTTTTAAATAACCAAAAGCTGCTGTTAAAAAATTTTTTTGAATACAGTGAATGTAGCTTTCAAATCCGCGAATACGTGAGTCGCATCCGCGAATACTGAGGGATGATCGCATTTGAGTAACCGCGAATAAGCGAAACCGTGAATACCGAGTACCGCGAGTAGCGAGGCACGCCTGTAGTTTGAACTTGATTGGTACCTAAATTCAAACGGTTTGTTCAATCCTAAAGCTCGAAGAACTTTTTACTCGATTTTTACTTGGTACAGCCTCAGACCTAATCGCTTTGAAATTTCAACAGAATGTTACTTACTTCAATTAGAATAACCCAAAATTGTTTACACCCTCAAACCTTTTAACAGCTAGCCAGCCAAAAAATCAACCCTCGAAAAAATCACCAAACCAGCTACGATAGCATCCGCACAAAGATTTTCGTTAAAAGCCTGCGAAAGCAGCCGGTATGATAGCACCAGGGGTAGTAGGCCCGCACCGTCACGTAGAGCTAATAAAATGGGTGTTAGATGACGCCGTGGCTCCCGGGGGAGTGAGGATCGCCTCCGCCGCAACACAGTTTATCCATCGCCGCGCGTTGTCTTCCCCGCTCCTCTCGCTCTTCTCATTTTCGTTCGGTCGGGCATTAAAGCATCCCCCGGCATAATGGTGGGTATTCTTTCTCGGCTGCACCCCCACGGCTAATGTCATGCATATTTATACCCCCATTAAAAAATATGTCACCGTTCGGCTTTTTTTTTTTTTCGTTCGAATCAACCGGACTGTCGAGAGTTTAAACACCGATATCGTATAACGCATTTATAGGTGCAAGCTGTAAAATCGTATTTTACAGTCGAATAAACTTGCGTGGGGAGGACTCGTGAAAATTTAATGTCCTGATCGAATTCAATTTACGGAGATGATTGCACCGATGACGCTACCGGTGTTTTCATTCATATTTGATTGTCCCACCTATACACCCTTTACTTGTTTTTTATTTTTTTATTTTTTTTTTTTCAAAAATTTATAGAGGTATGAAGGAAAAAAAATGTATGAAAGAAGGTCGAAGCGGTAAATGCGAAAACCCTGTAGCGGGAGATGCGTGCAGGCAGGCACTTTGCAGCAGTGGGTCGGCGGCCCGTCGGTCGTCCCTCAGGATGACACCGTCACCATCCGAATGCCCCCTGGGTCCCCCGGGAGCTCGCACATGGAAGGTCGACGGACTGGCTGCCTGCGAGCAATCGATGCGGGATGGCTGTGAGGATTGATATTAGCTGGTGAAGCGAGCTTGGATTTTATGATGTTTTGCTTGATATTAGGGGAATTCTTTTGTTAGTTGGATTTGAAATGGTTTTAGAAGTTAAAAGGTTGGTGTCGGCTACGATAGCTTCTGACTACAACGACCGACTGGCAATTCAAAGTTCGATTATATATTACAATCATATGATTGATTACCAATGTATATAAATAATAAAATAATAATGAAAAAGAATTTAGTTGTCAGTTGATTTAAATTAAAAAAAAAAAATATTATGTAGGAGTGAATTATTTATGAGGGCCTATAAATATATATATATATATATAAATCAAAATATTTTTGAGGTACACACAAATTTTTTTTCTTTATTTTTCTTAAATTTATTTTTTTATATGAAAAAGAAGGCTTTTCATTGAATTAAATAGTTTCTTATTGTGAGTAAAATGAAATTGAACACCCACATAATAGTATATTACTTAACTAGGCAGTATGAATGGGAAACGTCTCAGATCGCATGAAATTGTCGTCCGAGGCGTAGCCGAGTGTGACAAACATGTGATCTGAGACCTTCCCATTCAGGTGCCTAGTTGAGTATGCTATTTTTCCGCACGACGGCGCCGGGAAGCGCTACTGACTGTAGCGGCAGCGGCAGGGAAGTAGCACTTCCCGGCCGGAGTGCGGAAAAAAAAATTTCATGGACACTAAGTAAATTAACAGAATGATATGCGTAGTTGATTTACTAATATGAATGAAATTCAAAAAAATTAGAAAATATAGATTCTTCGAATCGATACCTTGCAAATTAATTTTTAAAAACAAAATTTTAAATATTTTTATATATCGCGGCTAAAGAATTATAAACGGCTCTCCATAAAAAATCATCAATCCATCGCTCGGTTATGAATAATGATCAAATCGTTTTAAAAAATATCAAAAATTAAAGAAAAAAAAAAAACTGCTTGTCTCATAATAAACGTGAAATCCGGAAAAAGAGTTTTTTTCCTAGCACACGTGGGCGCACTTGGAGTCCGTAAAACCGGCTGTCGGGTAATCGAAAGGGTCCTTGAAACGAGCCGCAGTTAAGTTAAATGCCAGTTAGCGAGCATTACCCGCGCCAGGCCATTGCAATTTTAATCGTCTCTTCATTACGATTTAGATTTAAATCGGACACTTCGACCCCCTCGGATTATCTCCGGGATGATGCGTTCGCGTTAAGTTAATTGATAACCAGCCGTAAAAAATATATCCTAAACCAACAACCTTTACCCGCGACTTTTGCTACGTTATGAGCAGATTCGATAAACTCAAACAACTGAGTTTTTTTTACTTGATATTTGTTTTTATACTTGGAAAATTTCTGGAATTAATGCAACTGGAAAAGTTTTACAATAGTAAACTAATTTTTTAGAAGTTAAAACATTTAAAAATTTCTGAAGTATTCTCTTTAACGGAGGAAAAATTTTATTTCTTTTTATTCTCTAAAATGACTTGTGAGCTATGGAGTTTTAAAATTTTAGGTAGCATATTCGTTTAAAAAAAATACAAAATTTTTGTCATAAAATTCAAGTTACACTAATGTTGTTTTAAAACTTTCCAAAAATGTATTCAATTTTACCTGTAAATAAATTCATAGCTGTGTTCAGTTAAAAAATAATTCTATTTTGCTGTTAAAACATTTAACAAAATAATACAATATTTAATATTTGAACAAACAAAACAAATAAGATTTCACCATGATACTTGGAGCAATAAACATCATTCTATTCGATTGATCATTATCAAAATTTAATCGATTAAAATTTTGGATTTTATGTTCTTACACTGCAATCACAACTATTATAAATTAAAGGCAGTCATGAAAAATTCCTAATACGTAGATTTATCAAAGTAAAATATCTCTACAATTCGAAAAAAATTTGTAAAAATAAGTTGTCTTATAGTATGATCCAAATAAACAAGAAAAATACACAGACAAAAAAAAAAGTTAGTTAGAAATAAAAAAAAGAATGATTCACTGCTAAAAGAAGTGTGCAAAGTCCACAATAAAATTAAAATAATTAAACGGGAATGAAATGTGCATCCAGGCAGACAGACAGTCGCGGGCGAAAAAAATCTCTCCCGGGTATTAAAACGGTCGCGCGGTATAATTAAAACGAGCCGACCGATACGCGTTTTAAAATATAAATAAAGTGGCTCGCGCGTTTTCGGGTTGGTCGAGTGAGAAAAAAAAAAAAAAAAGCTTTTAACCGATTGGCGTGATTGAGCTTTGGAGGTCTAAAACGGCCGGGAGCTGCCAATTAAATTCGCAATAAAAATTACGAGCTCGGTAAGGAAGCCGAGCTTTGATGCCATCCTGTCACGCGTGCAAGCGATGCAAGCTTTTATTTTTTTCCATTTCTCGGGGCTTTTTTCGTCTGATGGAGCGAGCCCTTTTGTCTGTCAGCGAGATTTTTTTCATTAAAAATTTTAAAGAGCTTTTAACATCGAGTGGTAGGTAGAATTTATTTTATGCTTTATTTTTTTGTTGAATTATTATTTTTTCTTGTCAGAGTATTTGATTTTTTATTTTGTTGTTAATTAATCGAATTTAAAAATTTGATCTGCGTCGTTGATCACAAAAAGTTGGATGAATTTTGAATAAGTGTAATCAAAGTCAAAGTCATTCAAAATTTAATTTTTTAAATTATAAGTTGCGCCTTCCAAACTTATATCGATGCAATCGAATTAGGCCTTGTAAAAATCGTAAAAATCGCTAGTTTTTGTATTTTAAAATAATGATTTTTCCAACGAAGCTTTATTAATTTGATCCGAGAGTCAATGAAACTTTGAATAATTTAATCTTTTTGAAAAACGCCTCTCCTACACTGGTGGATCATCAAAGGATGCGCTTAACTTTGTTTAAAGAATTTTGCTTTTGGAATCGATGTTCAAGATATAACCAACTTAATTTTAAGAATTATTTTATTTTTATATTTTTAAAGTACAAATTGAACCTTTAATCCCACGGCCACATCGAAAAATTCTTTAAACACAGTTAAGCCAACCCTCGGATGGTCCGCTTGAGTAGAAGAGGCAAAAAAGATAGAGATCAGAGCTTATATATATATATTTTAAAAGAAATTTTGTAACCATCTAAAATTGGTTTAAAATTAAAATTTATTTTAATTAAAATTTTTGCTCAAAGTTATCTTTCAAAAATATTTTTGTAGATCCGAAATGAGCATTTGTAAAATCCCGCTCGATCCTTGGTCTGTGATAAATTCTCCAAACTTAAAAAATAAAAAATCCCTGATTTTAACAGTGTGTTTAAACCAACGTCGCTCATCCAAATGCAAAGTTTTGTCAAACAATCACCGTCAAATCCAAAGAAGTTTAACGTCCAATCTAAAACCCAGCATCATCATCATCCTCGGCAATAACACGAAAATTCTCGAAATCGAAGAGATTCCCACCCAATTGAAATTCCCTCGGCCGCATAAAAAGCTCATAAAAGAAATCCGTATGCAAGCATCCGAAACGGTAGGAGGGAAAAAAAAAGAGAGAGAGAGAATCATTGAGTCTCGTTCCGCCATGGCTCGGCGGAAATTCCTCGACGACGCTCGATAGCCGCCCGGCCCCGATTGGCCGACAGCCGCGTTGCCCGGGACGACGGGACGCACGCCTACCCGAGGAGCTTGCGCAAGCGCTCGGAGAGGCGCCGACGCTCGCTTCCCCTTTCCGTGCCGACCGAAATTGAATAGTTTGAATTTTATTACAAAAATAGTGAGCTTTGCGATGACGAAAAGCTTTATTAAAAACAGCCTCGGATTTTTTAAAACTCGGTGCACGCGAGGGCCTTTGATGAAAAATATTTCAGTCCGCGTGTAGCGTTTTTTTGTTAAATGCATAGAATGTTTGCGCAAAAATGCAAAAAAACTAAAGATTCAAGAAAGTTTTTTCGAAGCTCTTTTTATTGTATATAGTTGGGAGTTTTTTCAACAATCGTATATTGTTGTTAACTTGATTTTACTACTATTATCTGATAGTTTCGATTGAACAACTGAAATTTTTACGACTAAACGACCTAATTTGTAATTAAAATTTGAATGATCAAATCTCATCGAAGCGTACGAAAATTAAAATAAAAGCACAATAGTATCATAGTTTACTTTTTTTTTAAATAATTGAATATTGGTTATGAGTAACCCTAGTTATTAATAAAGCTTGAATATTCTTAAAAATACCCGTCCTCTTTGATACTTAATAAAGGTACAAGACGCTGCGAGAGAGAAAGAAGATGAAAAAAAAACCATATTTTAATAAAACGAAGTTCCCTCGGTCGCTTTATTTCAAGCCGCATTTGTTGTCAAGGTACCCCGGACCCTCGATATAAAAAGCGGAGGCTTTAAGTCGGTTCGATCTACTTGAGACATGCGTGATTTCATCAGCCCAGCTTATTTCCTCTCTCGAGTACGTTGCATAGCTATTTTTATATCAGCGCTTTTGATTCAAATGAAAATAATCGAGATGAAAACGTATAATCTGAGTTTATTGAGAACTGAATTACTATTTTATTAAGACAGTTCGAAGTACGTACTCACCTTATTTCATTCACAAAAAACTTTATGCCTGGTGCGATGAAAACTGTTTGATATGCAGCAGGCGCGCAGCTTGACTGACGCCTTCAGTTGCGAATAAAAATTTCATGAATTTCTATTAGGCACCCGCGTGTCGAACAGTTTTTTCACTCGGGGTAAGCGTACGCGTATTCGAGTCGAGTGAAAAGTTGGGAATAGGAGAATTCGATTTCGAAGAGGGGTTTGTTTTCAGAGTACCTGTAAGGTATATTTTGAAAATTTACATGATACCTTTGGTTCTGCGAAGACGAGGCTTTTCATCTTTCGAAAAATCGGTTTAAGACATACACCCGAGGAGCTACGCACTCCAGAATCAGTGATGATTCTTTTGATTCTTTTTGATTCTTAAGTGATTCTTTTGTGATTCTTTTGACAAATTTAAAGTGTTTAGAGCCTTGGATCCAATTTCAATTAATATTTTGTTAAAAATATTATTTTTCGAAGATTTTTACTTGAAATTAAATCGATATTTTATTGATTATATTGATTTTTATGTCTGATTCTTTTTGTGATTCTAGAGTGCGTAGCCCCTCGCATACACCCTTTTCTAAAATGACTATTTTGAGATCTTTTATAGTAAATTCAAAACTTTTTTATTTAGCATGCATATTGGCTAGTCAATTAAACTGACAGATTTAAAGATAGTGATCTAATCTGAGTGCTTTGTTATTTAATAGAAAAGTTTTCAAAATATTAAATTTATAAAATTGAATAAAAGTAATAACGTGTAACAAAAGTACGTAAAGCCAAATTATAAGTATTATGATTCAGCAATGGCTATATACATATTATCTTTAAATGATATAAAATTAGAAAAAATAGTGATTACAATTTATATTATAAAAAAGTTCTAAATAATCCATTTATTGGTTTTAAAAAGCGTTTGTTTTTAGATTAATTTATAATTCAAAATTTGGAATTACTTTTAACAAACTTGAAGTCAGGCCTTCAATCTGTGCATGTCGGAAGTAAAACTGAGCTGACCAGAATTTTTAGTCATAAATTTTTTATAATCGTTAAAATAATATTGTTTAATTTTAATTAATCTAATTTAGTTGATCTTACTATCGATTCGATCGTTAACTGTTATTTTTCTACTCTGATGTATTTTATGATTATTTTTACATCTAGCGCGCTGCCTTCAAAAATTTTTTATGTACACTTGTGTATTTTGGGCTTAAAAAGCCTGCTCTATTAAATAAATAAATAAATATTTATGTGAAAAAATGACAGATAATATCGTACTTCACACTATTGTGCATTGATGTCAAAAAATCTTTGAATCTCGCTTAAAAAAAAAGCTCAATTCCGGTTTCACTACTATTAAATCTAAGTATCAAAAAACAATATCGGAGAATAAAAATTTATTTTCAAATTGGACTAATTTTCTGTCGGTGAAAATAAACCCGGTTAAAATTAGCATCGCAAGCTCGGAGTTAAATTGAAACAACGTAGTTGCCGGTCGGTGTCGGCCACGTGCTTTTTGGCCACGCCGGCTGCGGTCACGCGCGAGCACCATGGTAATTCACAAGCAAGCAAGCAAGTTTCGCTTTAATCCGGGCGAAAGCTGAGGGAGGAAGAAGATGCCGAGCCGTCCGGTAATTGATACCCGACGGAGGAAACTTTGACTACTGTAATCACTCGGCCCTCCCCGTGAGTGAAAGCGATCGTGAGCGAAAGTTTTCTGCGGGTCTTGCTATGCGAGAGAAAAGCTTTTTTTCATGTGTGCCTGTTTTTTTTTTTTTAAGGTTGGTAAATTGAATTTTGAAATTCATTACGAATTCTTATGACAAAGTTGTGGTGTTACGAAAACTATTTTTGTATAAACTGTCATCTAAAACATTTCTTATAATTTATGGTAAATATTCTGAGAAATTTTTAAGCTGAAAAAATCGAGGACTTTTTTTGTGCGTCTAATTTTTCTATTAACATAAATTGTACTTTTAGATTTAAGATCATTCATTGTCGAGTATTCAAGTAGAAGTTGAAGAAATTTTGTTTATTAAATTTAAAATATAGCAATATTTTTTTCAAGTTTTGAAAGTCTTTTGAAAGCGCTAATTTTAAAACATTTACTTAATAAGCACCGATCAATTTTTTTCATTAAAATTGTCTGTAGTACACAATAAGAAATTAAAACAAACTATTTTGTATTCAATTGATGAAAATAGGAAAAAGGAGTGAATAGCAACTCTCAGTAGTTAATTTGTAATAATTAGTTGCTTTGCACTTGCATAAATTTCAAAAAGTCCATTCACTCCGAGGTAAATATTATACTTCCAGTTAATTAACAAGATTGTAACTCGCTGGTATGATAAGTACCTCATCATTATAAAATGTACAATTTCAAACATCGCACACACGGCCATAATGCACTGCCGAAGTAATAAATTTTTTTGTTTATTTCTCCTTTTTTTTTCATGAAACAAAAATCTATTGGCAAATTTACTTTTGTAAATTTTATTTCAATACATTTTTTTCACTTTTAAAGCGATTGAAGTGCTCGTTTTAAGCCAGACAAAATGGCGTCTGTACGAGCAGTCAAGAAAACGCTGGGGAGTAAAAACTTTTATTTCGAGGATAAAAGCTCCTGTTGTAGTCTACTGAGCTCGAATGAACTACTAACTTTAATTTATTAACCTTTTAGAATTTTATTATTTCAGTATGAAACACATGAATGGAATTTATTTGTTACATCAATCAGTTGACGTGTAGCTCGGACGCAAGAATAATGGACTAGTTATCCAAGCGTCGTAGGTTCGAGTCTCACTACATATATTCCAAAATCAGTTGTTAAATTGATTACTTATATAAAGAGTTGATAAATTACCTATTGATTAATTGAAAAAAAAAAAAAAAAAAAAAAAAAAATTATTAGTTCGTACATTGCATCAACGTAGGATTTTTTTTTTAACTTATCTCAGTAAGAGTTTTATATCAAATAAACTTTTAAAAGCAGTATTTTCAATAAAGCTCAAATTTAAAATGAAAATTTCGTGTCTACTCTGACCAATTTTGTTATTAAATTCTGTAACCAGTTTCAAACCAATAATTTTTCTTAGTTTTTTATAACCACACCACCTATAATGTCAACCCCACACTAAAAAAACAATACAAATTTATGGAATGAATCTGACCTGTACTCTGCTCTCCGTAAGACCAATTTTGTTCGCGATCTCCTCCCTGTAGAAGATGTCCGGGTAGTGGGTCTTGCTGAAACACCTCTCTAGCTCGCCTAGCTGGGCGGGCGTGAATCTCGTCCGGTGTCGCTTCTGCTTGGTCGGCTTGTCGTCGTTCTGATTAACGGGACACGCTGCCGAACGATAATCAACGTTCAACCACTCCTCGAGTCTATCGTTCATTCATTGGCCCTTTTTTTTTTTTAAATCAACCCGCGGTTTTTATTTGATTAATTACCGCGATAAACGGCTCGAGTTTTGGCGGATTAATCGCTGAAAAATGGATACATCATTGCTGACAATTTTTCGCGAGTTAAATTTTCATTTGGCAAGCGTGATGAATACTCGCGATTTTTGGTATTACAAACTTTTTTTTTTAAACGACAATTTTATTTCAATTGGGGTGGAAAAAAGGGCCAATAAATTGGGTTGAATTAGTGGTGAAAGAAATATGAATTACATCGGTAGATACCTGAGCCAGGCATGGTCATGATCAAGTCCTGGGGCAGAGACAGACTTCCGCCGGACAGGCCGCCGCCTAGGTTCACTCCGAGGACGCCATCCAACTTGTCGTGACGCTTTAGGTCCTGCGCGTGGAGGTCCTTCACACCTGATTATTTGAGCAATATTTTTTAATTAATCGTTTGTTATTACTAGTTTGTTTGAATCATAACTATTTGTTTTTTTAAACTCATTCATTCACTAAAATCGAATGAGTGAGGTTAGCTTGAAACCACTCCAAATGAGTGAGAAATTACTCTTTATTGGGATAAAAGTGCAGCGCAACTCTAAGCGAAGAGTGGCGCACTTTCACTCTTATGGAGTGATTTTTCACTCCTCCAGATTTAGTATGATACCAGGAGAGATTGTTCTCACAGAAGTTCTTTTATCATATATTAATTTTAGTATCCATTTGAAAATTTTGGGCCATCTATATGTTACTTTTTTTTATTTTAAGATAGAGTTACATTGATTCCAGTGCTTCCCATTTATTTTTCTTTAATTATGATAAACCTTCTGCAAAATTAAACTTAGAGTAATGTATTATGTATATAAAAATTATCTCTGAATGACGATTGTTTAGAGTGCCTAGATCAAAATACACAATAAAGATAAATTGAAAAGTATACATTAAGATCTGCTTACGTAAAAGTTTAAATCTAAAAAATGTCAATTCAAATTTTTAGAGGTTTTTTCAGGAAATAGCACTTTGAAGAAACATGAAAACTTTTAAACCAACTCAAATAAAGTAGTTTTCCCCGCAAAATCTTTTCTCTCGCCATCGTTAAACAATTTAAAAAAACCCCACATCCATACCGCAACAATCCAACCATCTCTACTCTTTCATCGAAAACAATCATCTAAAAAACTAACCTCGCTGGTACCTTCAGCTTCTCACGCGCGCACTTATCACAAAAAAAAAGGAAGAATAATCCTTAGCCGAAAAAAAGGCCACTTGCTCGTACGGGCTCTCGCTCGGTTTTAAATAAAGTTCCAGGCCGTACAGGTAGCCGCCGCGAAGTTGGCGGTCGCGCACCACCGCAGCTTACTTAGCACCGAGGTGCGAGAATCGTCACTCGGAACTGGCTTCTTCTCCCGACCGCTCGCTCGGGCCCAAAGACAACACATCATCGCGAGAGAGAAAGATACGGCTCTTCTTTTTTTTTTTTTTTTTTTTTTTTTTTTCACCTTCTTTTACGTCTGTGTGGGTGCCTATCGAAAAATATCAAGAAAAACTGTTTTGGGTGGTCTAAGAGAGCTTGATTGAATCAGTGGAGATTTGATGAAAAATGGATTTGCGAATTGAGGAAATTTGGGAAATTTGAACGCCCGCGTTTTTTAATGGACGCACGGGTAAGCGCGCGAGGTTTCTCTTTGTCGTGCGCGCGAAATGCTTACATAATGGTTCACCTTCACGCCCGACTTACTTCATTTTTATTTTTGTTTGTTTGTTTGTTTTTTTTTTTTTTTTCTTCTATCATCCTGTAACAATTCCAAAAAAGATTAAATTTTCCGCGGAAGATTAGCACTGATTTCAATCAGTCTTAAATTGTTTCAACGAGCAAAACTTAGGTACTTCCTGTGGTTTAAATAAAAGGCCCGTTCGCATCAATGGAAACCAGCTGAATGGGTTTTTACGATAGCCGCGCCTGTTTTACGATCCGGAGTGGGAAGAAGAAGAAGAAGTGGAAGGAAAGAAAATCCCGCGCGCCGCCTGCGATGACTTTATTTTCGATCTTTATTGCCCCTCGGTCCTTCTTGATGGGAGAATAAATGCCCCGGGATTTTCGTTGGCGCCGTCGACCCGAGATTTTCAAATCCACTCTCGAAGTTTGTATTTGTCAGTGCTGTAATTGCTCGCGTTAAATAAAAAAACTTGAATTTTTAATTTAAAGTACTATAATCGAGTACTGCACCGATGAAAAATTCACGGAAGCTTAACAAATGTCGCCGATTGTAGAAGTGAAGCTCAACACGATCTGGATCACTAATTCACGACTTAGAGTCAGAAAAAAAGCAATAAATTTCGGGAGGTTTATATACACTAGTGCAATGTAAGCAAAAAAAAGGTACCAGGTTATTTTTTTAGTTTTTATCAGCTTAGATCTGATCGCGGGCTAATGAACTCGCGATGTGAATATTTAAAAGCCGGCGGCGGCGGACCGTCAGACTGTGCGCGGTCCGTCGCTCGACAACGTAGAGCTGCAAAACTCGATACCGAGAATATTTATATAAAATATTTTTACGAATACGTGAAAATATATACAGACAGTAGTATCGATAATTTAGAAATATAAAGTGAAGCTTTAGAATCATAAGATTTGGGATGTCAAAAATCTAAAATTTTTATTTGGAAAAATGTTTTTTTTTTGGAAAATTAAAAAATTAAGGTTGCAGGATTGATAGTAATCTATTGATTTATCGGAGATTCATAATTTATTAGTCATCACTACAATTAAAGTAATTAGCAGGTATGGAATGAGTTCACTTAGTTGTTTGAAATTATTAAATATTAATGGTCTTTGACAATTAAAGAACTGATAGTCATTCATTTGTTTATTTTTTCGATTTTAAATTCGATAATTAGTAATTTAAAAAGAGTGCAGTTGTAAAATGTTCTACTCATGGAGATTTAATCGATTTTCATACGAATTATTCGTTAGCTTTTAAATGACAACCGAAATGTAAATTATTCAAATAAATTAGTCTTCTAAAGTTACAAAAAATATAAAGAGTTGTTTAATGAAAATGTTTATTTTTCTCTTTTCCAAATTTTTTCAAAGTTTCTCCTGAATTTCCTTTGTTTTTACAGATTTTTTACTATCTAATAACTCTTTTAAACGAAAAGCCGAGCTTGCAAGATTTAAAATTAAGTTATGGAATTGAACTTTTAGATCCGGTGTGTTACATCAAATGATCAGAGAAAATTAAAATTAGGATTCACATTATTAATATTATTAACTTTTATAATAGTTAATCTCAGTTGTTCGACGTTAGTTCTCTACAGTTATTATCCCGTAACCGTCTTGGAGCTTAGGCATAAAAACTTTACTGAAACAAATATGCAATATTAAACTTTAATGAACCCTTAGTTATTAACTTCTAGTACTTTTCATTGTCTAGTTCTTTTTAATCAGTGATAACAATTAACTCTTCAATTTAAAAATGAATCTTTTGAAACAAAAATAAAACCAACCCTGAACCAGCAAGAGTCTTGGTATTTATCTGGCAAGAAACCATTTTCTTTCAAACTACTTTCTAACATTTGTAATTAAACTTATAATATTGCTAGAAAAAATCTCTTCCAAAAAAAAAAGTTTCTATTCCATAAGTCTTGTTTATATACAATTGAATATTAAATTTTGTAAGTCAAAATCAGAGGACCCTTTTAAGGTAATTTTGATTTTAATTGAGGCTGTTAATTATCCAAACCTCTTAAAGTTTAAATTTTACAAAACTATCATAGTAATTTAATTTTTGATCACAAGCTTGAGTTGAAACCATTCAAATTCGACTCTTCAGTACCAATATAAAAAAAATAATCAAACTTTATCACCATCAGCTTACCCGTGACGTGAATGGAGCCGCCTCCGACGGATATGTTGTTGAGCATGTTGGCGGCGCTACCTCCTCCTCCCCCTCCTCCTCCTCCGGGCGGTGGTCCAAGGGCGCCCGCGGGTCCTCCCACCCGGGACCTCGGTCCCGACTCCTGGAGTAGCTGCACCGAGACACCCCCGCCCGGGTGCAGTCTCCAGGTCTCCTCCTGCTCCGCGGCCGCGGCGGCGCGGCTTAGCGCCTCCAACTTCACCCCGGTGTTGTATATAATTTCAATCGTGATTGCTTCGGTCTAACCCAACCGAACTCACACAACTCAAACCCTGCCGATGGCTCTGCAGTCGCCGTATATACAATCACTGTAAACCCAACATTTGTGATGAACTTAAAACTTAAAACTCGGCACCTTCACGGCCTGCCCTGCGACGGCGGACTGTCCGAGCGCTCGACTCGGCTCCGCCATGCACCTTTCCGAGCCCCACCGACCGGCTTCGAGAGCGCACGCGTCGAGCTACGAGCTTTCGAGCGAGCTGAAGCTCGTGGGCGGGATATTAAATCACTCCTATCCTGCAGACTTCGATGTGTCGTACCGAGCTCTGATTTTCAATCGAATTCTGAGGATCGCTTTTTTTTTTTTTTTTCTTACACCTGTGGTGGCTTGTATGGTTCGGTAAGGGTGACTTTGTCAAAAATTTGGTTCCTGTTGAGTTTGAGGAGTACGCAGTTTATTTTTGAGGGATTTTTAAATTTTTATCGTATCCAAGGTGAATTATGAAAAAATTTTTTGTTGATGCAGGCTGATTATTTCAGCTTCAATCATTTTTAATGGAAAAAAAATTATTTACTGCAGTCACTAAGTTTTTTAATCAATTTTATACTGATGAATAAATAAAGAGTATACAGGAATTTTTTCTTGAATGTGAACTACATAACTGATGATGATCAATCTATCAAGATTTATAGATTTTCCAGTACTTACACAGAAGAAAATAATTTTTTTATGTTTGATGCAATTACAATAATTTATATTTCACATATTTTATCAGATGACTTATATGTATAAATCACAATACTATTTATCGATTTATTATACAAGTATAAAATATCATCATTGAGTACAAGGTAATTAATCTGTTGTAGCGGGGTAAAATTTTTAATTTTTTGATATTCATCAAAAATTCGCCAAATTTTATAATCTATTACTAGAACCCATAATAATTCACCAATCATTCCACGATACCAAAGGAACTCGTCCCGTAAGAAAGTCCGAAAATCACCAATCAGAAGTCTCCCGAAGACGAGTATTTTAATAACCATTACTCACCAACCGGGTAGCTGAAAAGATAAAAAAAGAAAAAAAGGAAGGAAGGGAAGAAAAAATAAATTTGTCCATACCGAAAAAATTCACTCCTTACCTCCATGATCCGCCCGCGCAGAGGTGGGCGTGGCCTTCAGCCGGAGGGGAGCGAGCCAATGGGAGACTCCCGCGAGCCCGGCCTCCCCACCCTGCGCACCGAGAGAGAGATTTATTGAAATTTTATTTTTACGGCAGGCAGCCAGCGCCCAGGTACGCCGGGAGCGGGAAAAGCGTTTTCTTCTCAAGCGAGGGAGGCAGCGAGCTTTTTAGTAGGTTGGTGTACGTACGTACACCCTTATACCTACACTACTCTGCCCGGACGACTACGACGACGACGTCGAGTTCTTCCTCTTAATTCAATATAACCGTCGCTCCCCGCTCTTCTTCTCTTTGTCTTTGTCTTTGCGAGTCGATTTTTTTAAGGAGACGGCACGGAGGGAAGTATTATTTTGGGATTTTCTTTGGAAAAGATTAACTTGGTTTGAGTTGGTGGAGGATTTATCGATGACGTTCAAAAATTTTCAAACTTCAACTAGATGATCGATCCGTTGAGTCATTTTTTTGTATTTTTAGTCATTTTTCAAAAAATTCCTATTGCATTTCTTTAAAGTTCTAAAACCTCGCAATTTTTTATTTTTATGGAAAGGTATTTTTCGATCAGAATTCTAAAATTTTGACCATGTAAAAATGCTTTTTGAAATATCAATTGTAAATGGTTAAACTTATAAAAATTGATATCTGAAAATATTTTCCCCTTAGAATTCATGAACTGATAAAAAAACTGCGAGATTCCAGAATTCTGATAGAGAAATAGGCTTGTAGCACGAGAAAATTTTTTTTTTCAATTTTCCATAAAATTACTGAAAATATAATAAAAGCTAATGGCAAACAGGTAAAAAGAAGGGAGTAAAAGATTAGTGTATTGGTTCATTTCTTCATATGAGAGAACAATCACCAAATTTTCATGAAAATCTGCCGCAGGCTTCAGGTGTTTCATTATACGAGACGGGTTTAACTGAATTTCGAACTTTTTGCACTTCATGCAATAATAATGTTTCAAAACTTTTTTCAAGGTTGAGTTAATAAATAATAAATTTATTTTTGTCCATTAGAATTTTTTTCTATTAGAAGAAACGAAGATCAAGTTTACAATGCATCTTTGGAGCTACTTATATCTTTAAAACCAGAATCATGACTTTAGTAGTCAAAATTGAAGCTCCTCAACTGTATGTATTTTAAATACTGGAACACAAGACCCTAAATTTGATTTAAAAAAAAAGTATGCTAACTTGAGCTTCTAAAATAGTGTGTAACTTTCAAAACCAATCCGACAACGAGTATGTCTTTCACTTTCTAAAATCCTCAAAATTTCAACCTAACAAATCCCAAAGAATACTCAAGCAAAAATATTCAGCAGCCATCCATTCATTCTCGATGAACGAGGGTAATAATCGGGCCGGCCGTGAGTAATCATCGCTCGTCGATGATCCGTCATCGGTAATAACTCGTGGTACTTACAACGGGCCGTACTCGTATTGGTGTAACTAATCAATCGCGGGCGCATTAATGAGCCTTGATGCGATTAGCCGCCCGGGACGTTATTGCAGTCCCTCTTTTGACGCGGCTCTGATTCGATTAGGCGTTCCTTGTTGTTGTTCCGAGCATTCTGAGGGAATTACAGAAGAGCGTGCGCTTAGAGCTCTTGAAATCTTGCGAAATTTTTGAAATTTTTTTTTCAAAAGTGAGCTCGCCTTGACTCAGAGAATAAATTTTGGGTTTTTATCGTCGATGATCTACCCTCAGCTGCGATTAATAAAATAAAATCAGTATTAAAAAAAAGGTTTTTTTGTGATAGCCGGAGTTATACAGATAGCTTTAGTAAAGTGTACATGAAACTTTTTATGATTTGGTTGAAATTTGACTGAATTTTTAAAAGACTAATAATTTATTTATAACTAGATAAACAATGATTGTAACGAGGAAAAAGTTTGTTCGTAAATAAAGCTGGTGTAGAATTTTTTATGGAATTTTAGATTGACGAGTTTTATAAAAATATTACCATAGAAATTAAACTGAATATAAAGTTTTTTCATTTGATGGAGTAAAATTTCATGTGAGAATGTCTGATGCTTGCGGTAAAGTCGTCGTAGCTGGCAATTATTATTCATCTATGTTTACATTCGTTACTTAAAATTAAGTTTTTTGCATGAATTTTTTCAACATTTTAGCTTTGTGCGGGAAAACTGTCTGGTTAACTTTTTGCGTATGGATCAATGCATATTATTTTAAAAATTACAATTAAAAAAATCAAAACTGTATAATCAGAATTTTTATGTGCACAATTCATAAGTGTAATGGCTCAATGAATAGAGCGTAATACATGTACTCCAATATTTTTTAGTTCAATTCCTGCCCGAACACTTGTCATATATAAAACTATTGTTTCTGTTAATACGAGGAGGCAGTATAGTACCTGTGGATTCCCCAAAAAAAAAAAAAGATAAAAATTTCTCCTCGTTCCACAGCAGTTATACACATATATATATATATATATATATTTTCAAACACAATTCAATTATAGGTCATGCCAGTTTCTGTATGAATCAATTACCTTATAATATTAAAAATATACCGACAACATTCATGAAATTTTACAATTTTTTTAAGCGACAGAGAAAATCCATGCGCAAAAATAAAGAACCTCTTGAAAATCTGATCCTCAGGATCTAGAAACAAATCCTTAAAAATACTTGGAATTCTAACACGTCTCTGAACACTTCAAAAAATGTGATTAAACCCATTAAGACGTTTGGCCAATCTTACATTTATACTGTTACAGCTAAAAAACCACCAATATCAAAAATGCTAAATTTTTAATTTTTGATGGCCTGAAAAACGTTATTGTCGAAACCGGGACTCTGTCGGTATAGGTTTATTCATCGTTTTTGAGGGTCCAAAAACATATTAAATTTAGTTGATTTCACAAGAGGTCCTTCAGGTGGTATTATTTTAAAATCAATTTGTTTTTATTGTCCTCCTATGCCCCCGTTCAGAGAACAACCCTCACAACACATCAAAAATTGTGTGAGGTTCGAAAAAGCACATATTATTAAATGCTGTAAAAACATTATGTAATCAAGGCCGTATAAAGTATATACTACTATCTATCTGCTCTAAAGTTCATACCATATTCTGAATCGATCACAATCCCACCATTAAACTCAACAAACACCTTCAACATAGATTAAAACTTATGAAAAAATAGAACGAACTGGAACGAATTACGTGATTGAGGGATTGCGTGGAGCACCGAGCGGCTTTAGGGGGTAGTAATCGATTTAAAACAGACGAATGTAGTGGTGCTGGTATCGCAAGCCTGCAAATTGACAGTGTGTCGAATGCAGCACTTCCATGCCGTTCGGGCCTGAAACTCCCGATTCTTTTGTTCTTCCGGATTCTGATTGTCGAGCCTGCATCGTTATGGATCCGTAAAAAAATTAGTTTTTCAATGAGGCATTTGTCTTCGAGTAGAAAATGTCGTTTGTTTAAAAAAGCCCTTTTTAAAAAAAAAAATTGTTAGTTTTTGCTGAAGAATTAAAAAACTAAACATTTGAAAATATTAATTTTGTTGGCCATACTGTTATCAAATGCTTACGCGTGAGATTTCCGTGCCATCGTTAAATCGCCAATAAAAAAATTCAATGAAAAAAATAAAAGATGGAAACGAGAGCGTTGCAAGTTTTACGAGCGCGCAAATCGCATCGACAGGCTGCAATATTTGCACTGCAGTAGAAAATGAGGCTCAGCCGGTAGTAGTAGGAGGAGGAGGATTTAGTACCTTTGTTAGGCCGTTAGCCTCATTCAATTTTCTCCAATTTGCGGCAATTTGTATTTACAGCACGCCGTCCCGGCTCGCGGGAAATACCTGCCGAGTGCAGCAGCAGCAGCACCCACCCGCGCGATACTTGAGCACCCGTGCAATACTGAATATTCCCGGAATTCGAGGATTTTGGATTCTGGTATTTGTTTTGTGTAAGTATGCGTCGAGTATTCATGCTTTATTATCATCATCTCTTTTTTTAATTTTTAATTATCATGAGTTTTTTTTTTAGTTGAAGCGTATAGAATAACAAAACGTGGCTTTTTAATCAATGTAGTTCTAATTATAAGAGATTTGAATGTATACTTCGCTCTGCTACCATATCTAATTTCCCTGGTAGATAGTTAGACAGTATCTTTTGGTTTATCTCATTGAATAACAAAATTTAAAATATTTATGTAACCTAAACAGTTTCAACTTCACGTCGATGCAAAGCAAATGTAAAATAAAACTAAATGCTTCAGCAGTTTCTTTTGGAGGCCATAGCTTAGCCCCTACTTACATGGTTTTTTTTTCAATTTAATGCTGTAAGTAATATAAACTCCATATTACCTCAAACTACTTACATCCTTGCGAAAAAGAGTTTCTGTTATAGTTTCTTAAGTAGTTTCTTAATGTAGTCCCAAAAAGGGTTCGTATGGTATTTTAGAACCATTTTGTAACACCTAAAAATTATTTTAAAAATAAGGCGCTCCCGACCCCTTCGGGGCCGGTCGTGCCTAACTAAAAAAAGACATAATATTTTTAATTAATCATTGAATAAATTTGAATAAACATTCAGAAGTGCTATAGTCAAGTAATTTCATCTCTAATTTACAAATGATTTAGGCATACATACTGCTGCTCTAATTATTTTAATTGCATTTCCTGCAAAAAATTAATCAAACTAAATTTTATTTACGATTAAATGATTTGAACCCGTAAATGAGAACTTGTTCGAAAACTAGATCTACAAAATTTACAAAATACGACTGTAATCGGAAAATTTTAATACAAGCACAGTACTTTGCAAAAATTTCTGCAAAAGCCTCATTATCTGTCATAAATTAAAATAACATTCAGGTAAAAATAAAAACATTTCTTTAACTTATCTCAAACACACAGTTTACCCAACAGTTTTAAGATATATCTCGAGCCCCACCCTAGTGTGTTTATTATTACGGGTGCGTATTTAATATAATCACGTGCGGGTCGCACGCGACCGGCTCACCTTGTTCTTTCATTTTTCTCTCTCTAACCCTAGTACCTGCACAGTGGGAAGCGGGATCCCTTTGAACGTAAAATTATTACATTCTAGTGGGGAATATGCGCGGGAGGGCGGGGGTTGCTTTCATTAGACGTTACTACGAGTGGCTGCTGGTGCTTGATTTGCGAGGGCACCGCTCCGCGAGTTCCGACCATATCTCGCATTCCAAAGTTCGGGAACGAGTCGAATAACTCCCTCCCTCGCTCGACTATCCTTCCAATTTGTACCCTGCATCCCAAAAATACTGCGGCTGTAGGGGTGAGATTATTTTCACGAGGAGGAGTTTGCTTGATTTTTCAGGATGGTTTTCTTTTGTACGGAGCGATTTGTTTTGATAGTTTGGTAAGAAACTTGGTGTTTTTGGTTAAATGTTTTGAATTAATAATTTTAAAAATATTCGTGGGATTTTTTCTTATTTTTTGTCAACAGAATTTTCACTCGCATTATTTTCAAGATGTTTAATTTTGAAAATTTGATTGCTTCAAACAAAATAAGTTATTTTAAAAATTTTTCGACCAGTAGAGAATATTTATTTAGCATTATTTTATTTAAATTAATATAATTAATTTAATATAATTATAAAATTAAGCCCTGTTTGATTAGTTTTGAGTTACTTGTTCGCTTTTGATTTTTTTTAGAGTGCACTTCTAGTACTTAAAACCCAAAAAATACAGTTTTTATTTGTCACTTTGAATATTTAATTATGACAAGTACTTACTAACAGATTTTTAGATCATCTCAATAAGTTTTATGACATCAGATACATAAATAGAAAACTTTTAAAATAAAGAATTTGATAAGTTTCAAATATGTACTCAAAAAGGGCAAAAAATAGCATTAGAGTCAATTTATTACATACTCTACATGTTCAGCGCTCAACCGATTTTTTTTTTTTTTTTTTTTTTTTTCCTCTCTCTTTATGTAGGTATAAACATACCCAACAGATTTGTTGAAATTTATAGATTCGCATATGAGAAATAAATGTTGTACATGCGTCTGAGCGGGATCGAACCTGGGGCCACCGGATTACAAGTCGCGCGCTCTGACCATTGTACTACGAACTACATTTTATTTCATCTTTATCCATTCATTAAATTTAATATAATTCTTAGTAAATAACAAGCATTCATCAGTCCTGTTTACTACCAACATCTTTATGTATTGCTAGTGTTGACAATGATCATTTATGCAAAAATAGCAAAACTCAAGCAATCAAAATCCAAAAAAGTAGTAAATATTGCTCATTAAAATGAATTTTTTTCGTGACGATATATAGTAAATCTTAAACTACTTTAAAACCCATAATCCTACCCATCGATTACAAAAATAAACACGTAAAACGCATATCTTTTTTTTCGTTCATCCCCGCCGAAGGCTACCGTCGCTTTGGTACCCGAAGGTAATTGTCCGGGCAAACTTTTCTCTCCCGCCCTTCGCTTCTTCTTCTTCTTCCTCACCCTGCGAGCGCCTCGATGCAAAGCTACCGTCTGCCTTCCTTACACACGAAGTTTAATTAGTTTTTAGAAAGACACACGAACCGAACTCTGCGGTTCCTCAGAAAAGTAACGACGGCTCCTTTCCTTTGCTCTCCTAAAATCACGAACAAAAAAAAAAGACCGTAAAGTTATTTCAGGGAACCCATTACGGGTGATAATTAGTCATTATGGCTAAACATGAGGATTTTTGGAGTATAATATTTTCAGGCGTATAGTTGGATATTGATGTTGTACGTAGTTCTGGAATATTAGTCATCGGTAAGCATTTCGGTAGATTTGTTATATTATGTTAGATTGGACTTTTTTATAAACTTTTTAGCTCAGTCTTTGAAATTTTTTATACAGTAAGATGGAGTTTTTGCTGGAGTTTAAGAAGAAAATTGATTTTTTTCAGAGTACAGGGTTGTGAAAAACAAGAATATCTATAGTTTTACTTGCAATTGTTCAGTATATTTTTTAAAAAAGTTAAAAAATAAGTAAAATAAGCTTATTTGTTTACGACGCTAGCTGAAGCAGCTCTCACCTAAATATTTAAATTTTCCAATAAATATTCTAATTTGCTCACAATTTTCAATACATTGTTTATTTAACGCTCTGATCCAGATTATTTATTAATTATTCAGTACATACATTTATCTGGAAACAGTCCTTTTTTTTGTTGATGCTCTGTTTATTACTGACGGTAACAAGCTGTATTCATAGTATTTAAAAATATTTAAGTTTTTTAATCAACTTTTTTTTAAAATCTTTATCAAAAAGTAAATGCACTCAGAGAAAGCTATGATCGTACTTGCAGCATTTTGTGCCGCAAAGATGGCATTGTTGATGTAGAGACAATTAGGGACGATTGTAGAAGTGACAGTCATATTAACTCTGACTTAAATAAAGTCATATTAACACTAACTGAATAAAAAAATTTAATATTAAAAAAATATATATATTTCAGTATGAAAATCATGATATTTATATTGTGATGACTTCAAGATTTTGAAAAATAATAAAATTAGGCGAGCTAACCGTTTTTTTGATAGCCGCACTCTTTCGCTTTATACGTGTTGTAATTGTTATAATATGGAAACAATTCAGAGAACAGTGCGTAATGCGTGGAATGGCCCCACTCAATATTACCAAAATTCGTTCAACAATTTCATTTCTCCGATTTTCCCTTATCCGAGAGTTATAAAACAGGCGGCCGCGGCGGTTGTTTTCAGTTTGGCCTCCACCAAGGAGGAGATAGGACAGTTTCATTCGAGAAGTTTTTCAATTTTCCCGTCTTATACTCGGTCCGGGCGTTTCTCGCAACAACTTTCTTTCTCTCCCCGGCGCGCCACTTTCGTCTACCTACCCTCCGCTTTCGGGGAGCCTGGGGAGCGCGGCCTTCTTATTACAATTTTTCCTCCCTCCTCTGCGATAGCGGATTCCAACCGTGAGATACACGACTTTACGGAGGACAATCAGGACTCGCCAAGTTCTTCTTGAAGCTTTGAAATAATTATTCTATTTGAGAATATTTTTGGGGTTGGTTTTGTAAAGAAAATACCAAATATAATTGATGTAATGATTTTTTCATAGAAAGATTTGAAGATATAAAGCAAATTTTTCACGAATTACTTAGTTTTTTTTTTTATTGTCATAAAATTTCAATGATTCTTTATTGATTAAAGCGTTTTAACTATACTTTTAATGTGTCTATAGTTAAGGGTCATTTGAACTCATCATTTTGTTTCAAGCTTAGATGTCTTTTTGTTGACTAAAAAAAGAACCGAATTTAATTCGGTAAATCTGAATAAAATAATAATAAATGAAAATATTCCATTTAGTATTTAATTAACAAATAAACAAAGTTCATTCATTTACTAGTATAAAATGCTAAAATTCGACGTATTTCAAAAAATATTTTTGAAACTTTAAACAATTGTAATTCGATTGTTTCTTAGTTTTGAAAATCTGTAATCGGTTGAACCTTGGCGTATTTCTAAACTTTGAGCTTACAACTAAATAATATTAGATTACTTTTTTTAGTTAGAAAATTACTGCAGTCTCTAAATGATCGATAAGTTTGTCTCGACTAATCTAGCTGTTAATCATTGATTATAAAATCAAAACAGCCAACTAAAATTCTAGTGACCTCGCCTTGGTGACACTACGACCGCAAAGTTCCCCACCGTGATTAATAAAAAAAATCAGTTCATTATTTTTTTTCCGAAGGTAATATTTACTTTTCAGTATTAATTACCGTTGATCAAGATTACTCAGTGAACGTTGTCGTTTCTTTTTTTTTCATTCCTCTTCTTTTTGCGGGCTTCGATCTTTTTTCGGGCGGCGATTCACGGCATCCAAGCTTCTTCTTCTTCTTTTTCTTCTCTTTCTCGGGGCGCGCGCGCGGACTCTGGCTGGCGGGCTTCTCTCGTCTAATGGAAATTGATTACCGCAAGAAGGCGATATCTAAATAATGTTTTAGCGCAGCTTTCTACCTCCCACCCCGGCCTTCTCTTCGCACTGACTTTTCCCTCTCTCTCTCTCTTATCCCTCCTAAGTTGTGCTTCACGATTTTTTCCGGGTTTGATAAATAACCGAATCTTGGTAAATTTCCGAAAAAAACTTTGGTGAAGTAAAAAAACTATAGCTTTGGTTTCTACATGTAAAAGAAATTCAGTGTTTTTTCGGTATTGAAGATTTTATTTGTAGGTAATGGGTCCTATTTTTTATTTGAATTTTTGAATGGTTTATTTTTGATAATAGACTTATGACGAATTCGATTCAATTTTGGATCAGGTCTATAGGTATACTATTGAATCGAATACGTAAGCCCAATATATAAGTCCGATAGCTCATGTGTAGATGGCGTGACTCGGAATCCGGTGGTTCCGGGTTCGAGTCCCACTCCTACACCAGTCGACTTTTGACTACGAGTAAAAATTTAAATAGAACTTGGGATCTTCATAGGTTGGTCACAAAAAAAAAAAAATGAAATGTTTGTAATACCATATTTTGTTACCAATTTCCTATTTTTTTGAAGAATTATACGGATTTAAAAATTTTAAGTCTGAAAATTTTTTTGGTCTGGCAGGTGTCCTTAAATTTTTTTTTTTTTTTATACTGAATTTCAATTACGATAGTACTTATTTTAAAGTTTCTTCTGTAATCAAAAAATTAAATTAGATATTTTACTATCAAAAAATAGTCTATATTTTTTCCTGCAACATATTATGAGAGATTTTCTAGTTTAAATAAAGTTTTTCAAAAAATAATCCGTATTTAACGGGACTTTTGTTTTCCGTCATTCTCACACGGAGACTTCTATCTTGCCAGACCGAAAAAAATTAATTTTTTTTTAAATATCAACAAAAAAAATCTCTTGCTCACTATGAGTTAGAAAAAAAAAGAAATTAATTTATTTCTTACTATCGTACAAAAAAATCTAAAAATTAAAAATTTCACTCTATAAATCACTAAAATCCATAAAAATATATAATTTTCCATAGTTTAAAAATTCCAAACCTTACCTGCAGACCACGCTCGAAAAGAAAAAAAAAAAAGGATTTTTCCAAAATCAAATACTGGGATAACCACAGCCCTAAAAAAGAAGCTGCACCTCCTCCCATAACTCTGTGGGGGTAGCAAGTCGCTCGTACATCGCGTTTTTCGCGGTACGTTCCGGTATTGCCGTCGTAAATACCCGGGAATGGTAATCTCGCGTTTCCGTCACGCCCTCGATCCTGAGTAACGAGGCCTCATCCCTCCAAAAAAAAAAAAAAAATTAGGCCTGACATGCGAAAAGCGAAACAAGCGGTGGGTACGTGCGAAGTCGAAGCCGTCGTTTTAAAACTCGTCAAAAGTGGATTTGCTCCTCGAGAACGAGTTAACGGAAGAAGTGCGGATGATCCGCGGGTAAAAAGTTCAACCCGGTGGGGGGACTTACGGCTGGAACGTGGCGAGATTTTAGTTTTGAAAGTAAGTCTCGCCCGAGGATTTACACCCGCTCATCCACTGTAGCCGTCATCGCGTGCCCGGACTTCCTTCCGAGCTGGTTCTCTCTTTTTTTGACTCGCATGATCATCCCTCACGGGGAGAGTCAATTAAACGGGATGACTCGGGCGTTCGCAACGCCTACCCGTCTCCGACAGCTGCGATTTGGATCTGTTTTTGTTGGCGCATCGCACCGCCCTTGCGAAGGGGTTCGTTTTATTTGGTCGAGTTGCGAGGACTGCATAGACTGATTGACTGTGGGAGTGGGATTCTAAGTCGAGAAATTTTTCAACTCTCGAAAAATTATTAGGCTACCTGAAAAAAAATGATTAGGAAGGATTCGGTTACTTTATTTTATTTGTGCAACAGAGATTTGTTTAAAGTCAGAGTTAATTTATTTTTTTAATTCAACGAGGGATTACCCACTTAGTCTTGTTAAAAAGTCCTGGCCAGCTTATTTTGAACTGGACAGGACTACGACAGCTTATTATAATATTTTTATATGATAGTCCTGTGATAATCCTGCCATAGTCATGTCAAACAGGACCAACTGCTTAACCCCTTGATACTTAATTGTTTAAAACCTTTGAACTGTCATATTAATTATTTATTTTAAAAATTTCAGGATTACTTTTTTTTATTTGTCGGTAAAAAAGCAGAATTTGCGATTTCATAATTATAGTGAAAGAAAGATTCTAAAAACTTAATTTTTTTTTTTTTTTTTTTTTTAAATCACTAAAATGAAAATGGAAAGACATAAAATTTAGGTAAAATGGTGGGCAACTACCGTAATTTTTTCTCAACATTGCTCAGAAAATCTTTAGAAATTTTCTTTACTGTAGACATGTAATTGAAAAAAGGATTCTAAAAAAAAGGACTTCATTTTAAAAATAGTTCAAAAATTTGACAACTAAATTTACAAATTTATCATTATTTCATTCCTAAAAAGCCGAAATTTAATTAAAAGGGTCTATCGAAGAAATATTAGTTCAAAGACCATTGATTTTTGTTGCTGAAAATTTTCAGAATAATCCAGTTTTTCTGTCAAATCTCAGCCAGACATAATAATCAAGCAACATGTAAAGTGCAAGAGCCGATCCTTCATCTTTGCAGCGATCAAAAAGTGAAGTTAACCGATAGCCTCGTATAAACAAGGCTCTTCGGCCGTGCCATCGCCCATCATAGTCAGCATACGAATTGATTGACGAAAGAGCGTCGCTATCATCCAGATCGACCCAAAAAGCCAACACCTACATCAGCTGCTAAACTTGGTATATATATATATTTACGATGCTCGCCCCCCCCCCCCCCCCGCGGCGACCGAAAAAACGCATCATGGGGTCGGTCATTCCGGTTAATTGCAGCTGCCGCTGGCTATGAGCGCGGGCCAGACGAGTTCTTTGTGTTTAAACTTTGGCGCGTGCGGGCTAATCGTGTGAATAAGAAAAGTGTTTGCTGTGGGACGATGCCTTGGCTAAGTGGTTTTTTGGTTAGCTTTTGAGCTCTGTAATTTTGGAGATACTGATCTTCAATTTTATTTTATACTCGTTCATGACTCTGTATTGATAATAAATTTTTTTTTTTAAGATAAAAAAAGAGAAAATAGTTAGAAAATGTTTTATTTGAAGCCATCAGAATAATTGAAATTTTTATAAAACTTTATTGAAGATTCTGGTTAAAAATTCAAAACTTTAAGGTAGGACCGCACCTACGGCTCTAGTCAAAATGCATTTTCGGTTAAACATTTGACTAGCTTCACGCGTATATAGATATAGAAATGCATTATCAGCAGAAGCTTTTTTAACCTAAAACACATATTTTTGTTTTTTATTAATACTTAGAGGAACTGAATGGATGATTTAATTAATTCTATGTGATTCTTGTGCATTCTAGTTAAACTGACAAATATTCTGAAAACTTGATCACATGTAATTATGTAAAAATTGTATAAAAAATGTGCTCTCCCATAAGACTACGGGTTAAATCGACGCGATGTTAATATTCAATTACTCAAAAACGAAAAACCCCCAGGTTCTGAAAATTTAGTGGCATCATTTTTTAATATTTATCTTCGACGTCCTAAAGTTTTAGATTTTTAACACATCTCTTTCTAGTTTGTGCGGTCCTACCTTAATTGAAAGAAAAAAAAAAAAAAAAACGAATGAGATCTCTTATAACTTTTTTTTTTGTGTTTACTGAAGATTAGTACTACACCTTGTAAATCAGTTTATCAATGTTTTCTTTTTGTTTACTATTTATATTTATAAAGAATTCTTGAGTGAGTCATAATGCTTGGATTCGAACTCAAGACTTCTGAATTTATAGGATTACCTACCATTTGCCCGGATGTCGCAACCCCCGAATACCGAACTCCCGAAATGCCAATCGCCCGAATACCGATCCCCCGAAACCCAATCGCCCGAACGTCCACGCGCCCGAATCAGTTTCAAAAAATAGAACGTGATGTTATAACCACAAGAACACCCAGAAGAGCCTCCATCCAGGATCCTACGGACCGAGCTTGCTGGAATTGCTACAGTAGTAGTTTGCCAGATGCCCGAACGCGAAAATTAAAAAAAACAAATTCGTACAGTTCGTAAGAAAAATATGGAAAGAAGCCCTACCTCATTAGAAAATTTGGGCACCCTGCCCGAAAAATACACTAGAACTGCAACTGGTTATCAATTCGTCATCTATGATTCAAAAAATGATGAAGATGAAGAATTAGAAGGTCGAATCATTGTCTTCGCTACGAGAAGAAACCTAGAACTTCTTTCATCTAGCTCAATATGGTTTCTCGACAGCACTTTCAAAGTTTGTTTAAAAAAATAAATACTTATAAAACTTCTCATGTTCCTATGTCTCCGTCTAATTCTTACGTACGTACAGGTCGCACCACACATTTTCACCCAAGTGTTCACTGTTTTGGGTACGGTTCGAAAAAACACCGAAAAAGGAGCTGACGTAGTTGCTCTCCCTTTTGTTTACGCCCTTCTGACTTCAAAAGAAACCTGCCAATATGAAATTGTGCTTCGATTCATCACAGCCTCCGCCGCAGGTTATGGCATACAAAATTGCGAACCGCAACTTATGATTTGCGACTTCGAGCTCGCCATCATTAACGCTTGCTCGTCCGTGTTCCCACATGTGTCTCGTTCAGGCTGCTACTCTCACATGTGGCAAAGCTTTTACAGAAACATTCAAGAGCGCGGACTGGCAGCTGCATACAATGACTGCAACGACAGGTCGATTAAGATTTTCACGCACCAGCTTGCAGCCCTGGCATTCGTGCCTATCTGCGACGTTGAATGTTACTTCACCGCGTTGCTGGAGAAGACACCCGACGAGCTGTAAGATTTCGTCCAATACTTTGACCGGACGTATGTAAGAGGTGCGTTTTCATATAACCGTTTTATCAACCGTAATATAACAACGTATGTACCTAATTGTGTTAATCGCAGGTAAACAGAAGCTTGGTAGATGGAAAGCTGTCCCTCCGAGATATAAAATCCAATTTTGGAATCACCACGATGCCACGAAAACTGGTCAGGCGAAAACTAATAATGTCTCGGAGGGATGGCACAACCGTTTTCATGTTTTAATGGGCAAGAATCATCCGGATCTTTATTCTTTTGTGCGAGAAATACAGAAGGAGCAGGGAGACACCGAAATTGCTGTCGTGGAACTTTCTCTCGGGTGCAAAGTCAAAGCGGCCCCAAAAAAAAGATGGGTTGATGTGCAAACCAGATTGCAGCGAATTATTTTAAACTATGAGTCGTACGACATTGTATCATTTTTAGAGACAATTGGCAATACCGTCTCTTTTTAATGTATTTTGTACTTATTTATGGTTTTTTATCTTGTTTTGTGTTTATAATCATTTACATTTTTATGCCTTGTTTTAATAAATTTATACATCGTTTTATTAATTTTAAAGCCTTTGGCCTCCTCTTTGCACCACTGGCGGGACTTATTCGGGGGAAATTCGGGGGACCATATTTGGGTAATTTGGATTCGGGCGATTGGTACTCGGGCGATTGGCGATTCGGGGGTTTCGACATTCGGGCAAACGGTTGGCAACCAATTTTCGGCTTATACAACGATTCAGCAAAAAAACTCGTACTTAAAGCCAATACATCTTTTAGAAATGCATAATCCAGAAAAACCTCAATAATTTAAATTTCTAAAAAAGTCAGAAATTTCAAATTTTAATCCATAGAACCTGGATTTAAATTACCGAAGTCCAAATTACACAGTTTATCAAATCATAATGTAAAATTTAGCATTCTGACATTCCTTTCAATTTTTCAAACGAATAATAAGCATCCAATATTTTTAATCAAATCAAACAAACTCAAAGCCAACAAAAATTCTGGGTACGTTTGCCGTAACACGTAAGAGTTTGTTTACAAGAGTCACGGAAGCCTGGACTGTACATGGACCATAGGCCGTGGTGTCCCTTTCGCCCCTGGATTACACCGAAGACCCCCGTAGAGGGAAAAATGTAATATAAAAGGCTTATCGGCTGAGCCGTTAATATGTTGTGCTCCCGGCCGCGTCCAGGACATATGCCTGACTTGCTCGCTCCCTACTTCGCATACTATAATCTTATATCGTTTTATGCGTGTAAAACACGAATTAAGGGACCGAGGGTGTACCTAAGGTTTGACTCTGTCTTTTTTCTTTCTCTCTTTCTTTTTCGTTCTAATCAATAAATTGACTTTTGCTTCTGAATCTTTAATCGATACAGCTATAAATAATTGAATGTATTTGTAATCATTTGTTTGTTTACTTTTGTGTATGTATGCGTTACTTTTCTGTTTTTATAGGCGCTTAAAGTAAATTAATATTATAAGATATCCATTGTCGAGTGGGTATAGAGCTCAAGGACTATAATTTTGCTTTTTTGCTTTGAAATAGCATAGGTTCAAATCCAAACTTTAATTTAATTTTTTTTTTTTTTTTATACATTAAAGGTACATACTTTATATTTTTCAATGATAAAAGTTATAATAGTTTGACTAATATTAATAATTATGAAAATTTCAACAAAAATTATTTATTAGGTTTTCATTATGGTTAAACCTGGAAGCTATTAGTAAAGCAAACATGTTGTATATTTTAAACTGAGAAAATTAAATTAATTTACATGATATGCAAGAAAAAAATATGCTTATTGTCAAGCTTCATAAAAAATTTCATTGTTTATATGAAACAAAAATATTTCAATTAAGTTGCTTACATTCAAAATTTCAAAATCTGTCATTATTATTGTAATACAAAAGAAATACATAAATTATATGATAAGCAAAAAAATGTTGTTTGTTTCGTTCATATTTTTCACATTTTTTTTATAGAACCAAAATTTTAACTTATTTTTTAAGTTTTTTATTAACATGAAATTTTTGTTATAAATAATGAAAAAATTACAATACAAAGTTTAATGAGTTATAAGTAGCGGAATTACTTTCAAATTAAGATCGTAGCATCGATGACAAATTTTCGTGATGAATCCAAAATATAACAGTCATAAAATATTCAAAGCAACTTTACATGTCTGATGTAATCCACCCAGACACAACTCCAAGACCAGCTTGAATTAACATTACCAAACCCAGCACTTTGATCTTAATTAAAAGTATACGATCCGATCAATTAAACCCGCATTAAGACGTAATAAATTCATAAGTTCGCCAACCCGCGCAAAAAAGAAAATTTTTCGGACGCGAGCCGGGATTCACCTGAAGCGCGTGTCTCCTCCCCCGGCTTTGCAGGCACGTGTCGGCGGCGCGTGCAGGCCGAAAACTAATTGAGACGACTTATTTGGACGAGAACCGTGCTGACAATAGGGGAGGGGTCGAATCATCCTTCGATGTGTCTTTTATTACCGATTGATTTTTCTATCTCCCTTTTTCTGTGACCGGAAGGATCAAAGCCTTGATTGGGACGGTTTTAATTGGGATTTTTTCGAAATCGAGGAAACGGATGGAAATAGTGTCTTCATTATGAAAGAGGGAAACTTTATTGGGAAAATTAGGATTGAAAATAGTAGAGAGATGGAGAATTGATTGAGATAATTATTCTCGGAAAATAAAAATTTTTTTTTACTAAAAATTTGTCTTGATGAATTTTGTTGATAAAGGGTTACTGAATGAATTGTATAATTTGATACGATAGGCAACGCACTCCAGAGACAAAAAAAAATTAGTATTATGAAGTGTACTTGTAATCGTTTTAAAAATTAAAAAAACTCTTTATTCCAAAGCCTTTTAGTCTAATTTTCTAAATCGTGTGTTCCCCGTGATGTTTGAAAAAATTAAAAATCACAAAAAAAATATAAAACATCATACAAATTATGCGATGCAAATATGCCACAAAACCATTAATTTGAAAACTTATATCCTTAAAAATATTTTTTTAAGCTTCAAAATACATTTTTCAAATTTAATTTGAGCAAAATAATTAAGAATTAACTTTCTGTTTAGTAAAAAACACTGTAACTATGATAAATTTTTTTTTTATTTTTTGATGAAAACTAACTTCATAGATTTACAAATGTCAATGATTATATTAATGTCAATGGAAATTTTTGTTATAATAAAAAAAAACATTAAGTTCTTTACAAAAAAATTTTTTTCAATTTTTCATACTGAAGCTCAAAAACCTGAAACTTTCAAACAAACAGGTTCAGTTATCCATTAAGTATAATGAACAAATCAATTAATAAAATTAATTATCAGCCTTCTGATTAAAAGTTCGATAATAATATAATTATATTATTAACAATAATATTAATTAACAATTATATTATATTATTATAATAATTATATTTTATTAACAATTTGAAATTAAAAAATAATTCTCAAAAAACAGGAATTTTCGTGCGACGGTATCCAAAAAATCCAGGCTAGGCTTCGGGGGTAGTTCGGTTAATTTAGAGGCCATTTACTCCGGTAAATAGCCAATAAAAGCTCGCGCACGCCCCCGTGGAAAGAGAAGATTGCGGGGGTCGGCTCCGCTCGGCCGGATGGGCACGAAATACCAGGCAATATTATAAAATTTAATGTCTTGGTTGACTGCGTCGACGCGAGTATATCATAGCGATGATCGAAACTTTCGGGCGCTGGGTGCTAGTGTGGGTGCGGATGTTTTATGCGCTTATTTTTCGATCCTCTTTTTTTCTCAACACCGGATTCTCAAGGGCCGTATCAACATTATTAATTCGTGTTTGCTGTTTGGAGAGAGAGAGTAATGATACGCGAGTCTTGAATTAATATGGAAACTTTTTTTTCTAAGAGAGAGCGAGTACTGGCGCTGACAAGGAATTTCTGTTTACTATTTAATCATTGTTTTAGAAATATATTTTTTCCTTTTTTTTAATCAATTTGATTAAACAAATTTTTAATATTTTTCAAAATTTTTATGTATTTGTAAACAGATTTGACCAATATACACAAAATTCATATTCTCACAAACTTTGAATCATCGAAGTGAAAATAAATGAAAATGTATTTTACGTGTCAAAATTATCGAGTTTTCGAATTCAAAGAGGTCTAGGCTTCCATTCTTATGAACTTTCACTGTATTTCTTCTTTGCAGTAAAAAACTATTTATCGATGTTTAACGAGATTTGCGGAAATACTTTAACTGAAGCCAATCGGAAACAATAAAATACAATGTGATATTTATTAAAGGAGTATAAAATTTTATATTTTATTTATACTATAGGTAGTGACAATTCTATGGTAATCTGTTTTCAGAATCATTTTGAATTTCTTTTATTGTTAAAATATTAAGTGTAAGTATACTTTTCCTTGAATGAAAGTTGTAAGTTAAATAAAATAACACAAAACATCTGAATATAAAAATAAATAAATAAATAAATAAGAATTTATTTTGCATGATTGTTTTAAGATTCATAAATTAATAAGTAAAGAGCTTTTGTAAAAAATAAATTTTCATCGTGAAAAGATAAACAAGAGTCTGTAGTATTACCATGGAGTATACTTTCACAAACAACATTATCAACTTGACTTTGACCACTATTCACTAATTTTTTCTTCAACCAATTTATCAGAGTTTTTAAATCTTGATGATAATTTTCACCTGTTATTACGTTGGAGGTACCACTAGATCTAATGTAGGAATTGAACATGATTCGTTTCCATGTTAGGCACCATTCGTTTGTTACATCAAATACTTCAGAATCGATGCATTCAGACCATTCTTTCATTCTTAAAAGTTTCGAGTACAAAAAATTGTCAAAGTTCTTGTTCATACAGTCACTGTCGTCGACATTGTTTGAAAATGCATTTGATTGATAATAATTATACAAACTTTAAAAATCATTTGACCACTCAATAGTTTCATCGAAAATTTCAGCTTGCAAAAAGACTCTCATCAAATACACGATTAGCTCACTCCATCGTTTTTCCGAAAGTTGTTTAACCGACCACAGTTCTTCTTCCTGCAGAACTCACCTTTTAGATTTTTCAAACTTCTTCTTAATATCCCAAAATTTCCAAATAGAAAAGTATAATCTCTGCAGAGAATCTTTGTCGAAAGCCGATGACAATTCCTCTTCAGTCAGTGTGCGTTCTTCCCAAAGGTCAAAGTTCACAGGCGGAGTTTTGTAGGTAGAAAATATCCTCATCATCGCGTCATAAATTTCGATTCCAGACATGTACCTACCTAAAAAATATGTTTCGTAAGGATCCGTTGCAATGTAACTTATCAAAAGCTTGTACAAATTCAATAGTTCTCGATAATGTTCATCTCCGATTATCGGCGCACAATCGTACTCGAATTTGTACGCAGCCCTAGCCTCTGTATCTCTTGGTTTAAACTGGTTGTCAAAAAAATGTCGATGATAGGGGTTTCTGTGTGCAGCTGAACGATAAAATGAATTCCCGCACATACTCAATCCATCAAAAGTTTCTCTTAAGTTTCTAATATAGGTGTGGTTAGTCACTTGTTCGACTGTATCGTCTTTACTTCCAGACGGACTAGCAAAATTATTGAAATACGCCTTTGTGCACTCGTTACGGTACATAATTTGGGCAAAACTCTGTGGCCACTGTTAAAAAAAAGCATTTATCAACTCCAGTGGAATGATGTTGTAACGTCTTATCCGAACATCGTTTACCTCGAGTCCATCAAAATCGACCATATTGTTCGATCCAGCTTTCTGTGTGGTCGGCTTCTTTTTCAAAATGATGCTCAAATATTTTTTGAAAATATTTTGACGTCGTAACCGAGTATTCGTCGTTGCACTAGATGTATCTTTTTCATCTTCCAAAACCGCTCTTAAAAAGCACTGAATGTGCTTTTGGTAATCATCATCACGACGGCGCACGCAAGAATCCATCAAAGTTTGTAATAGGTCTCTTTGAACGTTCAGATCATAGTAACTGATTCTCTCCTCATAATTAGGCAAGAGTCTAGACTGTTCGGTACTTGTATTAAGATTTGAACCATACCTCAGATAAGTTCCGAGTGAAGAGTAGAATCTACTCAATGATTCAGCCACTCTGCTGGAATCTAGTTGTGATTGGCCTTGTGCCTCTTCGTATCAGAGGCACAAGGCCTCACATAAATTAAATTTATGTGATTATCTACAAAAGTATCGATATCGCATCTTTCAGTATAAATTGGTTGCTGTTTGGAACTGTAGCTTTGAACGATGAAAGCTAGTCACTGATTCATACGATGGATAATGAATGTACGAAGTAGAAGCTCCTTCGTTTATTTTTTTGTAGTCTTTACCTGATGTGGAGGCCTCTTCGTTGACTCTTGTTTCGTTATATTCTTCAAACAATCCAGAATATAGCAGGATCGAAAATAAAAATATGCGTAAGTTGAAATTCATAGTTAGACTCTTCAGAGGAAATTGTTTGGAACAGTTATTTTTCATAATTTTTTATTAAAAAAAACTTTGGATGCTACAGAGTTTTAAAAAGTGTGCTCTGGTAATAGGCTATAAATTTTCTGTATTTTTTACATCCTGACTAATTGATTGATACAATCACGAACTTAAAAAATTTCATTTGAATTTAATTTTTAAGTTTTTCTCAAGTGAGTTTGGTGAGCCCCGGGACAAAATCAATATTAAAATTATTTTAAATTCATCAATTTCAACTGTTTGAACTTTAACTAATTTCAAATGTATTAGCTCGAATTTTTAAAAGTCAAGTGTTTGATCGAGAAAATTTGCATACCAGGTAGAGATAATGATCAAAGAGTCACATTCAAAATTCAAATGCAAAGTATTTTTCGTGGATTTTTTAAGAAATTAACAAAATAAGAACTATTTGTATATTTTGGTAAAAATAAAAAAATAGTTGTTCTCATTACTTAAATTAAACTTCTAGAGACTAAAAGAACTTCTATTTTTTGTCATTACCAATTAATTTTGTGCTTTTATCGTTCTCAAAATTAACAACGGCGACAGTTATCCAATGATGTAGTCGATAAAATTATAATTACCAATTACAAGTTCTAATTTTATCCTTAAGAACTTTTTTAAGTTTAAATATTTTTAAAATGTTACATCATGCCAGTGAGCAGAATTGTAAAATTTAAAAAATTAAACTATCTTTTTAATACAAAGAAACAGTTTTACAACACAGGTAGGAGTGTATACTCGTAACCTGGATGGAATAGAGGTGTATGGCATGGAAAGCTGTGTGAATTTTTTTTCTGAAATAAAAAGTCCACTTTCTAAAATAAATAAACATGTCATTGAGCAGTTTTAATTCAAATATCGTTTTAACAGAAAGATTACTTAAATTAAATTAGATTTAAAAAACCGTGCATAACGTAAAAACATAAGAAAATTTAAGACATAAGATGTTTCTTCCACGATACGTATGCATTAAAATGGATTGATAATTGAATGAAGAGTTGTTGTGAAAAATAAATTTTCTTCAAAAGAATCCATTAGATCCTGGTAAGGATCAGTATCAGGATTGTGATAGTTCAATTTGCCCTCAAATTTTGTATTATTTTTTATTTGCTTCTGATCATCGTACAAAATTATTTTTCTTACCCAAATCATAACTGTTTCCAAATCTTGATTGTACTGTACATCTGCCATTTTCTTCCATACATTACCAACATTATTCAGCATAATACGTTTCCATGCTGGGCACCACTTGACAGGTATTTTGGAGTATCCAAAATTGATGCATTCATGCCATACTTTCAAACGGGAAATTTTCGAATACAAATAAGTACTAAAGTAGCTGTTCAAGCAGTTGCCACTAGTATTATTCGATAGATTAGATTGATATTCAACGAACAGTTTTGAAAAATCTTTCAACCAGCCAGGTGTATAGTCTAAATTTTTAGCTTCCAAAAAGACTCTCATCAAATGCACGATAGACTCGCTCCACCGTAGTTCTGAGAGTTGCTTCATTGAATCCGCTTTCTCGTGCAGCAATATGGATCTTTTAGGTTTATCGTGCTGTTTTTTAATACACCAAAATTTCAAACGAGAAAACCTTAAATATTCTTCAGATCGATTGTCGTCGAAAAAGGTTGACAACTCTTTGGCAGTCAAAGTCCGTTCTTCCCATTTTTCAAAATTCATAGGGGGAGTTTCGTAACTTGAAAATACCATCATCATCAGGTTATAAATTTCAATTCCATGCATGTATCTTTTGAGAAAAGTTGTCTCGTAAAGATCCGTAGAAACGTAATCTATCAAACGTTTGTATAAATTCAACAGCTCTTGATAGTGTTGATAACCAATTATAGGTGCAACGTGAAACTCAAATCTATAAACCTCACTCACCCAGAATTCAGCATAAAATGGATCGTCTATGAAATATCGATGTGGATTTCTATCTTCAGCAGGGCCGTAAAAAAAATTTCCATTCAAACTCAAACGATCAAAAGTTTCTCGTAAGCTTCTGATGTCAGAGTAGTTTGTCACATGTCTTATAGCGTCATCTTGAGTTACTAGAGCTACAGGAAAACTGTTAAAATAAGCTTTTATGCACTCGTTGTAATGAATTATTTGAGTAAAACTCTGAGACCATTGTTCAAAGAACATTCCAATTAGTTCAAGCGGTATGATGTTGTAACGCTTGACTAGAATATTATTAAGTACAAACTCATCAAGATTTACCAAGTTTTCAGCTGAGTTTTGAATAGTTTTTTTACTACTAAAAAAGTTAAAAATGTTATTGAAACTGAATTGAAGCAGCCGGTGAAAATAGTGAGAACAAGAATCCTTAATAACGTTTAGAAAATTCACTTTCACTCCAGTACCTTCTAGTTGCTTTTTGCAAAAATCGCTCAAAAAAGTTGTTGAAAAGTTTTGGATGTGCTCTCGATTGAAGTCATTTAGAGGTAATACGCAAGAATTCGACAAAGTTTCTAATACTTCTTCTTGAATGTTTAAATCGAAGTATCGAATTCTGTCTTCATAGTTTGGTAACGGCACACTCAGTCCATATCTTGCATTGTAACTCGGACCATATCTTAAATAATTGGCCAAGGAAGAGTAGAATTCATGTATCAATTCTGCTATTCTCTGAGAATCAAGTTCAAATAAATAATTCTGGCGAGCAGTAGATACGAGTGAATTTACGTAATTATCCACAAAAGTACCAATTGCACACTTTTCAGCATAAATTGATGGCTGATGTTGAAATTTGTTGTTGGACTTTAAACGATGTGCTTCCATTACCGACTCATATGATGGATAACGTATGTATGATGTGCTAGCTCCTTCGTTAATTTTTGGGATTGAATCTTTTTTCTTACCACCTGACGTGGTAGCTCCTTCGTTGACTCTCGTTTCATTAGCTGCTTCGGTCAATCCAAAAAAAAGTAGTATTAAGAATATGAATACAGCGTAGTTGATCATTTGGAACTTACAAAATTCTTCTATTCACTTCAACAGTTGTGGTTAATATTTTATTTGAAGTAAAAAATTTGACTCTTGATTCTTAATTCTTATTTGGAAATTTGTGGTAAGCATTTCTATTCGAATTTTTAGGAATACATTTTCCTAAAAATGTGTTTAAAGTAGTTTACAAAGCAAACATTCATTGTCATTAACGATATCATCTTATTATAATTGTATATAAGTCACATTTGATCTATTCGTCGTTATCATAATTGTAAGATTATACTGATGTTCATCTTATAAATGAGAAAAATTATTAAAACCAATTTTCTCGAAGAATAATTTAAATTTGAATGTAAAACTATTAAAAATTCAAGCTTTCCCAAAAAAATCTTAGCATCTTAAAAAACGGTAATAATCAAGGGGCACGTATCCACGTCAGGGATAAAAGTCCAGCGGAGTCTCTTACCCCGCGGAGGGGGCGGTTATTCCCCGGGGTTGGGCGCTCTTACCGCGCGGATGCGGAGTCCAGGCGTCCCGTGCGCGCGCGTAGTGCAGTTTCGTGTTGGCATTACTCTTGATTTTCGCGGGTGACGCTGTTTCTATACGGTGGGGCTGGTACGCGGGGGGCCGAGAGCCAGAGAGGAGACATTAAATTTGTACCTTCGCGACCGAGGACTCTTCTTATTACGTATCAGCGAGGGCTTTATTCCCTACGAAGGGTGGATATTTTTTATTGATTTTTAATTTTTTTGCTAGTGGAAGATGATTCATTTTTTTTTTACGATAGATTGCTTGTTTTGTTTTGTTTCATCCGAAGAAAAAATCAAGAAACTATTTTTTTATTTCAAATTTTTTCCAAATTTAACTTAATTTTTTAGATTTATTTAAAAAAACGTTTTTATTTCTAAAGATTTTTTTTTTTTTTTAATTTTCTTCAATACTTTTAAAGTTTTGGAGGTATTTTATTTCAATTTCTAATTTTTGAATTTCTGATAGATGTAGTAAAAAAAAAAAAAACCCTCTCACAAAAAAAAATCGAGAAAAAATGACCAGTTAAAAACTATTGAACCGAAACAATTTCCGACAAATTGAAAAATTTTTTTATAAATGAATTTTTTATTGTAAAAAAAAAAAAATAAATAACAATTTTTACGGACAAAGTTTTTACAGCTCGCTAAAATAGTTCAAATTTTTTAAATTGAGCACGTATCAAGTAAATAAAAAAGTTTTTTCATTATTTTTATATTTGTACCAATCAAAATAAAAAAAATGAAAAAATTCAACTCAACCTTATCTCAATGATCAATACATATGGTTAATAAAATTTAATAAACTATAGGTTCGAGCAGCAGAGATTTGGTAAAAGGCAAATATGAGTACAAAAGCAAGCATAAGTCAGTACAGGGACCTGTTAATATAACACATGCATTAGGGAGTTCCCCGTCCCCCCATAAGGTATTGTATTCGTATTATTCCGTGAAGTTTCACAAACAGCAATGATACTATGATGGATCTTCCACAGTTACCAACTGCTGGGATACATTCGGCACTCGATAGTTTTATCATTTGTTTGTTTTTGTTCGGAAAATAAGCTTTTTTGCGATCCACCCTCGGTCGACAAAATCATTGAAATTCAATAAAAAAATATATTTATTGATAAAATTCATTTATATTTTTAATAAGATACAACAATGTTCTTGAAATTTTCTGACATTTTTCAGGTTTTTTTGTACTTACTTATGAACTTAAATATTTGAGCTTTTAACGCTTGCAGTTTTTTCTAAAATTGAAAAACTTTTTATTTAAAAAATTTTTTTTAATTAATTTAAATCTGGATTAATACCGATGTGCTCATATTCAAAACTGTCCTGGAATATTGTATTTTACAGCGCATAAGTAATACTTTGAATGCTGTTTTTTCGAAACCATCATTTTTATTAGTGCCCATCGTCATTTGAAAACTATTGCACTGATCATTCTGGAATTTGGCCCAATTTTTCTAGTTTTCTTCAATTTTCGAAAAATTATTAAATCGCGCCATTTTCTATAGGCCAGGTTAGAAACAGTTTACAAAAAAATATATTCCCAACAGGGAACGACCACGTGAAAATAACACTAGTCCAAATGAAAAATGGTTGAAAAACTTGTAAAAAGCTTGTCTAAAAAAACCTCCATAATCTTTAGTTTTAATCTTAGAGTTGATTCCTCAACGTCGAAAATCAGATTAACCTCATAAATCTCTTTTAGCCACAAATCACAAACTAAAAAATCCTTCCAACACTTAGCCCGGCCGAGTAATCGCCGATAAATCAAAAAAACTTCCGAGTCAAAATCTCCGCGGATAAGTCAGATGATCAGCCTCGAATAAAAAAGTTTCTTCGAAAAAAAAAAAAAAGAAAGCTCGAAAGAAGGAATATTGGTGTCAGGCACTCACACAGGACCGCGCGCGCGAAGAAAATTCGCCCATTCGTATGATCGGCCTCGCGCCCGAGCTTTTTCGCTTCCCCCCCTACCCCCGGGGACTTCCCCGAAACGTCTTTTAATATACACTATATCTTCAATGAGCCCCGGGGCTCCCAACCCAGGAACGTGCAGCACCTATCGAAGGCGAAAGCTTACTTCTTTTATGCTCGCGCGAAGCGACCTTATACCGTTTTTGTTTTTTTTTTTTTTCGTTTTGTTTATCTCCGGCTAAGTAGTTGGTCGACAAAGACTTTGTACTTTTGGTTTTTTTTTTTATTGCTCGGATAGAAGAAGTTGGGGAGATTGATTTGGAAAAAGAGTCCTAGATGGTTTTGAATTCCCATAATTTTACCTAATAAAATTAGTTTTTGATGGAATAAATTATCAAATAATTATTTTCTTGAATTGTTTTAATTTTTTTCAAAGATTAAATATGTTCAATTATTTTCTTAGATCGCAAAGCAGGCAATGTGTAAAAAAAAAAAAAAAAAAAAAGTTTTTTACGTATAGTCTAAATAAATCATCGCAGCGGTTTTCTAGGATTTTCATGATTTTTTTCAGAAATAGAGCAAAAATTTAAACTCTATTCAGCTAAATAAAGTGTGAAGTAAAGATTTACAATGTTTTTAATTGTTTGTATGGATGTTCTATTATTCCAAAAACTCGATAAAATTTACTCGAGCCATTAAAAAAGTTTTTACACCTTTTTAAAAAAATATAAAAATTATATTATATTTATCATTATTTATAAATAACGATATTACAGTTTAAAAATTTATTGAAAAATTAAAATCATAAACACCTATTTTTAATAATTTTAATAAGGTTTAAATCTAAAATTACCGTTCGATACGAAATGAGATTTGAATTTTCTCAAGCATCAATTTTTGGTCAAACATTCTAAATTGCGATAAATCCCCAAACTCAAGCATTAAAATCAATAATAGTCCCGATCTTAGTCGCTAAGAAGAGTGCAAGTGAAAATTAAAAAATCAGCCTGGCTGCCAAAAAAGAGCCGACAAACAGGACTCGAGGGTCGACGCGTCGTGCCCGTGCGACGCGGGCCACTGCACGCAAATGGATCCTCGTCTGCTTATATTGCGCCAGATTAAATTAATTCTGGCCAAATTAATTGGTAGTTAAGATGTTTAGCCTTAAGTGAGATAGTCTAGTTTCCCCGCTCTTCCGCCAGCTCCTGCGTTCGTACCCCTCTCACCCCCTACCCCTGCGACCTCGACGTCTCTTCCTTTTTTTTTTTTTTTTTTTTTGATGTACGACTGTTTATTTGATTTGGTAACTTGGAATATAAATTTTTACGTTTTATTAACTGTAAGTGCAGTATAATTTTACTCGCTGTAAATGATCGCGAATTTCCAATTTTTTTAAGTGATCTCTCATTGCGATTCGGAGGATTTCAATTATGTAATATTGGTAAATGATATTTGAGCAATTGCTGACTGTTAATTAAGTAGTTAATTTTAACTTAATTCAGTAATGTGTTTTAATTTTTACATTGAGTTTAAAAAAAGAATTCTCTTATATACCATCGTCTGAGCTTACATTTTTAAAATGTCTTTTTAAACAGAAAATTCAAGAGAATTGTTAATTGAAAGCAATTATTTTAAGTCTGGTCTCAATAAAAATTTTTAACTTGAATGGAAATTTTGTTACAAAACATGTATTTGAGATGACTTCAAAATCAAACTTATTTACTATTGAAATTTTTATTTATTCAAATCAAAAATGAATTGTGCACTTTTTTTTATTGAATTTTACAATTAAATGTTAAAGTATTTTTGGAAACTTTCATTCAAAATTTTACGTAGATGAAAGTAATACAAAAGTATTTTCGAGATTAAAATTTTTGTACAAATCATAAAAATTATTTAGATTAATGAATTAGGTGCGATTAAATACATAATCAAATTTTCATTATTTACGATAATATCATTGAATCTGTTATCTTAATCTGGTCATATTTAAAAGCCGAAGCACATATTGTGCGCTGGTAACGTAGAATTCTGGGAGAGTTTGGAATTATCCGCAGAGCATAGGTATTTTTTTTTTTTTTTTCTTTAGTAAAAAGAATTAACATTTTTTGAAAAGTTTTATTTCTGAATTTGTATAAAAATTTATAATAATCAAGATTTTTGGTCTTATTTTTTTTTATTTTTTTTCATTAAATAATAGTAAACAGCACAAACTGAAAACTTTTAATAAAGTCCAATATTTAAAACTAATTTTTATAATGATAATGTTTGTGGTTGTATATGATCATAAAATATAACTTTCAAATCTGGCAAACAATTAGTCGATTCACAGAATTGACTTTGGCACTTACGTGTAGATGAATAACAACCGTCTAATTTTAAAGACGGTATATAAAACTGTTTGATAGTGTGACAAAATTTTTAACAATATACTTGAAAAAAATTAAAAAAGATATTTTTAAATTCACAATGTATATAAATAACATGCATACTTGGTACATAAAAATACTATGTATAATCTAAAATTTTTTTAAATAGTATAAATAAACGTTGAAAACCTGTTTTTTCAAAACAGATCATTAAATCTAATACTATTAAATCTGTTTTTAAATAGTTTTAAATTACTACTACAGTCAAAATATATTTTGGCAAAAATTGGAAAACTTAGTTTGTGAAAAAAAATTTAGAGATTCAGAGCATAATAAATGCGAATGACAAGTGAAAGTCTTTCATTTTAACAAATACTAATTTAACTGATTAGAGCAATAAGGCATTTCTTGTAGTCTCCTGAGCAATCATCCTGAAATAATAAATGCAAAAATTTGATTAAATTGGCTTTTAACTTTTAACCATCTTTTTTTTGTTTAAAAAATAAACGACTTACGGCAATAAAGTTTTCCAAACTTTGACCATACTGCTGCTGGAAAGCTTGTTTAATTTCGCCCATGTCAATTTCAGAGCGAGTAACGATTAATCGCATGAGGTCTTGATCCTTTGTACCCATTCCTTTCATACTCTTCTGAATTCGTTCCGCGAAATATCCAGCTCTGTTTTTCACGCACTTGACTAAAAAATTAACAAAATTGATTTAAAATAAAGTATGTTTAAGATAGATGTAAAATTTTTGAAATTTTAAGTTGATCCTCACCAATAGCAAGTAATCCTTTTTGAATGTCTCCAGAAAATTCATTTTCAATGGCGGTTTCAATATCGTGACCGGTAATATTAAGGTACTCGGCAAATATTTGATTCAATTGAGCAATATTTCTTTGCACGAGAATCGCATTGAAAACTGATTCATCCGTTCCAAATTGAAGTTCCCCTGTAATTAAAAATTAATTTAAAGTTTTTTCAAATAGCAAATTATAACGAATTTTTTGTTCCAGTTTATTAGAATTAAAAAAAAGACCAACCAGCTTGAAGGAGTTGTCTAGCTTCATTAGCAGCAGCAGCTGGATCTACATTGAAAGTTTCATCTCTGTTGGCACAGCACAATGAAACCATGAGTCTTTTAAAGCTTCCAGATGTATCCTCTCTCAAATCATCCTCTAAGGACTTGTTGTACACTGAAATTTAGATTAAAGTTATCATGACAAATCAATTGTATTAAAAATAGAGTTAAAATATAATATCGATTTTGAAAATTTAAGTTAAATCTTACTTGATTCATAAGCTTGTTTGATCACTCTAATTTCGTGATTTGACATGGTACACAATACTTCAATCAAAACACTCTCATCTGTGCCAACACCACTCATTGCATCATGCAACTCTTTTGCAAAATACTGGGGTAGAGGTGTCATCATTGCCACCAATAATTTTTTGAAGTTTCCTGATGTTTCAGATTTTAAATCTTCAAGCAAATCCTGTTAATTTTCAATAAAAAGAAATGAATTAACACATAAAATTTTGTTTGGAAATTTTTCAGTTTAGGAAATGAATAACTTTAATTTACCTTTCCATATAATGTTTTAAACTGCAATGCAATTTCTTGACGCTGTACATTAGTGCGATTAGCAAGAACTTGAATTATAGATTTTTCATCAGTTCCAAAGCCTTTCATTGCTTTCCTTAAAATTTCAGCATCATTTCTGGGGTTGAACCCATCATTAGCAAAAACTGTTGGAGAGAGCTAAAAAAGTTTTTAAAAATTAGTATAAAACATTAAACATCAAAATTTACCAAATTCATCTCAATAAACACAAAGCAGCTCATTAGATTCAAAAACTCAATTAATTGTTTGATAAAAATTACTAAATAAAATTGTTGTTAAATTAGTTTGTTATAGTTTCAAACAAGATAATCATGCAAATAATTATTTTAGACAAAATAATTTGTTTATTTATTGTCCCTTAAACATGAACAGAAAATGAAATCACCATAGTAATAAACTTTAGATTGGTTAATAAAATCAGAAAAGAATAAATTAAGAACATTGTCTGATTGTAATGCAAAAGAACTTTTTTTTTTCAAATTTGTGGTTACTGAGATTCATATACAAGTCAAGTACTCTCACCTTAGCTGGAGCCTTAGTTATTCGAGGGGCCGGTGCACCGTATGGTGCACCTCCGTGAGCAAAATTACCGCTAGTACCTCGACCCCCAGAATGACCTCCGCCCGAGTAAGGAGTTGAGTCACTACCGTGCACAGGAGGGAGATTAGGATACATAGATCCTCCTGAAGGACCATACGCAGGATTCGATGGAGTGCTGGGTGGAAAATTTTGTGGCTGCTGATAAGGATTTGGCTGAGATGGGTAAGGTTGTGGCGGCTGAGATGGGTACGGTTGTGGTGGCTGAGATGGGTATGGTTGTGGTGGCTGAGATGGGTATGGTTGTGGTGGCTGAGATGGGTAGGACTGAGGGTGTTGTCCAGGATACTGAGGTTGCGGCTGATAACCTTGTGAACCGTACATTGGTTGAGGTGTGGGATAAGCTGGATTAGAAAATGGTTGAGGCATAGATGGTTGAGGCATTTCTGGTTGCGGCATTGATGGATTATAAGAATTTGGATACATGGATGACGGTTGTGGCATGCCAAAAGCTGTTGGAGCATTTGGATATGGTGAATTATGGGGCGGAGCACTAGGGGCTGAGGGTGTTCCTGGAGGGAGTCCAAAAGAGGTTGGAGGTTGTTGTCCAGGGAATGGTGGGCCCTTTTGTGTGTAACATTGTCAAGTGTTGCAAAAAAGTGCAAATTTTCATTGAATAAATTAATTTAAAAAAAAGATACTTATGACTGTTGTAAAATTATAAAAACTTGGTTTTATTTTCATTCAGTCAATTTTAAAAAAATCTTAGTTTCTAATAAAATTTACTTAAGCACAAAAAAAATTAAATACATACAACTATTAAATGGCACTTTTGAGAAAGTTTAAACTTAAAGTTAAATTGATTGCAATAAAAGTAAGTGTTTACTAAATAAAAAACTTTAAACAATTCATATGAACAAAACAATGCAATTAATTAATAAAAATTTAATTTACCACATTCGTCAAGGTCAAAAATATTAAGTACTAAGTTTTGTCATCAAAAAATGTTCTCAATTTTCAAAAAAAAAAACAAAAGAATGAATATAATAATTGATTGTACTCACTTGGTACCCGTAACTCATTTTGAAGTTTTTTTTAAATATCTACCACCACTCGTTTACGACGAAACAATCTGAAATGATGAATTGCAAATTTAACTTTAAGACACATAAATCAACTTATCGGTAAATATTATGTTACACTACACGATTGCCAAACAAAAATAATACATAAATATTATCTATATTCTACTCGATTGAAAATAAGCTTAACGAACACAGATCGATAGGTATTTTGAAGAAGAACCCGCACAAACTATACTAAATTCACTGTGTAGCAATTCCCAGTCACGCCCTGTAGGCAAAATAACGATCAATTTCGCAATGCAGTGTCCCCTGTCTCGTCTCGCCGCGTGACCACAGTGCATGCACAAACCGGTAAAAAAAAATCACGGTATACTAAGCGAACGCCACAGCTGTTTATTCAAAACCTTTATCAACGATTTATAAACTTTCCCGCAAACTGTGTAACGAGATGACTAATCACTGAAGATACTCCTAGGAAGCTGCTGGCTGTACCCGGTTTTCTCACGATCTTAGGTAAATATAGGCCAATAGGGCAATCAGCTGATCGGTTTTAACAAACAAAATAATCGGCAAAGTTTATAATCAGCTTACCTGTTCGAATGCTGAAGCACGACTGAACAAGAGCAAGGTGTATATGTGCGGGCGGACGCGGTGTTTAGTTTGTTCTTCTCCGCGAAATGAAATGACTGCAATCGGCGTTCTTACCCAAAGGCCACGTCATGCGGACGGAGTGGGGACGAAACTTCGAACGCGAGAGAGAGAGAGACGAAGAGTTTTCAAAAGATGAAGTGACGCGCTTTTTTAGAAAATTGACGGGTACCGTAATAAGTTACGAGAAGTTTATATTTAGGTTAATTACACTTACATTTATTTTTACCTTTTTTAATTTCGACAGGGAAATTGAATCAAGAGTGAAGAGATTGAATGATAAGAGCTAGGCTTAATAATTCTTCTTAACGACAAAATTATCCTGTTTGGTAAAATCGTCTCTTTGCCTGTACAGAATGATAGAAGTAAAGATTGGAGGCATTGAAAGAGTTTTTACGTGCAACGTTATATCCGAAATGTTTGAACACTTCAACAATTAATTATTTGATTTATACGCGTACATTAGAACAACTTGGAATATTTTTTCTACGAGAAAATATTTTTCGATACTATATCGTCCATTCAGAAATTGTTATCTTTTTACGTAATCTTTTAGATAATAAAATTTGTTTTAGATAAAAAATGGGGCTTAAAGGATTTTTTTATTTTCAAGTACTGTATACTTAAGTAATTATTGTTGTCGTGTGATAAGAGTGATGAAATACAATTTGTTTTTAATTACGCACCTCGCCATTTACCGTGAATGAGCGTCGGTCTCGCAATACACTATGACGAGTAAATCTAATTAAACAAAGTACGCTTAGCAGACTAGAAACGGACTTAGTAAAAGTAAATAACAAAGCGTGAGTCATCGCTAAGTCGCGTGATCAAGTTAGGATTACTCATTTTCATAATTTAATTATTTTCATCTATACATAATAAAAATACTATTTTTTTAAACAAATGTTAATTCCCAAAGTTTTTCCTCACACAGCTGTAAGTAATAGCTTCATTAAAACATCAATTTCATTTTATCAATTTTTCCCTGAAAACGGAAGTTTTTACAAGCTACTTACTTAAAAAAGATTGCACTCAAAAGCTTATCATCATGAAAACCGACATATTTGAACAGTGCAAAACAATCTACCGCGGCAGTGTAATCACAAAGTCACGCAACGAAAAAAACCACATCATCAGAGACAAATAAACAAGGCTCGACACGGATGACGTAGCAGGTACACGCATCACATAACGCCATGAAACTCTCAACGTCACAGTTTAATTTCAGGGAAAAACCGTACTGTACGCACAGACGTTCTACTCGTCATCGCTTGATTCAGGTCTGCTTTTTTTTTTTTTTTATTATTCAATTGGTGCACGGATCTCTTGATCACGGTCTATTTTTACCAGGCCGAGTAATAATCTTGAGTACAATATTTGCAAACAATAATTTCGCCGGTTTATAATGCGCTGCGTGCGGGCTTTCACTTGATGCGTTATTAAAGGGTATAGCCGGGTAAGATAGTTGAATCGGCCCCCACGGCAAACCCTTACAATATATATATCATTCCAAAGGGCATAAAAAAAGAAAATTTTTGGCGCAAACCGCATCTCCCTATTTCCAATCTAGGGTCCCTAGAGGCTAAAATAGTGATTTTTCAACTTTAATTCATATCTCAGAACCCATTAGGGCTAGAGACATACGGTTTGCGGCAAAATTTTCTAAAAAAAAAATGTAGTTCACCTATATTTTTTAATATTATTTTTGGTGCCAAATTTAAACCGTTTGAGCCATTTTTCGAATTTTTTCACCTTAAATTTGCGATAAAAAAAAAAAAAAGGTATGGGTCTATAAAGTTTTTTAAGAATCATACCAGGGCCAATTTATAACTTAAAAATCCTAAAAGTAAATATAACCCTATAAATAATTAAGCTAGATAAAGAAGTCAAAATTTTTTTCGCAGAAACCCCTACAATATATATATCAATCGAAAGGTCTTTGAAAAAGGAAATTTTTGGCGCAAACCGCAAATTTTTTTTCCTCAACTGCGCATGCGCGGAGCCAAATAGTGATTTTTTAACTTTTATTAATATCTCATAACCTAAAATAGCTAGAAAAACGCGGTTTGTGGCAAAATTTTCTAAAAAAAAAATGTAGTTCAACCGTATACATAATTTTTAATTTTGACTAAATATGCGCCCTCTAGGCGGCGTTTTATGTAAAAAGTTTTGATAAATCGGTCAGAAAAGTTCCCCCCCCCCTTTAAAAATCTGAAAAAATCAGAGCGGTTAATTTTTGTTAAAATACGTCACATATAACTTTTATAGACCCACACCTTTTTTTTTTTTATCACAAATTTAAGGTAAAAAAATTCGAAAAATGGCTCAAACGGTTTAAATTTGGCGCCAAAAATAATATTAAAAAATATAGGTGAACTACATTTTTTTTTTAGAAAATTTTGCCGCAAACCGTATGTCTCTAGCCCTAATGGGTTCTGAGATATGAATTAAAGTTGAAAAATCACTATTTTAGACCCTAGGGTCCCTAGATTGGGAATAGGGAGATGCAGTTTGCGCCAAAAATTTTCTTTTTTTATGCCCTTTCGAATGATATATATATTGTAAGGGTTTGCCGTAGGGGCCGATTCGACTATCTTACCCGGCTATACCCTTTAGAATCGATCGACGGCTATTGGAAAGTCGAGGCTGTACCAACAGAACTGATGTATGTATTCCTATCGGTAAAAAAAAAAAAAAACTAAAAATTTCCTTTGAATGTAGATTTTGAGTAGTCTGATTTTGATGCTTCGTATTTGTCATCAGTTTTTTTTTTTTTTTTTTTTATAATTTAGTTATTAATAGGTGAAAAAATATTTCTTAAAAATTTTATATCATTAAAACTTGGTATTGTAAAAAATTAAGGTTTATCATTCTGAACAATCTTATCAAAATTGAAAAAAAAATTTCGTTTGCAACGAAAATTTTTGTTATTGAATTAAGTCCTTTCAAATATTTTTTTCCCAAAATTATTCGTTGCGGAAACATGTAGCATACGAATGCTGGGAATTCCGCCTGGGAATTTTACCCAACGAGACCCATTCCCTGAAAAATTAAATGAAAAATAAAATTTTTGTTTTCACGTTTCAAAAACTTAGATGCAGCTATGATGTTGCTGCATGTACAGGTCTAAGTCATACTAATTTAATATTTTAATTTTTATCAAGATAACGGTATTACAATTTCAAAAAGTACTGTTTTCATATTCTAAAGTAAAAATCTTTTTATTTCCATTTGAATTAAAATTTTTTTTCTGTATGGAAATAATTCATGATTGAATAGATAAAAAATATTTTTTCAAAAATTATGATATAATATTTTATTTATTTATCAATAATCTTCTTTTATTTTTATTTTCTAAACTCTTCAAAGATATAATTTTGTTTTGCGATACCATTATCTTGCAAATGATAAACTCACAAACTCTGAAAGAAGAAAGTTAAAATTGATGTCAGTATCATTATATTTCTTAATCTGAAAATTCATTAAATTTGTATGTAACAATCGAAAGAAACCATTTTATATTTAAAAATAATGACTTATTGTAATTTTTTACGTTTTCTTTTCAGTTACTATGATTTTCATTGGATAACAAATTTCAAACAGGAAAACTTTTGCATTTTCAAACAAAATGTTGATAATAGCAATTATAGCTGCTTTATGTGGCACATCAGGTACGTGGTTTTATTAATTTTGCTTTCTTAAGGTAGTAGTTCCGCCTCAGTGCACCACTCAAACTAATTCTGAAATTAAAATATGTTGTAAAAAAACACTTGATCTTTCTAAATATCACTTAAAAAATACAGGTATCCATGCTTTTTTCCGTTAGAAATTCACCAAATCACAATATATAGTAATACCTAACCTGTAAAATTTAACATTTTTTGAACTCAATTATTTCGAAAAAAAGCATGGATACCTGTATTTTTTAAGTGATATTTTGAAAGATCAGATGTTTATTTACAAAATATTAAAAATTCAGATAGTGTTTGAGTTGTTTGCATTTTGCATGTGTTTTCCCATGTATGTGCTATACATCGCGGAACTACTACCTTAAAATAGTAATTTTTCTAGATTATAAATTTAAAACTTCTTATTTTAAAAATTTGTATATTTTTATTTTAAGTATTCGCACAAGACTGTAAACCGGTCAATTTTGGAGAAGAAAGCATCGTTTGCGAATGTAATTCAACGTACTGCGATTTCTATCCAGATCCAAAAACTCCTGAAAAAGGAGAATATGTTTGGTACGTAACCAGTAAAAGCGGTAAAAGAATGAACAGTGTAACTGGCAAGATTTCAGACAGATCCAATCACAAAATTACGATTAAAATTAATCCTAATGTTCATTATCAAACTATGGAAGGTTTTGGAGCGGCTTTTACGGACGCGTCGGGAATAAACATAAAAAATCTTAGTCAAAATGCTCAAGATAATTTGATGAGGTTCGTAACTAATACAGATTATTAAAATTGAACCTTTTTTATCTAATTTTATCGCTTAAAAAGATAAAAATAAGACACAAAATAATTTTTTCGACTACATTGATAATTAAAAAAGCTTTTCGTTTTTTAATCATTTATCTTTATTGTGAATATTCTATTCGGTTTATTTTGTAAAAAAAAATTAAAAAAATTTTCTATTCTAGATCTTACTTTAGTGAAGATGGAAGCAAGTACAATCTTGGTCGAGTTCCTATCGGTGGCACGGATTTTTCCCTCCGTGGCTACACTTACGACGACACCCAAGGTGACGTAGATTTAAAAAACTTTGCCATAGCCAGCGAAGACTTTGAGTACAAAATACCTCTGATGAAAAAAGCCTTGGAATTGAATCCGTCTTTGCGATTTTTATCAGCATCTTGGACCGCCCCGCTTTGGATGAAAAGTCGAAGTGTCTTTTATGGATACAGTAAATAGCCCTTTAATCGCAGTGAAAATTGCTTTATCTGAATTATACTTATTGCTGAATTCGGTTTTCAGACTATTTACTGGAAAAGTATTACCAAGTTTACGCGGACTACATCATCAAGTTTTTGGAAGAGTACCAAAAGCTCGGGTTTGAGATGTGGGCCGTTTCGACCGGAAACGAACCTTTCACCTCTCTGGTTCCGGAGTTTATAAAACGCGTTAATTCAATGTTTTGGTCGCCCCGTACAGCGTCAAAGTGGGTAAAAGAAAATTTAGGACCGACTTTGGAGAAGTCAAGCAGCAACAGTACCCACATTCTAATGATAGACGACCAAAGGTTTACTCTACCGTGGTATGTGATTGACGTCAAAACTAATTACAAAGATGCATTGAAGTACGTGAAGGGTTTGGCTATTCACTGGTATGCAGACACTTACATACCGCCTCAGGTACTGGATCTGACCCATGATTTGGTACCGGACAAGTTCATCTTGATTACGGAATCGTCTTTAGGTAAAAAAAATACGATTTTTATTTTATTCAAAATCAAAACGAGGTAATTAATTGATATTTTCTGCAGGTGATCGTCCATGGGATACTCGTAAAGTTATATTAGGCTCTTGGAGTCGAGCCGAAACATTGTTTAAAAAATTGATCGAGGTATGCTCAAACTCAAACTTACCAAAAAAATAATAAATTAAAAATAATTATTGACGTTGATTTGAAATAGAATTTCAATCACTGGGTCGTCGGTTGGGTGGACTGGAACTTCGCGTTGAACACCAAAGGAGGACCGACTTGGACTGACAACTACATAGACGCGCCAGTAATAATCGACGCAGAAAAAGATACTTTTTACAAGCAGCCGATGTATTACGCAATGATGCACTTTAGTAAATTCGTTCCTCGTTCGTCGGTCAACGTACAGTCTTCCAGTTCGGACCGGAGCATTCACGTTACTGCTTTCAAGACCAAAGATGACATTATAGTTACCGTTTTATACAATGCGTAAGTTTTTACGGTAGAAATTAGTATTGGTTGCGAGTTTAATTTAATTCAAATTATTTTTTTTTACATGCAGAAGTGGAAGGAAGAAAGGTATTTCGATTGTTACTGGTGCAGCTGCAAGCATAGATTTAGAGCTGGAACCGTACTCTATGAACACAGTTTTAAGTAATAGTGGCTAAAAAATGTATACCAGTGTAAATTTTTACTAAACATTTTTATATCGTTACAAAACGTGCCAAATATATTTTTACATTCAATGACTTATAAATGTATTTTAACATCTTTATGCATATAAACTTTTAATTAACTTTACTTTTGTTAATTTATCTCTACACAACTCATAAGTCACATGCATACGCAGTAAAACTAACACTGCCCATTAAAGCGAACGTTATTTCTTCTGCTGCATGGGTCATACTTCTATAATTACTATATAAAATAAATACATTAAATTTGGCAGTGGCTTTGGCTTCAGCAACAGAGCAGAAACAAAATACTGAGATTCGACGCGTTAACAATAAATGTGGTTGCTAAAAAGCCATTTCTCTTGAGAAATGTCGAATCAGTTGATTAGAGCGAGTAGGCACCTCTTGTAGTTGCCTGAAGTGTCATCCTAGAAAAATAAACACAAATATTTCAATGCGTTTCATTTTTAATTACCAAAATTTGATAATTGAACTTACGGAAATGAAGTCATCTAAGCTCTCATTATACAGCTGCTTGAAATTTTGTTTTATTTCGCCCATATCTATTTCGGATCTGGTGACAACCAGTCTTATAAGGTCACGATCTCGGGTACCCAAACCTTTCATACTTTTATAAAGCTGCTCAGCGAAAAATCCAGGTCTGTTCCTCACGCACTTGACTAAACCAAAAGAATCAGTAGGTATATATGAATGATTTATCGCAAGAATGAAAGTAAGCACTCAAGATTTTAAATTTGCTACTCACCAATAGCGAGCAAACCACTTTTAATGTCTCCGGAAAATTCACTTTCAATAGCCTCCTCCAAGCCATGTCGCGTTAATTTAAAATACTCTGAAAATATCTGGGTTAGTTGAGCATAATTTTTATGAACAAGGATTGAATTGAAAACTGATTCGTCTGTTCCCAATCGGTTTTCACCTACAACAAAAAATACGTGAGAATTGTTTCAATTGTTAAAATGTTTTTATATTAAGATATTTTTACTGCAATCAAACAATTTACCAGCTTGATAAAGTTGTCTGGCCTCAGCTTCAGCAGCAGCCTGATCTACGTAATCACTTTCATCCCTGTTAGCACAGCACAAAGAAACCATGAGTCTCTTGAAATGACCAGAAGTGTCTCCTATTAAATCGTCTTCCAACGATTTATTAAACACTGAAATTAAATAAAAATTTTTCATTAAAGCATCGAAATCAAAACGAAATTGATATTGAAATGAATGAAATAAAAAAATAAAAAAAGAATGCTATGATTCTTACATGATTGATAAGTTTGTTTTATGACTCTAATCTCATGATTCGACAAAGTACACATCAGTTCAATTAAAACTCTTTCAGTTGTACCAATTCCATCCATAGCATCGTGCAATTCTCTAGCATAGTACTCAGTTAGAGGAGTCATCATTGCAACCAACAACTTTTTGAAATTTCCTGATGTTTCAGATTTTAAATCTTCGATTAAATCCTAGAAATCCAGAAAAAAAACTAATTACTTGCTTCATAATTCAAAAGATAAATAAATTCATTCAATAACATACCTTTCCAAATAAAGTTTTGAACTGCAAACCAATTTGAATACGCTGCGCATTTGTGCGATTAGCAAGAACTTGAATTATTGCTTTTTCGTCGGTACCAAAACCTTTCATTGCCTTCCGCAAAATTTCTGCATCGGCTCTAGGGTCAAAACCATCACGAGCGAATACCGTCGGAGAGCTCTGGAAATAATTCAAAGGTTATAGCATTATAATAAATTGAACAATATTTAATTAAGATAATAAATTAAGGTCGAAAACTTAATTTTGATTGTCTGGTATAAATTATTCTATTTCACTGAGTCTTGGAAAATCTTATAAGATACTGAAAACATTCATTTTTACTGTGAATCTTGATAATAAATATAAATAACTGAAACATAGACCAGAAAATTCCTAATTTAAAGCTCTTTTGTTCTTCTCTTTTGTTTAAAGCTCATTAAAAAAAAAAAAAAAAAAAATTAATGTTAGAATATTTTCCTTATTAAATTTGAAGAAAGTAAAACCAAGAATTTTGCTGTGACAAAAAGTATCGAAAAATATTGTATTTTTATTTTTTTGGATGAAAACATTATTCAACGAAAAGCATATGAAAATTAGGTTTTCTTACCTTTACAGGTTCCTTAGCTATTGGAGGGTCACTACACTGTAAAGATGATCTACTAACATTGCTTCCACTCATATCTCGAGCCATACTGGGATACGGGGTTGAACCACTCAAAGGGGAAAGGTTGGGATACATAGATCCTCCTGAAGGGCCGTAGGCTGCATTTAATGGAATATGAGGTGGTTGATGCGCATTTGTCTGATGTGGGTAGGGTTGTTGTGGCTGAGGATGTTGTCCTGAGTAAGCTTGTGGAACATGAGGTGGTTGATGGATATTTTTCTGAGGTGGGTAAGGTTGTTGTAACTGAGGATTTTGACCTGGATAAACTTGTGGAACATGAGGTAGTTGATGGGCATTTTTCTGAGGTTGGTAAGGTTGTTGTGGCTGAGGATGTTGACCTGGGTAAACTTGTGGTCGTGGTTGGAACCTTTGAGGATCATACATTAACTGGGGTGATGGAGCCTCATTGGATGATGATCGAGGCATTGATGGTTGCGGCATTGATGAATTATAAGAAGTTGGATACATAGATGACGCTTGTGGTCCACTAAAAGCAGTTGGTAAGTTTGGATATGCTGTAGGGGTTCCTGGGGGTAGTCCAAAAGAGATCGGAGGTTGCTGTCCAGGGTACGGTGGCCCCTTTTAATTAAACACGAGTGGAAAAAAAAAGATTATTTAAAATGAGTATGAGTGGAATTTATTTCGAATTAAAATTTGACTGTATTTTTTAATTTGTAAAATTATACAAATAGTTAAAATCGAGGGGCTACGCACTCCAGAATCACTGATGATTCTTTTGATTCTTTTTGATTCTTTTTGATTCTTTTTGATTCTTTAGTGATTCTTTCGTGATTCTTTTGGAAAATTTAAAGTTTTTAGAGCCTTAAACCCAATTTCAATTAATATTTTGTTAAAAATATTGTTTTTCGAAGATTTTTACTTGAAATGAAATCGATATTTTATTGATTATATTGATTTTTATGTCTGATTCTTTTTGTGATTCTGGAGTGCGTAGCCCCTCGGTTAAAATGGCTTTGTCGATTAGATGGTGCCAAGACTTTTTTATTATATGAAATTGCACTATGTATATTTTTGGAGGTGAAATAAAATTATGTAATTATAAAAAAAGGCTTAGTTCCTCCATATTGAAAAAGCCATTGTTACACCATCGAACGATAGAATTAATTTTAGTATTGAAAAAATAAGTTTTTAAATGAAATTTATAAGGAAGATATTGTTACATTAGATCAGTGCTAACAATAGGGAAAGTAATTTTTTAACAAAGGCTTCGCTTTAAAATCAATTTTAAAATCAAAATTTATTTTCTTTCGCTATCTCAGATTGTCTTGACGAGAAACAGTTGACGAAGAATATGATTTGTTATGACAGTTGTGAGCATTTGGTAAAAGCACAATTTGGTCAAAAAACAAAATATGGTTACTTATTTTCGGATTTTACTTGTTTAAAATTAGATTATTAATGGTAATTAACAGAATGTAGTTAAAAAACTGAAAAAAAAAAAAATTAATTCAATAGTTGATGAATTTAAAAATTAATAAAGAGAATTTTAGACTTTGTATAAAGTGATACATTGTTTTGATAATGGTTATACACAAGATAAAATTAGAAAAGCTAATTCGTCATCTATCAGTCTAATTTTTAGCTACACAAAATGAGAAACGACAAAATTAAAAAAAAAGATTTTGATTTACTCACCTTGTAACTCATTTTAAAATTTGTTTTCAATTTGCCAAAAGAATCTGAAAACAATTTTAATAAAATATAATAAAATTTTTTAATTTAATTATCTTGTTTCCGGGTTGTAAGTGTTTAAAAAAAAAAGAAAAGAAAAAATTTATAATGCTCTGTAAAAATAAATTCAAATGAATGAAATCGCTTTACATACAATAAAAAATTATCACTGTGAGTCATTTCTTTTCAAAATCGTTTTTATACTTTATTGTTAAATATGAAAGCAAAATCTAATTTTGAATTTTATTATTTATTTAAAATAAAAATCAAAACCAATTTTAATTTTTAATACTTTCTTAAAATGAAAGTATCGAGTGGATTTTTATTTTGCGAAAAAGGTTTTGTTCAAAATCAATTTAATAATATTAATCACGGGACTGCAGTTACTAGATGCTCTCTTCTAAAAATTGGTTTTGAATAATGGAAATTAAAAAAATTTTTTTTTTTTTTTTTTTTCTACAAAAAATTGAAAACAAGAATTTTGAAACTAATTGCAGCTTGTAATAACTGCAAATAAATTTAATTTGACAGAGTGATTGCTTGCTGAATTGATTTACTAATTTACCTAAATTTTTTTCTCTACTTTTTTATAAGTTTTTTTAACAACTGAACAGTTCGTCTCTGCGTAAATTTTGTTTACATCAAAATATCAGAACAATATTTTGTGTAATAGTATTCCTTACGATTATCTGTTAATCTCAGTTTATCTAGTATCAAGCAAAATCACAAAAAAAATAAATTGAAAAAAAAAATCCCAATTCCGCATATTACGTGCACTGAGCGTGCAAATGTAAACATACTGTACTGCAGAAAAAAAAAAAACTTCAAAGAGCGGTTGGTATTACCACAGATGTTATGAGTCACTCACCGGGAAACCCACTAGAAAAATGATTAACAAATAAGTGAAGCTACTTTTAGTAGGCAAACCATTGTGAAATCGTTCAAAATTCTCGTAAGGTACGTTGATACCGACACTTGAGTTTTACAACGCAACCAGATCGATTTATTTATGGACGGAGCAAAAAAGATAACAAAAAAACGGGCTCTTACCAGTACAACTGCGTACGCACAACTGGGAAGGCGCGACTTGTCTGCAGGCTTGTTCTTTACCGGCGTTGATAGTTGAACCTGCTCGTGGGTGAGCAGTGGGGATAAATCTCGCAACCCAGAAACGGTTTGATAACAAATCGTTAACCGCCAGAAGTTTTTATTTTCGTTCGTTGCAATTATTTGTTTTTATTAAGGGTTTCAAAGAACTTCTTGGTACAATAAAAATTCATGTGTTTGAGTGATTTAATGGTAATATCTTTTGATAAATAAAATATTAAATTTGAGGGTTTTTTGGAGTTTAAATTGAAAATTGAACAATTCAAAATGCATGTTGACGTTATTTTTGATAAGAAGATGAGTAATTTTTTTATACTGAGCAAAATGAAACTACAATTTAAATGGAATTTGAAATACGGATTCAAATATTCTTTAAAACTTTATGAAATTATTTTATGCATGATATTTTTTTGAATTTTGAACAAACAACACACTTAAAACATGTATGGACTGCCTAAAATCAAATACATGCGATAAATGTTTAATTTGGTTTTTATTTTATTTCATCGTGTTTGTACAAAAATTTGTTTAATATACTTGGGAAAAATAATAAAACATTGATTGTTACATTCACAGCACACTTTGAATGAATTTATGTGGACTAATTGATTAAAGCAAGAAGGCATTTCTTGTAGTCGCCCGAAGTTATTATTATCTCGAAACTTACGGAAATACAGTCTTCTAAGCTTTGACCGTAAAGCTGCTTGAAAGCTTGTTTGATGCCACCCATGTCAATTTCAGAACGAGTGACAATTAGTCGTATAAGATCATTATCGTTTGTACCAATGCCTTTCAAACTATTGTAAATTCGTTCCGCAAAAAATCCAGCCCTGTTTTTTACACACGCGACTGAAATAAAATAAATAAATGAATATTCACAAAAAATTTAAGCTTTTTTGAAACTAAAGACTCACCAATAGTGAGCAAGCCGTTTTTAATGTCACCGGAGAATTCATTTTCTATGGCTTTCTCAAAGTCGTGTCCGGTAATACTAAGGTATTCGAAAAAATATCTGATTCAACTGCGCGAAATTTCTGTGGACGAGTATTTAATTGAAAGCAGATTCATCAGTTCCAAAACGTTTTTCTCCTGTAACAAATTATTTTTAAATAATTCTATTTCAAATTAATTTTAATAAATTAACAACAACAAAATTACCAGCTCTATACAAATCTCTTGCATCATTTGCAGCAGCGGCTCGATCTACATTATATGATTCGTCTCTGTTGGCACAGCTCAATGAAACCATGAGTCTTTTAAAACTTCCAGAAGAATCATCTCTCAAATCATTTTCTAAGAAATTGCTGTACACTAAATAAAGATAAATGCAAAACGCATTAGCATTTTTAATCAAATAAAAATTATTTTAGCTAATATAGACCAAAAAAAATAATTAAAAAGTATATTTACTAGATTCATAAGCTTTTTTGATCACTCTAATTTCATGATTTGACAGAGTGCACAGTAGGTACTTCAATCAGAATACTTTCGTCCGTACCAATTCCATCCACCGCATCGTGGAATTCTCTAGCATAGTACTGGGGTAGAGGTGTCATCATTATTGCTCACTTGATGTCTGTAATTCATTTTGATGAGAATTCTATCCTCTTTACAACAAAATAATCTGAAAATGAAATAAAAACTTCAATAAAAATTGAATTATACATATTATTATTATTTTTTTTTTAAATGCAAGCACAAATAAATGAACTATGTATCATACTTTTATTACTATTATTCATCAACTTTAATATACTTAAGGTGGTTTTCTACCAGAGCTAGTCAAGTTCAAGACTAAAAAAAAATTATTACTCCAAATTACTAACAATTGACTATTACAATTTATTTTTGAACTTTTTATGGCTTCTGAAATTATTTTCTACCAAAAAAACATTGACAATCACAATAAAACATTTTTTTAACTTTTAACCTCACCTTTGAATACCGCAGTTTTGGAGGTTATTCACGTGATAATTATTTTTGAAAAATTTCTGTAAAATTTGTAAAAGGTCAATCTTTTGCAGTTTGAAGAAACGAATTTTTTGATAGTGAAACTATATGTATGTGGTTTTTCTAAAGGATCTCTATTGTAAGAAGACGAATATCAATAATTTAGTACACTTTTTCAGCGTAGCGGCCATACGGGTAATGAAAAAAATTCAATCTTTAACTTGCTGTAACTTTTAAACTATATGGTCAATTTTGATCAGACTTCGTAGAAATGTTTATTAATATCTAATAAACATCTCCAGAAAGTTTGAGCTGATTCTCTATTGTCATGCATTTGGTAGAAAACCACCTTAAAAAAAAAGATCTTAATTAGATTTTTCAACTAATTTTTTTCTTACAAAAAACTGCTCTATATTTCCTTTACAACCTATGAACGATAAACTAACTCAATTCATTTAGACCTAGTAGATCATCTGCTTCATTGTTAAAACAAAAAATCTAATCAGATATTATACTAGAGGCCAAATCAATAGATAAAGAAAAATAGATAAAACACAAGTTAATCAACTTTGAAACCAAAAGCTTATCAGTAACTCCTCTGCGCGTATATAGCGATAATTAAAACTGCAAGCTCTTACCCGATTCACCAGCTACGAACTACTGTCATTAATTTTTACCAGCTTACAGCTACAGTGGAAACTTACGTAACGACTGGACCAATTGACGAAGTGGGGATGAATCTCTGAATACAACGATAACCGAATTAAAAAAATAAACGGATTCTTCATGCACAGGCTGGGCCAAAACTCAAGTTTAGAGTCAAAGTCACTGTCCGAACTTTTCGGTCTATGGATTTGAGTCTCGTGGATTTGGCAGTTCATTGAGAGTTCTTAAAGCGAGTCTGCAAACTCGAATCTTTGTACAATTGAGTCTGAATTTCGTTTGACTCAGAGTCCATAAGTTCGACTCGATATCTATCATTAATATTTCAGGTATTTAACGGGAAATTTTAAAAAAAAATCTTAAAGAATAACTTTACTTTACCACGGTTGCTCATGTCTAATAAAAACTGTCTGGCATATTTTCAAAATTTGCTTTGATAGGTAAAAATTTAACCTGCTGATCCACAATCCAACAATTAAAATTTTTAGTTTTTTATTGAAATTTTTTAGTTCACAAAGATTCATAATTCAGTTTTGAGAATCCATTTATTGTTTGTCAATTTTTTTTTTAGAAAAAATGTCAGGATGGGTTTGAGTATTAATATAAACAATGAAGGAACATTAAATTTTTTCTATTAAAAATATATATTTCACTAAAGATTTTTATTATCAATGTAACAAAAAATTGATACAATCAATTAGTTTTATAAGTCTTGAAATTTTAAGTACAGAATGGACTGTTTACGATGAGGACAAAATTTCGGAAAATTGTTTTTTTTGTGTAATATTGAAATATGTCGTGATATTTAAATTAATGAAAAATATTACTATATTATCTTATTCTAAGGTTTTTCAAATGATTACCAATTCTAATACTTTCATAATAATTGAACAAAATTTAAAGATTTATGTGTCAATTTCTGAAATTGAACGTGAAAATTTAGATGATCGATGGATAAGTCTCTTGATAGTCTCTTGGTTCATCAGTTAGTTTTTGGGTCTCTTAATCAGGGCGAGAAGACATTTTTTGTAGTCACCCGAAGTGTCGCCCTTGAATAATAAATCCAGTTAAAAATACTAATTTTTACTTCTGATATTATACAGAAACTTACGGAAATCATATCTTCCAAAGTTTTGCCATACTTCAGCATGAAAGCTTTTTTAATATCGCCCATATCGATTTCAGATCGACTGATGATCAATCGCATAAGACGACGATCGTCCGTACCCAAACCTTTCATACTGTCATAAAGCTGTTCAGCGAAAAATTGAGCTCTGTTTTTAACATTTTTGACTGAAAAAACATATATGTATTCTACGAAAATTAAGAATTAAATTTATTTAAATTGATTATTTACCTATTGCGAGGAAGCCATTCTTAATATCTCCAGAAAACTGATTTTCAATGGCTGTTTCAATTTGAGTGCCGGAGATATTCAAATATTCATTAAATATCTCATATAATTGTGGAAAATTTCTTCGGACCAGAATTGAATGAAAAACTGATTCAGGTGATTCGGATTTATTTTCCTCTGCAATAGAAAATTACAAATTTAAGTAATATCTAATTTTTGTTTTTTTGAGAAATTTTTCGAAACAAAAAATCTCACTTGAGTTAATAAGTTGTCTAGCATCGATTTCAGCAGATTCTTTATCAACTTTGTCACTTTCGTCTCTATTAGCACAGGACAGTGAAACCATGAGTTTTTTAAAGTTTCCAGATGTATCGTCTTTTAAATCATCTTCCAAACAATTTTTAAAAACTAAAATCATAAAATTTTTTATTAAATTTGAAAAATTAAAATAATTTGACTTCTCAGTCAAAAAAATTTTTTTAAAGAAAATCAATTTAAAACAAATGTTTATTAAAAATCAATTAAACTTACGGATAGCGTAAACTTGTTTTATGACACAGATTTCGTGATTTGTCATGGTGCACAATACTTCGATCAGAACATTTTCATCCGTACCAAGTCCACTCATAGCATCGTGCAATTCTCTAGCATAATAATGTGGCAGGCGTGTCATCAGGGCCACAAGTAGCTGTCTGAATTTACCCGAAGTTTCAGATTTTAAATCTTTGATCAAATCCTGTTGAAAGAAAACGAATGCATAAGTCTGAATAGTTTTGTATTTTATGGAGTGTAGAAAATGATTGAAATTTACCTTTCCAAACATTGTTTTAAACTGTACAGCAATTTCAAGACGCTCTGCGAGAGTGCGATTGGCAAGTACCTGAATGATAGCCTTTTCATCAGTTCCAAAGCCTTTCATTGCCTTTCGCAAAACTTCTGCGTCACCTCTGGCGTTGAATCCCTCAGTTGGGAACACTGTCGGAGAAGGCTAGAAAAAATTCAAGTTAATAAATTGAACAGAAAGTAACTCTTAAAGTCTAAATACTTGCTAAAACACATCACATTGGATAGATAAAAATTTCAAAAACTAGGTTTGATTTACCCAGCTTCTGCAAATTTAAGTACTCTCACCTTGGCCTGTGGGACCGGTCCACTGCAAGTTATAAATCCTCCATGTTTAAAGTATCCGTGATTATGCGGGTCCCCCGGTCGAGCAAGGTACTGAGTTACTTCCATTCGCAGGAGGGAGCGTAGGGTACAGAGATCTTTCTGACGGAGCGTTGGGAAAATTTTGAGTTGCCAGATAAGGATTAGGTTGGTACTGGTAATGTTGCTGTGGCTGAGGATATTTGCCAGGACACATGTTTTGTGGTTGAGGTTGATGACCTCGAGGATCGCACATGTATTGTGGAGGGGGATAATCTGAATTGACAAATGGTTGAGGCATAAATGGGTAGGAATGAGAATGCATTGACGACGGTTGTCGCATACTAAAGCCAATGGCAGCTTGCTGCTGAGCTAGTTTTGACTGATGAGTTTTTTGCGGATATGCAGAGTAGACTTGATCTGGATAATGCGGGTAGGGGGACTGAGAAAATTGGTGAGGGTTAAAAACAAGTTATTAGAATTTCACATAATAATATAGTTATTAATCAAATAAGTTTTTAATTTAAATTTTATTTTATTTTATAAAAATTATTTTCTGTGAAACATGTTCACTAATAACTGTTAAATAAAAGGAGTGTAGACATTGTTTCAAACAAAATATAACAGATTTTTTAGACGGACTTTATGGGCAGTACACATATTTTATCATGCCCTCAAATGAACAATACACACGAGACAAGTGACAAATAAACTAAATTTCAGAAACAGTACTTACTATGTAACTCATCTTTGAGTTTTTTTTTAGTTAACAGCTAGTTGTTTTAGACAAATCTGAAATAATAAGTTTCAATTTTTAATTGAGCCAGCTATAATTTTGTTTATTTAATATATCACAAATGTAGAAATATTCCTTTTCAGCAGGAGGCGGTTAATTATTATTTGTTAATTTTGTCATGTTGAAATTTTTAATCATAAAAATAACAAAATTTACTTTTATTACGTTAATTGTGATAAAAAAAAAAGTTGTTCTTATAGTAGATGCAAGTTTTTGCAACATAAATACGATAAGGATGCAAACAACGAAGCTTTTTGCTTTCTTTACGTACTTGGCATTATACATTAAAGTTGGTACATACTCTGAAAAAAAAATTTAGGCAGAAGCACCGCGGGTCACCGAACCGTCCGACCGGTACGCAAGATGGAGCACGGCCTAAGAAGAAGCTATTTTTATTTTTTTATTTTTATTCCTCAGATGTAGGCACGTGACGTCAAAGTTTAAAGTACAAAGCGTCAGTCAATCTTCAAACTTGTTAAGATATAATTAATGGTTAATTTTGTTGACCCTTAAAAAACATTGTTACCTACTAAAAGATGGGAAACTAATGTTATTAACAAAATAGTTTACAACGTTGCTGGAATCGAACTATACTCTAGAGTCTAATGATTTACTTACCTGGCTAATGTACAAGCTTTAAAAATTAAATGCTACTTATTATAAATATATGTTAAAAACAATTTAGTTATTGCCGACAATTCACAAACTAAAAAATATTATTATTATTATAATGAATCACAAAATTTACACACACACTAATTTTGTAAGTTTCTAAGTTGTAAATGTGTAGGCCTGACTGATCGATTTATATTTATTAACAGGTCAATAACAAAAAGCTCCTAACCGGTCCAACGGCGTAGGCTCGACTAAGCTAGACGTGAACGCCCGGGCTAAAACTAAGTGGAGATGGTCTAAGAGAAAAAAATAGAGCCGTATTTAGAAATTTAACACGCGTAGTGTGCAGAAGGTCGCAAGAAAAACTAATTCATAAAGTGAAAATTTAAAAAAATTAAAAATTAAAATTAGATGAGATTTTTGCAAGAAATTTTTTTAATTTTTAACAATTTTATTTGGAAAATCCAGTCTATTGTTTCGAGTACTGCCATTTTTGGATAATTATGTTGGTAAAGGAGACTTATCAGGAAGAAATAATAAGTTCAATTTCTTAGAAAAAAAATTTATTAAAAATAATAATTGAAAATTTCCACACGAGATAAACAGAATTTGGGAATGAAATTACATCTATTAGAATATAAATTAAATATAAAAACATTTTTTTATAATTTTAACTGAACAAATACTGTTTAAAGTTATCCATTGATTATCTGTCTGGTACAAAATTATTGATTCAAAGCTTTGAAAAAAAATAGTTTTTGAAAATTTTTACATAAAATGGTAACATTATTTTAACACGATTTTATGAACAAAATGAAAATTTCATTTAATAGACGTAAAATTATTTAAATAAAAACAGTAGAATTTCAATAAATAATGATAATTTTTTGTACATTTCATTGTTAGAATTAGTAATCTTAATACAATTAATTTCGAAAGTAATACTTACTGAAGCTTACAACTATTCCATAAAGATCAGGTTTGTTTATTTATTTTTTTATCAGTTAGTAATTTTTGAAATTATTTTTGTATTTATAAAAAAATTATTACAATCAAAAAATGAAGCCTCGCGGTTTTAATACATACTCAACTGCATACATCGAACACATTTAAAATATTTCTCGTACAATGCTCAACATTTAATTTACTCTAGTATAAAAATAAAATATATTTTTCAAAACTGACCAAAACCAGTTGGTTTATTGAATTATAAATCTAATGTGGCAATTAGTGAAGTAAACTTATGAAGATTCACTGTGTGAATAATTAATACGTAAGGTAAAAAAAAGATGTTTAATTTGTTCAATCATCACCGTATTCGTTGATCAGTGTAAGAAGGCATTTCTTGTAGTCACCGGAACAGTCTCCCTAAAAAGATAAATATAAGTATTAAAATATTTGACCAACTTGTTCATCAATACATAGCCAAATAGAGAAACTTACAGAAATGCATTCTGCCAAGGTTTCACCGTAAAACTCAGCAAACGCCTCCTTGATCTCACCCATGTCGATTTCAGATCGAGTGGCGACCAATCTGATAAGATCGCGATCTTCCGTGCCCAAACCTTTCATGCTTTTGTGAAGCTTTTCAGCGAAAAATAGAGGCCTGTTTTTCACATACTTGACTAAAAGTTAACATAAAATAATTAAACAAACTTGAAAAAGATGTATGAGATCCCGAAAGATTAAAATTTTTTTTTACCAATAGCCAGCAAGCCATTTTTAATGTCTCCTGAAAATTCATTTTCAATGGCAGTTACCATGTCATGGCCAGTTATGTTTTCGTACTCCGTAAATATTTGGAACAGTTGGTAGTAGTTCCTTTGAACGAGAATCGCATTGAAAACTGACTCATCAGTTCCCATTTGAAGTTCACCTGTAACATAAAATTACATCTTGGTGACTCTAAGCTTTTGTTTATTGCTACAGATTCTTGGAGTAAAAAATCTTACCAGCTTGGAGAAGTTGGGTAGCTTCATTTCTGGCAGCATCTTCGTCTACTTCACAAGATTCGTCTCTGTTAGCACAGCACAATGAAACCATGAGTCTCTGAAATCTGCCAGAAGTTTCGTCTTTCAAAGCGTCCTCCAAGGATTTTTCGTACACTGAATTCAAAAAAATTAATTTATTAGATGAAAATCATACGAACTTGGAGCAAAAATTAGAATTTTAGAAATATTTCAATAATTAATTGACAATTTTTCTTCAGAAAAGAAAGATTAGCTGTTCACTACAAAAATTTTCTTACTTTCTTCATAAGCTTCCTTTATTGACTCCAGTAAAAAGTTTGGCAAGGCGCACATAATTTCAATCAAAATAGTTTCATCAGTACCGACGCCTTTCATTGCATCGCGCAGTTCCTTGGCATAAAACTGAGGCAAGGGTGTCATCATGGCAACAAGTAGTTTTTCAAGGTTTCCAGATGTTTCAGATTTTAACTCTTCAACCAAGTCCTATTTGGTAAAAAAACATGAAAAATAAATTTTATAAAATAATGTGTTTAAAAAAAAAATGATAATTATTCCATACCTTTCCATACGATGTTTTAAACTGCAAGGCGATTTCTTGACGCTGCTCGTTAGTGCGGTTAGCAAGAATTTGAATGAGAGTTTTTTTGTCACATCCAAAACCTTTCATTGCTTTTCGCAAAGCTTCTGCATCGGCTTGCGGGTCGAAATCATCACTGGGAAAGACCGTGGCACTGGGCTAAAAAAATGTAAATAAAAATTTTAAGAAAATAATTTATTTTCTATCTTTTTTCATAAAAGTATAAATTAACCTTTTTTTTCTATCCAAAATATTCAAAAAATGATATTTATTTATATAATTTTTCGTAAGAGTTTTTTAAATAAAATTCACAGACGAATAAACTCGAACAATTTAAAAAACGACTATAAACGGTTTCTTGGCACTTGGCGCCTTTTCAACTGCAACCCAGCATACTGCGATGCATTAGCAATTCCTCCCGAAAGATCAATATTGTGCAAAGATTTCTCTTAATTTTTGGGAAAATTTCTTTAGAATTATTCATAGCTATGCAAATTTTTCACGGTACCAAGAATTATTATTCTTATCTTAATGTAATAATTTAAGATTCAATGTGGTATTTAGGTCAAAGTAGAGGGTATAGCTGCGCGTAATATATCTTTTTAGAGGAAGCTCTGTTACAATTGTAACTGAACTTTCTTCAATTGTTCAGTTAAGATAATAAAAGATAGAATTGAAGTATTAATAATTCAATACTCACTTCGAATTCAGCTGCCATCTTGAAGTTTTTTTTTAAAACTTGAAACTGAATTTATTTACCACCGAAATAATCTGAAAGCATAAATTTCAAACTTTAATTCAAAACAAAGCATGCATTAAATTGTAATTACACGTAAGGTCACTCATTCACTCTTTTATTTATTGGGTAAAAACTGATTCACTGTTTGTTTAGTCAGATACTTGCGCGTTCATACTTTAAAAGGTTTTTATCGAACTTTGGTAAAGATAATTTTGAAAAACGACCTTGTAATTAAATTTTAAATTTGAAAGTTGTGTCTGCCGCAGCTTGTGATGACACTTATTATCTAAATTACTAAAGAATTTCAATATTAACCCATACTCGTAGCAGGACTCATGAGAAAATTAAAATACCTTTTTTTCATTGTTGTAAATTATTAAATGTTTACAAATTTTTATTCAACAAAAATAAACTTTTTAAAACAAATACACAACAAAACTCGTAATAACTTTTTTCAATAACATTCAACATTTGTCCAAGTTTAAATGTTTTTTAATAGTTATAAAAGAGCGCGACACAGTAAGATCGATTTTGAAAGTGAGCGGCACTGGTACCACGTCACACCCTATAGCAAAGTATGTAACGATCAGCTCCGGAACGCAGCGTTCTACACCGCTATGCAAACCGTTACAAGAATGAAACAAAACGTTCTTTCGTCAACCAAGCACCAAAAAATTTCACACAAACTTTTCCATCAACCAACTACACTGCTGACTGCCACTGCACGATTGTCAACTACCAGCACAATTACACTCAATTGAAGTTACACCATCTGCAAGTATATACACCGGGCGCGCCGTTATGTAGGTCAACCAGCTGATCAGTTTCGAAAACCAAACAAATCGGGATTCGCGAATTTAGACAATATTTAGTTGGTTCTTACCTGACTTACTACGTGTGAATACTACGACGCGTCACGCTGTTTTACTCTATAGCAATAAGTGTACTACCGCGACCGGCGTTGGTAGAACGCCAGCTGCATTGAGTGGGGGGGAGGGATCTCGAAAGAGAGAGACGGAGAGTGTGTTGTATAGATACTTCGGTGCTTCGCGCTTTTTGAAAAATTAACGTGCGCGAGTGTGTAGGGCGACCGCGTGAATGATTAACCAAGGACAAGTTGTATGACTTCAATCGGAAAATTATACCCTGAGTTGGGGGAAATTTTCTGTCGATGTATGAAAAAATTTCCCGAGGATCGTTCTAAGGGTAGCTACGATCAGTTTACAACCCATAGAAGTCGATGAGGTGGAAGTATTGAAAATTTTTTTCGAATAATTGATTGTCCATTTACCACATTAAATTTTTGGCTGTAAGATTTTTTAGGAATTTATTAAAGAATATGCATGGACATTCCAAAAAACTAAACATTTTATTAATAAATTATCACATTTTTTTATCTTATATTAATTAATTAACATATATTTCTGAACGATTTTTTAATTATAAATACCAAAAAATTAAAAAATGTTGATTGTTTTGAAATTTTTTCCATGTAGTGCGATAGAATCGTGCTTAAAAATAATTTTTTACAATTTGGCGTTCACAATCATCCAGATTTTAAACAATAGGTATTCTGTGAGTGAGATAACATCACAAAAAGTAAAAAAAAATAAAAAGCGAAAAAAAAGTTTAAAAAAAACTCAACTATTATTCTTCAATTTTAATGTCGAATATGAAATAATGAATGTCTCAATACCTGATGAGAACGAGGATTCAAATGGATATAATAAAAACTTTTTTTTACTGTTTATACTGTTTTAGACCCTTCATCTAAACGTAAAATCAATGATCGTAAAAAAATGCAATTTGATGACTGTACTTAGTACTTACAATTTATACTCTTCTTGAAGTTTATTATTTACTATTGTAAAAATAAATTTAACGAAAAAAGCTGCTTGAAAAAAACATTATATAATTTGTCATTAACAGCATCAATGATTTCGCGGTTTCAATTTTTCAATCAAATTTTAAAAAACCATAAAATTATTTTTAATTTCGTTAAGTTCTACGTGTATTCAGAAACATGAGTTTCGGAGTAATTTCACGTAAATCAAACTTAATAACAGTAAAATAAAATATACAGGAAAATTTGGAACAAAAAACACATATTTAGCTGTTTACAAGAATCACATACGGAAATTCCTGAATAAAATGACAAAGCAGCAAATTTGAAAGCTACTGTTATGAGTCAAATTATTGCAACGGTGGCTGCACGCGCAATTGGCATTTATAAATAAATAAAGGCCAGAGCTATTAAAGGTTAAGCGAACGACTTTAGAAGTAAGCAGATTAATTAAAAGTATTTGATTAAAAGTAAAATGACAAAGTTTTTATAAGTAATTAAGAAAAAATAGACTATACATCTATCTCTCCGATAAAAAGGCTTTCTTTGAAATAGCTGAATTTGAAAAACTGCATGCATTCTGCAAATTTGGTTTTTAAAGAGATTTTACTCGGTTTTGAAGTTTAGAGATTATAAAAAAAATGAATACATTTGAAGCAAAAATTGTATAATATTCATACATGTACATTTCAGACAAAATAAATTAATAATTTATGGAGTATCCACTATATTTCGCAACTACCCTTACAATGTTCAGTTCAAAACAAAAAAATAGAGATATTATGCTAAGAAAGTAATATTTCATTACCAAAAGTGTCATGTGCATCGAACAAATGACTTTTAATTGAAATACGGAAGCTTTTATGTTACTATTTTTACTTCACGTATATGACGACACCTCTTTTTTTGCGATGTCTTTGGATCTCACTGTACTTAGAAAAAATTGATTAAAAAAAAAAAATTTTCACTCGAAAAAAATTAATACTTCGGGCACTAAGAATAGCATTACAACTCCTAAACATCATAACTTTAGAAGAAGAACTGAAAAATATTAGTTTATTAATCAAACAATTACCACCAGTTTAAAAGTGATTGTCATTTTATCAAGTAATTTAATTTATTTACGGGATTCGAGATTAATATATTTTAAAAAAATTCATCAAGTGAGGACAAAACTAAAGTATATATTATGTACCTTCCTGCAAAAAGTTTTGCATGTATAAAAATAACTTCATACATCAGTTTGGAGTGATTTTAGGTTGATACCTGAAAACAACTGTATTAGTGTTACCGTTACGACTCATGTTATAAAGTCAGTTACATCATGACATATACGAATGAATCAGCTGATCCCCGAACGCAGCCCGACGGTTATAACTTTGCGGTTGGGAGCTCGTAATTTTTCGCAGAATTTTTTTCAACTCTTCGGAGGAGAAGACCCGACACATGAGTCTTTTTTTGGTATTTTTATTAATTTTAAAAAATCAATCCAAATCTAAAGTTCGGGACCTCGCATTTTTTTCATTTTTCAAGGGAAAACCATATTTTTATAATATTAGGTATGTACAATTATCTTGCTCAAATGAAAGATACATTTATCTGAACCACGTATCGACTCCACAGGCAAAGAATAAATAATCATGAATCGATTGGGTAATTTAAAGAGCGACCATTCTCTGAGTGCACGAAACAGTGCTCGCCAGCTAAAATGAAACTGATAATACGTAAAAATAAGGCATAACAACATTTTTTGTATCTGCTTTTATTATTCATTAGTAAAAATAAATTTTTAATTAATTTTATTTTAGATTTAACTGAAATAAAAAGTTTTTGAGAACTATCCGATTTTTTTGATGAAATTTCTTTTGAAAAATGCATCGTCTAGGGAAATTTTTTCTTTTATTTATATTTTAAATAGTTTTTTAGAATTTAACCAATATAAATCGATCATACATGACCGTTAAAAAAATATAAGGTAGGTAAGTATGAAAAACTTCTGTACATAGAGTAATAATTCACCTCCTGCCTTCAACCGATCCATACGCCCTATTGGGTGATTACTCAAACAATTTTAAAGTTTTATTTTTTTTTCGATGATAAAACTAGAATAAAAAATATATTTTTTAAATAAAATTTTTAATTCATAAGTTTTTTTTTTAGATAGTCTCGAATTTTTCGAATAAAAATTACTCATAGAGCTTGACTCAAAAAATGATGGAATCATGAGCGTAAAAAAAACTGAGTTTATATTACGTTGACGTTAGTAATTTACGGTATCAAATTACGAAAAAATTCTAACCATCTACGATTGTTACACTCAATTTCTTTAGAAGTTGAATTTTTCTGTTTCATTATGACTTTTCTAAAATCCATGCATTTGTATGTATATGAATTTAATTTCTCGAAGCTTTCACAAAACTATTAAAAACAAGACTGCACTTTGAATCTCAAGACATTAATTCGAAATCACCAACTTTACAACACTTCATTCCTTTATTATTTCCCATCTAGAATTCTCAGTATCAATCCAAAAAACACTGTAGATTATTGAAATATTTAATTATTTCTTTATTTCTTAATTTTTGAAATTGAAACACAGGGCATAAGCTCATGTTTTGAGTGTGATTAAGATATTGAAACAAACACATCGGAGAAAAATATGTTGGTGCAAACGAACGATCACTCGGAGATTACGATATCGTCTAATACCCCCACGAAGAAAGTTTATGACGTTTCAGGGTCACGAACCGGTCGAGTCGTCAACATCTCCGCGGCATCTCAGCTATATTAATTAGCGCTACATTAGCATTCCAAACTCGTTCATCTCCGCGAGTTACAAAAATTCACAGTCAAGAAAACACTTTTTCTCAAAAAATAGTTTTGATCAAAAGCTTTTTTCAAAGAGATAATATATTTTCTTCTCTTCTTCTCGCGGCACGTTATTCGATACGCGAGACCCCCTCGGAGACGACCACCAGCGATACAGCTCGCGGCTGGCTGATCAGTCGCTGCTCGGCGATCGACTCGGTGTTACCTGTTGCACGTAGCACCCGGCTTCCGAAAACTAGGTTATTTAAAAAACCACGAGGTGTTTTTGTGTTTATTTCTTGAATAGTACGTTGTTTATGTGTTGAGCTAGTGGTTTTTTGAAGTTTGAGAGACTCATTAATCACGCAGGTATGGATTACACGAGTTTTTAGTGTCAGCTGACACCTGTAAATTAGAGTTTAAGTTTTGAATTTTTATTAACTATTCGAGTGATTATTTTAATAATACGAAAAAAATACGCAATATGTGTCGTAATTTATGATCGATAAGAACGCGTGAGTTATTTCATCACACATTAAACTGAAAGTTTCATTGATGAATGTTGATGTTTTTTTTTTCAGTTATACAAGTTAGTTGCTACAAAAATTACAATAAAATTTTAATTTAAAATCTGATGAATTTAATAATACTTATTCAGAGCGTATTTTCTTCTGTTATTATTTATTGTAAAGATTCATGAATTTTTCAAGTTTGATAATATTCCAAAGTTTTTTCTAAATTTTCTAATAAATTATAATAAGCATTTTTTTTATAGTAATAAATACTGCAGTTTTATAAGATGGCTGGTGGTCATACAGTACTTGTGGTTGGAAGTGGTGGAAGAGAGCATGCGATATGCTGGAAGCTTGCGCAATCAGATCATGTAGGTTTCTCATCTCATGCTTACATAATTTAATTTATGCTGTTTTAGATATTTGTAATAAAAAAACAAATACTTTTGTAGGTTGAAAAAATTTATGTCACACCCGGAAATAGTGGAATTGGGTCAGAAAATAAAGTTTCATTGGTCAAATTAGATCTTAAAAATTATAAGGTACTGACAGTTTATTTCAAACTTAAAAAAACTATTAAAAATAAATTATAAATAAAAGAATAATTTTTTCTAACTAGGATGTAGCCAAGTGGTGTAAAGAAAATAAAGTCAGTATGGTTGTTGTGGGTCCTGAACAATATTTGGCTGAAGGAATTGTCGATGAACTTGCTCAATGTGGTGTGCCTTGTTTTGGTCCAAAAAAAGATGCTGCACAGATTGAGGCTGACAAAAATTGGGCTAAACTATTCATGGATCGACACAATATTCCTACTGCAAAGTGGAAAAGTTTTACAAATGCTGAAGAAGCTAAAAAGTTTATCAAACAGTAAGTTTTTATTTTTACATTAACTCTCAGAATACCTTTTGGTTACAAAATAAAAAAATTTTTTTTCATTTAGAGCACCTTTCCGTGCCTTGGTTATAAAAGCAGCAGGTCTAGCAGCTGGAAAAGGAGTTGTAGTAGCTAAAGATAATGAAGAAGCCTGTCACGCTATTGATGAAATGTTAAATGACAAAAAATTTGGTTCTGCTGGTGACACCATTGTTGTGGAGGAACTTTTGGAAGGAGAAGAAGTTTCTATGCTGGCATTTACTGATGGTAGACTACTTATAAATGATTTTTTCATACTGTTCAAGAATATTGAATAATATAATTATTCTTGCAAATTTTAATAGGCAAAACTGTTGTAAGTATGGCTCCAGCACAAGATCACAAGAGGATCTTTGACGGTGATAATGGACCAAATACTGGAGGAATGGGTGCTTACTGTCCATGTTCTCTTCTGTCTCAAGAAGATTATGAAACTATGCAAACTAAAGTTCTTCAGAGAGCTGTTGATGGTCTTCGCAAAGAAAACATTCACTTCACTGGTGTTTTGTATGCTGGTTTGATGCTCACACCAAGCGGTCCAAAAGTGCTGGAATTCAATGCCAGATTTGGAGATCCTGAAACTCAAGTTATTTTACCTCTGTTGGATTCCGATTTATTCCTCATAATGAAAGCATGCTGTGAACAAAAGCTAACACCAAACCACATTTCCTGGAAACAAAATGTTTTTGCTGCTGGAGTTATACTCGCTTCACGAGGATATCCAGAGTCGTCATCAAAAGGTCAGGTCATCAGAGGCGTTCAAGAGATTATTTCTAGAAAAGATCACTTCGTTTTTCACAGTGGAACCAGTGTTTCACCTTCTGGTGAACTATTAACAAATGGTAAAATTTAAATACTGAAAATTCATAATATTTTTTATGTAAAATTCAATTAAATCAATTTTTAGGTGGAAGAGTTTTGATAACCGTGGCTTTGTCGTCTTCGCTTGCTTCTGCTACAGCAAACGCTACAGCTGCAGCCCGTCACATCGAATTCGATGGTAAACAATTCAGAAATGATATTGCACACAAAGGAATTGCAAGGTAAATCACTTTAGAACATGTTGTTTCAAAATCTTTTTTATTATCTGAAGCTTGTGAGTATATCATAATTTTTTTTATATTAGTTCAATTCTGAAGCATGGCTTAACTACTTACAAAAGCAGTGGCGTGGACATCAAAGCCGGAGATGAGCTGGTTTCTAATATAAAAACCGCTGTTTCCTCCACTTTCCGCAAAGGAACGATCGGAAGCATCGGTGGCTTCGGTGGATTGTTCGACGTAAAAGCTGCAGGGTATAAAAATCCAATTCTGTCTTCTGGCACAGACGGTGTTGGTACAAAACTAAAAGTAATTATTCTTCTAATCAACTTATATGTCTGGAAATATTATCCAACAAGCTATAATGTTTTTAAATTTTATTTTTACAGATCGCCATTGAGTACAAAAAACATGATACTGTTGGAATCGATTTAGTTGCCATGTGCGTAAATGATGTTTTGGCGAATGGGGCTGAACCCTTGTACTTCCTCGACTACTTTGCATGTGGTCAGCTTGACGTTGACACTGCAGCCACAGTTGTAAAGAGTGTCGTGAGAGGCTGCGAACTCGCTGGTTGTGCGCTGATAGGTGGAGAAACCGCGGAAATGCCCGACATGTATGGACCCAATGAATATGACCTGGCTGGTTTTGCCGTAGGTGCAGTTGAGAAAGAAGATTTGCTTCCAAGAATTAGTGAGATAAAATCTGGTGATGTAGTCATAGGTCTGCCATCCAGTGGTGTACATAGCAACGGTTTTAGTTTAGTACGAAAAGTTTTGAAAGTTACAGATAAGAAATACTCAGACATTGCACCATTTTCTTCAGCAAATAAAACTATTGGTATGAATCATTCATCCAAATACTACATTTGAAACTCGTATTATTTTATACATTATCATACCTTTTATTATTATTTCAGGTGATGAGCTTTTAGTTCCTACAAAAATTTACTCTAAAAGTCTAGTTCCAGTGATAAGACAAAACTTAATCAAAGCTTTTGCTCACATAACTGGAGGAGGTTTAACAGATAACATCCCTCGAATTTTGCCTAATGGTTTTGGGGTAACTGTGGACGCGACAAAATGGAAAATTTTACCTGTTTTCGGCTGGCTAGCAACAGCTGGTGAAATAGGAAAGTATGAAATGTTGAGAACTTTCAACTGCGGTGTTGGTGGGGTCATTATTTGCTCATCTCAAAACAGTCAAAAAATATTAGACATGCTGAAATCAGAAAATGCAGTTATTATTGGAGAAGTAAATTCTGTAGCAGGTAACTTAAAATTTTTTAAATTATTTATAATAATTTTAAAATAACCAATTTTACTTATTGTTTCGATTTTTTTACGCATGTTTTTGCATTTGACTAACTGTGAATCAAGAACTTAAAAAAATTAATTTTAAAATAAATTCATGTCTTATTAATTTTATAGGCGATCAAGAGAGAGTAAACGTGCAAAATTTCGAAAAATCTATTGAGTTTGAAATGAGAAAGCACGTTGGACAGTTGGTAGAAAAATTATCAAAACCAGTGAAAAAAGTTGGAGTTTTGATATCCGGAAGTGGAACAAACTTGCAAGCTCTAATTGACGCAACAAAAGATCCAACCCAGCACATTAACGCAGAAATCGCGCTAGTTATTTCGAATAAAGATAAAGTGCAAGGACTTGAGCGGGCTAAAAAAGCAGGAATACCAACAAAAGTATGACAAATATTTACTTTTAAAAAAGTTCATTAAAAAAAATTTTTGTTAATTAAAATTATGAATTTCAGGTCATAAAACATACTGAATTTCCTACAAGGGAAGCTTTTGATAAAGAAATGGATAAACATCTCGTGGAAGCTGGTGTCGAAATAATATGTCTTGCTGGTTTTATGAGAATCCTGTCAGCGGATTTCGTTAAGAAATGGAGAGGTGAACTAATTAATATTCATCCGTCGTTGTTACCTTCTTTCAAGGGAGGTAATGCGCATAAAGATGTTTTGGCGTTTGGTGCGCGAGTTTCCGGATGTTCTGTACACTTTGTAGAAGTAAGTCGTTTTTAATTTGTAAAAAACCAAACATTTAATTATTGGAATTATTTTATAACGATTGAAATTTTTAGGTTGCCATTGATTCAGGAGCCATAATTGAACAAGAAGCTGTACCTGTTTATCCAAATGATACGATCGAAACTTTACAAGAGCGCGTCAAAGTAGCAGAGCATAAAGCTTTCCCGAAAGCTCTCAAACTTTTAGCAACGGAAAAAATACGATTAAGGTCTGATAATTCTATTGAGTGGCTTAATTAAAAATAAAAACGAGAAAAAAATTTTATTGTAAAAAAATTTTTTTCTAATGTTTATATAAAATCTTTCAAGAACTTGGAGTAATCTTCAGAAAAATAATCCGGGAAGATAATAATTCATAGTTTTAAGAGTTAACTATAAAATTAACATATTAAGAAACAATATGTAAAAAATACTTTTAAAAAAACTAAGTGCTTTTGCTTACATTTAATTTGTAGATAATAAACATTGTAAAGTATGTATACAAAATATTAGACAAGGAATATAAATATGTTAAGATGAACAAATGTTAACTAAATGAAAAAAATTAATTTTACTATAAAACTAGTAATAGTTTTTTATAAATAGATATTGATCGTTGAAATAATTGTATTTTTTAATTTTCTTATTTTTATATATAATTTTATATAAACCTATTTTGCGCAGAGCGCCTACAATGTATGTAATACTTTTAAAGAAACCTTTATTTTGAATAAAAAAATTTGTTATGCAGCGAATATTTTTAATTATTATTATGCATAATTATTAACCTTAATTCAATTGACTCATTTATTTCATGATTTGGTTTGATTCCAGAATTTTTCGAGAGAATAGCTATGATATAATACTAGAATGAGTTTCTACTTATAACAAATATATTTGACAGTTTTTTATTTACTTCTTCTGAATTAAAATCCTATTGAATCTTGATTTTATCATCAAAACTACGAAAAAACAAGCGACACAGTAAATAATTTTTCATTTATTTGAAAAGTTTCATTGTTGCGAGCGCTACCTACAGGTAGGCTATATCTATATGTATATCTGCCGGCAAGCAAGCGGCGAATCCGCGAATGTGATTACAGAGAAACTAGGGCTGCTGAATGAGTAAATTTTAGTTGGATTGTTTTGTTGATTGTAATATTTATCATTTGTTCTTAAAATTAATAGATTTTTTTCATCATGTCGGATAATGATGATGATTTTATGTGCGAGGAAGAAGAGGATTATGGATTGGTAAAAACTTGTTTAATCTCAAACTTATGCAGCGTTTCTAGTCTTACGTTTAGGTTATGTTAGTTTTGATATGTACTTTGAAACAAAATGTTAATAATATCGATACTTTTATATTCTGCGTCTATTCAGCTTATGATTACTTTTAAACTCTTTAATTTATTATGTTAAGTGTGTGAAAAACTCTGATTATGTCGAAATTTGTTCAAATATCTTGTACCTAGGATTTCTCTTATCATTTACATTGAGTACCTATGTTTCATTTAATAGCTTTTTAATTTTAGTGTATGAGTTTATTTATTCAATTCATTTTAATCTTCATGCTCACTTCTATAAAAAATTTCAGGAATATTCAGAAGATTCAAACTCTGAACCGGATGTTGATTTAGAAAATCAGTACTATAATAGTAAAGCGTTAAAAGAAGATGATCCAAAGGCAGCTTTACAAAGTTTTCAAAAAGTTTTGGACTTGGAAGGAGGTGATAAAGGAGAATGGGGATTTAAAGCTCTCAAACAAATGATAAAAATAAATTTTAAACTTGTAAGTATGAATTTACTACTTAATGAGACAATTTTCACTTAAGATTTGAATTCAAGATCTCTGAATTTATATTAATATGGCTGTATAAAAAATTAATTTCAAATTTCAGAATAATTACAAAGAAATGATGGCCAGGTACAAACAGTTACTGACATATATTAAAACTGCGGTCACCAGAAATCACTCTGAAAAATCCATCAACTCAATTTTAGATTATATTAGCACTTCTAAAAATGTTAGTAGATAAGATCATTGTATACTGAAACTAATCATTTTTTAAAAACATTAAATTTATCTTTTCTAATTTTTTAGATGGAATTATTACAAGATTTTTATGAAACCACATTAGATGCTTTAAAAGATGCTAAGAATGATAGGTTATGGTTCAAAACAAATACAAAATTAGGAAAGCTTTATTTTGATCAAAGTGATTTTAATAAATTAGCCAAAATACTGAAGCAACTTCATCAAAGTTGTCAGGTAAATGCACTTGACATTAACTTACTTAACAAGTTTTTATTTTGCAACTTATTTTGAAAATATTTTTTTTTTAGACTGATGATGGTGAAGATGATTTGAAAAAAGGTACTCAACTATTAGAAATATATGCACTAGAAATACAAATGTACACAGCTCAAAAAAATAACAAAAAACTAAAAGCTTTATACGAACAAAGTTTACACATTAAAAGTGCCATTCCACATCCTTTGATAATGGGTGTTATAAGAGGTATTTATTTTGTTATTCAAACATACATCTACTTATGTTATTAAAAAAAATAAATGATCATTAATTTTTATAACTATTCAAATTAGAGTGTGGAGGAAAAATGCATCTGAGAGAGGGAGAATTTGAAAAAGCACACACTGACTTTTTTGAAGCATTTAAAAATTATGATGAATCTGGCTCACCACGACGAACGACTTGTTTGAAATATTTAGTTTTAGCTAACATGTAAGTACTGTCAAGTACATTTTTTATTAATTTTTTAGACGATTTTTTTTAACTAAAAATATTCGATTTATAGGCTGATGAAGTCTGGAATTAATCCGTTTGATTCTCAAGAGGCAAAGCCTTACAAAAATGATCCTGAAATTTTGGCTATGACTAATTTGGTAGTGAGTTATCAAAATGATGATATCAATGAGTTTGAATCAATTTTAAAACAAAACAGAAGTTACATTATGCATGATCCTTTCATCAGAGAACACATAGAAGATTTATTGCGAAACATTAGAACCCAAGTATGTTTCAAATATCACTACTGATTAATTAAATGTTTTGATATTTTTGATAGTTTATCATCAATTTTTAATTGCAGGTCTTAATAAAACTGATAAAGCCATACACAAGTATTCATATTCCCTTTATCAGTAAAGAATTAAATATTGATGCTTCAGAAGTAGAAAATTTACTTGCATCTTGTATTTTGGACAACACTATTCGTGGTCGGATAGACCAGGTATGAATTTTTTATATTAGTAAATAAAAAACAAGTATTAATATTGTAAACTAATTAGTATTTATTACTATTTTAATGATTCTCTTAAAAAAAAAAAAATTAATGTTTTCTGGAAATGACTTTTATCACAGTTTTTTTATATTCTTTAGGTAAATCAAGTATTACAGCTAGACAGAAAGTCTGGAGGTGCTTCTCGATACAGTGCTTTAGACAAATGGACCACCCAGCTACAATCTTTGCATGTAGCTATCGCGAATAAAATGGCGTGAAACCAAATTTTGGAAAATAAAGAAAAACAAGCTGTGTTTGTAAGTGTAGATAAGTTTCATAATAGTTACAACACAATATTTTGTTTTGGATTATTTGTTGAATAATTTAATTTATAAAAAGCTTTAATTTTAAGTAATTTGTATTTTTCAAGAAATTCTAATTTCATATTAAAAACTATCAATCATCCTATTCTGTGTTTCATTTATGAAATTTCTAAAACTCTTATATTGTAAGTTGTTTAAGGACTAAGTAGTAAAATTGGGGGTATCGACTTGGGGAACATCCATAAATGACGTCATGCTAAACATGATTTTTGACCCCCTCCCTCCCCCTAGTCCTAACTTGTCATAACTAAGAGATCCCCCCCCCCCCCGGAAGGACGTCATAAATACTCAATTGGACCCCCCCAAAAATTGTAAAAAAAGACAAATTTTAAAACAAAAATATATTAAATTCATAATTTTCTTTTTTAATAGTAAATATTTATAACATTTTTAGTACAGTTAATAATACTTTAAATTATTAATTCTAATTATAAGGTAGGTGTACCTAATATGGCCCCCCTAATCGAGAATCGACGTTGAGGCGAATCAAATCAATATTTTTTGACGTGTAAGGTCTCATTTTAAAGGTTGATTCAAGAGCTTTAAAATGAGACCTTGCGCGTTCGATTTTTATCAATGAGCTTAAAATGCAAGAGGATTTACGAAAATACGTTTTTTCAGAACACCAAAAATTTGTGTACCTAAAATGGCCCCCTTGAAGTAATTTATTAATTGCGATTTGTTTCTATTTTTTAAATCAATCAGGATATGAGATTAAAAAAACTTCAAAATTTTTATTATTTTAAAAATGATTTATTTCAAAATTGAGTCTTTTTTACAATGTTTTTGAAAACTTTGCAACCAGTAAATAGAAAAATTACAACTTTAAATTTTTATCATAGTTTGTTTTTTGAGCTAGAATATTTTTTTAGTTATAAAATGAAAAAAAGCTTTGAAACAATTAAATTGATAAAATTTTTATACCACGCAAAATGAAAGCAAATCTATTTGACATATTCTATCGGTATTTCTACTAATTCATACTAGAGGGCCATATTAGGTACACTGCAGAATAAAAAGTTATCTAAGAATAAAACCTGTTAGAAAACGAGTTGAACAAAAACTAAAATCGCGTTTTAAAGCTGAAACTTGTGAAAATTATGATCAGGTGTGTCTAAATCTTTTGGCAAACCATTTAATTACAACGTAAAATAATAATAAAGGTATACGAAACGAGTTTTAGCTATAAGGCGTGCGCAAAAGTAATTTTCAAATGTTCTAAACAACTCAAAACTTCATAATTAAAGCAAGATTATATAAATTATATTTTAAGAAGCGAGATAAAAGGTAAAAATAAAAATAATGCATTTTGTCATTCGTTTTCCCATGGACTTGAAATCCATTCATCAATATTATCTATAACTGCAGGCATGCATGTAGAATCATAAGCTTCTTTTTCGATCGGAGCTCCAGAACAGTCATCTTCGATTTTTTCTACATCTATCTACTCAGAGAATTATTCTCCGGTATCATCTTTTAGAAGACACAACGCTTCTTTATTTTTAATTTTTTAAATGTAAGTTGGGTGGACTTTACTACAAATCATATTTAATTCCGACTTGAAGACGTATTGAAACTAATTTGATATATTTATATGTTGATTATATTTCTGAATTATGAATTACCAATGTATGACGTCATGTAGCTCTAACCTCCCCCCCCCCCCCCACGTCACATATTGTCATAATTTTCATTTGCCCCCCTCCCCCCCTAACTGCATGACGTCATTTATGGATGCTCAATAGGACTGTTGGGGTGTGATGAATAAAAAAAACTAAAATTTCGATCTTCAAAATAATTTATTAAAAACATGGCATATTTGATATTTGAATCATAATTAGCGATATATTACGGTTTATTATGTAATCGTCAATAATAATTATGTAGTAACTGCATGTTGTGTGAGCATAATGTTAAAGTTCGAATCGCGTACACTCATTTATTTTTGACGGTTCATTTCAAAATATCTACAATGAAAATTTAATCCTTTAAAATTTCAATTAGAGAAAACAAGATGTTTTTGTATAAGATATTGATTCAATTAATATAAAATATTAAAAAGTACAAATTAATTGTGCATTAAAAAAAGAAAAATATCGGAATTTAACCGAATGATGTTGCAGTTTTAGGATTTACTTTTGTAATCATTATGCTAGTCAAAGTTTATATCGAACCGTATTTATTGTAACTCGTGTCACAAAAGTGTCTCATCAAGTATTTTTCATTGTACTCTAAAATTATTCTACTTCTTTATTTAATGCACGATTAAGTATAATGAACATCGGCGCAAAAACATTACAACAGGTACACGCCCAAAACTCTGATGATTTTTGACTCGTGCCACTTATTTATTTTTTAAGATAGATTTTCTATACATTCTAAAGATGGTTGCATGTGCGTTTTTCACCCATTCTTAATTTATGGGTATCTTCAGTAACGGACGCTTTTCTGTATATGTATACGCAATGAAATTCTTTATTACACTTTTAAAAAAAGAAAAATCAACATTGTAAAATTTACATTTTTTCTGTGTTATGATTTTTATTTTCTACATTTTAGTTTTATTGTCAGTTATATCTCCTGACGATCTCTACATGGTTTATTAAGTATCGTATCCTCACCTGCATAACGTAATTTATTCAAGCAGCTATTTCTAATTAATTTTTTATTTAATTTATATCCATTAGTTTGAGATTTTTTTTGGTTAAGTTTATAATTTAATTCTATTAACCGACTTTTTTTTTAAATCAATTACAACTACCCTCAGATATATTAAAAATCATTTATTTAAGTGAAAAATCTATACCTCATCAAATTAAAAACTTAGATTTTGTTTACTTAGTTATAAAAAATTCCAATTTATCAACAAATCCATTTTTTATAAAATATTCACTGCCACTGTTGTCATATTAAAATGATTATGAAATTCCTCGAGAAATTCCTTTTGTGCTAGTCAATGTAACTTCATTTACAACAAAACTTGGTCTTTCGAAACTTTCGTTGTACTTTTACTTTCAAACAATTGAGATCAGTAATAATTTACACATAATGAGAAAGCTGGTAAAATTTTTAATTGTAATGCATTGAAAATATTCATAAAATTTCAACAGTGGCTTTTATTAATAATTTTTTTTTTTTTCCTTTTTTTGTTTTTTTATTTTTTTTCATTGTGTTTTGAACGAGATATTGGCAGTCTTTGGAACCCATAATAATTATATTGATTTACATAGGTTTTTTTATTACTTGTGCAACAAAACCACGCTAAAGCATCGCAGTTGCATTTAAGTAAGAGCTCGATCTAATTAAATGTTAAATTCAGTCAATAATTGATTATATTTGTTGTATAAAATAAAAAATAGTAGAAAATGGCAAAGTTTTAATTCCATTTTATAGAATCAAAATGTAAAGTGTCAAAATTTTGCAAAAAAAAACGAAGAAACCGTACTGTACTGTTGAGTTGTGTTTACATAAAATAAAAATTTTCAACAAAAAATTTATTTATATTAATTACTAGATAATTTTTTACGTAAGATAAAAAAAAATTTACATTTGACCGAAATACGATTGTTATCGATCAGCTAATGCCATTTTTTATGAGATTGAAAAATCATCAGAAAAACATTAGTTGTAAATTTTAAGAAAAAACTTGTTAAAAAATATACAAACCAACAAAAATTTTTGTAATTAGAAAACTCTAGCAGATTTGATGGCAGTCTTAGAAATTTCATACATGCGAGTTTAATTTTGAGTTTTTTTCAGAATATTTACGGGGTATATATTTGCCAAATTTTACTTCTTCTTTTTTCTTTGCAGTTTGAGGATTTTATAAAATTTTTTTTTATTAGTTGTTGATTTAGAGGATGCAAAAAACATTCTTAATATCGAACTTTCCTCTTGTAGAAATAATTTAATGAACTCATATTAAATACAATTTATTTTAGCTGATCGACTAGTGACAAAGTTTAATAATACTCTTTCAACTTTAACCAAAATATTTTGGTTTTACGACTTGGTACTTTTGAAGCAACCATATCCTTTTTAAAAAATTAATGAACACATTATCATGATTTTGGCAGGTTTATACTTTTTGTCTGAAATACTTGACACAAATTTCGCTAAAAACAATCATAAAAAACCATCAATCATACGAATCAGTAAATCATTTAAAAACCAATCAACCATCGAAGCGTACCATTACGACGAATTAACTGCGCATCAAAAACGGAAAAAAATAAATCAAAGGTTCGATCCTTTGAAAGTCTAATTAAAGTTAGTTTTTCCAGCCGAAAAAAAGCACGCGCGAGCGGCTATTAAATTACAAAAGAGCAGAGTAACATGTTCATGTGTCTGTAAAATTGCGCTTGTATGTCCGACCGACACGGAGTTTCGTTTCCTTTTTACCCCTCAAAAGAATCACGAGTGGCTCGTTAGTTAGCCTCGGTGTCTCTCTTTTCCCCCCTCCTTTTTTTTTTTTTACTCACCGTGTACGAATAAAAAAGAACAACAAAGTTAGTGACCTACATTTCGATTTTTTGCCAAAGTAAATAAGTTTAAAAAATTTTAAAGTTTGGATATTCGAACGTGCTTTTTAGTGTAAAAAAAAATTGAGAAGATTTTTTCAAGTCGCTGTTGCGATTGTCTTGCACTTTGATTTTTCAAATTTTGTAACTTTTAGAAATGGTTTTTGGTATCAAATTAAATTTGTTAAGTAAATGGTCGAGCAGATAAAGCGTTGCTCTCCTGACTCAAAAAGCGTGGGTTCGAATCCTGCTTTCTTACAATTTTAAGGACGTTGCGATCAAAACTTTAAAAGAAAAAAATAAATAAAAATCTTCATGTAGCATGGTAAAATCGTTCAATTTTTTTAGCAAGATTTTTGAAAAATAAAATTTTTTTATTAGCAAATTATGATGAGATTTCGAAAATACGACGTGTTAGCGCGACTTATCAAATTTGGTCCCAAAAAACAAAATCTTGGACTCTGAAATCAAATATACTTTTATGCAGTAAATTTCAAGTTCGATTGTTAATCCAGTCATCTTTTTTTATTGCTTTTTTTTGTTCAATGAAGATTGTCGCTGACTTCGATAGTTGATTTAATAATTTCAATGAGAATCACCTCATTAAAATGCTCGCAAACAGTATTTTTTAATCTAATAAAATATTAACTAACATTTTTAAATACTCTTAACAAAAACTTAACAAATCCTGATATCATTCAATTGCTTTTAATAAAAATCTTTTTTTGAAAATTTATTGCTCATCATTTTAGACAGTCGTTTCAATCAGATTCTCAAAACTTAATAAAAAATTAACAAAACAAACAATATAAAAACTTATTCATAGAGTAATTGTAATAAATATTTGGTATGATTGCGGCATGCGCGTGTCGTGTGGCGTGAGCTGGCGGTGTTCATGGCTAGCATTACGTTTAAATGCACGGTTTCTGATACTCAGACACGAGCACTTCCAATAAAGTCGTATACCGGTAAACAGTCGATAAATCATTTTTTTTTTTTATCACTACATCGCATTTGACAGATTGAATGATCTTATTTGATCAATTTTTCAAATCAGTTATCACTAATGATTTCGGTAGTGCTTTTTATTCATTGCTATATCATTATTACTTTAAAAAATGGCAGATTTTTAAAATTATTAGTAAGGAGTGCCCTTGTCTGTTGCTGGTTATGGTCTTATGATACTTGTAGCTTCTTGCAGTTTTAAAATCATATTTTTCGGTTAGTCTTCTTTATTATATTCAGAGTGACGAAGACATTAAACGCTTAACGACTAGTAGTTCAAAAGCGACCACATTGCATGGACCTTCAAGAGTTTTTTTTTTTTTTTTTTTTTTCAATACATTATTATTACACGTTGATTCGTTAAATTTTTACGAAAAATCTTGGTTTTTCCACTTTCTTTCAAAAATATATGAATATAAATTTTGAAGGATCTTATAATTTTAAAATACTTAGTTACGTATATTCATTACTCGTGAAAGCATGCAAAGTGCGTTTTATCGTCGCTTGTTTATTAATGTTGTATCATATGAACAAATTACATTTACTTATTTACAATTATGAACAAGAAGTATTTAGCCTGATTGCGACTTACGTCGGTAACCGCTATCAAGAATTATTTCAAAATTCTTTAAAAAACAAGCTTTTTATGTACATCGTTCAAATAATAAGTAATTTTCAATCCACGATAAAGAAAAGTGAACGTTGGATAAAATTCTTGATAGCGACCGCGACGATTTGTCCACAGGGCGGACCAACAATTTTCAGAGCACAGCTCCGTCACAGAAAAACAGTTTATTATTTTCGAATATTTAAATATTTTCTCTTCAATTGTCAATCGTCACTTCATTATTTATCACATAACTTCTGACTACTTATATTTATTTATTTATTTTTTATAATTTAATCTATTTAATTACATTATTACCATACATTCGTTATAGGAATGACTTAGTTTTTCTGAAACACTGTTTTTCATCATTTCAAAAAACAAATTCATTTATTTGGTCGTACACAGTTTTAAGTCTAGAGTTAAATTCCTTATAATTCAAGATTAGATTTCTAAATTCAAACGACTTTTAAGAGACTTAGTTATTGAATTTTTTTTTTAAATGTATACATACGTTCAATCAAATATGTCAAATTTTAACTTTAGAAAAATTTGACGCCAACCAGCAGATTATAATTATATTCAAAATGGCTGTGATTGTTTGATTCAAAATTCTGCAATATTAAGAATTTTTTTTTTTTTCTGGACTGCAGTACCTAGTATGGTAATTCATAGTTTTTTATCGTTACATAGAAAATTAATTATTCACCCGTTCGAGATTATCTACAAAATCAATATACAAAACTCGAATTATTGTTCAATTCGAAGGAGCAAGGAACAAAATTCAAAGGTTTCGAGAATTATAAATGACAATCATATTATTAATTCAAAACCGAATAAAAAATTAAGGAATCCATCCTTTAGATCCTTGAATTTGCATCTTGCATCCTAAATCCGCTTATGCGAGTTCTGTACTTAACGTCGAGAGATGGAATATTTTTCGTTTGTTGATTGTAATATCACCAGAAATCCTCAAACTACTGATCTTTTTTGTTGAGTAGATGTTCTGTAAATTTAAAAATATTATTGAATTTAAGACTCATTTTAATTAATTAATAAGCATACATAAAATGTTTAAAATTTTTATTCAGTGAAACATTCGTATTTCCTAAAAATTATTACGATTTTGAAATGGGCTAGATGCTTATTTTTTTGGATTCGTGATAGAAAAACTATTTAATTGTAAGAAGAAAAACCAACGCAGAAAAATTAAAAAATTAAATATTAATCGAATGTATATGCAAACACATTACTAAAATGTTGGTATTTGATTTTTTTACACAATTTTTTAAATTATTTTCTTTTGTTTAGAACGGGTAGAAAATGATTCATGATAGAAATTTTTTTTTTGATTTGTGTTTATACAAATTTTTATATAATTATTTTATTTAGTTAAAACATATTCAGCCGAAAAGAGCACTAGACTAGAACGTCAAACGTAGTCAGTTCAAATCCTATTGACTTAAAAAAAAAAAAAAAAAAATTAATTGTCGGACGGAGACGATTTATTCTTAATAAAAGTTATAATTTCAATTTTTAAAATATAAGTAAATTTTAATTAAAATAAATGAGTATTTTTTTGTAGCTAAGTATGTTAGGGTACTTAATTCGTTAGAAAAATGATTCCTCAGAATCAATTGAGATTAGTTTCCATTGTAAAAAATCCGTACCTATATGGGCAAAAGTCAAAAAGTCGGCCAGTTTTGTGTCACATCATGTCATGTAATTCCGTAGAAAAAAAGGTACTTATAAATGAGATATGATTCTAAAAATTTAACAGCTTCTAGTGTTCACCAAACCCTACAAGCTGTTAAATTTTTAGAATGGTATCTCATTTATGAGTACCTTTTTTTTCGCGGAATTACATGACATGACACAATGAAAAAGTGTCCAACTTTTTGACTTTTGCCCATATTCATTTAATTCATGGCCTATAAAAAATCGGATTTATAAATTCGGATTTGTCCTGCTTTAGCCCATTTATAAAAAAATTTTTCTTGTTTCAATTTTAAAACAGATCACGGTAAGTGAAGTTAAGTAAAAAGCAAAGTAATTGTAGTTCTTCTTTTTTTATTAGTTAAACACGCCTATGGCCTAAGCCTGAAGTCCTTATTAAATTTATATCACACATATTGGGCCAAATTCAAAAAGTCAACATCAAAACTTTACAATTCAAATCATTCCACAGTAAAAAAATATACAGACATATTATAGCTAAACCCAAAAGCTGTCAAATCATGTATATATTAAAAATCATTTTTATAGTTTCAAAGCAGGAACGAAATTGAATTGCAGATAAAGATGTCCGGCTTTTTGACTCCTACCCAGTTAGCCAGCTTATTTTACCTTTATATAGCTCCGGTGTAACTCTCCCAACAAACGAATCTCATCGGTCCGAGTCGTCACACAGTGGTGACCCGGTCGATCTCGACGTACCGCACAGAACTCTCGCTGTGTCAGCAGATAACTTGCTCCTTGCCGTCGATTATCGCGGTCTCGGACGATATACTCTTGAGCCTGTTGTGCTGGGACACGGACCTGCGTCCGCCCCGAGCGCCCCCGGGTCCGGTCGCGCCGTTCGAGCCCCGCCAAGAGGCTATGCACAGCAGCCCGCCCAGCGAGATCACGACTATGCTCGCCAGGCCCAGGTGCAGCGGGGGCAGCTTCAGGAGTATGGAGCAGTGGGCCAGGGTCTCGTCGTAGCCCGTGGGACAGTGGTTGACGCCGTCGCACCACAGCGAACTGTTTATGCAGGCGTCCAGCTCCGGACACCGGTGCTCGCAGTCCTCGACGTTCCAGCTCTGCATCGACTGCATGCTCGGTCTGCGGGGAAAGTTTATAATTAATGCAATGGAATAAACTGAATCTGTGAATGGATTTTCGGTCAAAACATTTCTCTTGCTGTGAAAAAAAACTTTTCGACACTAGTGCTTAAAAAATGAAATGGTTTTACGCACTCGGGCCAAAAAATATATTTCAAAACTGGTACGCATCGTCACCAGTGTCGAAATTTACTATTTTATAATTATTTTACTTACCGCCTGGTGAGCTCGAGCCAGGTTACGCTATACTCGTCGTCCTCGTTTATTATGTACTCAATGGCGATGCTCCTGGTACTCTCGGGGGGTACGAGGGCCGCCGAGGTATGATCTGTGACGGCCCAGCCGTCGCTGAAAACCTCGTACGAGCTCCGGCTCGTCTCCGGTCCCGGCTTGGGGCAGATCGAACCCAGGAGCCTGCCGCCAGTGTGCACGACTATTCGGTTCTTGGTCTCGCACTTTATCCTGTCGGAGGCCTTGGCGCCCGGTAGACGCACGTACAGGTACTTGTCGGGGCCGGGCTCGATCAGCCAGGGACTTCCGTCGCAGTTTCGCTGTAACGGGTTTTTATATGGTTTATAAAAAAAGAAAAAAAAAATGCTTTTCCGAGAGGTAATAAACTCGAGTTTTCCACCCCCCCCCCCCCTTACGTGATGAAAAAAGGTGGGGGGCACATAAAAATTTCACTTGATTTATAACGAGCTTTATGGATCCCGAGGGTCCAACTACCCCGCTCGAGAGGAAATATGGTAATTTCAGCCGGCTTTTTAGAGACCGTTTATTTATCCAAAAAAATAAAAATAAAATTGTTGTCAAGAACATTTGGAGTATTTAAGAATGACAGAAGGGAGCTAACCTCGTGCTCGTCCTCCATGACGGGGTAGCGATTTTTGATTTCCCCGGAGGGCGCCTTGACCCTACGGTTGTTAGTGTGCTGGTGGGGGCAAGGCGCGGTAGCCTTAGCGAAGTCCCAGGCGCCCTCGAAGTAGAGGTTGTTGTAGTCGTCGAGGGCATTCATCGAGTGCAGGCTCAGATGCACCTCGACCACGTTGGACTTTGATTGGAAGCTCATTGGCAGCGAGCGGTTTGAGCAGAAGCAGTCGCGCTGGATACCCGCGCTGCTCGACCACGGCATCTCCATCACCTGAAAACAGAAGCCCAATTTCGTTTAGCCCAACGTCCAGTTTAGACCGATGCTGGTTAAGTTATAGTGGTGCATGTTAAAAATCCCACAAAGTAGTAGAATTTTTTTATTTTTTTGAACTTACATAAAAGTCTCTCTAAAAAAACTTTTATATTTCGTGGGCCAATGAATTGTAATTTATTTCTAGAGTTTTTTATTTGTATGGCTTTCATTAATTTTTTCTTGAATTAAGATCGTAAAACAAATCAGATGTATGCATTCAACTTGAACATTTGAAAGATGAACTTTTATAAGTGTGACAATAATTACACTTTGACTTAAACGATTCGAACTTTTTTTATAAGCTAAAAAATATTATTTCAATGTTAAAAATAATTTAAGCAAGTAGAATACGATGAAAAAATTTAAACGAATAAATTCTATAAGAAAAAAATAATTTCATCATCAACTTGATTTATTTATTTATTTATTTTTTTAATGCGTATAGACGATTAATCTTGTTCGCCATTGATGGGACTCGAACCCATTACCAGCAAATTACAATTCGTACGCTGTATCAACTTACTCATTTGAGCTATTACTATCATAGCATCTAATGAAGTCTGATGTTAAATAAATAATTTGAATAATGTACGATTTATGAAGTGACAAAATATTCACTGCATAAATTATCATGTTTCATACTCGATAAAAGAATGATTTTTCAAAAAGGACTGAAAATGACATGCAAATTATTTCAGATAATCCTTTTTGAAAATTTCCATATTTTTACAATTTATTATTCATAAATTTCCCTCTGGGACGAAAAAAAAGCTGTATTTGTCGATGGTCAAATGACGCGAGGAATTGAAACAGAATGCGGTCGGCAAACTTTATTGTATTTTATTTCCCCTGGTGGATAATTTTCCACATTGTAAAAATAAAATAGCAATGAAGATCAAAATCGAATTTGAACCCTGTAATAATACTTCACCATCTTGATTGTAAAATTAATCGGTTGTCCGATACAATGAATAATCAACAGCTCTCGATTCGATGAACAAAGTTTGCGCTTCAAATTTCAATTATTTCCGTATTTTTTTTTTTTTTTTTCCACGCGCTCAATCACAAAATTAATTCCCGAGGAGGAGCAAACAAAGTTTAAAAAAAAAAATCGATGCCCGTTGATAATTGTTTTCTTTCGGTTTAGCATCACTTGAAAAATTGAATTCCGTGTAGAGTTTTTTTCTCCATTCGTGTTTTACGATTTTGTGATTTGCGTTATCAAACTTTACAACAACAAAAATTTTTAACACCAAATAACGATTGAATCGAAAAATGACAAAAAACGAAATTTCACACTGTAGCGAGCTCGAATGACCAAATTCTTCGCAGAATTTTTTGGTTCAAATTTTGCTCGTCAGTTTTTTTTTCCGAAAAAAAGTACGGTCGAAAGCTTCAAAATAATTCTAGTTTTAATCGAGTGAGAATTACGGGTAAGAAATTTCCGGTAAATTGCAATTTAATCGGTTTTAAGCACTCTCCGCGGTCTTAATTTCAGAATAAAAAAGAAAAAAAAAGGAAGTTTAGCGAACAAAGCTTTTCTTGAAATAATAAGCTTATTTTGGACTGATTGTTACCAAGAATATATTCAAAAGAAGAGCTTTTGTTTGCGGGCCATCATTGAAAGCTTTGTGAAAGCTTAGACGGTTTCGCGGAGGGGGCAAAGATGAGCTTACCTTCAAAGAGAATTCGGTCGAACCGACGCAGAGGAGACGATTGTAATCGGAACTGGATACGCTGCGGCACGAGCGCTCCCCGTTCAGGAGCTTGTTGAACCGCAGCTTCACCACCTCGTCGTGCTCTCCCTCGAACCGGTAAATGCACCTGTCAAAAAAAAAAGTCAAGCGTTTTTTTATTTTGATAGTGATATCGTCATTAAAAAATTTTTTGGAAAATTGGGATCACTGTGGGTATGTTTTTGTGCAAGAATTTTTTAAAAGTTTTTTCTTTTAATTCAGTTGATTTGGACTTTATTGAGTGTGATACTGACGACTTCGATCAATAATTTCGAAAATTTTCCAAAGTGATCGGGTCAACATTTACATTATTAATTCACGGTTCGTTGATGTGATCATTTCGAGTCACACTCGTTTCCGTTTCTGACAAAAACAGGCATTTAATTACAAACTGTGATGGTTTCTGCTAAAATACTGCGAATGGTACCTTAGCAAAAAGTCAATAAGTTGTAAAAAAAAAACTTCACTATTTTTTCAATTATACAGAAAGGATATGCACTTTTTGCGATAAATAAATCAAAATGGATTTATTTGTAGCTTCAATTAAGTATAAAATAATGATTTATTTTTCCTGTCATCAATAAATTAAACGAGATTACCAACTATAACAATATCAATATACTCATTTTTTTAGAACCTTATTGAAGAACTGAGTATTTATATATATATGAAAAATAAATAGTTTATTAAAAATCAATTAAGCTAAATATTAAGTTTGAAGCAGTTATTAATTAAAAACATTAAAATTCAAAAAAATATTAAATATTTTCAATTTTATATTCCCGATTCATGTGAAGTATATGGCTACTTCGTCACATCATTAGACTAGTAACCCAGAAGTCGTATGTTCAAATCTCACTAACTTAGAGATTTGTAAAAATCAGTTATATTGAGCTGATTGTTGAAATGATATTTCGAAAAAAGAGCATCATTTTCTCTTATAATTAGTGTAACATTAAAAAAAATTTAGCGTCAGTTTTATCAAGTTTTTTTTTAAGTCTCGAAAAATTAAACATTCTATTCGGTTAAGGGTTATTTAAATAACGCATTTTGTAGCAGAAATTAGTTGAAAAAATTTTATACATATTTTCCTTCTCACAACTGCATTGTGACTCAAACAAAATCCAATTTATCTAATTTTTACAGTTTCCAAAGAACCCCACCTTTGACGTGAAAGCAAAGAATTGATTAAAAATCAATTAACTCCAGAGGCAATAAGTTGAAGCTTGTTTCCCATCGGGAATCCCTTTTGCCTTTACGCTTTTGCGGCTATTTTGACGTTAAATTGATTGGATGCACCGAGGAATTTATCAAAGACAAAGGTGCTTCTCTTACGTAGAAGCTTTGATTTCCAAAAACGTGCGGGTTTTCAAATATTCAAAAAAGCTCCCTCTGTTGTCACAATCACTTCGAAATGAACGATCCTACTCGGGGTAAAAACTTAACTTCAGGGAGCAACTCTCTTCTTATCGGTATCCGTGCAGCTGAAATTTTATGAAATTACGGATGCTTTTATGCAAACAAGTTGACGAAAGTTTTGGCTCGCGCAACGAAATCGATTAACCCGCGACTACTCAGTTAAACTCAATTTGTACCAAAGTGTAGGTACACTTTGACGGCGGCGCAGGAGGAAACTTTGTAAAAAGACACACAATCACGGGTATAGTATTTGCCCGGGCTAACGAGGGAAATGACTCACACCTTTGTGCGGCCTCGGCTTTACCGGTGGACTAGCGTTAATGAATTGGGGATTGCTTGCTTATACCGCGGCGGCATTCGGACCATGGAGCGATTCTAAGTGAAAGGTATTTTGATTTGTTTATTCATTTGGTGCGTTCTGTGAGATTTTTGTAAGGTCGGGGAATAGAAGAACTTGATTGAATTTTACAAAAAAAAATCAAAATTTATTTGAAAAATATATTAATATTGGACGTGTTACTTGATTCCATTGTTAGTTTTTATAATTTTGTATTTTGTTACATTATATTATTTACAATTGTTAGATAAATGTTTTATGTCGAACACAAATTTAAATTTAATATACTATTTTTTAGATATTAGATGTACTTTTAAAGAATCTGTTCTATTCCCGTTATTATGTCATTGAATTTATCATTAATCATACTTAAACGCAAGTTGAACAAATTACCATTGCTACTTTTACTTAAACTACTAATTTTGAACAAAATTTTAAAAAATTAAAAAATAATTAAAGTTTTTTAAAGGTGACTCAATTTATTGTAAATTTTGTATTATAATTTACATCGATCAGAATTCACCAGAGTTTGTTTAATTTAATTAAAATTCAACGTAACATGTAGATTTTGAAGTCTTTCCATCCGATTTGAAGTCTTTCCATCGGCATGGAATCAATTCGATATTATATTGTCTTGATTATTCTGAATAACCACGTTATTACATAAAACGATTAAAATTATTGTTACTTTCTGTACTGGAAATACGATTCAATAATGGCTTTCCAAAAACAGGTCAGCCAAAAATTTCAATGGATCTGCCGAATTAAATTTATTTTAATGGGGCTTCCTATAAACCGAAAAGCTTGATTCGATACAAAAAAATTCAAGCGTATAATATAAAAATACGCTAAGTCCAAGTAGACTTTAATGTAGTACTTTTTTAATACTTTTAAAAATTGTTTACGATACGAGTGGCTTTTACTTTATGAAATTTTCTTCGTATTGTAGACTCAGTCGGTACATAAATAGTTTTTTACAGTAGAAAAGAAACTTTTTATTTTATTTCTTGAAATGATAAAAAGTGAAGCTTTTTTAGATAGTAAAGAAAACGTTGCTGAGCCGTTGTCAGCTGGAATCTCGAAAGTAAAGTGATTTTTTTAACAAACCAGATTAAACTAGAAGTTAAAAAAAAGTACAATAAATACTTCAACAAATGTGATACATAAAATAAAAGTTTTTTAAACATTTCGACAATTTAAACCTTTTTAGTTAATCTCCACATTTTGGTCTTTTAAATTCAAAATCCTTGTTGTAAATTTTCGGAGCTAGACACTGCATGGTTTTTTAACGTTTAGAATGATCGACGCATTGATCACCGGTTAATTACGTTTTCAGCATGCCCAGTAGGAGAAATACATCGGCGGTGAAGGAAGTAAAAGACGGACGCAGCGGGGCGGTAGGATCGTAAAAGCGAGCTTTACGAGCTCGCATAAAGGTATATATCCGGCCCGGTGGCGGCGGTGGTATTATGCACTTTATGGAGTTTAAACCCCGCTGGACTATCTAACCCGATGGTCCTGCACGCGTCATGAATCGTCCAATCGAGAAGTCGCCACCCGTGTTATGATAGCTATCGTACCAGATGCCTCTTTCTTTTTTTTATTGTCGGCGTTATTTACGTATGTTGATAGTGAAAGTGGAGTGGTAAAAAAATTGTTAACTCTCGAGAAGGTAGACGAGTGGCTTGGTTGGTTACGTACTGGATTGCTGAGCCGAACGGCGTGCGGTCGAATCCCAACCGCTTTTAACAAGCTTCGTTACAAAATTGAAAAAAAAAAAAAAAAAAATTCATTCGTCTCAAGATTATTTTTGAATTAAAGTTGTTGATTCAATAAATAAACCCAATCATTTTTTTTTTTTATTTCTGGTTTACTGTGGCAAAAAAAAATTTTCAATCAAAGAATTTCAAGATAAGAAGTATTTTTGAAACATTATAGATAATGAAAGATAATTAAAATCTTCAATAGATAATGAAAATTTAGTCAAACTATTTTTATATAAAGAAAGAATATTAAATATTATAATCTGCAGAAATAATTAATTGTGTAGCATTATACTTTTGCAGTTAGGTTTAGTGTTTAAAAAAATTTATAGTACTCGTGGTCACTCCAACCTCAAAATCATATCTTTGATTCGTGTTTTCAGTTACTCGTATTATAATATACTATTCAAAGTCATCAGATAATTAACGTAATAGAATTGGGTGGACTAAAAGATTTCAGTACCCTAAATAATAGTAAATAATAGTTTATTCTCAGTAGCCTAAAAAATAGTTAACATGATAATAATATTATGTAAACAATCAAATTACTCACGTCAAATTTTTAGCTCCACCTCGTCCGTAAAGGAAGATGTTTCTTGGCGCCCGAAATTTTCTGTCCGGGTAGTTGTCCCTGTTGCGGCTGTAAAACACCCTGGAGCAGGGAGCGTTACCGTAGGGGTCGCCGTCCTGGTATAGGTCAACGAACTCGTACAGAGCCCGAAAATCCAGTGGCCTGCGAAAAAAAAAGTTATCTTTATCGATTTTGGAGAATAAAATTGTGAAGAAAAGACGATTTTACCCCGAAAAAAGAGAGAGGATTTAGGGAGGTTTATAGGATAGGATGGCGAAAAAATCGAACGAAAGAACCCGAGAAAAATTTAATTTTCGTCGGTGCGGGGAGTTTAAAGTTTGATTTATATCCCGATTGGCTTTTTAGAGGTCAATTTTATCCCCACCCTTTTCAAATATCCAGGGGGACTTTTTTTTACGGTTCCCTTGAATTTGATGGCCCGTAACTTTTAAGTGAATGAATTAAAATTGTTTTATCGAGGAATGATTCTTTTAAAGTAATTTCACTCGTAAAAATTACGAAGTTGTTATTACTTTTTTGCGTCTAAACGTTTTTAATTTCATACTTCGGTGGAAAATGAAATGTATATCAAAGTGTGTATAACCTCTCGTTTTTCCAACATCAATTCCCAAACAAATTATTAATCTTTCGAAAACTCTTATATTTAATGGTACAATAATTCACCGAAAAGTTCGACCCCGAAAGTTGCTTGGCATTACAAGCAGGCGAGCGTGCATAAATAGAGCGCGCTTATACCGAGCTTACACGGAGTTCTCGGATTCAAAAGAGCCAATTGTTGTCCGAAAATTGAACCGAAATAAAATGCTGTCCATCCAAACGCGGATTATTATTTTGTTTTATTTTAGTTTATCGTACTCGAAACCACGGGAATGAGTTTATTATTAAACCGAGATGTTTTTTCAACTGTTAGAAAGTTCAATGAATTTTGAATTGATGAACGAGTTGACATTGTTAAAATACTGCTTTTATGCATTTTAATGAGTTTGAATTTGATTGTTGAAAGCTATGAATTATCAATACAAAAGTTCTTTAGTCAGCGCAGTAATGTGTCGTAAGCTACTTTGAATAATAAATTTCCAAATTTTGAATTAATCAGCTTATAATTTTGTAAGTTTCTTCAAAGATTGCGAATTATAAACCTACTGAAAATTTTAAACTTTTCTGTATAAAATAATTGATTTCTATTAAAAACTTCGAGCGTTACCGAGATTAGCAGCAAAGATTTTTAAATTTCCTTGAATATTTAAATTTCAATATAATTGTTAACTGCAAACATCAATTAACATACAAATTTAGTGAATTTATATATTCTAAAACATTAAAAACTTTTTTTGTAAAGTACTCTTAGTTTAAAAGTTTACGTATTTTCTATTAAATTATAAATCCATACTAAAAATAATTATTATGTCAACTCATCTTGGCATTGACATACTTACTTCTAATAAGAAATCTTATCTCAGATACTCCATGCATCGAAGTTTTAAATTTTCCGTCGAACGAATTAATCTCCTAAAGTAAAAACTCCGCAAGCTCTACTTGCAAGCTCCTCGAAACAAACTGCGGGGGGGAATAATTTCAAAGTAGGACTCGCTAAATTTAATCGAATGACTGGCAGGGAGATTACTTTAACTGGCTGTACGTACTCGAGAAGAGGATTGACCCGCGAGGTCTGTGGATATACCGGGAAGGCTAACCGCTCGCGACCCAGTTATGAAAGTTTTAGTTGACACAGGACTCGTTTACTTCCCGAGCACGGGTAATGAGTGCCTCTTCCCTGCCCCGACTGCAAATACTCAAGCGCCTTTACCCCCCCGCTTTTTTTAAATGCCGACTGAATTTTTTTTAGGGTATCTTGTGTACGGAATTTGATAGGTAAATGAAAAAAAACTTTAAACCTTTACGGATACAACGGTTTGTACTTAAAATTTTTAATTTAATGATAATCGAATGATTTAAAAAAAATATTACATGTAACGATGTGATCTGTTTTAAAAAGAACCGAATCATAGTTTAATAGATGAGGTTAATTTGGTAATGAATTATAGTTTAAAACTGATTATTTATATATGTAGAAGCCATTGATTAAGTCAAAAAATTATTTTTTTGCTTTTGTATATTTATTTTAGAGTTACAACATCAGCAATATAATAATTCAAAAGTAAATTTAAAATCACATGTCTTGTAGTTCAGTGGGAAAAGTATTGGTCTTTAACTTCAAAAGCCTTTGGTTCAAGTCTCACACACTACCTACAAATGCTTATCCATTATTTGACCGAACGCTGATGTAATTCTTTAATAAGTAGACCTCTGATCAGATATTAAAGAAAAAAAATTTCAATAGTAAAAGTAATTTTTTTAATTTCTGTTTTTTTTTTTTTTTTTTTCTTGCTGGTATTCTGGAATAATATTTAAATTTATTCACAACCAATATAAAAAGTAACACTTATAACTTATTTAATTTATTAAATACATTAAAAAAAAAAAAAAGAGCAACACTCGGTGTAGAAAAAAATCAGCTCGTTTAATTACAAAGCGTACCAGCTTGTTGGTTTTATTACTACCAAAAATTTAATTAATTCAAGATTTTTTTTTGAACCCTTCATTTTATTCATGCCAAAGCTTTCCAAAAATTCAAATTTATTTGTTCAAAAAGGGGGAAAAAATTTGACGACGCTTCACGTCAAAAGCCATCAAAGAGAAACTTCAAAGAATGAAAATTCAATCGAGCGCGCTCCGCGAAATTTAACACAGGTTTCATATCCATGTCCCTAAAAATGATTGTTTTCGAAAAGTCAATCGCCGCTCCAGAAATGAATCCAGCGATTAATCTTTCCTCGGACTCGACAGAATTTTAATCGATGACAGGAATCCGTTTACAGCCATCGAGAGTCGAAAAGAAGCGCGGCGTTGAAAGTAAAACCGAGAGGCCGATAAAGTGGAACGACGAGACTCGGGCTTTTTCTTTTTCGCGCAGAGCAAAGTGGATGGAGTTTAAAGAGGCGAAACGAGCAGCCGAGGCGTGGGTTTTTTTTTATTTGTGTTTGTTAAGCACGGAGAGTTTACGAACGTGAATATTTATTCCACGGTGACTCGGAGTTTTATTAATTTTCCCGCGCGCGACCCTCCGATGATTAGTTTTTATGAAGATCTTTGAGAAGTGCGTTTGAAAGTTATGCGGATTACGATGAATTCTGTAGCAGTTTCTACTGTGAAAATTCATCATATCACATTTCATCCAGGCAGGTCTTACTTTTTCATCCATAATAACTTACAAATTTGCGAGACCTGAGTTCATCTTTAAAAAGTCTAGCCAAATAGTTGAATCAATTGCATATTGCCCGAAATCTGATCCTCACGATACATATTTGGATGTTCGGCAAAAGACTTTCTACTTTTTTTAGGTCATCAAAAGTCAAAAATTCAACGATTTTTTATCTTTTTTGCTCTCATTAACTTACTAAAATGTGACAAATTTGAGTGTGAGCGTTTATTAAAAAAATTACTAAAATCTTTTTTAAATTTAGAAACATGTACCAAATGAATAAATTATAATAATACCTTTTGTATGATTTATACAAAAAAACTCAATTTTTCATTAAGATCAAATTTTTGCTGAAATGCTGTCAAAACATGATTATTATTTTTCTCTTCTTAAGGAGGCTCACGCGACTTTTTTCCACGGGGTCAATATTCCTAAAATTTTGAGAAAACATAGTTTTTATATCATAGATTACATTTCTAAAAAAAAATATTCTAAAATTTGGATATTTAACACGTGTTCTTATGGGAAACCATCGATTTTTCGTTTGCTTAAAAAACTGACGAGGACAATTGTTCTGAAAAAAATTGCACTTAAAAAATTACTTAAAAAATTTATGAATGCAGCTTTGATTGTTTGAATAAATGATTAAAAGTAAAAAAACATTTGATTTTTTCATTGAAATGCTTTTTGTAATAAATATAGAAAAAAAAAATATTCACTAAATTTGGGACCTCTTCACTTGATGCGGCCCTGCTCGCGTGAGCCTCCTTAAACTATTAATTTGAATTCTCTTCGTAAATTCTGACAATACCGCGTTAAAACTATTTCTAGAATCCGTCAATACAATCGCAAGTCTTAGAAATATATAGCGGTATCGATAACGAACCTGAGGGCAGTGGTTTCGGTGACTTGTATCTCGATGGTCAAGCTGCTCCCGGTGGAAATGTAACTCTCTCCGAGGCTGCAGGGCCGGCTCGAGTTTTGCAAGATCACGTGGTCGCAACTTCGAGGCACCTTGTCCTTGCAGTACCGGGCCATCAGGGTGGCGCTGCTTCCGCTGCTGTTGGTTATCAACTTACCCGTGAAGGATGCTCCCGCGGGCTTACCGCTCGTCGAAGGCGTCAAGCTCGTGCTGCTCGGCCCCAAGTTCTTTGTGCCGTCCTTCTCACTGTACAAATCATAATTGTAGATTTAAAAACTGGAGTTTCTTGGAATATTGTATTTTTTGAATTTTACGTTGAAATATTCGCTGCGGTGCTGTTGAATGGAAGAAATTTTGTATTGAAGAAATATTGTATTGATTTTGCCGAATTATCGAACGTAGCGAATGGATCAGTCAACAAAGCGTTGGACTGGGAACCGGAGAGTTGCTAGTTTCGAATCCTATTCGAGTTTCTATGACCCATAAAACATGCAACTCGATTATTTATATTATGATCGCTGATATCAATTCTCACGAGTTTGCCAAAAGGCAACATCGTTTCTTGATTAATGATTAAAAAAAAATTAAGACCACATATCTGAATTTTCTTCTTTTTTTTTAATTAGAGCGACATTTTTTTATTTATTTTGACCACCTATTATATGCAATAATTTATTATAAAAATCCTTTCAAGTAAAAAAGTAAACAAATTTAGAAACATAAAAAAATTTATGAAAAAAGGTATGAAAATAATGATACAATTAGCATGCTGAAATACCAACCTTATATAATTGATCTAAAGTCTTAATTTAGATTTTTAGTTTTTACATTTTTAAATTTATTTGAAGGTGGTTATAAAAAAAAATTTTATGTACTAAATTTTAATATTATTCGTTTATATTAAAAATTAATATAAATTAAATTATTTTTACTATCACAGCGTTTATAAAACATCGACAACCGTAATTGTACAGGTTCCAACAGACCCAGAGATCAAATTAAACAAAAACAGTTAAAAAATAAAAATTAACAAACCAGTTGATGTCATTGCACTCCGTTATGGAAAGGGGCATCATCTCTCCGTCCCAGATCTTGAGGTTGGTCGAGCAGTCGTCGTCGGTGACGGCGGGGTTGCTGCCGACGTGGAACTTCAGTACCGACAGCCAGACCTTGAACTGAGGCTGATGGGCCGGGGGATGCTGCCTTCCCCACTTGATCTCGGCCTTGGTCGGGAACTTCGGTATGGGCCTGGGTGACGTGGGGGTTGGGAATATGCTGCTCTCGCCCCGGAGATGGTACAGGCATGTCGTGTTCCTCGGTATGGAGTGCCGGGGCGAGGTGAGCAGTCCACCGCCGTCGCCCCGCAGCCAGAACTCGCAACGCTTGTTCTTCGTGTAGGTCGTTGAATTTATGTCCACGAATTTGACCTGAGAACGCGAAAATCTTTTGATTACAATGTCTGTAGAAAAGATGTGATTTGAGCATTTTTTCAGTTTTTCTTCCCAGGAAGAAATGAGAATAAGTTTATCTTATTTATAACAGCCATTTGTTGACTATTTATTATCGAAATACTAGATTGAGTCAATGGAATAGCCAGTAAATGACTAGTAAATGAGTAACGTAATTTACGTTTCTTACAAGGTAAATATATAAATAATTTTTTTTTTTAAGACGTTTATGTAAATTGTTTATTGTTAACCAAGAATATTATTAAATGGTTGCTATCAAATTGATGACACAAAAAATTTCTTTTGTCACGCATTCTATGTACGTTACGCGACTGATTTACGTTCAAAAAGAAATGTGCTTACACGTCATTATCCAGTGAATATGCTAATAAAAAATTTCCATGTGAAAGTAAAATGTATAATTTTCAGTTTACCGCTCAACGAGTTGAGTGATGCATTCATTGAGTAAAGAAAAATTCATTTTATTTTACACATCAATTTCCTGATTACGCAATAATATAAGTTTTTTTTTTTAGGAACATCCGATCTCGACAAAATACTGTTTAATTTATTTATTCTTCCATATAGATTATTTATTAAAACGATAAAGTTTTTATCCAAAAATAAAATTTATTATTCATTTTTAAAAAGTTTAATCGGCTGTGGGAAGTGAGTGGCTCAACCGGCAGAGTCATAGACTATAAAGCCAAACGACAGTGGTTCAAATACAACTCACTAACAATTATTCTAATAAGTCTAGTACTTAAATTTAATTATCTATGTGATTATTACAATATTTGTACTCACTAAATTGCCCGTTGGGAAACAGAAAAAGAAAAAAAAAATTTGTAGTGTCTCTTGGGATTTCTGATTGTACAAATCAGACAGAAAAATTTTTTTTTAAGTTTTCTAAAACTTTTTTTTTCTAAAATCTTTTCATAGTGTCCGTGCATACACCTACAAAATAATCGCCCATAGCCTTGCTTTTCATCCTGTGTTTTTTTTTTTTTTTTTTTTTTTTTTTTTTATCCACTGCTATTTTAAAAATCTACATTCATGATTAAATAAATCATTTTATTCACTCAAAAATTTTAAAAATATTCACTCCCAAAATCTATGATTTTACACTCACACCCCATTTTTTCAGCTCAGACAAAGCAAAAAAAAAACCCAGCCACTTCCCCAAAATAACTACTAAACAGTGCGAGCTTTCGGTCATCAAAAATTCACCAGCCCTGGCGCTCCCGGCGGACCATTATATTTTCCATGTCAAGCACCCTTCAGCCCCGTCAACCGTCACAAAGCCCGAGACACCTCCAAGAACCACGCTACGCACCTCGCAAAAAGCTTTTGCATTAACCCAAAAGTGCTCACCTGGACGTCGAGCTGGAACCCGTGGAGCGAGTGCGGGGGCGTCGGGTGGAGGAAGGTTCCGTACGGCGAGGTGGTGAAGACCACCAGGAGGTCCTTGCCGCTACTAACGACCTCGGGTAGGGGCTCCCCGCCCCCGCAGAACTTCAGTATCACCGGTTCCATGGTGTTGTACCCGTCGTATATCGTCACGTGGTCCTGGAATATAAAAAAGAGGGGTGGTGATCGATTTATAGGGTGCGGAGCTTGATTTATATCGACAAACAGTCGAGAGCAAACGAAATATTGATTACGCGTACCGAGTTATGCAAATTAAAATTTGAACGAATTTTCGGCTTGGTAAACGACGGACGATGCGAACGACGATTAATTGGCGCGGGGACGCGTTATGTTAATGTTTGATTTGGGATTTAATCCTTTTTTTTGTTTTTTTACGGTTAAAAAATGGGTGATAGTCAAGTTTTAACGAAACGAAACGTTATCAACACTTTAGTAAAATGAGCTTTGCTTTGGAATTCATTACATTGGATATTGTTTTATACTTGTAATTTCTCCCAAAAACAGCAAAAGTTAAAAAAAATCTGAAATTAGAAACCAGTATTTAAATAAATTTTTATAAATTAGAAGGTAAAAAATACTGCTCTTTTTAACAAGGGTGTAATAAGCTGTTTTAAGCACCGAACTATAGTCGTCAAAATACTGCGAAATAATAATTAAAAACACACGTTGCAAACATCATTTTTAACATAACTGCAAATAGTACATTTTTACGTAAATCTTTTATAGATTTTATTTCAAGATATAATCGTTTGAAAATACAGAACGAAAATTGAAAAAATAGTTGTTTTGAATGCCTAATCAGCAGCGATGACACAAAAATAAAATAGTAAAAAAGATGAAAATCATACCTTAACAATATCACAGTCGCTCCAGAGTTTAAGCTCGCGAGGCGGAGGCTCGGCCTGGGGTGGCGGCTTGGATCGCACCGCGATCAGCTGGCCCCGGGGCTGTCTCACCGATATCAGGGGATGCTTACCCTCAGGCACTTCGTGCTGGCGTATCTGAAAATCAAAATTCCCGAACTCTTATTAATACGTACATCCCCCACTGTGCACATCGAAGTTTTCGAAACTGCAGTTTCTCCGACAGAAGTTGAACTTTATAAATTATACTCGAATAATAACCCGACACTTCCGGAATCTTCCATTCAATTAGAAATTTGGCCCGAAACAATGGGGGTGTTCTTGCTCCCCCGCAAGATATTGCAATTGTACACGCTGCGAGTCGTGAATTACATCGGGACACGAGAACGCCTATACGGAGGTAGATGTATAATATCTAACGAAATTGCAGTTCAAACTTTTAAGTGCTGAGGGCATTCAATTTTTATATTGAGTTTTAAATTTTGGTACGACTTTTAATGGTGATTATTGTTTGATTCATTCTGAAATGTAATTTAGTTTGATAAGTTTCGTAGGATATTAAATTGTAATTTAGTTAAATTTGAGTTTCTGATGTCAAAACTGGGTTAATAGAATTAAAGTATCTACTTTAACTATTAATTTTGTTTCACTATTAGTTCATTATTGTATTAAAATCATAAATTCGAAAAGCTCCTAGTATTAGAGATATACTTTAAAATTAAATTAAAAAAATAAAATTTTTTTTAATTATTAAGATCAAATACAATGTTTAATTTTTGTTAATGAGAATTTTCAAAAATATTATAAAAATACAAACGTCAATGATCCTAAATACTTATCAAACTTGAAGCAAATTTTCAATAATTTTGAAATCTTTCAGTTATAAACAAAAGTAATGCCACATTCGAGGCAGAAATCTGCGAGAAACTAAATTATTTAAACCAGTAATTGCGCTTTTAATAATTAATAACAATATTATCATTTAGCAAAAACGTTGATTTTTTTCAATGTATAATCGTTGATAAATATTGCGATGGCTCAGTAAACAAATCTTTCGACTCACACTTCTGAAGTTACGGGTTCGAGCCCCGCTATGGTACAACTATTGATTAAAAACTATTAAGCTCCATTAAAAAAAAAAAAAAAAGTTAGTGAATGAATCTCGGAATGAATTATCAATTTCCTCAATAAAAAATATTCAAAAAGAGTAATAATTTTTTTTGGCAACTATAGAGCGCAAAAAATGAAATATTCAACTTTTGGAGCTTGCACAGACAATAAAATGTTAAAATAACTCAGTAAAGTTCACAACCCTAAAACAAAAATTATATCAATCTTATCGCTCAGAAACCCATAAACCTCTGTTAACCATAATAAATGAAGCACGGTAAAAACCATACCGTAACTTGTTTCTCATTTACTGGGGAGGCACACTTAGTTTGTTCTCTTGGCTGCGGGGGTCTTAATGAAAGCCGATTTACGCCCCCTATTCAGGACTCGTGGAGAGAACATTGAGAATCGTTAACACGCGAGCTTTGCCCACGGCTTCTTCGTTGTGTACGCGGAATCTAATTTTATCTTTTGTTCATCAAATATCTTCTGCGGTGGTTTTTCAGTTGCGCAATCGTTTTGTTTCATAACGAATTTTCATTGTATGGTTTCTACGAAATTACGAAGAAAAAACTTCGGTTGCAATTAAATTTCAAGATTGATCGGCCACAGGAGGAAAGTAAACAATAATATAAAACAAAAAAATTTGAAAATTGAATTACTAGAAAATCAATAAATACAAAATAAAATATAATTTTAAAAAATAGATATAAGTTTGTGAATTTTTCTCAAATTGGTTATTTGTTTGTTGCCTCACATTAAAAGAACAAATTAGTTTTCTTTACTTCTTATAGTCGGTAGACACTAAACGTCTACTAATTTAATTAATTTTTGGCAAATTGATATTAAAATTTTTTAAATTACACTTTAAATTGATTATACATTCTTTTCGCCATCATTCATTCTGTAGGGTACGATCCCATTTCACAACATTTTCATTTGAATAAAAATCCAATTATGTTTTAATAACGATTCGATGAATTCTAAATTCATTTCTAGATCACATTGTAATTCAAAGTTCAATCAATTTTACACAGAGGGTTTCGTTTGACACGTCAAAAGGATTTCAACCTTTTTTTTTTTTTTTCTTCCCTTTCTCCCGCACTTCTATCTTTTCAGTTGAAGACTTGCAACGTACTTTCACAATTTCTTGCCTCGAGCCATCTGCAATACATTTTCCTGCATACTACTCCCTGAACATGAGTATTTTTTTCCATTTGCTCATAAAAAAAAAAAAAAGGAGAAAGAATAAAATATTTCTTTCATTTTGTATGTATGTACCTACACGAATACCTTCCACTCTGGGTTTTTGAATTTTATCATGTATTTATTTTACAAGAAGAAACGGTGTTTCTAAAGTACACTTGAAAATGAAGTAGAAAAAAACTAAGTAATGAAAAATAAAAGTGTCTTGTAGATGCAAAGTGTAGGGATTTGTGTAGAATTTTAGTAGAGCAAGATTTATTTGTAAATTTCGAGACGTGAAGTGTGTACGTGCCGTAGTGGTTTAATCCAAGGGTTTGAATTCGCGTAATCTATTTTAATCTCTTTCCTCTTTTCTAGCACAGTCATTCGTGAGGTTTCGTCAATCCTCATATTCACACTCTCCACGTTAATGTCTTGGTTAAGAGAATAAAATAAAACGTGGTAAAATGTCGCTTTATAACTCATTTAAGCTGAATGACGTCTTTGTTTTGTATTTTTTCTTCTACGTACAATGTTAAATTATTATTTAAATTTATTACTTTTTTCATCGTTTTATGGATTTAATTGAATATTTTGTGATGGAAGAAAACGTTACGCAATCAATGGGAAATTGAAATACGTTGACTGACAGTAGATGCCAATCATATTTTTGATATTTAATCATAACGATGAGTAGTATGCATATAAATACAATTTAATATTTATTATATAAAATGAGTATTTTTAATAATGAAGCAAAACGCTTTTCGATTGCATTCTGTCATCTTTGGCAAATTTTGAATTGTAAGTTTTTAAATTTATCAATTTTTTTCCAGTCGTTGTAAAAGTAAAAATAACCGTAGGTAATTAATAATTAATATTTTTTTTTATTGATCTTATAGAAAGTATGCTTAAAAATTTTATATTTCCATTTTATTATTGCAGGTTATCTTTATTGAATATATGACAAGGTTGAATCTGAACTGATACTTCTTTTATATCTCAAAAAAAAAAGTTTGAATAGATGTCTAAAATATGGTATGTTACTCAATTGGTGTGTGAACTTAAACATTTACGTCTCGAATTGTTGATTTTCGAGGCGTGAGATGTTTTAGAATTGAATGCCCATTTAATTAGTTTTAAGATTAAGTTGTTCTTCTATAAACTTTTCTAAAAAGTAAACTATTGTTCAAGAAATTTTAGTGTAACTTAAAAATGATCATCTTCTAAAATCTCAAACCATTAATAACAGTAAAATCTCTATAATTTAGAGTCCGAATTTCAACTTTGAGACTTTGATCCCTACAAAAATTACCCTACCCTCTTACCAATAAAAATCATAAGAACCGAATCACTTCCCATTCAGTCCTAATCTTTTTCCATTTAAACTTCTCAAAGTTCCGAGATCGCGTAATTAGAGGCGGCTTGCAGAACTTACCGCGTAATAGCAAGTCAGGTTTCGGGGGTAGAGACCGGGAAAGTTCGGCGACTGCAGACGGCACCTCTTCTTGTCGCAGTCGCTGAAGGTCTTTGAGCAGTAGGTACCGGAAATGAGCTCCCCTAGATACTGTTCCTGGCTTCCGGTCGGCCTTCCCGGGGCGGTCGTCGTCGTAGTTGGCACCGGGATCTGGGGCGTCGTCGATGGTATCTGCTTCGTCGTCTTCGCGGACGACTTTGACGACGTCGTGCTGCTGTTGCTGGACGGCGCTAAGGATGTCGACGTCGTCGCGGGCGCCGACGTTGATGATATCGAGGGCAGCAATGAGTCTGTCAACCCTGAAAGCGTTATCGTGGATTCTTAAATTTCAATGTCTTAAATCGAAAGATTGTTACAATTTTCAGATCAAAAGAAAGTGGAATATTTTGTTAATGTGTTTTAAAGTATTTCCTACAGCTGGCATGATTTATAACAATAATTTTGGGAAAAATATGAATTATTTTTATTTTTGATCATTCAATCATGACATAATAATACATGTTACTTCAAATTATTCTTAAATTCTTTGATATATTGAAGTTTCTAAAATTAAACACATGTCAAATTTCTAAAAACTATCTATGATAAGGTGTAAAGAAGGCTATCGCAAGTCCGCCTACTTTTTTGAAAAATTTAAAAAATAAGTAAAAAAAAGAATTTGGACATTTTTAATTGCAAAATTTTAAAACAAAAGTAAATTCAAAAGAGTTTTATCACAAAAAAATTCATAATATTAATCAATTATTTATTTTAAACAATATAAACACCTCAATGTGGTTAAAATTTTTTTTTTTTCAATAGATGCATGATTGCGTTATAAAAACTGCTATAAGTCATATTCATCAGTTCTGTTCTACGTGGGTATCGAACCCAGACCTCAATTTATACCGCGCCTTGTCCGACGACCGGGGTACGGCGACTTTAATCTGTAGATTTAATTTAGTCATCACAATGACATAGTAATCCTAAATAATGAAATTGAATATAAAAAAAATCTTATCATCAAAAGTATGATTTTTTTGCCTATAATTCAGAAATCAAAAATTAATTAATAAGGAATTTGTCAAAAAAAAAAAAAAAATTATTTGTTTATTTTGAAATCACGATTCGAGTCATGAGTAAATTTTTTTTTCTTTTTGTCAAAATGTCATTTAAAAATTAGTCACATTCGTAAATTTGGGTATCAACGGGAATCAAACCCGGGACCTCAGGTTGAACCGCGTTTGTTCAACGACCAAGCTGCGGTGACTTCGTAAATAAAGCTTTAAGATAGTTCCCAAAAAAATTGAGTTTCTTAAAAAGTCTCTAAAACTTTGCACAGAGGTAGATTTTTGTGTCCTGTACACGCTGGTATTTTTCTTATACCTTCAAGCCATACTTAATTTTGAGATATTGGGCTCAGAAGTTTCAATTTTTTACATGGGATTCCTATGCTGAGCGCGTGAATTCATATCTATTTTGAAGGTTATTCTTTGATTGCAAACTCAATTTTCTTAAAATATTTTTTAAAACCAGGTTTTCTTGTAGGGCAAGATCTAAGAAATTGTATCATACAAAGGTAAACATAGCAAGTGATATTGAGCGTTTATAACTATATTTTCGGTTAGCTATATATACGCTTCTTAATCACCTTAATTAAGTCATTGCAATACCTTTGTCATCCAAAATAACATAATTGAATAAAAAAAAGTCTTACCAACGAATGGATTGTTGTATCTGACAACCGCGTCCTTCCTCCTGATCATCTTGTAAGCCATCCGAAAGTCAAAGTTGAAGCCGGTCTGGTCCTTGCTGAGCCTGAGCAGTCTCAGGGTTATCGATACGGAGGGGGTCTCGCTGTAGTAGATGGCAGGTCCCCAGGAGGTGCCGCACCAGTGGCCCCCGACGTCCGGTCGATTAGCCTCGGATATCTGAAGCGAACCGTCCGGGCAGCCCTCGGCAGTGAACGACACGAATTTACCCAGCGTGAAGCTATCGAAAGTCAGCTGCAAAGATACGACGTTCGGTTCAACTCGTGAGCAAAATTTAATAGGGAAGATGCAAACTTTCTAATTGTATTTTTTTCTCAAAGTTCTCGATTTTTAAGATTTTTTCGATGGTTTTTCTATCGATTTTACCAGAGATATAATTAATAAATATTAGTACCTTTTTACATTGAAAGTATATCTAGATAGACAGGATTTTCTGAAACTTCAGAAGTCAGAAAGAAAAGTTATGTGTCCATTATTTTTTGATCTACTTTCCGATTTCAAAAAAAAAATAATAATAATTTTACTTATGCATCTGCCCTATAGTAGTTCTTTCGCAAGTTACAGTTTGAGCAACTAGCAATTGTTTATGGAGTAAACAGTATGGACAACTTTTGAGCAACTTAGTTTGAGTTGATTGTTAAACTTTGCATTACTACGTGTACATAAAATGTGCCCAAAACTAGAATCGTTTTACAAATAATGTTTGTTATCAGTACTTACAGCCTTGGCGACATACTAATATTCATTTTACATCAGCAAAAAAAAAAAAAAAAAACTCGAAAATTATATTAACAAATCGGTATCGGTATTTATAAAATGGATGTCTGACTGAACTCGATTCGCTCTACTTAATGAATTTTCCAACTTTGTTTAAATTTGAAACGGAATATCTCGGTATTCTACTACTCGGCATGTATTATTACTTTGATCTTTCAAATAAGACCGACTAAGTAATTTCCAACTTTTGAACTGGTCTGTCAAGAGCTTCAATTTTAGATTAAAGTTACAGTTGAGACTTGTTTTTGAATCACAACGTTGCCCTAGATAACGATTTTCGAAACATTTCGAATTATCTTGTGAATTCAATTTAAAAGTCTTGCTTTACCATAAATTTTATAAAATTATTTACAGCTGAAACGCAATAAAAAAAAAAATTAAAATAACGACTATTAGATTAAGAAACATTATAGGATTAATACTCTTCCAACCCAATTATTCGAATAAAAAGTGGTAGATACCCACTGAATAACCCCCCACAAAAGTCTATAATAGGAGCTGAGCTACAAAAACCCGGACGCTCGGGCGCGGCTTACTTTAGCGCGCTTTCACCTCTCGAGTCACTCGGCGAGCTCCTCGAATGAAAAAAGGAAAAAAACGCAGCGTTAAAAAGAAGAAACGCGATATTCGCTGCGCCAGCGGTATTGTCAAGTGACGCGCGGTATGCACTGTACCGAGAAAGAAAAAAACCCTCATTTTTTACCTAATCGCACGTTTTTTTTCAAAATTTTAAGTATTTTTTCTTTCTGAAGTATTAAAGGTTCAAAGGATTCAGATTTCTCATGATTCAATGAATAAAATCTTGTCAAAAAAGCTCAAAAATATGGTATATATATATATCTGAATTTTCTCAACACAGTAACGAATCGTATTTCTGTAAGTCTAACAATAAGATACTCATATACTATATTTCATATTATGAGAAATAGTATGAATTTTTTTAATTTTGCAATTCAAAAAAGATTTTCGTCATTTTTTAAAAATAAGAAACGTACATACTAAATCTGGAGGAGTGAAAAATCACTCCAAAATAATAAAAAGTGCGCCATTCTTCGCACACTTTAGTCCCGATAAAGAGTGATTTTTTACTCTTTTAGAGTGATTGCAAGCTAACCTCGCTCTTCCGATTTTAGAAAGTATAAAGTTAATATTATTTTTAAATAAAATTCATAAGTTTTACATTAATTCTTTCAGACCTGAATTTTTTAAAGAAATTATGACAATTCTAAGAAATTTTCTAATTCTTTGGGTGTCAAACAAAAATCCTGAAATTTTTCAAATTAATTTGAAAATTCAACATTCCGGAATTTGAAAAATCATAATTTCTCCAAGAATAAAAAAAAAAATTACCACTTTATTTTGTTTCTTCTTTTAACTAGTTAAATTTTTATTTTTGCAAATATGTCCACTGAATACTGATAAAATAAAAAAATTAAAAAGCATCAGAAATATTTAATATTCAGGTCGAGAGTCCGCTACGATAAAACAATCTCTAATCTATATTTTCAAAGGTAAAAAATGTATACAAGAATTTTCCCAATCTGGTACGTGCGGGCCACACTCGACCCGAAATTATGATTCAGGGAGCGTGCGCGTCCATTGTGTAAAACTTTAGCCGGTTCGCAACTGGACCAGACAGTCCTCCCACTTTCAGTGGTTTACAAGCTGCCGCAACGAATTGCTCTAAACTAGTTATTATGTTTTGACAAATTCCAGCCCTTCGTTTATTTCTTTCTCACTTCCGGGCATTGATTTTTTTCTACTTTGGGTACGACAGAAACATTGAAATATTCATGCTATCGGTTACCGAGTTCCTGAATTAATGATGATCTGCACTGGAAAAGTTAAAATCGCGAAATGAAAAATTCTGGGAGATGTATATAATTCGAGAATGATTTAGCTTCCCAGTTAGCAAGATAGCTTTTTAAACGTCGAGGGGTTTTTTGCTCCGGATCAGTCTGAAAGAGTCTGAATAGCCAAAACTTTTTGCCCCGGCGCTCTCTATACCTCGCTCTGGTATTTTTTGTCAATTACCTTTTAACAGGGTGAAAAATCACGTTTGCCCGGCGTAAAATCAAGAGACTCGAAACGATTCAAGATATTTCGAGTGTGCATAAAAAAACTTTAGCTCCGCTCGCATATTAGTTTTTACCTACGATGAATGTTTCAATTTTTTAAATTAGTTTCAATTTTATATTAAAACTCGTGAAGTTTTTTTAAAATATTAACTGAGTAATTTGACTTTAATGATAACCTAAGAATACGTTGTTGAATCCATATTATAATTTCAAAGTTTAAAAATCTCATGAGTTCAAATGAGCAGACCCGGAGTGTAACTTTCAAAATTAACGCTGGAATTTGTTTCATAAGTTTCAGCGTATACGAATTCAAACAGCGCTTTGCACACCTGTGGAAACGCGTTTATGGTATGCGAATTACTAACAAAATTTTAATTTAATTTCTTCCACTTTTCAATGTAAAAGCTCAAAGCTTCACTCAAAGCGCGTTTTAAAATAAAGTAATAAAACGTTTTCAACAATAATGAAAATATAATAAAAAATTTTTAATTTACAAACTTCTGTTGAGTTTGAATAGATTGATAAAAGCTTTATTAAAATTAATAAACTCATTGATCAATTAGTGAAGTCATAACTTTCTTCATAAAAGCTCCTAAATGTTCAGTTCAATATCGCAGAGCTTTCTAAGTTTTAATATTTCATCATTAAAGTATTTAATTCAAAATTAGACTGATTTAAAAGCCACTCATCTTAATTAAAATAAATTTTTTACCTGTACGATGTCCCCGAATTCCGCACCAGGTGCATTGAAGGTGAGCTTGCAGATGTAAGGTACTTTGTCCTCCTTCGGTCGGTGGAGCTCGAGGTCGTAGGTCTTCCCCACGTCGCCGTAGTAAGTACGGTTGCAGGCTGAAAAAAGAACCCAAAAATAAACGGTCAAAACAAAGTTAAGCACCCCGTCCGCCATTTTTTCGTAGTATCTTGCGCTTTCGAGACACTGATTTACGAGCCCGCCTTGTTTTACGACTCCTGGCACTTACCGACTGTATAAATTCCCCTCCAGCGCCTTATTTTTTGCCCATAGAAGTTAAGAATAAACCTCCTTAAGGTATAAAAAATTCCTTGGGATTTGAAAATTTTCTAAAAGCTACGGTTCCAATTCGGCAAATGCGTGGGGGTAAAAAACTGAGAGAGAGAGAGAGAAAAAAGCGCTGCTGTTTCATTTTTCTAGGTGCCGCGGCGTCGCCCAAGTTTATTGGAGCGAGCCAGCGAGATTTTTGTGATTTCGGGTCTCGGATGGGAAGCGTGTATTTTCGTTTATTAAAAAACCGTTTGGCCGGGGTAGGCAGGGAAGATTGTGTCGATTAAACGTGCTTCGCTCTGTATTGCTGCTACTCGAGGCTACGTGACTTACTCGAAATTGATTTATACGACGATTGAAAAAGAGCTTTCTCTACGGGTTGACTTGCTTCATAAATTTTTAGATTTATTGTTGGTATTGATGATATATCTTCTTTTCTTTTCTTATAAAGGAAATCACTGACTTACAGAAATGTTGATTTATTTATTTATTTGAATTATTCTTACTTATTTATTGTATTTTTTTTTTCAGCTTTGCTATATTTATTCTAATTGGCTGATTTAAAATTATTATATAAATTAGTATCCCAGCTATTTGTATAAGATAAATTATATTCTTCCAAAATTGTATATACATAAAAACTACTGAATAAAAAAATAACGCAGCATCTCAACTGTAACAACAGTATAACCAGTACAAATGTAGATCTGTTTTACAATGAATAGTGCTGTCAGAGACAAGGACAGTTACTCGGTTGCCCCGAGTCTCTTCAATAATTCCGAATACTAGGAAAAAAAAGTTAAAAAGAGGACCCTTGAAAATTGTATATTGAATTGGATATTTCTTTACAATGGGGAAGATGCATAAAAAAAATCATTTAATTTGTTTGACTTTATTAGATAGTATATCAAAAAATAATCGAAACACGTATTTTTTTTTTTTTTTTTGAAAAAAAAATGAAAATTGAAAGAATTATACTTGGAAGTGACTTTGGAAGTTTACGAAACAATCATAAATATCGACGCTCCCAGCGAAGAAAAACCTTAGCCGAAAAACTGAAGATTTAAAATTATTAATGAGAGGCTGAAAAGATTTAAAAAATTTAAGACAATATAAAAATCGGATCAATTGGGTGTAGACTTATTAGATTCTCAATTTTTTTCTGATTGACATCGAGGGTACCAATTTTCAAAAAATTATATCTCCGGTAACATTGATAGAAAAATTGTTAAAAAAAAATCTTAAAATTCATTAAAAATCGAGAACTTTCAGAAAAAAATATAATTAGAATAAGTGTGCATCTTCACTATTTTACAAGTGTAATAAACCGAGAAATGCAAATTGGTCTGTCTCGTGCGGTAGAGAAGCCGGGAGGAGAGAAGCCATAGAGGCCATTAGAGCAGACACCATGGAGGGATCACCACCCTTGACTTTCGCGAGGTGCGTGTCTGCTAACTCGATTTATATGACCCCGTGCAGTGCGCGGTAGATACGAGGGTGGATTTTATAGTACGGAAAGGGTAAGCCGATCGTTGATTGCGTGCACTCGAGATCTGTTTTTTTTTTTTTTTTTTCTTATAAGAAATCCCACAATGGCCGATGCATCACCCCTATCGATCGCCATGGACTTTCGAATGTTTATTTATTTTCATTGGTCAAGTAGTAGTTTAGTCTGATTTGATATCTGTTTATGTAATTATACGAAGTGGTTGGGTAAATATGCACGAGCAACGTCAAGACGTAAACAAAGTTGTCAAGTAAACTGAGTGGTACATACTTGATTATGTTCAATTGTTAATTGTTTTATTTTATTTCAACGGTTCATTTATAATTAAGTCTCTTAATGATATGCGATATAGTAACTTTTTTTCATCTTGAAGTGTCTCAAAAACGGTCAAGATCAAGATGTATCTAATAAAGATCTTCAAAGATCTTTATTTTTTTTACGTGGGAATTCATTTCAATTCCGTACGCTATAGAAAAATTAATTGTTTGATCTCAAAACAAATTTCAAAAAGATGTATACGAAAAAACTTTTTTAAATCAGACCATACTCAAAAATTTAAAATTGAATGAAATATTGCATGTATTAAAGAGAAAAAAGTAACATTGAGTTTAAAAAAAAAAAAAGAACTTTAGTGTTTGATATTACTCGTACTGTTTTTAGTTCTGCGGTGGAGAATAAATTTTTCCTATTTGCTAGATAAAACAGGAAGCTTATTATTTCTTTTTGAGGAACTATGCGGCTAAATTTCAAGAAGCTAATTTGAAGTTTAACTTCATAAAGGTGTTTACTTGGTGGCGGGTGGAATATTAACAAAGTTTCGAGTTTGTTTTTGAAGTTAATTTTCACTTAATCAAATCTTTAAGTTTTAAAAGATACTGCTTAAAGTAAAGTTCTTTTCTTCGCCAAACAAAAAATGTCTCTTCGTGAAAGGCTTTAAGAAAAAAAAAAATGCGCAAGTTTTAAGAAGTTTTGCTTGTATAGCATTTTATGAAATTTATTGTAAAATAAATGAAAGATCAAATATATCTGGACAGTTCACATATATCATAACTTTGGCTGAGGTTTGTACTGTATTTTTTTCTTTCTTAAATCTTGCATATACGTGGAATATTTCGAAACATTGTAATAATTTGTTAATATTTATACGTGCTGTCGTACAGCTGAATAAATTATAACCAAATTGATAAAAATTTTTAAGAAAAATATCAGTTCACAGACAGAAATTACTGAATTTTTTGACTTTTAACTTTGTAAATACTCTATATCCTAAAACCATGTTATGAAAATAGTAAAAATTTTTAGCTAACAAATCGATTTATTATTTTATGAATATTTCACGCGATCATTGCCAGTGAATAATCCGTGCAATTAAGGAACTCACTTCGCAGCTATCGTCTTCGAATTCATAACCCAGAATTCGATGGACGTTCAAGATTTGTGGCATGCAAATACGAACAATTTTGAATCAGATGTAAGCTCCGATTTCATTTTCAATCGATAAATGAACTAATTCCTCAGATATTCCAGTCGGTTAACTCTGCTTTTTTAAATTTATTGTAACGATTCAAAAGTTTTATTGTTTATTAAGTATGATACTAGTATTAGATGCCAAAGTACTGTTATGAGAAAAATTTTATTTATTATTAATCATTTCTACTAGATAATTATTATTATGACGCTACAAAAAATTTTTAATATCCTTCGCTGATTAAAATTTTTCCAAGGGTTTACATTAACTTTAGCAACAAAGCTCGACCTCTTTATAATTTGTTTCGGGAGGGTCTAACGAAGTATAAAAACAGCATAATAAAATACAACAAAGGGAGTAATTTTAAAATAAGGGAGCTGGCGTTGTCACGCTGGGTTTGCTTTTTCTACTTGAAACTGACACTGCAAAATTACACGCGACATCTGCAACGTTGCTTATGAAAATTTTCATCTTCCTGCACCGCATAAAATACAAAAAAAAGAACCTCCAGCGATACTCCTCATTGCCTTCTCTACTCTTTTTTTCCAGGATGTATATTTAACTTTGCAGATTAAATTTTTTTTTTTTTTTTTTTTTTTTTTTTTTTTTTTTTTTACAAACTTGGGGCTTGAAAACAAAGCCAGGGTTGAGATAAGCGCTTTGGGGCAGGGTGAAAAAAAGTCCCCGGTTCGTTTGATGTCGTACGCCGACGACGTTTCTATCGTCAAAAGCTGCGACTCTTTTTCATTCCTCGTGTATTACACGCGCACGCAGCTGGATCCCGCGCACCGGTTTTTTGTCTTTCCGTGGTTTGGAAATGGAAACAAACTCGAGCGGAGTTATTACATGCAAAAAAGGAGCGCGCGACGAGTTTTTAATTTTTATTGTTGTTTTCGGAATGAAATTTGACGCTATACACGCGCCTTGAAATTTATTTCCATGCGATGAGCTTTGTGAGGGTTTGGTTTTTTTGAATGTTTTGAAAATTTTTTGCAACCAGTCGCTTTTGAAAAACTTTTTTAATGAAGTAATCGTGAAATATCCGGGACGCAACGGCGTAAATTGACAAACTGCGGATTTCCAAAAGATTTTTAATGCTGGCAAGAGGTTTGAAGGCACAAAAATTTTAGAAATTTAGAATTATAGTGAGGTTATTGACTGTATGAAATATTTCAAAATCAACAAAATATTTTTAATTTCAATGTAAATAAAAAAAAATTTTGTTTATTATTTTTAATAATGCATAAGTATACAATCAAATCAAGTTGAAAGATGACCATATCATGCTAAAAAAATTTTTTTTTCAATATCCTGCATAGGGTATAGTTGAGAATCGAAACCGGAACTTTCGGGTTCCGAGTCGCGGGTCTTAATCACTGAGTCATTGCCATGCAAGGTAGAATATATTTTGGAACGATATTCAAATTTTCCTTTATCCGTTGAAAAAATCATATAATTATTAGTTTTTTTTTTTTTTTTAGCCGCTCTAAATTTATTCTGATTTTCAGACAAAAAAACACGAGTTAATAATTATTTTCGTTTTTTTGGAGTTTACAAGTATAGTTTTGTTCGGATCTAATTTAGTAGTAGTCGAGATTATTTTATTAATTTATACTTTAAAATATTTAATTTGATTTTTGTTTTTTAAATTATTGACAAAGAATTATTTTTTAAAAATTCTGGTAACGTAAACCATAAAAGATCCAAAAAATTAATTATTTCTGTAAAGTATACTTGGTATCAATGATTGCTGTATGTGTATTTGTACGCCCATTTTTAATAAATAACAATATGCATAATATTATCAATTTTCACTTAATAAACTTTTTCAATTATAAAATTTAATTTTTTAACCATTCTCAAAAAACTGAGTGACTAATTTAAATGAAAACTCCTACTGTATCCGTCGAATTTAATTTAAATTTTGAAACGAGTATGAAACTTCCGGAACCACTGGGGTAAAATTATTTCACGCATGCAAATAAGCCCAACCCCTAAAAGAAAAGAAAGAAAAAAAAGCTTCCCGAAACTCAAACGCGCGAGATACAGGGTAAAACAACAAAGTATCGCAATAGTGGGGTGAAGATAGCGTAAACAAAGCTGATTTATCATTGGGCTTGGGAGTAACCGCACAAACACACACACACACACATCCATACACGTCCGTTCGGTGCTTTATCGGTCTGACGCACGGCCGAGCTCAATCACTGCCGGCCGGTCCACCGACGGACGTTTTCTAATTAAGCTCAGGTCACCGATGAGTTACTTTTAATCAAAAGGAGCGCCCGCTCTCTGTACCAGCCTTCGTATAATGACCAACGCGGGTCTTTTGAGCCGAGATATTACGGTGTTAGATTATTTAAGGATGTTTGGTACTTACGAAAAAATGCAGCCGTTTCGTCAATTTTGATCGGATTGATTTATGATTAATATCAAAGTAATCATTGAATTTTTTGCCTTTTTTTGTTCGATTTAGTTTTTTAAAAAATCAAAGTGTTTTTTAAATAATTTAACCCGGACTCTTACGGAAATCAAGCAATTTTTTTCTTTGATCGTGTGTCATTCATCCAAAAAAGCAGGGACCATTAAAAGAATTATTGGGATTTATAGATTTTAGCTTGAAGAAGATTTTAAGATTTTTTTTATAGTATCTTTCCGGCCATTTGAAAAAGATAACAAAGAAAAACAAGCGCACAGCGGTGAAATTCCATGCGCGTCTGAACAAGAAATGCTCTAACTTTTTTTGTACTGTATGTTTTGATCTAAAAATTTGTACACAATATTTTGAGGTCTTAATTTTTAATGTGAGATCAAAAAAGTTAATGTTTTTAAACTCTTGTCGCAGAGTTTTGTAAATTGAAAATTAGGTTATGTTTTCGGGATTTTTTCTAATTTTTCAAAATATTTTTAAAACATAAAACTAATACTAAATTAAACTATAGACTTTCAACTATGCTGTGTAAAATTTTCAAAATGATTCATTCATTAGGGTCAGAGCACTGATGAGTTGAAAATAAAATCGTCTCGTCGGGCGCTGCGGTGGCCGTCCCCTCCCCTCTTTTCCCCTCACGAAAGTACCAAACATCCTTAAGGATCTAATTTTTTTTTAAATTTGATGTTTTATGAAAGTATTAAAAATTTATAACTTGAGACGAATGTGTATTTTAAGTGGGTACATGTTAGATTTTTTCGATAAATTCAACAAAAACATTCTATCTTTATTTTATTACAGTATTGCTAAAACATTATTTTCAGTAAACTGGACCATTCAAAGAAAAATACTCAAAAAGTTCTGAGGGGTCAACTTATTTGATTTATTATCTCCAATATTTTAAAAACTTGACTTTATAGTACATTTAGATAATAGATTTTGAGTATATTTCAAAGAGCATTACTGGTTTTCAATTTTAAAAATCAAGATAGAATGTTTTGTTGGTTTGTTTACTTTTTTACTACTAAAGATAGCAAACCAAAGTAAAAACTATAAAATTCGTAAAACTCGAAATTTTGAATTTTGTTTATTTAACAGAAAAAATTATTGAGTAAAAAAAATATTCAAGGAAATTCAGTTAATTCAGTTAATTTATAGAATCAACTGTCTATCTTTTGTCCTACAAATACAATCATTAAAATAAAAATTCAATAATTATCAATCTAAACTAAATGTAAATAAAATCTGACAATTTTTACTTGGTTTCCAAACCTCTCTTTGTATAATCACGAAAACCGCTCAAAAATCTATCGTCTTCATAATCATTCTCCGAAGCCTGATTCAGCCTCGCGCGGGAAAAACAAACAGTTTTCAATTTCCAAGTTTCAGCGAGAGCGAAAGTTGTCTCGGCTTTCCTCACTCAGCACGCTGCGCACGTAGAAACACCATGACTTTTCCCCCGCTCTCTCGCTAACTTATCGAAATTTTACTCGCTTGCAGTTTTACAACGTTGCAAATGTTTCATTTTTGAAAAATTTGTTTGACGCCCAGCTCGAAACGTGACTCTACATCCCTACCGCTGTAATCGGGACTTTAGCCAGGTCGTGCATTATTTACTGACTTCGGTGACTTTATGGGGAATTGAAACTTTACAAATCCTGCAGGGTTGCCGCGAAATTGAAGCGACTCTAATCAGTTGAATAAGTAACGACGTTCATTATCGATTTTATGTGTTACAGCTCGGGCATTATTGAGTACTTTTTTTTTTTTTTACTTTGGCCGAGTTATTCTTGGCAAGTAAGCTTTCAGGATTTTCTAGGGGGTTTAAACTCGGTAAGCCGGTGTAGCCTAAAAGATAAAACTTTGTAAAATAATCTGTACTGTTTGTTTAAGAACATAAAATTTAAATAACTTTATTTTTGTTTGGTTAACTCATTGAATTTTGTATTACATTTTTACGTATTATTTGAATATAAATTTTTTTTTTCATTTTGCTGGAATCAAAAATTCCATGCACGTATTTATGAATGAAGTAACATCATTTCAAAAATTTTTGAATTTACATGTAAAAACTTCGCAGTCATGAAGTTATTTTACTTGTAAAATACAAATTTTTTCACCTAGAAAAAAAATTGAATAACATTCTTTGGATCGGATCATTAGTAGTAAAAAAAAAATCTCTGCGACAACATTTTCGTATAACATTTCAAAAAATATTTAAAAAGAAATTATTTTTCCTTCGCGCTCTCTTTATTTACTATCTCACTTTATTCACCTGCGCATGAAATGAATTCTCTCGCGTTTTTTTTTTTTTAAGGCTCCATTTTTCGATTCTCGCGCATACATTAACGCGCGCCTCGGCCACCTGCGGGCGAAGAATAAAGAACCCGACGACGAAGTTTTACGGGGCGCAGGCAAATAAGAAAAGAAGCTGAAAAGTAGAAAGGAAAGCCGAGGTTAGGGGGGAGGGGAGAAAAAAAGTTCGACGTCGGAGTGAAAACTTCTAACGTGTCTTTTCCGATTTATAAATATTTTAAAAACTTCAACAGTTGTTCTCTCGCTGATGTTTTGATTCCGGGATTTCGAGTTTACTTGACGAGATCTTTTTTCGGAGACAGATATCGACGTGCGTTCAATTTGACTTTTCTTTTTTAAATTTTAGTAAAACAGTGTCGCTCAGAATAAAACGTTTCTGTTACAAAATTCATGGTTTGTCATCCTTGCTCCAAAAATAACCCTGTAAAAAGTACTCTATTATAGAATAATAATTTTAGAAGACTTATTTATTAAAATAAATAAACGATTCTTTCAATCATACACTTTTTTGATAAATTAATGGTTTTATGAGTAAGTTACATGATAATCATATATGATTACTGTAACTATAGCTTCAGTTTGTCTCTGGAGATGAAATTTATTATTAGTATTATTTCTGTAGATTCCATCAAATCTAAATTAGTTTATTTTGAGCTCCAAGCAAAAATTTCCAAAGTCTGAATAAACCTTTCTCCGAGTATGAATAAACAATAATAGGTCATAACTAATTTTGAGATTAAGATTTATCAGGAGGAAAGTAAAAAATAAAATAATACAAAAAATTAAAAATAAAATTATTAGAAAATCAATAAATAAAAAATTAAATAAATAAATTATAATTTAAAAATAGAAATAAGTTTGTGAATATTTCTCAAAGCTTATAGCCAAGAGAAAATTCACTTGCTTATTGAAAAAATTTACCCATGTTTTAAAATTTATAAAATTTTTTCCAAATCATTTAGCTTATTAAAATTTTTTTTTAATAAGCTGAAAATTTAACGAGCAACCAAAATCTTGTCGAAAGCAGTTTTTCAAAAAATCCGCACGATCGATCAACCCGCCCACTTCAAAAAACCCCCGCATAGAATCGAGCTCGCGCATAATCGCGTCGCGGGGGGGTGGGGGCGTTTCAAGATCCCCGGAATTTGCATATATGCAGTATAACGTAATCCACGGACGAGGTAGCAGCTCGGTTTATTTTGGAAGCGGCTCTCGGTTTACGACGCCGGGTAAATACGATCTCGAAGCGTGTCGGCGGTAGCGCAAATACGGCGCTGAGTAACTTATGAGCTATCGCGTCCCAGCTCGACGGCCCCCATATTGACGTATCGGCAGAGACGAAGTTGGATTACCGTCTTCCAGGGACTGCGTGCGAACTTGGGAGTGGATTCGGGACTTTGTTTACGACACCCAGTTGATAACTGGTAATAAGTGATGAAGTAGATTCGAGTCTGTTGGTTTTTTTTTTTTTTTAATAGTGATGGAGTTTTCTGAAATTTAAATTAGGATCCGGTAGGATATCGCTATTGATAGCGATATTGGGATTTGAAAGAATTTTTTTTTTATTAAGTCAAAAGTACAGTTAGTCAATCATTATTTAAATACTTGATCTTTTCGATATACAGTCAAATCTCGATAATTCGAATAATTGTCCAGTTTCAACAATTTTTCTTTAAATTTTTACCTCGTTTATTTGAATTTTCGATAATTTGAAGTTTTCTCCGACTACCTGAAAACTTAGAATTATCGAGGTTTAACTGTAGTGTGGTTCAATTTTCGACAGATCAAAATGAATTTTGTTTTATAAATTTGTATTTATCCAAGAAAATTTTAATGTGAATGAAATAAAGATCTGTTCATGATCCATGAATATACAAAATGTTTGAAGAATAATAAATTGAAACACTTCTCACTCAAGAGAAAATAATGAAAACAATAGTACATTGAATACAATAATAAGCACGGTTTATTTAATGTTGAAAAGTCTGTTTCAAGAGACGTCTTCATTCCATTTGAGAAAATGACTTTAAAATAACATTATCCTTGAATCAGCTTGGAAAGTCATAATTTTACAGACATCATTTTAGAATAAAAAATAAAAAAATAATTTATGGATGAGTAACTCAAAAAGCTTCATTATCATACACTAACAAACTCTTTTCCGAAAAGATTATTTTCATGCCACCAATGATAAAACAATCAAAATTTTAAAATAATATCTTCCGTAAGACGCGACCGGGTAAAAAAGTACGCGAAAAATATTGCGTTCAACACGGCTTGAATTTATCGGAACCGTGTGTATAACGAACGACGCGGATGTAAAAGCGAGTTATGAGACCCGACGAAATTACGAGCAGCCTGCACCGCGAGTTTGATTTGCTTATCCCCTCGAGTAACCCGTGCACTCCCGAAACTTCCCCGCGCTTTTACTAATTTCAATTTTAAGAGTAGTTTTATTTTTCGACAATGCGAGCGTTCGTGTAGCGTTAATTGAATCATATTGAAAATTTTCGGAACGACGACGGGTTAATTGAAAACGATTGATCGAGAGCCCCGGAACGAAATTACTATGATGTATGTAGGGCTTCGGTAAAATGAAAACAATTTTTTTTGATAATTTCGTTCAGTTTTACAGAAGGAATCAATAAATTTATAAATTTTTTATGTATCCTACTTTTTGTAATTTTTTATTGTGTATTTTACGGTGTCGAAAAAATTTTTTTTAAACATAAAAATAATAATACCCTTGCATGATAAAATATTCCAGAGCATAATTAATTACTTGCATAATAAACGTACGAAAAAAAAAAATCGTAAATCCGTACACGGTTTTAGAGCGGGTAACGTACTTTTAATCGATTTTTCCGTCGTCGACCCTGGGGCGAGGGTCAGCCCATGAATTAGGGCGAAAAATTCGTCTCCGAAAAAAAAAAAAAAAAAGCGAGCTCTTCCGACGTGTACATAATCCGTTCGCAAAAGAGAGGACGGAAAAAAAAAGAAAAGCCAGAGGGATCGTTTTAATTCCATTATGCGGAGATTCGGGAAGTGAATTTTTAATGGAACGGGTACGCTCGGGTAGGAGGAAGCTGCTTTTTTGGTCGGACTATTTGAAGAACGACGGTTAATAGTTAATTAGTTGGCTCGATATAATTTACATGAATGATTTATGCCGCTAAGTGTCGGATGGCTTTCAAATCAATGACTACTCGTAATTATTTTAAAAATATGTTCGCATATAAGTACGAAATTAGACACGAATTCGTTAGTTCTAAAAGGGAAGATAATTTCATAAAATTTTGTAGAATAATTTCGCTACAATAACTTTTTGAAAAAAAATAATCTGTAAAAATAGTACTTTAGATTTTAAGTAAGCATACTGCATGCTTATGAATGAAATTTACGTAATAGTACGTAAATTTTGAAAATTGAGCCAATTTCATATTTTATAATTTATGTGAAAATTCGGTAAATAGTAGAATATTTAAAAATAATTTAAATTTATATAATTACTATACCAAGATGTGTTAAAAATTAAAATCAAATAAGATTAATAGTAGCACTGACGATAACCATTAGAAAAATCTTTCATAGTTCATACATATATAACGTTGTAAGTAAATCTACATTTTTAACTTTTTGAATTTATACTTTACGTATGTTGGGCTGATAAACTTATAAATAATAATATTATTATTATAATTATTATAATTATATTATTATTATAATTATTATAATAATTATTATTATTATAATTATTATAATAATAATTATTATTATTTTTATTGAGATTATTATTATTATTATATTAATTATAAAATGAATTCCATTCTCATTTTCATCACATCACCAGTAATTTTTCACAGCGTACATATCTCGTTTACCTTACTCAAAGTGTAAAAAACTTGCTCGTCTCGCGGTAAACTTTTCCAAGATGTGTGTAAAATAGTAAAAGAGAGGGGAAAAAAACTTGATATGAATATCACGAAGTTTAGCGAGGCAGTAAACCAGAATATCAACCGAAGAATCACTTACGCAGAGGCGCAGAGGCTGCACTTGCAGCAGTTTTTTTACGGTTAGTACGCTGACGAAGGACGCGCTGCACTTTACGAGCTCATAAGCCGGCCTCGGCGTCTCTGAAATTAAATTTTTTTTTCGGTGTTTACTCGAAAAGAAATTGAATAAGATAAGTTTGGGACAAAATGTGGATTCTGTTTCAATGGATTTTTTTGAGCACGGTCGGTATGAGAAAAATTTGAAAAATGGCTTTAATATTATGTTAAATCATCACAAGTCCATTTTATCGAGAATTAAGATTAATCTAAAAATTTTCGAGAGATGCACTTTTTCAACGACAATTCAATAACTTCGCAAAGTTATGAAATTACCCGGAGTGGAGTTTTTAAATCAATTTCGAAGTTTAGCCTAATTAATAGAGTGATCTTTTTTTTTCTACCCCCGATGGAAAGTTTAAAAGTTTTAATGGGCAACTTTTTTTTGTTTGAAAGTTAATTATTGACACAAGACGAAAGGGTGAAAATAGCAATTATTCTTTCGAAAGTTAAACTTTTGACGTTTAAGTAGTTACAGTCGTCAACGTTTACTCGTTATTTGTGTTCGCAGAGACTAATTAACTCGTACTTAAACTCTTATCACTATGTTAACATTAATTCATTAATTCATAAATTACGAGCATAAGTAAGACTACTATTATGATTTCTGGAATTAATTTTAAGTAAAAGATACTTTCAAACCTGAAAATAAAACTTTTGATCCCCACCGTGCTCTGTTTCTATTAACACTCATCCGGATAAAAAAGTCCCGGTCAACCGATACCCGAAAAGGTATCGAATACTCGGAATCATAAATAAAAGTCATCGGCACCAAAATCCGTCGGACCGAAAAAATATCCCTCTGTAAAAAAAAAAAAAAAAAGTATCGACAGGGAAAAAACCGACTAAAGCGCCGTTGAAAAAACACACACAGATAAGGCCTGGAAGGACAAATCCGGTTGATTTATCGGCTCTCGAAATTGATACGAAGAGAAAGAGAAAAAAAAAAGAAGGGGGGAATCGGGGCGTGCCTTATACACTTTCGTGTATTTCGGAGTAATAAGATAGAGGGGAAACAGCGGGAATTGGCGAGCGGCCAGATCCCGGCCATTTGGGTCAGCAAAGCCCGGATCGTTACGCTTCTGAAGTTTGTTGCACGCACTCGATGGGCTCTTTTTTTTTTTAAACCCCCGCCCCGAAGGGTAGTAGCCCCTTCTTTATAGGAGTTTGAGAATTTTCGCTCGGCTTACAACCCAACCGAGAACTCGATTATTCGGACGGTGGTTACCGGAAGTGCGGGTACGAGTTATTAGAACTTGGGTTTTTTTGTTTTTTTTTTTTTTTATTACGGGGAGACGATGGTTGTTTAATTTTTTTCAAGTGGTTTTGCGAGTTAAAAAGTTTTTGGGATCGTTGTGATTTAATAATCGTTTAAGTTCTGGGATTTGAATTTTTCTTCTTCTAATAATTATATAGTCTATGTCTCAGCATGCACAATTTCGAATTTTTAATCTTGAAAATAAAAATAAACTATATTTTTTAATTTAATTTTTATTTACAATGGAATTCATAAAATTTTGTCTCAAAGTTCTCTAAATCAACGAAGTTTGAAAATTCTAATTTTTAGTTTTGTTCGTTAACTAACATAGTCATAATATGAGTGAAATATTAACTAAAATTATTTTTGAACTCTGCCATTAATGTCATGTAACTAAAAAATGTCAACTAAAAAAGTTTCATAGTACTATGTAGTAAATACATAGAATACATAGTAAATTTTAGCAATCTTAACTAAAACTAGTAAAATAAATTCAAAAACATTTTAAAAAATAACATAAAAGTTAAAAAAATCCAAATCTTGTAAAAAATAGTAGAAAACATTTCTATCATGGAAGGAAAATAGTCATTCAAAAAACTTTTTTTATAACCTCAAATTAAAAAAAAAAAATTCAATTTGTTGAAAGTAAGTAATTGTACTACTAGTATATTATCAATGACTTTAAGTTTTTTTTACTAATATTTATTGCAACATTATTTTTAATGAACTTTAAAAATTTATTTGATGATGCTAATGTTTTGCGGAATCCCTGCACCCAATGCATGGGCCTTCTGGCGATTAGCTGGCGAACGACCCCACTAATTTTCTGCCCAACGGCTGGCGGAATTCTGGCATACATTTCAATTTCCAGTTTTATAAAAAAAGTACAAAAAATACAGACTATATTTACTATTTTACAGTTAATTTTCATTTTTACGTCCGACTTTACTAATGTTAAGTGTAAAAAAATTCATGTTACAATTAAAAAATTCGATCAATCGTAGTACATTAAATATTCACTGCCATGACCAGTCAGTACTTTTTATCATCAAAAAAATGAAAAATTTCCCACTAAAATCAACCCGTGCAGTATCAGATCTCAAAAAAAGAAAACCACTGTTTTAAAATAAATATTTTCACCGCAAACGCGAGTATCAAATACCCCCAAAAACATCCAATCTCGTGATTTTTTATTTCCTTTGAAAAACACAGATCACTTTATCACGTAAAAAAATCCTCTCAATTTCACGGCACTAAAAAAAAAAGAGAGCAGGCCTGGCATTCATTCCGTCACGTAACCCTCAAGGATTGCTTTTCAGGGGCGCAAACGCCTCTTAATTACGCGCTCGACAAACCCACCCTCGGGCGTGTGAACGACCAGCCCGTGGCGGTACAAAGTCGAACCGTAGAAAAAACAGACCGAAAATTACCCTCGATACGAATTTCGAGAGCCCCAGGAATAAAAAAGACTCGCGGTTTAAGGAGAATTTGTTGTTAAGATTTTTTTTTACCCCGGTAACGAGGGTAAGTTTTTCATTACCGGAATTTTCTATGAAAAGAAAATTCTCTATTATGGACCGGCTTATTCAAATATTAATCAAACGGGGACTCATAATACAGTTTTTAATTAATTTTTTTTTTCCCAACGCGAGATTAATTAGTGCTAATCGCCTTGTAAAGAAAATTTTATCGATCGGCATTACTTTTTGACTTTCTTGAAACAACCGCAAATGTATCATCTACATCGATAATCAATCTAAATTCATACACACCGTAGACAAGAAAAAAAAAGCTCAACTAATCCGTTAATTGAAAAAAAAGGAGCCATTCCATTCGATACGGCCTCGAGTCAAAACCGCGAAACCAATCAAAAGGATTGTAGCCACCGCGAAAGATATAGAATTTTAATTTCCACCAATCAACGAATCAGAAGACAATCGCGTCCGGACGAGTTTTTGATAACCGTTGTTTCGATTAATTGCTTTTTTTTTCTACCCGGCTCAAATAACCTATCAATCTCGATTGTTTTGAATGTAGGTCGTTCAGTGAACTCAGGAGTTTTTTCACGTGATCGGAGATTGATATTCATACTTGGTTATTTACAACAAAAGTATCTTAAATTTACCATTCGCGATCCATTACTGGCTTCATCAATATCCCTTTGATGACGCCGCGCCGCCTAGCGAAAAAATTGTTATCCGCATCGCCTGCATGTTTCATCATTCAGGAGTAAAAGATGATTTTCAAAGAGAATTTAATCTCATCGAGGTATCGATTTTGCACGTTAGCGAATAAAAAAGTAATGAAAATTGATTGGTCAATAATTTTTTTATCGAAGTACTTTGTTGTGGCTAACGAAGAGAGCCAATAAGTTTTTATCGACTCCCGGCCAGGGGCTTTTAAATTTGATTAATCAGTGTCTCGAGGACGATTAAAGAAGTTTGAGGAGATGACTTACGGGAGCACTGCTGTTGCTCGTCGCTGTTGTCACCGCAGTCGTCGACGAGGTTGCAGACCTTATTTAGACCTACGCACCGGGAATTCGAGCACTGAAACTCGCTCTGACGACAGGACAGGACGTAACTCGTCGTCATCGCGGCCACCAGCCACGCGTAAATCATCATCCAGCTACCTGAAATATTCAAATAGATTATGGATTAGAGGAAAATATTGTAAAATTTATTTTTTTCATATTTCGAAAACGATGATACAGCAAAAATCTCTTTTTTATACAATATTGAGCTTGAATAGTGGAAAAAAGATTGCATAAATTAAAAGTTGTAGGAAAAAAAGATTTATACAATTTTTTATGACAATAAATTTACTTTGAGTTGTATGAAAAATGTTAAATAATTATTTTGTAGGTTTTACAGTATGTACGTCTGACTAAACTCAGACTCTTCTACTTGTATTAGTGTATATAAAAAAAAATAAAAAACTATTACTATTTAAAATATTAAAATAAAATCCTCAAAATTTAATGAGATTTTAACTAGAGTATTCAATTGAGATTCATCTTCTGTTGTAAGTTGTAAAATTTTCTCGATAAATTTTTTCCTTCTTTGCATAAGCCATAAAAATTAAAATATTAAAAATCAGTCGTCGGTTCAAACTCCGGCTCTTATTCAAAAATCTAAAAACGATTCTTCAAAGGTACGATAATTATCAAAATTTTAATTAAACACCTCCCGGGAGCAATTAGTCTCGCAGGCCCCCAATAACTTTATCCATCAGGACGTTCTCGGGCCATTAATCAAACTGAAATCTCATTGTCACATAAATCAAAGCGACGAAAATGTATTCGCTTATTAGAGCCCGTAGCGAGTTTAAATGTCGGCGATGCACCCCGAAAAATTCATTATCCCTGCAGCATTGCACCGACAAGTGGAGCAATTTAGTGTCAACTTCATACTCCGCTCGGCATCTCCAGTCGGCTTTTCGTAGGCAACCGCGCGCGCGGGAATATTACGCAAAGACACGTTGACGATGATGGGACTTTGAAGTGTCGGGGCTGAGACAGAACAAGGTGATGATTTTTTTTGCTTTGACGACCAAGAGGGTGTTAAAATTTTTTGATGAACAAGCTGGAAGACGAGATTTGCATTAATCAGGACGTTTTTTACAAAGATCTTTGTCAACCTTCAGATTGTTCAAAGTCAATTTCACTGGGATTTAGTTGAAAGATACGGAGCTAAGAAAAAAATTATTTTATCATTGTTAAGTTTAAAAAGGTTCCAGTGTTCCATTTTGAATCTAGTTTTTATCTATTAGTTAACTTGAAAGTAAGTGACTACGGTTGACAGAAAAAACAATGGTAGTCTGGTAGTCATAGCATTTTTTTTTTTTTTTTTTTTTTTTTTTTTTTTTCTAGCTGATTTATTTGCTAATTTTCTAAGAAGACTCTTCACACTAATTAGAAAAATCTGCAGACGATAAAAGTTCTAAAATTTAAATATACACTCATATATTGAGTAATCCAGACCAATGACACCACAACCAGCAATTTTTATAATAAACTTTTACTTAAAAATCTTAAAATCTGATATCTTGAAAAAAGCTATCAAACAAGCCTATGGTAATCATGGTTTTTATTATTATTAAAAAAATGATGATTGTGTAAAAAAAATTTTTATGATTTTAAATTTAATTTGAGTATTATATTGCTGATAATTTTACAACTTAAAACGATGAAAATGACCATTTTTATAATGACCAACTTCTTACATGATTAAACTGAGCTTGGAACCAAAATCAATAAATAAATGTTTTACCAATTAATCTCATTTTTCATTAGTAAAATTTCACATTATTGAATCAATTTGTAGCATTAAATAATCAATAAATTGACCACCGATCCTTTTAATGAATTAGTCGTCATAATCAAATCATAATTAAATTCCTGATCAGTGTGCAATTTAACTAATCAATAGATCCAATAATAATTTCAGCTACCAAACTCCTCTTGAACTATTCAACCACATACCCCTCGCAATTAAATAGCCCGTCGAAAACTTCAAATTAGCTGTAAACCAATTTCGCCAATAAAAAAAAAAAAAAAAAAAAAAGGGGGGCAAGGTATATCCGTAACAAGCCAGTCGTGCCAAATTCAATTAATCCGGTAACTTTCGGGGGAGTCAACCTCCTGAAAATTTAATCAAGAGTGTCGAAAGAATATACGCATCCGTGGTAGAGACCCGCGCTCCGATATTACGTTTCAAGCCGAGCGGGATGAGAGCCAAGAAGTGGATTTGCCGGAAATAACGAGAATGGAAAATTTAAGGGAAAAAAACCCCGGGCCGAGACGATTCTCATCATCACGATTTTACTCACGCTGCGTACTTTTTTTTTTTCAACACCCGGAGTTCATGATTGGACTTTTATGATTTTTAGGAGGTTCAGTTTTTACCGCTGATTGGTGCTGGGTTTTAGGCGCCGCTGTTTCAAAATGAAATGTTGAATTTTTAGATTGCTGGAAATTCGAGGAGGAATATTTTTCCCGGCTTTTTTTACGGACGGAGTGTACGGTTAATGAATATGAATCAACACCGGATGAGCGCGGCTGGATTGTTGTACGAAAATTGTAAATACGGCGTGAAAAATTGAATTTTAAAGTTTTATTTCAAATGTTTGACAAAACCAAAACACGAAACATGGGATTCTGAATACAGTTATTGACTTGTGAAGGATATTCTGCTTGATAAATTAAATAATTTTAATTTAGAATTAAGCTCATGTCTAAAACATTGAGATATTTAGAGCCGGTATAAATCAGCGATAAATTAAACTGGAAAGTATTTCCAAAATTTCTGTAAAAAATTATATTGTTCTTGTGAAAAATACTTATTTTTACTAAATAAAACATCTTTTTACAAAATTACAATCATAACAAACATTGTTTAGTCAAAAAAATCCTTGTTTTATTTATTAAAAATTTCACGAACAAAAATCAATATATCTACCTAATTTATTTTTTATTATAATTTTTTTTTGAAGTTCAGGAAATCCTTTTTTTTAAATTTGTTTATTATTACTATTTCTTTTTAGTAACATTTTAATAAAAATTCAAAATCTTATAAAAAATAATTATGATAGTATTTTATAATTGGTTGTCTACTTTATAATTGTTGGCTTAGGTTCCCTCGAATTGTACGCTAGTAAAATTTGTTAATAAAAATTTCAACTTGACAGTTCACACAATTGACTAAGTCGTTTCTAAACAAAATTTTCAAAGACATTATACACTCGGGGTGCACTCAAGCACAATCAACGATCCCGAACAGCTAAGTAGTGTCGATTAGAGCCACTTATTGTACGTCTAGATATCCACTTTCGAATGCATATGCAAGTGTCGTTTCTCACTCGGTGCTAAATTACACACCCTGAGAGCTGAGTAAACTGGAGTTTCAAGTTTAGGTGAAGCTGTTGTATAAACCTAACCTCTCAATATATTTTTGTATTATTTTACCGTTTATAAATCATCATATCAAAGCTCCTGAATTTTTTTTTTTCAGACCAAAGCTCACGTTTTGATGATCTCTGACCTGAATACAGGATTTCGATCAAATATAAACGACGCTCGTCACATTTAGTTTGATTTCACAAACTCCGACGACAATAACGCATTGATTTATTTACTCGTCGACCCAAATAACACCCACAAAAAACCCAGGATATTTTTTCATTGATTCCGAATATTCTGTAAAACTAATTAATACATCATTTACGTTCGACTACCATATTACTCAAAACTAATTAGCCCCGGTGTATCAAAAAAAGCAAACTCAATTTCACCCCAGAGAAAAGAAAAAAAAGAGGCAGCCAATAATTTAGCAGGGAGGGGATTTTTTCGCTCCAGGTGCGCTTTAGGGCTGAGGCGGTGAAACGGTTATTGAATCCGAAATTCAAGCCCACTTTCATTTCAACCTGGTAAATAAACCACTAAATTGCACCTGCTCCTTTTTATTCGATGTTATTATGTAGATGCGCTGAATGATGAACAATTACAGCGAGAATGAGTGGGTGTAAAAACAATTCCCGGGTTTCATTAGGCGAGCCCCGCGCTTTTTCATTTAAATTCGAACTGGCGCGAGCCATTATCTTCGCGATGGATAAAAACGTTACGGGCTTAATGCACCCCCGCGCCGGCTCTTTTATCTTTTACACTCGTATGACTGCTTGGAAAGAAAGCGAAGTTTTTTCGGGATATGTGAGCTTCTTTTTTTGGCGCTTATCGTTTGCTGCAAGAATCGTCGCTGGCTTTAATTAGCCCAGGGTTTAAGTACATTTTCGAAGCTTACAGGGGAAAAAAGTTTTTATTCGGTATTTATGATTTTGTTGAAAGAAATCTTAGTTATTTTTGTTTATTCCAGCTGATAGTTGAGATTAAAGAAATTTAATGTCGTAGTTGAGAAAAGGTGAGTTCGAAAAGTTTGGATGTTCACTGTGGTAATGGGGAACACTTATCAAAAGTTGGGAAAGTAGATAAGGTCCGAGATTGGTCAGACCGGTACGTGGGATGCGTCGAAATAAATGAGAAACTCAACTTTGAGCCATTTGAATTTCCAAAGATCGTTAAACTGATAGCAAAGCCCATTTAAATAATGCTTATCATCGAAGATCTAACAACTTGGTTTTTGCTCGAAGATTTTGACTCATGGGAAAACTTTAGCTAAACTTTATCTTAAAAAATGTTATGAGCTTCGTTTATTATTGATGGTGCTATCGAAGCAAATTTTATCACTTAACTGAAATTTATATTTTAAAAATACATAAAAATCATTTTAAAGTTTAGGATAAGTAACTCTACATTTTTAAAGACAAAAGATTAAAATTTTCAGATAAGTTATAAGGTAAACTCAAATTTCTTTTAAAAATAAGTTATAAATTTCAAAAAGAGATTGCATTTTTGATAAGGTTATAATTTATTATGAGAAATTCAGATTATTTTTATTAATCAGCACAATCACATGTTATGTTCTCTCTAATATAAATTTTTTTCAAATAAAATTGAAAATCTCTCAAAATGATGAAACTGTATTTGAAAAACCTCCCAAGTAAATATTATTTTTAAAATTTTTTTTCATAAATGTGATGAAATTATCATATGTTGATGAAATTGTAAAATTATGTAATTTTACTGGACTCAATTAGCGATTCAAATTATTGATGGCTGCACAAAAGTTCAAATTTCGGTACACTGTGTTAATTGGTTTGGAAGTTTAGTTACAATTTGCTTACGAATTCATTTTTTTTTTCAATTAAAAATTATATCAAGTTACAGTTTTAATGAATACTATTAATTCAGCCCTATACATTTATTAAATATAGTACCAATTCAAAATTGAATACTTTGAAATTCCCCTAAAAAACCATCAAAAACAGTGCTTTGACAGGCAAAAAATATTTTCCAATTAACAATACATTGTTAACCTTTAATCAAATCAAAAATTCCTATTAGATTTACGTTAAATCTTAGCACGATGCAGAAATTCGACTCTTCGGAAAAAAATATTATCTCAAACTAAGTTATCCCAAGGCCCTTCGTCATCAGCGGAACGATCATTTATACTCCTTGAACTTGTCGAACGTAATATCAGCGGAGGATGCTCGTCGATTAAGCCTTCCGGATTCTCGGAACGTCTCGCAGAAAGCAAACACATCTATTGAACGACGTCTTGAAGGCCTGGTTTCGTCTATATACGCTGGGGGGTCAACGCGCGGGGGCGAAATGGAGCGGCAGGAATACAACTGCGGGTTGTTGACTGGTCTGCAATCGGTTATCGACTCGTTCGACAATTTGCCAAATTAATATCTGGGAACCATCCTGAATTATTCATGCGTCTGGTATCTCTTCACCGTTACGTAAATTATGGACCTTTTTTTTCCTCGGTGTTTTGCGGGTTGGTGATAGTTATGGATGGATTATTGGGGGATATTCAGATCAAATTTAATAATTCATGTTTTGTGTAAAATAGTACAGATAAAATTGAATTTTTTTAGTTGTCATGGTCGACCTGGTTTAAACTCAACTTTTTTCATATTTACACGTAATGGTATATTATAGTATCTCGGTCTTTAAAGAGTCTAGATGACTTGCTGCACCCGTGCTATATATATACTATTTTATAGTACGAGTAACCGAAAATAGGCATGAAAGATTAGATTTTGAGGTTAGAGTGACCAGAAGTACTAAAAAATTTTTTCAGAGCTTATTATTGAAAGTCCCAGTGTAGATTACACCTGTAAACTACAAAATTCCAGCCAGAACTTATATTCATGAACACATATTTACGGACAGAAAACAACAGGTTCAGTCGTGAAAAAAGTTAAGGGGTGGAGAAAAAAAGCAAGCTCTTGTAGTTCCACAGATTGATCTAAAAATTTCATGCCTCTACAGCTCCACTTCAGTCTGGGCTCGGGTGATTGTCCCCGCAGCGGGGTGCAGGCTCTTTTAGCACTCGGAGCTTCTGCGCCTTGTTTACGTTCGGACGGCAACACCACCGCCGCAGTAGGGGAGGACGTCGACACATGTGCCTGCCTGGCTGCCCCCCATCTTTGATTTATTCACGCGCCCGACGACCTCGAATGTATGACATTGCGCCCAAACGTCAAAGCGCCCACCAATCAGAGCGGCCCGTTCCGAAAACGCGCCCACCAATGGGAGAACCCAGTTAGTTTGAAAGCGCAAGCGTCTCCAGCACATGCCAAGGCTTGTCCAAAGCATAAAAGCGCTCACGTATGATGACTGAATCACAAAATAACTTTCGCCTTAACCCTTTTACTTGAAAATTATAAATTTTTCTTTTATTTATTTATTATTATTATTATTATTATTTTTTTTTTTTTTATTTTTTTTTTTTAATTCAAACTTTACATAAAGTCTATAAAGTATATCACTAAATCATTTAATAATTATCTTTATTTTTTTTATTATTCCCGTGGAGGCGGCCTACAACAAATTTTTTTCATCGTATTATTCAAGCGCATAGAGGCTACATTGCGTGCTGCTAGGCTTGGCGCTAGATATATATGTATATATAAACATATTATACTAATCAAAATAAATCAAGACAATTGACTTTCGTCTTGCTCTTGCTTAGCAGTGCGTGTGTTACCTGTTATAAGGCTTTTTAATAGCAGACGACATCTAGCAATCAATTTTAGCTCGGGATAAAACAAACCACCGCTACCCATTGCTTTAGCATGGGGACGGATGAATTTTTTTTTTTAATAAAATATTAGGAATTCTATCTAATTGTACCGGTATTAAAAAATATATAATTGGAAAGTTAAAACCTGGTGGAATCTCATAAAAATAATCCCGAGCCGGTAAAAGTTATAAATGCGCATGAAAAAAATGTTGAAATATAAAAAGTGTGGTTATACTATGATTTTAGCTTGGGGACTATTGTGAAAATTTTTATGAAAGTAGTAAAAAACAACTTTTTTCATCATAAAATTAATGTTAAAAGTTTAAAAATAAAAATTGTCAATTAACCTACAATTTTTAGAGCACATGAAGAATAATATATATAAGCTTACAGCCATAGATAAAATTATTTTCAACAAAAAAATGCTCCAGAAAAAATTCTCTTTTAAAAAAAATAAACTTTTTAATTAATGTTGGGATATTATTATTATTATGTTCTGTTACTGTACAAATATTATAGTATAAAGAGAACCAAGAATAATCAATGCTTTTAAATTTTATGAAGAAAGCTTGTTTTTTGAGACAGTTCATAAACTTGTTTTTTTAAATAAATTGTAAAAAATCTACTAGCAGCTGTTCTAGGATCTGGAAGGTTTTGTATACCTAAACGCTATCTTCTCCTTACAAGCATGAATATTTTTAGATGTTTAGATTAGGCTTCAGACTATGTCAGAAACTTTTTAGTGCAATTATTAGGGAAATGAAACAAATCCCCAACTTAATACTTACTTCAAACAGTACTGGATTAAATTAATATCCACTATGTGAAAAATAATTGTTAAACTTAATATGACTGAATTGATAATTTGAACATTTTCAAGTAATTATAACATTTAGTGGACGTATACTTAAGTATATGCATAGAACTCTAATTTTTACTCATTTAAACTAATATTACTATTACAGAGTGAGTTTTTTTTACTTAGTTTGTAAGCGACAGAAATTGTTGGTTCATTAATCTGAATCATGAATCAAAGATATGAGCTTATATGGAGACATGTTTATAAGGAGAAGATATCGTTTAGGTTTTCAAAACCTTCCAGATCCTAGAACAGCTGCTAGTAGATTTTTTACAATTTATTTTAAACAACAAGTTTATGAACTGTCTCAAAAAACAAGCTTTCTTCATAAAATTTAAAAGCGTTGATTATTCTTGGTTCTCTTTACACTATAATATTTGTACAACAGCAGAACATAATAATAATAATATCCCAACATAAATTTAATTAAAAAGTTTATTTTGTTTAAAAGAGAATTTTTTCTGGAGCATTTTTTTGTTGAAAATAATTTTATCTATGGCTGTAAGTTTACATAAATTATTCTTCATGTGCTCTGAAAATTGTAGGTTAATTGACAATTTTTATTTTTAAACTTTTAACATTAATTTTATGATGAAAAAAGTTGTTTTTTACTACTTTCATAAAAATTTTCACAATAGTCCCCAAGCTAAAATCATAGTATAACCACACTTTTTATATTTCAACATTTTTTTCATGCGCATTTATAACTTTTACCGGCTCGGGATTATTTTTATGAGATTCCACCAGGTTTTAACTTTCCAAATATATATTTTTTAATACCGGTACAATTAGATAGAATTCCTAATATTTTATTTAAAAAAAAAATTCATCCATCCCCATGCTAAAGCAATGGGTAGCGGTGGTTTGTTTTATCCCGAGCTAAAATTGACTGCTAGATGTCGTCTGCTATTAAAAAGCCTTATAGTACGGCAGTGTTGGAAACGATTATTTTTATGGCCCGGCGGATGGCTAACTTCAGAGTATTCAAGAGAAAAATTCCCGCCGGGTGAATAACTTCAAGTCGCAGATGGAATAAGTCTGTTCGGATTTTTTCCTAGTGAATGATTTTTTCTATCTGCTACTCTGCAAAAATTTGTTGATCATTTTGTTTTGACAATGATTATTTGATTATGTTTAATATGAGGAGTATAAAAAATAATTCAATCATCAATGCTTGTTCTTTTATCAATAGCTGTATTAAATAAATAAATGCTGTATTAATTAAATAAATGTAAACTTAAAGTGTAAGCACGAAACATTTTCTGTGTGTTAAGTTGGTGAAAACTTATTTTTTAAGTGTGGCACTTTATTAAAAAATAAAGGCCCTTTTCAACAATGTTGAGAAATTTTAAAGAGTTTTAGTTAAATAATTATGAATTTGAAAAAAGTCTTAATATGACTTCAATGTTTTTGAAAAATTTCTAGCTGTAAATTAAATAATAAATTTAAATTTTCATCTACATAAAATTTTTTAAGTTATAAAGCACATAAGAATGAAATTTTTTTTGAAATCATCATTTAACGCCGTCATAAAAAAGTGTATTGTTACTTTTAATGAAGTAAAAATAACATTTTCTCTGATCGACCTCGGACCAGTCGGAAAATTTGCCGTTTTCATGCCGTGAAAACCGTTTTTTTGCCGTGGACTTATTTTCCGAGACACGGTGTGGTCCGCTAACTTGCAAAATAGTTAGCGGGACACATCATGAAAAATCTATTTCCTGACGCGTACAAATTTTCTAAAAAGGCTCAGAATTTGCCGTGAATGAATTTCCCATCTCAACATATAAAAACTCGTGTTTTCCGAATTTTCTTTTTTTTTCGCTGGTGTGGCTCGCTAACTTGATTAACCGATTTGACCTCTAAATAGGTTGATAACTTGAAATTAATCCATGCCGTGAATTCAGATTTTCCATCAATCTGAATTTTCCGGCCAAAACTGACGGAAATCCGAGTAAAAAAAATTTTAATTTGAAAGGAAAACTCCAGATGGCTCAAAACATTTAAAAATAATGCGTAAAACTTTTAACCGACGCTTACTAATTTTCTAAATAGGCACAGAATTTGTCGTTTTTTGCCGTTAAAGAATTTTCAATCAAAACATTTTAAAAATTATATTTTTTATGTTCCACGAGTTTTTTTTTCTGTAGTGTGGCTCGCTAACTTGACTTCACGATTTGACCTTGAAAGAAGTCGAAAATTTTAATTTTTTTTAGGGCATAATTTGCCGTTTTATCTTTAAATAATCTTTAATCTTTAAAATAATTAATCTTTAAAATAATTTAAGAATCTTTAATTTGCTGTAAATTTATATTTCCCATCGAATCAAATTTTCCGACCGAAATTATCGATTTTCTGAGTTGAAAAAAAAAGTGAACTGAAAAAATAATTCCAAATCGATGACATCTAGGTACAGATACGTTATTTACTATGAATTTCACACGTCTAATGTCAATTTAAAACCTAAGCGCAGCATTTTCCAGTCATTTTCAAATTTGCTGTACGCAACGTTATGAAAACCGTTCTTAAATCGTACTTTGTAATTTACTAATTTTTCGAAAAGTTAGCAAGCCGCATTCCAAAAAATTAAATTCTTTATGGTTGCAAATTTTCTAAATAGTCACAGAATTCGTCTTTTTTTTTCGATAAAATTATTAACCATCTAATTATTAACCATCTAAATTTTTGAAACGAAATATTTCTCGAATTTTTTGTTTTGTAAGTGTAGCTTGCTTAACTTCAAGGTTTGACCTTGACAGAAGTTGATTACTCAAAAACTATTAAATAAAATATTTTCCACCCACTATCTACTAATTTTCCGTAAATTCATACCTTTTATCACAGTCAAATTTCTGACAAAAATAAACCGTTTTCTGAGTCGAAAAAAATTAAAAATTTTTAGTTTAGGGGTGCCACGAGATGAGACGAAACATTTGTCAGTCTTGACTCGTGTCTAGCCAAATCAAAAATTACCAGTCTTGCCCTCATCTTCGTCTCGTCTCATCTATCTCGCCGACATTTAAAGATGACTTCCAGTCCTTATATTAAACAACTTCGTGTTGTTACGAATCTTTTAAAGAAAAAAATTTTTATAAAACAAATTAATATTTTAAATCATTTATCGAGATCGTTTTTTTAAACCAAATGATGAACGAAAATTAGGCTCAAGTATCCAAATTAGGTTCAGATACCTGACTCCATTTGCTTTTAAAAACAATAATCTTTTTTTTCAAGCTTTTCTGTGGTAAACTTGATTTAACAAGAATAATGAAATAGTGTAAAAATGAATGACTTCCTCACGTGTGCTGAAGTAAAGAGATTTTATTTACTAGCTCAGTCCAGGGGCGCAACAACTCCTTTCAGTTAGGGGGTATCCTGAGGTCCGCCCCCCCGCTCGCCTTCAATAAAATTGACGTTTAAAAAAAAAAAAAAAAAAGCTGAGTTTAATAAATAAACTGATCAGCTATCCTCCAAGCTCTAGACCCCAAAAACCCTAGGCGCCCGAGTTCAACAAAAAAAAAAAACTGATCAGCCATCCCCAAACTCTAGACCCTAAAAACCCTGAGCACCCGAGTTCAACAAAAAAAAACTGATCTGCTATCCCTCAAGCTCTGGACCCCCAAAACCCTGGATGCCCGAGTTCAATAAATAAGCTGATCTACTATCCCCCAAGCTCTAGACCCCCAAAACCCTGGGCATCGAGTTCAATAAAAAAAAACTGATCAGTTATCCCTCAAGCTCTAAACTTCCCAAAACTCTAGTTACCGAGTGGAATAACTTTACAAGTTCAGCGTAGTTTATATTTGAATATCAAGTCCATAAAAAAGTGTTTTTTTTTTTTTTTTTTTTTGTTCCACAAAAAGGTTGTGGTGTACTTTTATTTACATCACTTGAAAATATTATAAAGTGATAAAAAAAATACATAAAATTAAAAAAAAAAAATAACCAATCAACAAACGAAAATTTTTACACTTTTCTCGAAATGTGTCTCATTCGTAGAAGCATTTAATTTATAGTTAAAAAAAAAATTTGTTGATAATGTTGCAAACAAAGAGTTAAACAATAAGTAAAAACTAATAGCTTTTTCCTACTCAACCACGCCATTTTGGAGTTAAAAATTTCGGATTTACAACTTGATGATATAATTGCACCAGTGCTGCGTTATTAGGTATCGTTGGAAAATTATTTATTTCATGCTTAAGTTGATAATGTTGCAAACAAAGAGTTAAACAATAAGTGAAAAATAATAGCATTTTCCTAGTCAACCACGTCATTTTGGAGTTAAAAATTTCAGATTTACAACTTGATGATATAACTGCACCAGTGCAGCGTAATTAGGTATCGTTGGAAAATTATTTATTTCATGCTTAAGTTAACTAATATGCACTCATATTTTTGGAATAATTCAACTCAGGCTCTTAAGGTTTTTGGGGGTTTAGAGCTTGGGGGATAGCTGATCAGTTTATTTATTGAACTCGACGCGCAGGGTGCTTGGGGGATAGCTGATCAGTTTATTTATTGAACTCGGGCACCCAGGGTATTTGGGGGTTTAGAGCTTGGGGGGATAGCTGATCAGTTTTTTTGTTGAACTCGGGCACCCAGGGTTTTTGGGGTCTAGAGCTTGGGGGATAGCAGATCAGTTTATTTATTGAACTCGGACGCCCAGGGTATTTGGGAGATAGCTGATCAATTTTTTGTTGAACTAGGGCGCCCAGTGTTTTGGGGGTTTAAGGCTTGAGATTTCGAATTCCGTGGACACCAACAAGAAACTTTAAATGGTGTCCTCTACTAGCTTAGGAGTTGTCCGGACACCTCCGCCCCCCGTTGTTGCGCGCCTGCTAGGCATATGATTCGTTAGTTTTTCGATTAGAGTTTTCATTATTTCCTGCTCTTTCTCACTTTTAGATTTAGTTTAAAAAGTTATAAAAACTGACGATTTATTTCCATAGTATAAAATTGCCTTAAAAATTTCATAGTGATGATGTAACGTTAAAAAAAAAAAAAAAAAAAAAAAAAAATACATGTATTTATTTTTCAGAATCCCATAAAAAATGTAATTTTTATTAATTTCTTTTCGATCTCCCTGATCTGATACAAGATAGTTGATTTAGACCTCTAACAATCCTTACAAGGATTATCGCACTTAATACGATAATAAGACTCGGTTCGCTCTTGCAATAATTTCCACACAAGGAGAAAATTATTTTTTTTTTATGCACTAACAATAGTATATTAACCCATTACCGCCCATGGAAAAATTAAAAGTGATATAAAAAAACTAACTGTTGGAAAACCTGTCTCATGAAAAAATAGTAGATACGTGTTTTTTCTTTTTTCAATTTTCATTGTTTAAACATTATTTATTTAAACAAATTCGTAAAAAAATTTAAATTTTTATAAACTAATAACGGCATTCGATTCTTTGACCAAAAATAAGGCGAAAGTCATCCAAGTAATTTTTTGATCAGACGCTTAGATCTTTTGCTACGAGCGCTCAAACATGTAAAAATATGGTTTTATAGTGGTGAGCTCCGAGCCGCCGCACCGAAGATACACTTTTACGAGTCAGAGCTCACCACTATAAAACCATATTTTTACATGTTTGAGCGCTCGTAGCAAAAGATCTAAGCGTCTGATCAAAAAATTACTTAGATGACTTTCGCCTTATTTTTGGTCAAAGAATCGAATGCCGTTATTAGTTTATAAAAATTTAAAATTTTTTCCGAATTTGCTTAAATAAATAATGTTTAAACAATGAAAATTGAAAAAAGAAAAAATACGTATCTACTATTTTTTCATGAGACAGGCTTTCAAACAGTTAGTTTTTTTATATCACTTTTGATTTTTCCATGGGCGGTAATGGGTTAAGGTATGGGTGTAGTGTGTTCACCAGGGTTTATTTTAAAATCTTAGTGAATTCAAAATCGCGAAGCGATGCACGAGTTGCTTGTTGTTTGCTTCGCGGGCTCGCTCGCCACAATAACCGTCTGCTGCTGAACTCTACTTCCACCTGTTTTTATGGAACCTTCATGAAAAATACTATTTTTTTCATTCAATTTTTTTCGTCTCGGAAAACGGTTTATTTTTATCCGAAAGTGGATTCCGATGGAAAATATAAAATCACGGCAATCAGTAATTTTAAAAAAAGTTTCGGAAAACCTGAAAAATTGTTTCATTGTGCACGTTTTATAGTGACAAAAGAAAATTAAAGATTTTTGTATCATTTTCAAACGTCATCATCGATTTGGAATTATTTTTTCAGTTCACTTTTTTTTTCAACTCAGAAAATCGATAATTTCGGTCGGAAAATTTGATTCGATGGGAAATATAAATTTACGGCAAATTAAAGATTCTTAAATTATTTTAAAGATTAATTATTTTAAAGATTAAAGATTATTTAAAGATAAAACGGCAAATTATGCCCTAAAAAAAATTAAAATTTTCGACTTCTTTCAAGGTCAAATCGTGAAGTCAAGTTAGCGAGCCACACTACAGAAAAAAAAACTCGTGGAAGTCAAAAAATCTAATTTTTAAAATGTTTTGATTGAAAATTCTTTAACGGCAAAAAACGACAAATTCTGTGCCTATTTAGAAAATTAGAAAGCGTCGGAAAAAATTGTTTTTTCTAATCGGGGTTCGCTTACTTCTTTACAAGTTAGGAAAATTCGGAAAATTTTATAACAGCGCACGCGTTTTATGGTAAAAAAATAAAATAAAAGTTTTACGCATTATTTTTAAATGTTTTGAGCCATCTGGAGTTTTCCTTTCAAATTAAAATTTTTTTTACTCGGATTTCCGTCAGTTTTGGCCGGAAAATTCAGATTGATGGAAAATCTGAATTCACGACATGGATTAATTTCAAGTTATCAACCTATTTAGAAGTCAAATCGGTAAATCAAGTTAGCCAGCCACACCAGCGAAAAAAAAAGAAAATTCGGAAAATACGAGTTTTTATATGTTGAGATGAAAAATTCATTCACGGCAAATTCTGAGCCTTTTTAGAAAATTTGTACGCGTCGGGAAATAGATTTTTCATGATGTGTCCCGCTAACTATTTAGCAAGTTAGCGGGCCACACCGTGTCTCGGAAAATAAGTCCACGGCAACAAAACGGTTTTCACGGCATGAAAACGGCAAATTTTCCGACTGGTCCGAGGTCGATCAGAGAAAATGTTATTTTTACTTCAACAAAAGTAACAATACACTTTTTTATGACGGCGTTAAATGACGATTTCAAAAAAAATTTCATTCTTATGTGCTTTATAACTTAAAAAAATTTTATGTAGATGAAAATTTAAATTTATTATTTAATTTACAGCTAGAAATTTTTCAAAAACATTGAAGTCATACTAACACTTTTTTCAAATTCATAATTATTTAACTAAAACTCTATAAAATTTCTCAACATTGTTGAAAAGGGCCTTTATTTTTTAATAAAGTGCCACACTTAAAAAATAAGTTTTCACCAACTTAACAGACGGAAAATGTTTCGTGCTTACACTTTAAGTAATTACATTTATTTATTTAATACAGCTCTTGATAAAAGAACAAGCATTGATGATTGAATTATTTTTTATACTCCTCATATTAAACATAATCAAATAATCATTGTCAAAACAAAATGATCAACAAATCTTTGCAGAGTAGCAGATAGAAAAAATCATTCACTAGGAAAAAATCCGAACAGACTTATTCCATCTGCGACTTGAAGTTATTCACCCGGCGGGAATTTTTCTCTTGAATACTCTGAAGTTAGCCATCCGCCGGGCCATAAAAATAATCGTTTCCAACACTGCCGTACTATAACAGGTAACACACGCACTGCTAAGCAAGAGCAAGACGAAAGTCAATTGTCTTGATTTATTTTGATTAGTATAATATGTTTATATATACATATATATCTAGCGCCAAGCCTAGCAGCACGCAATGTAGCCTCTATGCGCTTGAATAATACGATGAAAAAAATTTGTTGTAGGCCGCCTCCACGGGAATAATAAAAAAAATAAAGATAATTATTAAATGATTTAGTGATATACTTTATAGACTTTATGTAAAGTTTGAATTAAAAAAAAAAATAAAAATAAAAAAAAAATAATAATAATAATAAATAAATAAAAGAAAAATTTATAATTTTCAAGTAAAAGGGTTAAGGCGAAAGTTATTTTGTGATTCAGTCATCATACGTGAGCGCTTTTATGCTCTGGACAAGCCTTGGCATGTGCTGGAGACGCTTGCGCTTTCAAACTAACTGGGCTCTCCCATTGGTGGGCGCGTTTTCGAAACGGGCCGCTCTGATTGGTGGGCGCTTTGACGTTTGGGCGCAATGTCATACATTCCTTTTTAAATGATATTGTTACAAAGTTTTATTTTATTTAATGTTTGCAACCGCTTTTTGAAATTTACTACCAACTGAAAAAGAGTCAAGTAAGGATTCGTAGTTAATCCAAAAGCTTAGCCCTTATGAAGGTGTTTTAAAAATACCAAATTTATCCATCAAGGTTAAGTTTGAAAATAACTTGAGGCCACATGGTTTAGAAAAAAGTTCAAATTCAGCTTTTCGTACCAAAAGTGGTCTGCAGCAATAATTCATCAAATTTAGTTGAAATTATTATGAAACGTAGTGCCCATACTATGCCCATCATTTTTTTGCATACCAAAAAAGTATTTTTATAGTATACTCCAGCCTCAAAATTGATTTTCAATCGGCTTTTTCGGCCATCGTAAAATAGTTTCTATACTGGTACCATAATATACTATTTTGCAATTTCGCTGGCATACTGAATAAATTCCTCGGAATATAACATGTTGTGTAAATAATGCATTCTTGAACTACGATTCAAATTACATGAAAGTCTTAAAATTTTTGTGCAATATAAGAAAATTTACTCTATAGATGTGAAATTTATGGAAACAAACACTCAAGAAAATAAAAACAAAAAAACACTCTGAGATAACTACTGAAAAATATCAGATAGAGATTGAAACTTTGAAGGTCATCGACCTCAGTCGGAAAAAAGTGGCTAGAAGATTTTTCGAATTTCAGTCAGAGCAATAAAGACTTGATAATTTATCGTCGCGTCCGAGTTCCAGCAATAACCGAAATACCGTGCGCCACCGAGAAAACTTTGGACTTTACGAGCTACCAGCTGGCCTCCAACGTCGTTGTCCTCGTCGTCCTCGATGTATGTGCCGTGGAGGCTGAGGAGGAAATAGTTTGAGCAGTTGCAGGAGTCTTGAGATTCCTCGGATTATTCCGTCGATGAGTAGGTACGTCGCTCGGCATTGACGAGATGTTCGATATTGAACGCGAACAACGTCGGCAAACTTGTCGTGTCGGGGTAACCCTTCGCGTGTCTAATTTACACGATTGATCTTTTATTTTCTATTCAAGATATTATTTTAGAATTTAAATTCTATTTTTTTCTAATTATTGAAGAACAAAACTACTTTTCAAAACTAAATAACCTTCTTAATTTATCTAGAAAAATACAACTTAAAAGTTGAACTTATGCCCTTTATTCAACATATTGTAACAAGTATTTGAAAGTTTTTTTTAAAAGTAAATTCAAGCTTTCGACTGTAGCATACTATACCGCACCAGAAAAAAACTTTTTACAAGTACCTTACAAAATTAAAATTCAATTTTTATTTAATTATTGAAAAATGAAATTATAAGATTTTCAAAACCAAATACCTTTCTTAATCCATCTAGAAAAATACAACTGGAAAGTTGAACTTATACCTTTTATTAAACATATTGTAACAAGTTTTTGAAAGCTTTTTTTAAAAGTAAATTCAAACTTTTGGCTGTAGCATCCCGCCAGTAAAAAACTTTTAGCAAGCATCTTACAAAATCTAGGTGATTCGAAAGGTGCGAAAATTACCTCGGTACCGCGGTTGACAGCATCACTGTCTTTGAACAACTTACACTTCAGCGATTGCCTTTCCCCCGTCGCGAATTCACCGCGGTTCGTTGGTAAACAAACGCTAAATCAATGGTGAAATCAAGCGCGCTTCCCGGGTCTTGCATGAGCGAAGCCAGTCTTCGGGGTCGCCCGTGTGTGAGTAAACCGTGCAAATTGGTTCCCCGATAAAAACAATAAAAACAGGGGAGCAGGCAGACTGATTTTTCAAATATTATCTGCGAGTATGCCTGCTCTGACGTCTGTAATGAAAACTCCCGGGGATTCTTTTTTTATCCGAGGCGATAAGCTGAAAAGAAAGTTTTACGATCCTTTCTTACGTTTCTTACTTTTTTTTTTATACCGTTGCGAACGAACAAAAGCGGAAGAAAAAAAAAAAAAAAAAAAAAAGTAGGGAGAGGATGGAAGAGACTTTTACGGGGTGTACCTTTTGAAGAAGAAGAAGAAGAAGAAGAAGTTTTGGGAAGAGGTGAAAGCGCTGCAGGGGACAAGATCGATTAAGAGTAATAAGTCAAGTGCAAGAGGACACAATACGTTATTCACCGAGCTTAGTGGAAAGCTTCGAGTATTGTGACGAAACGTCTTGGGTTTAATTTTAATTAAATCGATGATTCGGTACGATTACATCAATTCTAATCGAGCGGTCGTTGGGTCAGTGGTTAGCGTGCTCGCTTCTGAAACAACGTCGTTCTTTGGGGTCTTGGGTTCGATTCTCCGCGCAACTAACTTGGAATTATTTTCTTCATTTGTTGCGTCGGTTATGTCGATCCCTACGTTCACCCCGATTGCTTTGGAGTCGGTGTTTACCGGGGGCCATCATTTCAGCGCTGGTCGTAAGTTTATCTCGACCGGGGGCAATATTTGGGGCATACCTTCCCAATGAGCCTACCCGCTTCGGCACTGGTCTAATCCAAGACTATCTGATTGGGGGCGATATGTGGGATCAAAAGTCCCAATGAGCCTGCTGGTTCAGCGCTGGTCTTACGATTAACTCGAATGAGGCACATACCCTGGCTTTCCCGTACTCCACATGGTCCATATGGGCCATGGGCTAATGCGAAGCAGTGTAGGGACAAAGTCGTCAATACCCAGGTAGAACTTTTTTATATGATTTTTATAAAATTTTTATGAAATAGTTTTTATATAATTTTTGCACAGAAATGATTCTATAAAAATTTTACAAAAACTTGATAAAAAACTTTTTTTGTATAATAGTTGCTTTGTAATTTTTTTTTTTTTTAATTACAATGTTTTAAACAAAATTTTACGCCGATTTCACCTGTGACATTCATGTAAACTATACTTCGAGGTAGTTGAGACGAGCAACTTCTGAAAAGAAGTTAAGTTTTTTATTAGTTCAACTTTCACTGATTAGATCTTTTACATTAAATTTTATCTACAAGAAATGGGAAATTGAAAATTTTTAAGCTATTTACTATACTTCCACAAATTTAAAGTTTTTTTTTTTTTTACTTTTTTTTAAATTTAGGGATTTTCTTACGTCACTGTAGTCCTGCTGCATCGTAAATCGTACTCTAGCGAAAAATATGTGATAGACCTGAAATAAAAACATTAAAAAACCACAAAGTATCTTTTGTTGCAATGATGATGAAAATTTTTCCAATAATAAAGAGACTTATCTGATACGAAGAATAAAAACTCCCACAACCAACTTTGGAAATATTGACACAGAATTGGCACTAGAACATACATACATCTAATTTTTAAACGAAAAAATGCAAAGCTTCACTTTATCAAATTATTTTTGTCACTTTTTCAAATTTAGCAAAGGGGTTACATTAAATTTAAAAAATTTTTTTCGTTTAAAAAGTAACCTGTAACGCTGTTTAAAAATGACAGTGCGATGCGATGTGAGTTTCACCAAAACAAAATCATATGTGCGCTAATTCATAGTAAACAAATTTTTTCGGCTGTTTAGGCCAGTTTAGGCTGAAAGGTTAATAATCAAAACTTTTTAATTTAATTATAAGTTCAAAAAAAAAAAAAAAGTGATCGAACAGTAAAATGTTCTTGAAATTTGTATCTGCTGTTACACATAAACGATAGAAATAATGAGGACTTCATAAAAGTAATCATCACCTTAGAAATTTTTTTTTTAATATGTAGATAGATATATATTTTCTATAAGAGCCTATGTTTAATTTTTTTCTTCATATCTTAAATTTAAGCTACCTGATCGTCTGAAATTTTGACCAGATTCTGCTCTCACAAAAACAGAAATAATAAGTACTTTTTTTCAATAAAAAAGAACGGTTATTTTATGCATTCTACTGTAAAAAATATTAATTGTTTATTCTCTCATTTTTAAATTACCCGATCGATCTAAAATTTCAACAAAATTAAATTTCTATACAAATAATAATCTGATAATTTCTCAAGGTAAAAATTTTCTTAACCTTCATCAAATGTAGCGAACTATAAACTCAACCCTTTAATTAATCTCCACTACAGGCAAACCCCCCCCCCCCTAAAAAAAATTATTCTTGAAAATCCATCGAAACATATTGTCCACACGCGAGCTAATAATTCTCGTCGGGGAAGGCAATAATCGAGTTCTCGGACGTCGTCGCTCGCGGCTCAATTGACACGTACTTCCCGTAAAATAGACTATCGATTGCATCCCTACCCGCGACGATGCTGCTCGACTTATTTTTTTTTTTTTTTTCTTCTCTTCTTCTTCTTCTTCTTCTTTTTTTCCCGTCGGCTCGAGAACCCACGAGGAAAATATGCCGTCTGACCGGAGTCGATATTTTACATTCGTGGCTTGAATCAATGTTTTTTCTCGGTGAACGATTGGCCCTGGGAATAAAACTCAACTATACGGGAAGACGTGTAATAAATTCTTTTTTGTACGTTAACCACCGCTCAAATTGGCAATTTCTGAAGGTTATAAAATCGACGCGCACATTTTTTACAAAATTATTTTTTAAGATTGTAAAATTAAATTTTGAATTGAATTATTTCAAATTTTCGAATAGTTTAAAGTTGAAGACCAGACTCTACCGCTTTAATAAGTTTTCATATTCAAAGAGTTTACAATGTTCAATACATAATGTATGGTATATTGAAAAAGTTCATGTATATTAGTTATGGCTTTAATAATAATAATTTTGCTAATAATACGGGAACTGCGACACTATAATTTTTATTGGTCAATCACCCATTATAATTTTACATTTATTTGTGCTTTACTTTACACTCAAACAAACAATTACCAAAGTGTGAAATTTTAATATTCCGTGTCTTTCGAGCGTAAAGCTTCGATCGCACAAAAAACGCATAAAAAACCCAAGTGGAAACAACCGAGTTTGATCAGCCATCCAACCCAAAAAAAAGCACCTCAGCGGTAAAATCTCGTCCGTCCATCATCAAACTCGAGGGCTTTTTTACAGAAAAATCTCGACCGGCTGAAGAAAGAAAAGTCCCGACTCACCCTCTAACGACCCTCAAACACGGCCGCATTAGCCCTCCTCGGTAAACGAGCGAAGGTACGTATTCGTTTTACATTTTCCCCATTTCTTCGGGGTAACGGATGAAAAAACCAGGAGCATCAAGTTAAGTCCTAATTTTGAACAGATCGTACCGGTCAAAAATACAAAAAAAAATTGTACTTATTCTGACAATTTTTAGAAAAATCCGGTTGACTGAGTAGGTAGGTAAACTCAATTATCGAAAGAAATTTTATCGAACTGAAGTATTAATCAGCACTCAGAGTTCATTAGCGTCAATCAAGACAAATCCTGGGTCTTTTTATCGGGATCAATTTCTCGGAACTAGAGAGAGAGAGAGAGAGAGACACTCCACATCTCTAGTTAGTCATGCAGAGCTTCCTCCTTCTCGGAGTGGTTAATTCAATAGGGCGTTGATTTTACCGGCTACTCGCGGGAATATCGAAGGAAGCCGTCACATCGGTGTTGCTTCAGCTCCCAGGGATAACCCGGGACACCCGATATAGGCTGAAATTCCGCTTGATGTTTTTACAGGCGCTGTTTATGAAGCTAGACAATTTTGAAATATTTTAGGATTCTTTTGGTTCATCGAAAGGAGTCTGATGTCAATCGTCATTAATATTGAGTTTTTACACTGAAGTTATACGAGATGACTAGACATTTAAGTTACTTATGGTGATCTATTGGTCATCTATTTTTGGTTGATTAATTAAATTATCAAATTCATTAAATAATAAAAATAAATTTTTATTCTTACACTACCTTTCGTAATAGTTTTTCAATGTTCAGTGGAAGAGGTAATCGATACAAAATAAACTTTTATGATCATCTACAGTATTTATGATGACACAAACATAAAACTGGTCAATTATTACGACTTTGTAAAATCAATGACATAAAACGCAAGACTTACACTAATTTATTAATTAAAATATTTATTTTTTTGTAAAATTAAAAGCCAACAGTAATTATTTATAATACATTTTCAGCAAATAAAGGAAAAAAGTTTTTCAAAGTTCACTCCTTGGAGTTAGCCCATAAATTAAACTCAAGCTGCTTATAACTTTGCACCTGTTTTCAGTTTGGAACTTGTGGATAATTTTGCAGTTGAAATATTTACTATACTATTTTTTATGAAATTGTACATTTCAGTATAAAATTGTTTAAAAAACTGACTTAATTTTTTTTTTTTGCCTGTGAATGGTATTTTTTAGCATTCAGTAGAAATGGTCAATTTAAGTCAGGCGCGTGAGCATGAAATTTTCAATTGTTTTCAACGGACTTGAATATTTTAAGTGCCAAACGTGGTAAATTTCGTAGCCTGGCATTCATCCCAACGAATAAAAGTATGGAAAAAACTAATCCTTCCCCAGTGAAAACAGTCACGCGTCAATTTATCTCAGCGAGTAAATAATCCTCCTACCTGAGGCTCTTGGTACGGTCCACATTTTTCAACCTCGATCGTTCGAGTTTCGGGAAAATTCTATGATCTGATATTTCAACTTTGACAATGGTACTTAATTTTATTTTTCTTTTTCGAAATAAAATTAATTTTTTCAAAAACTAAAAAATTCAATTCAGTGGCCTGAGTCCTGCACGCATTTATTCTATTGAGGATCCAAAGTAATTGCAATGTTTGGATCCAACTCATTTCGGTATTAGCTATGAATGTTAATGATGAAAACAGAAACCCCTAATCACGGTTTAGTTGCATCGTTCTATAAGTAGATTTTCAGAGATGAAATACTATAACCGTCAATACTCGAAGCCTAACAATTCGTTAACTTTTTATGTTCCAGAGAAACCAATGTTTACTCTTTCTGCAAAAGGTGCTGGTCATGACCAAATTCGATGGACTTTTTTGAGATGCCAGCACAATAACGCACCTTATTGAAATATTGATCAAAATAATTGTGGTTCAGTTTTTTCCAAAAATAGATCAAAAATACTTTTTATTCAATAACACTATCAATTCGGTAGAGAATATTATTCTAGGCATTGCCAGTCTGTCGGATCTCCATTAAGGTATGTTATTGCACTGGCATTTCGGCAACGCATGTTTTTGCTCATTGTAATCCAGATTAATCTTGTTGATCTAAAACGTCGAATATTGCAACAACTTTAGCCAGACGGTAAAAAAATACCATTTATTATATTTTCCGATTCCTCATGTAATCAAAATTTTTATAGCTCAGATTCTTAATAAACTTGCGTGCAGATAAAAAATAAATATTTTAATCGAGAGCTACTCAATTTTTTTACAGCAGTCACAAAGAATAACAACGTTGTTACAAAGTTACCACCCTCGAGGATCCTCAATGAAACCAAGCCGATAATAATCGCACGCGAAAGCTGGTACGAGATTACGGCATGCACATGCAAACTAGAAAGGGGAGGGGGGCGGCGAGTAGCATACGTAAGTAAACAATCTATCACGGATACACGGCTTTGTTATAGCTCGCGTTTTAGTGCAATTACTCTTAGTCCATGCCCATCGGAGTTTTTTAATGATCAATTGAAAAAAGCGTAGAAAAATATGTAAGAGCGTAAGAACGAGTGGATCGATAGGGAGGCTCGGTGGCTGATAAAGCCGAAGGGATTAGCTCGGCCCGCTGTGTTATCGGGCGAACACCTGGCTTCCTCCGGAGTGGTTATCCGGCCGACGGGAAGTTAATTTTCGGCAAAAGTTCGGCCTTCGATTGATAGTGCTTCGGGGCTGAGATAAAAGATTTGACTGACTTTGAAAATACGAGTTAAAGTAAGGGTCGAGGATTGTATCTTGTCAATAAAAAATTACTATTGTTGCTGATTGATAGACAGAGAGGGTGCGAAATAAATTGAATAATGGTATTTGAAATATCAGTAATTTGTTAACTTCAACAAAAAAATTACAAATTGATCTTTAATATATTTTTTTGTAAAATATGCTATTGTGTCACCCTGGGAAAGGGCAATGTTTCTCACGGTATGAAAAGTATAAAAAATGGTTTTTCTTAGATTAAATCTCAAGTACAACGCAAATATTTTTTGAAGCCGCAGTAAGATAAAATACCATAGATGGTCGAAGTAAAATTAAAATATGAGCAATTGAGGCAGTATGATTTTAAAATGAAAGCTTTCAAATGAGCTTTTTTGCTTTTTTTGAAACTGAGTGGCAGTAATTTCGTGAAACTAAAATTGTTTCAAATTTTTTTGTTCCGCATAAGTAGCCATAATTATGAAAAAAAATATTGTTGGTGGAGTGTATGTAAGATGCTATTTTATCAGCAAGGTTGATCAAAATGTATTTTTGACCTCTTCACTGCTATTTTCATTGTTTATAGTATTTATTTGTCAATGATACTATAAATGATTAAATAAATGTTTTTTACGAGGGGCTATGCACTCCAGAATCACTGATGATTCTTTTGATTCTTTTTGATTCTTTTTGATTCTTTTATGATTCTTTCGTGATTCTTTTAGCAAATTTAAAGTGTTTAGAGCCTTGGAATTAATTTCAATTGATATTTTGTTAAAAATAATATTTTTCGAAGATTTTTACTTGAAATGAAATTGATATTTTATTAATTATATTGATTTTTATATGTGATTCTTTTAGTGATTCTGAAGTGCATAGCCCCTCGGTTTTTTATTAACGCACAAGATATCGATACGTATATTCGAAAAAACTATTGAAAATTTTAACCAAAATACAATGTAATAAAAAATTCTTACAGTTGTGTAAACTAGTAAAAAAATTACTTTAGAAAGCTCTATCATAATTACTACAACAATTTTTTTATTTAGTACATGCATACGCGGAATCACGACGTTTAAAAATATTTACATCAAAATTTCCGTCCTATTTCTCCATGACGATTCCCGCTTTAAAAAATCACAATTTTTTTTTTTTTTTTTTTTTTTTTTTTCATCATACGAAATAAAAGAAACCTCGTTTGAAAGAAAGACCTCATCGTCGAGAATTTTATCGCGCCGAGATAAAACGGTGTCATCGCCATACCATCCCTCCCGTTCTTTTTCACCGCAGGGTTATAATTATAGAAAAACGTCTATATATCGCGACCGACTGTTATCTCCTTTCTGCTTATTCATACAGTCTCCCCTCTTTTTTTCTCCATTAACAATGAAAAAAAAAAAAAAAAAAAAAAAAATATTCCGTCTCTCTCTTTGACCACATCCCGCCGCCCGAAGCGGTGAAAATTATCATCCGAGTAATTTATTTCGCCGGAGCGGTTTAATGGCGAAGACGGAGATTTCACATGGCAGTCTGATGTCACGGGAATTTCATTACACCTTTGTAGAATGTGAGGTTATTGCGAGGTGGCAAAGGGGAACCTTCCGCCTGAATTTTGTTAATTACACACACTGAGATATTTCCCTCAAGGGGGAATGAACCACCCCGAGGGCGAAATATTATAAAGGTAGCGTGCGAGAGAGAGAAACGCATGAAAAATTATGTTTGATCGAGAGAATCCGACGCGACGATTTATCAGTGCTCTGACTCTGACTACAAATTATAAATAAGCCTTTCAAAAGTGCAAAGTTACATTTATCACGAGATGATAATTCGCAGTTGTCTGAATTGTCCTTGAATAGGGAAGAACAAAAGTTTCTAGGGACATTTTTTACTGGGAGTTTACGATTTTTTAAATCAAAGATAACAAAGAAAGTTTCAAAACAATCAAAGTGGGTTTATTCAGACGATTCGAGAAGTACGAAAATAAAAAAAGTTATACTTCGATGGTCCCAGCGAAGAAGAACCTTAGCCAAAAACCTGCCACGAATAAAGTTACAACGGAGGTACTTTCGTCAACTAAAATTTCTTTAAATGACTCTATTTATAATTTTAGCTTGCAATAAAAATTTATAAATGACCTTTGCTACCATACCGTCGATATATTATAGTAAAACAAAATTTTCTCGACACACCAGCCGCGAATAAAATGACTGAGTTTTTAGTTTATAAAAATCGCAAATAGTCATTTTATTGGTGGCTGGTGTGTCGAGAAAATTTTGTTTTATTTCAATATATCGACGGTATGGTAGCAAAGGTCATTTATAAATAAACAAGCTAAAATTATAAATAGAGTCATTTAGAGACATTTTAGTCGACGAAAATACCTACGTTGTAACTTTATTCGTGGCAGATTTTGAGCAAAGGTTTTTCTTCGCTGGGACCATCGGCTTTTGAAAAGGTATTCTTGCCCGTATTGTCACACTGGTTTCTATTTTTTATAACCTCGTAACAGAGTATTAAAATAAATCCTCGGGATTAATGGGTAATTCAGCACGATTGGCGCTTAATTCGTAAATTATTGCCAATTTCGCATTGTTCGTAGCAGCTTTGAACCCTAATGAAATCAAAATTTCGCTAATGAAGCATTATTATCTCGTTCACTCCGCAATCAATACCCGGCCCCGATAACAATTGATAACTATTAAAGGCCCCCCCCCCTTCGAACAAAAATGAGAAGAAGCCCAGGCACGAGTTAATTGAAATTTTACGTACGGCTGCGAAGTTGTAAATTGAAGCGGGCATTGTATTCGACTGATCGATAATTTTATAATTAAGGGGGAGTAACACCATTAGAGCTCGGGTGGGTGATAACAATCGGCTATTTTGGCTGCCCTTCTCGAGTTTGCGGGATTATCGTCGCTTCTTGTCGTCTTTCCCGGGTTTGTTTGCCCTCGGTTTATCGATGATGGATTATGGGGATAATGGGGGTGAGCCTGATTTTGAAGTCTTTTTTCTCCGGTTTAATGAAAATTTAGTCAATTAAGGTAAGTCAACTTTGTGATGCAAAAATATTGTTTTGAAGCCTCAAAAATAAAAATTATTGATCGGCTCTAAGAATATTTTGAGATCAAAAATTTGTAGCCTACGAGTGATTCTGAATCAAACGTTTGAAAAATGAAAAAGTAGGCCAGAGCTATCTCAAGCGTATCGCTAAAATTCATATTTTGTTTTAAATAATCATTGTAAACATTTTCGAGTTTTATAAAATTTAATAATACAAATAATTTAAGGCAACGTAATTCTTACTCTTGTATGTAACTAAATTATCTAAATAAAAAATTTCAATACACAAATATTTAAGAAAATTGTGATAAATCACAAGAAACTTTGTATTTGACATTGTAAAATATACTTAACAATCCTGAGTATAAAACATGAATTTTATCAGTGAAAAAAAAAAAAAAAAAAAAAAATCCAAGGAAAAATCAAAGAGAACAAGGATAGTTTATTTACTCTTATCATCAAAGAATCATATTGAATAATCGATGAAAATTAACAATAATCGGTTAAGCCTTCCGGTTTACAAGTTCCGCCAAAGACTGCAGGACTTCAGAATGATAAGTACGATTCCATAAAAACTTCCTTCATAAAGACTTCCCGAGAGTTTTCCACTCTCGTTTAATCCGATAGCAAAGGGAAGCAACACAACCCGCGGACGTCGAAGTTGCCCTGGGGATTAGTACTTTCTGTTGGCTTTTTCAATTTTTCGCTCTTCCGCCTCAACTTCTCACCTTGTTCTTCTTCTTCCTCTTCCTCGGCACGGGTTAAAGTTTTTCGTTACGAGTTGCTTTGCAGGCATTAAGGTAGTTCTAAACCCTTTCTATGATAAAGTTCATAACAAAGTTCCAGCTTATTTAAATTATTTTGAATAAGTATGTAATACTTCTGGATGCATTTTTGAAAAAAAAAATGAAAAAAATATTAGAACCTCTAGATTTTTCTCATATGGTTGAGTACGTAATTTAAATCATGACTTTCCCTTCAGTTTATCCTTATGAACCAGTGTTCAAAATGACCTTTAGAGATTCATCTTTCAATAAAAACTTAGATTTACTGGGTATTTGATAAAGAAATAAATCGGTAAACATCGGAAAAAACTGGAAAAAATTTACAAGTCAGAACAATATTTTTTTCTCAAATAACTTATCTAAATAAATTAGAAATACAGTAGGACCTTGCGCATTGTCCATGGCGGCTCCATTGATTTTTGGACAATCCAAGATTTTACGGGGAAAATTCTCGAGATTTGGACAATGTGCGAGATCCTACTGTATAATTAAATATTATGTCAAAAAATAATAATCATAAATGTTTGGTATAATTTGGTAAATTCAAGCTTACAATTATGATTACACCGACTTCAGGACAATCTCAAGCTTGCCATGTAAATTTTCCCTACTGCTTTTCTTGTTTATTCAGAGAATTTTAAGGAAATTAAAATCCCCGAAACAAAAATAACCGCATTAACCCAGAAAAGCACTCGCCCCGCCGTAGGACATCCGCTTTCGACAACTCCCTAAAAAAAGGGGGAAGAAAGCAAAGGAAAAAAAAATCAGCACAAAAGGACCGACGAAAATTTCCATTCCTGGCACCGGAACTCGGTATCGATACGCGGCCGTCACATTCCTGGTGAGGACTCGGCGCACTGCGGGAACCGAAGGAAGAGAAGAGAAAAAAAGGAATCGAGCCCCGGTTATTGCATTTTCCAGGTCGACGGAAGGGAATTTCGAGATGGAAAAAAAACGAAGCCTCGGGACGGATGTGTGCATGCCGCGGAGAGGTCCGGGAATTATCAAATTCGGGTCGTGCCTGGAGGTGATCAAAACAATGACCGCAGGCGAAGATTAATGGAAAGATACCGGAAGTTGGGGTGGGGGATTAATGGATAGATAAGGTACGAAAAAATTGGATGTTTTTGAGTTTTTGGGGAGGGTGTTTACCTTGGGATCGGAGGGAAGTGGAAAGCCGGGATATTTATTGCGGCGATTATCCGGGATTATAGTAAGGGTAGATATTTTATTTTATTTTTTTAAGAGGGTCGCTTTGTCAGAAGTTCGGTTTATTGAGCTACTAAGAAGAATGAATGAGGTATTTTTTTAGGGTGGATGAGATATGAGATCATTTTGACTTGGTAAAATTATTATTGGGTAATTATAGTTTGAACAATAAGACTTTTCAAAAATATTTACTTTACAATTTTAATATTTAAAAAAAAATTTCCTATTTTATGAAGTAACCATCGCCATTCTGCGTAAATTTTTCTCGTGAACTGATTGGTGGAGAGGTTTTTGAAATATCCAAAAAAGGGATTTTGAGCTTACGATTGTTGTTTTTTTTTGCTACGCGCGCTTCTTAGAGCATGTATGTATAATTAAACTGTGAGCCGACAGTCCTGACAAACAATTAACTTGGATTTTTTTCTCTTTCGGTTTGCAAACAATGGCTTCCAAGTGGGTTCACTTCAAGCAAATTTTACATTGAAAAAACTTATTAATAAAATTAAAAAATGTTTTTAGTAAAAAAGCAACTGGTATCAAAATAAAAAAATTTAAATTCTTAGTAGGAAACTTAATGCATTATTTATGCATATCCCGAAAAAAAAAAAATACCACTTCATACCTCAATTTAACATTCTCCAGGTCGACCTCATTCATTATGTCGCTGAAAAACGTAACACTTAGAAAAAAAAAGCAATCACTCGCGCCCTATTTAGAAACAAAACTCGTTCATTTTGCGAACGATTATACTTTCGCTGAAACAGTTACCAAAGACTTTTGCAACGTCCGGTTTCGCATTTATCTCCACGGATAATCATCGATTATCGACTTCTCGGAATTGGCTTTAACTATCCAGTAATAATTAACGCTGGGAAGGTAAAGAGACCGTGCACATGCAACGATTCGCATATGCCTGATGAATATGTAAACTAAATTTACATCAAGCTTTTTTTTACTAAAAAAAAAAACTTTAAAAGGAGAAATAATAATAATAAGATTTCTTACAGTTTTTATTTGAAAATTATAAATAATCCGAATAGCTTCGAAGGTTATCGATGGCAGTCTTATAGTTGGAAAAATTTTATCATAACGTTTTCAATTAAACGCATTCCACAAATTTTTTTAGCCGTATTTTTTTCAGATCCGTTCTCGTAGAAATATTGAGAAGATTAAAGAAATTCTGAGCGATATCATTTGACGAGTTTTATGAAAGATGGTCTTTCTTTTAATTCCATACCGGAAGCTTTTTTTTCAACGAATAAAGAAGAGAGGAAAAAAAAAAAAAAAAACTTGAATGCTCTCGAGAAAAAAATACCTTTATTTCTGGGTCGTTAAAAATAGGTCAACCGAGGCAATGTGATACGTTTTTTTACTGCTCCCGGGGAAAAAAATATCGTTTTTCTCGAAATTTACGGTTGAGTTATGCGTTTAAAAATTTGAATTTTTTTTTTTTTTTTATCTGAATAGAGAATTATAAAATTTTGTGCTTTATTCTTCCATTTTGACGATATTTTCACGAGTCGGCATGGGTGCACGCGTGAAATTACAATTTGCTTAACTCCCGCTAAATCCTACACCTTAGGTCACCGCAACAGTGAACCTGTCACGTAGTTAGTTAGTCCCGGTAATATCTTTGGCTTGTCCAGAACAGCCTTTACATAGTTTGAGTTTATCTCGAGAGTACTTTGAAGATCTTACAAATATTTCTGTCTTAGAAAAAAATATTGATATTTTAAACTCTTAAATTTTAATTTATTTTAATAAAATATATTCATCTTCGAATATTTATATATAATTAAAAATATTTCTGGGCAGAACTTACCAAAAAAAATTCTGGATAACTTTTAAAATAATTTCTATACCAGTACAAGATATTTCAAGATGCTGTAAATCACAATAATATAGTTTCAAAATAAATCCTCAAAAAGTTTTTTTTTGTAAATTAAATTTGTAGAACTTGAAAATTTATTATTAAAAACTCATTTTTAGTAATCATGTAAAAAAATTTTTATCTGATTCAAATATTAATTCAATTATAAATTTAGTTAAAAATTAAAAATAACTACGTTTCAAAATATTCTTATGTTATGAATGGTTCAGTGAATAGAGCTTAAGAATCGTAAATTTTGTTCCACAAATATTACCAAGCGTAAAAATCCGTGGATACATAAAAAAAAAAAAAAAAAAAATTTCAATAATTCTTCGGACTTGACCTTTAATTACAACATTTTTTTTCATTTTCAGTTAATTTTTACATAAAAAAGCATAATTTTTTTTTATTTTACTTATTCCATTTAATTAACAGTAATTATTATCGAATCTGTATATTAATTTTTTCATTCCGTTAAAAACAATTTCGAAAACCAAGTACGACGGTGCGAGTGTTTTACCCTTAATCAATCACCGCTCGGCTCATTGGCATTCGTCGGACGATCGTAAACGGATGAATTCCAGATGAGCAGATGATAAATATTAAAGAAGCGCAGGGGTTCGGCTTTTATTTTTCTTATCGCGCGACTTCTTTTTTCGATCCTATTTTTCTTACGACTCTGCATACGCTAACTTTACCCGATTCTTATTCCGGTCGCGTCGCGCGCCCTTTTAAGTTTCGACTACTTCTATTGTCGCCCTGATTTTTCTACGAACTTTCGGGGATAAATCGATGAGCTCGAAAAGAAGCTTTATCCGCACCAAAGATGTATGACTTGCTTATTGGTCTTCCAAGACTTTTGAATTCTACAATCAAAGATAAAAGTTTTGTTCAAAAATAACACTTTTTTCCCAAAAAAAATACCGTTTCTGCAGCATCTTATAGAAAATATGAAAATAATTTTCTGTTTTCATGTATACATGGTAATTTTTTTACATTACTCAAGGGCTTTGATTTTTTAAGAGACAACCGAGTACACAATAATGATAATAATACAGAAAAATATGATAAATTGCGATTCGTAGCCAGGAAACCCACGTTGATACAATGCGTCGTAACCATTATAAGGATGCTTTCAATCCAGAAGCATCCGACGTATCGTCGGAAGTACCAATGTAATATCAGAAACGACATCCGCGCAAAAAACGTAGTAAAATGAAAACAAAATTCTTCCGAGCTCACTCGTACGAAAGTAAACTATTTCGAGAATTCGACAACAGAAAGATTTGAACTTACCGCGAAAAACATTTCAATTGTAGCTCCTCGGAATCCCTGCTTGCACAAAATTCTCTAGATGCTCGCATTATTTCGGCGCGTCACTCCATTTAGCCAGCTCGTGGACTTCCTTCCGGCTACAGTCGATTGATACCGTCCTTTGATGTCGCGACAAGGATCTCGTAAACGTCGACCCTTCTTTTTTTTAGTTACGTCCAACCTGCTGACTGCAGGACTTGCCGAGGCCACTCACGTTTTTCTTAACTCCGCACGGGAAAATATCTCTTTGGCATGACACGCCGGGGAAGCCCTTTTATCTCGGGGCCAGGCGTGCGCCTTTGGCTCTCAAAGTAAGCCCCGCGTCTCTTATCTCCAGCAGTATCCTATAACCCCCTTTTTTTTCGTATGATGTAAGAAACTCTTTTTGGGGATTTTTCCACCTTTCGTTAGTGGACACTCGATCGTTTTGTTGACTCAATTCAACAGAGATTTGAACAAACTTTAATGGTTCAATATACATTTTTTAAAAATTTAAGTTTTATTTTTAAATTCATTTAAACGGTCGGTTACAATTTGAAATTTATACATACAACGTGGATGATGAAATAAGCAGACGTATAAGGTCTTGGTAAACATTCAAATTGAGAGCTAATGGATTTGTCTGTGAGACTTTAACTCGTTTTAACTGGAAATTTCTCGAAGAAAAACATTAATTCTTTAAGCATACACGTTTGAGAAGTATTTGGACTAATTTTAATTTTTTTTTTTATTTTAGAAGATTGTATCGGAAAAATAATTCTTTTTTCTAGTGGCCTCATTTAATCGCTTGGAAAAAAAAATAATAAATCTGTATGAATGAATTCTATAGAGTAATAAAATGTGTTTGATAAAAAAATTGTACATCTTTTGAAAAAGGAAGTTTTTTTTAACTCCAGAGTGACTGGTGCAAAATTTTAGTATGAAAATTAATCATCTAAGATAAAAAAAATTTTCAAAGAATTCATTTTTTATTTGCACGAGTAGCTTCTGATTAAGGTGCTGGGTAAATATATGATAATTTTAAAAATTAAAATTAAAATATCTTCCACGATTAAAATTATTTTCAAGAGCCTAGAAAACGATTAAATTAACAGTTTATATCCATCTTACCAGACGTCTAAATCATATAAAACTCTAAAAATAGATCAGATAACTGTTTCAAAATCTTTTTATAATTTTTTACATAGAAATTGTAGAACCTAAATTGTCACCACTATTGATAATTTATAACGAAGAGTTTGAACTTCAACTTTTCGAAAAATGAATGCGTTACTATTTCTGAGTATAATATTGATTTATTTTAAAATATCTATTCAACAAAATCGAACTGAAAGAATTAACGATGGAGCTTCTACGTCAAGGCAAGATCCAAAGAACTGTGAGCGTTGTGAACTTCAAAACTGCGCCTTAAGACTGATTAGTTTGTTACTAGCAGAAGATCCTAAAGGTGAAAATTTAACATTTATAATAAATAACAGATTCGATGAACTGCAAGCTTTCAGCGACGAAATATTTTCTTACGTTACAATAGCTCAGTACAGCCTGCCAAAATTTTCTAATAAAACGCGACAACATCATAGACTTGACTATTTTACTTCATATCTGTTCAAAGAGCTTTCAATGATTCATCAAAAAGCTTGCTCGGACCACATCCGACATAAACTATGGTACGAATACGACAATCAAAGAAGAATAATCTTAGTTCGTGAACATCTTAGTGTTGTTCGCAATAACCATACAAATGATTGTTTGTGTCAAAACTACCAAGAAAGAAATACCTTGAGCGAGCCATTTTTGTTACCTAGCATCAGTTACCTTGACGAATCATTCCAAATCGATGTGAGTAGTGATGGAGAAGCTGCGATGGTTGAAACATTGCCGTATCATGTAATTCCACTGCGTTTGATACTAAAATTTTTCGAGACGTGGTTGACAGGTCCAGCAGATAATGTCATACATGAAGTTGTGGGTTTCAATGGTTGTGCTCACACGTTGTACCTTCGATTGAGACAATCAATGAGAAAACTCGTCGTTGCTAAAATGTTGCAAATGAATAAAGACACTCTGAATTATATGAATCCAGAAAATGGTGAAGAAATTTACACAGAATTAATTTCACATGCAGACAGTTTCTTGGGAGGAAATATTTTTTTGGGTCCACGAGACAGGGGACCTCTCAATCCAACATTCGATGACGAAAACTTAATCAACGCTTTCGAGGTTGATTCGGCACCAATTGTTGGTCAAGATCGTTACAACGAACTGTTGCAGTTGTTCCACCAGTTGAAATTCTTTACCAATCGCAGACATGAACGGACACCATTTTGGAGACTGCTGAGTGGATTTAAACTCTTTATAAAGATATCAAATTTACTTATGGAACAAGGCATTACACCGATGAGGGAGGAACTGTGGGAATTACGTGTACCAACCGATGAAGAACTGAGAAGACATATAGAGTCCGAAGATTTGATTAGCCTACTGAAAAATATAGAGTATTGGGCCATAAAAAAACCTATGAACAGATCTGCAAGGTCCATAAAAGGTTTTCAAACGGTTACAACTACTTCAAATAGTTTAATCGCAGAAGGTATAAGATATCATTGGAGATATCATTGGAGTGAGTTTACCGTACATCTAATGACTATTTTAATGGAAGCTCGAGCGAAAAAAGAATTTTTAGCATGGTCATGTAATTTCACTAGCTTATTCAATGACTACTTGTTCGGTAATCCTCAACTAGTTGAAAATAATGATTCAAATGATTGCACAAGTTGTTTGAGTTTTGACGAATTTTTGTATTTCAAAATTTCGGAATCGGAAAATTGGGTAAGATGCTATAAAGGCACAAAAATTTCTAGTGATTGGTGCTTGGCATGGAGACGAATCATAGAATCTGAAGCCGAAATAAGACATAATACATTATACGATAAGAAAAATCTCATTGACAATGCAACGTTTATGGAAAATATTGAAATATTCATGGGCTGGTTGACCTCAAAGATACGAGTGAAACAGTGCGATAAAAATGAACCATCATATGATGATTCTTTAAATAATAATTCGTATTATTTAAAAAAAACTTTGTCATCCTTTAAATTTTGTGATGAAAATCGATTCAAAGTTTTTGGATACGTAATTAAACCATTAATTAATTTGTAATTGAAATGCTGTGCCAAACGAAGTAAATGATATAAATAACAAAATAAATCTTTATCAATCAATTCCTCAAGATCAATTGAAAAATGTACAATGTATATTAATTTGAAAAATATATATGTGAATTTATTTGGTTCCTAACTTACTAATTGTATTGTAATCGTTCAATATTTAAATTAAATCGTTCAAATTTGATTGTTAATAATATTTCCAATAAAGTTTTTTACTTATTATTACAATTCATATTTAAAATAAATTTTTTTTTCACCCATCGCAGTTCAACGCTATAAATGAATATTTTTTGCTTAAAAATTCACAAGTTTGAAGGCTCTATGTAGACCTCAGTCACTGGAATTATTCGACCGTTAAAAGCTTGTTGAAATAGGTAGAATCTTTAGTCGGGTAGTTTGGCAAGACGGGCATGGCATCCGGAAGAGCAAACGTGAGGTTTGAGATAGCCGGTCGAATAGCAAGAAATCGATCACTTTGACACCAGGAGATTATCCAGTCTATCCGATTTGACGAGTGTCTGACGCTATGAGACCAATTATATTTTTTACACTTTTTTTTATCATGCAGACGATTATCATCTAGTTTTGGGTGAGCTGGACTCATTGGAAGGGTTCATTGAACAGAGATGATTGAAATATCTTGGTAGGTAAGATATATAGCTCTTATTCTGAAAGTATATCATTGATAAAGATATTTTTAGTCATTTAATTTGTATAAATTAAGTATAGGTAGTTCCACGTGCCTCTTACAAGTGAATCGTAAAACATTATGCCATTCGTACAACGTGTATTCCAGAAAATATATTTGTATTCACATTAATATTTTGATAAAACAAAAAAAAATTCGACTTGTTGAGATTTGAATAATACTGTATATTATATTTTATACGTTTTTATTTAGACTAGCTCTTCTGAGCGCGCTTCAAGCGCGCATTGGAAAAAACAATAAGGCTTTTTCATAGCAGACGACTTAGATTTATCGTAGTGAACCCAAAACGATATTTTGTAGTTTTATTTAATTTTCAATGAATTTTTTAACTTTTTGTAAAAGTTAATAATTCTATTATTCTGACAAGTTTATTATAGAGAAATTTAAGTTATTTTTACTTCATAGCCGATAAAAAAATTCTTGTTGTTTTTTTAGATTTTTTAGATTGTATTGAAAAAATTTTTTTTAACATTAACGCTGTAAAGCCAACAGAATTGGGAATTTTCTTTAATCGTCAAACAGTAGGTTATGGATAATCGTCTGCTATGAAAAAGCCTTATAAGAGTAACCTCAAAATGCACTTTTCGAATATTTTAAAAACTTCTTCACCAATCAGCTCACGAATAAAAATTTTACACTTACGCAAGATGGCGATAGCTCTCTTTTATAAAGGGACAATGAAACATTTTTGGAAGATAAGATGATACTTCTTAACTATTTAATAATAGTGACGTTTGATTAACTCAGGAAACCGTTTACCTCGGAAGTTAACATCGACCGCTAAACCGTATCATTTTATTTTAAACAGTTAGTTGGGCAGTTAGATGTACGGCCTTGCAGGGCATGGGAGGAGAATCAACGTGTGGTTTGGGATAATTGGATGAGTAGCCGGGTATCGATTACCCCGATACCTGGGGATTATCCAGTCGAGCCGATTTGACGGGTGATCGCCGCTACCGCGGGACTCATTATCACACCGAGCTTTCGTTTGATCTCCCGACTATTATCAATTTACGGGGGGCCGCTTTTGGGTGTACTCTATACCCGAGTTCATCAGTATTACGAGATCCTTCTTCGCTATCGCGCACGTTGGAAATTCAAAATTGATTAAAGTCAAACACTAGATGAGAGTCGAAGTGATTGAGCTCTACACCTGTTGATTGTTAGTTTAAAATCTCTTACTCGCCCCCTTAGAGAGACTGTTTGTTCTACTAGAAAAAAATTCTCTTTTAAGGAGGCTCATGCGACTTTAGTTTAAAAACATATATTCATTCAAGAATCGTAATATATGTTCTTTAATTGTAGAATTTATTCTTGTAAAGAAAAATGCAAGCCGTTTTTAAAAGTTGTCATTAAGTATGTGCTCTTATGGGATCATGTGATTAATTTACGATTTCTCTGAGGTAAAAATACTGTGAATTCTGGTAAAATCAGTAACAATAGATTATTTTTTTATGTTTAAGATAAAAAAACTAGGAGTAGCTGTCTTAATTTTGAGAAAAACAATGATCAAACTAAAAATCGGATCAACCTAACCTCTAATAGACATTTTAAAATTTCACAAACACAAGTTTGATCATTTACTTTTACATAGTCACCTTAAAAAAACTTTGAAAAATTGATTTATAGCACTGGTAACAGTAATTATATAAAAATAAGTTAAAAAATAGTTACCTCCTTGATTGATATGGCACCAAACGCTGGAGCCATCTTAAATTTCATTACCATTCTTACGATCACATAAATTTTTTGAGGTCAAATTTTCAATTTCTCTCTGCAATCATCGCGTTTCCATTCAAACTGAAAAAAATAATCCCAGTACAACTCAAAAACAAAAGTAGCCAGCAATCTCCACAAACTTCCAGGCTCCTATCGATCCGCATTCAAATTTCTATTGTTAAAATCAAATATCGTGCTCCAGCTCGCGGAATAAAAGTAGCTTTATTCCCCCCCGAATCGAAATCAACTTTGCTCATGCACAATCAAAATTTCATTCCGATCCAATTCGGCATTCGATTCGTACCCGAATAATTACGTTCGTAAAAAAAAATCTCTGCCCCGCGTTTTATTTCCCTGAAAAACATTCAAAGTAGGAACTTGAAAAATGCAAGCCGCAAGAGATACGTGAGTCGATTCGGCAAGACCCTAAGCTGGAATAAGACTGATGCGGATAAATGCTCGCGGAGCGGGATTCGATTTCGAAGCCGGATTTCAGCAAGGGGAGCTAAGTTGATGTGATGATTCAAGAAAAAAGGTATTTGTCTTCGGGAAATCATTGGGGAGTAAGAAAAGCTCTGATCTGATTTAAAACTGTGTCTCTGGCTTTTGTGGACTTGCAAGCTGCGGCTTTTATGAGACTTTTCACCGTAAACATTTTAAGCTTCAAGTGCCAAATATTTACCAAAATCCGTTTTTAAACCACATTTTCTTTTTTTGCTAAAAAATAACTTTTTTTACACTTTTGAATTTTTTTTGAAAATGAGTATCGTAACAAAAAAGACAATCATCATCCCTGATAAAATATGAAGTTAAAAATATATTCATCCTACTTTTTTAACTGAATACGAATTCAAATTTCATGAAAGATATAAATGCTAAATACTTTATCCATAAGTGAGCAGTTTCGCAATAACTTTATTTCATTAAATTTTTTAACTAGCTGAAGTAGAGTACTTTATAAAAAAAGCTAGTCAAAAACCTTCAAAGTTTGAAATAAATTACACAACTATTTTTCCAGCTAGCTTCAAAGCACAAAACGAGCGATGTAAAAAAACAAGGCTCTGTAATACTAAATACTTCAGCGTCAATTTTCTCCATTCGTGCAAATTGATGTGTAAGTGGATGATTAATTAGAGCGCGCGGCGCACACAAAGGAAATTCATAATGACACATCAACCCTAGATAAAAAAAAAATTCGCTGAAATTCAGTTAATTGTTTTTTTTAATTTAAAAAAAAAAAAAAAAATATTTACGTTCGGAATCAAAGGCCAGGGGTAAGGTCCGACCGCGGCCCGGGGTAGGATAATTTTAATCCGATAATTCCAGGGAGCTTGCACCGCGCGGGTCCATTCATTAATCACGAGACATCCGGTTCAAAAGGCCGGCCGGCCTGCTCACACGGAATATTGAATGGTTGAGGGATTTTGTATCCCTAATGAGATGACAGAGTCTCCGAGGAATCGATACTTACGGGGTCCATCCAATTCCCAAACTTTTGCCGTATTAAAAGCTCTGTTGATTCAAGTTCGGTCTGCGTTTTATCGAAAAATACCCGGAAGCTCATTACGCACAAATAATTATTACATAATCATGAAAATATAAATATATATTTGAAACTCCGGTAGCGAATCTTTACATCGCGGGTAATTAAAAACGTTACATCAAAGGGTTTCCGCTCGGACAGTTCGTGCGCTCTTAATTGTGACAAATTTAATTAGCGCAGATAAATCACACCGCGGCTCGTAATGAAAAAACAAACAAACTACCGACAAAGTGTAATTAAACTCGTAATCTACTCTATTGCCAATCTAAGTAATTCCAGTGCGATTAAACTAACCCTTTAACGGCTGCAAAATTACAGTCGCTTACTTCCCGCTAGTTTTACTACTCCCCACGGGTGATGATTCTCCTGTCGCGGGTAATTTAAATTTTTTTATTTATCGGTGAGCAAGCAACTAGATTAACAAACGTAGGAATAATTAGCCTCGAATTAGAGCGACGCTCGGTCATCTTCGATTCCGGACAGCCACAGGGCTGCTGAATTAACAGAAAGTTAGCCAAACTGGGAGCTAATTATTCGCTCGACACCTGCATCAACCCCCGTGTCAATTAAAGCTGCGGGGCTGATCGATTCGGACGGACGAGGCTATTTGGGATTGTCGAGAGTTTTTTATTATTTATCGAAGCGATGTGGACGGAGGTTTGCTCTTTGGTGGTAGGACAATTATCAAGGTGGCTTTGATAGATTTACCAAACGTTGCGCGAAAAAATATACCGAATTCGAGTAGGATTAATAATAAGAAACCTACACGGATAGAAAAAAAACAGGAATTTACTGTGGTAAGCTAACACGAAAAAATCGTGTGTGAACCTTACGCAGAAAAAATCCTAAGCGCTACTGTAAAAGAGCCAATCAAAATCACTCTGGTCACACCTGATTGCCTGATTGGTTCGGCTACAGTACCGCTTAGGATTTTTTCTGCGTAAGTTTAACACACGATTTTTTCGTGTTAGCTTACCACAGTAAATTCCTGTTTTTTTTCTGTCCGTGTACTGATTCTACATAAACTCAGTTTGTTCCAATCTTAAAGACGAAGTCAGGCTCGTATCATCGGTAAAAAAGTTTTGGGTAAACTCTGAAGCGAATTTTCATCGGATTTTAATTTTTTTGGACTCAATGTAAAGCTTGTAATCTTAGTTTGCGGGCTACATAGTCTTATTTTAAATTTTACGATTCCTTTATTTTTAATTTAATTTTAAGTAATGAGTTAACCTCTCATATCCAATCATGTCTTAAAGTTATTTTAGAAAATAAATGAAAACGAATTTGCAAAAAATGGCTCTGCAGCCCGCAAACCAAAATCACAAGCTTCATTTTGAGTCCAAAAAATTAAAATTCGATGAAAATTCTCTTGAGAATTTATCTAAAACTTTTTTACCAATGATACGAAACTGACTTCGTCAGTAAATTCAGAGTCTTCTAGATTCTTACGCACACTATCATTAATAAAATATTTGGTACTCAAGGTCTTAATAATTTTGTGATAACTTAATAAAGGATTGTAACCATTTAAAACGACTGGTTGTAATCATTAAAAATCTTAACTTTGTACTTAATATTTGTACGTAAAATACCATCATTGATTTATATTTTTATCTTTTTTAGACAATCAGGCAAAATCAATTGTTTGTTTGAACAAGTAAAAAAGTTAATCTGTTCATTTAACGATTGTATATTAAAGTACAGATAAAGGTAAGAATATATAAAAATCAGTACATTAAAAATGAATGATTTTGTTATCTTATGTATGTTTTTATTATTAATAATCTATCTCGATCAATTCCAAAGCCTCCAACTTAAAAACTACTCCGAAGGCCAACCGACTAATGAATTTTTCCAGTCGAGCGGGAAACACATCGGACATTTAATCGTAAAGTGACAAAGTTGGGGCCCCCGCAAATTGAAAGTTTTCATCTCTCTCGAACTCCGACGAAGTGTAAAGAGCGCGCGCGCGCGAATCAAATTAGCCGCCCTGGATGTTGCAGGCTTTGTGCAGCTGTGGCACAGACTCGTTAGTTAATCTTCCCGGGCGTCGCCTTACCTAACGCACTTAAACCCTTCCCTCAATTTTAATTGCTGCGCGATTCTCGAAACCCAAACCTTGCGGTTGGCCTTTATTTTCGGACTGTACGTAGTAATTAACTTTGTTTTATCTAGTTTCAGATTGTCTAAATAAAACAAACACGGTTATTACAGTTGAGCACCTTTTCATTTATTGTTTAACGAAAAATTTATAGTTTTAAAATCTATTAATAACTGGGAATATGAAAAAATTTGGGATGCATGCAAAGATTTTTTTTATCAGAATTATAGTTGAGTAATTTTATTAGTCTGCATAACTGTAAAGTCCTGAATCACCTCATCTCATTAAGATGACGTACGTTGTATGTTTAACTTTTTGTTGGAAATTCAAAATATATATTTAACAATTTTTCTACCTATAATTTCAAACATTTCACTTATATTAGTTGAATAGTTAAAATTTTTTTATTTTTTCATGCTACCCATAACAAATTTGTATTTGCTGTTTAAAACTTTCAGTTCACATACTTTAAGCAACTTTTTAGTGCAGAGAGCCATTGAAAAATAATTTTGTTATTTTTGATGGAATGAATTACATCAATAAAAACATGATGAATAGTAGCCAACAACAATAACTTAAAAAGTAATTTTTATTAAAAAAGACTTTAAAAAATGGTTACCTTTTTATGGTTGAGAAATACGGTATTCTAGTGCTTCATTTTTATTTCTCTTGAGCAAAATTGAAAAACCAATTGGATGAATTTTGCGAAGCCCCATCCAATTTTGACTTTTTTATCACGAAAATAAAAACAATTTTCAAAAAACTTTTACTCATGAAGGTTCAACTTTATATAACGCATGCTGTAGTTTTATCGCATGGAAAAACTTTTATTATTTTTCTCCGTAAAGAGTCTCAAAGTTTTTCAAAAAATACCAATAAAAGTAAGATTGGAATTTGACGGACAATTAAAGTGCCACAGAAGTTTATACAAATGACGAGACTGTTATCCGACCGGGCGGGGGGGAAATTTATAGAAAAATTTTTAACGACCAAACTTGAGTCGGAACAAATTTATCAAACTACTTCTGGACGTTGGCGTATGCGCAAAGCCGTTTCGATGTTTCTCGAGACTAGCAGAAAATGCACCGAGTTTAACGCAAAAACTTTAAAAGAAATAATGTTTATGTGGTTTTGTACCAACCCTTCAAAAAAAAAAAAAAAATTTCTGCTCATTTGTAATCTCTTGAGCATGTTTAAAAAATAATATTTAGTTTAAAAAAAATAATAATAATCTTGAAATCAATTATTACAGATGGAATCAAGCACGTTTTGAAGTTAGCCGTAAACGAGGTTAGCCGGGTTTATGAGAAAAGTTGTTGAACTCGTCCGTGTATGATCAGCTCAAACGGATACACTTCTTGACCTTCGGCAAACACGTAAGCGCGCGTGATATGAAACTTGCTCCCTTACCCCGCAAGCTCATTTAACGTTAGCCACGGTCAAATTGAAAACTCGAGGAGCTGCGGACTTGATCTCGCTCGGCGGTTTTGGGGAGACTAGTTTAGCGGCTTTATTGTTGCCCTGATGACCCAGTCGCGTGTCTCAAACTTGCGTGTTTGATGATCTACTTTTTTTTATGTAAGAAGATGATTTATTAAGGTGAATTACACCATTTTTTGGATGAGAAAGGTTTTCTATAGGGTTTAAGTTTTTCCCTGCTCTCAAAAAAAAAAAAAAAAAATGTTTTTTACAAGTTTGAAATTGTAGCTTTGTAATAAAAAGGATAAATTAAAAAACTAAATTTTTATAAATTTGGTTAGTATAAACTTCGTTTTCTTTTTTAATTTAGTCTTTGTAAATTGTAAATGCCCATTACTTCAAAAAACAATTAATTCCAAGAAGCGAATTCAATAATTTTTTTTTTTCGCAATGTAACGACACTTTTGTCATGTATAGTTTTGTATTTAAAATCAGAGTCGAGGGTAGTTCGAACCTATCGAGGGTAGTTCGAAGACTATCGGCGTTCTAATCACGCATTGTAATCACCGAGCCATTGGATCTATTATACAAACTTTATTTTATTTTTATTTTGTAATATTGATAAATTTACTTTTTAATCATATTTTATCAGTAATTCATGATTATTTATACAAGTGAAAAATGAGAAAAATAAAATTCAAAAATTACGATATGGTTGTCAAACTCTAAGTTGAAAACATATAATTTTTTTAAATACATGATTTTTAATGAATTCTAAGATTTTTTCTTCAAGAAAAAATACGACAGTCGACTATCGTCACTGGACCAAAATTACATTGAGAGTATACACATATATATAATAATTTTTTAAGTCCTTTAAATTCCTTTTTTTCGAAAAAGTAAACTGTTGATACTTTTTCGATATTCTTAACAAAAAAAATCAACAAAATATTTTAAATTTTGAATAGTTACCAACCCTTCAAAAGTTTAGAAAAAAATTCTTTTTTTATAACTGTTTCGAATGTAAACAAATACTTCTTTCATAAGCATAGCAATCCACTCACCTATACAATGTATACATGCACACAATAAGTTCAAAAAAATGCAGAAGCGACTCACCTGAAACAAAAACGAAAAAACTCTTTTAGAAAAAAAAAATTTTTGTATTTTTAACCAAACAATTCGAGACAATTTTTTTAATGGGATTCTTTCGTTCTCTGATTTTGAATAAATTTTTCTTTCAAACAAAAAGTAAAATTTTCGGTTCACTAATTCAAAAAAGTTTATAAATGACTTTTTTTTTCAAACCCCAAGATTTTGAAAAGACAATTGTTGAGCCCGCCAATCAAGAGACCGGAAAAGAAGAATTTTAAAAAGGCCAAAGCGTCTCGTGTAAAAATTAATACAGGTCAATTACGAGATTCTCTTGAAAAATAGTGCCGGATTAATACCGCTACTTCATGGTAAAGTTTGAAAAATGAAAAAATTTTTCATCATCTGTCGAGTTAAGTAGCCCTTTTTTTTCGCCATGAAAATTTTTTTATGACCCGTAAAGTATACTATCATGGAACTTTTTTAACAAGCGAAAAGTAACTCGTAAAAGAAACTTTCGCCGGGTAAGATTTTTTTTCGTTGCTTCGATGAGTCAACAAAATTTGATATTCAAAACTGCATCAACTCTTCCATAAAACTTCCTTTTCCCAAAGTTCTTCAAAACCTTTCAAAAGCGGATCTTCTTTCTAAAACCAAGCATTTATTATTTTAAAAATTTGGTTTTTACATTAGTCCCAAGTGCCTTTTAATTTTTTACCAACTAGCCTGCAATTCCCAAGTGTGCTATGCGATTTTCATTACCAACTTTTCACTTCCAGTTCTTCAAAAATTTTATTTTGTTTTACTTATTCGAATTTTGATCGATCGCGACCCGGAACTTTTTTAATTTTGCAAAGTCAAAGCCTAAAACTTATAACGAACTTCCTCGGTCCACGGTTCTTTTCATCCCTCCGCGAAACAGAGTGAAATTTACCTTGATTATGAAACAAGCACTCCCGATTCAAGAATTTAATTTTGAGGCAGCGTCGGCATCGATTATGCATCAATCACCAGTCGGAGGCATCGCATCCGGCCGGTGATCAATAACCAAAGCAGGAGAACTAACGCGGGCTACTTAAATTTTTTCCATAAATACTCCCTGGATTTTCCCATTGATTAATTAGACAGCTTAACCCTCGAAGTTAAATTGAAAACGCTGGGAATTAAAACGTCATTCGAAAGTTTGACGATTTATCGTCGGTTCAAAAAAAAAAACTTCCGGAAATCGCAAGTAGGGACATTAAACTATTCCCCCGGGGGGTGGGAACGGACGGAACATGAATTTTAAAACGCAACTTTTTTTTCGTACTCCAGGCGTGAGCTTTCAATACCTAGCGAATATTAATATTCAGGTCGGTTTTGCGGCTGAACCAATGGTAAAATAAGGCAAAGGGATCCCCGTATTCCTTAGCTAACGAGACGCGCATAGCAATAACAACGGTAACAATGGCCGTTCCTCGCCAATAGCCGAAATCGATCGATTTGGTAGGACCGAGGAGGGCTTTTGTGCCGGGCAAGGTTCCATTATAGCAATAAGCCCAGGGAGCCAGCGTCGATTGATTCGTTTTGCGGACGCCCGAGCGCACCGGCCGTTCGTAACTCGATCAAAACGCCACCGATAAATTAACGTCTCTTTGATCGACGCGACGTCGCCCTAATAAGTCGCTTGATTCATAAACGTCTTTTTTCGGGTTGCCGCCCGTTTGATTGATTTATCGAGGTGTCTGCTGGGACCTGGATCAGGAGATAATTGACCGGAAAAAATGTTGATGGCTGTCGAAAGGACGATTCTGGAGGGATTAGGTTTTAGTTGGAGGTACGTTTGAGCGTTGGTAAGATTCGTTCCTGTTTGCAAGCAGTTTTTTCTAAAGGCACGACTCGTTTGAATTCTAGATAAAATTGGAGGATTCTAACTTGAATTGTTGGTCGATATACTAAGACAAGCTACTCTGACAAATTCTTTGACATGAAAACTACTCTGATAAAAGGATTTCCTGTCAGCAAAGCCGAATGACTTGACTATTCGGTCCCAAAGCATAGATGCAAAGTCACAGGTGCATTACCTAACCAAATAAGCTTTGCCAACAAGAAATCCTTATATAATTGTATGTTAATTGTTCTTACGTAGCCTATATTATTTCTTAAGTAAAAAAAAAAAAAAAAAAAAAGATAATGCCGATAACTGGATGAAAAAAATGCGCTTTTTCGGGAGTTATTAAAAAACAAACTCACAGACACGCACGCAGAGAAACTAAGCGATATATATAGATATAGATATAAATTATACAAAATTATATTATAGTTTGTAAGCAGCTCAAATAACAATAAGTAGTAAACATCCAATACTACTAATTTTTTTTCGACGTGCTTGCCATAGGTATTACGTGCTTCTAAAAAATATTCATTTATGTAAAACATCTCTTTTCCTAAAACCTCGTGATAATTTTTAATCCATGATAAACGATCGGTAACTTCAGAGAATTGTACTTAAACCCAGGGGCCGCGGTAATAAAACACAAACCAATCGCTGCCCCGCCAGCTCCGGGCAGTTTATTATCGGCTTCGAGACTAATTATATACCGCGGGCTCAAAGTTACCCCAGAGCTAGAACCTCGGCTCGTTAATCTCGCTGAATCGAGTACTTTTCCCCCCTAAAAGTCTCTGTTTACTTATATTCATTTTTCGCGGTAAAAATTTTTGACGACCCTGCTTGTTTTTTTTAACCCCCCCCCCCCGTATCTTGAAACATTTATCACCCCAGGTTCGTGCATTATTTTTATGGCGCGTATTTACGAGTTTAATAAATTAAAAATTCCGCGTGTAATCCGAGGGTCATAAATTCTTATCCCCGCGCCCTCTCCCGTAACGAAAATTACGTAATTAATTGTTTTATTTTTTTTTCCGTGCCCCTCTCCGTCATTATCGGAAACTAATTTTACCCCGTAACACAAAGAATAATGTAAGCCGTTAAAATTCCAAGTCGTAACTGCCGAGTAAATTCACCAGCTGCTCTGGCTCTCTCATTAGTCACTGTAAAATACGCGTCTACCTCGGGCCACCCTATTTCATTCATCTACTCGAGTCACGGAAATTAGAGAAATTATGCATTCCGCATAGGGAATATCCAAACCCGATTCGTTCAACCCCCATCTTTGGCTCGTTTCTTTTCCACGTCCCGTATTTCTTATCGCCAACGAATCTGTTGCCGAAGCGTGCGAGTACGTGAGCCGAGCCAAGCGAAAGAATGGCCAAACTTTTCTCCGAGATGAACTCCTTCCTGACTATTTTTTGCCTTTTTTTTCTGTTCACGGGGCTGGGATTTTTACCGCCTTTTGTTTCAAAATGACAACCGTAAAAAAGGGGGGATAACCAGACCGTTTTATGCTGTTTACTGGCGGCCGGAAGAGACTTTATTAGAGTTACAATACGGCTTTTTTTTACTATCTTAAATTTAAAAATTTTATCACAAATTTACCATTATAATGTATACAGTATGCATGTAGTTATCATAAAATAACAAAATATTTATAAAAAAATGTAACAAGATAAGGGTACAGAAATTTTTGTAAATAAAATTATTTTACTGTTTGATCACCTAAAAATTATTATTTAATTTACCAGGCACAATAATAAATCCATGTGTGATAGTTTTTTTTTCATGAAAATTTTTTATATTTTGACTTTTTATATATTGTACATTAGATCATACTATATGATGCAATAGTAATCAAATTACAAAATATATACAGTAGAACCTCGCGCATTGTCCATTCGTCGGGACCGAGGACCTCGCGCATTGTCCCTGTCGGCATCTTTTGGACTATGTCCGAGGTTTTGTAGGGACAATGCGCGAGGTCCTACTGTATAGTTTTGAAATATACGATTTCACCTGTGTATAGATATTAGCACTATACTGTAAGTACTAAATAATTTATTTGTAAATAATCTATGTAATTAAAAAAATAATAATTAATTTTAACAAATCAGAAAAAAGCGCAAGATACGAAATTAAAAAAAAAATCTGCTCAAAATTTTCTAAAATAAAATAAAAAAATGGAGTGAGCTATTACTGAAAAATCTGTGAGCAAACATTTGCCAGAGCTCTCAGTGTTTGAAGCTGAGCAAATCTTTGGTGGTCATGTGGGCACCTCACGCCGGAGCGCTTTCATTCGTTTATAAATATTTGAATTTGAACGCGTACAGTAAAAGTTCAAACATAGTGAGCTTTTAAAAAACAGTAGATCAAATTTCACAAAATCGACAGTTCCTCAGTCTGAAAATTTTCAATAAAAAGTAAAATATCAATAACCCGAGTCAACAAACTTCGTAAACCAGGATAAAAGTTCCATCACGGTTATTAAAAACGTCTTTTCCTTCGAAAAGACGGTTAAAAAAAACTCCCTCCCCCGATCTATCCGAGCTAATGGAACGCGACAATGGAAGAGATGATGAACGGACCTTGGACTTTTCATCAACGTCCGCGCGTTCCTTTATTTTTCTCGATAATTGGCCGATCGCCGGCTGTTTTTTGCTCGTCCGAAACCCTTCCCGGGATGTTTAATTATCACTGATTGTTGGGCTGGATGTTGGAGCAAGAAACGAGAGATTCTTCCCATGAATTTTAATGAGCTGCTCAATTATGGTAAGCCACGAGCCCTTTTTTAAAATTTTTTTTCTGTATCGGGATCGAGAAGAGGATAATTATGCTGGGCAAACTGAAAGAAACTGTTATTCTGTTCCCTATAAGGTTTTTTTTTTTATTAATTTTTGAAATTATTTAAGCACTCTTTAATGAACACCCATGGGAAAAAAAATTTATATAAATTATAATTTTCTTTCGGGTAAAATTAATTACTCATTAAACAAATTTTCAGTTTGAATTAAAGAATTGAAAGTTACAAATTAAGTGCCGAAAAAATCTGTTTTTCTTAAAAAAAATTCTCAAACTTTAGTTTCAATTAGAGAACACAATCAAATTCTCACTTTACTCCTGGTAATTTTACAGTTGGGGTAAGGTAATATAGCACAAAATTCAGCCAGAAAATGGGATCTGTTCAAATCCGTTTAGCCAATGACAGCTGTTTTCTAACATTAAGATCTAATGCGATTGGCTAATAAATTTTATCAGCTTCTTTAGAGCTAAAATTTCTTGTCATGTAACAGTACCCTTATTCTTTTATTTATTTAAATCATTTTCTATTGAATATTCATCAAAACCTATTTTCTATTTTTTTTCTTTTATAATTATTTCATCGTAATTATTCATTAATTAATTATCTTGACAATGTTTAATTCATAAATAAAAACAAACTAAAAATTTAAATAAAAAATTACGTTTATAAAAAATTTTGAAAAAAAGATTTAAATAATTGTATGATAAAAAGTAAAACTTCAAAGTTACTAATTAAATTTTTTGAAGAACTATAGAAACTATTCTAAACTCAAGTAAGCGTAGCTTTCAGGATGAATCGCATTTTCCAGTCTAAAACGCTGCCTCAGATAAGCAGATAGCATTAAGTATGTGGCGTTAAAGGAAAATTTTCACCACACTCAGTGATATTCCGAAATTATAAAGCCAAAGTAAACTTGTATAATTTCAAAAGGAACCATCGCGCGTGAATTTCTTGTGAAAATTTTCAAGCCAACCAAAGACCATTATTTTTTCTCGATTTAATAGAAAATTAAAAAAAAAAAAAAAAAATTATTTATTCGACTGAGATTGAGCGTAAAATTTATAAAATCAGGCCGTTAAATTTGAAGAACGTACTTTTCGAGTTTAATCGTGGGATTATAATTTTTTCCAGGCTCCGCTTGTAAACAAACTTTCCTGAAATTTACGAGTGAGTACGGCAGCAGTTAATAAAGGATTCACGTACGACTCTCGTTGTACTGCATATTTTATGGGGGGAGTAGGGAGGCTCCATAATAAATTAAAAAGCATTTTTCAGCCTACTAAAATGCTTGAAAATTCATAAAACTTTTGGCTTTAGCATATGCCCTGTAAAATATGCGGCTTTTAAAGTATCACTCTGATTAAAAAAATTTTGTGCTCAACAAAGTATAACTTTTTTTTTTTTTTTTTAATGTTTAGTAGTATTACCACGTATTTTTATAAATTTTACATAGCAATATCTTGAAAGTTTTATTTTATTGCAACCTCCATTATCTTGAAGTATCTTGAATAATTCATGTTTATGGAAAATGCGAGAAAAATATTCTTCTTTCATCAATATATCAGAACATACTATAGAACACATCAATAAATTTTAGAATTTGAAGATCATATAGTTATTTTAAAATCAGTGTACTTTTTTTGTTTACTACCAATTAAAATTTCAGGGTCATGAAAGGAAAAAACTCGAACAAAAAATAAATTTGAAATAATTGATTTGCTATATAAAAAATTATTTAAAAAAAGGACCGTTATTTTATCATGAATTAATCATATTAAATTAATTGAATTATTGTAATTATTAGAATAAAATATAATTAGTATATAACAAAATCATGAAAAACTTAAGAAAAACTTTTTTTTTTTTTTTTTTTTTGAGATAAAATTTATTTATTTTTTTAATTTAGTTTCATTAAATTATCTAAACAAACTTTTGGCGCAGATGATGTAACAGGGTATAAATTCATTTAATTTAAATAAGAATATTTGGTTTAATACAAAAAAAAAATATAACTGACAATAATTGAAAAAAAAAATATTAATCCTTGTCTAATATTTTTCTAATTACAGCTTGTAAAAATTTAACCGTTTGATTCCCTTATACAAATCAATCTTCACCCAACAACAAAAAAAGAATTCCAAAAAATCTTATAAGCTCGTCGGAAGCTGCAACGGTCATTAGTCACAGGGGCCGCGGGTCGGTCGTAAGGTGCAGGGTTCAGGGCTCCGGGCGCTACGTAACTGGCAGCCTCTCCGCTCCGAGGGCAATAATCCCAGGCCCGGGGGTGGGGGTGGCACTGACACCGCGACCTGCATTTTCTCCCCCACCCCCGACATGACGTTCGATTACGTCATCGCCACCTACTCTGTCTTTTTGTGAGTTTAATTTCATTCATTTTTTGCAAGCGTTTTATTTCGAGATTTAAGATGGATTTTAATGCTTTGTGAGGGGCTCTTTTGTATTGTTGTGGATATATATATATATAGGTATCAGTCGTCGTGATGAAAAATTCAATAGTTGATTGAAAACTCGGATATACGCCACTCTAGCTTTATTTTTATTTACTTAGAAATGATAAAGAATTTATGCTGCCTTTACTATTAATTTAAAAGTGAGAAAATAAATTAAATTGAAATTCAGAAAATTGTGTTTTAAATATAATGTTCAAAACAGTGAAAAACAATTTTTGTAATTAGTTTCTGTGTATTTAATGATCAGAAAAAATTTATTCAAAAAGTCTGATTACAAAAGAATATCTTCTGTGAAGTTTTGATCGTTTTTTATTGTTAAACTTTCAATTGAAACTATAATTTTGATGGTAAGTAAGTAGAACGTCTCAGCGATCGGTCAGACAGTTCGATCCAACCCGCCGAAGCTTGAAATCCCAGTCAACGTTAAACATTCAGTGACCTTGATTTGCAAAGGGAGAAAAAAAAGGGTTGATTAATCCTCCCCGAGAGAGAATAAGCTTTACGTTCTTTTATTTTAGTAAAAATACTACGACCGCATTGTAGTACTCCGGGTCTATTTTACTTTTTCATTCTCTTCTTCCGGAGCACGTCATTTTTCTTATTTGGGGCAAGGCTGAAAGCCTAATAGAACGCAAAGTATTCTGCCACCTCTTTCACTTGAACTAGGAAACTAAAGAAAAGAGGAAGTAGGTGGAATGAAAACAGAGGTGCAAGAAAGCTCGTTGAAACTATACTTGTGTTGAGAAATTTGACTGTGCAGGGTTCTTGTATAACCAAATAAACAAAAATGAACAGGGATTGATAAAGCTTTTTGAGCTTAAAAAGAGTGCATAAAGTCCATTTTCTATTTCTCCAGTTCCATTAGAATATTTGTCATATTACTTAATACGATGGTTAGTACTTCCATGGTCTATTACTAATCAATTAATTCAACTAAGCTAAACAAATTGAAGAAAATTTTCTATTCCCTATTTACTAAATACAGGTAACCACGTAATAAAAATTTTTTCTTAGCTGCCATTGTCCGGAATCTCACACGAAAAAATTAATTTTTTTAGCGTTAAAAAATTTTTCTTCCGTCACTTTAGTGTCTCGTCTTGCTCCCGGGACCGTAATAACACGCAGACGGGCAGGCCGCTCCGGAAGAACGTTAATGCAGCATATTCAACTCGCAATTAACCAAGATTGCTCAAGACTGGCTCACGAAAAAAAGGGAAGAGATAATAAAAATATTAGTTAAGAAACCCGGGCTGCTGAATCTTTCAGGTGGAATTTCCCACTTTTTCAGATTGAAAGTTTACCCACTTTTTCATGAAAATTTCACTTTGATTCCTCCTCGCGTTGGCAGGAAAAAAAAAGAGAGAAGAAATCCATTAAAATTTCATTCGGAGGAGGAGCCGTGCAACTAATGGTGTTAAAAACTTTCCGTCTCGCTCGGGAAAATAATGAAACTAAGTACGGCGTTTTGATGTCCCGGTTATTCATCCCGCTGAAGGTAATTTTAATTTGTTTCGTCCCATCCTTGGAAATCGCTCCAGTCTCCAAAACAAAAGTTCGTTTTTGAATGTGAAACGTCGAGATACTTGCTTCCGACAAACTTTTGTTGGAAAATACTTAAAATCCAGGGGGAAAATATCTAGAGAAATAAATAAATAAAAAAAAAGATAGTTACGGTAACGAGCGAAACGGTGAATTTCAAGCTTTGCAAAACAACTTCTTCAAACTCGAATGAAATAAACAAAAAAAACGGGGATTTAGCAAAACAAGCTTTAACTTCAGCCAAAAAAAAAAAAAAAAGTAAATCCGCAACGCGGATAAAACGCGTGCCCCCGATTGCGCCCTTTTGTGTCCCATTATCTTCGCACGGGTGAGCTTCAACTTTTGTTATCGGGCCGTAATTAAATGCGGAAAAAAAAGCGCGGGAGAATTGGATGGGACAACATCGGGAATCAAAGGAATGGAAATGAAGCGGCGAGCTTGCATAATTCGTCTGACTTTGATCCGAGGAAGCCGGAATCTCGGGTCGGAATTTTTTACAATTTGTCGTAGATGTTTATTCTAGCCAATTTTCAGTTGTAGACTTCCAAAAAAAAAAATTCTAGTGCCGGGGTAATAATGAATCTTAGCACGTACTTATTTTAAATTTTTGTGAAGTACGATAATTTTATATTTGCATCGCGTGACTTTGTTGAGCTTTCAGTTTTCACACGTTGCACCATACGTTATCGTAGGAATTGAAAAGAAAATAATTAAAATTTATGATTAAACACAAAATTCTTATAAATAAAATTTTCATTATTGTGTTGAATGAGTAAAACTTTATATTTTTAAATTCAATTGACGTTTCATAAATAGACTGTATTGATTCAACCAAAAATCAATCATTAAAATACAAAATCATACAAACATTGACCAGAAAATTTTATAAAAATTATTATTCGATGGTTTCTCTCTGGAATTTCAAATTTTAAATTTCTCTAACTGGTTTTTCATTTAAATATGCAGTGACACGAGAACAATAAAATGATAAATGAGAACAAACAAGATTTTTTCAACGAAGTGATATTTTAAAGATAAATCGAATTCACTCTCAGACATTTTATTTATGCAGCTGTCAAGATCACGCACTCAACATATAATATGACGTGGTTGCCTTCAAGCCAGTTTGTACGTACGAGCCGTTGGCGAAATGCGAGATCGTTGCTGAAATGTAGGTACGATTATCGTTTTACTCCGACTGGCGCATTAACTTTTTTCATAAACAAGTTTCACAATGTATCAGAAATTATTTGAAATCCATGTAATTTTAACTTTCTTAAAATTAAATATTATTTCATGAATTTGTTTGCCTTTTATTGAAAAAAATTTTTATTAATATTTCTCTTATTCATCGAACTGAGAATTTCTTAAATATTGATGCATTGTTGTAATCACAACTTGATCCGTGGAGAGGTAAAGAAAAAAATAAAGATGCAAATTTGCAAATTTTTTTTTTAAATTTTTTCAAAATTTATTTGCGACGTTTCGTCCACCTGGTTTGTGGACCTCTTCAGGCTATAATAGTATATTCCTGTACAAGTAAGGGAAACGAGTCGTTTCCACGAGAGTTGGATGTTTCAGCACAAGACGAAGTCGAGTGCCGAAAAAATCCAACTCGAGTATGAACGACAAGTTTCCCTTACTTGTACAGGACTGTGCTTTCTCAAATTTGAACATGTTTAAAATATTTTCACAGTCAGTGCTGTGTTTTTTGTTTTTAATTTTGTTGGTTATAAGTTCAAATGTTTCGGTCTGCTTTGCTCGGTGTGTTGTTTACTTGACTGAACCTGAATCCTCCGTGTTTTTAACAAATAATAATTATTAAAATTTTGGTTGTTTTTATCACTTTTATTGCGTTAGCGTAGTACGCAGTGTGTTTTTATTTTATGCGCGTAATGGTTAAATTATGGCCGTGTAAACCTTTTGGTTTGGGTACGCCTTAATAAATAAAAAAAAAAAAAAAAAAAAAATGGTTAAATTATTTCCCCGCACGCGCTTAATTAATGTATAATTATTAATAAAGTTTTAGTATTTATTCCACTCGCGTATCGCCCACTGCGCTAGTTTTTTTAATAATCACCCACAGAAAACTTGAGTTGCTGCAGGTAAATTTTTAGATTTTCATGTATCTCTAACCCAAGGCAAACTGTTGCTGGCAGGATTTCATGTGCTTTTAAACCTAAGAAATTCGATTGTTTGTTAGAAAGTAAATGAATTACACTTTTGAATAATTATTTTGGTCAATTTTTAACATTGAGTGAGTTTCAATAAATATTTTGTCAACAACAGTATTGCTATTTATTTTTATAAAATCCAACCTCCACATTAAAAAAAAAGTAATTTTTTATTCAAAAACTCTTGTTTAATTTTACAAAAAATTGTTTATTTATATTATTATTTGGTAATTTAATATATATTTTTTATCGGAAGCATTAAGAAACATTATTTTACGAAAATTGTTCATTTTTTAATTCATATATTTTTGAGGTTTTGATTAGAAAAGCTAATCGTGTATATTTTTTCTATGGAAACAAAAACTGAGACGGAAACAAAAACTGTGGTGGAAAAGGCCCGTTTCCGACCGTATTTTGAGGCATGGAAACGGGCTGTTTCCAGGATCAGATTTGAGAAATATATTTTAACGTAATACAATTGAAATTTAATATTAATATACATAAATATTACAAAGAAATAGAAACAAATAAGTTTACCTATGTAATCAGTTATTACTCGAGTCGAGCAAATCGTCTAATGAGTTAAAATGTGAGAGATACAGAACATTTATACTCAGGAGAAAATAGGCGTGTCTTAATTTTGAGTACATAATAGATGAGCTTCAAAATAATTCATTCTCAATCAGATAATTTATTAAATAAAGGTTTATAAGATCTACTAAGTTTCTGTGTATCTTCCCTTTTATTTATAGTATTTGTTTTTTGTTTATAAAACGCTCTAAGAATACTATAAATAAAAGGGAAGATACACAGAAACTTAGTAGATCTTATAAACCTTTATTTAATAAATTATCTGGTTGAGAATGAATTATTTTGAAGCTCATCTATTATGTACTCAAAATTAAGACACGCCTATTTTCTCCTGAGTATAAATGTTCTGTATCTCTCACATTTTAACTCATTAGACGATTTGCTCGACTCGAGTAATAACTGATTACATAGGTAAACTTATTTGTTTCTATTTCTTTGTAATACTTATGTATATTAATATTAAATTTCAATTGTATTACGTTAAAATATATTTATAGCCTGAAGAGGTCCACAAACCAGGTGGACGAAACGTCGCAATTAAATTTTGAAAAAATTAAAAAAAATTTGCAAATTTGCATCTTTATTTTTTTCTTTACCTCTCCACGGATCAAGTTGTGATTACAACAATGCATCAATATTTTGGAACAATCAGAGAGGAAAACCGAGAGTTCGATCAACAACAACATTGAGAATTTCTTATTTTTGAAAGAGAGAAAAACTTTTTAAACACAGAGTTTTTTTTATTTGAATTTTTGAAGTCAAAACAGATAAATTAGTTTTTAAAGTAAAAAAGTTTTAGTCAATATTTCAAAAAAAAAAGAGTACTTTTTTGTCTGGATTCAAGATAATTAAAGTAAATGATTGAAAAGCTTTGAAAACTTACCAATCATTGAAAACTAAGCAATAAATTTTCGAAATAACACTGTTCATTTTTCAAAATAAGATTAAATTAATTTACACATCAAAAGCTCGAAAACTTTCCGTTAAAAATACTTCAAGATGCTTTCTTCTTTAAGAATAGTAAGTCTCTATTTTTCCTAAATTATACCCACCTCTTTTTCACACCGCTTCCGCCCTCGCTTTCTTTATTTCCTCGTTAGCTTTTTAAATCAAGAAGTTTAATCAAGAGTTAAATTAAATATTTACTCCATTCCAAGATTATTTACATCGCAAGAATAATTAATGTCCCTCTTCCCCCATCTTCTTATTTTTTTCTCTCCCATCCAAGAAAAACTCTGAAAGTAATCTCGCAATGTTTTTCGTGACTTTGCATTTAATCATCAAACAGAAGAAAAAGGTAAATTGTATATATCTCGAGGCCGCTTGAATACCAAATTTTGCTTCCCCGCGCGTATACAAACGAGCAGTGCGCACGATAATCTTTCGAGAATAATGTACGGTCCTCAAATATTTGACGGACACACGATATCCCGATGAATTTTTCATACAATTATTTAAATCGCGCGCCATCGATCTTTCTTTCTTTCCATCTCAATCTTCTTATAGAGGCGGGGAGGGAAAAAAAAAAGACGGAGTCAACGAATTATTCTGATAGTTCGGCCGCATTGTGCGAACTTGCCGACAAAGGATCGAGTGCGCATGAAGGAACATCATGGTACCCGGAAATGAAAAGTCGGAGAAAAACCTAGCTTGTATAGCTATGCAACCAGGTAAATAAACTTGGAGGGAATGGAAGTGCTGGTAAACACGGAGTTGAGTCGAGTTTTGATAATACAACGGTCTTTTTTACTTGCCCCAGCGCTTGTTTTACGCCAAGTTAAAATAAATTGAATAAAAATTTACCGGTTGGCAAATGGATTTTTTTTTTTTTAAGTGCGTGACCACCCAGACTATAAATAACTATACTAGCCTATAAATATGTATGAGTAAATTTTAGTTCTCGTATGTATAGCTATTACTGTCTGCATTATTTTAAATATTACACATTTTTGCTGAAAAAAAACATAAAAATTTTTGGTTTATTTAAACAATAAGTTATTTTTAAAAACAACGAATTTGAAATTACGTCATATGATCATAAATTCATAACTTTTGACCCAAGTCTTTCTAGCCAGAAATTAAAAATTAGAAGTTAATCAGCACTCCCTAATAATTAAAATTTTACTTATTTTTTATTGCTGCGTTCAATACTCTTTACGTTCGGTGAGGTCAAAGTGCTAATTTCATTCTCAATACCTCTCGCAAGCCACTAGATTCAAACTAAAAACTTAGCTTATTTTTAAATTTTTCACTTACATATTGTTGATTCCCCTTGTAGGAATTTATGTTATTCTAACTGTTATAAACTATTTTAATTCGAAGGGCTGTCCACTTAGTCCTGTTATAAAAGTCCTGAATAGACCTGAATAATCCTAAATAATCCTGGCCAGCCCATTTTAAACAGGACAGGACTACGAGAGTTTTATATAATATTTTTATCTGATAGTCCTGTCATAGACATGTCAAACAGGACCCAGTGCGCAACCCCTTGGATTAGTTAATGTCATAAAACTGCAGTATTAAAAGTATTTTATTAAGCAGCAAAAATAATACATTTGAAAGACATGCAAGATTACGGGAAAAAAATAAAATATCCACGCGGAACAAAAATTTACCGAGATAAGAAAAAATTTCTAGTAATTATAAATTGACGGTTTTTTAAGAATATTCACCTCAATTTAATTTGATACCTCATGTTTACTTTACAGTGTACTTTGCGTTATGTTTACTTTCAATTACGTCTGCTAAACTTGCATCTTGACTTGCATTTTTCAGACCAATCAAATTCCGGTGTAATCAATTTTTTTTACATTGAATTTTTTCCCGTACCATGTCTAAATATCCCGTGCATTCGATTTTTTGTGCGTACGGAAAAATATTACCAATACTTAAATAGTTATATTTTTTTAATTTACGAACCCACTTTTGTTATTATTACTGATAAATCAAATTACGTACCTAATTAAAATTTTGTCAATTTACTTTGCATGATTCACCAAAAATTATTTTCATTAAAATTTTTAATTTATTTAAATTTCGGTCGAAATTTTAATTCATCTTTGCCAGAGTAAATTTAATTTTTAATTAAAAATAATTAATTAGAAAAAAGTTTTATTTTTTTATTTTTAATTAATCATTACTTAGATTACTCTTTCGATGGCGATAAAATTTTTAATTAATTAACCGTAGCTCATTTCGCGTATCGTTTTTAAATATAGAAAAAAAGCAAAGTAAAGAGGGTGAGTGGCCTAGTTATCTAATGATATAGGTAATGCAGGCGCGCGCAAGCCTTTTTTTTATATTTTACGTCGTGCCATAAAAATAGTATCTCGAGCTTGTATCATAATGGAATTCATGGTGCATAATTCAAAATAATTGGGGCTGGCTGGAATGTGTAATCATGGTGAAATTGCAAGTTTTCATTTTCCACACAAAATGCTAATTTTTACAACACTATTTGAATTTTTCATGGAGTGTATTGAAACGAAAATTCATGTTTTTTCACTTGCACTCTTTTAATAACTAAAAATATGTTTTTATTTATCATTTATTAAAGAAACATAAAAATTACGTAATTAATGACATTTTCATCATAGCATTGTAGAAGACAGTAGTTGCTGTCCATTATTAAAAAAAAATTTATAAAACTTTTTTATGATCAGAAAACAATAAAATATATCTGAATAAACTCAATAAAAACTCATGAATTATCTAAATACTATAAATCTTCTAGATAACCAAAAAGTCATTTTCTTATTTCGTATAAATCCAAATACTTCTGATTTAAAAATCAAAGAAAATGAATCATCAATGCATCAAATAAAAATCTTCGCAAAACCGCTTTCGAACAATAAAATTTTTTTTTTTATAATAAATCCATCACGCCCGACATCCTCCGCAGACGCGTAAAAAATAATCACCGGAAGTTGGTCGTCTCAAAAAAAAGAAGGGGGTAAAAAAGCGATCCTTTTCCTCCACGTCGCACAAAGGTGAAGGGAAGAAAAAAAAAAATGAGTTAATAGGTCATAGCATACGCTCTTGCTCGATCGGGCGCATGTGCGACGTACGGCGGGGAGAAATATCGGAAATTATTATTCGAACCAGTGAGCTGACTCGAGCTAAGATGCATAAGAGAGCGGAGTTGGAAACTTTTGTAAGTCTGAGGCATGGGGAGGCAGGGAGAATATTGTATAATTGGCCGGGCTCATCGGGGGAAGTTTTCGCGCGTGACCGGAGCTTGATTTTTGGAATGAGACGTTCGATTGGACTAATTACTTAATTTTAGGTACTTACGATGTACGTTAAAGTTGGTAAAAAATGTTAAACTGACCTGAAACATGAAAAGTTTATTGTTAAAATTTTGTTACTTTGCTAATGATTTATATTTTTTGCTAAATTTGTATGATTGAGGTTAACTCAAAATCATAATTGTAGTAAAAAATCAGTTACTATGAAATACGACGAATTGTTCACTTTTGTCTCAATTCAAGTGAATTTTTACTCCAACAAATTTTGCATAATTGTATTAAAAGTTATCCTCAGCAGAAGGAGAAACTATCAAAAATATCAGCATTTCATTAGCATTGTAATTTATGCGGGAAAACAAATTTTAGTTCGAGCAAAATTCAAATCGTAAGTCCTAAACTCAAATCTTACAAAAAAATACGTTGAGAATAACCCTGATTTGCTAGGTATTTGGATCGTACAGCTTTGATAAAATTTTGCTGATATTAAATCTTGATATCAACGATGAAAATGGTGGAAATAGAATACTATATTCTGCATTTTATACAATGCTTGTGCATTTTATAGTTGTAACTAAAATATTGAATATTCGTCAGAATTTAAGAGTTGCTTTACATATTACCTTAAAGGTATGGTCATCATTATTTCATTGAAAAGTTTCCCGAGCAAACATTTTAATGCGGCGTGACTTCGGCCCGAATTCGTATCCGAACTATCCGAAGCGGTGCCGAATTCGGCTGTAGCTCGGTCGGGGGCGCGGCTAGGGTTTCGGCCCGAGCGCGGACTGGTGCATCTGGCCGAAGTTGCGGTATAAAGATGATTCCTACAAGAGGTTAGAAATCCAGTGTAGTCAGGGTGGACACATAGTGCTCCAGGAAATAGCTTCCCCAAGACGTTTTGACTTCAAGAGGGTGAACATCTGGAGCACCAGGTGGTAAGTATCCCCGAAGATGATTTCTCCAGTAAGTTTCGATTCCAGAAGGGTCAGGGTGGATACCTCGAGCACCTGGTGATAGTTACGCCTTGGGGATGATTTCCTCGGGAAGTTTTGACTCCGAAAGGGTCAGGGTGGACACCTGGTGCACTCGGTGATAGTTACGCCTTGGAGACGATTTCCTCGGGAAGTTTTGACTCCGGAAGAGTCAGGGTGGACACCTGGTGCACTCGGTGATAGTTACGCCTTGGAGATGATTTCCCCAGGAAGTTTTGACTCCGGAAGAGTCAGGGTGAACCTCCAAGGCGTAATTATCACCAAGTGCACCAGATATACACCGTGACCATTGCGGAGTCAAAACTTCCTGGGGTCATCATCTCCAAGGCGTAACTATCACCGAGTGCACCAGGTGTCCACCCTGACTCTTCCGGAGTCAAAACTTCCCGAGGAAATCGTCTCCAAGGCGTAACTATCACCAAGTGCACCAGGTGTCCACCCTGACTCTTCCGGAGTCAAAACTTCCCGAGGAAATCGTCTCCAAGGCGTAACTATCACCGAGTGCACCAGGTGTCCACCCTGACCCTTCCGGAGTCAAAACTTCCCGAGGAAATCATCCCCAAGGCGTAACTATCACCAGGTGCTCGAGGTATCCACCCTGACCCTTCTGGAATCGAAACTTACTGGAGAAATCATCTTCGGGGATACTTACCACCTGGTGCTCCAGATGTTCACCCTCTTGAAGTCAAAACGTCTTGGGGAAGCTATTTCCTGGAGCACTATGTGTCCACCCTGACTACACTGGATTTCTAACCTCTTGTAGGAATCATCTTTATACCGCAACTTCGGCCAGATGCACCAGTCCGCGCTCGGGCCGAAACCCTAGCCGCGCCCCCGACCGAATTCGTAACGAGTTCGGAAGCCGAATTCGGCCCGACTTCGCGGCTACGGCAGCCGCATTACAGTGTTTGCTCGGGTTGCCATTTCAACATAAATATATTTTCTTATGTTTACAATTTTTGAAGACCTTAAATTGAAGTAAACATTTGGGTGTTTGAAAATATTTTTAAAACTATGAGCACCCATGAATGCTCTTCCCAAAATCATCAATACTAGTGCAAATAAAACTATGAACCTAAGTATAGATTATCAAAAGTTTTTTGGATCTTCAAACTTCCCAATCACTTCTAAAACGTTTAAAAAAAAAACCTCAAGCTCTCTCTTTCCTCGTCTTGTCCGCTCAGATCAACGAACCGTCTTCTTTCAGTGCCTCCCGTCTCGCAACTTTTTAATCAAACAAAGCAAACAATTCTCGCCGTCTTATCTACAGAGCCCCAACAACCAAGGCTCTTGGAGACAGAAAGAAGGAGGAATCAAATTTCAAAGGTCGATGTCAGAAGTTCAAAGCCGGCCGTCCTGCTGCACCGTCGCGTCGCATCATAATTATAATAATGGCCTGCAGGGCGATTGTTCCCGGCTTCACAAAGTCATCCCAATTGCACTCGAGACGCCGACGGCCTTATCGTTTTCAACCCTTTATCCTCGGGCTCCCTCCCCCGGGGAGACTGCGTAGTTTTGGTGGGAGTCGCGATTTATCGCGGGCGTTATTAACGACGGCTATTAACTCGCATTGTTTCGGGACGTTAATTTAGTGGGATTTTAAAAGCGGAGGGGAGGCTGTGTTAACCCGTCGAATTATCGTTATTATTCTCGTTAGATGTGTCTTTAATTGGATTGGCCAGGTGCAATTAGTGGAAAAACTTTTTTTTACTTGGGTACCTAGATTTGATGAATTTTTATTCGAGCAAGGAGGAGGATTCGAGCTTTTACATCATTTCCGGTCGTGGAAGAACGATCCTTAAAGAGCGATCGGTTAAATCAATTAGTGTCTGATCGTACCCAGTTTTTTCTACTTAAAATACCATTCAATACGCGTAAAACCCTTTAAATACACAAAAGTTCAGTCGGACCTGCTTTCCAGCTCGCTCATCTGTGAGAAAGCGTTTTTTCATCCGAATAAAAAATCCATCAAAAGTGCAAAATCCGCGGTAAAAAAAAAAAAAAAGGAAAATTGAAAAAATATCAGCCGCAAATAGAATTAAAGTTCGTCCCCTGCGTTTTATCGTAGCCGTGGCTCATCAAACTTTTGGAGCTGGGCCAAAACCAATTTTCGAAAACAAAAAATATTCTACGAAATCTCGGGGCTTGTTTTTTCGCGTTCCGCTGAAAAAAAAATACAAAACTTTGAAGGGGAGTAGGTGACTGGCCTCATCGATCATCCGAGTTTACGCGGCTAAGAAGTTTGTTCCTACGAACAAAGAGCCCAGCTGACGCGGCACGTTTATCAAAAGCACCCTGGGCTCTTTCAATCGTCTTCGTAGTCCGGCGACACGCTTACATAGCTGTTTCTGCACCCGAGTGTCTCGGACGGATGGACCGAAATTGTGATTGATTTATTTTTGAGGACCGAAAAGGTCTATTGCTTTTAAGAGCTCGTTAAACTTGATGGCTTCGATTTATTTCTTCATTAGTCTCCAATTTTATTTTTAAAAGGATCAGGCGTAGCGGGCGTGCCGAAAATGAATTAAAGACCTGAATGACTACGTAGTTTAAAGATACCGCTTTTGTAGATGTACTGAATTGAAAAAAAGTTTTACAGATAAGATTGAATTGTTAAATCTCATCTTTGAAGACTGTACTGTAAAAAATAAATGCAACCAAAAATTGTGCACAGGATTTCTCGCGACCTAATGGACAAAATTGAACGGGGTACTCGGGAAAATGTTCGTTTTGGTGTCCCATTGTTCAAGTTTCATTTTGAGTATGATCGGACCACATGGGTACAAATGGCGCATACCAACACTTTTTACTGTCACATTTTACTCGATTCCAGCGCTATTAAAAAATTGTGCACAGTATTTTTTGTGATGTAATGGATAAAATTGAAATGGGTGAACGGGAAAATGTTTGTATTGGTATTCTACAGTTCTGGTCAAAGAATAAAAAAAAAAAAGATTGTCGAGCGCGAAGCACGAGTGTTGGTCGGTCGTGCCTTTTATGCATTGCGCGGAGCGATAGCAGCAGTGTTTTTGCCAGGCAAGTCATCTGGCCGCTTGAGCGTAGCCAAAGGAACAGAGGGCAGCAAGGGAGAAGGTGGCTTGGTAAAAAAAAAAATAAAGCAAGCGAACATTTAAATATTTATTACATTTGGTTGTAAAATAATAAATGATACTATTTTTATTTTCATAATTCAATACTATTCGTTATTAAAGATTTTTTTTATTTCACTGATGGAATCAAATTGTACTTGTCGAGACATACTCTTAGTTTTTCAGCTGTGTCATGAGAATTTCCCCTCATATCCTCACATGTAACTGAAAGAATAATAAATTGATAAAAATTTTTTTAAGTAAGTAATGTGAAATAATAATAATTTTTTTTTTTTTAAATCACTTTTATTTTTGCATTCGCGAACTTCTTTGCAGTCAGTGTCTTTGTAAAGTACTTTGCCATCGTCGCTCATCTGAAAAAGAAAGTTACAATTTTTTTTTTTTTTTTTAAATATAAATAATAAAAAAAATTAACTTACTACGTTATCTTTTACGAACATACACTTAATAAAGTGTTTGAATTCCGGCGTAACTTCATCGGAAGTTAGATATTCTGTTCCAGACCGATCTATCAGATCTACAATTTTCGGATTTTATAAGTACTCATGAAAATTTTTTATAATTATTCAATCGAGTTTCTTACCCTTTTCAACATTTGACTGTTTAATGCACTCCTTTATATTTTCGTTCACAACAGTTTTATCAAATTCTGGAAGGACACATCCAGAAGGCATGTCGCCCTTGTGCACATTCAGCCCTGCAACGTTTACTACTTGCTTTAAAAAAAAATTATGTATTAGTTATTGAACTACGTTGAATATTTTATGCATTATTAAGGTAGGACCGCACAAACTAGAAAGAGATGTGTTAAAAATCTAAAACTTTAGGAAGTCGAAGATAAATATTAAAAAATGATGCCACTAAATTTTCAGAACCTGGGGGTTTTTCGTTTTTGAGTAATTGAATATTAACATCGCGTCGATTTAACCCGTAGTCTTATGGGAGGGCACATTTTTTATACAATTTTTACATAATTACATGTGATCAGGTTTTCAGAAAATTTGTCAGTTTAACTAGAATGCACAAGAATCAAATAGAATTAATTAAATCATCCATTCGGTTAATTCTGTAAGTATTGATAAAAAACAAAAATATGTGTTTTAGGTTAAAAAAGCTTCTGCTGCTAATGCACTTCTATATCTATATACGCGTGAAGCTAGTCAAATGTTTAACCGAAAATGCATCTTGAGTAGAGCCGTAGGTGCGGTCCTACCTTAAAGGAACTTTTATGTTTTTTATCATATTATCATAGTATGGCTTTTTTTTATTTTTGACTAATTTTTTCAAGTAAATTAAAGACAATATTATCTTCTGAAAATATTAAAAACTTTACTTCTGTGTTATTAAGATTTTATTTTTTTGTTTAAAAATTTTTTTGAATGGCGTTTATTAATTTAACAAATTATAAAAATTTTCACTTACTAAGGCTTTGATGAAAAAAATAACATTTAGGTAAAAAGCAAACGTCTTCATGATGGAGTTTCTCAAAATCGAAGTAAATTCGTTTACAAGAGTAGCTTTAAACTACTTGTGAGAAGCTTTATTTGTTTTGAATTTATAATAGTTTTTTATTTAAAAAATTTTTTAATTTTTGAATTTTTTATATTTATAAACTTTGAAACTCTGTGATTTAAGGAGCTGTAAAATTTAAACAAAAGGTGAAAAACAACTTTTTTTCGACGGAATGAATAGTTTTTTTTTTAATTTAAAGTTAAAATCTTTGGTTTTTGTTTTTTGTTTTTTTTTTTTTTTTCTTTCAAATTTAATCTGCTGTACAGTTAAAAGTCAAAATAATTTCGTTTTTTTAAGTATTTTGGTTCAGTGTATCTGTCAAAACTGAAAGAAAAGTTGACAACTACAATAAAATTTACTGAAACTAAAATAAACATGATTTATTGTCGAAAAACAAAGTTTATGCTTTCAGAGTATTAAATTTTTTGCTTTTGATTCTAATGAGTTAAAAAAAAAGTAATTGTTTGCAATAACATGAACCTATAACAATTCATGACAAACTCCTCAAAGCCATGAAAACATATTACAAAAGCTCTTCAGTCTAACAAAGACTTATTAAATCTTGTTTTTTTGTTTAATTTTAATTTTTTTGTTCTTAAACAGGAATATGTAAATTTAAATATATTCTTGTGTTTTGAAAGAGTCCATGAATGATAAAAATAAAATAAAATAAAATAATTAAACAAATTAAATAATCTTATTCAATAAAATAAACTTTCAAATAAGATCGATAAGGTGCTTTCATTTTTTGCTCTGTTTGAAATATGTAAACATATAAAAACAACATGATTATATAATTTTTGTTATTGCGGTGTTTTGAAAAAAGACTTAAAAAATAAACAAATTAGATGAATAAATCTTAAAATACACTAGAATATAGTCATTTATATACATAAGTTGATTTAAAAGTCCCGTGTAATAGTATGACAATGAAAATTCAGATTATTGTATCATATTTTATTAAAGAGTAAAGGACATGTTTTTTCAGAGAGAACGTCGTAACAATTTTATCAGCGCAGCGAGTCGTGGTCACGTTGGGAATGTGACAATATTATTTGCATTGCAAACATAAAAATCATTTAATACTTTTTCAAGTTTTATTTATTTATTTTTAATTATGTCACGTACGCACTCCCTTTCATTGTATTAAAAATTTTTTTTGATTGATATTAACAAAAAAAAATTATAAGGATCTTGATCTATAAACGCATAATTCGATACATTGGATACATTGGATACATTGGATACATTTGATGCATTGGATACATTGGATGCATTGGATACATTGGATGCATTGGATACATTGGTTGTGGCCAGGCTTCGATCATTTCTAGTGTATTCAGACATTGTGGGCAATAATGAACAGCTGCTCGAAAAGTATCCGAGAAGTAGATGATTGGAATGAAACAGCAGAGACTTAAATATATTTTAAAGATAAATTATGTTAAAATTGTTATTTGAAACAAAAATATTCTTATGTTTTTTAATAACCCTGTCTAAATTTTAATGTTCGAAATTATAATTTTCATATAATTTATTTAATCACCAATAAATAACACAAAAATTTGAGAGTTTTCTTACCAACATAAAAAAGTAGATAAGGCACATATATGAGTTGATGTGAATGTCATTTTAAGTCTAACTTTCGTAAAGACTACGGTTTTACAGTGTGGACACCAGTATCTTCGCGATATTCGGTTATTCATGATATCCGATCAATAATGGAGAGAGCAATATTTTTCTGTTTGATTTATTCAAGTTCACATTATTTTCAATTAAAAGATATGATTCGATAATTAGTATTTGCACTTGGAAAATTTTGAAGGTTAAAAAAATTGAAAAACTGTTTTAAAACTGCAAATAGTCTTTTTTTAAACGTTTAATAATTAATATGAAGAAAACCAACAAAAATTAAAATCTTTTAAATGGCAATCGATCAGATCTTTACAACAGTTTATAAATACGTAAAATTTTGCTTAACAGTCATAATCAAAAATTAATATTATCAACTAACTAAATAAGTTTTTTTAAACTAGCCCGTTTTTCTTAAAATCTAAAACATCTATCTTTTTGCAAACAATTCGATTTGATATTTCCTGTATAAATTGACAGTCAAATCAGTCCAAAGGTTCAGAATTTCGAAACAAAGTTAATAACCAAAGACTCAATTCGGCAATTCAGTGGACAGGTCCGATTAAACTTTTTACAAATCCATTCGACCCACAAAGTCAATCCTTTTTCCAATGTAAGTGTATTAGACAACGTCCCAGCGCGTCACTCGCAGTGCGCGTCTCCGTCAAAACGTCCCCGGGCCGATAAAGTAGCCGAAGAGCAAAATCGCGTAAACCTTGGAGGTGTCTGTCAATAACCGGTGCGTCAAGACACGAGCTTCCGAGGGAATTTATTATAACCCGCCAAATCGCTCCTGACGTCGGCGGTGCTGCCTCTCTCCGCTTGATTGAATTTTCAGACGGATACTTTTGATTAAAACTGGGAGGAGTCGAGATAACTTTTCGGCCGTTAATTTATCGGCGTAGATTGAACCCGGGAGCTGGAAAATTTTCACCGTTGCTGTTTATTTCTCTCTTTTTTTTTTTACGCGAAAGATTGAAGAGGTGAAAGTTTATTGTCGAGGTGATCATTTTCTAACCTAGAACAGAGAACAAAACATTTTTCGGTATACGTGGTTGTTATTAAAAAAAAAGTTTATTTAAAACTGTAATAAACTGGCTTGAGCTGTAAGTTTCCGAAATTTTTTGTGCAATGTAGTGTAATTTGATGCATTCAGAACGGTTTGAAACTTTTGAATGAATAATTCAAAAAAATTTTCGGTTGAATTATAGTAAATCGAGTAGTAATGATATATTGTTAAATAATTTTATTTTTTGCAGTGCTGTATCAATCATCAAAAACAACCCCAATGTTTTTTATCGCAGAATTTAATAAATCAAACATAGTTGATACTAAAACCTACAAACTTTCAAGTCAAAATCACTGTAAAGTTTTAAAATCTCCACCAAATGAAATACAAGATGTCATATATTTGTCTTAGACTGCACAGCCACTTCCATACATACGCAAATTCAGAACAAATTGGAGAGAGAAAAAATTTTAGCTTAACGTGCACTTTACTATTATTTTACGTATTGTTAAACTTTCAAAAACAAAATTTTCAAATGCTTGATTGAGGTTAGGTATAGTCGATTCTACACTTTGTTGTTTTCTTTTTTGAAATTCCATCCGTCGACCATATAATTTTTTTGCGTCATACTGTAAAAAAAATTAACTATTTTTTGAAATTTTACGTCAGAATGAATTTAAATTTTTCTAAGTAAAAAAAAAAAATTATGCTCGTAGGCTTTAGATTAATATAAAAATTATCTTATAACCAGCTCAAGTATTCCCAGCTTATGAACTGGTCAACAATAGTTCACGAAAAAATGGTCGTCACGTACAATAGACTAATAAAAAAGTCAACAAAAAAGACAGTAAGAGTTTTCGAATGATTAGATTTTCTTCTCGTCTTTTCATGTAATTCGATAAAGTGAGAAAAATGGTTACCCGAGATGGGATACATCCAGATATGAAATGGAATATAGGGTTTCAGAGAGCATTACGCGAGTGACGTGGAGGATAAAAACGTCAACTTATCCGCTCGTACTTGAATCAATAGTTCGCTTCTATCTTCCCACGATAAATAAAATAATAACAAAAATCTCTCGTTTTATGAATAAATTGTTCCCAATAACAAACCATTAATAAATCTCGTGCATTACGCTTGTCATTTATATTCACCCTCTTCGGCATGCTAATCGACAATAATAACGCACGTGTCCGACCTGCAAAACGAAACCGAGAGCAGTGGATCCTGCTTACGCACACACGGAGAAGAAAAAGAGTCGATCACCGTTGGGATTAGAGTGGCTCGGGAGAATAAAGATTCGTGAGTTTCGGTACGAAGAAAAAAGAGGCAATAAGAAAAGCTCCCCGGCCTAAGCCATACATAACAAAGGATCGAGCTAAAGTTCGAGAAGAGTAATTCCGGGTCGTTTATTTCACCTTCATCTCTTAATGTTTTTAACACTCGGAACAATCCTTCCGACCCTGCTCCACCCTGCTCTTGACTGATCAAGTACAAAGCTCCTCCAAAGTTTTCTCTTTTTTCGATTTTTGTACATGCGCCAATTTTAATTTAAAATTTTTCACTTTTTTTGAGCAAAATTTTTCATCATGGTTGAGCTTGAATTCGTCTGCTTTTGGATTTATTAATAATTACAAAGCTTTAGTAATGAATTAATAAAATTTCTCGTAAAACTCGCATACCACAGATGTAATTTATTTTTCACGTACATTGCCTTTTGAAAGAGAAATTTATGAATTTTTTTTATACATTCCAAAAATTTTATCAACTGATATTAGCCTGAATTAATTTAATGCAACATAAAAACTGTGTTGAAATCTTGAACAAACTGTATAATTTAAATTCACTGATAAATGTAGACGTCATAATACAGGATTTTTTACAAAATACTATATAGTTTGTGGTTTTTCGATGATAGCATTTCACACGATGAAAATTATAATAATTCAAATTTAGCTACATTTTAATATAAAATTCCATATTATTAGAGACTTATGTTCCCCTTATCAGTTAAGGTTAAAGCTACGCTTTTCTCACTTAGAAAGACTTACAGTTCTTACTTAGAAAAAAGACTTACAGTTACTTTTCAGTAGTTGATAATTTATTTAAAAAAAAAAAAAACAATATTTTTATTTGAAAGGTAAGTTGAAGCGTTGATACTTGAACTTTTATTTATAAACTGAAACAAAATATTCACTTTTTTCATTAAAGTGCTTCTGATGAAACCAAAATATCTCGTATTATCGAGCTAAATATAAATGGAAATGTATTTTACAGGGTAAAAAACTATTTTGATTTAACAAACTGATTTTAAATTAGTCACTATAAGGAATCAAAGTGTACGAAGTCAATCAATAAATTGTCGAAACATAGGTAGAAATATCATAGATTTTCATATCACAAACAATAATGCCATTGTACAATTCATAAAAATTTATTAAATAAACAGTAAAAGCAGCCTCAACTATTAAACTGTAAATTTCGGAACGAAAGATTTTTTACCTGTCTGAAACTGTCAGCTTTAAAACTTTCTCCACGCATCTACCCCCCGATCGCGGTCCGCTCTCGAGTCCTAAAGTGGGGTGATAATTCTTCGCTAGGCGATAGCGGCACCGAAGCGTGATTAATAAGCCCCAAGACCCCCCCCCCCTCCCCAAGATGCTGATGAATAATTCGTATATTCGTTAACATCGATTAAATTTCTAGAGAAAGGCTGGCTCTACTTGTGTACGAAAGTGAAAAGTCGTATTAATTTGCCAGACTGGAAAATAAATTTTTCCTCGCTGTGGGAGGGCGATTAATCTCTGAGGGATGTCGCGTAGGCCTTTAATTACAGCGGAGGTGAATTTCTTGAATAATACATAAGATTGATGAGCTGTGTTTTTGCCCAGGGTTACTTTGGTAATTAGAGGGGATTATTTCTTCGGGGATGGGAACAAAAAGATTCCGTGGGAAGCGGTAGAAAATTGAATGATTTTTAAAAATAAGTATCGTAACTAGTCTTGGATTAGCAAACTTTGCTTTATGTAACCAGTAAAATTAGTTAATCCACCGCTTTGAAAAAATTTTCAACGACTGTTATAACTTTTTTGTTCTTCAGTAGTACTTAAATAAATCTACAGCTTAAATAACTTTAATATTTTGAAATTTCTCAGAGGCCTATCGATTTTTTTTTATTAACTAAATAATTCAAATTCGGAACATTAAATGAAACTTTAGCAGCTGTTAGTGCAATTATTGTCAATATTTATTGCTATGATCGTCCATAAAAAAAATGCCTTTTGTAACATTTTACAATTAAGAATATGCAGCTGTTAATTAATTTAAATAAGATTCATAAGTCAAAAGAGATAACCAACAATCATTTGATAAGCTTTTCTCAAAAAAGTTGTGTGTACAATGTAGCGTATGTAGCTCATTAAAAAATACTTGTTCATAGAAATTTTAGAGTATATATGCTCTAAGACAGAAATATTTTAAGACAAAACGTAACTTATAACAGTTATCTAGGAACGCTCTTTTTATAACAGAATAGATGTGCTAAACTTGTTGGTCGCAGATTTAGTGAGAATATTTCATTAATCACTCAATGAACTTTGTTCAAAAAACCTGTAAGTAAAAGTATTTTCAACCCATTAAACAAGTGTATTTCCTGGTAAATAAATTGTAACTTCTTAATGTTTTAATAATTTCAGAGAAGACAAAAAGAACTTTTTTATAAATCGACCAATTATGAAGCTCATTAAAACTATAATCTTGATCTTACTCTTTTTCGAATCGAGCGAAACTGCTAACGAAACCAAAGTCAACGATGGAGCTTCTACGTCATACGTACACTATCCAACTTATGAATCAGTAATGGATGCTTACCGTTCAACACCGCAGTTGGTACGTCAAGGATTAAGTTACGCCGAAAAGTGCAAAATCAATACCTTTGTGGATAACCACATCAATTCAATCATATCGGATTTGCGCAATAGCGAGTTTCCACAACTCGATTCTCGCCAGGCTGCTGAAACATTCCATGAATTCTACTTAAGACTAGCATTTTATTTAAGACATGGTTTGGACATCAATATAACTGACGAATTTCCTCGATTTTTATCTAATTACGAAGAGAGAATCCGGTATTATGATTTGAGTCTGCAGAGAGACTTGTTACAAGCTTTGATGGAATCGTGCATATCCTCCCGACATAACTATGATAGACAAGATATACGAAATTTTTCAAATAATGTGCTTAGAGATTTTTGCCAAAGACAAAGAATTGAGGCAACGGAAACAAATTTATTGAACACTTTGAAAAGCTCCTGCGCGATCTATTTTGGCGGACTTCGTCAATATGTTCAAGATAATTTTTTAAATCTAATTGTATTCAGTGTAGAATCAATCGTAAATATGTTTGGTGGAGAAGCAACTTTCTCAAATTATTCTTTTAACCAAGAGACACTTATGGTGAATAACGTCCCAGTAACACGTTACAACATCATACCGCTCGAGCTGATCAACATGTTTTTCGAACAATGGTCACAAAGCTTCGCTCAATCAGTGTTCCATAACGTGTGTATAAATGAGTTTTTTCATCGATTTCCTGGAGCATCCAGAGTACAAGATAATTTATTACAAATGGCAAACATCACTGATGTAAATACTTTGAGAGAAGCTTTTAATCGTTTGGGTATGACTGGAAACTCTTTTTACGGCCCTCTCAATAGGATAACGCATTATCAACACTCAACCAGTAATAGTTTTCACATCGGTTACTTTACGACGCAAGATATTTACAGTTTTGAGTACGTTTCAGCAACGTTAATTGGTAATGAACACTATCAAGAACTGTTGAATCTTTATCAACGGTTGATAGATTACGTTGGAGTCGAACCTAGTGATACGATTCCTTTAGAAAGATATCTGTCTGGAATGGAAACTTACAATACTATGATTACAATTTTTTCTTTGTACCAAACTCCACCAATGAACTTTCGTTTTTGGGAAGAACGAGACTTGACTGACGAAGAAGAAGAAGATGTGTTCACTTTTTTTGAACACGATCTATTGGAGAGAGTTTTCTTTTCCACGAGAAAATTTTGGGATATCAAAAAACAATTCAAGAAGTCAAAAAGATCTGTATCAAGGGAAAAACAAATCAATTCATTTAGACAATTCTCAGAACTACGATGGAGTGAATTTATTGTGTACGTGTTGAAGGTCTTTTTACAAGCTAAAATTTTTGGTGAAACATTCGCTTGGTCAAACGAATTCTCAAGCTTATATCTTCATTATCAATCAGAAGCATTTTCACAAAATGAAAATGATTGCATTAACAAGAACTTTGACTTTTATCTGTATTCAAAATTATCCCAGTTTAAAGAATGGTCTGATTGTATTAATTTTATAGAACCAGAAGTATCAAATGATTGGTGCAAAGCATGGTATCGTATTATGCTGAATTTTAATGTTGGTACCGGTGGTACCTGGAAAAAAGCCACAGATTCGATATTCCAACAAAACTTGAAAGCTCTAATCGAGTGGCTGCATAAAAAAATTTCAAGCAATAATAAAAATCAAGAAAAAACCAAAGGTAAAGACTGTGGATACGTTATTTACACTGGTGATCCAAACAACATGCCATTTCTTTCCTAAGACCACTTTCGTGATACACATTTATTAACTACAAGATTTAATAAAGATTAATCTCTTACTGCTTCTGCTGTTTCATTTTAAAATTTCATGAAATTATAGTAGTGTTCAAACTAAAAATTTTAAACCGTAATTTTTCAGTGTCTTAGTAAAATATAGGTAAGCAATCATTGATTTTAGATTTTAGATTGAATTTGTCTGACTTCGAAATTATAATCTGAAATTTTCTCATCAGCCGCTGGATTATTTATTTTTTGAAGCTTTTCCAGAAAACTTACACAAATAAGCTTTTTTAAAATGATTGTAAAGTCTAAAAATCTTAAAATTACTCTAGATCAAATTTTGTTTGAAAGTTTTAAAAAATAAAAGATCTCGCTCTTCAAAGCGCTAGAATATGAACTATGTATGTTGTATACATAAGCTCGATACTACTTTTTTATAGTTTGACCGAAGCAGTTAACGAAGCATGAGACGGTAAAGCAGCTTTAACGTCTAATATATAGTATCCATTTTATGAATCAGTGATTAACGTATCTCAATGTTCAACATTAAAGTTTCCTCGTCAGCGATTAAAGTTTACCGTTAAATGCAAGATTGAAGTCTGCAGATAATACATTGAATATACCGAACATAAAGTAAAATGTTTTTATTTTTGTAGAGAGGATTTTGTATTTGTGCATTTTGTAAATCGTGAAACCGAAAAAATAAATTCATTAAATTTACTATGTATATACATAATAATCTTCTCACATTTTATCGGTTTGAAAAAAAAAATTTTTTCGCAAGAACTCTCGTGCAAAGCAACCGTTTAGGAGTCAAATAGTCAATCAATCAGGTGCCTCTGGAGAATTCAAAGGTCAAAAAGCCACGGTGCAGCAGCGTCGTTTCATACACCGTTGTATATACGAAAGTTTAACGTCGATTTCGGGGCTTTAAACTCTACCCGTCGTTCGAATGAAAGGGAGACGTGGCCAGTTTAGCGTTGCATCGTCATCCGAAAACTGCCGCGATAAGCTGGGTTAAACGCGCATCAAAAAGCCAAGATGCGATTTGGCTTTCAGAAAAAATTTGTTTGCTCTTAACTGGATTTCGGATTATTTAATAATATTTTAATCTTGAAAATTTATTTGCAGTGAGTAGAAAAAATCTTACAGTATAAAATGACCTTTAAAATTTAAATCTAATCAACGCCGTGAACAGAAAAATATTTCATTTCTCAATAAAAATGAAATAAAAAACCTTCAATAGCAAATTTTTCACGCAAAACTGAATTTGATGAAATTTGCTGATTTTTATAGAGTTTGAAATGATATCACAGTATATATAAATCTTTCCATCAATTCGTTTTCCAACTGAATAAATGCATCTTTGAATCTTGAACTCGACAAAAAATAAAAAAGAGGGCCAAACTTCATTGCACATATTGTTCCGCTCGGCCGTTTGGTTATTCGTTTATCGAGCTTTTTTCCTTCGTCGAATCAATTTTTGACACTCGAATTCCCGAGCATTAATTCAACCATTTCAGAGCCACTTCGAAACTTTTAAAAGATAAAAGTTTCGCGGTTATGAAATGAGGTTCTTCTGGCTCGGGCATTATCGTTATTTACGCGGCTCTTATCGTTCATTTCTGACTTCTACACTTGTCAGTTTCGGGTAAATAAAAAACTTTTATAATAACCGTCGAGATTAAATCCGAGTCTAATTGGTAAATTAAATGTCGACTGCTAGTGTCATTAACACGATATCATTTTTTCAGATGATTCATAATGCCTTTGTAGGATTTGTCTTTTTACTTTCAAAGACAAAGGAAGATAGAACTGAGGAAAGAATCTCGACTTGTAGTGCATCATTTTCTTTTTGCTCGTTATCCTACCGCCTTTTTGTACTTTTTTTCATGACGTGAAAGTGAACTCAATTTTTAGTTCCATTCTTTTCCTACATTATGATTTCGTAAGTTTTTTTTTTTTCATTTGACTCCTTTAAAGAAATCTTTTTACTTATAGGAAAGTAGAAATGGCGACTTCCGTTAATTTAAAGAAAAAGAATACTTTTTCATCGTTTTTTTTTTCTTTTTTACATAAATGTACTTTTTTATTTCTTACATTGAATTCCTTTTGATAAAATTGGTTAACTTTTGACAAAAGAGAGTAAAGATTGAGTGATATCATTTTTTAATAAAAAATGAAGACTCTAGTAACGCTGCAACAAATTTTCAACGAAGCTAGCAACGAAATACTTTCAAGCAATTTGACAGCGACAGAAAATTGCCAAAGCAATCAGTGAATTGCGAGCTCACTTTGTATTTTCCATCTTGGCTTATCACAGAAAATAAAATAACTTGAAATAAGTTGAATTTTTTGTCTGTAAAATTTTTTACGAAATGTGAGGAAGACTATAAATTATTTGGCAATAAATAAATAATATTCGGTTTTCATATTCGTATTGTAAGTATTTATTTGTATTATTAAATTGTAAAAAGTGCAGAAGAAGTTAATTTTATATATCATCTCTAAATAATTAACTTTCTTATATATCTGAATTGATTATTTTTTGTACTTTTCTTTGATCAAACGTCAATTTTTGAAAAGCTATTTTTATTTGTCCATTTCTAAATATTTTCTATCTAGTTGTTCTCAACTCTAGTAGTGTGACTAAACAAAGAATTAATAATAATTATAAGTTCATAAATACAGAGCTTCCAAGGACAAAAATTTATTCGAACACTTGCTGAGACTAAAAAATTTACATTTTCATTTCTTACAGTTATATCGTTTTTCTGGTAAAAAATTCTATCCGCTTTAAACTCAAATTAACATGTCCAATATTTGAGTATTTAATTTTTAACACGCAACATTTATTTTGAAATTAAAACGTCTTTTCTATCTACGTGTCTTCAAAATTAATTTATTAGTGAATTCCAGAGAACTCGTAATTTCATCTTATTTGTTTATTCATTAATACGTAAATTTTTCAGTTATAACTTTTAAGTGTATGGTACTGAAGACTGTTTAAAAATTTTAAAAAGGAATATAGCTTTTATTTAGTGCCCAAGTATGCATTATCGTGTACTCTTGATTTTACTTTTCTTCGAATTCAGCGAAGGAATTAACGAAACACGAGTCAATGAAGGGGCTTCCACTTCTGGGGTTAAGAAAAAAAATTGTCCAAAAATCAACGAAGGAGCCTCTACATCATACATACACTATCCAACTTATGAGCCACTGTTCGAAGTCTGTAGATCTACACCGCAGTTGCAACGTCAAGGACTGAGCTTCGCTGAAAGATGTGAGATCAATGCATTCGTGGATAATCACATAAACTCAATTGTATCAGAAGCTCGCAATTACTATATATTTCAATCTGATTCGCGGTCTGTAGCTGAAATAATTCATGAGTTTTATTTTCGACTAGCACGTTATTTGAAACATGGTTCAAGTTTTAATGTAAGTAATGAATTTTCCATACCGCTACCGAATTACGAAGAAAGAATTCGGTACTACGATTTGAGTGTACAGAGAGATGTGTTACAAACCTTATTGGATTCTTGCGTTTTTCCTCTGGATCAGGATACTCGTCACCATATTCAAAACTTTTCCAGTCTCGTGCTGACAGATATCTGCAGAAAACAAATGGAGACTACTCCATTGACTTCTAATTTCTTGAGTATTTTCAAAGATACTTGCTTATACTATTTTCGACAGTTTCTACGTATTTGTGGCTTTTCAAACTTTAGTTTGAGAAACAACGAAGAACATATGTCTTTAGGAGCGGAAACTCTCTCCAACAATTCAGTTGATCTCGACGGTCTTGTAGTAAATGGTATTCGTATACGACGTTACAACATCATCCCACTCGAGCTGATCAACATGTTTTTTGAAGAATGGTCCCAGAGCTTCGCTCAAATAGAGTATCATAACGAGTGTGTAAATGAGTTTGCTCATAGTTTTCCCGGTCAGTCCGGTACACGAGAAAATACTTTTGAACAAGTGACGAATTATACCAATATTACAAATTTACGAAGAGCTTTGGATCAATTGAATTTGAATGGGAATTCTTTTTATGGACCCGCGGTACATCGAAACTTTTACTCAAATCAAGTTGATTCTCAATATACAAATTATTGGGCTAGCGATATTTATAAGTTCGACTACGAATCGGCGTCGGTTATAGGACTCGAACATTACCGAGAGTTGTTAAGTCTGTACAAACGCTTTTTGGATTACGTTGGTACTGACACTTACGAGACGACTCCATTCGAAAGTTACCTGACTGGGATCGAAATATATGATACAATGATGAGGATATTTACAAGTTACGAAACTCCACCTATGAACTTTGATTTGTGGGAAGAACGTACATTAACCGATGAGGAACTGGCAACGTTGTTTACAGACCAAACTTTAGGGAGATACTATTTTGCTAACTGGAAATTTTGGAATATTAAAAAACAATTTAAAAAATTTAAGAGATCTGTAAAGCCTGCAGGTGAAAAATCTTCCATAAAAGAGCTTTCAGAGCAACGTTGGAGTGAATTTGTTGTGTACTTGATGAGAGTCCTTTTGCAAGCTAAAATTTTTGGTGAATCGATTGCGTGGTCGAACGAATTCTCGAGCTTATATCTTCATTATCAATCAGAAGCTATTTCACAAAATGAAAATGATTGCATTAATAAGAACTTTGAATTTTATCTGTATTCAAAATTATCCCAGTTTAAAGAATGGTCTGATTGTATTAGTTTTATAGAACCGGAAGTATCAAATGATTGGTGCAAAGCGTGGTATCGTATTATGCTAAATTTTAATGTTGGTACCGCTGGCACCAGGAAAAAAGCTACAGATGCGATATTCCAACAAAACTTGACAACTCTAATCAACTGGATGCATAAAAAAATTTTAAGCAAGAATAATAATAATAATCAAGAAAAAACCAATGATAAAAACTTTGGATACATTATTTACACCGGTGATCCAAACAACATGCCATTTCTTTATAAACAACAGATTCATACACATTTATTAAGTGCAATGTTTAGTAAAAATGTTTACGATTGATTATAATCTCTTACTGCCTCTTCTGTTTTATGATAAGATTACATGAAATAATATAATCTATACAAAAAAATTGTTAATAAAAAACATGATCATAAACTTTGTTGAACTCATGTGCCACAATTTGCAAAACGGGAAGTATCACTTTTACATACATCTATCACTTTTCGAGTATTTCAAGTTTGAAGTTCAAAATCTCATATAAGTTCCACTTCATGAAATTATTACAGGATCAAAATAGTTAAATCAAACTTAACTAACTAGTAACTATTTGGTTCAATTCACTATTACCTTTAAAAATATTCATAGAAAAATAGTATGAAGATATTTCACCGAAAAAATATTGTAAATCTCTGACTTGAAGGTTATGAAGCTGACTTTAATAAAGTAGTCATTTTCTTATGAATAAAATTTACTTTGACTTTTAATTTTCAAAAAATTAATTATCTCAATCTCGAACATTTATTAAGTTAAGGTGGTTTTCTACCAAATGCATGACAAATTGACAATAGAGAATCAGCTCAAACTTTCTGGAGATGTTTATTAGATATTAATAAACATTTCTACGAAGTCTGATCAAAATTGACCATATAGTTTAAAAGTTACAGCAAGTTAAAGATTGAATTTTTTTCATTACGCGTATGGCCGCTACGCTGAAAAAGTGTACTAAATTATTGATATTTGTCTTCTTACAATAGAGATCCTTTAGAAAAACTACATACATACAGTTTCACTATCGAAGAATTCATTTCTTGAAACTGCAAAAAATTGACCTTTTACAAATTTTACAATAATTTTACAAAAATAATTTTCACGTGAATAACCTCCAAAACTGCGGTATTCAAAGGTGAGGTTAAAAGTTTAAAAAAATGTTTTGTTGTGATTGTCAATGTTTTTTTGGTAGAAAATAATTTCAGAAGGCATAAAAAGTTAAAAAATAAATTTTAATTACCAATTGTTAGTAATTTAGAGTAATAATTTTTTTTTAGTCTTGAACTTGACTAGCTTTGGTAGAAAACCACCTTAAGGACCTTTTTACTTATGGCGGTAGCCTTGTTGTTATTTAATAGTAAAAATTTTTTTATCGGAATTCCAACGTTTTTATTTCACTGTAAGTTTAGAGAACTCTTTTTGAAAGTTCAAATGGGTATCAAAAAAAGAAAGTGTACTAGAGAGAAGTGTATTGCCAGTGACCGATTGAATTGCAATACACAATTCTTGTTTCCTTTTATTATTGAACGACTGAATAGAGAGTAGAAAAGCTTCTTAACCAATTTTGACGGTTGCAAATAGGTACTTTTTTCATTTATTAATTGTTCAAGAGATGTTTTGTCGAACGATCGTAATATAACAATAAAATACATGATTTTGTTTAATTTTCAAGAAAAAATTAATAATCAACAAGAGTAAAAATTTTTTGTTCTAATTATAAATAGTTTACTTGTTCATTCTTTTTATTTTACTTGTGATTTTTCAATGAACAATTGACCTAAAACATTATCAAGTAACGATTAAAAAATATAATCTCTATAAGGTTTATTCTTTCTTTTCATAGTTACATATTCCTCAGTTGGTATCAAAAACCAATTAAAAAATTTCACGAAAAAAAATTAAATTTATTTTTACATTTAAGCTTCATTTGTTGAAACTACGTTTTATCGATTCCATTTTTTGTCGTAAAGTTAATAATGAAAATAAAGTTAAATATTTGCACTGTACGTACGTATATTAAAAATTTATCATCAAAAATTCGTCATAAAAATTTTTTATTTGATTCACTGATAAAGATCAAATTATACGCTTCGAAGCAAACTTCAAAAAAAGAAATTATATACAATCGATGTATGTACACTAGTAAATCAAAATTCACTTTTTCCAAGCTTATTCCACTTTTTGAAGTTCGGCTTCACCAAGTGTAGTAATTACAAAATCACTGAAAAAAAAATGACCTGCAGGGTTCCGCGAAAAGTAAATGTTTAGAGCCTGCAAACGTAATAGTTCCCTGAAAAGTACAGTCTGGGTTGTTTGCTGAGTATTCTTTTTTTTCGCGAAAAGTAAATGCAATCACGCGCGTTTCAAAATAACCCTTTGATATTAATGCGAAATTGTTCTTCGTGTTCAGGAGCACTTTGCGTTTTGCTCACGCTGCAATTTTCGTCGGCGTTAAGTTTCGCCGCGGCTTTTAGCGAACTCGGTCTGATATATCTTATTGAACAAAAGAGGGTTGTAGTTGCAGAGCTAGGTGGAATTTGAAAAAAATAATTCAAATTATTTGAAAAGCACGGATATGTTTTTAGAAGAGATTTTAGATTTTTTTCTAGAAGCATTGTAAGTATGTAACAAATAGTTAAAAAAATAATAATAATTTATTTACTAAAAAAATCATAAAAATTTATTTGAATACAAATTAAAATTTGAAAAGTACAGATAAGTTTAATTTTTGTTCCTGTTTCAATTAAACTACTATACTTTTTTAGAAGCATTGTAAGTGTTTAAAAAATAGTTTTAAAAAATAATGATTTATTCACTAAAAAAATGATACAAATTTATGAGTATTTATCATCTAATATGTAACAGGAACCAGATATAAATTATTGATACTTATTACTAATTTATTAATTGTTTTCAATTTACATTTCATTACAAATGCATTTAATCATCAGGGAGTATCATTGGTCAAATATTGTAACTAGGTGACACAGCCAATAAGTAATTCGAGAAATTTTCCTCGAAGATATCGAGGGGAACCGAGAAGTGGAAGACCGCAGTAGTTCATCTCGGTGTTTCGTATCCATAAGTCATGAGGCGTAACTCGACTCTTACACTTCCTTTTTTTTTTTTTTTTTTTTTTTTTCTTCCCAGAGCTCGAGAAGCTGAAGGTGGATGTTTGTTCTCGAGTTTGCTCGAGTTGGAAGGAGTGACCAGAGGAAATGAAATTTCCGGGATTTTTCGATTGCCCTCACCGAGCTGTTTGCTCTATCCCTTTCAAGGTGGTTTGTATGTTGATGGCGGAGTGATGAAAATTTTGATTTTTTCCACTTTTGAGAAAAGTTTCTTTTCCCTACTATTTAACATTTTGTTTGATTTGAGTAAGTATCTAACTTTTTGATACCGAATGGAAAAGCCTACTGACATTATTAAAATTATTGTATTTATTATCGACATATGATATTAATGCACGCATGCAAATATTTCAGTTTCCATAAAACTGAATAAAAATCATCTTGTCAATTATTTTACGAAACATACAGATTCATCATATTTTTAAAAACAAAAAAAAAAAAAGCTAAAAATCGAAATATTAATACACAGCATTTTTAATAGACAATTTCATTACGTTCGAATCAGTCAATCTTTTTCTAGTCATCACTCAAACTTTCCCACTTCAAAACAATAATTTTTACATAATCAAAAAAATAGGTTTGTTTAATGAAGACAAAATTACTAAATATATTTTTTAATTCTTAAAATTTTTCCCCACTTTTTAATATCAAAAAATTGTAATTTTTTTACCACAAAAATTTAAAAATCATTAATCAAATGAAACTTCAAAATATCGCAAAAGTACAAAAATCCAGCAAGCTTTTAACCACGAATCAATCAAACTCTGGAAGCCCTACTCAAACACCAGAAAAATTTTTTACAAAACCTCGGTTCAATTTGCTCCTAAAAGAAGAAAAAAAAGAGTCACGGTATCAAAGTTCGCTTAAGCGCGGGGGTCTCGAAGTGTTTGCACACGGCAAGGTTAGCGAACCCGCTCGCGCCGCAGCTGATGAATAAAAGAGAGAGAGACACCGGCCCACTTGAATTTTCGACCGATTCAGACACTCGACGACCCCCCACCTCTTGCACCTACCTCTTCAGCAGCGGCACCGGGGAGGTAAGCGACGACGGGGACCTCACGCGACGATTGTAATTATCGGAGCCGCGGATAATTTTACTTACCGGAGTGTTTCATAATCAAGATTTTCATATCACTCCAGACTCTTTTTTTTATCTCTACCCACCTTTTTGATGATTTTCATGTGTGAGGGAGAGATTTTTTTTTTTTGTAATTACTGGGATCTTTACAATAATTTTTTGTTGAGTAAGAGAGTTCAAGCTTAAAATTTTAAAACTTTACTAAAACAACTTGTAAATAAAACTTTGACGTGAAAATCGTGAAATTAGATCAGATAGTAAATTTTGCTATTTATTGATTTAAGTGATTTCATCGTTGGGTAGGCAAAATTTCTAAAATAAAGCTACTGTTTGCGTCAACTCAATATTGACCTCTCGATCCTTTTGCCAGTTATCGACTGAAATTATTTTGTGTATATAGTAAAAACAAATTTGATTATTTGGATTACAGGTGAACTGTGCATTAAAAATTTTGTCGTACAATATTATTACCAAATAAGCGGTGTTTTAAAAGATAAATTTAGTAACATTAATTTTTGTTAAATAAATACATGGGGTTCATTATCTTGATAATGTATACTCATTATGTTTATTCCGCACATTTATTCAACCACCAGTTTATATTGTTTTTTGATTTATCAAAATTTTAAAATACTGAAAAAAATTTAGTAAAAAAATGTTTAAACATATTTTTGGTCAAAATTTTTTCTGGTCAACTTTCTAGTTTCATCAAAGTGTAGAATTGCCTTATAATAAAAACTTCAGCAGTAATTCAATATATATTTTTGTATAAAATTTTGAGGAAAAAGTATTTTTACCAAATTTTTCAGCTTATGAGCTGAAAGAAATTCAACTTTAATCTAAAACGAATTTCTAGTTACTGGGGTCGATTTTATAATAAAATAGTAAAACGTTGAAATAAAAGAATACTATACTTTTCCTGTCGATACTCGACTTAGCGATGTGATTTGACAGTGTGACTTGTCTTGTAACGTCGCAGGACTAAATTTTATTTTCCATGACGTGAAAGCAAACAAAAAACAATTTAATTTTTGACTTCAAATAAAAAAAATTTTTTTAAGCCAAACTAGTACTAGTGTCATGTGCCAATAATTTTTATGACATGATTGATCCTCTTAAAATCACGTCTTACTTTGAATTTTTTTGATCTGAGAGTTAGGCAATCATCACCATTTGAATAAAGATTACCCTGTCAGCAACAAAAAAACTCTTCAAAGACAGAGGTACAATTTGAAACGAAAATTACACAATCAAAGCCAATCCACGAAAAAAAAGGTAGGTTTAAATATGGATGTACACGCAAAGGCGAGTAACGCGATTGAACCCGTGGAGAACTTTGAACTTACCCAAGGCTACAGTTGCATGTACCCGCGATGCGGCTATACCCGCGAGGTGTCGAATGACACCGAAGTAGGCCACAGCCAGCCAAGCACTTCGCTTCTTCGAGCTTCTTCCCCCCCCCTCTTTGTCCTATATTGTGCATATCTGTATTCTCACCGATTTTTTATTTTTTTGAAAAATTTTTGGATCGAGACGTTCAAAGTTGTGTGAGAGGAAAAAATTTATTATTTTCGTACGCGAGGTGTGAGCAAAATTTTTTACAACGACAGCCCCTGGAATATATTACTTTTGTGAAAGAGTAATATGAAAAAAATGGAACAAGCTCCCTTCGTTTCATATATTGAAATGTGTGACAAATTTTCAAAAAAATTTACGCTTGAATTGAGCGCTTTTTTGAAAACTGGAGCTCCACTTCCGGTTTGAAATATTTTTCGAAAATAATTATGATGATTAGTTTTTTTTTTCGAAGAAACGTACGTTTATCCTGAAATTTTTATCGTATGGGATCGGTCGGGAACCTAAGTTTAAACTTTTTTTCGTAGAAACGTATGAACGCATTCTCGATTTCCCATCGGACGGATATTACGTTCGGGAAAGTTACTGGAGGCGTCTTTATTTTTGAGAATCGCTCAAGATAAGGCGGCGGCCCTATTTTCCCCAACCTCGGTTCTTTTTTCACTCTGGCGTCGGGCTGAATTCAGTTTCAATTTAGATGTAAGCTCCCGCTGTAAACAGCTGAGACTATTTTCGAACGTTTGAAAGCAATTTTCAAATTTCTTTTTTTTTCTTCTTCTACCTTTTACGCGCGACTAAAGTGAAATTCAATTTTTCATTGCGATTTAACCCGTGCCTCAAGTTTTATCCAATTTTAAACGGTTTACCAGCTGGTCAAAATTGAGTATCGACGAAATGAAAATAATTCTTTGCTGTTGGATTGATGTTCACTTTATTTATGCACTGAACGAGATTAATAAAATTAGTAAATCAATATTTTATACAGAAAAATTATTTTAAAACTAGTTTAAAAATTCGATTCAGTATGTGTAGTCAATGGTCATCTTGTTAAAGTAACTGGCTAGTAATTCTAAAAGCGCGGGTTCGCATCCCGCATACTACCATTACCGAAAAAACTAGTAATTTACTATAGTTTATAAGTAATCAGTAAATAATCATCATTAACCCTTAAATGCCACACGGGGTCAGAATGACCCCACATAACTGTCAGTGTGGCAGTTCTGGATTTGGGTGTGGCCTTTAAGGGTTAAAAATAAAATTTCTTCAGGGTACGAATTACTCTTTTTTTTTTTGATAAATTTTTAGTTTACATAGTCGCTGAATTTGTCCATCATAAATAAATGCTAGCACTCATCAACGGTCCCCTAATCGTGAAAAATTCACGTTTTATTCCCGTAAATCTCTCTAGTACACAAAAAGAACAATTTTACTTCAATATTCACGACGTAACCAGAATCAATCGTGACAACTTTATCAACAATCCATCATCCTCATTCGAAAAAAAAAAAAACAATCCATCATTCACTAGTCCCGTGCAGCAAGAATTCAAAATTCGCAATAAATCTCAATTTTGAGTCCGTGCCGCCTTCGAGAAGGAAAGAAATTCAGACGTTATGAGAAACGAAACAAGGAGAAACGAGCCCGGGTGCCGTTAGACCGTAAAAATGACGCGCTTGGTCCCGCGTAAATTTAACCAGCCCGAGGGGGCTAAAGAAACCGCTCACGTGCGAGACTCGTGACGTCGTGGGACCATCTTTCTCCTCCCAACGAAGGTAATCGATTTTTTTTCCTCCCTCTCCGACTCCCCCCCCCCCCCGCTCGTATATTTATCGAGGGGGTGGATGGAGGTTTTTCGTATTAGATTTTTTGCGTCTGGGTCGATTGAATGGATATTGTTGAAAATCGACGGTACTTATTAGAGTCGAGCTACTAAAAAAATTGTTTTTTTTTTTTTTCGGAGATAAAGTGCTGTGAGAAAAATCGAATTTGGAGTTTACTGCGCATGATTATTTTTGATAAATTAATGTTTTATGATTAGTTTTACAAGAAAATTTAAAAAAAATTTCAATCTGTGTAGTGAATAGAATAGACTAAAAAGAAGTTCTTCAAAATTTTTAATTAGCTAACCTACTTATTTAAAAAAAAAATTTTGTTTGTAATACATTATACATACAGAAAATTTAATTATTTAATACAAATATTACTACATAACAAAATTTATGTTAAAATAAACAAGACTGTGCTCGTTTTACTTTGTATGTTTTATAAACCAAATATCTTTTATTTATACTATTGAAATTTCATCCAAATATATGTTAACAAGTGTCTAGCGTGACATCATAATAAAATTTATTATTTATTTATAAGAATGTATTGAAATTAAATTATTTATTCACATTAACTTGTATGAAATTAATATTCAATGGATTGGTACTAATACTGTTTAACATAATTTTGTACTTTATCATTGTTCTGTTTCCAAAATTACTATTGAATTCGAAATTTTTTAAGTCTTTTAAGCATACAAGTAGTAAAGGCAAGGTTTCGGTCAGACGTATCTGTAAAAATTTATCCTCAGTTCAGTTAAATAAACCTTAGCGCTGAAAGTTTTCTGAAAATGAAATAAGTAAATAAACAGCAACTACTCTAATGTGCACCCAAGGAACAATAAAATAATTCAAAAGCCCGCAATCTCATCAGCCCAAGCGACGAAATATCCAAAAGAATCCCTCATCCCGGCCTTTTTCCGAGATTACCCGAAAAGCTTCCTCCAAATCGCTGCGTCATTCAAACTTACGGGCTACAAACTCGGCGCGTGCATAATACGGATTAGTCCTCAGACACCCCGAGCGCCAATACACATGTACTCGCTCAACAATGAGCCTCTGCTCTCAAACTTTCGCGATAATTAAAGCCAACTTTAAAGCTCTCCCTGATTTATCGTCGCTCTCTTCGCAAGACCCCCCCCCCCCCCGGCTCTACAATTAGCCCTTTAATTATTGGACGAGAACGAGGGGAAGAAAAGTTTTCTAGCTTTACTTTATGCTTTAATTGAGTTTTTTTCTTCGCTGTTGTGAGCATTCTTTTTTTTTTTTTTTTTAATTACAAAGTTTTTTTACGGTCGTAAAGAGGAGTTTGAATTCTCATTTTTTGTAATGTCACGGTTTGAAGATTTCGCGGACGGTGTGGAGTTGAAGATTTTTCATTGCGCAATGGTAACGCAATTATACGCCCTCGTTTGCCAAACGCAATTATAAATGGTGGCGTTGAATAGATTCATAAATAAAGCCCGAGTGTTAAAACGTCAAGAACAGAATCCTTTTTCAAACTGCGAGATTGTGATACACACTATTAAATTTCTGTAAGCGTTACGGCTTTTTCTTTAAATTGCTGCACACTCTGATTTAATAATACTTTGTTCACTTGTAAAAATTTTCTAAAAATTTTTGAAGTTTAAAAAAAATTTTAGTGCAAATAAGTCAAATCAACGTCAAACCAATTGCCAGATCAAAGCCGCATTATGAATCACATAAAAAATCCAAAGAGAAAAGACTACGTCGAGTGAAATTGAATGGAAGACAAGAATTTACTAACATTAAAATATTGTTAACTTAGTTTAAATTTTTAACTTTCTTGTATTTTATACTTAATTTCTTACATTGTTACCTATTACGTCAGAGTATTATATTTTAATGAGTTGTAAAGATGTAAGTATATCTCATACGAATATGATAGGGTTACATCACTGTACTCAGAAAATAAATAAATAATAATAACAAAGGGTCAATAAACCATTCCAAAACAGCTCTTTTAAAAAACATCAAACTACCTTATCAAAATTGCGGTCTCAAATAAAAATTTTTTTTTCAACCATCAAATCGTAATAAAAAAAAATACAAAATTTGATCCAAAAAGCGGTAATCAACTTCCACGGCAGCTTTCCGTGGGTACGCATGAAAAGCTCAATGTTAAACGCTCCGTAAAGTTTCGCCAGGATGATCGCGTTAACCAGGCCAAATTCAATTAGCCAATATTTAAGCTGCCAATCACCCCCCCCCCCTGCGCCCTCTAATAAGCAGTCCATGCGTATTCTCTTTGTGGGCCAGCGCTCGCGCCGGACGGAAAATTTTTTATCGGGCTGAATTTTTTAAAATAAAGGAGCCGCGGCTTCATTCGCAAAATTAGCAGCTGATTGTTCTCCCTTACAAAGCAATGCAATTTTCCGGTGAAGTTGTTCTTTAAAAAAATCGTAGATTTGTATCTTAAAAGAGGTTTAATATTGAAAAAAATTTAAATTATTAATAAAAATTAGATTGAAAGTTGATTAATTGAAATCCACTCGGAATAATCGATGAATTTTAAATCAGCAGCCTAGGGGGGTATTTAAATCCAGTTTCAAATTAAAATCCTCCCCCGGATTGATTTTTCTTCCCCGGGTTAATAAAACACCGAATTACCGACTCGCCAGGGTGAATAAAAAAGAAATCCGGTGCCAGAAAAACTTTGCGGAACTTTTTCCTCCCCCTTAAACTGTCCCTTCAAAAAAAAGCGAAGACAAAGGTAAATAAGAGTACGACGTCATTGGCACTATTTCCGAAACAGGGGAACTTGGGTGTATGTGTAATTCATGTTTCCGCCACCATCGCGTCCCTTGGAGGAAGAAGTTTGTCGGTACACGAGTGGGTAAACTGATTTTTTTTCCCAGGGGTAAGTTTGAAATCTTTTATTTATAAGCCCTGGCCGTTCGCGTACATCAGCGAAAAAATTTTTTGCTGAGTTTCGGGCTAGGGGAGATGATGAGTGTGATCCAACTTGCAAAATTTTCCCGAAACTTTATACCGCGCGGGGATAAGACGTGTACTGCTTATTTCAGTTTGAATTACGTGACGCCAGGAATGTGTTTATTCAGCCTTTCGAATCAGGTCACCCGGAAACGTCCGGAAATATATTTTACAAGTTTTTTTTTTTTTTTTTTTTCTCGGTGGAATTTTTTTTAACGATTTGCAAAAATTATTCCTGCTGGCGAGAAAATCGATGATGAAAAATGTATTGTTCATCCTATTGTTTAATGATGAATGATGATCGAATGTCCTGGACTTAAAATTGATGTGATTAGTCGAGAATGTCGAATTCAAAATTTGAATGGTGTTAAATTTGAAATGTTGAATACTTTATTTTAAAAAATTTTTTGCAATTTTTTAAATATTTAAATAATTCGTTTAAATAAAATAGTAAAATTTTCTGTGTAAAATTCTGTAAAATAAAATAAGAATCTTTATTGTTATAAAATTAACTTTTTCAAGCTATAACTCTCAAAAATATCGAACTGAACTTGGTTACAGGTTGCAAACGATATGTTATTATTATTTACAAGTTAATTGAGAAAAGGCTCAGAAAAAAAATCGTTTTTAACTTCCTTTTTTTTGAAAAACTGAAAGTAAAAATTATTATTCATTTACTTTCAAGATTAAAACTTTGTTGGCGTATATTAAAAATTGAGCGCGCTTGCGCGCTGATTTACTGTACACAAAAAATTTTATGATTTTTAAAAGAGTAAAATTTATATCTCGACTTGAAAAGAGAAAATTAAAAATTCTCTTTCTTCCCGCCTTGGCCTCTCCGATTTTAATTTCCATCAGCTTGGTCGACGCCCCGCGCCACTTCTTTCCCTTGTATTACACGTCGGACAAGCGTCGGCTAATTGGGTCACGCAGGTGGAGTGCTTGGAGAATACTTTTTGCTATTGAGAATCCGCGGTACGCGTAATTAACGAGGTGGAACTGTTTACGGTACAAACGCACCAAAACTCGCGTGTACGTATAACGAGTTATGCAAATTTAAGGTTTCTAGCTCTCTCTAATAAAGTTTGATTAGTTTTGGGGCGGCCGTGAATGCTATTGAATAAACATGATTTTTCATGTTGAATCGTTCGCAATTCAGATAATTTGCTTTGGTTTGAATTAGAGGAATAGCGAGAAAAGCACGTTGATGGATTGTGCTTTAAAATATGTTAGAATGAATGTGGTTACTGATGAATTTGGATCTGAAATGTTGTAAACCAAGCAAATTTATTGTTAAAAAAAAGAAGCAATTATTTATTTTACAAAACTTGATTCTTTTTGATTGATTTAAAATTTCAATTTTACAAAACAATACTGTACAGTACTTTATTGTTAATAATTTAAAATTAGTCGAGTCAGTTATAGTCTCTGACTTTTTGCTTTACATATCAAGGGCGTAATTTTGGTCTTTTTGAGGTTTTCTCTGTAATGTTTATCCAGTGAATTCATTATTTATTATCATTTTTTGCGTAGTTATGCAATCTCAAAAATAATTTAACCTAATCTGAAACAGTTTGATGTAACCTTAAATATAATCCAATTTTCAAAAGCGTAATTATAATTGTGATCAGTATGTTAAAATCCCGGCTTTATTCCAGGAATTTCTAATCTATGTACATTTATTTATTTATTTATTTATCAGTTCATATTATATCTACAGAGTTGTGAGACTCACAGATATAAAATATAGTAACACTCATTAACAGATCTTAGAAATTCTTCAGATATCAATTTATATGAGAGTCACAGCTGTACACAGGAGTACTGTGTGCATATATAGTAAAAAAAATTTATAAATTATTTAATAAATTCTTACCTTTCATGTTAAATGATGGTGACATTTTCATTCTGAGTATTTTCCTATCTTCTCCTAAATAATGAACACAATTCTCAGAAACGTATCACGATGACGATGAAGCTCAGACTGCTCCGCGTGGCTATCGTCAAACGAAACTGAATTTTAATCATCTATGCTTGATGTGTTACACTGCTTTCCCAAATTAATCGCAGGTTCTGTAATAAATAAAAAAATTCATGATAATTATAAATCGCTTATTATGAAATTTAATTATTCGCTCACTCAGTTTACAAATAATGTCAAATTGTGCTTGCAGCATACGAAAAGTTTATAATGAAAAGCATATTCTACTAACGTGACTGTCTAATTTGATTCAGAGAAAAGTTTGGTGCAAACTTGAGCAGCCGAAACTTTTATTTTAAACTTTAAATGAATACGAACTCATTTGCGGAATTAATTTGCTCATAAAATTAAAAAAAAAAAATTCGGACAAGAAGAAAATTTAAAATTTTACAAAATTAAAATGTAAAACTGCGTGAGTGAAAGTGTACCTGTAAAATTTCAGATTTTTATTCGGCTTAAAAGACTGTATTTAATTTTTTTGTTGAATAATACACTTTCATAAAAAATTAAATAGCTTTCGAGAGATTACTTATTTTGTACAAAAATTGTATTCAATCTCAAATTACAAAAAATATAGTATTTTTAAAAGTGCACTTTAGATTAGGAATTTTACGTGGCCCATAAATCCTTTTTCAACTCCCCGAAGCGCATAAAATTTTTCACGTAAAGTGACGCGTTTTGGAATTTAATATTTTATATAAAAATTAAAAAAAAAGAAAATATGCATTCTATTCTCTCAAAATATGGAAAACCCTCCAACTCATAATATGGTTTTGGAATCTAAATATTCATATATTTCTCGTATGTATACACTTTAATGATGAACAAAGATGAAATATCCTTGATTTAAAATCGTGTAATTAAGAACTAAAGTAAAATTGAAAATTTGGATGTAAATTGATTTTGATGTTCCAATCAAAAATATATTTATAATCGATCAAAAATTATGTCTGTAAAAAATTCATTTTTATGAGTATTTTTTTCAATACTATTGTGCAGAAGATAAAAATAAATTTTTCAGCTAAACCTGGCTGTGATCTAAAGGTCAAAGCCTCATTTTCAGATTATAACTTATTTATAAACATTGCGGTGACAACTTTAACATTCACACTAAAATATTTCCTTTTTTTTGTGCATTAGTTTTCATCAAAATACCCATCAATCCACACCAATCTGGTAATCCCGCTGATTTTCATCCTCGCGCAATTACGAGGCAAAAAAAGAAAGTCCGGGAACAAAGTTAAGAGCAGTAAGTGGGCTGGGGAGCCGGAAAAAGAGGATGAGGCTCGGCTCGACGCGCATAAGACTGCAGCAGGAGCAGCAGCAGCAGCTCGGGATTTAGCCCGAGTTATTTTCGAGTTCCTGGGCAGAAAAGTAAGCCACGTCGTAAATTGGGGTCATCAAGGAGTAGAAAAGACCTGGAAGGAGAGAAAAAACTACTGCGACGAGCGAGAGGGAAAGGAGCCAAGAGCTGGGGGAAGGAAGACTTCCCTGGGGAGTTTTGCCGAATTCGGATAAATGCGAGACTTTAAGAATAATGTACAGGGGAACTATGATAACAAAATTTTAATCTTTATTGAGATTTATTTTTCTAGTTGATAAAAATCCCCTCTGCAGAGAAAAAAAATTATTGTAATATGTAATAATAAAACGAAACTCGTTCAGTATTCTCTCTAGTAAATAGTATTGTAAGAGTAAGTTTAACAATAAATTCTTTTAATTCTCAATAATAATTAATTAAGGTAGGTTCGGGTACAACTATGTACTTACTACTCGATCGATAAAGTAACTATAAAAATTTATTTACTACTTTTGGAATCAACAATTTATGTGCATATTTTTTTTAAAGTAATAATAATATAAGAGTAGCTATAATACAAAACATTATTATAGTTTTTTCAAAAAACTATAATGTAAAAAATCTCTTTTCATACAACATAAGAAGAAATATATTTCATTTTGAGACAAATCTAAGACCCCAACTGCAAATTTTAGAAAATTTGAGATGAAATTGATCTGTAACTGGTACAATAGTTCCATAAAATAATTTTTGTTAGCATCATCCTAAATTTAAACTAAACCTATTTCTACATAAGTATCAAAGAATCTCTCTTCAACGACATTATGTATACTTTTCACCCCCGCACAATTAATCTGAAACAATAAACCCTTCCCCAATGAATACAGAGAAACCTCAAACGGGGTCCTTCAAAAAAACCTCCCGGCAAATCACCGAAAACCGATACACACTCCAGGTTGAAAAAGGCGAAAACAGCCAGGCCAGCCAACACATTACGGGGTAGCCGCACGTACTCGTATAAATTACGCCGGCTCGGTGTGTGCGTTTGCGGTGGTGGAAAGCGCGGAAAGCTCTCCAAAGTTACGGGCTCCGACACCGGCGCTTTCTTTGTATCGACGTAAAAGCTCGGCTCGACACACAAACACGTATGTGTTCCTTCGACCGATACGTTTCTATTTTTCGGAGTATGTCCGAGAGCCCTTTTTTCATGAAGACGTATTGTGGAACAGACCCGGAGTAATGCGGTTTTTTAATCAGAGCTTTTTGTTTTTTACTCGTGAGGTTTATTGTTATTGTTATTGTTCCTGGGCCAGAGAACTGCGGCTAGAGACTTTTGAGATTTTAAATTTAAATTTATTTAGTTAAAATTGAAGCTCTCGTTTAGGGGTTGAACATTGAAATATTGAAAAATAAAATGAAATCCATTCGAAAATTTTGAATAAAATCTATTATTAACTCAAACTTATAATATTTTAACTATACATATTTATTTTAGTTTTAGTTTTTCTTTTAGTTTTATTTATTGTAAAAAAAATTTTAAGCATATAATGCGATGCACTAACTGTAAATAAAAATTTGTAACTTCATCTATACAATGTAGTTTAGTCTCTTCGAATTTTAAAGTTCAAAAAGTTAATCGTTGAATTGACTGCAAACACTATAACTTCAGTTTTACTTTTTTGAAGTTGACTAGGACAATAAACCGAGTAAAAAAAGTTTTTTTTTTCTTTTTGCTTTCGAACTTCACTTTTCCACTGTAAATGTTTAGATAGGTAATTTCTAAAAAAAATTGTCAATAAAAACAAACATTGTTTGAACTGCAACTTTTTTTTTCCCAGTTAAAAAGTTAAACAATTTATTGTTTAAGCCAACACACCGACAAAGTAAACTAAACTAAAAAAGCTCAAATCAATCATACTTTCGCGGGTTTGTTTCCACGTATGTACGACTTTGATCAGCTAATAAAGGGATCTTTTTTTTTAAAGGTCGAGTGCGGCTCGAGAAGGAAAAAGAGAGAAGCAGGCGTCTGAAAGGAGACGGCGGGCAGGAATTTTGAGAACCCTTTTGAGTCTGCGGCTTTTGGTCTTGCCAAGAAAGAAAGAATGAAAGAAGATAGAGCAAGGCAAAGAGCGAGAGGAAGGTCGGGAGCTTTTCAAAAGCGATTCGCGTTGGGCTAAATGCATCTTTAAGATTGCATCTGCGGTGTGGAATCAATGTTTCCTCTGCAGTGGAGTGGAAATTCTTTAAAGGGGGATGGAAGCCGGTGCGTATCTCGAATCTCTCCTTGATTTACTTCAACGCGATTTATTTACTTAAGATCGAAGACTGATTGCCCAGCTGTAACAGTAACAGCAATAATAAAAAATTTACTTAGTAGAAGAGGTCAATAATTTGTGCACAAAGTATTTTTAAGTTTAATCTCGATAAGTTGGATTATTTACAATTTAATTTCTAAAAGTACTTTTTCGGGTTTTAAAAATTATAGTAGGACATGGAAAAAATTATCGAAATTGGATTTAAAAATATTTTTCTCAAAAATTTGTGAAGAAACGAAATAATTGCAAGAATCCAAGACTTTCTACCAGCTTCATGCATTATTTTTTTAAAATCCATTTCGAAAAATGATGTATAAAATACATGGAATTCCACTTCAAAGATTGATGTCTTACTTAGCATAAAAAAAAGACTCGTAAACTTTCACTAAGCATATCCTGTCCTTGTAAGTTACTAAAAAATTATTTTATTACAACACTCCCTTAAAAAGTACAGTAGAAAAGCTCCTTGCTGTTGTAATAAATTTTTCGATTCAAATGAAAAAAGCATTGGAAGTAAATGTAACCAGACACCATAAATCAGTCACTCAGCACACTTTGACTTACGACTGTGACAATTTTTTTTTCCTCCCACAGTCAACAAGAAAAAAAGAAACAGAGTTCGCTCTCGTCACTAGAACCTTTCCAGGCCCGATCTATTAATAATTTTTTTGTCTTCGTCTCCCCATCGAGCACCCTTGATTTATAGCCATTATTTCCCTGAGTCAACAAAGGTCACGCGCGTGGGTGAAAAAAGTCGTCCGGTCAAACTTCACAAGAGCCCCTTCTCAACTTACCCCCTTGACAAAAAAAAAAAAAGTTCTCTCACCCAGAACAAAACTGCCAATAAATTTCGGGTGAAAAAGCACGATCCATCCGTCCTTTGAAAAAGCAGGAAAGTAAATGCGGGCAAGTAAAAAAACTTCATACACCGAAAAAGCTCATCCCTCCCGCATGGGGAGGGGAAAACAAAAGCGTAAAAGAGAGAGAGAGAGAGAGAGAAAAGCTCGACCCCAAAAAAGGAGAAGAAAGAGTACACTCCACGCACACGTCAGGAGGGGGAGCTTTTTGACGACCACTGTTTGAGGAGGGACGCAGGGAGCTTTTCTTCTCTGAAAGCTCCCCCGACCGGCGTAAAAAATTACGCCGGGGAGTTGCGGTATCTGCCCGATGGAAGACGACCGAAGTCGTTTATGATTGAGCTCGCCGGATCAACGCTTTTTTCGCATATCGCTCAGAATGATTGTTCATTGCGAGGACGGCTGAACTTTAAGTTTGATTATTTTTATTGGATTTTTGTAAAATCATTATTATTATTTATTTTGGAGTATAGAGCTAAGCTCTATCGTACTAGTTTGTGCATATACTGATGATTTACAAGCTGAGAAGTTAAATCATCATATTTCTCTTAGTCTCTACAGAGGCGAAAAGATCTCAATAAACAATAAAGAAGTGATAGAAAATCACGAAAGATAAATACTAAGAAAAATATGTAAATGATGTAAAATCGATAAGATTCAAAATCACATACAATAAATATAAATTTTTTTCGTTCTAAAAATTTATGTAAGCTAATAACTTATTATTAATATCATTTTAGCCAAGTTTTATGCAAATCGTTAACGGCATTCGAGTAACGACCCTGCAACCTTAAAAAGTTGTAAATTTTATGAAAATATCTTGATTGTATTTTATTCAGTATTGGGATTAACCTAGTAATGTACTAGTAATTTTACACTAAATATTTAATAATTGTGGTACAAAATTTTAATAATGATTGTATATTGAATATTCGTAAGTCTCATTAATTAGAATTAAAGAAAATCATTAATTTAATAATAAAAATATTTATTTTCACTACGTCCAGAATTAAAATTCGAATTATCAATGCTAAAAATAAGAGAGGTAAATACATAAACATTGATAAATCAACAAGCTGTAGATTAACTAAAGGAGGATTAAAAAAAAATTTCTAGAAAAATTTATTATATTTGTTCAATAATATTGTAACAAGAATTAGCTTACGAAATGTTTATTGTAACATGAATTTTTTATAGTAAAATAAACAATTGGTTGTTGTAATGTATGTGAAATTGTATTATTTTCTACTGTATAGTAAAAAATTAAAATAAATAATTATAAATACTTAAATTGAGAAAAACTTTATTTGTACGTTATTATATAGATGATTTAATATTTACTTTCATGTGAAATTCTCTCATACCATAACTGAAATAGTGATTTTACCATCAAAACTTTTACCTAATATGAATTATAATGATTTTTACTCGATGTAAATATTTAACAAATTTGAAGGTAAGTAAAATATATACTTTTTTAAAACATTCAAGGTGAAGAATTTTTTTCTAATAACTTTAGTAAATTTTGACTCTATAATTCGACATAATTTGGTCAACCTAAGATAAAAATCACGATTTTAAACCAAAATCGTATATTTTTCACTCGAGAATCGCTTCTTCGCACACTTTCGACCGGACATGTTTCACTGTACCAGATGATAAGGATTTCATTCAGCGTAGAAAAACTTTTTCAAAACAAAACGGAATCACATCACACTCAAGAATAACGGTCCCCATTAAGAGTTGAGCAATTTCCCTAAATTCGACAAATTAGTTTTGAAGCTTTCATCAAGTTTGAACAGCTACAATTGAAACTCTCCCCCGAATGAATAAAAGAACCTTATCCATGCAATTAGGAAACTTCAAATCGAAATCAAAGCAGTAATTAACTTCCGTGATCCGATAATTAAACAGAAAAATCAAAAGAAATTCTTTATCCCATCTGCTGAATATTTCTCTCCGAGTTCCCGAATACTTCTATCCGCATAAACCATATATAACACTCGGGATATTACCATCGAGCCAGTCAATTCTCGCGGACTCGTTTAAATTCGACCCCGCGCGAGGTGAGGGGGTGGATTTCAAACCCTCGAATCGTAATCGACTTTATTTTTTATTTGCACTGCGGTTACTTTTTATTTTTAAGCCAGCAATTATCTAATTGCGCAAACAAAAGTTTTCGCAAACTGTTACAAAATATTTTTCAAGTGGAGCGAGCTACCCCGCGATGACCTTAAGCAAGTGAACTCACCCGCAAAACAAACTCGCAGGGCTCGTAATGAACCCTTCCCATCGAAAAGGAAGAAAAAAGGTAATATCGGAGCATCAATAAACGGTTGTTAATTAGAGTGCGGTAGTCTGATATGTATAAGGTTAAGTTGATGTGATTAACCGAGCGGGCTATGTCTTTGCTCGAGTGGGTAAAGTATACATAAACTAAGACGCTTATTACTCCGTCAGTCTATATTTACTACGTCGTGTGACCTGTCATGTGCACTTGAATTGCCTTTTTTTTTTCTCATCCCAGACTTTTCTAGTTCCACTTTTAATTCCTGATGAGTTGGTTCATTAACACCTTCGTTAATTTTCACCTCACTAAATGAGCACTTTTAAGTATAAGTGTCTGTTGAAAAATATATGACAAGATGTCTCAAAAAAGTTATTGAATAATATTTATTTTAAAAAAATATTATATGTTTATTGACTTTTTTTTTATATACATATATAATAAAAAAAATTTTTTTCAAAAAGTTCAATAAAATTTATTTAGTCTGACAAGACTAAGATGCTTATGATCATCCATGAATGAAATAAACATTATGAATAAAATTAAAAAAAAAAAAACAAACATTCTAGCATATGACAGGCACCCAAAAAAACTATTTTTTCCAGACAACCCAACAAAAAAAAGAAAATAAGAAATTTAAATTCCAAACATCGTTTGATAACAACCTTATCAGTAGTGTGCTATGAGGTCCAGCTCCGCGCGGGATGCCCGGCCAGTCGTGGAGCAGCGCGCGCCACTGCAGCCTCCTCGCGCGCTCCTGCGTCATCATCTCATGCCCCCAGAAAAAAAAAAAACAAAAAACAAAAAACAAATCCTCCTCACCCCCTTAAAAAAAAAACCACACTTCACAAACAAACCCCAATCACAAATAAAAAAAAAAACCAAGCAATCACATGGCCACAAAAAACAGGGGGATAATTACGTAACGGGGTAACCACGCGGTCGCAGTGCCTGCACAGAAAGGCGCAGGGGGTTACCCGAACCGAGCCGTGGCCCGTGCCGAGCGAGACTGAGGGGATGCTGACCTAGTTCGAGCGCTCGTCGGTGGCAGCGTGCGCGCGTCGAATTGAAAAAAGATACAGCGAGAGAGCGGGCTAGGGGGAGAACTTTGACCCCTCGATTGGGTTTTGTTTCTCCTTTTCTGAGGTAGGAATTGGTGCGGGGGTTAATCGGCCCTGAAAACTCGCTGCCACCCACCGCGGGTGACCTTTATCGTTAGCGCGTGACGCGGATCTTACACTCTTTTTTTCCGGGTTGCTTGGAGATTTTGCAGGAATCAAGGGCTGCTGGATCTAGGGATGGTTTTTATGATAATTTTTTAAGATTTTGATTATGAACAATCTCACTAAAATGCGAGGGGTTGTATTTAAGTTGATATAAATTAAGACAAAAGCTGCGTCCGCGATTTTGCTACTCCCCAAAAAAGAATCGTCAAAAATGTTCCCTGAAACCGTCCCCCAGAATGGCATCCCTCAACTTCGCGTTTTATGGATATTTTGCGTATTAAACTCACTACCTTTGATTAAAAATTTATCAAAATCTACTTGCTCGTCGCTGTGGATTGTTAAAAACATTTGATTTTAATTTTATATCACTAAAACCTACGATCTACATCAGCTACACATCTTCGCCGGTTCATCTCAAGTACAAACGCAAAACTTGAGCTTTTCCGGGTGTTATTGCGTAGACAAGTAGTCTCAAATGTAGCCCTGAGCGGCACCCCTTCATCAATAATGAAAATAGATAATTAATGGTAAAAATCGATAAAAATATTTTGTTTAAGGTGTTAGGTGATAGACAATATTTTTTTAAAGTTTTTAAATGAATTCTATGCTTTGCAATCCATAAAACAAAAGTACATTTTTTTTATGATAACTCGAAATTTTCTTGGGGGTGCCAAACCATTTTCGACGTTTTAAAAGTCTCGCTTGCAAGTGTTTTTGAGTTACTTTTGAGGTTATAATCGAATTTTTCTTTTTACTACAGTAATGTCCAGTGGTTAAAATAAATTTAGAATATTTTTTTCGAGGTCTAAATGTGATATTATAATAAATAGCGAGCGGGGGATGACACTGTAATGGACATTTACGGTGCTGTCCAATAATCCCGGACGTTTACCTTGAACTATACGTGTATAAAGATTCAGTAGATAATGAAAACTTTTTATAGAACACAATTTGTAAATAAAAGGATTAATCTCGGGATTAATTTAAAGTTAATATGAATTCAAGTTCCAGCTCTAAAAAATTGTTTAAAAAAATTTTAATTTTATTCAGGCCTGTAAACTACTTTTCGTTTTATATTTCAGACAAAAAATATAATATGTAATACACATTACATTATTTTATGAATTAAACTTCACTCAATTCAGCATTTTAGAATATTACAATTTCGTGGTTAAACTAAAATTAATTACGAATTTCATTAACCAATGTATGACGATGATGTCAGGATAATAATTGAATATTACCGTAAATCATTTATGGTTTCAATATTCATTCGATCATCTCATTAATTTACTTTAATGTTCGGATTTACTGCGGTGTATACAATGACAATATACCCTGTGCAATTTAATTTAATTAAATATCTATTCATTTTAAAAAGGGGAACAAAATTTTTTCCACCGCAATTTCTGTCTCCTTAAAAAAAAAAAAAAAAAACGCTCCTTCAAGTGTCCAGTTTAAACTTTTTCAATTGTTTTTTTCCCTTTTTCACTTTTTCCCCCTTTTACCGTCACCTCAGGTCTGATGGGACTGTCAAGCGAATACGTGCGGATGCAGCTTAAACTAAACAAACGTTCCAGAAAGTTTGAATTTGTCTTCTCGTTTAACGGTTTACCCCTCGTTGTCTTGTTAAGGTCTTCCTGGTTTTGGATTCGACGTGTGTGCTCACACTCATGGCGTAAACTTGGTGTAATATTTGTACTTACATTTCTTTTAGTTGAAATCAGCATATAAAATTCTATTTTTAAAACTAAATTTTGAAGTTGGTGCTTTCAAACATCTGTAAACGTAATTTTTACAACTTTGTCTTGTTATCAACAGCTGATACAGAGTCGATGTACATAAACCCCATTATCGATTACATGTATAAATCATGCATACGCTTTTTGTTTAAAAATTGCTTTACAAAGTATCAATTTATAATTGCATCTACAAGAGTAAAATAAGGCTGCAAATTTTAGATCCAAATTATTGACTAAAATTGTCAGAATGTCGAATAGAAGAAGTCAAAACCATTATTTAGTATTATTTGCACCATCAAGTCTACGGATTTTGGGATTGAAATTTTTGACCATACACTCTTTCTTTCATTTCCAGGTTATTAATTTTAGTTGAAATAACCCATTTAAATCCCAAACCGTTAATTTAAATCTATTTAAATAATTTTTATAAAATGTTGTATGAATTTGTATGGATTTCTTTCAATTAAAATCGATTTTTTCAGTCTTAATATCCAAGATTGACCTGTCAATTAAACGAAAAACTTTATTCGATGCTTTCAGAAGTTTCCATTTATTATTTCGTTTGTGCCAAGTGACGTAGAAATGTAAGATGACCTTTGAAACGAAACTCGGCGCGAGCTTTTTAAACACTTTTCAGGTAACTCTTCGTCATGATGAAGTAGGATTATCCTGCGGTTTTCACCGGCTTACACAATCTCCCACACTAATTCATCACTTAGTCGAGATAATACCTGACGGCTCGGGCTTGTTACAATTTCGTTTACTACAATAAGCTTACTGCATCTGAAATTATAATGTTAAAACAAAAATCTAGATGCATGGTGTCTGTTGTATTTAGCTTCAAGAACATTTTTCGATTTATTAAACATGCATTAAGTAAAATTTCAAAATGAATTATTTAAATAAACTATCTATCGTCAATGTTTTTAAGGTGGTTCTGTAACAATATAAAAAGATAAGTGCACAATAAAGATATAAATCACAAAATCATATAAATAAGACAATATCAATCTTTAGACAATTTACATAATCAAACAGATTTTTTATATTTTTATTGACATACATTTTTTTAAATATAAGGTAAGTGTGCCTAATATGGCCCTGTGCCTAATATAGCCTCCCCCCCCCCCCCCCCCTGTTATTTTGAATATGCTAGGTATGCGGCATCTCTGCAAGGTAGGAAGAAGTCAAAAACATTGAATTATGAAGTTTTCAGTTGTTTAGAACATTTTAAAATTATTTTTGCGCACGCCTAATAGCTAAAACTCGTTTCGTATACCTCCGTTATTATTTTACGTTGTAATTAAGTGGTCTGCCAAAATATTTAGACGCACCTGATCAAAATTTGAATAAGTAGCTTCGATTCGTTATTGTTTCAGCTTTAAAACGCGACCTTAGTTTTTGTTCAACTCGTTTTCTAACGGGTTTTATTATTAAATAACTTATTATTCTCCAGTGTTCCTAATATGGCCCCCCACGAATTAGTAGAAATACCGATATTAAGAGTCCTTAGTTTTATGTTTACTTTTTAGAAAATCCTATCCTAATGTTATTTAAGAAAAATAAATTTAATTGTTTCAAAGCTTTTTTCATTTTATAACTAAAAAAGCATTCTAGCTCAAAAAAAAAAGTTTGACCAAAATTTAAAGTGGAAATTTTTCTACTGGTTGCAAAGCTTTCAAAAACATTGTAAAAAAGGCTCAATTTTTAAATAAATCATTTTTAAAATAATAACAGTTTTGAAGTTTTTAAAATCTTATATACTGATTGATTTAAAAAGTAGGAACAAATTGCAATTAATTAATTTCTTCAAGGGGGGCCATATTAGGACACAAATTTTAGGTGTCTTAAAAAACCGTGTTTTGGTAAATCCTCTGGCATTTGAAGCTCATTGATCAAAATCGAACGTGTAATGTCTCATTTTAAACCTCTTGAATTAAGCTTTAAAATGAGACCTTACCCGTCAAAAAATATTGATTTGATTGGCCACAACGTCGATTCTTGCTTAGGGGGGCCATATTAGGTACAGGTACCTTATTTTAGATTATCTTCATTTCTGATTAATTAGACTAACCATTTAAAAAACAAAGCGAAAGCCGAAAAAGCCGATCTAAAATCGATTCCAAGGCTCTAGCATTATAAAAAATTTTATTTTAATTCATCTTGTTAAAAAAAAAAACCTTGGCAACACTTCACAGTCTCATGAAAAAGTGTCCAAAACCCAATTAAAAAATCAACTTTTTAGAAGAATAAAAAAAGCACAGTAGTTCCGACCCGGTTCTATAAACTTCCGAGCTTTTACGGCGTTTCCGGGCGACGACGGCCATGAATCATCCTCGGGGTCGGTCGGGTAGACCCATACGTCGCCTCGGCGATAAATTACGCGGCATAAACTCGGACTCGCGCCTCCAAGAAACCCCCGCCCTGGGCAAATTTCGTATATACGCGAATACGAAAAACAAGTTAAAAACAGTTGGAGGATCGAATAAACTTTGGTCTCTCGGGACAAGAAAACCGCCAAAAACTTGTTTGTTTGCGACGCTTTGTCCATTATTTGCAGTCCGAGAGTCCCTCAACCGTAGCACTTTGTTTAATTTTTAAATTTTCAATCTCTCGTAAAAAGTTTGATCTTACTTCAATCTGTAACTGACACAATGGGGCTTTGTTGAAGTTGGAGAACAATGATGAGAAGGGTTTAAAATTGACGAGCCCGCATATTGATACGATTCGACTTGGCTACAGTGTGGAAGTCCGAATTCAATTCTCGGGCTCTTAAAATACGATTTTTCTTTTTAGTATTTAAATTGAATTAAAAAAAAATGAAAGAGTCTGATTTTGTGAAAAACATAAAAAAAACTTTCGAAATAAAATCGCTTATTAGTGCACAGCTTAGAAACATATCTTTTGACCGAAATTTGGAGTTCTAAGTCTTGTTTTATTTTAGTTCTAAATTTTACACTATGTAAAATTAATTATTATACTTAAAACTTTTTGTACTCATTAAAAAATAAGAAAAGATGTATTTTTATTTCAGAACAAAAAGCAAATTTCTACTTGATTTTATAAAAATAAATAAAAATTAGTGTATCTAATGAAAGTAAATATAGTAAAGTAATTAAGATAATTGACTAAGATACAATTTTGTTCAAACAATGTTTCAAATGCTGTTTTTATTATAAGTTAAATGTAAGTTAAGACAGTCATAGTATTACACGCCGTCATTTAAACGAATTTGTTCATCGTATAATACGATTCGTATTTAGAGCGAAACTAATTTTTGAAGCTCATTTGAAGCACTATAAAAATCAAAAAATAAAAGAATCAAACTAAAATATGTGTATATATATTTTTGTTTTCTTACGCTCTAATAATTTTTCTAATGCTCGCTACGAGAGCTAAAGTTTACGTAATTAAGCCGCTTTATCAAACTTAGTTTAGAGATTTAAAGATTCAACTTTACTCAAATTATTCAGCTTAGTAAATAATTTACACACTATGCCATGACACTAAAATTTTTATTTGTAATAACTTTCAATGTTAAATCACATAAGTTTAAATAAAGTTAATCAATTTAATATACATATATCAATTCAGTTTTTATTTGAAAAATAAATTAATTGACGAAACTTTACATTATTATAGTAAATAACAAAAAAAATTTCGAATAAACTCGTAAAATAGTTTATTTGAAAATAAAACCTCCAACCATACAAATTGGATCTTGAAAATTATTTAATTAGAAAATATTTATAAATAAATTTTTAAGCCTGCGGACAACTTAACATTTCGCTGTTTGAATTTGCCACCCAAAGAAGATGGCCGATGACCCCCAAATTTTTATGGGGTGCCAACCGTGCTAGAGGAAAAAAAAATACATATTAAAAATTTGCGAGTCGTGATTCAAGTACGGTTGATAGGTAATGATAATTACGGCTTAAGGATAGATTATTTAGTAGTGTTGTAGCAGTGTACAAAGCTAGGTAGAGACAACCTAAATCACAATATGTATTTTTTTTCCTCTAGCACGGTTGGCATCCCATAAAAATTTGCGGGTCGTCGGCCATCTTCTTTGAGTGGCTAATTCAAACAGCGAAATGTTAAGTTGTCCGCTTGGTGTACATCCTCACAAAATTGACATTATCAAAAAATTTTCAGCAATAATTCAAGACCAAACGTCGCTTTGTGGTCGTTAAGGGAATTCTCAAGGGTCCGTCCCACATTTTTTCATTTTCGAGTGCGCACAAATCCCTATAAGAATGTACACAGCGAACAAGATTGAAAATAAAGGAAAAAAAAAAAATGAGAAATAAAAATCGAAGCAAGTCAATTCTTCTTTTTCAAGAGGGAAAAACAAAAGTACTGCTGCACCGGTGGAAGTTGTTCTTTCGACATGATTTTTCTCTCTCCCAAAAAATATAAATAGAATTGAGCAGTTATAGGCGAAAGTTTAAAATATTTTTGTATATTGAATACGACTCAGTCGATAAATGTAAAGCTTCTCACAATACTTTGCGAAAGAAGCTTACTGGAACTCATTTTTCATCTTGACTGAAAGTAACGAGCTGCTCAATGAAAAATGTTGGTATTATTCTTTTAAGGATGTTTTAACAAAAAAACTACACAAGTTGTTTGGTTTTAGAATACCAAATTGATCAAGATTTGTTAAAATATAAATCTTTAAGTGTACTTATTTATGATTTTTTATCTAAAAACATTATTTTACTCCTGCAGAATATTTTTGTTTATGATTTTAAAATATAGCCTTGACATTAAAAATAAAGAAAATAAATTGCACATCTAATGAATAAAAAAAATTTAATCTTGAATACTAAGTTTTAATGCAGATGCAATGCTTCTGATGCATCATAGCTGCAAAAAAAATTAATCGCATTAATTAGATTATTTAATATATAGAATTTGAGATTGAGAATAAAAACCTGATCTTAAGTACAATTTTTTTTTTTTCAGACTTAGTGTGCTTTGACGACAATCTTCGGGATCGAACCAGGAACCGTCCGAACTCGAGTCTATCATGCTGCTATCAGAACACTGCGTTCCCATAAAATTTTCTTTCCTCTTTTCAAAGATCATTAACAATTTTTAATTTCAATATTGTAGAAACTCTATTATCACTCATAAATCCTAGAAGGTTATCTTTTCCCATGCATTATTTCATCCGTGTAACATACTTTGTTTACAATTTCAGTTCAAAACGTCGACGAAGCTCCAAGCGAAACAATGCATTCGTCAAGACAGCACCCCGGATGTAAATTTTTGCATCTTCCACAGTACTCCAGATGTAAATTTTTGAAATTTCCTCCTCAAAAACAAGAACAAAACCATCCCTCCCCAGGCACGATGAATTACAAGCCAGCCGGAAATAAATCAAGCACAAAAGCACGGCTGAGGAACCCGCACCTGATGCTTTGGTAAAAAGCTTTTGCAACGATTAAAGCTCCGTGGTGCACTACAGCAGACAACGCGGGTGGTAAACTGTCAATAACGTCATTACGGTTGGAAGAAGCTCGATGGATGACATGGCGCGAGCGTGCAAATTTTAACGAGCGAAAATCTCGTTAAAACTTAAACTCTCGGGGGCGCGCGCGCCCGGATCGTTAACCGATTCTCCTCCTCTTCTTCGTACCACCAACCGAACAACGCCTGGATTGTCGCGGTTGGTAGAGCTTGGCTTTCTTTCGTTTTGTTTTTTACCCCGCGCTTAATGACGCGATTAAATTTCATGAGACCTCTCGATTAGTCTTGACAGCGAGTTCGATGATTTGAGACTCTGCAGTGGAATTTTTACGAACCATCGAGCGAGAATAATTTGAATTCATTTTTTCTGCGACAGTTTGTGTTAGTCATAGTCAAGTATATATAATGACTTGTCATTTTTTTTTTTTTTTTTTATTAAATTTTTTGTTAAGGTGTGACGGGGCGAAATAAATAAAGAACCTGTCCAAAAACATCAAAATACAACAAAATCTCGGAGGGAATTCCGCCGAGAGAAAAGAGATTCTTTATTAGTCGCCACACTCTACTTACACACTTTTTGTCGTTCTTCCTGTCTTCCTGATGAATGTCCTTTCCAACAAGATGTCCACGCGTCGAGTCGGGGATGGCTACGCTGGCACGTCGGTTCCGGTCTCTTCTTATGGCCTGCACGAGGTCAACCCAAGTCGTCGTCCTGGGCTGCCAAGGTGCGAGTTGCCGGGGTGATGTCCACGTATAACGTCCGTCCAAAACATCTTGGGGGTCCTGCTGTCTTGGTCCTACCAGGATGCAGGAAGATACGTCTTCACTCTTCAAAAACCACACTTCTTCTTCTCAGCTACTCATGTTCTTCTACCAGCAACTACTCGTCGTCAACTACTCACTACTACTCGTCGTCATCTCCAAACTGCCACTGCGCCGCGCGGGCCGAAGTCCGGCGTTCGCTGATAGGGTAGGGTGGGGTAATTGTGCCGGTGGGGTAATGGGACCATGTCTTTTTATTTTTATTATAATTATGAAAACAATTTTTTTTTTTTTTTCGTAAATAATTTTCTTTTTTATTATAGTTTAAAAAAAAAATTATGAAAAAAAATGATAAAATAATAAAAATGATTACCCCACCCTACCCTACCTAGCAGCAATGGCTGCGGCGGCGGTTGGGCCAATCACAACGCTCCGTTGGCTTCGAACCTGCTGCATGCTGCCGGTGCTACTGTCTTCTTTCTTCTTCTGTCGTCCTCGCTCTGTCGCTCTTGCTTCTGTCGTCTTCTTCTTTCTTCTTCTGTCGCTTTTCTCTCGGTTTCGTCGTCCATATTATTTGCAATATAAAAATAACTATTTACATGTTTTTATAAATAAGCGACAGGTATCCCCGTCGCAAAGGCGATGGTCTTTATTAAGAATAACATCATTATTTGTGATCACTCTGCACTGGGAAAAATGTGCTCGGTATTAAAGCCACCCGTAGAGCCGTAATGGAATCTACAATTTGGACAGTATTTTGTCCACTGTGGAACAAATTTGGCGCACGGTGGTAAACGTTTGGGCCGCAGTGTCGTACCGAATCGCGCACTACCCCGCCTCTCAGCTTATACGAATACGCATTCGCATGTAGCTTTCCCGCGCTTACGGTTGTTGTAAATTTTAACGTTTAACTTTTTTTTATTAATTAATGTAAACTAAAGTTTGCCAAAGCTCATTTATTTATTAAGATTAATATTATTGCGTAACCTATAAAAACAAGAATCCTACAAACGCAATTGGTTATTCCGCTTGCATATCTCAGCATATGTGCGCTGTTCTTCGCACGCTCTCGTGCGCCAAATTTGACACACGTATGAAAGATTCCCGGTCCACGACGTTGAGACGCAGAGCCCCATTTTTGAGACATAACGCGCGCACATTTTTCCCAGTGTGTACAAACTGCCCGAGAGACGCAAATATATAGTTATATTAATCCATAACTGAAATTAAACAGGGATGGATCTGAAGAAAACATTATAACTCTATTGACTTAGTAGACTGTGTTTTTCTAGTCACTAAATTTATAATACAAGATTATTAAACATATTACAACATGGAAGGTGATTTAAATTCAAACTATATATGGACGTTATTCTACCTAGAGATACCTTATTAGATGTTGATGTGTTGAAAAATTCGGCAAAAATAAATTTTTCATTATCGTTCACCCTTTCATTGTTCGTGCTGTTCAAACGATAAAAATTTATATTCAATTAAAAATGTTTCATAGTTTTACATTTTTAATATTCATGTATAAATCTTCATGTTTTAGTAATTATGATGCTTTGGGAAAATAACAATGTAACAAAATTGAAGTTTTGATACGTTACTTTTTTTATATAACACTGTTGCTGTTTTATTACCGATAAAAAATTTACAACACAAAAAAAAAAAAAAAAGTATGATGATTAAATACATTATTTTTTAAATCAAAATTAATATAATTTTCAAGTATGCTTTGTGGTTGACATCAGCCGCTGAATCCATCAATCCTATATAGAACATACCTATAAAATTCAAAGAGGTGGTCAAATAAGTTACTAGAGGATTTATCGAAAATAAAAAGTTCTATACAGTGTTAAATTTAAAATAAAATAAACTGGAAATTTTTGTTACTTCCCTATAAAAACCCATCTTACCCTTTAACTCCATCAGTTTTAATCAGAGTTAAGGAGCAGCAGGGAGAAGTGTAGAGTGTATTTGCTTACACGCGAGGGGTATAGTCACCAGTCGCGGGGTATTATCTCCGGGTAGATGCGCGAGGGTAGGTAAACGACTCGCTGAATATTCAGCGATCCGCGTCGGTGCAGTTGTTGTTGTTTCTGTACCCGATTGTGGAGGCATTATGAGTGTGTGTGTGTGCCGTGTAGTACAACTCGGGTACTAGTTTCCGCGCTTTTCCAATTTCTTCCCGCCTAGCTTGTTTTACTTCCTTCCCAGCTCGCTTCCTATTGTCTGAGCCGCGAGTCTCTTTGACGTGCGCGAGTCATTCTGGAGCTTTTTCTGCGAAGCTAATTTATTCGCGGATGGGTTGTGACGAATCGAAGGTTTATTTTGTAATTAATTTTCAGGTGTTTGCGATACACACGAGTTGTAAAAATCTTGTTGTTGGTGAACAAACGTTGTTCGATTATTTGGCTTCGGTTATTAATTCATAACGAGTTGTTTGATTGCTATGGGGAGAATTTCGTTTTACGTTTCTGTTATTTTCTCAAATGAATAATTCGATTTGCGAGGTTGAAGCTGAAAATTTGAAAACTCTGCTTAAATGATGAACTAGGATATGATTGTATGGACGTTCAACAAAAATTCAAACTGACGAAAACATATTTCTCAAGTAATCCGTTTATCACGTACGTTTGTAGATTCAAAACCGAGTTCGCGCTTTCCTCTAGTCAATATTTTATGGTTTGCACAAGTCGATAATCTCATTTAAAACTGAATATATAAAATGAAAAAAAAAAATTTATCCTTTCATTTCAATTACTTGAAAAAAAAAAAAAAAAAAAAAATTAAAACTATATCCTTGTAAATTACTTGAATTAAAACTTGCTTGCAACCGAAAAATACGAGGACCTGATTAAGAAAAACAGAAATGATATAATTCAAAGAACCACCGTACCAGAGTAAGCCCGTTAACTCCCGATAATAAATCCCCCGCGTCGTAAAAAATATCTTTAATCCCTGGTCCCTGAAAAACAGTACTGTAATCGTACCAGAAGAAGCTGGATAAAAACAAGTAAACAATTCTCCAAGTTAAGCAAACTTCAATACCATTCATCTGGGCTCTCGAGGCGGTAAATTTCCAGTATAATTAATACAGTGTGCGACCTGGCTCGCGCGCGAACACAATTTTCAGGGGGTGTAAACCCAGGTCACGTATTCGCTTCGCAAACAATGCATCGTCAACTGAATTTTATCATTCATTTTTTCTTCCTCCCGCACGAGTGAAAAAAAAAAAAAATTGTCGTGCACAAATTTGAGAAAAAAAAAAGGGGGGGGGGTAATTTCGATAACCCAATCGCGGGTAGGTGCAGGTGGTAGACCGTAATACCAGCTACGACGACGACGACGGCGTTTCTATTGACTGAGCTTACGGCGCTCGGGTACCGGGGGGTCGACCCCAGCCAGCCCGCAGAATTCAGGTCGTGGCACTGACAATGCGACCTACATACGGATCGCGACCAGCTTTTTAGCTGCCTGCCGGGATATTATTACCCCCCTCTTTTTTTTACGTAACGCTTTTTTTTCTTGGATTGATTGCGGGGGTAGATTTGTCCAATGGATTTTGATGATCGATTTTGGGATTATTGAGATGCCGCGGGTCCATTTGCATGGAAACTATGATCCTAAAGATAGCTAATCGAGAGGTTGATGAGGGAGAGTTTTATTAAAAAATTTATTGGAGCGTGGTTGATTTAATTTTTTTCAGTTTTTAGGTAGATGGTCTCACATCGTAATATATGTATAGTGCAAGTTTATAAAAGTTTGTAATAAAACTGTTAACTTATAGATATATGTGAAGCTACAATTTTTATTTATATATAAAATATGAATTTAACAGATTTTTGAGAGAGCATGTGAATACACATTCATCATTGCAGAATTATAATTAGCAATATTATTTCTATAAAAAGTTCTAATGTATTATAAATTATAATAATGTTGTATATAGTTTATTTATTTCTATAAAGTTTTATTGTAAACCCAAGATTGTAGGTATATGTGAAAAAACTTCAGTAATTAATAACAACAATATTGATAAAAAATACAAATTAAATATATTATGAGCATATCCATCAGTATTTAATGTAGAATTTATTAGTTCACATTACTGTTTTTAAATGTATGAAAAGACAAAAATACAAGTTTGAATAAATTGACAATAACACATTTAAAACCATACATATAAACAAAGAATATGAGTAGCGATGCGATATTATAATTATGATTATCATTATGAATGTTGTCATAAAAATTTGGAAACTGTTTTATTGTTTTGCCTAAGAATCGAAAAAGCACTAAGCTGACTTTACCTTCTCTTCATTCTCCAAAAAAGAGTATTCATAAATTTCATGGCCTTGGATGAAAAAAAAACAGTAAAAATGTGAGTAAATCATACTTTCGCTAACATTCAGTAATAAAGCTCTGATTGCCTGGAAAAAGAAACGGGTAACTTTTTTTTATTTCTTATTTCGGACGTTACTTCTAATGAGTAGGGCAGAATTATCTGTGAAGTCTTGAAGTGAATGCTAATTTGGCTGAAAACTTTTTTTCGCAGTAAAGAGCTCCAAAGTACGAGTGTTTTCAAGAGCTTTATGCACAAACACGATATTGCAGGTCATTAGAAAAAAAGCTGCCTTACTCCAGCTGAAATTTTCGCGTTTATCTCAAGCTCTTGCGAAGATCTTTTATCTTTTCAACAATTTGCGTTAAGTTTCTTTTTTTTTTTTTTCACTTTTATTTTTTACAACTTTTTTTTCTTCTTCCACCCCTTTACGAGAAAAAAAAACTCTCGGATCGTTGAGTGTACTTTGCTGTATATGAGCGACATTTTCATCTTCACAGGAGTGATACGAACCGCAGCCGGAAGTCATCTTTCACCCATTTTTTTTTTTTTTTTTTTTTTTTTTTTTAACATATATAAGCTACATTCCATACCCCACTTTTGTCCTTACCCTCGGCATTCCAATTTTCACTGCAGAAATGTGTTTTTTCAATTCTACAGAGTAGAATAGGCACGCGACCTACTTAGAGATAGTGAAAGCTAAAAAAGTTGCCTGTCGAAAAAAAGTGATAGCAAAATTTTTTTAAATCTGATCAGAGTTTATCACTGTATTTTTAAATTTGATTGAGTCAATATTTACTTCCTTATAAGGTAAAGGACCCAATTGTGGACCCCAAAAATCACAACTTTCGGGGTTTTTGAATTTTATAGAAAAAACCAAGCAAGTGAGGTTAATTTTTTTTGTACATACATAATTTTAGTGGTCTTGAGAATCAAAATCAATTTTTTTTATTAAAAAATTTTATTTATTTACAGAGTAATTAATGTTTAAAGTAGAGACCTTTTGGACCGTATTTTTGAAACTGTGTGTCAAAGTACCCCGATTAATGGACCTTTTTTACATGCGATATCCCCTTAACATTTTTCTTACCCCAATTAATGGACCCTGTGATTTTATTTCAAACTATTGACTTTTGAGGTTACGATTTTTGTTGACATTGAAGTTAAAAGTAGTTACAGTTTTCATTGACAAAAGTAATTTAACCACATTAGAAGATTTATAAAGCTGATATTTTAGTGTATAAAACTCGGTATGAAAGCCAAAACTAACGTCTCATTAATTGGGGTACTCGGAGTTTCATTTAAAGGTTCGTATTAATGGACCGCTGCTCTTCAGGACCATTAATTGGGGTACCTTGAGACTAGGGCCCAATTATGAGAACTGCATTATTTATTTAAAAATTTATATTTCTAACTTACAAAATTGATACTATACTAATTTTTGAAGTCTAAGCTTTTCATTGATCAGTGATACATTGCGTGAATAAATAAAGTATGCCTAGAAATTTAAGTTTGAAAGTTGCTTGATTCGCTGCAACGAGAACACCAACCTAACCCTCGAGTCAACCAACATTGTGACTTTCAAAATAAAACGGAATTATTAACGTAAACTTGAAAAAAAAATTTCGAAATATTCTTTGATAACATAAGTTTATTTTAAAATAGTTTTATGCCGATATTTGCATTAAAAAAATATTTAAAAATGATTTTTGCTGAAGGGGACCATTAATTGGGGTAAGGGGTCCACAATTGGGTCCTTTACCTTAGAAATTTAAACTTTTTTCAACTTTTCTTTCAGAATAATAAAAATTTTTTCAGCCAATAAAAATTGAAAATTGGTTTCATAATAAGTAAGTATATTGAAATTAATAAAATGAAGAGTTTTATGTTATTAATATTTTGTTTTATAACTAATTTTTTTTTTAATATAAATTATATCTGAATTACATAGTTCTTTTGAACATTCGAAAAATTTGACAACTTTGTTTACAAATTAAAAAATTTGAATATGTTTTTATGGTAGTAATTATCCCTAATAACAATTATAGTTATCATTTCCTTAAAAAAATGAATTTTACAAATACTAATGTAAATAATTATTAATCTTAAATTTTTAAAAATCTCGAAAAATTTCTTTTGTTCAAGCAACAGCAGTATTAGAAAACAGAGACTAATCAGTTTTTATTAGAAGTGAGAAATAACACGCGAAAAGGGAACAATGCCGCAGACTTCTCAAACAATTCACAAAGCTCACTCGGTCTAAAAAGACCTCGGCACTCACTTGCCTTTTTTTTGGAAATTTCTCTTTCAAATTTAAGTTTAACCCTGTTTTCGTAAAAATACCGTAATGACGAAAGAAAGAAAGAAAGGGGTCGAGTCGCTTACCCGAGTACCATGCCCGGGTGTTGTTTTATCGAGTTAAAAGCTGCTGCGGCTCCTCTTTGCACACAGCGCCGGTTTGTTAATAAAATTTCACCTCCGCGTTCCACTTTTCTCCCTCAAGATTTTTCCCTGTATTTACAAGGTCTAACAATTAAAAAAAAAGGTTATCGGTTAATTGAATTATCGATGATTCACAAAAACGGCACTCTGTATAGTAAGACGCCGGGGTTAGAATAAAAAAAAATTAAAATAAAATAAATCAAGCGGTTTTTAATAATTTTATTTATTAATTATTTGTTAATATATAAAATTTTACATTCTAGACAATTGGTTACATCATTTAGAAACACTATAAAATTCATACAATGAAAATTTATATATTTTAAAATATATCAATCTTAATAAGTCGCACCTGAGTTGTAAATGCATAAAATATATATTGTTATTTGCAATTTTAAAATTAATACTTGTGATCAATTGTTAAAAGTTGGGAGAGATTTGCTTAGACATTTTGCAAATTCTCCATTTTTATATTTTTTACTCGCACCACAACCTAAACTTAGATTTTGCTATTTTTAAATAAACAAAGAAAATTTTTAAATAAAAGTAATAAAGCTGATTATCATGTGTACAATACAAACCGAATTCTATCTAACCATGTGTCAATATTCCCTTACGCAGATATATTTTCATGGCGGATCTACTTTACCGACGCTAGAGTTTTATCAAGACAATAAGAGATGGAGACAGTTGCCCCTTTTTAGAAAACCTTTAAAAGTCTTTGAAAAATTAACTTGAGAATGAGTAATAAAATAAAAACAATTAATAACATTAAAAATTTATCTTAATTAAAATGAAAGTTGTTTTTTTTTTCATTACAAATAATTAAAAAATTATTAAAAAATTCTCAATTTTCAAAGTGAAAATAGATTAAATAATTTAAAGTTTTGCAGAAAGGTGTCAAAAACTTTTGAATTGTTGAAGAATTGTTCTTATATATTTGCATTTACTACTAAATAAGTAATAAAAAGATCAGAGTTTTTTAAAAATTCATTTATATATATTTTCTATACAAAAGGAAAAATAACATTAAATACAACATAAAAAAGAGTAAGTTGTCTCAAACGGTACACTTCAAGAACATTTTGACATTGAATTAATTTTCTTGACTGGTTTTCCTCAACAGGAAATTAAGCTAACGAGATCGAAAAGGTGAGAAAATCTATAAAAACTATTACACTAAACAAAATTTCGTGTCTTCTATTGCATCAACTACTAGACAAAAATTTTCTTTGCTACTTTTCCTTCATAAGACATAAAGAACAGAATCGCTTACAGTTGCACCAAATCACACATCCACAGTAGATAATAAACATAAAAAAGAGGTAACAATATAATAATATTCATAAAATCATACAATAATATAATAACTGTTTATGACTCTCTCTCATACACACACTTAATTTCATGTATCACATTTTGTGTACAGCTGTCTGCTTTACTATGTAAAAGACTAGCTTAGACTTACTTCTAAAATAAATTAAATTTAAAACGTATAAATTCTCTTCAAATATCATTCATTTTTAAAAAACGACATATTTTTTATAAATTCACTTTTTTTAATTCCTAAATTTGAGAAATTTTGTGCGATAATTTATCAAATGCAAATAAGTGCTTTTTATAAAAGTACTTTTTAACGATATTTTAGTTTTATAAAATTTTGATATGTATCACACTCGGGCTCTGAACCGAAAAATTTTTGATGCTTTTGAAATTCAAATTAGACCTCTGGAAATAGTTTTACGTAAATATTTAATCATACTATAATTTTTCGGTCATTATAGATATTTACATTTTTTCGTATTTACAGATGTTTGATAAAAAATACATATATATATATATATATATATATTTAGCTAAATTGAAGTAATTTAATTTTAATTTAATTAAAATTTTTTAATGTCAATCATATTGACAAATTATAAATTTGATTAATCCCTCGTAAAACTAACATTTACCAACACTCCACCATATTATTATAATTTTCTGTAAAATATAAAAATCAATCCTCGAACAAAAAACCAAGCTCGTCTCTTAAAATTTATCCAGTAAAAAAACAAGTATACCTCACCGATGGAGATAACAATCAACACCTTCCTTAAAAAGTAAAAAGTTTTTATCGCGTATGTACATTATTTATGATTCGTCCGGGCAATCGAATTCGTTCGCGCATCCTGGAAAAACCTGCCGATTTGATCTCGCGGAGGAGTCGACCGCCCCGGATCATCTGTGCGGACAGTTGGTGGCATTGGAAAACAGCTGGCAGTGCAGAGATCTGAACCTGAGGACAAAAAACACATAGCTGTTAGATCGTTGTCTACTAAGGGCTTCATGAAAATTTACACACCAATCCTTTTTTTTTCAATTTCAGATTTCAAAGTTCTTGAAAGTTCTGTTACTACAACGAGTATAAATTTGTTCAGTTTCACCAAGTCTTTTATTTTTGTAGTATGAAAAAAAATTATAAATTTATAAAGATAAATAAAATATTTATAATATTTATAATTCTTATAATTTTTTTCATTTATTTAATGTTATTTTTATTTATCATTTATTTAAACTACTGGGGCCTGATCACGTAACGTATCATGTCGGTCGTATCCTATGCCTATGAATTTTTTCGGTCGTATCCGCTAACGAATTATTTTGGTCGTATCCTGTGAGGTTATTTTAACTATGAGTAGTTGAAATACAACAATACAAGTTACTATATCATTATTATTATTATTATTGTAATTATTATAGTTGTTTCAAGCAATCGGATCTCGTGACGTACCACTGCAGTCTATGCAAACTGCTCTTGCGACGTTATAGTTAAAATAACTTAAAGGATACGACCAAAAAATTTGAAGGCATAGGATACGACTGACAAAATTAGTTGGCATAGGATACAACAAAAATGATACGTTACGTGATCTAAAAATTTCAAAACTATTTATTTGATTGTCTATTTAATTGAATAAATGATTAATTTTGATTTTTCTACTGTACAAAAAAGAGTTTAAATAAATATTAAGTTAATTATAAAACATGAATTTTTGAAGAAATAACGTGTTTATTCGTGTAAATATTGAAAATTTGTTTCTTTTGTAAACATTTTTTTTTAGTCAGAAATATTGTTACTTATGCACCAGGACTCACTATTATTTCAGGGCTACTTAATGAAACCAAATGATTTTTTTCTGTTCACAACGTTAATAGGGTTTTTTTAATAGTCGCTGCAAAAGACTTCACGGAAGTCGAAAATTTATACTTTTCACATAATTCAAAGGCCCAGAGGTACAAAAGGGGAGTCTGCTCTTCGTTATTTTAGCGTGTCTTAATTTACAGCCCGGGCCGTAAAGAAAGAAATTTACAATGCAAGTGCAGGTAGCATGACATAACCAACAGTCAATTACTCGAGCCCTTTGCGGTCTAATCCCCCGCATATTGCTTTTTCTTCTTCGAAGGACCTTTAAAAACTTTACGGTTACATCTCTTCGTCCCCTAATTATCGAGAAAAAAGTCCGCATGGACGGTTGTGGCCACGCACATATACATACGTACGCACATTACAATTATGCGAATAATTGAAGGTTGGGGCAGAAGAGAGAGAAAAAAGGGGGGAAGCTGGAGCGGTGTACCGTAAGTTTTTAAATACTCTATCTCACGCTTGATTTTTACGACGAGCATCCGAATCGTACGTTTCTTTCTGCGCATAGTAGTAGGGACTGGACGGAGATTGAATGCGGTCTTCCGCTCATTAAATAATTATATGCATTTAAAGGGGGTGGGGGGAATAATGATGTCGAACTCTCTTCATTCGCTTTGGCGGTCATTACCTTTGGCGGAGGTGCAGCTTCTAAAGTTCTATGAATAAAAAACTTTAATACAGCGTCTAATGAATTTTTACCCGGTTATATGTACCCGGAACGTTTTGCAAGTGCGAGTGCTTGGTTCTTGGAACTGAGGTGGGAAAAAATTGATCCTTTAGTTATAAGTTAAAAAAATAATTTATTTTTGAAATTTTCGTGTGGTTTCAAAAAGTTGGCCATTCTGAGTGATGTTAAAAGTTAGTTTATCAAAATAAAGTATCAAAACTCGTAGAAAGGGGCTCGACTGATAGCGAGTTGGACTGGCAATGTCAAGATCGTCAGTTCGAATCCCAGTCTGAGTCATTTTTGAACACTGTCGATACGTTAAATTAAATTGCATTCAATTCGATACAAAAAAAAAAAAAAAAAAAAAAAAAAAAAAACTGTATGTACGTATGAATGAACTTCTTACCTTCTTGGATCGTCTTTCGTACTAAATCCATCGACTTTGACGACGTTCCATTCGTCCCTCAGTCCTTTGGAGTAACTAAATGAGATCTAAAACAAAAATTTGTTTATAAATCAGATAAATCTTTGTATTGACTGTCCTACAACAAACTATCATAAGATATTTGTAACTAGAGGTTAGACTGTAAGACCGACATAAATATCTTATGAAAATTTTTTTTTTTTTTATTTAATTAAATTTTATCACAGTGACTAGTATTTGTGAATTTTTTTTAGTTCAAAATCTATCGAGAGTGAGTACTCGAAAAATTTAATTAATTAAAAATTGTGATACATCGTATAAATCACAGACAGTTTCTCAATCCCTTCAAAATCTCGATACCATAATAAATGATACCGTTGAAACAACGCTGGTATTCCTCAAAAGAAAAAAGAAAAAAAAAAGGGTATCGTCCAATTAACCGTATTCCCCCCCCCCCCCGGACGTCATCGAATCGTAAATGATAAATGAAAAATACGGCATTTCTCGTTTGTCGATCAAGATACGTCCGATGTTTGACAAACTGCCCAAGCGGCAAGGCAAGAAACCCTCGAGATTTTCATTCCCCCCCTTATCGTAACGGTTGCATCTTCCGCAGGCGGCGAGCGCGGGTCCCGAAAGAACTTAATAGACGAGTTATGCCCGTGTATCTCGACTGACCGATCGAATCCTTCTTTCTTGCCTTTTTTTTTTCTTTCTTTTCATGTGTGTGTGTGAGAGAGCCGGGTTTCTCTCTTTTTTTCAAACCGTGGAAATTGACTCGTTGGATTTTTCGTTACTAATGGCTACTGAACTCTCTTTCTTAGTTGCTCGAGATTTATCGACCCATAGGTCTTTTTTTTTTTTTTATGGAACCTGCTACGGGTCTGTTTTATGATTACTTCGTTATCTTTTATTCTTTTGAGTGTCTTGCGATTAAAATTTACTGTCTCTCGGTAAAAAGTTCGGACTCTTTAATTCGGAGATACTTTTTACAGCATCACTTGAAATATTTACTCTAAGACAAATTTAATAAATTTGATGTAAAAAAAAATATCTTGTGATAAGATTAACAATTTTTTTTTTTAATTATTTTTATCAATATATTGTATCATAAGAATTTTATTTAAACAATAAGGACTGAAAATCAATAAAAAATAAAACAAACCTGATCGTGAAGTGTGTATTTGTTAAGAAACTTGAGAGCTTCCAAATGCGAGTGAAATTGCTCGACTACGGTGAGCTTTTTCTTCAGCAAGTGTTCGATTATGTATCCCATGGTTACGTCGTCGGGTAGTCTTATTCTATCTCCAACGGTGATGAATTTTCCACCTCTGTAACAAGTAGAATAAAAAAAAATTATTTTATTTACCCTCAAAAATTTTTTTTATATTAACAAAAATTCCTGAGGACTTTAAACAATGATCTAAGCAACGGTTAAGCTTCTTTCACTCATCAAAAAATAAAAAATGTAGAAAATAAATAAATAATGATAATGATAAAAAAAAAAACTAATATTTTAAATGTTTATAGAAAATTCTCAAAGGTGTAACTAAATTTTCAATGAACATAAAATAATCGTAAGGTACAGAATTTATTTCTCCAGTTCAGTTTATTAGATTGAAAAGGTAAAAATGCTTATAATCAATAATAAAAAAATTTTTTTCGTTCTCTCTCTCTCTCTCAATTTAAGCAAGGACCCACGCATTCCAAATCGATCGGAGTTTATCGTCAGCGTCGTCCGATACATTCGGGACGTTTAGCATAAGGCCCTGAGAATCCTCTCATTAGCACGCCGAAAAATCCGGGCTCTCGTTACGCCATGCATATCGAGAAGCGAGAAGATTAAGCTCCTCCGTCGAGATAAAAAAAAAAAAAAAAAAAAAAAAAAAAAAGCGAGAGAGAGAGAGAAAAATGGGGAGAAAAAGAACGACGCGGGGCTAATCGGAACGCACGAGGACAGTCTTTGAGTCGCCGCCGCGAGGAATTTAATTATCCCCCAAAAATTTAAGCAGCGACCGAAGGTTATGGAGATTAGTGCACCTGTCGAAGGATTATTGCCGGGGCTAATGGATCTGATACGATAATATTCGAAGCGTTTGTTATAATTAAAGATAGCGATAAGACGCTCGATAATTGCTCCCGGGTCGCTTCACCCGGTTTATTTTTATTTTCATGCTTAATTAACGCTGTAAATGATCGGATTATCGGGGATTTCAAAAAGTGGGAGGCTGGGACCATTCGGTTCGGTAATTTTGTTTAAGGACGTTCAACTTAAACCACTCAAGTCAAGTCTTCTCGTATGACTATTTTTCCGATATAGAAACACGCTGATTGGTTGCTCGAGTCTAACCTAACCCCAAAAGTACTTTTTTTTTTTCTTTGAATATTCTTTTCTATGTATTATTAATATTCTCCCAATCGTCTCCGTAAACATCTTAAAATAATCCTCAAATGCTCTTCTAACACCTCAAAAAAACTGTGCTTTGTGTCATCATCCATTATTGAGAGACTTTGTTGAGAAGCACGAAAAAGTTCGATCTCCCATATGACACTGTGTTAATGGGTCGAAACAATAATTATTGATATCTTTGTTATTAGACTCCTAATTGCTTCCAGATTTTAACAGAGGACTTCTTATTATTTAATCAAAATATCTCTAAATTTTCATAATTTATTCATTATGATTAATTTTTCGAGTTGAACGTCCTTAAAGTTTGAATGAATTGTGTTTCAGGTTTTTTGATTACAAATTAGATAAATCTTTATATTGACTGTCCTACAACAGATAATCACAAGATATTTCTATCGGTGTTACAGTCTAACCATACATGCGGATCATTAAATGATCCTTACTTTTGAAAATTTTCGAAAATTTTAAAGGTGAAGCCTGTGGCGCAATAAGACGTCTAACAATTTTTGTTTATTACATTGAGTTCTATAAATATTTTAAGGATTGAAAGTATTTCAAGTATAATCGTACATAGTTACACGACAGTATTTATCTTTTTTAGGTAATATTCTTATTTTCTTCTAATATATAGTTACTCAAAATTTTACTTTAGGTAATATACTTATTTCCTTCAATTCTAATATATAGTTCCTCAACAATGTTAAAGTTCTGTTATTTGTAATGTAAAAATTATTAAAACTATATTTTTTTTAATGGCTGAATACATACTTTGAAAATAAAAAAAGGTTTCAACAGATAAAACGCGTTACGTATTACGATTATTCAAAGTTTTTTTATTTTTCTCAACCAATATGTAAGTAGCTCTTATCTCTAATGGAAGCCTCTCGACCAGATCGGCAATTAAACCCACAAGTAATAAAAACGATACCAGCCCCGTACTTCAATAAACGAAACCCTGTACCTCCCCGCTTGCGCATTAAGGCTCAGGCCCGCGTGTATTTTAATTGAAAACGCGGGGCGGTGATTCGCATAAACACAGTATTTTCATTAAAGCAACGCCCGATGCGGCGCGAAAGATACCCATATACAAGAAAATAACGAGCTTACCCACGATTTAAAAAAAAAGGGGGGCGAGGAGAGAACAAACACTGCGCAGAGCAGAGAGAGAGAGAGAAAAAAGAAGCCCTTTACGCACCGGTCGCGTTTAAGCTCGAAAATTTCGCGAGATTTGGTCGCGTGGTATTTTAACGAGGCGAGGAACCGATTCTTAGGGGGCACCACCGTTCAAAGGACAAAAACTGAGATATAAAAATCGTCCCTCCTCCCCTGCACCCGACGCTTTTCGGCCTAATCTGTCCAATTAAAAAAGCTCGCACTGAGATTTCGGGGCAGGTATGTCGGCTAATGAGACGAAATCGAAGGCGAAAAATGTTAATTAAAGGGCTGCTCGGCCCTGCCCCAGCGCGTCAAACGTCCGGCTCTCTTTCTTCTGTCGACTAGTAGTCTTATATATCTCCGCCCTAATTGGCAGCGGGAGCTCCATGGAAATGACTTTGTCTGCGGGCTTCTTCTTGGTTGGTTGTTTTTTTTTTATTCCACTTCTCTTTCGCTCGCAGGTGACATCGTGCATTGTGTGTGCGTTTTTCGGAGCTTTTTCTTGCGCGCTGACGAGCGTGCGAAAGCCACCGCCGCGGTAGTGTAGGCGTCGGCTTTTTTCAACGAGGCTGCAAAAACGGATCGGACGGAAGAAGAAGAAGAAGCTGCAGTCGGATGATTTAACGCGCTGGGAATGAGATCCTCTTAACGAACGAGTGCCTACGGAGAGGAAGTGTTATATCGCGGGAAAATTTTTTGATCGAAGGCTGTTTACTGGCTGGTACCAGGACTGTTGATTTTTCTACTTTAAAGAATCAAAACTTTTGATCAAGAAAGTTTCAGGTGGACATAATTTCTTATATTTAATCTTGTGAGTTTGCAGACTTTGGATCCAAAATTTTTTTGAGTTTTTATTCAGTATTAACTTTAAAATGTACATAAATTTTTACTTTTTAGAACAAAATATAAGATACATGTAGAGCTTAAAATTTCAAAGGTATAGTTTAAAAATTTTTATCAGTATTGTACACAACTGAGAGCTAATTATAAATATTGCAAAAAATGAAAACAGAGTAAAATAAAAATCGAAATCAAAATAACGATATAACAGCTGTACATTTTACAGTAAAAAAGTCAGAAAGTGTCTTCAGTTGTATAGTAAAAGAATATTGTAATTGTAAAAGAAAATTATTATTATTATTTATTATTATTTTTTATGTTTAGAATATATATATAGTTTCTTAAAATCGATCTCAACTTAAAGCGAACTGTCAATGGATCTAGTCTGTCCCATTAGCCCGTCTCAGATCGTCCTGACGATGAAAGCTCCCAGCCCAAAAAGCTTCGTTACAATTAAAAAAACTCTACATCCGCAAGATGAGTCCGCACGATTCCGAAGAAATCAGTCGTCTCTTCGGTGGAAGTAAGAATCGATGATCGGAGGTCCATAACGACCTCATTAGTATATGGCCCTGGACGTCTCGCCCTTCGATAAACCCGTCCCGGCTCCGTCATTAGGAGGCCGAAAATCTCCTCTTCGACGAACCTCTTCTTGCTCGACTTTTTTTTTTAAATTCTAAAATTCGCTATAAATTACGAGATTTCCAAACGCCCCGGGGTTCATTAAAGAGCCCGAATGTCGTCCCTCGATCGGGCTCCCATTATTACTCCCTCCTAATTGGGTTCCCTTCGACAAGGTGCGTCGCGCGCGGTCTCACACGCATCGAGAGGAAGGAGAAGAGGAGAAGAACTATCAAAGCGTATGCGACCGAGGCTCGTAAAACCAATTTGGGCATTCCGGAGACCGAGAGAGAGAGAGGATCGAGGGTCCTGATCTACGAGGCCCGGTGTCGTGGCCTGTCCTTACACCTGCACGGCTTCTGGGACCGTTGTTATTGAGTGACGAGGCTACGGTTTGAAATATTTTGCCTGGTCATTTCGCGTAATTGTCAATTACGAGTATTTAGATATCCTGGATTGATTTTGTGAGGATTTTTGTACTGAAGTCGATATAATTTAAAAAAATGAAATTGTCATTTAATTGAAAAAAGTTTTACCCCGCTTCATGCTTGAAAAGCTCAGTAAAGGCTACTAGTTGTTTTTAATTCAACTAAATTTTCAGAAGACTCGAAAAGTTCTAATAAAACCTTGTACTATTGTTGTTACGATCCATTTATGTGATAGAGTATTAATAAATGGAGTAAAGAAATCATATATCTTTTTTAAATACTGTATTATTTATTCAGAGACAAAATTAAAAAAACATTTTTAAGCAAATGAATCTTGAAATGACCTATTACAAATGATTTTTATGAGATCTCTGAATATCCAAGTTAATCAAAAATTACTGAAGTCCATACAGAAACTTTGCTATCAAATAGGCTTGTATAAGTAATATACTAATGAAAACTTGTTGTTCGTAATTTAACTTTTTTTAGATTCTGTTATGATGAATTTTGTAAAGTTTATACACTAACTGTGAATATCAAGCCAACATAATAAATTCATTGAATAAATAAATAGAAAATTACAGATGATGTATCTTTGTTTATTCCCACAATTATACGTAAAGAAAGAATTTTCTTCTTCAATTCAGTTCCAAAGACAAACAATGTAATGCCTTTAAAATAAAAACAATTTTCCCCCAGTCTCTTACATTTATTACGATTATTATCAAAAACAAATTCTTGCACACACGTCGTGCAAACACACAATTACAGTCGCACCGCATTCTTATTTCCCAGCTCCTCGTCTCAATTTCAATTCCTCGTTTTCTCCGGAGAGCAACGGGAGGAGCAGAATCGGCTGCGGGCTTTTGATGCGCGCACACACGTGTGAAATCCCGGTGCCCATCGCATTACACACGCAGCCACGAAACACACCAAAAGAGATTGCGATTATTATGATGGAAAACACGCGCTTACTCGGATTGAATTTTATAATAACCCGCGCAACAAGTTATGCGGTGAATTTCTGCTGCACTTGCACAATGGGGCCCAAGAACTTTTATGAATGGGTTTTGAAACCTCGAATTTCGCTTCCGAGGAAGTCAGAGAAGATAAAATTCGTAAATAAACACTAATTCGTAGTTTATAATAAATTAATGAATAAAAATTTGTTTTTTCTTTTAAGAAATACGAGTGTGATCGTGGCGGTTTTTTTATGCTAAAAAAAAGTCGAGAAAAAACTTCTCAAAAAACGTTCGAATAATTATTATACCACCGAAAAAAAGCAAATGCATAAATTTCCAAAGATTTAAAGAATAATTTTTCGAACCTCGAAAGTAGATATAGAATCCCACTCCAGGCTAGGCAACTATGTATCTCCGAAACATGCACGGAATCTAGCTTGAGAAAAGAATCTTACGAAGATAAACCAAGAGTCGCAATTCCAGGATGAGAATTTATTAAAAAGTTTCCAGCACTAAAATCTTGATCGGTTGAATTCAGGAAGTCCAGCTCGCGTACCGATTCGTCACACGATTAATGAACCTCTTAACGTCGCCACTTAGCTCGGCTAGATCCCGCGCACCTAATGGCTTTTTTATGTTCGTTTAAGCTTATAAAGTCATATGGTCAATTCCGGATTTAATTATTCTAATTAATGCGGTTCCCCAAAAATAATATAAACACCTACGGAGCCGGGAGATAAATAAGTCGCATAAAAAGAGCCACATTTATTTAGCATAAAACAAGAGAGGTCCCAAGCCCAGAAGTGCGGGATTCCGTTAATAACACCATAAATTGTTCCCCCTGTTTTCGACTCCTCATATCATCGACTATGGTAATTCCCTCCTTTTTACGTCGCTTCGGGATTGACCGAGCTGAGATCATCATTCCGCGGTGACGACGCGCGGCCTTATCTGTCCCCGGGATCTTACCAGCCCGGCTGGTTTCTATGACTCCCTGCGTGAAGTTTTGAAAAAATAAATCAAGCGTCTTGCCAACTTACGCAAAAAAAAAGAAGAAATTTATTAAACTCGGTAACGCTGAATACGTAATTAATAGGCCCGCACCCGAGATCAAAGAGGGAACCAGTCGGGTTTATCGCGCCTGGGTTTTCCGGCTAATCGAGCGGCATAAATAATCAAACGATTAAATTATTTTCCAGTAGTGGCCTTCCCAGTGGCGGCTTTCTGTAGAAGAAAAAGAGCGAAAAGAAGGAGGAGGAGGAAGCTGCATGCATTCTTTCTCGCAGGCGGGCGGCGGACATTTCTCGCGGTCCTGGGGAGAGGATTCTAGCCGGCTAGCACCTAATGAAATGGCTCTGACAAACGGCCGGACCCGTGTGCGAAAGTGCGCGAAATATTTGTCGGGTAATGTTTCAATTCGAGGAGAGCTGACCGCGATTGTTGTTCTGCCGCGGAAGATAAATTTGGATTAATTTAGGGCTTTGGAGTTTTGGAACCTTTGATTTTTTTTTCTTTACTCGGTTTCGTCTCTGTTTATGGGTCAATTTTTCAGATTTTTTCACGAGGGTTTGTTTTATGTGGGAGAGATTGATGAAAAACTTTTTTTTTTTTTGTGGCTGAAGTGACTAGTAAAAGCCGAGCTAGAAATCTCATATTTTTCTTATATGAACCAAAAATAAACATTTTTAAACATAATATAAATTTTAAGTCTTTTTTTACAACACTAGTATTTCAGTGCACACATTTATTTATTAATTACAAAATAATGTCAAATTTTCAAAATAAAATTCAATTCATTATTAAGATTTTAAAACTTTACAAAAATTTTTATTCGATTTAACTTATAAACATTAAAACTTTGACGATTCATTCTTAGCTACGTTCAGTTAAAAAATAATGATTGTTTTTTATTGCTTCTTATTTTTAGTAAAATATAAAAAAATATATTTAGTTGAAAAAAAATTATAAAAATGAATCCACACTATAATATTTAATTTGCAACTAATACCGTATCATTCAGTTGAAATATCAAAATTCTTAAAGTTCGAATACAAATTTTAAATAAAATGTTCTGAGCCAATCATTTTAAATCTATGACATTCGATGTTGTTTCATCTTCATTTCAAGCGATATTCAAAAACTAATAAAAACAGCATAACATTAACAAAAACAAGCGAAAACACTTAAAAAAAAATAACAACAGAAATTTATTTTATAATATAAGTAATTATTTTACTAAAATACATTGAGTTTTTTGGCTGAAAAATATTCCCAGTAAATTCAAACAGAATAATTCAAAATATACGCTCCTAGCTCCAACTCTAAGGTAGGAAAGTCCTTAACCTTGCGAATAATCAGGGTCTTAGGAGCTCGCTAGTGTGGTGCTCCGGATGCGTGCGAGTACACAAAGAACAAAAACAACCAGCAGCAACAATTATTACGCTCCGCTGAAGAAGAAGAAGCCCCCGCGCGATTCTTTCTCACGCGTGCGGCCGAGACAAGCGCGAAGATATTCCGGAAGCCCCGTGTAATACGCCAGGTGCACAGATTTAGGAGGGAATTTTAATTTAAAGTTTTTACCAATCCCCGTACCAACTAGTCCTAATTGGCTTATCTCATCAAAATAAAAAAAACAGTTGGATTTCGGAATGGTTTATTCATGACAGAAATCCTTGATATAAATTTGGACGTCTCAATACACCTCACGTCTTGTAGCGCGTCACGGGAACCGTAACAAAAAATTCTGTATCGGTAATGAATTCGATATCCCCGAGTTTTTATTCCCCCCGTTCCTCGTTCCCCCCCGAAAAATCAATTAATAAACCGGCCCTTTTTTCCTCCGAATTTTTTTTTTTTTTTTTTTTTTTTTTCGGCGCAACGACTTTCTCCCGGGGTTTATTACCGGGCTACTCGTTGCTTTATTGCCAATATCATATCTCCTGGACTTTTTTTTTCCTCCAGTTACGCGTCTTCATTATGTAAAAAAAGATGGTAGCTTTTTTACTCTCTCTTCTCTGTATATTTTTTTTTTTTTACGATTGTTCCGACCGCAAATTGAGTATTGCCGTGTTATTTTCGTCGGCCGAACCGGACTCTCTCTCTCTCGAAATAACTTTGTTTGTTAATTAAAATTTCGATTTGAAAACGGGTGAGATCGATGTTGGAGTTTTTTCAAACACGACGCTTTGGTGCCCGCGCGCGCTATTTATTTTTGAATGAAGACGTAAAGTGTGCGGGCTGATTGAATGATACACTTACGTACGCGTTTTCGAAAGCAGGAGAGCTGAGAATATATATTCAATACCGCGGACGGTAAATTGAAACCGAATATCTTTTAAATAACGCAATATACCGGGATGATTGACGGTAAAGTTCGTGTTTCATATTAATAAAAAACAGAGTTTTAAATTTTGTTTCATGAACGATACTCGATATGAAAAATAAACATTACGCTTTAATTATTTGCTGTTGGCAAATGGAGAGAATATTCTCTACGCTCGTTAATGGAAAAATTAATGTGCGTAACTGTAAAATGATAAACCAAATCATAATTTCTAAGCTAAGTGCGCAATAACTTTTTATAATAAAAATATTTGTGAATATTATAATTCTAATCTTTATTATAAAGTTTAAATGTTTAATTTACTATGCTTAAAATAATTCCAATTCCATCGATACGATAATATTGAGGTTGGTGGTGCCCTAACCTCAAAACTTCATTAACCACTTCACATTTATAGGAACAATTAATTATAAAATTTTATATCGTTTAATCTTTTACAATAATTTTAATTCGGCAAACCTAAAGTTAGAATCTTAACCTCAAAACAAGACATGGTATTATCCGAGGTATTATCGAAGTATAAATTATTCTGAAATTTGCTGATATAACATTCGTAGGCTTTAACTTATAAAAATATTATCATTCATCTAAACAACCAAAGCAAATAGTTATTGAATAGAATACTTTCTCTTTTTAAAAATATTAAGTTTTTAAGAAAATGATTAAAAATCTGTAACTGTCAAATTATTTAAAACGTAACGTTTCTGCTTTGATTAAAAAAATCGTTGATTTTCCAAAATCTTCGCGGAATCATAAAAATCCTTTTTTTTGTTCGACGTCAGAGAGGCAGGGGGGGGGGGAAGTGATGTGTCCTCATTATAATTTCCGAGATTCATGCCTCCTAATTACAGCCCGTACACGGAATCTCGCGAAGCAGCGGTAATAATAAAGGGGCGAGAGAGAGCCGCGCTTCTCTTTTTTCAACGCGTTCGCGCGCGGGATTAAATTTAATTCGAGTACACGACTGTTAAGCCCTGAATCTTCGGTGGTATGCGAAGCCCAATCGTAAAACCTTTTTTTTTCGCAAACTCTCCCAACCCCGTAGGTCGTTTTTTTTTCCACCAAGGGACTGAAATATTTAACCTCGGTCGTAAGAAGTCCGAAAAATCATATATGCAGCGGAAGATGTAGAAAAAAAAAAAGAATCTTGACCACTCGAAAGCGCACTTGTGACACACTCGAGTTAAGAGACAAAACAGGAAAAAAAAAGAAGCCCAACGGAAGCTGAGAAAAGGAGGGAGTCAAGTGTGTTTGAGGACATTTAAAGAGAAGCCACGTATTTTCGCCTTTTGTGTGGTGTGTGTATGTACACACAAACGAGTCGTCTTTGGAGTTTGTTTGATCTCGTCAGGACCATTTGCGAGAATGACGAAATAACTTTTCACTATTGGTATTTTACCCCGCTACCTGAAGTCCTTTTTTAATTGAATATTCTCGGCTTATTCGTCATTTTTTTTTTTTTTATAAGAGCAGGTTTTTTGAGATTGTGATTCGACACTTTTACGCGCACGTCTCAATTTTGACAGTCAAATTACATCGCGGCGTGGGTTCGTCAAAAAAAAAAATCTGAGCTCGAAGAATCGGACAAAAGCATGGGAGTTTTCGTTTGTACGTAAATTAATTTAATGATCATTGTAATTACATGATTAATTTTATAATCAAATAATTTTGTTTTTAATAAGCGTGTTTATAAAGAAAAAAATTAAATTCTTGAATAATTATTTGTAAAACTAAAAAATAAAAAAAATTTAATAGTTTTTCAAGTTTTTCGTGATTAAATACTCGCAATACGATTTTTTAAAACACAACGATACCTTTTACTTAAAAAAAATTTTTTCTGTAGTTTTTTTTTTAGATTTTAATGATGTAGTACTTTATAAGAACACAGTTAATGCAATTTTTTAAACAATTTTTTTTTCTTTTTTTCACATTACTTTGGCATTTTTGTGGTGAAAAGAAAAATAATAATCATGATAGTACTAATATATTTTACTAAAAATTAAATTATTTTTTGAAATAATTTTTACAATCGATAAGTACGTCTACAAGTAAAAATCACTGGTTAATTCTGAATTTAGAATCCTATTGTAAAAATCAACGGAAAATTTTTCATCGTTTATTGCACATCTTTGAGACATCCCGCACCGAACAGAACAGCCAATCAAAGAAAAGCTCACAGCAAGCCAGCCGATAAATAATCCCGAATAATAGATTCGCGCAAAAAAACAAGACGGTCACACAAAGAAGAAAAAGGGTCATTACAAGCATTTGTCAAAGCACAAAAGGTGAAGAGAAATGACTCGGTTTTACAGCAGGGGGTACAAGTGCCAGGAAAAGTCCGCTAAAAAAAGATAGTAATAAAAAAATACGATGGTTACTCACCCGGCCACTGGTATCATTTTGAGTGCGAGCGCCCTGCTGATGCAGAAACCGGCGCCACCCGTGGCGAACCAGAATCCGATCTTTTGCTGCAACAGAAAGAGAAGAGATTGCCTTTTACGATATATCCTCCTGAGGTGCGCACGTGCAGCCATTTTTTTTATTTTTCTTAAGAGTCTACCTTCAAATTACTCCTACGGTTTCGATTAATCCTCAAAAGGGCCCTGCGCACGTTGAAAGATCGATTAGACTAGCGGGTGATTGATTGTTTTGGGACCTTTTGAGGACCATTGGGCTTCGCTGTAATTGCTCATCAATTTGATTTCACGCTTCGCAGGAAACCGAAACGCGGGAGATAAGTCGATTGACAAATTGTCCCCGCGGTCTTCGAACGATTAATCATCGGGCGAGCTTTGAATATTTGCACTCATTGTCCGCAGGGCGAAAAATTAATAATTCAAGTTCGACGGACCGCGCGGTCAATTGATTAATGCCGAATTGTTTTCACAGATGATTTACAACTTGAATTAAAAATTCATGCTGTCTTGATCTCAAGATGACGTGACTGAAAAGTGGATTTGAAAAATTACATCGTGGTTACCTTCGATTGTCAACTGGTAATTGTTTAATTTTTGCAATTCATTTGTGGAGTAATTCCAAGTAATTCTTTCTTTAAACAGTTTTCAATGGTCCAAAAAAAAATCCAGCCGATTTGATCTACAATCTTGGCATGATTTTTCTCTTATCTTTCATTATTTAATTTTTTTTTTAAATAATTTAACAATTATTGCAAATTTTTTTAACAATTATATACTGAAGAAAAATGGAAGAACAATTCAGCGATTATATCGATACAAATTTCAAGACATTAGAATACAATTTGAAAAATGACTGCATTTTTTTAAAACCATTAAATATCTTTTAGTATCTGTAGAAATTATAATCATGACGATGGTACCAGTAATGATAATTATAATAATAAAAGAGTATTTTCGCATGGTAATCACCGGTCTTTGCATAATCCCTCATTCCCGGGGTTTAAACTCGACACCGAGGGGATTTAATCGAGGATTTAATCCTTTTACAAGGTGCCGAAAAAGAAATCCGTCATTAGCATAATTTCTTGCGAGAAAGTCTTATCTGTTATACCGGTCGTCGAAAAAAAAAAAAAAACATTCGAAATTTTCGTTAATTTCATTCACTTGGAATCGATCAATTGACCCGCCGCAGAAGCCGGCAGATAAGCCAGCTCATTACCATAAGTCGGGGAGCAATAATAATAATAATAATAATAACAAACGCTTATCTCGTCCTCTTCTTCTTGGGCTAACGGGTTTTTCGCCAAGGCGCGGCCGCACGTGCTGGATCCTAGATACATCGCACACCAGCCTTATTAAACCCGAATGAATGGATTTATTTTTTTTATTCTCCGGACCGGGTGCAGCATTGTGCAAGTTCATCGATAGTAGCATTGAACTCGGCGCACCGGTTACGTAATGGCCTGCTGAATAGCCCGGGTAATGATAATTTCGTCGCGAGAGACCGCGCTGATAACATCATTGGGACGGGGTTTGAATGCAAATGTTTTTGCTGGGCTGTTGAGAAGATTGTTTAAGGGTTACTTGCAGGGGCCAGTGGACACTAACCGGAGTTTATCGGCGATTGCAGCATCGGATGGGACGAATTTTTAATGCTAGTTTTAGAGCCTGGAAAATGTAGGAGTAAGTTTTTGGAACGATCGGACAAAAGCTCAATTTTCAACTTTTCATCATTTTTTATACGCTTATTATGACTTTGAAAAATAATTGTAATAGATATTAGTCTCATTTCTCTGAAAAACTTTACTGCTAGCTTTTACAATAGAAACTAATAGATTATTTAATTAAAAATAATTTTTACATTTTGAGCCCTGTCATCCCTGTAAGAAATGCTAATTAGGAAATAGACATTTAATGGCTATTTAAAATGTCTTCAGACTAGGAACAAGGTAATATAAATCGATAATTTTTAGACTGTATGAAACAATTTTTTTCCTTGTAAATGACCATTTACTAGATTTAAAATTAATGAATATTTTTGAATACTATGAATTGCTTCATTTACGAATCATTTGCTTTTAACAGCGAAATTTATAAAAATAAATATTAATCATAACCTAATAAAAAATAGGCATTTCATAGAATTAAGACATTTCAAAAATTACCATCAAATTATATGCAATGAGAATCACCACGTGCAATACGCTGTTTTAAAGGTTATAAACATTTTTTTACCCATTTTAAACGGGCGATCCATAGATTGAAATCGACCGTAAAATGAAATAATTTTTGATAGCTATTTTTTGGGTATTTTTAATGGAATAAACATAACCCATCGCTTTACTGTATTAAAAATAGGAGAAAATTGACAATTATTACCTTTTTTCTTGGACTCAAATATTGCATATTTTAACTACCCTTTTTCTAGTTTCAGAGCCATTTTTAATATTCGCAATTCTAACAGGGCAGTGAAGTTGCCCTCGTGGTCATTTTTTTTGTCTTTTGGCAGAAATATTGACTTTAAAAAAAGTAAAATTGTTTAGTTACTTCAAAAAGACCCATTTATCATCATTAAATCATACTAATATTTATAGTCAAAACTGCAGCCACTATGCCTACGCTGGCTTAATCCAACAATTTAAATTATCCCTATCTAATCTCGCAGGCCATATCGTAAATTATTGCAACCGAAGATAAGCGCACGCAACTACATAACTCGTAGTTTCCAAGCTTGTACCTGCTTCCATGTAGTTCGGGTCGCGCTGTTTTACCGTACAGAAGATACACCCGCGCGCGTATTTAAATAACAAAGATCGAAAAACTACGGGACTCATCGAAGCGCTAAAAGGCCTTGGTTAAAAATCTCTAATTACAGCTGGTAGACCGAAAACCAATACCGGCCATTAATACGCGAGCGAAGCTGCAGCATAAACAGCGCGTAAACAGACCTACCTATAAATTCGAGTCGTCTTCTTCTTCTTCTTTGGTTTTCCCCTCTAAATCCTGTGGGTTATACCTTTACACGCGAAACGCGAGCGCCGGAGGAGGAACACCACGCTACCACACTAAATTTTGTACCTCTACCCCACCGAAAAACCAACGGCTATCGAATATCGTCCCGTATCCGGTGTTCCCGAGCTCTATTAGCGACTAGTTTAACCGACTCCGACCAACCGAGTCTTTTGATTTTTCGAAAAGAATGTGTTTTTTTTTTTAATTTATCATTTACTGTATATTAGTACAGAGAAAAAAAAATTAGACAAAGAATTCACTGTTTCATGTTTGAGAAACGAGAAAAATCAATCTCTAATCAGAGACCTTGAATATTGATGAACCGAAAAATATTTTTTGAATGTAAGAAATAAATAATTAAGATAAACTAATTCAGAGTAATAAAAAATTCTTAGTTGTTTGGTCTAACGAACATTTATTATATAAAAAGTTTTTTATTAACTGCCAACGATTCGTCATCGATTTGGGATGACCTCTTCAGGGCAAATAGTTTACAATTTATAATTTAAACATTGTCAAAGTAAATTATCATGGTAAAATCAGTTTTAACATTACTATGTGTTCGAGTACACGAGTCAGATGGTACTGACATTAAGAATTTTTTATTACCCTGACAATCCGCGAACAACCAACAAATACAAGAAATAGTTATAAACTAATTCATCAGTAAATATTTTGTTTTATAAATAATTCAGTTTTAATAATTTTTTTCCTTAGAAGGATCGATAATGCGATTTTGAGTGTTGATCGATAAACGCACCAATGACTCGACTCGAAATATAACCTTCAGGATCACTGCAGAATCATTTGAAAAAAAAAAAATTAAATTTTATCTCGGCTTCCTAAAGAAACCTTTTAATAAATCCACTCGACGCGCAACGAAAGTAAAAAAGTTTTAATAAGGAAGCCGATCATCTTGGGCATGCTAATTAAACGAATCGCATAAAATGCCCGATGACGCGATCCCGCTGCCGAATCGATCGGTCGATAAGCCTCGTCTCGGCATCAGCACCCAAAAAAAAAAAAAAAAAAAAAAAAACAAGGAAACCCCGGGAATGATATTACGCTTTTAATTACGATCCCGGGATAAGAGCCGGAGCATCATCGCCTCGGTCGCATTAATAAGCAGCTCGGCTTACTTACCACCCGTCAGCTAATGATTGACTCCCGGTTTTTAATGAGCGTCCGTTTTAATGAATTTGAACGCGAAAAAAACTTTTAAAAATAATAAAAAAGAGGGGGGAAGCCCATCGGCCAAATGGGCAAGATGGTCAGATTAGCTCGCTCGCGCGCGGCGAGAGCAAAGCCTTCGCCGAGGTGCCATACCCCCCGCTGACTTAGGAATGTAATTAGCCTACACCCAAACTCGCGCTCTTCTCGATCTTCCTCCCTAAACGAATCCGACGAAAATTACCCCGAGAAGTGATTGAGTTATACCCGCGGGATGTTTAATTATTAATGCCCCAACCTCCCCGCCGAATCTCTGTGTTTTTCAGCTCGAAAAACGATGATAAATATTATACCCGACTCGTGTACCACCTCGGCTGGAAGGGCGAGCGCAAAAAGCTGGAGCCGGACGGGGCCCAGCGCTCATGCATAATATAATACGCATAATGCTCCCGCTGCAGCAGCCTCGGAGGCCGTGCATTGAATTTATAAAATCGGCCGGAATAATTTCCAGTCCACGGGGAGACGCTGAAAAATCCTTATCGTGTCGGCGGTGGCTTTAACTTATGTCCTCGTTTATCGTTAACAATAAGAGGCATCGAAAAATCCACCTTGCCTCCGCTTGCTGCCTCGTGACTATTCAAATGTACCGGGGAGGGGACGTCTGACTCCAAGGCGGTACACTTTGTTCCCGAGGATGCACGGCAGCGAGTTTTATGAATAATGGCCGACGGGTTATTGTTACAAATATCGTGGCTGGGGTTGTAGATGTAGGTTTATTGCGAGTTGAGTTCGACTTTGTTGCAATGAGAATAGAGTGCGATTTGAGTAGTCGTCGGTATCACAACATAAATGCTAAAAGTGTTAAGGGCCAGTGAAACACAATAGTTGAATCAGAAACCTGTTTTACCGACAAAACTCGATAAATTAAATGATTTGTCGGACTAATTAAACAATTATAATGTAAAATTCACAGAGACAGTAATTTTTTTGATTAGAACGTATCACCTATTATTTCAGAACATAGTTTTAAAGGCCTCTAAAACCTTTACATAAGCCTGTTTTACCGACACGACTGAAATTATTAGTATCTACAGTCTGGACACGAACTATTTTGTATTCCGATTTTTATTATGCTACCGGCGTAAATTTAGCCCAAAGCATCTCTCATTATCGATAGTAACCGCGGCGGGGAGACACCTGCGGAGATTAATCATCTCGATCTCGCATGGGGATAAGGACATTTACAATATTTTTATAGACTCGAAAAAAACAGAAGCCCCCCGCATGGCAGCCGGATCCCGAGGAGCCGGCATATTACTCGAATTCTTTGTATCGCATCAAAACAGAGAGAAGAAGAAGCTGCTGCTGCTCCTTAGCCACCAGATACTTATCTCTGCGCGCTGGCCGCCTGTGCATTATATATACGTATCACGCGTGTATATCAAAATATAATACAACGCGACTACCTGCGAACGAATACGGCAGCATTTCTTATTCTCGAACCCCCCCTGCCCCTTTCTTTCTTCTCCGGGCCGCGGTTCTTCTTTATTTATCCGGAGCCCCGCACTCGGGTTGTTGTACGTACCCAGCATGTATTAACATATTAGGAGACAAATATTGTCCATTATGCTATTGTTTATTAGAGCTACTGCAATTGTTTGTTCTATTCGTTTGATAGTTTGTTCGGCCGGTACAATGAGCACTATTTTATTACTGGATTGGAAGAATTTTTGCCGTGAATATTTTGAAAAATTCTGAGTTATTGGCGGAATTTTTAGGTTAGGTCAACTGCTTAGAATCAAATACGTTTGACTTAATAAGAAAATATTTTAAAAAGTACGTATAGCTATTTGATTTTTTCAAAGTTTAATTTGATAATTTATTAGCTCGGAAATGTTATAAATTTAACTATAAATCATAGCAGACGACAGATAGCAAGCTCGCACGCATGCGTGAGGAATTTTCACCGTTACCGCGCGTAGTAAAAATTCTCCGGATGATTCATAAAAATTTTACAATTTTGCAGATATCTGTAAGTAATTTTTCTTGCTGCTCTCTAACTGTATCTTTAAAGATGAAATCTCGAATGATATTTATTTCTCGCAGCGAGTAATTAAAAAACCTGCCATAATTAGAACTCTCATTTCAAAATATTCAACTCGGAACCTCCAACCACCGATATAAAATCGTGCGTACTTAAGGGCCACTTACCGTCTACTAAATGTCCTCTATACGTTAGAGCTCCGTTTACGGTCGATAATTACTGTGAAAAATACACATTACACCCTGGTGAAAAATATCCCGACGCTCATTACTCCGGAATATTTGCGTAAATCAATCCCTTTTTTAAAAACCTTTGCGGTAGCCACCACCACCGACTTTTCATGTTGAAAAATCCCCGCAAGAGAAATAATAATAAAAAAAGAGAGAGAGAGAGAGGGTTGGTCAAGGAGTAAATGAAACTCAATCCTCCTGCGATCGTTATCCGGCTCTTAAATCATTCCCCGGTATAAGGAGTGTACACGTGCATTTGTAAGTTTTAAGGGAGGAGATGAAACAATTTAAATAAACCGCGCTTGCTTCCGAAAGATACCGGCGGCTAAATTAATATCCCGTATCGAGTAAGTCCTCGTAAAATCTTCGCGTGCACCTGCTTGCGGAGAATATTCTAAATTCCCCCGCGATTACCTACTCGTTGTAATGGCTGTGCATAACCCCGAAGAGTTCGGCTAAGGGGATAAAACCCGCAGCGCGGTTGCGAACGAGAGAAGAAGGGGGAGGAATCATATTTATTAATGAATCGAAGAACTGGTTCGCCACCGCAGGGCGGGCTCTTTGTTTTTTTGCGAGAGCGAGAGAATGCAGCTTCGGTACGCGGCAGGTCATTTTCGTTCGCTGCTGTGTTCGGGATTATCGTGTTCTTGCAGGGTGATAGAATGAACTGACTAGTTTTGGGTTTATTTGGAATTGTAAATTCTCATGAATATAAAAATTGTTTAATAGAATATCCTTATTTTTCATAAATATCCTTTACAACAATAAGACATTGAAAAGAAAATAATCATGTCGATTCAATGAATAAAAGGACCCTGTAAGAAGTGTGAATTAGGTTACCCAATAAATACCAATTTACTAGATATTTTTAATAGTTAACCTGTTTTTTTGCTAGTAACTAGCGATTTTATAGCTATTTAATAGATAACCTAATTCACATTTCTTACAGGGGACCTCTTGCAAAATCACCTAAATCTGATCCTCAGGTTCCCAAAAAACACATTCTTCGATTTTTCTAAAATTTTAATATGTTTTGTGGACACTTAAAAAACGATGTTTTAAAATATTCGATAATGGGCCAGTTTGAGCAACATCTTTTTTCAGGCTATTAAAAATAAAAAATTTGACGATTTCGGATATTTTATTGAAAAAAAGGTTTAAAAGCGATTTTTTAGATGAAATTGGGTATTTTCTAGACCGGCCCATTTACAGAATGGGTTCAATCACTATTTTCTATATAAGTTTTCAAAAAACATATTGAAATTCAAGAAAAATCGTAGGATGTGTTTTTTGGATCCTGAGGATCAGATTTTGGCAATTTTGCAAGAGGTCCTTTTTTAAATAATAAATTTTTCTATTAGTATTCGAGAAAACAATTTACTATCATTTTCAGAATCCCATTCAAATAATGTTTGAAGATCTCAAATTTTATAGTGCAATTCGGAGAAATATTTTTAGTTACAAAAAAACTTGATTTACACAAAAATTCTAACTGTTTCGTAGTTTATCAATAAACCCTCTGAAAATATGAACCCCGATAAAATAAAAATCTCTTTTCAATTTTGTTAATCTACAACACATCGTTCTAAAAACGCGATACATAACTCACGGACGAATTTATAGAAATCGTTTGATAATAACCCTCCCCTCCTCTCTCGAATCCATAATTCACGAGTCGCTGGATAAGATAAGCGCGTTCTACACGCGGTTTAAAATAGTCGCGATTATGCGTGTAAAAACAGTCCCGGCGATTATCATGAGAATCCTGGCCCGAGCATTCTGCCGTCCGGGTAGCGCGAGGGTGACGAACGCCCGGCTAAATCGATATTGAACGAGATTAATGCCGCGCTAGCCTATTTGAATAAGCGCGGGGAATATTCTATCGGCTCGATTTTTATCTCCGGTTTGTGCATCGCGGTTGATAATTTTTTCCCGATGGCTATCGCGCAAAGGTATCCAAGCTGGTTCTATCCCACTTTGTGTTCGTCGCTCGAACTTGAAAATGGCTCGCAGGTGAATAATGTTCTATTAACTTTTCTCGATACTTTTCAGAACCTGTAAGAAAGTGGCATCCTGTCAGAAGATTTTTCAACTAGTTTTATTTTTTCAAAAAACAATTAACCATAATGGAACGACATCAAGCCGGCATTCAATGAGAAGAAAAAAGTCATAAACGAGACTAAATAACCCGGTGCGGATGGATCCCCGCTGAAGAAACGAGTTTTCACTATTATAAGCGAGGTAAGAGTAAAAACACGAAACCCGGCATCATCATCCTCGGTGCAATTAAGCGCATAATACTTACCCGTGCACGCGACCACTGCCACCTAAACCGTATTTGCATGAGACGAGCCACGTGGCTACGGATCGAGGATGATTGGTTCGCGTGCATGGACACCCTTGATTTGACGCAATTTTACCCGGTTTGTGCGGACAGGTTTCTGGTAGATCTTTGACGCAGAAGAAAAATATGAAAATTTTATGCTTTTGGTGGAATTATTTTTCAGTGTTGTAATGATTATTACTTCCGGCAAGTAGATTAATATGAATGTTTTAGTAGAAGCTACCCAGTAGTACAAAAAAATTATAGTATGCGAACACTTAGATCCAAAAACAACCTGACTCCTCTGGGATTCTAATGTAGTTAGGTTGTTTTTAGATTCAAATCCTGATTTGCTGTAAGTATATATATGACTGTACGCTATAAAAAATCTGTTAAAAAATCTAAGAACTATGAACTGTAAAAAGTTAAAATCTCACTTACAGCGATCAAAGAAAAATCAAGAGGAAGAAAAAAGAGTCTCGGTCCCCGTATTTTAAACATTATGATAATGTTTCAGTACGATAATCAGGGTGTTTTGAATGGCGACAAAAGAGAGGAAACCGGCCATTTTTCATGATTTGCCTTTCGGTGCATGCAGGATCGTCAATTGCGGGCAATTTATGCCTTGCTCGCGAACGCCGCAGTTACAGAAATCTTGAAAGAATCGCGTGGTGCTGCATCCTGTCCCTCCTTTTTTTTTTTTTTTTTTTTCTTTAATAAAGGACAACCTGCTCTTTGCGTACAGAAGAGATCTTTTATTTTTAAACTGTGCGTATATGATCGTACGGTGAGTAATAACAGCCAATCATTTCTTGACAGTTTGCGCATATTGTTGCCTTCATATATTATCCCACGCGAGAGATGATTTCTTTACCGAACTACAGAGACTTTTCGAAATCGGTTGTTTGAATTGCAAGAAACATTGATTCAAGATGCAGTAGACTGTTTCTGGATAATTTTAAGAATAAGTCTATCCATTAAAAAATTTAGATTGATTTTATTCCTCTGACGAACCAAGATTGATTATTCTTGATAAAAAAACATTGGTTTAATTCAAAATATAAATTTTTTAAAGTAAAAATTTTAATGTTTATCATTGACACCACAATAAATTATAAATTGGATATAATACTTCTACGAATGAAACTTGAAGTAATTTTCATAAATTATACCAAATGATTTTATGATGAAAAGACTAGTATACACAAAATATATATGTATATATTATTTCTATGTATTAATTATTATTATGATCATCATATTAGACTTCCAAACAAAGTAAAAAATAAAAACATCCGGGAGATTTATGCACCCGCCCAATATTTTAATTACCTCGGACACGCCGAGTATTTTTCATGCTGCAGCTGGCTAATCGATTTTTTTTCAACCTCGCGATTGTTTCCTTTTTTTTTTCTTCCCTCCTTCTTCTTCTCTCAAGCTCTCGCAGTTTTGATTTTTAATCTCGCAGGTAGACCGTAAATTCCCGGTGCTATTAAGAATATGACACGCGGCGCGATTAGGAGGAACGGACTATCGAAAGAGCCCGTTTGCGAATAATAAAAAAGCGAGAAGGAGGAGGAGTAGCCGAGGAACTAGAGGATTCATTTAAATGCGAAGATTAAACGACATAAATTTTCGTTCTTTGAACGGATGAATAATTGATTTTTCTCAATTATTTGCAAGATGAGCTGTTATTTTTGGCGAAACAACCAAACGAGTTTAATATTTTGCCTGAGTTATCGCGGTATTCGACGCTAATACCGCTACTGAATATTGATAATAATTTTTTATTTAAAACTTTCGGGAAGTTAACTGTACCCATCCGCTAGTATTCGAAAAATTTTGAGAGCCGACTAATTCCGCAGGTATTATGCAAAAAAAAAAAAAAAAAGAAGAAGATATCCAAAAAATAAATAAAAAGATCACCTCGAAAACCCACTTTCATCCGGCTCTTGTCTATTATTCATAAGCATAATCATGCGAATACATAATTCACCCAAAAATCACTTCCACGAATCCACCGGTGTATAATCCTCCCAAAGTAAAGAAATCAATTTCGGATTCAAAAAGAAACAACCTAGAAAAATAAATCCTCGGCTGGCTCTTTTTTTTTTTTTATTTTCACTCTCTCCGCATCTCGATGCACCGAAATCGGTTCCTTTTAAAATTAATACCCACCACCAAACCGGCGGAGCAATAATCCCCCCTCGATTTTATTATTTTTCATTTTACCCGATTACAGATTCTTCGCGCAAAATCCAATTTTCCGCATCGCGACCCCAAGGCCAATTTTACAGGGCCGATGCAGGAGTAAAACCGCAAATAAGGACGCGACCGTGCCTCTTAAACGGCTTAAATTAAGACAACCGGACGGATCTCTGCTTCCCTTTTTTACTTGCGGTAAGTATCTTAAGAATATCGATAAATCAGCCGTATTACTTTGCTCCGAAAAGTCGGGGATTTAATCTAAATTGAGGGCTGCGTTTTTGTCGGATTACCGTATGATTCATGAAAGTTTTTTCGCGCCAAATTTTGATTTTCGGACTCCAAGGGATCATTAATTATTCATGACGTCCAGCTGTGATGGTTCAAATGGGTTAATCAATTTTTTCCCCCTACCCCCGGTCTAGAGGCGCATATTACACTTTTACAAGGAGCCGAGCCATCAATCAATCATAAACCGTCGCAACTTGAAATATAGGTTTTTAAAATTCAAAAAAAAGTAGTCTCGTGAAAAAAGTACTTTTTTTGACATTTTAATACAATATAAGACATTTGAAAAACCCGCGAAATTTATGCCGGGGTTTTCAGATGACTACAATTTTTTTTTATCCACCCGCTCAAATTTTCCCATATGGTACCAATGCCAATTAAAAAATTACCAGCCGTCACAGTCTTCCTCTTCTGCTACCCGGTTCTTTTTTAACTTTTTTTTTTCGACCGACAGAAAATCGCACTCACGCGTATGCGCGCCACATGTCGCACATTCCATCCGATGTCTTTGAATATCTTTCTTTTCTCTCTCTCTCGGTCTGCGTCTGTCCCAATGATTTCTGCCGCTCGGTTTTTTTTTTTTTAGTTCTCTCCTTCTTCATCTTTCGCTCTACTACGGGTCTCGTTTGTCTTTCTCGAATCCGGCTTTCTCGAGTGCGAGATGGTGAGAAATGAAAACGGATGGGAGAATATGTTTCGTCGCGCCTCCTACGGGGAGCACGAGTTATGTATTCAAAGTGTATGACAGCTCTCGAAGAACCTTTTTTTTTCTTTTTTTTTTTTTCATGACCTTTAACTTTTGTTTCTAAGTTAATTTTTTTTGTTACTCAAATATAATTATTGACTAGCCATATGAGAAGCTCGATAAATTTTTACTTGTTTATTGCAAAATTAAATTTTTAAAAATGAATTACATTTTGTTCTTGAGTTGATTATCTTACTTTGCCTATGAATGCTAATGAATTTTTCATCAATCTACTCTGCACATTTTATCAAAATATTGCCTCGAAAATTTTTGGTTTATAACTCTAAAAAATTTATTTTCGAACATCAGTATTAGTATTCTTGATTTTTTGGGTATTATTTAAAGTCAAATTAAAATTCTTTCTTAAAAGTATGATTTATCTAGCGGCTTTCACCATATTTATATATCATTTTTTTAATATATTCAAACATAAATATTGGTACATATAATTTTAATATTTAACTTTTTAGTACCACTTTATAGGAATTGATTTTTGCAGATTTCTTCTAGTCATAGTTTAAATTATTATTATTATTATATTAAGAGTAGATAAAATTTAAAGTACAAAATTTGTAAAAAAAAAAAAAAATTCTGTATTAAACGTATTCTCGCTAAATATTTAATGACAAACATATTAAATTAATATTTTATTATGTGAAATAATAATAGCAATATTTAGAAGGAATTTTTTTTTAATTCAAACAATTTTTGTGTCAAACATAAAAAAAACTTTCAAGCTTCATCCACAGAACTAGTAATTGAAAAATCTCAAGCTCGTTAAAAAAGAAACGCTATTATTTTTAATTCAAAAAAGAAAAAAAAATTCAAGGGGCTATCGGTTACAATGAAAAGGGAGAAGGATTCGGAGTCCGGAACAAGTCTCCCAATTAAAATAACCCTGTGGTTTCCCTTTTTCGGGGGTATTACACAAACAGCGCGCTTCTTCGTTCTCTCCTCTTATTCGGCCTTTTTTTTATTCCTCCCGTGGTCCTTTATACATATTCTTTCTTCTCGCATTTCTTTACCCGCGGTCCATGTATCATTCGCTATTTCGGCGCCTCGCGTGCACCCGACTTTACGCGCGTGCGGATTTTGTTTTTTACTCTCGGGCTTATACCGCGCCCGAATTAAAGGATGCTGTCGCGGGTCTACTACTTTTTTTTTTAATGAACCTTCTAAGTCTAAAAATGATTTTAAAAAAGTAATGAAATATATGTTGTACCACTTTTTCATCACAATCCGCTTAGACTTCTTGGTAATATTAATGCAATTAATAGATATTTTTATCGGTCTTACTGTAGAAATATGTGTAAGACCAATAGATATATCTATAGTTGTTTAATAAAGACAGTCAATAAAAATATTAATTAAATTTGGATTATACAATTAATACGCATTATACTAATATCCGTGTAAACTATACAAATTTTTCTTAAAAGTGTACTATAACGTTCGGTAAAAAAATTTCTCAGTTTACCCACACATGCATACGAGGTTGAGTTTCGGTTGCAAGAGTGAAAATTGTAAGGTAGTCGAAGGGAGAGATTTACAGTGGCCATTATTACCCCCCACGCCTTGAAAACTCACTTTGACACTAGTGTAATTAGCGTTCGGCTTAATTTACAGTTACCGAAGCTTGCAATTATTACCGGGAGGATGTATCGTCGGCAATTTTTTTATGCGTTGCGTCTCGTTAAAAGTCAAATTGATTTCTGTCAAAAAAAAGAAAGAAAAAAGGTGGCGAGCAAACTGGATCACCCGTCTCTTCTCGTATCGATCTCGGGTTCAGAGACTAGTTATTACGGTGCATGGGTTACTGACACGACATTTTGTGGTAAAATACAAGTATTTAAAAAAAAAAAGGCTCTTGTCAAGTTTACTGATAAGATCTATTCCAAAAAACACGTAAAAAAATGTTTTGTATTAGATGAAAACTGAGATAAGTACAAGTTTTAGAGTTGAAACTAATTATTTTGAATTTTTGAAAAGCTTATAATTTTCAAACAAACTATGAATTTAAAATATATATCGAAGGTCCCAGCAAAGAAAAACCTTAGCTAAAAATCTGTCGATTTATGGTCATAAATAAAAGACTGAAATAAACAAAAAATTCAAAGAAAATCAAGAATCTTAGTCAATTCGTACAAAATAAATTAGATTTTATCCCTTTTTTTGATTTTATTATTCATTTAAACCTCTTATTGGTAATTTTAAATCGAAAAATTTTTGTCTAAGGTTTTTCTTCGCTGGGACTATCGATATTTAAAAAAAAAGGATATTAAATCGTTTTTTTTCATTACTTTAGAAAAAAAAAAGTATACCACTGTGTTTGGGTTAATAGTTCACTGGAGTCGCGACGATCTTAACTCCAAATACCATTAAATAGTAGCTAAAACTCACACCGCACGTGTTGCTCATTAGTCAAAGACTTTTTTTTTGTTCCACCAACGACCGTCTTCCCTCAGTCAAGAACAAAGAGGCCCCAATAGCGAACTTTGAGTTTAGAAACAGCACCGCGGCGTACGAGGCGGCGTACGAAAAAACATGCACCCCTTATTAAAATAAACCACAAAACAGGTTCAAAAAAATCCCAAAAATAAAGGAGTCCGGAGGGCTCGGGGGGATAAGAATGAAACTCGATCGAAGTACACCCCGGAGGAGCAATACCGGGGCGGATAAACGTCGGTTTTATGCGTGCCGTTCGGCTCGGTCATTTTCGCGTCACCCGCGCGCGCCCCCGGCTAGCTCAAAATCTTCTTACATTGCGCTTCCATCGTAGCCACAATAACAAAATTTTATCTGGGAGACACATCATGACGAAAGAGAACAATTTTGACCTAAAAATTGTCTTATATGTAATAAAAGTGTAAATTTTTACTGAAATTTTGTTACCAAAAATCGATAGCATAATAAAAAAAAAATCTAATTTTGGCATATATGGTTGGACTTTAAGACCGATATAAATATCTTATGATTATTTGTTGTAGGACAGTCAATATAAAGATTTATCCAATTTAAATTTAATTTTGTTTAAAAGTTTTCAGCTATAGTGAATTTTTGTTGATTGTGTGATTTATTTAAAGAGTTTCAGCTCTTCAAATATCAATTAATCATTCCACTGACAACCTTTTAATTATTAAAGACGATTTTTTGTTATATTATCTTTTTTTAATTCTGACCGACTAATTATGACTCTGACCTAACAAGAACAATTTTGAACTTACAAAAAACTTTTGTTATCGCCGGTCACCTCCATAAACTAGTCGTCGATTCATTAGAGAGAGAGAGAGAGAGAGAGAGAGAGATAGAGAGAGAGAGGGGGCCAGAGATAGTACCGTTGTTAATATATAACCCGCGTAGGAAAAATACCCCTAATGCTATTTATGTTTTATGGTTGTACGTACTTATCGGTTATCCCTGGAATTAAAAAAATAACCTGCATTTTACGACCGAGAGACGATGAAGAAGAAGAAGAAGAATAAAAAAAAAAAAAACTCGAGCGCGCGGGATTATTAAGTGTATCAATGGGGAGTATTACGGCCAGAACGAGTTATCCTGGGAGGAGCCCAAGTGATAAGATCGGGGGGGAGAAGTGCACCAGCGCTGCAGCTGCACCAACGGAGCGTGTCGACCTTGCCTTCTTCTTCGTTCGTGGTAGTGCGCTGCAGCGCGTATTATTGTAACATGCGCGGCTCGCTCCAGGGGCGCGGTCCGCAGATAAGCCTGCTGCGAATAACCGTTTGAATTAGTTTTGAGCTGCGCTGGCTTGTTCGTGTAGCCGAGCTGATGAGCTAGGTGTACGGTTCCCCTCCCTTCCTTCTACTACTGTTTTATTATTTTTTATGTTTGCTGGAATATGTATATAATGGGTTTGGATCACGCGCGGTTATCGAGGGCGATGACCCTTGCTACCAGAGTTCGATTGTTGAGTTTTGGTTAACCGTTTGACCAAGTACTTGTTTTTAAATAAAAAAAAATTTAATGTTCAGAGCGATTGCAATTATTTTTATTTATTTTTTTAGATTTCCATTGTATCAATTTATGATTCTTTTGTCACCATTTTGGGAACTATATTTAGGTGTTGATTTGCTTGTTCTAATATGATGAGTGAGGCTTGAACTAGAACCCCTTGGAACACTAGTCAAACAATCAGTCCGCTAAGCGGTTCACCACACTTAAGTGACTGACACAAAGTTAAGTCATAAATCTCAATGTGATGTAATAATTATAGTAATCATGTACGAAATAGTTTTCTTCAAAAATAAATATTACCATTGTTTGTTGAACACTCGGTATATACTCTTGCAAGTCACTGATTGAGAATCCAGAATAAAAACAACATAATTTGATATTTTGGAACACAATGTTGCCATTTAAAAAAAACTTAAAAAATCATATTTTATAAAAAAGGTAAATTTTATGAAAATTTCAACTCAATTCTACCTTACCTAAATTTATTCTGAACTCTCAAGCCATAACTCGCAAGATCGCAGCACCGCGAGTAATTTATAAAATTAATTCACTTCAAAAAAAAATTATTTTTATTTCATAATTTTAAAAAATTACCACCATTAAAATTCAATAACACCACGGCAGTTCTCCAAAACCCCTGAAGTTCCAAAGTCAAAGACCCCCGGTAATACCGGGCCGCCGCGGGAACGATCCATTACAGGGCCATGCAGGCCCCGAGTTAAGTATATCGAGACATCAAGGTGTCATCGAGCACCTGCGGCTTCGGCTCCCCCCCCCCCTTTTTTTTTCTCTCCCTCCAATAATCCCCACCAGGGACCACCCCGGCGAACCTTCTTATTTTTTGCGTAAACTGCGAGTGTTCGCGCTCGCTTCGGGCGTCGTACGACAATTAGGGGCCGAATGCTTTGCGATCGTAAATATCCGAGGTTGCTTGCGTTACGTTAACAGATTTCATCGGGCTTATGATTTATCTATCGTGGTCTTGATCAATTTGTAAGTGTCTGCGGGTTAAATCTAGTTTTAGATGGTTTGTAATTTGAAGGTAAACGCTAATTTTTTTTTATAATGATAAAATCATGTAAACTATAAATAGAAACTAAGTAAAAATCTATGAATGACATGTGCATGTAGTTACAACTCACTTTCTTATTGATGAAGGAATTCTGCAGGATAACCTCGAGGGGATGGGGTATCGAGGGCTTGCCGAGGTACCAGTCCTCCCGGGGATTGTAGTTGTCGAGGAGCTTGACCAGCCTCGGCACGTTCACGTAGTTGTCGTCGTCGAAGTGACAGAACCATCTGTAACAGGAAAAAAAAAATGAAGGTGGCGATTAGTCGGAAACCAACTCGATACTTATTATACACTCGTGATATGGATACGTGACCGGGAACAATAATAGGATTAGTTTCATAATAATCTGCACCCGAGGAGAGGAGAGAGGAATGTAGGCCGATACTACCGCTCGGGATCATCATCATAATATTATAAAATCAATGTACGCGCCAGTAGATGGGAACAGGCTCGAGGGATTCTTCCTGGAACGTCGTCGCGTCGTCACATGTAGGAGTTCGTAAACTTCCTATGCATCAACTTTTAGGTTCTCAGCTGGGAGTTTGAGAGGACTTTAATTTTTTTTTTTTTTCGAAACAGATTTAAGGTACCGATACTTTAAGGCTTATAGTTTTTTTTTTTTTCATTCATATTACCCGCCAGTGGCGCGGTCCTCGCTCACGTCCACCAATCAGCGACGAGCGCGGACTGTTGCGTAATCTCTCGCGACATCATTCGACATAACCTCTACTCTTGATCGTATCGTGCGATCACAAGCGTTTTATAAACTAGTCAAATGTTAATTTATCAATCAAATTGTTGCTATAAGTGTTCTAAAATAGTCATCACTGCGTCGCATTAACCTCTAGTTTTCAAGAATTGACTGCAGATTTTGTAAGATAATAAATTTTGATTGAGTTGAGTTATTTCTAGCACAAACTTTGTTACACTTTACACATTCTTTCTTCAGATCATTTTGAAAATATTCTTTCGAATGCACTTGGGTAACGTAAACAATGATGGAAATCATAAACAAAGAAATGAGCCTGCATGATGCTATCATGAAAAACAACATTCAATCGGTGCATTCTTTGGTATTTGAAAATGTTGACGTCAACAAAGAAGTACACCACGATGGACCTCCACTGCACGTGGCAATAAAAAAAAATAACGACAAAATTGTCAAGTTGCTGCTCAACGCTGGCGCCGATGTCAACAAAAAAAATTCTACTTTTGGCAACACTCCTCTTCTGTCAGCTCTTATTAAGAAAAATAACGAAATTCTGAGGCTACTGTTGAACGCTGGAGCCGACGTAAACATTACAAGTGACTATAATCTATCCCCTTTGCATTATGTTCTTTTCATTGCTGAAGACTACGATAGGGTGAAAATTCTAATTAGCGCAGGTGCTGATGTTGTCACTCCTAATGCAATCACTGGTATTACACCACTGCACTCTGCAGCTGCACTGAAATATGATTCAGTGATCAAACAGATGTTGTCCAAAGGGGCCAGGATTAATGAAAAAGATAGTGTACTTGGCTGGACTGCCTTGCACTGGGCAGCAAAGTTCAGTTGCAGAAAGAGTCACTTAAAGACAGCTGAATTATTATTGAGGCATGGTGCAGACATTTTTGCTCAGGATAAGAGAGGAGATACTCCAATTATTTACTTCGTAAGAAATGGATGTAACCAATACAATGTAATGGTTCAAAAACTGTTCACTCATTATTCAACCAATGGTTCAAATAGTGATGAAATTATAATCAAAGATGACATTGAATTATGTGATGAATTTATCAAAGGGATTAAGAAATTAAGTGAACCAGTCAAAAAAAATATGAAAAAAGAAGAGACTGAAATATATGATTTACTTATGAAAAACATAATAACTTTTCTGAGTCGTCAAAAAGCTAAACATGACTCAAGGAAGCAACTGTAGATAGTAGACTATCAAAGAGTTCAGAAAAAGCAGGAAAATAAGTTTAAATGTAGTAGAAATAAGAATTTATATGCATGTGTATTGGAAAATTTAACTATAATTTCAATGTTTGCCATCAGGTTTACATGTTCTTGGTTTTGCTATACATATTTTTGTTTATTAATATGTATTTGGCCATATTAGATAATATAGAAAAAAAATTATACCCTTTTTTATGATTGTTTGATTAAACTAATTAAAGTTAGTTATAAGTTTATAAGTTTTTTACACATATACTATCAGAACAAAAATCATAATCATTTTTATGATTAATTTATTAAACTAAAAAAAGTGTTGAGTTTTGAAAACTCAAGTGATTATTTCCAATTTAAAGGTTTTTCAGTTCAAATTAAAATGTATTCACTTAGTTTAAAAAACGCAATTCTATCATTTTAACCAATTTGAAAGATAGAAATATAATAATTATTAAAAAATGTAAAAAAATAGAATTAATAAAAAGTCATTTATAACATAAATTAAGATTATCTTGGTTCATTTTCATGATCCTGAAATTATAAACTGTAAATCTCGCTGTAAATAAAACATGGGCACAACCAGTTTTTATAACATGATATTCTTTTGCAGACAGAGTAAGGTAAGTAAAAGAGTTTAATAAAAACCATATGTTTTTCCAAACTCATTCTTCATTAAGTCTTTCTCACACTCACCCAACAATCAATTTAAATCCGAATCTCGAGTAAAAATCACGAAACCGCAAGGCCACAAAAAAGAAATGAAATTCGTCATTCGAACCGAAACCCAATAACAGTCGAAAAAGAGAGAATCGTGCTCGCACACTACGTCCAATCGTCGAAACAAACGAAAAAAAGTTCGCGTCTCGATTCCCACAGCCATAATACGATGTGGGGTAATCCAACCCCTCCCACACCACACGCGCCCGCCCGCCACCCCAAAGAAGTTAAGTGTCCGCACGGGGGTGACCGTGCCACTGCGCTTTCCCACGATGCGAAATTCACGGGGGAAGTTTGTTTGCTCCACGCGTGTGTGCGCACGTGTTTGGTAAACTGCGATATTAATTTTTCGTATGGAGTCGAGCTGCGAGCTTCGTCTTTGTTCGTAAAATTTATATAAAAATACTGACATGATGGGTTCATTAAAACTAAAAAAATGATAATAATTATGAAAAACAAATTTAATGTGTATACATAATATGTATATAATTGGTTTTTCCTTCTTGTATATTTTTTAATCTTATTGTAATTTATGTTATATTATTTAATAATTTTGAAAATGCTTTTTATATCTGTACAAAATGTATTTGTCGACTTAGACTTCTAGGACTTAATTTAAACTTAAAATCAAATAAGTATTTTTTTATAATTTAATTTACTTTTTTTATTTTTTAGCTGTATAGTCTTTGTTTTTAAAAATTCTTAAACCTTGAAATTAATAATGTTTATGAATTTTATAGCTAATTTAAAAGTACTGTAGTTGGTAGTAGCTGCATTATTTATGCTTCCGGTGATTAACAAAAAGTATATTATAATAAATTCTATTCTTCACAAAGAGCTATCTTTTTTAATTTTTTAATAACTTTTTAAAAGTTCTATTAGGCGTTGGTACCTCGTAAATTATTATATATTATCAATTCTTATTAAAAAAATTATTTTGTACAATTTTTAAATCAATTTACATAGTTTATAAGATTAGTTTTCTCGGCAAATTGAAAGAGTCCCTACATTATTTACAATTCCAAAGTAGAAAAAAGTGCATAAATGTACGATAAAAAAAATCATTTTCATGTTTTTAAATCATCCTCGATGGCTTGATTTAACAATGTCCAAAGCGTGAAGTGCGCATGCAAAACGACTTTTTGAAAACCAAAAAAGTCCATCAAACTTCAAAACTCCATAAAAAAAAGGCCCCGGCACGCAAGAAGAAGACACTCTTTACCAGTTACACTCTACAGGGACAAAAATAAAAACACCCAGCGATTGAAACCTCAGCAGCGGATCCTGTTTACGCGGCGACGCTGATTGACGCACGCTATCGCTGGGAAAAATCCCGGCGCGCTTAATTAAAGTGATTACCCCGCGCATGTAATCTTTTAAATAAAATTCGGCCCTCGATCCCTCCCGTAATAACCACGTTGTACAAAGCACCAGCCGGAGTGATACGTCCTCCAATTAGAGGTAAAAATGTAGCAGCAGCACCAGCCGCGCTCTCGTTACTCGGTGGTCGCGCCCGCATGCAGTGAAATTACACCCGAGCCCTCGGATCACCTTACCCGTCCTAACCACCTTCTTAAGCCGTTTTTTTTTTAAGAGGAGGACCGATTAATACAGAATCGATCAAACATTCACACGCGACGGACAATCCACGCGCTGTGGATCAATCAATCCGTTGGCATTATCTCGAATCTTTGTATGGCCCCCGGCGACGATCGCAGTGGGGAGGGTTGGGACATCGACGAGCGCTCGTTATTGTTTCCATCGCTCCGAGAGCTTTTTCGAATAAAATGCTAGGGACGAATACACCGGGTTGTACCCTGGAGGCGCGAGCTAATTTTTTTACGCTGGGTTGACGATTTGTAACGTTTTTTTTCAAGGTCGAGTTTTTTGAAGAAATTATTGGGGATGCAAAGTCAAGAGTAGTTCGAGTCTGATTAAAATATTTTAATCGGTGCGTTCCTATAGCTCGAGGTTTAGATTTTTGAGAGCTTTAGAAATTACAGATAAAAAAGTTATCGCTCAAAATGGAATTAATTTTTTTTTTGTATTGTCTAGGGAGTAAATTAACGGTCCCAGCGAAGAAAAACCTTAGCCGAAAATCTGTCGATTTTGAAAGACCAATAAAGGAGCTGAAGTGAATAAAAAAAATTTTTGAAATAAATAATCTTAACAAATTATTACCCAATAAATACGATTTTAATGTTTAAAAAAATTTTTTTATTCATTTCCTGATAGGCTTTGATTTGGCTAAGTTATTTCTTCTCAGAGACCGTCGAAATATCCATTTTTGACGAATAAAAAAATTTCGTAACCATCCCATAGGAACAAAACAGCTACCTACTTCCTGGTAAAAAAAAAAAAAAAAAAAGATATTTTCATAAAAATTTACAATCTTCTCTAACCACACCTCGTCCATAAACCAACATTTATCCGCGCTAAAAATTAACCGGCCCCGCGCGCTCGTAGAATTCGATCCCAATGCGGAACCAAAACACACAGCGGTACAATAAATAAACAGTGACTCTGCTACTTTTTTGCTATGTATCCTCTCCCGGGTTTTGCGCCCCCCGCGTATATTTACGTATTAGAAGTGATTTAAATTCCCGCAAGGGCGAGGCTCCGAGTCGTAAATTCAAGTTCCTTTTTTTACCCCCTCCTCGGGGTAATTTTCGACCTATCGCATAAATAATGAGAATCATTAACGTCGCTCAACCGTACCCTCGAACTAATTGTCCCTCCTCGTCGCTCGCGATCTCCAATCTTTCATTGAAACGTCCAGTGGAGTCTGTTCGATCGATTTGAATTCGGACGGACGATAAATAAGAAGAGCCGGGGACCCGACGACGGCTTTATCCGGATCCAGCATCGACACCGGCCACGATTCGACACTTCGATAAGTGCATTGTACTCTTCTTTTATCCTCTCGGCAGGTTTTACCTAATTTAAAGGGGTCAACTTGCAAACCTATAGGATAAATCTTAAAAAAGTTTCATTACGTCCAGCCACCGGACGAAGGTGGAATGAAGTCACGCGTGCCCCGCTAAATTGCAGATCGGTCGGGGGTTTTACGAAATCCATCCCCGCATCCTTTCATTACGCCAGCTTCCAGAGTAAGAAAACCGCGTCAACTCGGGTAGCTTTTTTTTTACGCGAGGGCTTCCGGCGAGGAGGATATGCAAAGGGAAAATTGTGTTTCGCTTCGAGAAAAAGGACGCGGGGGAAATGAGCGCACGCAGAGTGGGTTAAATTACAGTGCGGGTAAGTATTAACGACGACGTAGGTAGCCGGACGGCCGGGACGATTAGTTTTAATTGTAATTCCAGGTTCGAGACACTCGGGGTGGAGACCCCCTTTACCCGAGTGTGGTATTTTTGCTGACGGTCGATGACTCGATTTTCTCGAGGTTCATTGGGACCTATTTTTGGGCGGGATTATTTAAAATATAAAGTTTGAGTTTATACTGTCGAAGGATCTAGAAAATTAAACTTAGTTTATGTCTAAGACTTCTTTTAGAACGAGTATTATAATGTAGGGGTCATTAGCTTAGGTTATTTTCAAAGTTCTAATAGAAACTTTTCATAGTAAAAATTTTGATTTCCTATTCTGAGAACTTTTGAAAAAATTTACTATTTATTATTCAAAAATAAAATATTTTTAGACTCTATAAGTTACTGTAATAACGTTGGACCTAGTAATATCAAAAAAGATTTGTTTTTTACTTGCCACCAGAACTGCTACTTATAAAAAAAAAAAAGTCTAAAATCTTTTTAAAATCAAACTATTGTCTGTGAGAACCAAAATTATTCTTCTATCACATGCGGAGTACTCGCTAATCCTTGACTTTTTAACTCTACGACAAGCCGGGGCTTATAAAATTCAAGGCTCGTACCGGTGCCATCTCGCTCAAAGCCGCCCACAAAGACAATGTAGTACACGCACTGCAGTCGTCATATTTATCTCCGCTTGCAGTGCAGCTGCGTCCCGAAAAAAAAGCTCAGTAAACACGATGCAATTGCCAGAGACGTATGCTAATTTCCCCCCGCTCCAGGTTTTTTTTACGTCTCTCTTTTATCTTTCACGAAATTAAAATACAATAAAAATTGAGCATAAATTATTTATGACCGTTGTGTACCCACGACCCGTGACAGAAACATCACTTCTTTCAAGCCCCCCCCCTCTTTTTTTTTTTTTTTTTTTTTTCTTTATGGGAGTGAAAAATTTGCATGGTACACGTGGTGTGCAATCTTCGGGTAATTATATTTGCAATTTTTTCGGATTAAGGGGATCGGTTGGTACCGTACCCCGCAGAGTAATGTCGCGCAATTAGCGACCTTTTTTTTCTCTCTCTCTCTCTCTCTCTCTTTTGAAAATATTTGGAATAAATTTGAGAAGGAAGCGTCAATGGTCGCGCACCGATGGATCTCATTCCGTAGGAAACGCCTTCGTTTTCACGATCGAGCGAGCTTTTCCCATCGTCCAGCTTTTACAGCCGCCTCGGCTATAATAACCGGAGCTAACTCTTCCCCGAAGTCGACAAAATTCCTCGGTCGCGCCGCTGAATTTTTTTCGTTCTCTGGCATTAGAATAGAGTGATAATTCGTGATTTATCGGGTGTAATAAAAAAGTCTAGCGAAAAATTATGCACTCCCGGGGTGTAATTTTTTTTAAAACTCTTCTACAACTTCGCTACCGAATTTGCATGCCGAGAGGAATTCCGAGAAGGATAAATAATGGATGCCTCGCAAAAAAGCTCGCCGTTCTCAGCCGGGTATTGATAAAGGGAATCCTGCAATTTTCGACAAATCGATGCAAATTAAGCGACCCTAAACTGCTGCTTTGAATAAGTGGCGAGTGAGGTTAGTCTGGTTGCAACAAAAATCAAAACTAAAAATTCCGAGAGAATCGTAAAAATCATTCCTCGGGGAGAGGAAGAAATACGAAGGTATAAAACGTCCGAGCCCTAATGATAAAGAAAATCAAGGCCGGGTTTTGATTTATGCACCGGGCAGGGCGGCTTATTGAATAGGGCTGTAAAAAATCAGAGGCCTGAGTGACTGCCTGCGCCCCCTTTTTTTTCGAGGAGCTTTTTCATTAGCCGAGAGACGAATTGCGGTGCGGACGAGACTACCTGATCTTTTTTTAACTGGGATTTTTTTTTTGTCCCGGCCGAGTTTTTGGTTAAATTCGAAGAGTGCAATAGTGCGGTTTACAGGTTTTAATTAAAGTTGGGCTTTTTTGGGTGCGCTTTGAATGCACCGTCTAAAGGATACATTAAAGTTTTTTTCTTTTGTTTTGTCTAATGAAGTTCCTTTACAAATTGAACTAAACTTTTTTATACTTTGCAATGGGAAGATATAGTTTTTTTTTGCAAATTTAAGAGTTGAAGTTTTTGAAAAATTAATTCGAAAAACTTTCAGAAATTTCAAAGTTGAAAAATTAGATGAATCTTGTAAAATTTAAAATTTTCGGAAGCATCCAAAGTTGTACAAAATTGAAAGCAATATATGAAAAATTTGACTAATTAGTTATAATTAACTAATTAGTCAAATTTTTTTTAACTATAAATAAAACTATTTAATTGTTGAGCTTTTAACATATACAGTAGATTCTTGACAAGTTTGAACCGCATCAGTAAAAAATTTCAATTAATTTTCACCAAACTACATATACAAAACAACACTGTAATAATAAATAAACCTTTTATTATTTGTGTTAATATCCAACAAATTTTAGGTTTATTTTATAAAAATAAATTTCGATTTCGCTCTTGCACTTTCAAAATTTGAAAATATTCCCCGAACTCAACTCTCAAAGTACCCGAACAAAAATCCTCAGCCCGGTCCCAAACGAAAAAAAAAAAAAGGTTTATATTTAAAACGCTCGTCCACCTGTAGTCTGCAGGTCCGAGGCTCTCGAATTACATCTACTCGTGTGTCCTCTACCAGGCGGGTAACCAAACTCTATCAAGATTTCCGTTTTCCCGTAAAGAAAGCCGTGTGTTAGATTTCGGCTCCCCGATCGCAAGATGTTGGCTCTCCGCAACCCAAGCCCCCCGCAACCGAAGTCAACCTTCCCCCGATAACTCTTATCTTCTTATGACGTCTCACTCGTAAATTTCGGCCGGCAAAAACCCGAGGTATGACGAAATCTCGCATCCGGCGCCGGCGCACTTTTTTTCGGGTAAAAAACTACCAGGAGAAGTGGGAGGAGCAGCAGGCCAGAAGAAAAAAAAAAGAAGGCGAAAGAAATTACGGAGGCTGCACGTGCGCCAGCATATAATCCAGCTCTTCCTTCCCTCCCGCTTCGTAAGAAAAAGGAGAAAAAATAAGATGGGGAAGGGGAACCCGAAATTCATTGATTACCGACACTCTCTTGAGAAGGAAACGTCGCGTCTAGCGTAATCGGTAATTAACATCTGCAATTAGGTTTTAATCGAAAAATGTAAGAAGCCGACACGCCCCTGCAGCCAGCACGCGTGAATCCTCGAGATTTTTTCGACCCGCTTCGGGAGCTCTTGGTTGATTAATATTTTCAATCTGCGTCGGACCGAGTTTTTTGATTTTTTTTTTTTTTTTTTTTATAAATAGATTGGGAATCGGATTTTTTGAAAAATCTTACAGCAATTTCTAGGTACCCTGTAAGAAATGTGAATTAGGTTATCTATTAAATAGCTATAAAATCGCTAGTTACTAGCAAAATAACAGGTTGACTATTAAAAATAGCTAGTAAATGGGTATTTATTGGGTAACCTAATTCACACTTCTTACAGGGTACCTAAATCTTGTAGGTTCGATATTATGAACTTCGGTACGTAACATGAATCGATGGAAAACTCCATAATCATATTATTTTTGATTTTGTAGAAAAAGTGCTTTGTTGCAATAGAAAATAAAAAATTAGTCTCTTCATTAGTTCACCAATTATTATAACGAAAATAGTGAAATACAATCAAAACTCATCCTGTACATAAATCATTCAAGAATAACTTTCATCATACTCCGCAACAATAAAATCAAACGACAATAGCATATAAAATAGTCATTATTCATAACCCCCAAGACTTTCCGTTACTCGCGGGTCAAGATCCTCGAAGGATCCAGATCTACTGTTAGAGCGATCGATACGGAAACGATATCCGAAAAAGAGTGCAGCCTAACCACCGACGGGCAATTACAAGCCGGCCAGCCGGCCAGCATCCAATCCCATTATCCGGATGCGAGGGAGTCGGAATGAACTGGTGAACGAGGAGCTTCCGGTCGCGCGGGCGTACGCCCTTTCCCCTGCCTTTTGTGCACCGCAGCGTTCGACTCGGCTTGGTCTGGAGTCATCCTTAAGCTCGCGATTGGACCACAAACTTATTACCCGACGCTGCTCACTCGATGCCGGACACTTGATTTACTTTTCGGCGGTCTTGTGTACTTCTTCGAAATGGGGGAGGTCGAATGAATTGCGGGTGGGGCAGACTTCGAGATTAGTTGATTAATGCGTAAGTGGATTCCGTAAAGCGTACTTCTTGTGTACTTATTTTAAAATGGTTTTAAAACCTGGCTGAAATATTATTGTACGATTATTGGTCCAATATTGGTTCATTGATTGATAGATTTCATTGCGCAATTCACAAAATTTTATTTTTTATTTTAAAGTCAATAAATCAAAAATTTTATGTTCTCTGTATTTTGTTAAAAAATACGATGATTTTCATCTTAACATTTTTATGATTTTAGTACAAATAATATTGTGATTTAAAAAGTGACCTTGATTTATAAACTTCTGTACAAGATAAATACTGGTGCTGCAGTGCTCGCATATTATTCTTCATACGTCCTCGCAACGCACAACAATGTACCTCGAAACAAAAAAGAAGACCGGTAGGGCGCACAAACCGATATCTCGATATCTCAAAACGAAGCCTCGAAAGCCAGCGTCCAGACCCGGTCGTCGCGTGCATAATGAGCATTTAGACCAGGAGCGACCGGGGACATTAGCATACATGGGATCATGAAGAATCGACTGGCCGGTGTATTATATGCCTGGGTGGATGATTCTGTGCTTCGATATGGCAGTCGCATTCAACGGAAGAGTTTAATTACCGAGTACTGATGCAACAGTGAAGAACGATTAGATAAGTACGAAGAGTCGCACTTTTTCAATACGAAAGTACATACAGTACGTATACGAAGGTACAAAGTTGAAATTTATTTCGTAGCATTTTTTAATCGATAACTGATTTTTTGAATAAAAAAAATTTTTTTTCCGTAATCGTTTCCAAACGTAAAATTGGGGTGTCTTCTTTTTCTCTCTCAGATGTCTTTCGCACGCGACGTCGATGACTCGCACGTGATGCGAGAATCGTCATTATGCACTTTATTCGCTCCAGTTCTACCCAGCTGATCTCCCTCCTCAAAATTACACTCTACGTCACGATTTAATTACGCAGATTTTTCTCGCACTGAAAAACCCGCCTTTATTATATATTAACTTACTGGTACCTTGGGTTTTTGCTTCGCGTGCGACGTTTTTTTTGGAGGGGGAGGGGGATACACGAGCAGTCACACGATACCTTCTTTAGGGGGGTATCAGGTGCAAACCAGATTTTCAATTCCGTCTCCCGGTCCCTCTGCTGCAGGTACATACGGCGTGGGTAGTTTTATGCATTCCGGGCTTTTTATCGAACGTTTTTATGATCGAGCAGTGGCGTCATCCGGTTGACCCATATGGTTCCGTCGAAAATCGGTAATGGGCTTTGATGTTTATGTGTAGTTTTTTTCATGATTTACTTTCGTTTATTTTTGTTTTTATCAAGTTCAAAAGTTTTTTCAAAGATTTACCGTAACGATTCAGGATAGATAAACCCGACTCTCATCCAAGCAAAACTTAATAGTAATAATTAACCACTGATAGAGCAAACGGTAATCTCCCCGCAAACGGAAAAATACAAAAACTTCCGATATAAAATTTCAACAAAAAATAAGTAGAAGAAGACTCAAGAAAGAGAGAACATAAGAAGAAGAAGAAGAGTTAGTTGGGTCTGATGGGCACGCACGCAAGGGGTTGGTGCACGCGATCGCTTCTAGAGTTTCCTGAAAAACGCTGCAGTATCGCGCGCGCGGCATCGCTTCGCCCAAAACAATTTCATCGGGTTTCGCTCGGAGAACAGAGGGAAGTAACAGGAACGAGAAGAAAAAAAAAAGTCAACCGATTGCCCCGGCAAAATTAGATATGGAAAACTACCGAAAGCCACTGGGATTTATTTTAATTTATAATTTTGCAAGGTTATGCTAATTTTATGTTTCCATGAAGTTGCGTATTTATTTGAATAAACATTCCTTGTCCACTCGCTGTATGAAATGAAACGTTTGATTGAAAGCTGGACAGCCCTAGAGAAAATGATTTTCATTAAACAGATAAAGTAATATTAAACTAGAACTAATGCACTAGTATGCTCATAAATTTTTCTAAACCATATTTATTTTATTTTGAATTTAAAAAATTTGTCTCCAATTTTTGTATCAAATACTCGAGTAGAAGACCAATCAGTAGTTTTAATTTGCCTATTAGATGAAATAAATCTCAAACCTCGAGGCGCTTACATACGTGGCAATTAAGGCCACCCGATTGATCGGTTCAATTGAGCCGATTCAAATCGATGATCGCCAGGCGCGCGACTCTCGGACGCCATTTTATTTTTTTTCTCAAATTCGTTAAAAAGAATGTCCGATGTCCCAGCTGTTTTTTCCCGATTTTCTTAGGCGTGAAAAGTTCAGGATTTTGCTAAAACAGTACGCAATTTATTATACACCGGGCGACTCGCGCTAAGAAAATAGAGAACACAAACCGGTGTTATAACGACGTGCTGGAGAACAAGACTTCCTTCTTTTTTTTTTCTATCTCTCCTCTTTTAAATCCCAAAGGGGTATAAAACAAACCATAAATTAATAATTTCTAAACACGAGTTCAGAAACACAGAACAGCTCGTTCGTTCTTTTTTTCATCATTCGAAATTTAGGCTTGAAAAGTGGGATTTCGGGGGACCCACCAGGAATGCAATCACCATAAATTTCATAGATTCCCGCGTATAAAAAATAAAGATTCGGTGGTGGAAGGGAAAAAGATGAAAAAAAAGAAGGAAGAGGGAACCGGAGAATTTGCAAGATTACACTCGCGGACGAAATGAAATTCACGATCGGGAAATATCGAAACGTATTTCACACCCCGGGCGCGGCTGGTTTTTATGGTTGGTATCTGCTGGACTGAATATTTATTTTTCGACGGAAACATAGGAAAATTTTTTTTGAATGTGAATGAGGTATGGATGGTTTATTTTGAATGGAATTATTCATTTTTCGAAATCATTTTTATCCTCGGCAAGAATTTTCTCGTTCAAATTGACGTCGAGCCCGTGGGAATAGTGCAGGTTGAATTTTTTAGGTTATGTTACCGGAAAAAAGCACAAAACTGTGAAGAGATAAAATTAGAGTTGTATTGAAGATTTTTACTCATTAATCGATTTTTATAGAAGTTTTAAAAGTATTATAAGAACTTGAAAAATAAAGACGTTGTGTAGCAGACGACTATAGACGCAATCAATTAAATATCAAATAAATTTTTCACTGATTTGCAAATGAAAGTACTCATTGAGTCACAAATAACAACATATATCCATTGGTCTACTTTGATGATCATGCGCGATTAATTTTTGTCATTATACAACCTGAAGATTAGTCATAATAACAGCAAAAAATTGTTGGAATTTTGCAATAAAAATTCACTTTTTAAAAGCCCAAAGAGTCAGCCATTTAAATCATAACTCAGAATAAGAGATTTTCAAATTTCGTTTTTTCACGTTATCCACGTAGCAGGATAATAACTCATCTTAGCGACGTCTAGGGTATAAAGTCGCTTTAATACCTCCGCATCTTTTTTTATTGCAACTCGTTGCACCTTAAGTTTCCAAGAAGCTCTGCACCTTAACATAAAAATAACCGGACTATATGAACCCATCGTCCGGTGGATTCTGATCACGTACAGAATTCGCAACAGGCATAATGAAAAACGGATATTTTCCCTTTGCTCAAATTCAACCTTCATTTTTTTACGCCCCGCAGAAAATAGATCGACGTTCGTTGATTCATTTGCATGAAAAAAAAAAGAGGGAAAAAAAAAGAGTTGGGGGGAGGGAGGAACGAGATTTAAATCGATTACGATCTGTTGGGATGGTGGTGCATTGTCAGGTGCACGAAAATATGCATTTATGCGTGATCGTGCGGCGCTTGAATTTCATGAAAAGTAAAACACCGGGGCGAATTTTGCGCAGATTTCTTTTATTTTTTTCCCTCTCCACCCCGCGACTTTAAATTCAACGTGTATCTTGTCCAACCGGATGCACTTTTTCAACGAGCCCTGCGGTATAATTAAACTCAAATAGAGGAGAGGATTTTTTCCATTGACGATTTTATAAACGTTTGAAGACTAATCTCGCACGCGAATAAAAAAAAGAGCCGAGGAGGAGGAGGAGGGTCAATGAATGGGAGCTTTTTTTTCGCGCTGCTGCATCAAAGAGACACACTGAAAAAAAAATGCGCTGGAATTAGAAGGTCGAGGAATAAAGGAGACCACAAAATACTCGACGAGAAAGGGAATGAAAAAAATAAAGAAGATTATTTCGAAAAAAAAAAAAAAAAAAAAATGTGTTTCAATACACCTCCCGTGTGTTTGCATAATAAACTATCGGGTTTTATTGAAAAAAAAAAAGAGTCTCGACTAGTTATTCCAGTTGGGAATTTTTTCTCTCGAATTCGTAAGTGGATACGACTCTTTATTCGGCCTAATTAATATTTGCTCGATTTTAAGAACCCTGGTAGCAATGAGAGTAGGTTATGCCGGCTTCAAGCAGTGTGCAAACTATAAACTAGGCATTTATTAGCCATAACCTATTCTCATTGCTACAAGGGAGGCTTCAAAAATTAATCCCAACCCCTTTTCAAGACTCAAAGAAGAGTCTTCAAGACCAGACTGAATACGAGGCATCTCTTTTTGAAACGTCTTTCGGAGACTCCCCCTCGAGATCGGACCGTAGAAATTCGCGAGTTTGCATTTTGAATATTTAATGCCGTTCGGTTTTTTTTTTTTGCGGCTGGCGAAATATCATACTTTATTTATGACACGACGAATTATGAAACCTACTGCGCGAATACACAGTCGTGGATGACGAAATGTGTTTCACTTTTCACTACGCGCCTACTTATGCTAAGCGAAATCCAGGATTAAAATTAATCAAAAACGACAGTTTAAGAAAGTTTGGTCTTTTGACGATGCTTGAAAGATGTTAAATTGAAGATACTCGTTGAAAAAATTAAACCTATGACAAAGTAAGACCGAATATTCTCGATTTTAAATCGAAACATTATTTACATGTTAAATGGACTTTATTCTTTTTTAATAAAAACTTAAATTTTTTATTTCAAATTAATAACTTGATGAAATGTTGAAATTTTGGCTCGCAAGCATGCTGATCCGACAAAAACTCATGAGTGTTATATCTCATTTAATTTAGATTCTCGTGGCCAATGAATTGCATTTTTCTCGAAACTCTAGATTCTTACAGAACCGACGTTTCTCAAAAGCTCTTAAAATACACACTCGGTGTTCCAAAGTCCAATAAATAAATAAATAAACTAAAAAAAGGAAGGCGAGTCCCATAAATATCCCGCAAACATTGTATCGTGAAAAAGAATAAACCCCAGAAGTCAAAAATCGTCATTCCGAAATATCATGCACGGTCATTAATAACCGTCCTACCAGGTGGTCGGGGTTTCGGGTCCATAATAAGCTATAAATATTCACGCGCACTATCTATCCACCACCAACCACCGCCTCTGAAAATTTAAAATTCGCATACTTTCGTTCCCATAAAGACGTTTAGATCCAGAGATTACTCGTCACCTACGAGTGAAGAAAAAAGTATTACCCAACAATTATAACAGTAAATATCATAATATGTCATCAGTGTAGATTCCATATTTTTGTAAAAGCATTATTGATAGTGATAAATTATTTCAAACATTAAAGAATCGATCTCATAAAAACAGCGCAAAGAGTTCATCGACTCGTAATCCTGTAATTACAGGGCTGGAAACATAAAAAACCTGCGATTTTCAGGTGCCGTAAATCATCCTGAAAGTCTCGGATTTGTTCTCGCTAATATCCAAATTTATGCGGCCGGTGCTAAAACAAACAAGTAGCCATAAATTCGGTCCGATCTAACACATTCCTCCTCCTGCCTGGGCTCGTTAAATAATCATCTTTTTTGCCCGGGATGCAGTCGTTGTTCCGAGAACGGCCTTTTATATCGGGGATCGAAGCCCCGAGACACCCGCATGCTGGGTCCATGGCTTAAATGCCCGAGGACACGCGAGACGAATACACAACGAGCACGGATTTATAAGTGCGTGCGCAGCTAACCGGGAAGATTGAATCGTCCCTGGGCTTACTTCGAGTAATGAGGTGTCCTCTTCCTTTTTGGTGACGACGTATGCAGATTAGCAAAGGGAACGAGGTTTAATTGATAAAATTTACCTTCGTTTTTTCGGGTTAATTAGGTAGGCGTGAAAGGATTTTTTCTGGATTGAAAAAAAAAAATAAGGGTTTTTGTGACTAGAGTAACAAATGAGATTTTTATGTACTAGCTGGGTGTATATATTTTTCAAAGATCCGAAATGAATTTTGAAAAAATGTGGTTTTAAGTTCTAGTGCGATAATTCAAATTTATGTTGCTGAATATTATTTTACTTTGCAAAAATATTTTATGCTACTAGGGACAAAAATACAATTTTATGCATTGTGTAAACAGATAAATTTATTATTTTTTATTCAATACTTTATAGGACAATTTGAGTCTTTTCATAACTGGTAAATAATTGATTTATTGAATTAAATTGACAAAACAAATAAGCTGATGTAATGTGTGAAATAACTGTATGTATAAATACTAGTTTTACGCATTAGTAAACACAAACACTTGTTACAATCAGAAAAAAACCAAGACCCAAGCTAATAGAGAATATAGTGGAATTCCATTCACTTATTATTTCCACAGTTTTAGTTTTTTTAAATTTTTATGTCTATTCAGTTTACTTCTCTAAAAATATATTTTGACATTTGACTATTTTTTACACGATAAAATACACACGCAAATTTTTATCACGCCTCTCTGTTGAATCCTCTCGCAGGTTTATTTGTTTTTCCATTATTTATACCACTCCCCCCTAATTTTTTCTCTCTTTCACGTCTGTCTCTGAACACATTTTTTTGGGGTCCCCTCGTTAACGTTTTTTTTTTTCCCTCTTTCTTTCGCTATCTCAAAAACCCTCTCGCTGCGCTTCATTGTGCGGATTTTCACAAAAGAGCAGCACTGAAAAAGGGGCTCGTCCTCAAAATTAAAAAAAAAAAAGAGTTGCATAGAAAGCTGCACGACTTGAAATAATAACAAACACCGTACTCGTTCACAAAATTAATCATAAAATTGCAGTCATTGGGTTCCGAAAATGCCATGAAATCAAGAATTGATTAAAACGTACACCTGCCCTTTCGATCTTACGAGTCATCGTGACGAAAGTGAAATTACAAGGAAGAAGCGAGAAGAAGAAAAAAAAAAAAAAAATTGACTCCCCCTAATAACCATGCCCGACGAAAATAAACACGAAAAAAAAAAAAAATCCCCCACGAATGGTGTATTATATCTTTGTTCGTTATAATGACCCCGCTCAATTATATTTCAGACTAGACAATGTAACCCTCAATTACAGTTATTTTTACACCTGCGATCGAACGTCGATGAGATAATGAAGAGTCGTGTGTTATTCGAGTTGCCACGAAACGCGTAACGAGACCGAAACTTTTATTGAATCGGAAACGGCCGAGTGGTCAAACAAATCATCGCACTTAACTTTCTCTCTTTTTTTTTTTCTTTTTTTTTTACAACAGTCACGTCACCCGTGTAAACGCACTTAGCGAAATGCAAATATCTGGCACTCGACTACGTGTTGGTAGAAAAAATAAAGCTTATAAAGTTTATCAACCGACAATGTTGATTTAAATCTCTCGATAATAATATTTTACTCTGAAATTCGACTTCTGTATTTCGATTAGCTGTTATTCCGAAAACTCGCTGCATATAAGCTACGTCATGACTAAGAATTTTTTTTTTTTCTTTTTTTATCGCGACTAGTGTTGTAGCATTCGAGACTGTCACGAAAGCCTGATGCAGCGAGTGTTGGATTTCAGCAGAGTTTGTGTTGTTCTTGAAGAAACTCGAAGCTGTCTTCGATATATACGATGTGTTGAAGAATAAAAAAAAAAAATGTATTCGATTCTAAAAAGACTGATTGAGTTAATTTTTTAAACAGCTAGGGAATCAATTTTATAAATTTTCTGAATTCAGTGAATTTGCCAAGTCATCAGTATGTATATAACATATATTTTATAATCTGTATTAATTGCATTGCACTCATAACTTAGGGTATTAGTTTCGTCTTATACATAGAACACGTATATATATTGATATTTGGTAATCACATGCAATCAGCGCACAACTCATACTTTTGATAAAGATCTGATATCTATTGACAATATATTTTAAATTCCTAGTTTGTTTGAGTTGTCCACTGAAGCAGAACTACTACCCCAACATTCATACAAACTACCCAAACAGAATCAAATAAATCAACAACGAGTTAAGGTACTCGGTGCAGTGCCCCCTACAAAGAAAAAAAAAAAAAAAAACCCTTTAAAAATTTAACCGCGCGCAGCGCGTCTTCAATAAAATTCCCGCATTAGTCACACACACCCAAACACACTCGGACGTTTCGAGTGCAAACACGAGCGCGCACAATGCAAGCCCGAGACATTAATCAAAATGCCTGCCGCGGACTCGGGAGCAGGTAAGTAAGGCAAGGGCTGGGAGCGAGCTCGTTATGGGCCGCGGAAACATAAATCGCTGCATCAACCTGTTGCCCCTGTCACACCCCCGGAAACCCTTACCCTAATTAAGCCACCTGATTGCCTAATTAACGAAATAAGTACCGCCGGACCTTTCCATTTTCGATTAATTGGTCTTGGTTTGAGTCTTATTGTTATGCGAGCTGGATTGATATAAGGTCATGAATTGTTGGAATTAATAAGTCGGGGAAGAGTGTAGGTAACTGGATACGGAATTGACAAACACACAGAGTTTGGAATGAATTTTGTAACTGTCTCTCAAAATTCAAGAAATTGTCAAGTGACTAAAGTAAAAAAAAAACTGAGAAAGAAAAAAAATTTGATTCTTGGGTGGAGTGTGAATGTTTTCCAAGATTTTAGGGAAAAATTTGGTATTGATTCTGAACTCAATTCTACTGATTTTTCAACAGGTATACTTTTTCATCATTGGCTTATTTTTTTTTTCTTTTAAGCCAGTATTTATCTTTTAAGTGATTAATTTTTACTACATAGTATAAAGTCAAAACCTCCAGTAATACTTCAAAGAGCTCTACTCTAAATTTTTCATATCAATATTCAGGTAGTTGATTACTTGCGCTTAGCTTGACTGATGAAGAGACATCCTTAAATACCAATGTTATAATCTAAAAGATATCAATGCCACTTGATGAGGTCATTAAAAAACAATAAAAATTATTTAGTAATTTTTTGTGTTTTATTAGCCCTTCAAATAACAAGTAATCAACTAAATTTTTCAGTCTCCCCTCTACTCATAATACTAAAAAATATACACAGTAAAATTCAGTTACAAGGATAAAGTCCAAACAGGGTAAGAAACAATAAGCATATCGCACTTAAAATTCCAGGTGCACTCACTCTTGGATTAAAAATTAATATTCACGGGGTATACAACCCGAGCTTTTTTGCAGGATGCGTGTGTATAAAAGGAAGAGGATGCGACGAGGACGAGGAATGATGAATGCTGCTGGGTTACTCACTTTTTGCCGCTCTCCAGGTACCTGTCGAACTCGACCGACATCTTGCAGCACAATGCACTACGATGGTGAGACGAGGAGCACTTTGTGTTTATCATGTGGCCGTCTGTAACCGAAATATCGTCACGTTATTAATTGCTTTTTATTTGCGAGGTAATCTTTTTTTTTATCATTTTGATTCACTCTTAAAAAGATCGATTTATTGGAGTGATTTAATTATTGAAATCAGGGATTCGAAAGAACTTGATTAATCCAATACGAATTCTGATATAATCGTGAATAAACTTAGAAATTATGACAGTATAGGTATTTTTAAAATAGATTGCAGGAAATTTATTACCAATTTGGTTAATTTTGAATACTATTTACAGCTACCTTGCGATATGTCATTGAACATACACATGTATTAATTGTTTATCTAAAGCATTATTAAATTATAATTGTTATTTATAAGACACAACTGTGCCCGTTGATGATTTGAATAAATAAAAAAATAATGTTTACAAAATACTTGATTTGATAGTTTTTTATCTTAGCTTATATATATATATATATATTTTGTACAAAAGTGCCTGTTCACTTTGCAAATTGCACAAAAATCACTGTGCATTTCCCGAAATGCACACTTTCGGACTTTGCATGTAACATATATACGTTTTTGAAAATTATGGTAAGGTTTTATTTTTATCAAAATTCTTGTAATAGTTTATATAAGGTAAGTGTGCCTAATATGGCCCTGTGCCTAATATGGCCCCCCCTGTTATTTTGAATATGCTAGGTATGCGGCATCTCTGCAAGGTAGGAAGAAGTCAAAAACACTGAATTATGAAGTTTTTAGTTGTTTAGAACATTTTAAAATTATTTTTGCGCACGCCTAATAGCTAAAACTCGTTTCGTATACCTCCGTTATTATTTTACGTTGTAATTAAGTGGTCTGCCAAAATATTTAGACGCACCTGATCAAAATTTAAATAAGTAGCTTCGATTCGTTATTGATTCAGCTTTAAAACGCGTCCTTAGTTTTTGTTCAACTCGTTTTCTAACGAGTTTTATTCTTAAATAACTTTTTATTATGCAGTGTTCCTAATATGGCCCCCCACGAATTAGTAGAAATACCGATATTAAGAGTCCTTAGTTTCATGTTTACTTTTTGGAAAATCCTATCCTAATGTTATTTGAGAAAAATAAATTTAATTGTTTCAAAGCTTTTTTTCATTTTATAACTAAAAAAGCATTTTAGCTCAAAAAAAAAACTTTGACCAAAATTTAAAGTTGAAATTTTTCTACTGGTTGCAAAGCTTTCAAAAACATTGTAAAAAAGGCTCAATTTTTAAATAAATCATTTTTAAAATAATAACAATTTTGAAGTTTTTAAAATCTTATATCCTGATTGATTTAAAAAGTAGGAACAAATTGCAATTAATTAATTACTTCAAGGGGGGCCATATTAGGACACAAATTTTAGGTGTCGTAAAAAACCGTGTTTTGGTAAATCCTCTGGCATTTGAAGCTCATTGATCAAAATCGAACATGTAATATCTCATTTTAAAGCTCTTGAATTAAGCTTTAAAATGAGACCTTACCCGTAAAAAAATATTGATTTGATTCGCCACAACGTCTATTCTCGCTTAGGGGGGCCATATTAGGTACAGGTACCTTATTTTAGAATTTTGTAAAATCTCACTGGTAATTCATTGTAATAATCTTTTATCATCAGATGGGATTCTATAAATTAACAAAATGACTAAAATCATAAAGCTTTATAAATTTATAATTTACGACATGATTAATAAATCGATGACGATGGTTTTAAAATGATCTTCCCATAGCAATGAACTAAATACCTCGGTGTAATATTCATTAATCGTTACGTTTTATGGAGAATTTTGCATTTAACGGTACGCAATCATGTATAAAAACTTTTAAAAAAGTCGCACACACACACGCTGTTAAGTTGCTCAGATACTTCAATTTTGAGATGATGATGATTGATGCTATCTCGTTCAATGTCAATTAATTCAGCTGAATATTCATCGAGCGCGCCACTATCGCGATTATTAATTTATAGTTTTATTTTCATTTTATTTTTTTACTACCAACTTCGCGAAACTAAATAAACGTAATTCAACCGGAGTAAAGGAGATCGTTTTATAAAATTCTTCTTTCTGCATCGAATGCAAATGAGCATAATTAAAGTTTATTTGGATCATCCTTTTTCGGTACGAGCATGCAGCGAGTAAAGAAAGAAAAAAAAAGAAGCTAAACCTTACCGCGCCCATAAATTAGTAAACTTTTTAACTTTTTTTTTTCATTGTTAATAGCCTGAAAATTTTCTCAAACTTGAATATTCAAATGCACTAAAATAAAATATATACGTGCATGGGTTTGGGATCGCATCGTTTAAACCGGTTTAAGAACTTCGCTCGCGATCGAACCTTTCAGCCTTTACTATATCATGTAAACCGCTTTACTATTTTTTAATTACTCGAGTTTATTTATTTATTTTTTTTCATTTTTAAGTCTCGTGGATACTTTTATGGAAGCGAGCCTAATTTAAAGCATTTTATAGTTTTGTCTCTCCTCGGCACACCGATCCAGTCAAATGATTCGCGTCAGAGCTTTTTAGAGTGGATAATCTGCATGATGCAAAGATTTGTGTCAAGCGAGTACGTCAAGCTAGATATCTCAAAATTTTTACTATGAAGTACTGAAAACCAACAGTTATGCATTGAAAATATTTATTAGTAACTTTAAAAACTATTTTTACCGTAAAATTAATTAAAATTTTATTTAACTAGTCATTTTCGCTAAATAAATATTTCGATCTTTCTCAAGTAAAACATAAAATTGCAACAATTGACAATCATTAAACTTAAATTATGAGTAAAATAAATTCACTCGACTGTTGCAAGAGTCTTTGAACTATCCAAAAAATTTTTTTTTCGTTTGAACTCGTAAAGTTTTTTATTGAATTAAACCCAAGGACACAAAAGCTAGTTACTTTCTCGGTATCTTCATTCGATTAACCCATCACAAAAAAAACCCCAAAATTTTTTAATCCAAATAAAATCATTGAAAACCGCGCGGTGATGATTGATCGACTCGGTTATTTATGCAAGCGCGCCCGCGAGATTCAATAATACCAAACACGTCAATCAATACTCGCCCGGCCGGCCTCACTCAAAGCAATAATCCCTCCTACGTAATAATATCTCTTTGGCCCACGGCAGCACACATTACGAGTTTAAAGGGGGAGTTTTATGAGCGCCCGCGTGTTCGGGTCAAATGTCGGACGAACGCCCGGAGGCTCGCGTGCCCGATCTTCCTCCTCCTCCTCCTCCTCTTCTTATTTTTCTTACTCGATTCTTCCTCCTTCGCACTGCCTACCCGCGAGCGGGATTCATGTCAGTGTGTCAGCTGCTGCACCCCCGACTAGGTATTTTTTTAATAATGTTTGGGGATTTGGTTTCATCGATGATCTTTTTGTAGGATTAATTTTGACTTTGGTCGCTAGTTATTCAACTTTAGATACATCAGCTACTTGACCGTTCATTGTAAAACATTTGAGATATTCACTTACAATATTTTTATCGCTATTTTTCAATTTTTCATAGAGTATCTGAAAAATTAATGGTCGGATATTTTATTTTATTTTTTGACACATTGTCCAGCATCCAACCTTTCAATTTACGAATAATTTGAAAAATTGATAAATATTTAGAATCACATATGGCAAATCTCACCTCTGTTATGGTTATCATAGGTTAATTTAATAAAAAAATTTGAGTTTTTTATTTTAATTTTTTTTTTTTTTTTACTACTTATTTTTATTTATTAATAAATTTATTTAAACTGATTAATTTATGTTTTTAAAATTTAGCTTGCGCATAATCATTACACTGTGCAAAATTATTTATCTTCGCTTCATAGTCATTATTTATTTATTTTCTTTTTACCACTATCATTATTGCCCTAAATAATAATTTTTAATTATTTTATGCAATAGTCATAAGAAATTTCCGTATCTAGATTAGTAAGAAAAGGAAATTGAAATATACTCACTTGTTAGATTTTGAAAGTACGAGTCATCTCGGTCGGTGAAGAACCACGTCTGTAAAAAAAAAAGAAGCAATCGTAAAAATTCCTGAGAAAGCTTTTAGATCAACTACCGACTAAACTCTCGAGCCGGGGAATATAAAAATTACATTTGGGTTTACGACTGGGCTGCACTGATATATACATCACATGTAAGCCTATAGCGAGCCGAGTCGTACAATTAAGCTCTTTGTGTCATCAAACGAGTCAAAACACACTACGTGCTGCTGGCATATGTGCTCTGTTAAAGTCAAAGGACGTTTGGTTATTTTTAGCACGCTTCTCGAGCCTAAACAGCACGAGTCGGAAACTATATAATAAACGCCGAATAAAGACGTCGACGACCAACCCGGCTCTAACGGGCGTACCGATCGTTTATCAAATTTGCTTAACCTGGCCTGGCATGAGTGAGATAAAAAAGGGTTTTGACTAAAATTAGTATCAAGAGTAATCAGTAAAAACTTGAAATTACAAAAAAAGCTAGAAAATTGAATATTTGTATATTATACGCTTAAAAAATCTTTTTGGGTAGTAAATTGTAAATATTTTTATCTAAGTTAAGAAAAAAAAATTTGAGTAAAAAGGGCGGATATATTCAACCTGATTTTGAAATTTACTACCATAAAAAATCTCAAGAAAAATAATATGAAAGAAAAATTTTTTAAAGTCTTACTTTACTTATTTTTGCATTGATATTCACATTAAAAGTCTGAAAACCAGAAAAAAAAATGGGTATAAATTTTACATCATCCGCATTTTTCTGCAACCACCCGATTCCCTCCTTGTAAAAAAAGGGAGGGAAGAAAAGCCCTTCCTCCTCGACATATAACTTGCTCGTCGTGCGAAATTTAGCGCTTTTATTTTTCAGCAGGTGCACAGCGGCGCGTCGGAATGAGATCGTAGCAATAAAGCTGCTGTGGAGAGGAGGAGAGGGGAATTAAACGATTCTCTCGCTCTTTTCCGCCGCCGCCGCCGCCGGTGCGGGACGACGATGATGATAGCCGCTGCACCGGGTTTATATGTACGGTAACGAGCTGCGAGACACCAGGCCGCGCTTCAAAGAGAATATATCTCGAAAACCTGCGGCACCTGCCCCCCGGCTCTTACGACGAGTACCAACCTTCCCCCCGTTTTTTTTTATACTTGGGTCTGGGATTTTTTTTTTAAGTTTTGGGGATAGGTTTATTAGGGCAGTGGTCGTTGTCGCAATGCAGGTTGGAATGTTTTTTTTTTTTTAACAAAACTTGATAATAATTGTCGATTAGGAGGAACCAAATTTATTGTCAATTATATAATAATCGCTACAGTACATTTAAAGTCAATTATATAATAATTTCGACGTGGCTAAGACGTCCTCATCAGGCTAAAGTATTAAAATATAAAGTACAAAGTATAAAGTAATAATAGTAAAGATTCTTGATGTTTTTTTTTTTAACTTAGATAATTAATTAATTTGATTCAATACTTGTGATAGATGATTCTTTGTTTGCATAACTAGTTTTGATCAAATTTGAAAAAATGACTGTTATCTTCAATTGATCTTAAGGTAATAACAAAAAAATATTTATTATTATAATAATTACAACAAAATATTTAAAAAAAATTTTATTCTCTATTTTTGCCCTATTAAGTAAAGATAAGATTATATATATTTTACTCATGTAAGCATTGTTAAAACGAATTGTAAAAAATTATTACATTAAACATCGTATGAAACTATCTACTAAATAATAAAAACAACAACAACAAAAAAAGCATTTTATCAGACGCAATCGTAAACATTATTAAAAATTCCAGCCTTAGTGCACTACAAGATGCATCTGATCGAGCGTAAAAATGACTCAAACTGCACATAAACGAGCTCCCACTGTTAACTCGAAAAATAATACAATTAACCGAGTTAATCCGGGACAATTCTCTCCCGTCTTAAGTAATAAAGCAAAAAACGCATATGAAAGGGCCGAGACCGAGCCTCGTAATCCAATCAGGCTGGACGCGGAGGCGGAAATCAGTGAAAAAAAACCCCCGAGTCGGCCCCCTTGGAATGCAAAAAAGGAAGATCGTGTCTCAAAAGTCACACAAACGAGAGACAAGGACGCGCCGCGACAACGAAAAATCGCTAAAACTAACGAGACGCGCGACCGAGAGTGACGTACGAGTGGACAATTAATGACGTTAATTACGTCCACTCGTCCCTGACTTTTGACTTGAATTTGTATTTAAATTAAAGCCCCGACACTTTTTTCCCGATTGCTTAATTGACAGCGAGGAGAGGACTGATTTTTCAAGCAAGCGGATTTTCAAGGTACTCGGGGTGGTTAACACTCAATTTATACCGCTGATTGTCATCGATGCGCTCGTTTTAAATTCCGTGGGAGATCAAGAAATCGAGATTGAGCGGTGGTTTTTTGTCGGAAGCAAGGAATCGGTTTATATACGGTTGTAAAGGCGAAAAAATCATTTCGATATAGATAGAGTATACTATAAAATTAACAATCATGAAATTGTGCTTAAGGACGTTCAACTTAGACTACTCAAGTCAAGTCTTCTCGTATGACTATTTTTCCGATATAGAAACACGCTGATGGTTGCTCGAGACTAACCTAACCCCAAAAGTAATATTTCTTTTCTTTGACTATTCTTTTCTATTATTAATATTCTCCTAATCGTCTTCATAAACATCTTAAAATAATCCTCAAATGCTCTTTTAACACCTCAAAAAAACTGTGCTTGGCTAAGAAGCACGAAAAAGTACGATTTCCCACAAAACAATAATTATTGATATCTTTGTTATTAGACTCCTAATTGCTTCCAGATTTTAACACAGGACTTCTTATTATTCAATCAAAATATCTCTAAATTTTCATATTTTATTCATGATTAATTTTTCGAGTTGAACGTCCTTAATTTTACAGAATTTCATCAAATTTATTTTTTACGAAATAATATATTAGCTCGCAGCTTGATGTTTTCGAATATAACTCCCCGAGGTCTCGAGCTTCTTCAAAACCGAAACAAATTCGGCATCGCTTTTGTCCCTAAAAAAAGGAACCAACTTCTTGCTTCGGAGGGAGCCCCGTTGGTTAAAAAAAGGGACGAAATAAAGCGCCGGTAATTGACCAATTATCGCTCTCTCTCTCTCTCCCTCTCCCCGTGAAAATTGCCAGTGGCCCAGACACGATAGTCGCTCGAGATAATCACGTTTTTCGGTTTCGCCGCGTCGGATCTTCTCCTCTCTTTTTTTCTCCCTCGGAATCAATACGTTAGCTTGCATCGTACAAAAAACAGCTCCGTTGTTTCGGGTGAAAAAGTAGCTGAGGTACTTTTTTTAAAGAAAGTTGTTTTTTTGACTGAATTACACCAAAGGTGGTCAGTGAAAACACAAGATATTAAAAAAAAGTGTACAGCTGCTAAAGTGTGAAGTCGAAATTTAATTAGACTGTGGATATCTTCTTTTACTTATGTAAAAACTCTTTTTGATTTTTCCAGTGTGGTATGACAATTTAAAAAATGACTGTTAACTCATAATTAAATCATAAATTTATAACATAATCATGTGAACTTACATCCATTCGTAGCTGATTGACGTGTATGTAAATATAAATAACGCTTTATATAATAAAAAAAAATCGAAAAACTGATTTTTCGAAATAAACCCTTTTTTTACTCTGAATTTGTCAACTATGTATTTGACAGTTGGTACCGGTGGAAACTGGTACTGTATGTAAATACAAATAACGCTTTTTATAAGAAAAAAAAAGTCGAAAAATGGATTTTTCGAAGCAAACTCTACTTTTTTTTTACTCTGAATTTGTCAAGTATGTATTTTACGGTTGGTGTGACGACCCCGCAAAGACTGATTTATTTTATTTTTTATTTTATTATTATTTTTTTAAATTAAATAGATTTCTCTTGGAGAGAATTATAGAATATTTTTTTGAAATTAGCTATAAAAAAAGAAAACACACGGCCTGCTAGAAAATTCCCGGTAAGACGCGCGGCACTGGACGAAAAGGCGATAAAAGTCAAGGGCCTTTTATCTCCCCCTGTTTACGGCCTGCAGCAGGCTGAGATATGTTTTTTTGGCTGTTTGCTTTTCCAAAATATTCTAAAAAAACTCTTTTCAAAAATTAAAGAAAATAATTTAGCATTAATAAAATAACAATTAATAAAGATTCACGTTAATTTTAACCCTGAGTTCGCAAGTGTGAGCTCCGCTACTCTACTCTAGGTTTATTTTAAATTGAAATCACTTGTGTTTTTTTTTATTCATTCATTCATTATTATTGTTATTATTATTATTATACACACTTATTCATTCAGAATAATTGCAAACACACGTAGGAAAATGATATCTTATGTTTTGTTCTTTTTTTTTTTGTAAAGGGAAAGCTTCTTTATAAACTGAGCTGAATTTTCTTCTTCAACCTTTATTTATTCATTTTACTTAATGTACCTAAAAATCATTAAAAAAATAAGCTTTCTTCCAGAATTTTTCCATCAGCTCAATTTATTGTAAACAAGCTCGCCCTGCACAAGCCCCGGCGTAGGAGTGCTAAGCGGAAAAATCTGGAAAAGTCCCACCTACAGAGCCACAGGCCCCCACTACCACCACCCCAAAATTTGGGAGGATCCAGGGAAAAATCGAGAGCTCGGCTCCAGGGTTTAGTTTTGTTTATCGCGTGCCATAGCACTACCTAGGTCTCTGCTCCCGGTACCTAGGTCTCCGGTAAAGTTAAGTGAACACGAACCGCGTACTTAGGTCTCGCGAGTGTTTGTGTTGTGGATCTAGGTCCACATTAGTATGTTTTCTTCACGAGTGCAAATCGCGCAGTTTTTCCCAGGGTTTCTTAGGACTACCCTGGACGACTCTACCTCGACTGTGTTGAACAGGACTCTGCTTTCTCTGGCGCCAGCTCGGCTCGCAACGAGACGCATTAGGGCGCCGGGCGGATCCTCGAGCCACAGTTGAAAGGCGCAACCCTCGGGACAACCATCCGGGTCTCCCTCGAGAAAAGCTGACCGAGTAGCTCCAGGCCGGCCGCCGGACTGTAAGGGAACCAGGTCAAGCGGAAAAGAGGCGAAAAACCCGCAAGGACTTGTGTCCAACCACATATATGCAAATATTTTTTTTAAGATAGAGCCCAAACCAAAAACAAGAATCCATCACCGAAAACCTAACTCCCCGTTCCCCTCAACAATACAATCACTAAAAGACTATCTGGGTTCTCTTAGAGATTCAAAGTGGCAAGTATCCACGACACACACACACGAGTCGCTAGTACCGGCTACCGCTCGACGGTACTCGCGATAATTCTCTTCTGCCACGCAAAATACGCCAAGTTCGGCCAACACAAAGGCCGAACCATTACATTGGTACCAGTGGAAACCCGAGATATTAAAATTAAGCGCGCGCAGCTGCAAAAAGATCCGGAATCGAACTCAACCGGATTTCGAAACTGACTTTTTAAACGACGTTTTTTTTGGTCGTATACCTTTGGTATAGGTACTCATTATTAAAGACTTCTGAGCAATTTCGAGAAATGACTTTGTAGAAATACCCCGCGCGTAGGAGGTGGAGGTGGAGATGGAGCGAATACAATAATTTAATCTTGTATTGTTGGACAGAAAACTACCGACCGTAAAAGAGTACGTCTGTAGAGTCACGACCACGATTTAAATGATGACTTTTAAATTTCTTCGGTTTCTCTCCTCCTGCATCCCTCATTTTTTTTTTTTTCGCTTCTTTTTGGCGCAACTTTTTGAAGAGTTTTAAAAAGGGAGGGAAAAAAAAAAGAATTTTCGCAACGTGCATTGAGGCTAAATTAGAATTTAAAAATTTACTTTCGTTCATAACATTCTTGATGAGGTATTTTTAAACGAGATCTCGAACCAGTTTAGCACAAAAGTGCAGACTGGTAAATTTAATAAAATTAATTGAAATTCGTTTTTGAGAGAAATGAAAATGACTATTATTAATTTTATGTTCATTTATATAAATTAAAGACGTCTTTAAAAAAATTTTTAAAAATAGATTAAAATCTAAATTAATATTTCTAAAAAAAAATAAACCGAGGACGAATATTTTTTTTAGACTTTAAGTAGGTACAATAATGTTTATGTGCAAACTAAGATGACTTTGAATTGTAAGAAAAAACGAAGTTTCGCTCTCTTTCGATGGTACAACCTACGTAATTTTTTCCAACTGCCAGGGCCGGCCGGCCCTCCTCATCAATCCTTCCCAATAATCGTTCCTCATAGAGAAAATAAACAAGGGCAGCTCGATAAGACAAACGAGAGAGTCCGAAGGGAGGAACAACACCTCGGCGCAATTTCGCGGCGCAAAGCCCGTCATTACATATTTTTCTCCCCGTTCCCCGGCCAGCTCGCATTCAATTTCTCCGGAGCTGATTTCGAGCCGCGCATCGCTTAATTATCGGGAGGGCAGGGTGGGGAGCGAAAATCCGCGAGCTCGCGCGTCATTCTTGATGATGATGATGCCGGCCGGGGGTCGAAGGGCAGATCCGCGGCTACGGCAACAACCCGTGAGATCTTCCCACGGGCCCCGCGCGAGCCGATTTTACACGCGATCGATCCGCGATCGAGGCCCTACCATCGGCTCGATTCGTGCTGATTTCATACGATGTGCGTTGTCGAAATCCTCCTCTTTTTATCAGGAGAGAGAACATTTTCTTTCTTTTTTTTTAAAGTGCGGGGTCTAATTGACCCAATGCGGGGATAAGTGGAGAGAATTATTACGGTGCGAGTACCGAGAAGAAGCTTGATTTTGAGAGTTGGAAAAATTACGCTGAGGAATGAATGAGCCGTGGCAAATTATATTGACTATTATCACTAAGAGCCCACTGTATCACTTAAATTATTGACCAATATATTTAAAGTATTGCAGTAATTAATATTACATACAAAAATATCATGAAGATATATCAATAAATATATTGTGAATATATAATTAAAATTAAATTTTATCAGTATTCAATCAAGGGAAATATTTAATGAGAGCTGAGTAGTTTTATTTTACTGTAGATGACAGAAATTTAATTGTCGGATGTAAAAATTTTTGTAGCCGATTTTTTTAGAAAAATGTACCAAGACCAAAATTAATGACTCTTGGCGTAGTAAATATATTCTAATTATTTTCATCTTTTATCATTTTATTGGTGTGCATCAATATAATGAAAATATATAAAATGTTTTCCTAATTACTGATTTTTACTAACAGTAAAAATTAACAGCATCAGGATAAACTATTATGGTACCCAGTAAGCAGTTATTCTAGTTTCTACGAACATCGTCTGGTAATTATGGATGTACTCTAGACAATTTGATGAGTTTATTTTTTATGAATTTTATGTAATTATATCGTCAAAAAGGTATCCAACAAAACATTTAATATTATGAACATATTTCAGTAACTGTACAGGAATTTTTTACCATATTCACAAAGAATATTTTCAACTTTACTACAGTGATCGCAACTGTGAATTATGAATATTTAACCGCCTGTAAAAGTTACTCGGAGCCCGTACAAAATTTGTTATTCACATTTTGATGCAAGGGCACAGAGCATAAAAATTACTCAAAAACGCATCGCTCCGTATTCAAAAGGCTGGATTTACGTGGAAGGTGTAATCTCGCCGCGGCTAACGAGCTCGAAGCGCGCGTGCACGCTCGGGGTTGCAGGTAAGAAGAAGAAGAGGAAGGTAATTCTAACCCGGGAGTACTTCACACCATGCTGGGGAGCAAATTTGCTCTCTTTTATTCTTCAAAACTACTTAAGGACTCACCGCGAGGAGACTTATGAGTTTCCCGGGTAATTTTCAGCTGCAAATTAGTGGCCTCCTCTAGCCCCTCTAATTTCTCCGAAGTGAGGATTGAGTGAAAATATCTTCACCCCATAACTCGGTAAGTACTCTGAATTCATGTTATTCCGACCCTTTTTTCTTTCTACGTACCGAGAAAAGATTTCAGAAGTTTTTTGATTTTATCATTTTTTATAAATTTTGAAAGAAACTCTGAGCTTTGAGAAATATAAGACTGTTTTCCAAAAGGATATACCTAAGTTTAATCTTGCGCACATATTAATGCACAAAATAATAACTGCATACTTTTTAAACGTGAAAAGAGATAAAATAATCTCGAAAAGAGCACTAGTAAGAGTAAAACACTCGATTGCGGTAATAAAAATCCTCTCTCCGCCATCAATTTGATTTCAAGATCGTTCGAATTTCGGCAAAGGTAAAAAAAAAAAAAAAAAAAAATGAAGAAGAAGAATAAACTCGCAATTAAACCAAAAATCCCCGGCCAATTAAAGCGCGGGCAATTCGATCGCGGCTGCTGAGTGCAGAAAACAAAGTTGGAGGGAAATTATCGGTACCCGATCGTCTTACAATGCTTGCAATTAGCCCGCGCTGAAACGTATACGTACACACTGATAACCATCGGTCAGATCCGCGGGACCGCGACTGCGAGCGAGGAGACGATAAAAATACCTAACAGTGTGCATGCGCGTACGCAGGCTGTGAGATAAACTCGGGGAGTTTATATGCGCACTCGTCGTCTCGGATTTCTCCCTTTAAAATCATCAGCGCGTAAACCGATTTTGCGGGATTTTTACGCTCGGGGTTGATATGGTAGGACTAATTTGTTTTTAGTACTGTAATTAATAATTTTTATAATTTCTAAAAATGTTGATCTTTTATCAACCTTTGCTTCAATCAGTTTTAATTGAAGGTAAAATAATTTTAGTAAAAAATACATGTTTTGAAACTTGAGTTTTATTGTTTATTGAAGCATTAAAATAAATCAGATGATTTTATTTTTATTTACGTGCGGTGTATAAATTTTTAATTAAATTAATTACATTCGCAGCTCTGTAAGAAAAAACCGTTTGAAATTCAAGAGAATCCGAGATAAAAATTTTCGATCTCAAAATCTTGCAGATTTGATCGGAACATAAAAAGAGTTTACTTCGAGAGCCAGCCGGCCAATTTTAAGTGGCTGCTGTTTGCTCAAAATTTCAGTTCGACGATCGAAAAAAAAAAGGGAGCGCGCGCTTGAAACAATAACCAATGAGCGCAACCGCGAGAAGATAAGAAGAAAAAAAATCGAGGATGATGCGAGCGAGTTAGGAAAAACCGCATTGTGCAAAGCACACCTCGCGTGTGCAAACGCCTGATGAGCAGCTGAGTTTCGTGGGAACGCGGGGATTTATTATGCGGCTCGGGCAGCTCTTCCTCGCTCTTTTTTCTGGTTCACGCTGAGGTCCAACCGTCATTAAGACCACGGCAAAAAACGAAGCTCGTATTTTGTTTAAAAACAAATTGTTTCAAGTGCGACGAGTCAATCAACAAGTTGGGGTATTATAACAGGGTTGTAAACCCGAGGGGCTATGCACTCCAGAATCACAAAAAGAATCACAAATAAAAATAAATATAATTAATAAACTATCGATTTCATTTCAAGTAAAAATCTTCGAAAAATATTATTTTTAGCAAAATATTAATTGAAATTGGATCCATGGCTCTAAACACTTCAAATTTGCAAAAAGAATCACGAAAGAATCACTAAAGAATCAAAAGAATCATCAGTGATTCTGGAGTGCATAGCCCCTCGTGTAAACCGCTCTTTTGAAAATGTATTTTTCTAAAAACTCATGATTCCTTAATTAAATTTCAAGACTTTTTTGTGGGTTTTTAAATAAAATCTTAATTTATTTAAAGCTATGGGTCTGCATTAGTCCCAGATGATCATGTTTTGATTATTTTTCAATACTCTATCTAAACGAGTGAACAGGTGGATGATAAATAGGTTTAGTGCGATCAGGCGCGTAAACGCAGGAAAATTGATTATTCTTCGGCGGGAATCAGCTGATCGGGTGGGCACCGGAGTCAGCCTTGATAATTATTTCATTGTTTTTTCTTTTATTTTCGGTAGCTACGCGAATTGATTCTGTGCGGTCGACACGGATCGTTGATTGTTGCGGTCGATCGCTCGGACAATGATCGGGTGGCTGTGGTAGCACCGTAAAGAAGTTGATTTTTCAAATTTTATCTTTCAGGTGAATTACAGAAAGTAGCGAGGCTACGCTGTACCTCGGTAAATTGTTTGAAATAACTTGAGAAAATGCAAGAAAATACGAATGACTTTTACCATGATTATTCTTTTCTAAATAGGAGTCAATAGGCAAGATGCACTTGAATATTCTTTAGTTTTGTAAGCTCCATTTTTTATTTTTCAAAAAATACAAATTGATGGTTTCATTATTAAAGTTTTAGAAATTTTGACTTAAAAAATCAAAACTTTTTAATCAAAAATACTTGTCTTAGTAGTTTTGTTTTTTTTTTTTACTTATTGAAATCTACTTAATCCAATTATTGAGCCATAAAGCTATTATGATTTTAATTCTAATTATTTTATTAACGACCAACCAAGTAAAGTAATCAATCTTTTAAAAATTAATTTAGAAATATCAACTCTTTGGGATAAAAAGATAATAAATTATGTACTATAAACTAATAGACTATAATTATACATGTATGCATTAAAGTACCTGTTTTTTGGCCTGTTGAAACCAAGTGTCTATGACGTCGGGCAGCCTGGTAAGGTGGTAGTGCTTGGAGGTCTTGACGCTGATGAAGAGGTCGTCGAGGTCCGTGGAAAAGGGAGCCATCGTCGCGGTGGCGTACGACGGGGTTGCCCCGGTCGCGTCCTCCACCGCGGGCTGCTGCAGTGCCACTAGGGCACGCGAATTGACTACGTTGTTGTTTTTGTTGCTGTTGGATCTGGTGACGAACAGACGCAGCAGCGGGATCGGCACCTCGACCGGCGACGCCGTTTCCTCGTTCGAGGCGTCCTGAACTTCTACCCACTGCAAAATTACGATAGGAATTTTCGTGTTTACAACTAGTTTCACCTTTTGACGGTTAAGATGAAAGTACAAGTAAGAGGACTAGTCGATGAAACAATATAAGGTAGTCTATTTTTATTAAAGGATTTTGATTAAATTAAAAGAGAATCAATAAAGTTAATTTGAAGTCAGTAAAGATGTAGTACTTTTTTGAAATAAATGATCAAAATTTTGATACTATTCAGTTTTTAAAAATTTTAAATTGCAATTGTGTTTGTTTTTGCTAACTATAGTGCTGAATGAAAATTTGATCGTAAGATACGTAAACTTTTTTGGTACTTCTAAAAAAAAAATTTTTTATTGTATTCACTGATTTAATTTTTGGAAAAAGTTGTAAACAATTTTGATGTATGTAACACACAAGTGAATATTTGAGTCTTCTGAATGAAATTAATTTATAATCCAAATGGAATTTTGACAAAATTCAAATGATTTTATAACAATTTTTTAATCATAAGTGCAGTCACACCGTACGACTTGCTTGAAACTGAAAAATTTTGTAAACTCATAATGAATCACCCTTTCACTCTCAACCGAATTTATAAATAATTTTCGTTATCGACAATCAATTTAAAATTTGAATACTTATTATTTTATGAGTGAAAATTTCGCTCAAATAAAAAAAAATCAACTTTCAAGTAAAAAATTTATTCAACTTTATTTGCAAAAATTTCTTCTAATTTTAATTTAACGCTTACTGAAATTGTACCTTCCTCGCAAGCTTTTGCTTGCAACCAGTGTACATCAACGTCAACTAATTTTTTTCGAAGATAACCGTGGAACTGAATTTTGATCCCTCTACTAATGTTGATTTAAAAAACTTTTAATAACCAACATAGTTCCTTCCTATACCCGCATTATTCCAGAATGCATACAAGCAAAAACACAGTATAAACGAGTGAATTTCGCGCCCAAAAAAGTAAAGTACATAAGCACCGAGAACCCACCTGCTGCTGTTGTATCGAATTGGCCGCGGTGCCGTTGACAGCGGGCGGTACGACGGCCTGATAAAGGAGTATGGTCGCGTAGGCGGTGGCGAGTACGAGACCAAGGGTCTGAAGGGCTCTTCGCCCGGTCCTGGTGGCCCTGGGCAGCATCGTCCCAGGGGATGCCGGCTCCTCGGCGATGTCCTGACAACAGACCTGGACGACGAGCAGCCGCTTATCGTCCGCGGCGGGTCCCGCTCTTGTACGAGACATGCTCCGGTCGATCCGAAACGGGCCGCTCCGAGCTAAGCAGCGACCCCGGCACTCTAACTAAAAACACCGTTTTAACTTCAAGTTAATTACAAACGTACAATAAACACTGGGATTTATTTCACAACTGCGAAACGCGACGATTAAAAGCACTTGAATACAGTCTTGACAGTGGGCAAGGTAAACGAAAGGTAAGGTCGAACCGCGCGCGATGACGGCCGACCACCAACTGAACGTAAACACACGCGTGCGAGGCGCGAGTCTGCAGCTTGCAACCACGAGCGCCGCTCGCGCCGCCGGCTAGCGAGCGAACGAGCTTGTACAGGTGAAGGGAGGAGGAGAAGGAGGAAGACAAGACTATGATCCTTACCTACTGCATTCATGCAATTTCTTTTTTTTTTTTTTTTTTTTTTTTTTATTCTCTTCAGGTCTTTCCTTTTATCTGCACGTACGTTGTTATACATTTTGTTCGGTGCAGAGCTGCTCCTGCAGTAGTGCCCCCGGGAAACGAGCAAGCGGGGGGCGAGTCTGTTCGAATCGCCGGGCGCGACGCGCGCTATGGTATTACAGCTGCACTTTGCTGATGCGGGTTTTGTCCTTTTTCGATAAGGATTCGCCCTCGAGTACTCACCTGTTTTTTTTTTTTTTTTTTTTTGAGAGATACTTTTTTTTTTAACGGTGCGTGCGCGAAGACTCGAAAAATAATTTTGAAAGGGGTGGCGCGATGTGGAGATAAAATTTTTTGTCGAGGCTTATTAAAATTATAAAGTGATTTTTGTAATAGGCGAACATTGTTTAAAAAATTTTCGCTGGAAATGAGCTTTACGTAAGATTTTTGTTTGTGTCATTACGGGACACAAACAGCGTTTAACACTCAATTAACAATTGGTGGATGTAAATAGTATATGTAATTTTTAAATTCAAAATTTATTAATTTACTAACTAAACAAATCGACCTTTCATAAAAATATATCATAAGATTTCAAATATTTACCAATGCTACTTTCCAAAAAACTAAATTATTGTATATTTCTGATTTATGAAGTAGTTTATAAAATTTTTTAAAATACCTCATTCTTGGTTCAAAGTTCAATAAAATTGTATAACCGAATTTCAAAAGATTCAAAAGTGATTTGTAATACATATTTTTATTCGTAAACAATTTGGGATACTTAAAGTTTAAAAAAAAAAAAGTTCATAACTATCTCATAAAAAAATTAATGGCTTTTAAAGAGGTATCCAGCTGAAAGAACTTTAGTAGTGTTTTTTGATGTCAAGAAAAAATTTAAAAATAAAAAATTCATTTAATTGTGACATAATTACTCACTTACATAATTAGTGTAGGTATTCCAAAAAGAGATAAATTTTAGGGCTTAAATAATCGAAATGCATTAGGAAAATAAATGAAAAAGAGTTTTTATTTATTTTCCTAATGGATTTTAAAAATCTTCATCAAGCAAAGGCTACAACAATTCAATAATCGAAATGGTTAGAAAACATTTGATTTCAAAAATTTTTTTGCATTAAATAAATTCTTTTGAAATTAAAAATACTATTTCTTGATTATTTGAAAATTAACTTTTTCAGTCCAACAAATTTTTAAAAAATATTTTTAGTGATAAAATCGGAAAACTTTGCAAATTTCGATAATTTAAAATCTCAAAAATAAAAGACATGTTTCAAGTCCGAGACTCGGAATTTGTTTCATATAAAAATATTCTTTGAAAAATTTTCATGATCAAATAAGTTACTACGAAAAAACATTGTGAAAAAAAGTTTAGAAAGTAATAATCGATTTCTCATTTTGATGTAAATAATTGAAAATTTCCATCTGTACTCGGATTTTGCACTGTTTTCTCTGTAACGAAAAAAAAAAAAAAAACTACGATTGATTGATAGATTATGATTGTAACAAATTAGTTTTATTCATTTGGCAAGTACTCATATATTGTTCAAAAGTTTGAAATTAATTTATATCAAGTTCAAATTAAAGAAAATTATTGATTTTTAAAGCTTTCTCAACAACGAATCATTATCTGACGACCAGTTCAGTTTGGTATTGTAAAGTTGGTATTTTTAAAAGGTGACTTGAAGGTAAAGTGAAAAAAATTGTGTAAAGTATTCTGTAGTTGCTAATTTGCAATTAACCCGAAAGTCACAATTTTTTATCTATGAAGTGAGCTTCATGACAAACTTTTCAAATTTGTAAAAAAAGACTTTCAATGGTTGCATTTTAAATTAATTTATAAACTTATTAATTATAGTTAAAAAAATTTTTTTATCGAAAATAATAATTTATTAATTTTTTTTTTTTCAATTTCTAAATTCATAAGTTGCATCAGGGCCAGAGCAGAGGAAATCGAACTTTAGACTGACTTATTAAGAGTCGCGCGTTCATTCTACTGAACCATCGGACCTCGCAAACAATTTATTTATCGTTAAATCTCTATTCAAGTCGTTGCATTGGTAAATTTTTCGAAATGAACTGAAACATACCCCTATAAAAAACATTTTTATATTGCTTCAAGTGAGAAATTAAAATATGTCCTAATTAAATTTTCGAAAATAGTAAGAATTGAAAAAACTAGCGAAGCGTGAAAATCTTTGTGAATAAAATGGTAAATTTGTCATCATAAAAAAAAAAAAAAAAAAAGATACGATTCTTTAAAATTAAAAACTTTAAGCTAAAAAGACACAATACTGCAAGGTTTGTCTGTTAATTGTTACATTATTGTGGATATTGTAAATATTATTTACTATCGCAGTAAAATTTTTTAATACAAAATGTATGAATGATCATGATATTAACACAGATTATTAAGAATGATTACATAAAATTGCAATATTAACTAATTATGTGTAAATGGGAATAGTAAAAAAAATTTCGATTAATTGATTTACATAAGGTTCGATTTATTTCATTTTTGCAAACAATTTAAAAAATCTATCCTACATATAATTTTGAAATTTTTTTACAAAATTTTAATGATGAAGGAATATTATTTAAAAAAAATCGTCATCTTACAAATAAAAAATTTTTTGTATGATTACATTTTATAAATAAGATACATAATTTATAAAAAAAATAAAGTAGATTATTAGAAATAATTCTAAACATATAAGAAATAAACTCGCATTATAATATTTCACTAATTTCTAAATACTAAATACTATAGACACAAGTATTTACATTTGTACATAATGTGAGCTCTAGCCAGTTTAAAATAAAAAATATTTTTAAGCAAAAGTTCACACTGATGATATTAGATAATATTATCTGTGGTACCAGAATATAACATAATCAATGATATTTTTCGCCATTGACACATTAATTATCGATTTCATCAAAAGTCACACCTGTTTCAAAATAAATTTTTATCAGGTAGTGCGATTAATATAAAAAAACTTACATAATGAATTGAATTAACTATTTTTTTTATTAATTTTTTCTTTAAATTTGCATTATTTGAAAATAAATCTTCTAATGTCTAAAGAAAATTCTCACGATGCTTTTTTTCGTAATAACACAATACTATTGTATAACTTGATGGCTGGACCAAGTGGTAGACCTAGAAGTGTAACTAAATCCTCTTGAGTAAGCATTAAAAATGCTTCACCATCTACACTCTGAAACAAAATAAAAAAAATTTATTATCATTTAATTTTTTTTTTTTATGTAATAATTAAATTTTTTTTTAATACAACCAAAAATAACCACATGATAAAACCTTAGTTTTAATTATTAAAACTTACATGTTTCCTGAAAATGCTTCCTATTTCTTTACAATTTGGTATACTTTGGATAAACTTGATAACTTCTTCGTTTGACCAGCGACGGGGATTTGTATTTTGCTTCGAAACTACTCGATTCAAAGCACTGCTATGTTTCGCCCAAATATGAGGTGCGTCCGGCAAAGGATTATACCCAGGGTTATATACAGAATGATAAATCTCCAGACGTAACTGTTTATCTGGCATATTTGAAGCGTAAGATCCACGACTAGCTGAGGTATCATTATTTGAATTGAAGATCGAGAGAAAACTCGTGTCTTCTTTACGTTTTCTGAAAATTGTTTGCAAATCGTATAATTAGATTTATTTTGAGACCAGTAAATTTTGAAAGTTTTAAGCAAAATTTAAAAATCAGTTCTACTTACCGTTTTCTTCCTCTTCGAACAACTTCCTCCTCATCAGACTGACCATCGCTATTTTGCCATTTGTTGTACCTAAAATTAAAAAAAAAAAAAAAAAAATTTAACTGTGCATTCTTTTTTGCAAATATTGGTGTTTACAAAGTGAGAAATGTTAAATTACGTTTCAGAAGAGTTTAATTTATCATTTTTGTCTGAGCCGTCGTCTTCTTGTTTGATATTTTCAATTTTAATTGGTTTTTCATCGTAGGATGAAATACGTCTGTCCGACCGTTCCATTTTAATTTTCTCACATTTTTCAATTTTCGATTTATCTATGGTTAACTCTTCGTCGAATTCATTTGCTTCAGATTTTAAATTCAAACGATCTACTATTGATTTTATTTTATTTAAATTTTGAGGCGAGTAAGGACATCCAGACGCAGAGTTGTGAGTTGCGAATTTAGGACCTTTGACATGTCCAACTCCACGACAACCGAATGTTCCGCATTCAGGACGAGCTGTCAAATTATCTTGAGCTACAAAAAAAATAGAGACAAAATTGAAATCAACATCGCCATATTATTTAATACATATTTTGAATTGTAATAAAAAAAAAAAAAAAAAAAAAAATTAGTTAATTAGAAATTTTATTTTCAACAAAATTATTGTACTGTAATAAAAAATATTCTTAAAAGAAAATAAGGAAAGCTACAATATATAATAATTATACAATACTTACTTATCGGAGGTTCTAACGGATGTCCAGTTTTTGAACACCACTCCACCGGATGAATGTCCGTAGAATCGTCGTCAACCCAAAATGCGTGATTTTCAGGCCAGCCGTCAAATCTAATTTTTAACCTAAAACAAATTTTGTTTATTATTAAAACCATTTGGAAAAAAAAAAATATCAATTAAATCTCTCGATTAAACTTACATGTGATCTTTAACGTCTTCAACTGTTGCCACTCTAATTAGTTGAGGTAGTCGCTTGTCAACAGCTTCGAGTTTCATACCTCGTTGAAATCCACACGCAGGCCGTTGTTTAAACGCTCGTGAAGGCGCAGCAACGGACGACGTGCCTTTTAAATATAGGTCCCAAGAAAAAGACTTTGGATCTTTGTAATCTGAAATTTTTTTGAAATCTTTCAAACCACACAAGGATTTAAAATCCTTAGAATCTGAATACATGAACTCGATTAAAATGAGTCTATTACTTTATTTCAAAAAAATACAAAAATCGCTAGAACAATAGAGCGCTATGATAAAGGCTTTTTAATAAGCAGACGGTTTAGCATAACCTTTTACTTGCTGGTAATAAAAAACTGCTGTTTTTGTTGGTTTTATCGAGAAAATAGTCAAAACAGATACATAAAGTTTAAAAGTCTTAATAATGTATATGACTTTTTAAGCGTGGGGTGGAATGCAGGGGATACAAAAAAGATTTTTACGTTGGCTTTAGAGTAAGAACAAAATAAATTTTTCTTCATTATAGTATCCAGAATTACATAATAATTAATAAGATTTTAAAATAAAAAAGAGATTTAGTTAAAAAGTTTATAAAATTAAATAAAACTATAAAATATAATTTCTTATACCCCCCGCTAAATTGACGTCGTCTGTTTGTTAAAAAGCCTTTATACAGGCTTCGAATTTTTGTTTATTTAAATTTAAACAATACTGATCCGATTTTTTTTTTATATTTGTTTTTAATATTTATTAATTTAAATTGTATTCTCAAAGCAAATTCATCAAAATAACTTTTTTTTATTTAAAATAGTCGGCTCATATTGATTGGTTGGTTAATTTTTATCAAAACTATTTTATTAACACTTTTTTCAATTTTCGAAACAAAACTCAAAAATTATCTTATCTCAATGAAAAGATATTGAAATTTTCCAAAGATTACTGTGATAAAATAAAAAATTTGAAAAAGAAAAAAAAGGGGTTCTTACAATTTGGTGGAGTCAATTCTCGGCCATTATGATGACACCAACCAATTGGATGAATGTATGGTGAACTGACATCGGCCCAATAATCGTAGATATCGTCCCAAGAGTCAAAATGTACAAGTATTCTTTGGTCCATTACATCTGCTACACTGGCTACACATACCAAGGAAGAATGTTTACGATCTACGGCTTCAAGTTTCATTCCAATCCTAAAGTTCGTTGGTATCACCGACTAAAAAGAAAAAAGGGATAATTTGCATTGTTATTCATTTTTTTTTTTTCCAAAAATTGATTTTTTTTTCTTTTTTCTGCTTATGACTTACATTTTTATTCAAGAAAAGAGACTTTGGTGCTGGTGTAGCTTTACATATTTTGAGATAAGCGTTCCAACTAAAATTGCTTTGTACATAACCCTTGGGAGGTTGTAATTTGTGTCCATTTTTTTCAGCCCAGCCACAAGGAAATATGTCCATGCTGTCAGCATTGACCCAAAAATCAAAGGTTTCTGCATATCCATCAAAGTGTAATCTTACCCGATAACCTTGAAAATAAAACAGTTTTTTTTATAAACTTATTTTTATGAAACACCTCACAAAAAATAAGTTTATAAAATCTAATACTCACCAACAACTTCGGCAACAGTCAAAACACAATATTGAGAGGGATGATTGGGATCAATTCCTTCCAACTTCATTCCCACTTTAAAATTATTTTTAATATCTGGAAAAGCATCTTTAAATAACTTTGTTGGAGCAGCTTTAGCTTTGGTGAACTCCAAATACTTTGGCCAAGAAAACCCATTCTTGCCTTTTAGCCATGGATACTGCTGAAAATATAAAAAAATTATGTTTTTAAAATTACAGTCAAAAGGTTGAAAAGACAGCAAAAAAAATCGTTTTTACTTTTGACTCAGATTCTCCTTGACTTTCTTCATCCACGTCCATATTTGAATCTTTGGTATCTTCATCAGATTCAGATTTTATTGACTCACTCTTCGTTTTATCGTACTTGTCTTCACTGTCTTTGGACTTTTCATCTGAATCATTTGATTTTGAGTCTTTACTTTTTTCTTTCATTTTTGCCTGCTGATCAAGTAATTTTTTGCGTTTCTTTTTCTTAATCTCTTTGCTATGTGAATAAAGGAAAAATTAAAAATTAATATTTAAATAATTGTACTTGTTAATTTTCTATTACAACAACTAAATAATTTTTTAGAGAATTCGTTACTCAACTTTTTTTGTTGCATAACTTTAATGTAATCTGTACAAGATGGACTGCAGGAGTTAGGACTTTCAAATTCAGATGCTAGACCATGACAACCACAAGCTTCACAGCAATAAAATGTGTCAGCTGATGGTTCACGTGTTTTTTTCTCTTCTTTTTTTTCAACTATGATTGTAGGTGTGCTAGATTTTGATGAATTTTGCGTCAAACAAACATTTTCTTTATCACCAACGTTGCTATCTTTATCATTTTTGTTATCATCTTCATCAACAACTTCCAATAAACCAAATTCATTCATACAAAACTGTAATATTGAAAATTATTGAATTGCAAGTGTGAATCAGTGGAAAAAATATGGTATTATTAACATTGTTTTTCAGATAATTAAATGATATCTTACCTTAACTGAGCTACCGCGCAAAGAGCCAACACCGTCTTTCCAATCCAAAGCTTCAGCAACATCAAAATTTAAATCGTTTTGATCTTTCGAATCATCATTACTTTTCTTGACCCTAACTGTTTCTATCACCTCAACTTCTTTACTGCCAGACCCCTTAATTAGTTCAAGATTCACATCGTCAGTCAGCACATATTGTTTTGGCTTTTTATCATCGCTATGAACAACTTTGATCAATGTAATGTCATCGTCACTTTCTTTGTCATTTTTTTTTTCTTTATCATACTCAGAATTCAAACTATCTAAAGTGTAACCAGAATCATCGACTGCGTTTGCTTCTAACAAAGATGAAAAACTTTGCTTCTTGGATCGTTTTTCTGAAGAACGTAACAAACTAGTGACAGATTTTTTTTGCTTATCCGTGTCGTCATTATTTGGTATTGGGGTGATGACTGCTGAATCTGCATTCTCAGTTATTTTTATGCTGTCTGTAGAGTTTCCACTTTTTGATGTATTAAGCAAACTCATTTTTGAAATTGGTTGTAAAGGTGGTGGATTAGGTACAGAGTTTGATGTTTTGGATTCTTTCAATACTGAAAAAATATTCAAAATGGATTAATTAGCACATTCTTTTATTAGCTGGCAGCAAATATGATGAATGTCTTTAGAATATCAACTAAAATTCTGTTACACAAAATTAAAAAAAACTAAGAATCTAATATTTATAATTTTAAAAAATTAATTAAGAAAAATTATAACACCTACTGGACTTACTAGTAATTGTACTTTTTGCATCAATGCCGTTGTTGAACTTGTATTTCAAACTTGGGTTAAGTATTTTATAATTTTGTTTTTTACTAGCAGAGGACCTACTTTGCACGGTCAGAGGCAAAAGAAGATTAGTCATATGTTTCGAGGGTTGCTTCTGCTGACCATTTGAATTGTTGTTACTTTGTCCCTGGGTAACATGTGAAATTGCTGATTTTATTATTAGTTGTGATTTTGGTTGAGCCAACTGTAATGAATCTAGCAGCGCTGTTTTAAATATAAAATTTTTTTTATTAGCCATCCAATTTCTAATGTAAAATTATTCAAAAAAAAAAAAAAAAAAATTAAAATACCTGGAGGAATAGAAGTGGATTCTTTAGTCTTGGGCTTAATATCGGTGCCCAGGAAAATACCTGATTTTAAAACTTGATTTTGACTCAAACTGGAAGTTTCTGTAGATGTACCAAGAGACATTATCTGTGCACCAGCAGCATGAGATCTTTGCACAATAATATGCTTTTGACCTTGTACCGATGATGCATTTGCTGTTTGCTGCAGCAATGATGTAGTGTGGAAAGTTATGGGCTCTATAAACTGTTTAGAAAATAATTTGTTATTAATTTTTACTTTTTTTTTTTTAAACTAATTGAATATTTTTTTACTCATAGTAAATTTTAATAAGATAGATTCATTATAAAATTTACTATACATTGCTTATAACAAAAATAGTAATTTTATAGTAAATGTTGATTAAACTTGATCTTTGTTTATTATCAAATCAAAGGTCTTAATTTTATAAAAGTAATGAATGTTGATATTTATGATATTTATGAATTTTCTTTTGACACTACATTAGCATATATTTAACAAAAATTACATCCATTTTATTTATGGATATGCATATATGTATTATTGATTTTTTTTTTTTTTTTTAAATTACACATTTTATTTGGACTCTTACATTTTCGAATATTAAAGTTATTAAGGCAAAAATTTGATAAAAATATCAATTTTAAGTAATTTGAATATTATAATCAAAGTAAAAAAATTAGTAATAACACAAGAATATACTATACACTAGACTTTTTTTAAACAATTTTACTCTTAAAATTATTGAAAATGAAAAGTCAAATTTTCAAAGTTTAATTTAAAATTTACTTAAAATTAATTTCTTTATTGTAATCTTTAAAAAAAAGTCTTACAGCTGAGATAAGTAATTTCAAAATTAGGTTAAATCTTGTGCACCTCACATTAACAAGTAATGAATCAGTAGCTTAGTTAAAGTTTACTCAAGAATTTAATCACAAAAAAATCTCAAGCCCAAATCAAATGATAATATAATGAAATTCTTCTATAATTATGTACTGGGCAATTGAATTTTATAAAACATACAAAAATTTAGTTGCAAAGAATAAATTTCAAAAATTGAATATCAAAATTTATTCACGGAAAAAAAACTAAAAATAAATTTTTTCCCACTCAACTATTACAAAAAACACTTTAGAAATAAAAAAACCAAAGGAAACTTACAAAAACTATAATATCAACTGTACCATAATTTAACGCGACTTTACATAACTCTAAATCCACCTCGTCTCTGAAAATTTATCAATAAAAATTCCCGAAGATTTAAAAAAAAACTGTTATGAAAACTAAATTTCCACACATTTATAAACGGACAACGCAACAGCCAAAAATTGTACGATGCTGGTTCCATTTTAACCAGTACACTACACACGAGCTGCACAAACACACGCGCGCGTTCAAGGTGTTGGTCGCTCGTACGTGTGCTGGCGCTCTTTTCATACTTTCCACCTCCATGATCCAATACTCATGTGTATAAGGAAGAGAAAGATGAAAAAAATTAAATAAAAAAGAAAACACTTACTTGATGCGCTATGGCTGGCAATTGGGCGAAACTAATAGGCTTCGCTTGGACTATAGACGACTGTTGATTCGTGCTGCTGTTAGAGGTGTTGTTCTTTTTGTTGTTCGACTGTTGATTTACCGACGGTTGTATGTACAACATTGACATCACTCGCCCTGAATCAGCTGCATTCGCCGTACCGGCGACAGGTGTTTCTATCGTGCAGCTATCACTCGCATCGTCGATTAAAATCTCCTCCATTCTGAAAAAAATATTTAAATCATCAATAACTGCACGGATTTTTATCATCTTCAAAGTTTTCATTTGATTCGTGGTTTGCAGGACAAACTTTTCAAAAAATTTCTCTTTCTATAATTTCCCAGGTTTTTTGGTTGTTTTTTACGGCGTAAACAAAAGTTTTTCCTTAGACCTTTTACAGTTTTTGTATTTGACCCGAAGTTTTTCGAAATTAAGACTAAAAACTCTTGCAGTTTAAAGGTTCTGAAACTTTGACATTATGTATTAAAAATTTTAAGCTCTAATAGCCTTTGAAATTTTTTTTTTTTTTTTTTTTTTTTACCTTTCTATAGTTTTAGAAAATTTTCGTCTAAAAAACTTAGGAGTTAAAAATACCAGATTTTTTAGGTTTCCTAGGTTGAGTACGAACTTTGTAGTTTATCTAAAGAGATATGAGCGACAACAACTGTGATTCACGAACACGTCAGATTTACACCAAACTTATGTGCACGGTCATCAAGAAAGCTACACTTTATATACAAAAAGTACAATAGTTCATCATAATTACTATCTTCACTAGTTTCAAGAAATTTTGAAATTATACTTTCATAGATATTTTAGCAAATTTCAATTAAAATACATCATACAAAATTAATACGAGTTAAGAATTATTAATCTCAGTAGCCAAGGAAAAGAACGCCCTATACCATAACCTTATAGCATTCCAGCAGAATCGTCAAAAGAATTTTTTAAATTTTATTAGATACGAAATAACTCTTTAAAAAATTATTGCAATGATATATTCCAACCAAAAGTAAACACTGATCGAATGAGAACCTGGAACTTAAAATTAAAAAAAACGTTTCTCGTTACAACTCAAATATCATTATCTTTCCAAATTGAGCACCTAATTCTTATCACATCAAATTATATTTTTTGAACTTCTTAGCACTTTCGTCCAACTTGAATACTAATTTTTTTTTTAATTTAAAATTATCTACAAGTACGTAATCAGCCATAATTTTATTAATATATTGCCAGTAAAGCTGTAGTTTAATTTTTGAGTGAATCGTGAATTTGCATTTAATGTGCACAATTTTTTTGAAGAACATAATGAATCAAGTTCGAAAATCTATGATGATCTTTTTCATAGTTATGTAATTTATAAAGTGCGTCTTTCCGAATGATTCGGAGTCTAAATTATAGTTGGAAATAATATCTAAATTTTTTAACTTTACATTAATCAGTATTTAGTTATATTTTAATTACTTTTGTAAATTTTACCGCTGGTCTTATTCTGCTGAATATAAGTAATAGGAATATACGAGGCCGATCCTCATAGCTGCGGTGGCGGCGTCCTACCTACCGCAGACGAGCAGAAAAAAATCGATGCGCGTGTAACTCGCTGGTTTCGGGCGACCACCGAAATAAACCCTTCAAAAACCACCCCTTATCGCAAAAAAATTTGAACAAACGACGATCTGACTAACGTTTTCAAATTTCCCGCGTACCATTGTTTCACAACAACCCCTAGCGGTTTAAGAAATTTCTCTGTATGTGTGAGCTTTGTTAAGTTTAAATTTTCAACTGTAATTTTATACCCAGCTACCTTGATTGTTTACACAAACGCTATTTTGTTAAATCACCAAACGGTTTAAAAAAAAAAAAAAGAAAGAAACATGGTGAATCATACAGATTTTTGAGGTAGGCGTGCGGTGCACTAACTCGAAACATCTTAGCAATACAACATAAAAGAATAATTCCGGACTTGCAATCGTAGAAAAATAATATTTACCAATGTACTCGCCAGCAGTAAACGAACAAAACATTTTCAATGTATACGTGACACTTTCACTTCACACCTTGCAAAATTCTAAACGGTTTTCTCGAATTATTTTACACTCTAGAGGCTGAATGAACAAATTACACACTAGCAACATTTATACTTTTTTGAAAAAAATTATTGCGAGAGGAGCAGACTTCGAGCAGGAGGAGGCTCAATACAAATTAACACCGGCTCCCGATGAAATGACCACCGTTGCACCGGTTTGGATATGAAGCTTAGACACTGAAAAATTTCTGCAGTTTGCCGATCACAGAAACTTTGCAATTGTGAGTGCGTGTGCGTCGCAGTGGAAGTCTAAGTCGTGCTCCGTATGCATGCGTCGCACTTGTAATCCCGAAGTTTCTGAAGTCGGCTTTAGAGGCCGCTATTCTTTACACTGTCAATAAAACGATCCAGAAATTTTTAAAATGTTTTGAAGTTTGATAATTAATCTTTTTGAAAAAAAAAAGAATATGGTTCTAAAATTTTAAGAAAAAATATTCGGTGGTTTCAGAGTTATAGCAGGTTAACGCAAAACTAAAATTTTTTCATTTACACATTGTACTTTTAACCCGCGATAACTCCGAAACCACCGAATTTTTTTTTTTTTTAAATTGAGGAGCACAGTTGGCGCTCAGTGGGTTGGGATTTGGAGAATGCGACGTTGCCGATGTCACGACTCGCTAGGAACACTGCAGGCTGTACGCGCATTTTAACACCGTGCGAAATTTGAATTCTAGAATAGACGCCCTCGATAGTTATTCCTTTTTGTGGTGTTTAGTTTAAGTTTTGATAAATTATTTTTTAAAAGGATCTATAAAAAATGTTGGTACTATTTGAAAATTGAAATATGTTACTTTTTTTCCTAAACTAAGGATGCTCTAGTTTTCTTGTGTTTAATTGATTCAATGATGATTTTTATTCAATTGCATAGTCAAATGTTTATATTTTACACTAATTTTCAACACTTGCAAATTCAGAATTGCAAAAATTAATGATAGTTTGTACAGAAACGTCAGAAACTACAACTGTACTTTAAAAATGGCTGTTCAGTAACTTTGATGCAGAGGGCAGCACTGAAGAATACTGATTTTACATGTGTACACAACACTGTTCGTGAAAATTCAATAAAACAATTAATTGTAGTTCTTTAGAACAAATAAAAAGTACATATCAAAACTAAAAACTTCTATAGTTAATGGTAAAAAATAACATTTTGCAAATATTAATCTATTGAAATTTGGATCTATTCAATTCGAATTATCCTTGAAAATTTTTAGCAATCTAAATGCTGCACATATCCTATGAGATAAAAAAAGGATGCAAACTATTTTAGATCATTATTTTAAGTAAATTTCTAGCAATTTTTTCATCTAATACTCGCACCAACAATTTTTTTTGTCAATTAATATAAAAATTAAAAAGTTTACTGTTAAATGCAATTTTTAGATTTTTCATTATTAATTGGTGAATTCTATCTTTGAAATATTATATAATGTAAAAAATAAAAAATAATCGTAAGTTATTAACAAAACACATTGCTAGATCTGAAAAAAGTCAACTTGCGAAAAACTTTCGTATATGAAGTACTTAACTTTTCTTCAATAAATTATTGCATTATTCGTTAATATTTTTTCATTATAATCTTAGTTATAACCTCACGTTCGCCTAAATTAGAAATAAAAACCTCTAGTGCATCAAAACAAAGTCAACTGTTAAATTTACACTTATTTCACTTCAGTCTACTTCATACTTTACGCAAATCGTGCTTATAAAAGTAATAATACTTTTCGCCAACTGCCGGATCTAAATTAACTCATAAAAAATACCATCATGCACTTAAAAGAAAATTCAAAAAACTATTTCTACTTACAATCGACCGAAAATACTTGTATGTATTAATTTGCCTTATAAAACACAAAGAAAACCGATAGTCAAAAAACGTGTCCAAGCACTCGTGCAGACTTCACAACCTGCACAGGGCGATCCGAATCCAAAAGATGATCATTCGGTTACGTTTTCATGAGTGAGCGTCGTGAGTTGCTCGCTTTTGCTCGCAGCAAATGAAGACGCCGTCGAAATATGTACACCGTTTTACCCACCAATAGGAGTCGTGACGCTAATTCCCCCTCCTTTACGATCGATTGTTCCATGGGTTTTGGTGTTTTACAGTTCACCAAGGTCGACAATTTTTTTTTTATTCAATAAAATTATTGTTCTTGCAACTGAGAACTTGAAAATATTTAGTATTTTTTGATTGCACGTTATGCACCGGCCTTTACTTTTTAGGAGTGCCTGCATATTTATGTATGAATTTTTACACTTACGTGTATGGTGTGCCTGAAGAACTACTATACGAATTCACCTTTCTCCAGAGATAGAAAATTTTAGGATGCCTACGATTGATTTCGTAATGTTTATTATTAATAAATAATTAATCGTTACAGTTTATGCAAAACATATGTTCGATATGAGACAGAATGGAAAAGAATTTTTTTACAGTGTACGACTGTATAAAAAACTCTGCAGTCAAAAAATTTGTAAAAAATTAGTGATTTCATGCGTACGCATGCAATATTTATTTAAAAAATAGTTAATCTAACTAAAATGCAATAACTTTACAAAAAAGTATCTGGGATTTCGTTTTGAACAGTTAGTTTGTAATGCGTTCAAAAACTTTTAGCGCGCCTGCAGCCTTTCTAACCTCAAATTTAAAGTTCGGACATTCTAAATGGTAAACAAAAAAATCTATCGGTTTGTTATTTTCGAAATGATTGAATCATTATAAAATTATCAGTTTAGAAAATATCTAAGTCTCTATAATTTATTTGATCAATTATTTTCTTTTTATAATTTAAAAACGTTTTAAATTTTCGTGAAAATATACTGCAATATATTAGCAAATTTACAGTAATACTTAACAACTACGAATTTATTTATCAACAGCACGGTATTTTGTTTACACGAACGGTGTCAATTTTTTCTCAAAACAAAACCAACATTCCGCTGCACATAAATTAAACAAGAACTCTCGCATCCAATAAGATTTCTCACAACCTAGGAACCTTTAGCTAAAATTTGTGAAAATTCACCACTTTTCCGAATGAATCCAATATAAAAAAGGCTGACAAAATAAAAACAGTCTTATGTTGTATTGCGCCACTTTACGGAAATAAAACCACCACACACCCGTAGGTACCGCTGAGAGAAGAAGAAAAAAGCCCGCTCTCCAGCTGGAGCAGCCCGGCGCGTTCCGCCTCCCCCGCGAACAACAGCTCGCCCCATCGAAGTTTATAGAAAATTGTTCCGAAATTTTCAGCGTGCCTTGAACACACCTGCAAAACACGTGGGTGCCATGCGCCGCGATATTACGTGTGGTCCCGTGCAGGCGCTGCTGCATACCTATAAGCTAAACTTTTTTTTTTTTCTTCTCTTTATAGTCACGAGAAGGAGAAATTAGCAATGTTCGGAGAGCTGAACTAAAATTACGGTTCCTTCGTGAGCTTACGTTGGAAAAATTACTCACGGCACCGGAATCGATAAAATTGATGTTGTTCTGGGTATCTATATGACCAAAAGTACTTATAATGCTTTTACAACGCTAATCAGGAAGGAAAATTTAAAAAATAAACAAATATACTCACTCTGACATCCTGATAACGTTATTAATATAGGAAAATTAAATCATCTCGTGAACACAAAACTTGCAGTTCAATTTTCTTCTCCCGGGTCACTGGCTAGCTAGCTATAGCCGACGACGAAAAATTGCGTTTGCGGTACCTAAGTCCTATCTAGATGTATTTTAGATTATAAAAGGGATGAAATTTCGTACTGTAAAACTTTTTAGGAAATAAAGTTAAACTCGACCACCTGAATCAAACTTTGAGATCACGAGTGCTAAACTATTTCAAAATTTCAACTTCGTTCGTAAAAACTTCAAAGACCAATCCAGACGCTGCGAAGGAGAAACTCACGTTTCAAAGTTGTCGGTCGCCATCGGACATTGTTAATATTTTGGTGTGAGTCTGGCTGTATCGGTGCGAGCTCCTCACGGCTCACACATTATCGAAGTATCCTGCGCGTGCGCCTTCGTGGGTCCCTCGTTTGAAAGCGTTTGTTGGACAAGGAAGCTGCATACAGCAATTGGCAGCAATATTAAGTACATACTGCAATTACCTACCCCTTTTTTTATTTTTTCTTCGGCGAGGTGAAGTTTCCGGCCTTTAAAAACACCCATGGACTTCGGTTACACCCACGCAAAGAAATTTTCCTGCTATTTCCGAGCTAGAAATATTTTTTAGGCCTTTTAAAACGTCGCTTCATTTAATTTTGATATCGATCAAATGATGAAAAATTTTGTGCTACGCTAGCGATGCAAAAAAAAAACTGACTGATTCTTTTTTATTATGGTTATTTTGCAGCTTAGTTTCTTTGAAAATAATATATTATTGATAAGTTTTTGTAGACACTAATTCTTATTGTATCACTATTCTTATCGACAAATAAATAAATTGGAAGCTAAGAAATTATATAATGAATAGGCAATTAATATATAATTTAAATACTCAATACATTTTTAATTGGTTTAGATGAAAAAAAAATCAATGCAGCATTTACCTGCTAATTCTGTCTTTCATTTTAATTTAAATTTCGACTGCTCAATACGAAAACATCAAACTGCGAAGGCAATGACTGCATAGTGTATATAAAAGTAAAGATTTCAAGCATTCTATTGGTTCAATTCGCCATCACAATTATATTTTCTTTTCATATTCTAATAAGTCTATGCTCCAAGACATTTTGGGATTTTTGTTATCTCGCACATTTTAGCAATTTGCACAGTTTATTATTAAATATGTTACCTGCACAATCTGCTGATGAGGTTGATTGATCAAATCTAACGTTGAGATGTATCAATTGAACTGGACATAATTGAACATGTTTATTTTATTTTGTAAACTGAAGTTTTTTGCTTACTTTTTTATCATTTATAATCATTTTTTTAGGATTAATAAAAAAACCTTCGTCGTACAAGCATATACCTTGCAAGCTTTACAAATCACTCAAAACATGTATAGTAAGATTTCGGGCTTCAAGTATGTAGTACTTTCTTCCTGAATAATTTAATTTGTTCATTAAAGTTCAACAATCTTTTAAAATAAATTTGAAGATTTAAAAGCTTTTACATTATTTACAGACAGGGCACAGTAACTTGATAAAAGATAGAAAAAAAACAAAAAGCTTGCAAATTTTTGAAAGTTTAAAATACCTTATCAATAAAAAAATACTTTTTCAAAAATTTTCAGCCCTTCTATGAGTCTAAGCCTTAAACGTAAAAAAGTACAGTGCAAAGAAAAAAGCTTTATCTGTAGTTAACTACAAAATACTTTGATTATAGTATTATCGTTTTTTTTTATCTGTTAAATTTTTTTTACATTTGAAAACGCAAGATGTCAAATTTATGGTCTTAAAAATTTGGTATGAAGAAAATTTTAGTTTCAAAATCACTTTTTTCGGTGTTATAGGTTTCAAGCTCTTTATTTACTCATTAGTATTATCTAAAAATAATTTACCTAGAAGCTGTGAACTCCAGAGTTATAAAATTTATCCTTTATTATGTACTCTAAATTGTATGAAAGAATAAAAAAATGATTTGGTTCTTTAGTACCTCGTTCTCAGCCCGTTGTAATTTATTTTAAATAATTACATAATTTCTGTAAATAAAATCGATTAACTGATAATGAATTTAAAAAAAATGTAACAACTATAATGAAAAAATATATAATATCTTCACAACTTATGAAAAATTTAACTTTCAAATTGTTTTACAAGGGTAATAAATAAAATAAAAATCAATTATATTTTTTAAAATTATTATTATTATTACTTCAGCTAATATTAAAAACATACATGTGCAGTATTACTGATGGGATAGTATGCAATTTAATTTAACACAGATGTTTAAATTCATGTATAATTTAGCCAAATTGTGATAACGTAATAAAATTTGTTTTACAGATGATAATTACGTTCAACAACATTGATACAATATTGGAATGAATACTGTAATGTAGAATAAGTGGTCCATACGCCTTTATAATGAATGAATATAATAAAATGATGCTTGATTCTTAATTGTAAACTATAGTGAAGTACGTCGAAACTTTTACAATGTCGATGAAAAGTGTGAAAATTTTTTTAAACTACATAGGCAAAAAACTTTCTATACCATTAAAAAAATTTTTAAAAAAACTTAAAATACTTTTTTGCCTGTTAGAGCATCATATAATTACAATAAATATGATATATAACTATTCACAATAAAACTAAAGATTTAAGAACAAACCATGTCCTTGATAATCATTTAAAAAAAAAATCTACTCATAAATGATAGAAAAGATAATAATTGAAGACATTGATGCTTGTATTCAATAAACACTTCCAAGGAGAGTTTTCTAATCACTGTGTATAACAAGTCATGAAGTAGAAGTTCCCAAGCACTCAATTTTGCTCAGTAGTAGATTAATTACCTAATAATGATCGTGCTTTTAAATTAATTATTGTAACCACCGTAACTTCTGTTGTTGTCGAATCGTTTGTGTGAACCAGAGAAGTTGTTTTCTCTACCTCGTCCACCAGAGTAACCCCATCGATCTAGAAAAGAAAAGAAAAAAATTGAGTTTACATTTTTTAAATTAATAATTCAAAAAGAGAAAAAATAAATAATGATAACTTACTGCGTCCTCCAAAATTGTTTCCCATCTTCATAGCTAACTCAGACAACTTGGGGTTAATGATCTGATTGGCTTCTTTAAGGACGTTTATAAGGTCTTTTGCCTGTCGTCCGTTTTGTGGAGTGAAAAAGGCATAACTCGTGCCAGAACTCTGACAACGACCTGTTCTGCCTATTCGGTGAATGTAATCTTCAGATGACGTTGGATAGTCAAAATTTATGACGTATTTGACATCGTCAACGTCTAAAAAAAAGTTCAAGTTAACTAAAATTTCTTTTATTGACAAATTAATTAATAGAAAAATTTCAAGCTACCATTCATGTTTTAAAGTTACTGTATTTTTTTTATGCAGCTGAATATTGAATTAATTTTTGTTAAAATAATAATAATAATAATAAAAAAAAAAAAAATTAAATAAAAAAAAAAAAAAAAACTGAAAAATTAACTAACATTTAAAAAAATTAAAAAGAAAAAATTAAATTTAAAAACCAGTGAAAAAAGCTGCATCCAGAAATAAAAATACAAACCATGAATGCTGAACAATGCATTTTATGTGAAAACTCCAATGCAAATTCATTTTTTTGTCAGATCCTGTTCCTATTTTTTTCTCATTGAGTAGCGATAATAGCTAAATCATATGATTGTTGTCTCGCACAGGTCGAGCATTGGCTATATAGTGTTGTTGAAAGTTTAAAATAACCAGAAGCCAACGTTCCAAAGCGTTAAAAGACCTGAGCACCACTTCTTTTTATATTTATTTAAAAAAAAAAAAAAAAAAAAAAAAAAAGACAATTCTTTTTCAACAAGTACAATGTGGTACACAGGCCATACAGAGGCACATTTAGTACACAATTAGCACCTCAGAAGGAGTGCTTGCGTGCACTAGTATCTATATATCGCTTATATATATAGCCTTTTCAAGGGCACAGACAGTGAGTGAGCCATGGTAAATTTTCATGCTGTTCATCGATTCGCTTGCTCATCGCACACTCATCATGATCTGTGCATCATGTGCCTCTGAAACAAAAGACAACCAGACTGATTAAAAAAAATTACAAGATGCCCATGCGTACTCTCTTCAGTTTTAAAATAAATAGAACTATTGCATCGTTCTTTCCGTATTTAAGATCTATTCTCAATCTTGTACGCACAAGTCTTTAAAAAAACTCAAGTATTTAAAAATTTAAAATTTATAACAAAAAATGAAAACTAATAAATATAAACGATCTTGCGGTATGCACACAGTACAATAATCCATGTACATGCATACATCATTGTGTAATTTTTTACTCTCAGAAAAAATAAATAAATAAATAAATACGTATATAAAGTCAATAAGTAAAAAATAAAAAAGATTTTAACGAGAGAAATTTATTTTCTCTAAATTTAAGAGACTCTTGTGCTAAGTTCGAGAAAAAGTGATAAATACGATCTTTAATTAATAGATTGATGAAATTCATAATTTCCATAGACCTTGGATGGATTTTAGTTGCTTTTTTGTTCTTTTCATATGTAGATAACTGAAGAATTTTAAAGCAACAAATAATACAACCTACCATCTAGATCAACTGAAAAATTGTGAAGATAAAATTAATTAATGCCAGGCATCACACTTCATATAACCAGTCTGTGCTACATCGCCACCCACCCCAAGAAAATTCGATTTCTTTCATATAATTCAAACTAACATTGAAACAACCCAGTAATACAGCTGATATCAATTTCACGTACCTAATCCACGCGCAGCAACATCAGTTGCTACTAATATTGACCCTCTCTTATTTCTAAACTCTGAAAAAAAAAAAAAAAATTTTTATTACTTTCCTGTAAGTTATAAGTTATGTAAAAAATTTGAACATTACAAACCTCTAAGAACATAATCACGTTCTTGCTGTGATTTGTCTCCATGCATGCAAACCGCTGGCCATCCGTAACGACGAATAGTTCGAGTTATGTTTTCGACTTTCTTTTTGGTTTCTACAAAAATGATTGTTTTTCCACCTTCATCATTAACATTGCCAATTTCTTCAAGTAGTGTTCCCAGCCTGAAAAAAAAAAAATTTACTTATTAAAAGTTGTTCAGACAAAACTGATAACATCAAAAAATTTTAATTAAAAATTATCAGTTCTTCTTAGAGGAAAAATTATAATCAAATAAATCATAATCAAAATTGGTCATCATAATACTGTAGACATAAGTCAAAAGTAATAATCAAAAAAGAGAAAATTTCTAATAAGTTAACTTACTTTGCTTCTTTCTCGTGTTCTTGGCAAACATCAATAATCTGCAAAATGTTGTGATTAGCGGCAAGCTGAAGAGAGCCAATGTTGAGCTGAGTGTAATCTACAAGGTACTCCTCTGCAAGATTTCTGACTTCCTTTGGCCATGTAGCTGACCACATGAGAACCTGACGGTCGGGTCTGATTTGTTCAATGATTTTTCTGATTTGTGGCTCAAATCCCATGTCTAACATTCTGTCGGCTTCATCCAGAACAAGGTAAGTACATCTTCTCAAGTTGGTGGTTCCTCGCTCTAAAAAGTCGATCAATCTGCCAGGTGTGGCAATGCAAATTTCTACTCCACGCTCTAGATCTCTAGCTTGAGATCCTTTGGGTGCACCTCCAAAAATGCATGTATTGCGCACATACGACAATGAACCAAAGTCAGATGCCACAGTTTGAATTTGTTGTGCCAATTCACGAGTTGGAGCAAGAATCAAAGCAATTGGGCCGTCACCACGTTGAAGAGGTTGTTGGCTGTTAATGTGAACAATTGCTGGTAGAATGTAGGCAAGAGTTTTTCCAGATCCAGTTTGAGCAATACCAACCATGTTACGACCAGACATGGCAATGGGCCATCCTTGAGCTTGGATAGCAGTTGGTTCTGAGTAACCTTGTTTTCTTATTCCTGAAATTAAAATAGTACGAAATTGTTAGTCTAAAAAATCATTACTGTACACTTAAAATTAGTAAAGCAATAAATAATTTACCTTGCATTACGTAATCCGGGAAGTTGCCCTCTTCGAAGTACTGAATCGGGTTTGGCACACGGTCTCCCTTGAGGGTAATCTTGTGCAAGTCTCTAAAGTCTGTGACCTCGCGAGGATGACGATTGCAAACGTTGGGATGGGGAACGTAGAAGTCCTTCTTGAACGGTCTCAAAGACTCGTGATCCCAGTTAGGCTTTCTCAAGGTGCTTCCAGCGCTGTTGCTGTTCTGAGATCTCTGACCCATTCCGCCACGTGGGGGTCCTCCGCGAGGTGGTCCACCGCGGTTGGGACCACCGCCCATGGAACCGCCACCTCCGAAGCGAGAACCACCACCAGAACCACCAGGACCACCGCCGAATTTACGAGGTCCTCCAGCACCTCCCATCGTTCCACGGTTGCCCATGGCTGGCCCACGATTCTGTCCACCCATGGTAGAGCTACGATTTTGGGGCGCAGAGCCGTTGCGGAAATTTCCCGAGTTTGCGTAAGTCCTGGACGGAAAAAATAAATAATTTATTTTATCAGTTGATGTGGATGAGATTTCAAATATTTTTACATCATTTTTTGTTAAGGTGCTTTTCTACCAAATGCATGACAATAGAGAATGAGCTCGAATTTTCTGGAGGTGTTTATTAGATATTAATAAACATTTCTACGAAGTCTGATCAAAATTGACCATATAATTTAAAAGTTACAGCAAGTTAAAGATTGAATTTTTTTCATTACGCGTATGGCCGCTACGCTGAAAAAGTGTACTAAATTATTGATATTTGTTTTCTTACAATAGAGATCCTTTAGAAAAACCACATACATATAGTTTCACTATCAAAGAATTCATTTCTTGAAACTACAAAAAATTGACCTTTTGCAAATTTTACAATAATTTTACAAAAATAATTTTCACGTGAATAACCTCCAAAACTGCGGTATTCAAAGGTGAGGTTAAAAGTTTAAAAAAATGTTTTGTTGTGATTGTCAATGTTTTTTTGGTAGAAAATAATTTCAGATACCATAAAAAGTTAAAAAATAAATTTTAATAACCAATTGTTAGTAATTTGGTATAATAATTTTTTTTTAGTCTTTAATTTGACTAGCTCTGGTAGAAAACCACCTTAATGAAAAAAAATTTGTCGTGAACATTGAGAATAAAGAATCCAGACATTAAACGTGTGGACACCGAAGGCAAAAGTTCACCGTTAATTTTCCTCCTACAAGCATTCATGCTCCATCGATGATCAAAATGGAGTCATGCCAAAATAGGAGGTGACTGTTCTACTTTTGTAATTCAAAAATTCAATGTTATAGTATAAATGTAGAAGTACACATATATATAGAAAGTGTCTAGGTACCATCGCCGTGTACCGTATTCGGTGCACGGTACACGGTACACGGTACCAAATGAGAGTTACTTTAGACACTGTGAATTTAATTGGATTATTTAAGATGGACAATTGAATTTAAAGTAGAAATTAGTAGTTTTTTAAACTTAAGTGGGTTATTTGGGATAAATTATAGGATCTAAAGTAAAAAGCTACCGTGTACCGTGTACGGTTCACGGCGATGGTACCTAGACACAACCTATATATATTGTCACTACTCGGACGCCATTTTCAATAGCCTTTATTTAACGTTGTCTGACAACTGGGATAACTAAATAACGAGATGACAATCTTTTTAATTTATGTAAAAAATATATTTTCGCGTAAAAAATTACTTTGTGTAATTAATATGTCAATAAAAATTAATTTTCCCGTGACTTTGAAATAATACAATTTCAGCAATTTTATTCAAGATGGCTGGCATCTGTCTTCTCGTTGACGCACATATGGTTAAAGTAAAATAATTTTTATCTCAAAAAAATTGTTGAATAACTTAATCGTAAAAAATAAAATATTTTTATTAAACTTACATGATTGAAATAGCTTGAATCTTCTGTCCTAATAGTTGTAAGTACTCAAAACTCAAAACGTTTGTTGTACGTTTGTGTTGTCTGCGGCTGAGATATCTGAAATAATACAAATAAACAAACGTGAGAACAATTGCCGAGTGGGAAAATGACAGGAACAGTTTGAAGGTAGCAATGTTGCAAAAATTGAAAATTGACCTTCATTTTGGACGAGTTAAACTAAATTTTATTTGGAGCAATTTTGGAGCAGACTTACCCGTGCCGCTGATGAGGACGGAAAGAACTGGTAAGTGGTGCGCGTAAGGTAACTTCCGCCCTCAACGCTGGGCGACCTCTGTAGTCATACGAGAGTGCGGTAAATTTCCAAGGTAGTTTTTTTAAAACACTTTTACAAATGAGTTTATAAGGTCATATCTCGTTACGAAAAATTAAATTAAATTTTTTGATGAACTGATACTACGTCAACAGTTTGACATAAACTAAAATCATAAACTACTGGTCGACTCTAAACTGACGAGTGATGTACTTGAAAAACTGTACTACGACTGCGCATTTTTATAGATTGCCTGCAATGCAGTAAGCAGTTGCCGTTGCTTTCCAGAAATTATAGATTCTTATGTCCAGATTAAGATACTGCTAAGAAAAATGAATAACTATAGAGAAAAAATCAATAACTTGAGATTGTTTATGGTCCTCATTTTCTTACAGGAATGTTAAACTGCTCTAAATTCTTCCAAAATCGATAACTCAGCTTATTATCGTCATTTCCGGTATAAACTATAGTTCGTACATAGCGGGTGCTTTAAAAATTAAAAGTTTCAGATCAGATTTTTTATTTTTTATTTTTTATTCAATAAACATAAGTATTATTGATTCCGAGTGAAGGCCTGAGCTGAATCTAGAATACTTGAAAACTAAACAAAAATTTTTTTTTTAAACTAACTATAAATATGTATAGTTTGAATTTCATAAATTAATAAATAAGAGTATCATTTTTTACAGAAATGATTTTTGAAAAAATCAAACCAGTTTTATTTCTTTATTATTTAAAAAAATTTATGACTAGACTATAATATCGAACTTAGAAATAATAATAATTAATATGTTTACATGTAAAAATTGTTTCTCTAATTTAAAGAAGGGGCAAAGCTTAAGTTTGGACCCAAACTCCGAATTTTCATGTTTACAGACTCGTCTCATGGACACTGGCAATACCTCTATGCACTCGAGACGAACTCGGACCTTTGTTTAAAAGTCCGGAAACTGGAGTTTATTGAGGAGTATGTAAGCTTTTCAAATTTCTGTATATATGTTTACAACATTTTAAAAGATATAAAAATTTACAAGATCTTTATGGCTTTATAGGAACTTCTAATTGGACTTGGATCTTCTGAACTCAGGAGTATAAAGGTTTGACTTGGCGGACTCGAGATTTGAGAGTTTGTAATAAGATAACTGAACTATGGAGATGTGGTTGAAAAAAATAAATAAACTTCGAAAAAATAAAAATTTTTATATTTTTCCAAAAAGAGTTGAAAGGATTATTTTTCCACTAAAAGAATTATTTTCAGTAAACTTGAAATGTCAAAACATTGTATCCTCTATTTAATACATATTATTTTTATTCAATTTTGAAAGTTTTATTAATATGATGAAGTCTAAGTATAGTCATACTGTAAGTGATGTAATTACAAATATTAATTAGAATTATTTTACGTTAAATAAAATTTCTTGTCTTTAGAATACAACTTAGCGAGATAGTTTTAGATACATATTTTCGTATAGTGTACTAATATACAAAATTTATTTTTTATTTAGCCCTCTTTTAGGCTGACTTAATTAAATTGATAGTAAAAATTTGAATGTAAAAAAGTATGCTTACCTTTAAATTATATGAATTTTTTTCCAAATCAGAGCAAGTCTTTATAAAAATTTTATAGATCTAATGAAAAATTTTACGCGTATCAAGTGTCTTTTTCATTATATTATAAAATATATCCAAATTTAGAGCTGTTGAAGTTCATATTTTGTTGTTGTGTACTTACTAAATTATTTTTAACGTAATTTTTTCACTTTTGTAGCATAATATCATAGAAAAAAATTGCTGATCGCTTGTAGTTTTTAAGATCTTGTAAAATTAAAATCGTATTAAATTATTAAAATAAAGATAATTTTTTTTTTTTTACCAAGCAGCTATTACACTCTTTATTATTTTCAAAGGATATAAGGAAAAAGGAAAATGAATGTATTTATAAAATTAATATATACACAGTTGATTTAGTTGATAATATTTATTCCTTTTAATTTCTATTTATAATACTGTATAACATACAAGAAATGCACTTTAGTGAAACCTACAGAAGAAGAGAATTTGAATGTCAAACATTTATACTTATTTGTTTACGAATCTTTTCTGTGATTTTATAAAGTTATTCTTACAATTTTAACTGATAAAAAATTACAACTTAAAGTATGATTTTGTCCTTGTTTCTATTACATTAAATCTCCTTACAACTCAAGCTCTTTCGAATCTATTCAGTATATATTAAATGACGAAAAATATACATTACATTTTTGCGCTGTTTGAAAAAAAAAAAGTAACCAAGAGAGTGCCAAAAATATTACTGATTGTCCATTTAATTGATTTTGCATTGTAAAAATGTTCTGTAAACTCTTAGATTTGAAAATGTACACGTTATTAGCGATCAAGATTTATTCAAATTAATAATTTGATTGGAAGAGCTCACAAATTTGAGACTGTAATATTTTATAGCATAGTATGCTGCATAATTGTAACACAAAATTTGGCACCTCTAAAGTTCTTAGACATAAAAACAAAGTTTTAATAATATTTAAACTTAATTAAGCAAACTAATAATTACATGCATTTAGTTTAACGTTTCAAAAACGATAGCTACACAATAAAATTTTTAAATAGTTTTTTTAGGAGTAGTAAAACTTTTGGAAGTCTGACTTGTATTTAACAGTTTTTTTTTTTTTTTTTTTTTTCTTACTAAATTAACTCACTTTTGACGACCCAGCCACAAATTTCAAATAACATTCAAGTAATATATAAAAGTTTTTAAACAATTTTTGATTTTATTTTCATAATGAACGTGTCATGGTCGAAAAATACTCTATATTTATCTTTGTTTCCAAATCAAACATCCATCCAAGGAGAAATCGAGTAGTTTTTCTATTTTTTAAATTTTCACTACTTTATAATTTTTCGTCATTAACATTTTTTTCGCATTTTGCTATTTACTAAACTAGTATCAAATATAAAAACATTATTGGCCCATCAAGTCTGCTCAATTCACACGATATATTACCTCTTTTCTCTCTCTCTTTTTTTAATCGATTCTTTTTACATACGTATACATATATTATATCACTTTTTCAAATAACAGTTTGATTGTAGATACTGAGCAAATTAATGTTTTGCTCAAAAAATTATATATTAACTTTTATAGTATAAAAAAATAAAATAAAATAATATTAAAATTTTTTTTCGTCCCTACCTCATTTTATTTTAATTTATGTCTTATATGCGATAAAATAAGTCTTTTATCAAATGATGTAGTCATTCCAGTGCGGTTATTTTAAACTAAGAAAGCTACATATGAAATTTAATTTCAAATTTTTTTTTTATTGGATAAAAAATTTGAATATTATTTGTTTTAATTGAAATTCAAAGTGCTGATAAGCAATGAAAATAAATGAAATAGAGACTATGTTCAAATTTGACGCGCAGGTACTTTCATTTTGTTAAAGAAGGAAAAAAGTACACTAAAGTCTCTGCGAGGCTCACGTGAATATTCATTAGAAGAATATAATTTTGACTAGAATCTAGCATATCAATCTCCATTTTATATTTTATACAAAAATAAAACAAAGATACGTTTCGTTAAGAATTCGTTCGCAGTATATATATTTTTTCTTTTTCAAACACACTTTCGCTGCTATCTTATAATGAAGTATGTGCTATTATCATTATATGCACGAATGAAAATAAATAAAAGTTAATAGATTAGGCACCACAATTTTATATTGTGAAAAAAGATAGTTGCAAAAAAAAACTTCAACTTGTTTCACGTCAAAATCAAAATGATTTTTTGACTTTTCTATGATAAGAAAATAAAACATTAAAAACAGTAGTAGTAAATACAAATAGAATATTGTTATCGAAATTTATATTCTTTTTTTTTAAATTAATTCTTTGGGGAAAAAATTGTGAGATTCTTACGCTTTTTGTACTAACAACAGGATTTTTTTACTTACAAAATTATCAGATAAAGGAAAATAATTTCAATGCACTTAAACAATAATCATTCCGTTATTACTCATAAATATTTCGATTAAAAAATTAATTGTTAACTAGCACTAAATTTTCTTTAGCACTTGTTTAAGTATTAAATTGAAACAATTAAATGAAAGTTATAACTTTAGTTGTAATAAATTATTTACGGCAACTTACTTTTGACATATAAAATAAAATAAAATAGAAATTCGAGAGAAATATATAGTTAAGAAAAACTAAATAAAAAAATGCGTAAAACTCTAGCATTGCTTCTTTTATTTTCCCCATATTTTTAAATTGCGGACGGTTTGAACTATAATTATTTTCATACTTTTCATTTCTTCATTATAAAATATAATAAATGTATCGTAAGAATTTTAAGTATCGTTTTTCAAACGGTTACGAAAAATTATGTAAATATGTGTGTTTGCGCTGAAATATTTTTTACTTCATACGAATAATAAGAGATTCAGTCTTTCTTAATTCTTTTTTATGATATATATTTCGCATCGGTTTTTTTTGACTTCATTTTGGAAAGACTTTCAAATTCTCTCATAAATTTAATCATTTTTAATTAGCTTTAAAAATTACTTCGTTTCTCTGGTCACAAGCCACAGAAGTTTATTGTATATTAGTACCTTTTCAATACGCGCATTTTTTTCATTAAACTTAATAATGATAAATAATTTATTTACGCGATTATCACAGCGTTTTGCGGGCTCGTTCGATCATAACAATGCTTTGAATTAATTTTTTAGTTCATTATAATAATAAAAAAAAGTAAATAAAAAAATTTGCAATGAGAAAATATACGAATTTCTACAGGTTTTTAAATATTTCTTTCGAGAAAGTCAAACTAATTGCAGTGTACAACACATAAAAATTTTCTCAAAGCAGTATATAATGTATTAACGATAAAGATAGATTCTAGTCGACAGATGAAATTTTAATTTAATTAAATTACATACATTTTAATAGAACGAGAATAATCGGAAAAAACTGTTAGCTGATCTATGCGTTAATTTTTAAATAGATGTAAGCGATTCAAGAGTGTTGATCCTGTTATACATATTTAACTATCGGAGGACCTCATGCCCGTTTTTAGCCTCGTTATATGTGTATGTATAATTATATGATTTTATGTATTTATTCTTCTGAGTATATTTCAGCACTTTTATTTAATCAGTAATTTGTACACGCTTGGGAAAAAGAAAAAATATTATGGTTTCCTACCACGGGTACGTTTGAATACATAATTTCGCTAAATTATACCTCAGTCAAAGAGAGAGGAGGAACGAGATAGGCGTGAAAGACATTTTTTCATCTTTCATCATTTTTTCAATTAAAACTTACGTATATAATCGTGTTCTATTTTTCAGAGCGAAGTCGATTGGCCTTTACATTTTCTTACATTTGTTTACTTTTCGCCTTGTCATACATCAAAGCATAATTTGTATACAGTACACGACATATTGAGTTTTAGAGACAAGTATAACACATGATTTAACATGCCACTTAAACATTTTCACCTTATTTTTGAGCTTTTTATTAATTTTAATTGTTTCATTTGAAAGCACTTATTATAAATTCAAGAACTTTCTAATTTTTTCTTTTTGTTTGTTTGTTTTTTTATATCATTAACGAACCCAATGAATCATTAAACGTTTGCAGCAAACATTAATCACGAACGCGATGCACGATAAAAATAGCGAACTATTTTAATTACGTTTTAAATATTTTTACGTATTCGTTCGTTTTTTTTCTTAATTTTTTTAACAATGTTTTACATTTTAAATATCACAGACTCCGCGCGCGCAAACCTGTTCATATAGATTATCTTGCATTGCAGACATTTTTCTACGCTCTCGGACTTTTTTTTTCCAAGCTGAGAGAATAAATAAAAATATAATATATATTTTTATAATTCCGCGATGAATTACTTCGTTTTAGAATACAAACAGGTCAAGTTTCACTGACTTTTTATCATCGTAACTATTCGTTAAAATAGTTTCACCTCTGTGATATCAACTTTAGTTTAAAAATTATTTTAAATGTTCTTTTCGGAAAGCGATTCGGAATATTATCACGCGCCATTTTCTTAGTATAGGAACTCATTGTATAAATCTATTTGACTAATTTATTCTTGATGTTCCTCAGTCTAAGAGACACGTAAATTTAATTATTAAACCATACATTGTGAAAAACGTCAATATTATTATAAATAAAATAAAAAAGCCTTTAGTAATACATTGAACTGGGTAGCTTTTAAGTTTTCGGTGTTGTTCAAAAAAACTTTATTTTAATTATAATTTACCACAACTAGAGGTTAAAAAAAAAAAAAAAAAATTAATAATTAAATAAAAAATGTGTTACAATGTTACCTCTACGTTTAGATACATTGACTTTGTTATTTATATCACATGGTTAATCAAATCTCACTTCCTTAAATTTTTTATCTATGAATTTATTATATTATTCAAATTTAATCTTACTGAAGTGTGCAAGCAAACGTGCGTTTGTTAAAAATTAAGAAAATAAATAATTACAAGATAAACAAATATTTTTCTTTACACAACAAAAAATCTGTCATTGCCAAAGATTTTGGACAACACATTTGAGAAGTATTAAAATTGTCCTAAAAAAATGAGTTTTAAAAAAAAGAATAACAATAACAGGATAGTTGCAGGAAAAAAAAAAATAATAATATTTATAACAATATTGTGATAACATCAACACAAAGTTCAAAGAAACAGGTATGTTGGCAATTTTTTTTTCACCCGATAAAATCGCGTAAACTCTTTTTTTTTATTTAATTTAAAAAGCGCAATGATCATTATCAAAGACAAAACCCTACATCATCTTCGACTCAATAATTAAATGACTTTGACAGACAAACATAAACGTTACGAAACTATAGTCGAAAATTTCTGAAATAACTATATTAATCACATGAGTAACAAAATTCTATTACATGAAACAAAATTTTCTTTATCAAGTACTATTTAATAGTTACCCTGAAAATTTCAGTAGACTAAATTATTACATTTTTGCACAAATCATTAATATTTCAAAGTTTATATTAAAATTTTATTCAAGAAAAAATATTTTTCTACAGTTTGCCTCTGCTTTTTTTGGTTTTGCTTTGTAAATTTTGAACGACGCTTTTAATTTCAAACCTTTTGCTTCAAATTATTTTCAATAATTGCTGCTAAACCTAACGTTTTTTTATTAATTGGGTTATAAAAATAAGTTACCGTGAGCTTTGCTCGAATTAATGCACAGCCGTACGAATAAATTACGCGATCGATTTGCAGTTTACATTTATCACCCTTTTTATTCCGAATGTTTTGACTTTTATTTGTTTACTTAATCTATAATGTACTTGTGATATTAATAAATTACAGCGCTACTTTGAATCGACCATCGCGTAGAAAAATCATGTATCTGATTTTTCATAATGTACTTCGATATTTATTCAAATTTTTTATTTAATTACTCCGACGTGATAAATGTATGCGAGTGAAAATCTAAGAGATTTTCTTAATATTTCTTATATCTTTTACGAGGAATAAATTGTCAAAAATTTTTGTCGTGAAAAACGCATATTTTTCTCATAGGTTAAACTTGTCACTTTAATATGTGATCTTTAGATCGAACCTGTTTACAAGTCCAAAAGACTGGTACTTTGTCTTTTATGCTATATGTAACTTGTAAACTTTTTTAATAATTTTTTTTTTCTTCGTTCATAAAAAAAAGTTTTAATTGTATAATTGTTATTTCAAAAATACATATGCTCGCAACGTATTGTAAGTGTTATAATAATGTATTAACCCAAAAAGGGTTTGACTCACTTATTCTTTTGTCTTCTTTAAAAATTTCATGTATACAAGAAAAAAAAAATTCTTTTAAGAAATTAATTACGCAAAATTCGTATTATCAGTAATCAGCACGAATCTTTTCGTGATGTTCTCTTCGTTTCAATATTAATAATAAAGAAGATTAAATGTTTCCCTTCTTTTTGCGCACTTGACAGATAAATGATCTATAAATTATTAATCCTATTAGCCACGTCCCCCTTCTATATGTTTCGTGCATTTCAAAAAAGCATACAAGTAGTATACATAGTTATATTCTTTCTTTTTTTTTTCTTTTTTTTTTTATCGCAAGAGGATTACACTATTTAATTACCACTTAAATAATGACCACAAGTAAAAATTGTAACTTAATGGTCACAACCAATATTAATTATTATTATTATTATAATTATAATTGATGTTTATACTTATAAGTTTAATATTTATTATGTGTAAATATGTAATGGATGTATCTGCATGCGAATGCACGCGTGTAAAGGTGTATTGAAATATTTTCTAAGTATAGAAATTTCTACGTTTTGACTAAACTGGAATGTGCCCTCGAGACATTTAATTTTTCGCTTGATCAAAACCGCACATTTTTTTTTTTTTTTTTTTTTTTAATATTTATTATTTATTTAAAACAATAGGCTTGAGTTTCAAAACTTGATTTATTTAACTCGCGTGTAGATATGACGAATAATTAAAGCACCATTCCAGAAAAGTACAATGATGATAATAATAAAATGAAACATATAAATAAAGACCATAAATTCGAGTATTTTTATAATATACTCGAGATTATTTAGAAAAAAAATAATGCAAATATTAACTAACGTCTCATATTTTTTTTTCCATACTATGTTTTTAATAATATTTAAAAATGATCGAAATTAAAAAGCAGGACTTACGAAATACCAACGTTTTGAAGAGAGAAAAAAATGGTCGATTACATAATAAATTAAGCCACAGTTAAAAGCCATAATTATATTAATGACAAAAGCTGGCTCTTTCCGTAAAGCTGACTTTTCTTTATTTAGACGAAACATCACTGCTGCACTGGGGTCGGAGGGTATGGGTAGCCATATCCGGGTGGTACAGCTTGGAATTGACCATAGCTTATAGCAGACTGGTAGGCACAAGGATTGGCCGCAGTAGCTGGAGCTCGACTGGTTTGGAAGAATTTGTTGTTTACCAAACTCTGGATGCTCGAATCGGTAGCATGACTCGCAGTTGTCGGCATCATGAAAGCTTGAGGTATTGAGTACATGGTGCTCTGCTGGGGTTGTTGTTGCGGCTGTTGCTGCTGCTGCTGCTGCTGTTGGCTCTGCTGTCTGTTTTGGCTTCCGTTGGCGTAACCGTTTTGGCGGTTGTTGTACCGGCCGTTCGACTGGGTGTAGCTGTTACTTCCGTTGCTGTAATTCTGGTAGCGCGGTTGTTGCTGCTGGGTGCCGTTGTTATAACCATTTTGAACCGGGCTGCCTTGCAGATTCGGCTGGTATGTAGCCCCACCGTTTTGGTAAACCGAACTGGATCTCTGCTGAGATTGAGAATTGTTTTGCCGATACGTTTGGAAGCTATTTGGCGAGGAAGCTTGCTGCTGCTGCTGATTGTAATTGTTATGGTAACTTCGGTTTTGATTCATTCCCCCTTGATAGCCGTTATTCTGACGCATCATCATAGGCCGATTAACGTTGGGCATTTTTTGGTTAAAGTTGTTTTGCCAGTGATTCGATGGATTACGATTACCATTTTTGTTGTTCATGTTCATCATTGGATTATTGGATTGGTTTTTGTCACCAACTTTGTAGACGCTGTTCCAACGTTGACGAGGTTTGCCATACTGATTTCTGTGATTTTGCATGTTTGCCATCTCGGCCAACCGTGGGTTTATGACCTGTCCAGCTTCTTCGAGAACAGAGATGAGCTCCTTAGCTTGCCTAGCGTTATTTGGTGTGAAATAAGCGTAAGCGGTTCCAGCGCTTTGGCAACGTCCAGTTCTACCAATCCTGTGTATATAGTCCTCACTACTGTTGGGATAGTCGAAGTTTACGACATATTTTACATCTTCGACGTCGAGACCGCGAGCAGCTACATCGGTCGCAACTAAGATCGCAGTTTTTCCGTTACGGAATTCGGAGAGTACATAGTCACGCTCAGGCTGAGACTTGTCGCCGTGAATAGCTATGGCCGGCCAACCATTGCGCTTGATAGCTTTGGTTATATCATCGACTTTCTTCTTTGTTTCGACGAAAATGATTGTTTTGTTGTCGCGCTCGCAACTGATCTCCCGCAAAAAGCAAGATAGTTTGTTTTCTTTCTCGTGCTCTTGACAAATTTCAATGATCTGGCGGATGTTGTGATTAGCAGCTAACTGAAGCGAGCCAATGTTTATTTGAATGTAGTCGGTGAGAAAGTCTTCAGCCAAAGCTTGAACCTCTTTTGGCCATGTTGCAGACCACATAAGAACTTGCCTGTCCGGTCTGATCTGTTCAATGATCTTACGTATCTGGGGTTCAAAACCCATGTCCAACATGCGATCGGCCTCGTCAAGTACGAGATACGTGCAACGTCTGAGGTTGGTTGTACCCCGTTCAAGGAAATCAATAAGTCTACCGGGTGTAGCTATGCATATCTCCACGCCACGCTCGAGGTCGCGAGCCTGAGGACCTTTGGGAGAACCACCGAAAATGCAGGTGTTACGGATACACGACGACGAGCCAAAGTCTCTAGCGACGCTCTGAATTTGCTGGGCTAACTCCCGAGTAGGAGCTAATACTAAAACGATTGGACCCTCGCCTCGAGCTAAACGAGGTTGATTGTTAATGTGCACTGTAGCTGGGAGGATGTACTAAAAATAAAATAATTTTTTGAATAGTTTGAATCATAAGAAAAATTTGAAAACATTGATTTATAATTGAGACTTACAGCTAATGTTTTTCCAGATCCTGTTTGAGCAATACCAACCATGTCCCGACCACTCAAAGCTATAGGCCAACCCTGAGCTTGTATGGCAGTTGGTTCCAAAAAACCCTGCTTTCTAATTTCTTCCATAACATAATCTGGAAAGTTGCTCTCTTCAAATGCTTGAATAGGAAAAGGTGTATTGTTGCCTTTGACTGTTATTTCTTTCCCAGAATAATAATTATTAACTTCTTCAGCCGACCGACTCAGAATGTTTACATGAGGCACATACAAATTTTTGGTTATTATTGGTAAAGCCATGATGTCCCAATTTGGTTTTTTCAAGAGGTCACCGGGAATTTTCTTTTGATTTTGCTTTTTATTGTTTACTCTGAACTCGTTGGGAAGTTGCTGTTGACTATTCCAGTAAGTACCTCCACCTGGTTTGCGATTGCCGAAGTCTCTGTTACCTTTATTTCTATAACTTGAAAAATATAATCAATTCTTTTTTGTTTAAATGTTTTGATTTATCTGTGTAAAATATTCTGGGTACTTCAGTGAAGGTAAAAAATCAAACTTAAAATTATACATAATCAAAATAAAATTTGGGTCATTAAAAAACTGTGTTTACTTAAAAATTAATAAAATCATTTTTTTGGGAAATAATAAAAATTTTAAAAGACTTTTATCAATATTAGAAATATTATTATTATTAATAATAATAATAATAATAATTTAAATACAATTTTCGATATATTCCTGATTAAATTTTTAAATCAAAAGATTGAAAAAATGGAGTCCCAGATAAAATATAATTAAAAGTAACTTCAAAAATAAGATGTTCCTAAAACGTAATCTAAAATTAAAATGAAACCAGCGAAAACTTTCCACTCTCTATTCAAAAGAAGGAGAGAAAAAAAAAAAAAAAAAGTAAAATAAAATGTGTCACAGGCGTTCTTTCAAAATGGCCGAGTTCATGCGAATTAATATTTGACCCACGAGTCAACACATCGATCTAGCTAAAACCATCAAGAAGAAAAAGTAGAGGATGAGAATCTAACATTCCCAGGGCGCGAGCTGGACGCCATTTTATAAATTTTGCAAATTGGAGCGAGTGATGAAAAGTCGAAAGCGCCTCCCCCCTTGAATCCCCTCCTAGCGCCCAAGTCTGTCTGCCTAGAGATAATCGCGTGGAAAATGGGGAGTTTTAGCTATCATCAATCAAAAAAACACTACAAAAACAAAATTAGGATAAACAAACTCACGAAGTTTGATTGGAGTAGGTCTGATTGTTGAACATTTCGCACCACAGCAGCCCCTTTAAATCCCTTGCAGCACAGCTGTAAACTACCGGGGTCCTAATTCCTGCAAGGTATCTCGCGGCGAGTATTAGATAGGATTATCGGGTAGGTAAAACACCACACGAATTGACAGGCACTGTCTGCCACTGTCTGCTTCGTGCGTGCACACCGTCGGCCTGCTGTTCTTGCTCGATCCAAGAGCTGTGCGCTCTCCAATCGAACCTGCAAGCACCCAAATTAATCGAACCAGCTTTAAGCAAACTCACAGTTGTCTCGCGCACGGGGGCGCGCAGTTTTAATAAACGTAATCTACTACAACGACAGGACAACAAGAGAGATCCTTAAATTAATCTCAAACGCTTAATTAGTGAAAAATTATTTACCTTTTACTCCCGGTTACAGAGTGCACTAATGGCTGACGGGCGCTCGGACGGCGCTGGGAAAGAAGGAAGCCGACAGCTGGCTTCGATTTCCGCTTTCAGCTTCTTCTTCGGCTCGCGCTGGCTCTTGGCTGGCCTGGCTTCGAGTCTGCGCACTTCGAGTCTCGAGCAATGGACCCGACCCCCGGGGGCCACGGGCCACGGCCATTACACAACATCCCCTCTCTATCTCCGTAATCTGGAGCTCGACCAATCGGGACGAACCAGCAAGCGTCAACATCTGCAGCGCGAAAAGTTTGCTCTGTGTCTTATCTTTGAAAATTAATCAATACCGATATTATATGGAACCTGCAGCCGGCTATGGCTCGAATATAATAGTAGGTACCTGGAAACATGAATCCACTAAAGTTTCGGTTTAACCGGCTTCAATCGTTACTTATCAAATTTCATATATTGAATCGTTCTTTACGATTGCAAATGATATTTCTGATAGTTCATCAGTAGGCAAGTTTAGGATAATTTGAACAATTAATTTATACTGATAAGAACTAAAAATGAAAAAAAAAAATTTAATTTTCGAACTAAAATTTGACGAGTACTTTATTTGGATAAAAGAATTTAATATTTTGTTTTAAATAAGATAAGTTACTAGTTGTTGATGTAAAAATTTAAATTTTTTTTGGGACACGTTTCTATGTAATTTTTAAACAAAACAAAAATTATTTAAATGAATATTAAAAATTTCTTTATTGCAATATATTTGAACATTCAGTGACTTCACAATCAAAATGAATTTCTTTAAATTAATAAAAATCTAGCACTAATGAGGTATTCGATTTAAAAAATCAAATGTATGAAACAAAAATTCATCTATTTTATTACATCAGTTTCTAAAATTCGCTCGCAATATAAATATGTACACAAATAAACATACACATAAAAATTTTTTTCTAAATGTATCTAACAAATTTGCACGATTATTACTTAAATACTGTACAGTAATAAATTTCAAGTAAAATTATATAAATAGTGATTTCAGTATATGATTGTGCTACAAGTTTTTTGTACTTAGTTTATAATGAGTTTTTAAGAAACAGTACTGAAGTTTACAACAGTGATTGTGACTATTACTACATACATCGTAAATGAAAAACATTTACAAGAGTATACTTTTAAAATAGTATGATAGTTCATGGTTAAAATTCAGTGATAGAGTCAAATTACATGGAGTCAATAATTATCTTTCAACATACTTTTGTATGTTTTATTTGATGATTTGATCAAATCTTGAACATATGCAATCATCTTTCAATGCTCCAATAACTCTTACCAATAACTTCTGGAAGTAAATACAAGAGTATTATTATTATTTATTAAATTATCTGTCGCTGTATTGGCATAACATTAATTATTTAATGTTAATTAATGCTTGCCTGCACGGTTATTTATCGGACTGCGACTTCTACTTCTGCTGTAACTTCTGCTTCGAGAGTAACTGCGGCTATAACTTCGTCGACCTTTGCCATTTTTTTCTCGGCTGAAACTACGACTTCTGCTTCGAGACATGCTGCGTTCTTTTTCACGACGAGCTATCTTTGCCCTCCATCTATTTCTACCTCCTAAAAATGTTTTAAAAACATTATTGAATAAAAAATTATTATCTTAAATTAAATGAAAAATTGCTGAGATAACAAAAAATTAAGTGTACCTCTGTGTCGACCGAATCCTCCGCTGCCTCTGTCAGCCAACTCCAAAAGTTTTGGATTTATAACCTGATTGGCCTCCTTCAAAACTTGAACCAAATCATTAGCTTTGTTGGCGTTACTCGGTGTAAAGAAAGTGTAAGCAGTGCCGGTCTTTTGCCTACGACCTGTACGTCCGATTCGGTGCACGTAGTCTTCCGAACACGATGGATAATCGAAATTTATAACAAATTTCACGTCTTCAACGTCTGAAATGAGTAAGAAGTTTGTTATAGTACTGAACACTAGATTTTTTTTTTTCATAACTATGTTGTTGAACACCACCCTCTTTTCGTGAGCGTGAGCATTTAAATTTTTAAAACTTCTCTTTTTATGTGGTCGAAGGTATATACTTAAAGCTTATAATCGTTTTTTGCAAAGATTAGAAAAAAATAAATAAATAAAAACAAAAATATTTATAAATATGAAAATTCAACAAAAATTTTTGCACATTATTCCTTGAGATAAATTAATTTAATTATGCAGCTGTTAAATTCAATAAACGGATAAATTAATTAAAATAAAAAATGTACATTTTACAATCTTAATATAAAATAAGTTTTTTAAAATGGATAAATTAATTAAAATAAAAAATGCACATTTTACAATCTTAATACAAAATAAGTTTTTTTAAAAAGATTAAAAGTCACAAGTCAGAGTTAAAAAATTTTAAACTAGTATACCTCTTCAACATAGAATGAATGATTTTAGTAACAAAATGAAGGAGATAGATGTTATGGGGATGAAAAAGTAAATGAATTTTTTATTTTTAAATATCAACTAATCTGTCGTAACGTCTTTTTATAAAGTGAATTTGAAAATTTTTTGTACTCAAGTAAAAATTATATTGAAAAATAATAGTTGGTTGAGTAAAAAAGTTCATATATCCTATTAAACTGTAATAAGTTATTGCAATTTAAATGATTTGATTCATAACAAAAAACTTTTAAAAATTTCATAAATATTATGAAAAATGAAACTGTGAATTATTGATTTTTAAATTAAAAACTTTTGCATCCCCAAAAAATTGTGATAAATTATTAATGATGCAATTTGTCATTGACTTCTTGTGGATAGATGATGGGTGTCTTGTCGATTAATGAAATAGAGAGAAGAGAAAAAAATGTAATGATGATAATAGTGAATAAAAAATGTGTATACAAAAAAAAGGCTGATTCAAACGTTCTAGTTAAAAAAAGCCTTTGACACACTGTATAACTGACTTTCTCTCTCTAGCTCACGCTACTCTTGGCCGATTCTACACGTCGCAAAAGCGCTCGATTTGAAGAGTTAAAAAAAAAAAAAAAGAAAAAAAAAAATGTAAAAAAAGGTAGAAGGTATAAGATTCAGTCGATGCATTACTGGGTGGTCATTTAGACATCCGCAAGACGGTAATCCTCATCGGTGGTCATCGGTGTGAGCCGAGAGAGAGAGAAGAGTGGCCACGCCGTGGAGCCGTCTGCAGTCGGCTGCTATAGGGGGTCTCCGGTGCAGAGGAGAAGCTTTCCAGTAAGTTACACAACAAATAAAGGTCTTCCTGCAGGGATAGGCAGGCAGGTTCGAGACAGCGCACCTGCTGCACGACGACGACGACAGGCCTCGGAAGTTGTAATCACACTCCCAAGGGCATCATCGCTCTATTTTCTTTCTTTCTTTTCCGCGCTCGCTGACTGACAGTGCAGGCTCATAGATAGGAGAGGCACGCGCAGTAGCCGCAGCGCAGCCATCACAATGCAAAACCAAATTCGTATTAATCGTGCACCCTCCACTCGAGATGCGATTTACGTGGATGCTGGGTGGATTGCATTTGCATTGGTGCTTGCGTGGGCCTGTGCGCAATGTGCCTCTGCAACGTAAAACAATAAATCCAGCCTTAGCTTATACGTTCTTTTTTTTTGTCTCATGAAATTATTATTTCAAAAAAACTTATCAAAATTTAATCTTTTGGAAAATTAAAATTATTATGTGTTTTAAATTTATACTTTTAAACTATCTTTCCCAAAAATCAAAATAAACCAATGTTGACAATCAAATTTTACAGTTTAACATCAACTGGCCAAGTTTTAATCAAATTTCTCCTTACCTAGTCCTCTAGCTGCTACATCTGTAGCAACTAGTATGGGAGCTTTTCCAGATCTGAAATCTGTAATTAAAATTTAATTTTAGAATATATATTCAAGAACCAGTGTCAATGTTATTTTACCAAACTTTTAATCACCTTGCAATACCCAATCTCGTTCTTGTTGAGTTTTATCACCATGAATGCAGACAGCTGGCCAGCCATCCCTCTTCATTTTTCTTGTAATCTCATCAACTCTACGTTTTGTCTCGATAAATACAATAGTTTTATTTTCTTTTTCTGCCATAATTTCTTTCAACAATGTGCTCAATCTAAACAAAAAATAAAATAAAATAAAAAATTATGATAAAGAAAAAGTTTTCATTGAATTAATTTTCTGTAATTTGGGAAACTTACTTGATCTCTTTCTCATACTCTTGACAAACATCAATGATTTGAAGAATATTATGATTTGCAGACAATTGTAACGATCCAACGTTTATTTGAGCATAATCTTTAAGAAATTCTTCAGCCAAATTTTTAACTTCTTTTGGCCAAGTCGCGGACCACATAAGTGTTTGTCGGTCGGGTCTAATTTGATCAATAATTTTTCTTATTTGGGGCTCAAAACCCATGTCCAACATTCTATCAGCCTCGTCAAGTACTAAATAAGTACACCTCTTCAAATTGGTTCTGCCTGATTCCAAAAAATCAAGCAGCCTGCCAGGTGTGGCTATAACAATTTCTACACCATTGTCCAAATCGCGCGCCTGAGAGCCTTTTGGTGCTCCACCGTAGAGACATGTGTTTTTGATACCCGATGAATGACCAAAATCATCAGCTACTTGCTGAATTTGTTGAGCAAGTTCACGCGTGGGAGCTAATACCAAGGCTATTGGTCCATCTTTGCGACATAGCTTTGGCTGACTGTTTATGTGTACAATGGCAGGCAAAATGTAAGAAAGAGTTTTTCCCGAACCAGTTGAGGCTATTCCTACCATGTCTCGACCACTCAAAGCAATTGGCCAACCTTGTGCCTGTATAGATGTTGGTTCCTTGAAGTTTTGTCTCCTAAAAAAGTTATAATGAAACATATTTGGTAACTGAAAATTTTCAAAGTAGATAAGTGAATCATGCATAAACACTCTCAGGTAAAATTAAAATTCAAACAAATTCAATTAAAAAATATGAAATCTTACTTGATCTCTCTCATGACGTATTCTGGAAAGCCAGCCTCTTCAAAGGTCAGTACTGGGTTTGGAATACCTTTCCCCCTCAAAGTAATTTCTTTTTCACTTCTGTACTGCTCAACTATACGTGGATCTCTGTTCTGCACAGAGGAGCAGGGTATGTAAAAATCTTTTTTGAAAGGCTCCAAACGGTTCATGTCCCAACGCGGCTTCTTCAAGTTGGCTCCAGGTTGACCTCGACCATTTCGGCCACCACCTCGATCACGGCCTCCTCCCCAGCCTCTTCTGTCCCGCAAGGGCGATCGGCTACGTGATCGACTACGAGATCTTCTTCTCCTGTCCCTATCTCGGCTACGACTAAAAAATTTGTAATTGTATTTATTAATTATTTATCAGTAATTGGGCACAAAATTTTATTCAACATCTAATTCATTAACGTAATCATAAGTTTACTCTAACAGATTAAGTCTTCGATGATTGCATATTCACTTAGAACACGATAGCTAATCACAAAAGTTAAGTGTAAAAAAGCAAATGAAAAAAAAAGTAAGCATTGAATAAGATTGAAACTTACCTTCTGTAACGACCCATCTCTAAAACAAGGTAGGTACCGAGTTTTTGTGTTCTTTTCTACCCTTCGTAAAACGAACTTTGTAGACAAATCGATTTGCAAAACGTGCCCAAGCGTTGTCCAAGATCAGAAGGATTGAGATCAAACGAAGGCAGACTAGTCTTTAAGTTAAAATAATTCAAAAACACTTGGTTGAAATATCGTGCACAAAACTTTCCACTTAGGTTTCTACATTACAGTTACTTATTTCTATAACGGAGTAGGTAGATCAAAAAAGCAACCGTGATGATGGCGGACGCGGAGCAAGCAGCACAGCTATATGTGTGTATATCTATATGACACATTAAATATCCCCTGCTCCGAAACCACAAAATCTGCCTGCAGTGCGCTGTGCGGCGCGGGCTGGCGTGTTCCGATTCCGAAACAAAACGAAGTGGAATATGAAAACATTGTGCCGGGCAATTTAAACGTTGATAACAGAAAAATGAAAAAATTTCGGCAAAAAATTATTAATTATATCTCATTTTTACAAAATTTGAACTTCAGTTTTTTATATAAGATTTTGATGAATGACTTAAAAGAATGCTATATTTAGCGTTTGATGGAGATTAAAAACATGATTAAAAGGTTCGAATACGACTGAATATTTGCGAAGTACAATATAATTGTAACCCTTTTACATTTGTAATTACAATCCATTACAATAATATTGTAACCCTTTTAATATTTGTGAATGAACAATATATATATATATATGTCGTGAATAGAAAATCAAGTATTAATTATCATTAAATTAACATCACTCTTGCGCACTTTTATCGAAAGCATATTTCTTCGAAAACGTTTTCCTTAAAAGGGAAAAAGTTTTCAAAGTGCACTAAACGCGTTTCTGAAACTATGAAGTTTGAACTTTTAACTAAGATCATAAAATGTAATTATTTAAAAATTAATAGTATTATAAATACGGTTGTTGTAATTTTGTATAATATTTGGTAAAGCTACGTATTCTCACGATAGAAAAAATAAACAATGAATCAGAGTTTTAACAAACATATAAACAATTTAAAAAAAAACTATATTCAGCTCTAGTATTCTTATGGAATAGTGCACTTTGTGATATTAAGTAGGAGATATGATTATTCAAAAATATTCTTAGCCTTTTAATGAAAAGAACAAAAGGGATGTAAAAAATTGGTGCAAATATAAGAATTCAATTATGATAAAAATATCGTATTAATTTCTTTATTTATTTTTATTTTCAATTTTTTTTTTCAATTTTCATAGAAAACATATATTCTATAGACTCAACAGTTGATAGAATTTCTCATTTAAAGTAATGAAGTGTCTAAACTTTACAATTGTATCAATTTCTTTTTTCTTTTTTTTTTTTTTTTTGTGCAGCACAACAGATCATTTGTTCAATACTAGAACAAATGTATTGTAACAAAAATAATCTTCTTTACACAAAGGACCTGCCTTTCGCAGCACGAAATTGTTTAAAAAAATAGTGATAAATATTAATCTATAACTTTTTTCAACAGGTACTGTCAGATCATTACAATGTGAATAATATTTTTCGCTAATTATTAATAATTCATCACACTCGTGTTTCACAGCTTGAAAAAAAAGTTAATTTTTCTTAACCACCATTAGAATGTTTTCTTCTTGAGAGTACACAGGAATGTCGCAGTTTATTTTGAATTCACTAATTACCTACCACCGCCGTTTGTTTGCTTTTTTGTTCACTTTGGTACCTGTGAAAAATTTAAATTAAGATTAAATTTTTTTTTTACGAGTTGTAATGAAGCTTATCAAAGAATTTGTTGTTTCTTACTTGATAGCTCGAGCTACTTGATAAAGAGCGGTGAAAGCGACGAATAAATTTACACTAAACAGACTCCAGTTTTTAGGTGTAATGGCCAATGAGTATCTCGTCCAAATTGCTCCTGTCAAACCGAGTGCACCTGACTGAGCGACGGATATTTTTTCCGCGGGCCTTTGAAGATCTCCCAGACCAGCCATTACGAGACCCTTAAAGTTTTTAAACGATCGATTATACATAATAATTAATACTCTTATTGTATATTTCTTTAATTTATTTATATACGCGTGTTCATTTTAATCATTCTCATACGTTTAGCTTCAACTGTAGCATAAAAGTAAATTTTTACAAATAGTTGTAAAACTAATTAGTGAATTTACTTGCTTTTAAGTATAATTAAATTTTTTTTTTTTTATGACTAGCTAATTTTTTCTCATGCGGTGTTCAAATAGAAAATAACAATGTAAACTGGGCTTATAGCTTATGAAACGAATAAGAACAATCTTGAATTTTTGCGAGTACAAATGTAAAAAAACATGCATACTTATAGGAATCAAAATTGATTTCGCGTTCAATTTTTATATTTTTAGAAAATGCTGCATTTATATATTAAAATTGAGTTTTCGAATATGTAGTACCAAAGAATTGAAATTAAGAGTTTTTATATTGAATAGTCTTATACAGTCTTATAATTACCCATTTGAAAGCCGGTGCCCAAAAGAAAATAGTTTGTGGACCTGAAAATAAAAAATTAAATTTTTCGTGATTGAAATTTAGATAAATGAATAAATGTCAACATCGTAAATTTTGCCAACTGATGAAAAGGCATTGAAAAAAGTACTTATAGACAAATGATATTTGTTTTTATAGAATGCATCGAGACAGTCAAATTAGAGATTCGAATCCGATATACATAAACTGTTTAACATATATTTAAATCACTTTTATTTCACGCACAAACATTGCAGAATAAATTCCGACCGTGATCAATAAAAAAAATCTATAAAAATTCTTTCGAAACTTTGATTATAAAAACTTGTAATAATTTTCATATAAGATAGCAGGCAGTAAGAATATTGTAAATAATTTAAAAACGCAATTTCAACCGAGGAAATAACTTTTCGGCTATTTGGACATTTCATTCAAGGGCTAATCAATGATTCCCCGCTGAGTTTTCTAGTGGTGATGACACAACACAGCGATTCTTTAAACTTCCAGTTATACTTATCGAACGCGCGTTCAAAATTCTAACGTAAAAAACTCATTTTTAAAAAGCGATAGCTTGTTAAAGAATTTTTATCTAAATCTACACACGACAATGTCAAAAATTACCAAATCACGGTTACATAAATCACTCAAATCCGTAGTAAAACTGTAACTTTTACATTTTTTACGTGCTTATATGAGTGTGTGTGAACATATGTATAAGGCAGGCTTAAACTTGACTGTTGGTCTAGACCATGAAGAAGTTTTGACCTTAACCCAGTTGGCAGAAACCCAACGATGTCCACATCGCGGAAATCGAGGAAGTGCACAGCTCGGGATTATGTTTTGATGATGCGTTTAAATTTCCGCATACGCAGTGTTACGTTGTCAATAATTTATCACAAACAAAAAACTGTCACTTGAATTTTCACTGATCGATATATATGTACCTGCTGGGTGATTCCACAGTGGCTGGAGCTTTTCCGGGACGTGCTTTCCGATGGCTTGCATGGAACTCCTGTACAGAGCCGAAGACATTTTTTTTGGCTGAGATTTCACACAGCTACACCCGAGGAGATCTCTACGTCGACTAGACGAAATAAAGGAACAAAAGGAGTTACGATGCAGCTATGCCACGAGGTGTTGACGGGCTGACGTCGAGCAGCTGATTCCACCAGCTGCTGCGCGCGCGCTTTCCTATACCTACTGGTTGGTCGGTGGCCGAGTTTTGTGAGTTCGCTCTTTTTCCTGAGACTAGTTGCTTTCCCCCCTCCCCCCGTACCAATTTTCCTCCACTTCCTATCGCGCGACTCGCGAGAAGCAACTCGTCAAAGTCTATTTTTTTCGAAGATTGTAATGCTGTCTGTAAACAAGATTCAACTCAGACCTAAATAAATCATCATTTCTCTTTTCCGATGAGATTTTCTTTGATGAATATGATTTCAGTGAATTCACTTTTTTTTTATTTTGGTGAGCCGCGAACAAAGTGGATTGAAAATTTTGTACACTTAGTTTGTAACAAAAGTTAAATTACAATATTTTTTTACATACATAAAAAAAAGAGAATGAATTCATTTAGTAATTGGAATAAAAATTTTTTCTCTGAAATAGTTTGGTTTTATTTTCTATTTTTGAATATTTAATGCTACACGGTAGTTGTTTTTTTGTTTTAAACATTTGGAATAAATATTCAAAAAAATTTAACGTTATTGGCCTTGAGTGACCTAGAGATTTTAAGAAGAAAAACTTCAGACGTTTTGCCAAGATTTCTATTTTTAGTCATCGTTCAGAAGTTAAAATTTCTTGTTAGATTTTTTGTACAATAACCGTATAGGTAAAGGTCGGTAGTAGATATTTTATTAGTTCTGATAAATAAAAAATCTGTTAAATATTTCTCATAAAAAAAGGAGTTCGCGAACAGTAAAAATTACATTTATTTTGTCTGGATCAGTTACAATAATCATCTTGAAATAGCATTACTCTATTAATGACAGAAAAATTGAAGTCATCTTAATGCAAGAGTATTCGATTACGTGATTTAGTAATGTAGTGATATATAATGAAGCCACTTTGTAATCGAGTGTTTGATTATATGTTGCTGTTTAATGAACAATGCCAATTATTTTGAATACGGTCCAATTTTTACTTTTTTTTTTTTTTTCTATTTCATGATGATCTGATAAATAAAGATGAAAAACATTTAATCAAAGTTTTACTCGGTTTATTTAAGGGCATAGATTTTTTTTCGGGTACTCCTTTATCCTCTCTTACTTTTTAAAAACCTTGAAATTTTTTCCCAAAAATATATAAATAACTAGTGTTCGAAAAAGTAAATGATCTTTTTTTTTACTTTTCAATTTTTTTAAATATACTTTGACTACATTGAATTTTCTGGAAAATAAATGAAATAAGCATAATTGCTTCATCACTCTGCAAAGTTCGAAAATTAAATTTACTCACCTCTTACAGTAAAAATATCATTATCAATTCGTGCATGTAACTAGGTCAGTTGAATACTCAAAAACTCTCTGTATCACTAATTAATTTTTTATTTTTCAGGGATTTTAAAATAAATGAAAAAAATTTGTTATGATATTGTTCTATAAAAGAATATATTTTTTGAAACAAAATAAATGATACATTGTTTTTGTAAACAAAATATTTTTACAAAAGTAAAAATATGCTTAAATGCAGCATTTAGCAGGACTTTTCGTTTTACAAAATTTTTTATCACATTAACATATTAGAATACATATTAAATATAATTTTCTTTAAAAATTCAATCTTAAAATATAAAGTATGCAATCAATTATATATATATCACATTTTCTCTTTTTTTCGTTTTTTTATTACTTTATACATATGGCAAAAATCTATACGAGATTTATTTTAAAGTTTCAATAATAGCATTAAAAAGAGCATATTATTACATACTATACTTCCAGATTAAAAAATTTTTTTTACAGTTGGCAGTCAATCTATATGATCACTTTATGTCATCCCAATGTAAATTTAAGTCACGGATCTACACTCTAATAATTTCAAAATCAACAAAGAAACATTAATTTTTTATTTCAACTTGTCAAAATAAAATATAAATTGATCCGGATACTAGATAAATAATTCTTTCAATGAAAAATTATGACACAAATTAAAACACTTAATTTAAAAGATTATTTAGTATTAAAAAATTTTCAATAGTTGAGATCAATACCTTTTCAAAACGTGTGTCTTTTCATGCAAATATTAAAGAAAAAATAATTATTCGATGTATCATTCAATAAACTATACATCAAAATTTAATTTTTTTAAACAATTTTTTACAAACTTCATTGATAAAAAAAAGGCACAAATATTCATAAAATATTAAATTCAACAAACCAAGCTAAGTTAAAAGTTATTTGAAAATATAACAACTTAAAACTACACAAACATTTTTACAATCATCTACTAATTTCTTTTTCGAAAAGTTTAGAAAATTAAGTCAAAAGTTAAAAAAATATTAGGATGAAACAAATATAAATGCTAAAACAGCTACTATGATTACGCTATCTCTTATTAAAAAAAACAGTTCTTTGAAATTTTTTTTTACAAATGTGTAGTAAAAATAGAAATTTATCCTAGTAACATTTATAATTTATACATTAAAATATTTATTTGATCACAATGCTTTTTAAAAATATTCGTTATTTATCTAACTACTTTCCAGCTTTAACAACAAAGAAGATTTTTCAATAAAATATACAAATTTTATAATTCTATCGGCAGATTTAAATTAAAAACCAACGTACTTGTTGGTTGAGTTTATATATTTACAATTTTTTAAAATGGAACAAAAAAATATGTGTAAAGATTAATTAATTTTAGTTAATTTAAGTTAACTAAGAAAAAGAATTTTTTTTTTTTTAATTTTGTTCCATATAAAAATAAATTAATAAAATTATTAACAGAACGAAACTTAAAACTGAGGATCGATGAAAGTCAAATTGATTTTTCTATTTTTTAACACATTATGCTAATATTTTCTATTATCACAGAAAAACGCTGTGACTGAAGTTGTCTATAAGAAATTAATTTAATTAGGAATTACTTAAATTTCAATTCAAGTCTTGAAAAAGACTGTAAATAATAATTGCACCATGTATATCAACAGTAAGAAATTTCGAGAAATCATCAGACACACATACTTTTATCTGTCCAGTACAGCTCGAAGGCAATTGTACGCAAGCTAGCAAGGCTGGTCTCGATGTATCGTGATTTTTTGGCAGTTTTCTACTCCAGTAGTCGTTTATGCCGAGAGTTGAAATTTCCTTGTCCAATGTTTCAGAGTTTTGACAAACAAACATTGCATTCAAGCTTGAGCGCGGACTCAAGCTATCGTTCGGACTGCGAATCAAACCCATACGGCTTCGTCGGTTTTGATTTTTATTGCTTTTTTTCAGAAACGCTACGTTCCACCAAGCGAGCTCGTCGCGATTTACGGTGAGGAGAATCGGTGTGCTTGCTGACGTTGGCGACCAATGTAGTTGATTGATTGTACAGCAGTGCAGTGACAATCTACCCAGTTCCCCTTCTTGCTCTAGTAAATCAATTATCTTCAAAGAAAATTAAAATTTGAATAATCAGGAAATAATAAAAATTTAATACTTAAATAAATTTTTAACTTACCGATACGTCACCGCTGTCGAGAGCAACAGCTAAATATTTATCATCCTCAGAAAACTGACAAATACTCAATGTTTCTTTGTACTCGTAAATCATGAATAACTCAATTTTGGAGTCGTAAAAATTTTTTGTGTCCGTTATTGATACTCTGTACAGAAGTAATTTCTTCTTTTTGTCCACCACTGCTAAGAAACATTTGAGTTTACTAAGGCAACAACGAGTTATATGTACGTCACTAATTTCAAACTTGTATGTTTCCCGCCATTCTAAATTTTCTACAATCCAATATTTAATATTTCCGTCTGAGGATACTGTCATGACACAATTTTCGGTCATTTTATTTATGTACATCACTTTTTCTGAATTCTCAAGTAATTGAGAAATTTTTATATTTTTCCATATCTAAATTAAAAAAAAAGTTATTTGTAAAATTAATACTGAAAATTAAAATAAACAATTGTATTTAATGACTTTCATTTACCTGCAGTTTATCACCTTCACCTGTGCATATCATCATAAAATTATCCTCTACTAGTAAAATATCAATAAATTTATCGATAAAATCAAGTTGAAATATTTTTGAGGATTGTTCAGTAATCATGTTGTATAAAATAACTGAACCTGATTCAGTGATGTAAGTAAGTTTTTTTGCTTGATCCTGTAAATTTAGTTTTAAAATTCTACCACATATAGACTCAACTTTATTTAAAATTCTTTTTCCACTAAATATAGTAATCATGGTAGGTGCTGACTTTAATGCTACTACATTTTCTTTACCAAAATTTTCCATTTTGGCATCAAATAAAAGTTTTTGTACAGACTTTGGCTTCTCATCGCCACTGATTCTCCACCTATTAATTTGTCTTCTTTCACTACCGCATATCTAAAATATAAATTATTGAAGTACATAAAAAATGCAAGTTACAAAAAATAAACAAAGTTTAAAAGAATCTTACTAGATGAAAATCTTCGTGGTACATCCAATACGAATCCAAAGAAGTCACGTAACCTTTTAGACACGTAATTAAATCGTCAGGATTGAATGCTTTCATTACATTTATTGTACCCTGCGAATTACCAATAATCAGGTACCTCGCGTCATAAGTCAAAGTTGCGGCAACATAATGAGTGTTTGTATTTTTTTCTTCAACCTTCACATATTTTTCATAACTGTGAATGTGTTCATGATTATTGTAAAACCATTTAAAATATAAGGCAGTTTTATCTGTGATTATTACTAAACAATTATCTTCAATAGGGTGTTTCGAAAAATAAATAGTTTTAGGATTTTCTAATTGCAAATTAAACTGAGAAATGTATGTGTAGCCAATTTCTTGATTTTTTTTATATATTCTAACAACAGATGTTGTTTCATCCATCACGTGAAGTAAATTATCTTTACTTGTAAAGGATACTCCTCCAAAACGGTGACTAATCAAAAAAAAAAAAAAAAAAAATAGATTTTCCATAAGCTGATTTAATTTAAAAAATTTTGAATAAAAAGTTTTAAAAAAAGTCAATTTAACTTACTATTTACATTTATCGTACCAATCCAAATTTCCATTTGCATCCCATAACTAAATTAAAAATATATATATGTAAACTTTTGAATGCAAATAAATTATATAACTATCTGAATATTACAAAAATAAAGAAACTATATTTCAAAACTTACCACAATAGTTCCTGCGTTTGTACACCCAGCAATTTTGTTATTGATTTGGGAAAATTTCATGTCAGTGATATATTCGTCAAAAAAATTAAATGTTCTGAGGCTGTCATCAAGATTCATTTCGAAAACCCCTTTCCAAAACGTCTGTTTGTGTATAGGGCTTTGAGGAATTTCGAGACCATCACTTGCAAATTCATTTTCATCTAATGCAAACAATTTTAATGTACCGTCCTCGCTCAAGGCCAAAAAAAAATCGCCATGCATGGATAACGTAATCTTTTTAATGGCAAACTTTTGATTGTGTCCGTGAAAAATTTTTGATTGACGATTTTCACAATCCCACAGGATTATTTCACCGTCTAGGCTTCCAGCTAATATGTGATTCGGTTCATTGGTGAAAACAACTGTAGTGGCATTCTTGATAATTTCTTCACAAAAATTTAGGTATGGGTTGTTTTTTGTATTTAATTGGCACGATAAATAAAGCGAGTAAGCTCTGGAAGAAGCCAATGCTCTAGCCGTACTCTTGACAAAACCATCTTCTGAATGATTCAAGGCTATTTGAACTAGATCTAAACATTTCATCAGACGGTGTTTTGCGAGTGTGTTGGCGTGCGATTCTAAAAAATTTTCAAGATCTTGGAGGTTTGATTCTATAAGTCTGTTGCCGCCGTTTGTTATATGCCTTCGGTACTTTTTTAAATCAATAAGAAGGTCGCTCAGTCCAGTGTAATTGATCTTTGCTTGAAGAAAATCAAAATTCATGTACAAGGAATGAAATTCCTCAAATAACTCTGCTTGTTCCAAATGGTGACCAATGTATGATAAACTGTAATTATCATTTGGTAGTTTTGAAAAATCACCGTTGCAGTATTTACGATATTTTTCAATAAAAAGTCTGTGCTTATTTCTCAGTTGTTCCGGCTTTAATTTGTTTTTAATGTGACATAATAGAAGATCATGAACTCCGTAAATGTAACTTCGTAAATCGTCGTTCCATTTTTTTGCCGCCAGAGATTTATGACAAAAGTCAAGCATAATTTCATCGACAGAGAATGGTTTCTCTTCCCATAAAATTTCTAGAGTCTAAAAAAATTATAATATAACATGTTATTATTAATTTTTTTTAGTTCAAATTTTAAAATTAAAAATAAAATACAAGAAATTTTGTTTCGGTACCTTGGGCATTATATTTACATCTTCACTAAAAATAGCCAAGTTTTCATAATGTTCTTTCATGTCTCCTTGGAGTTGATTGATGCACATGTCTATTGTTGTTTCCTGAATTTTCATAAATTCTTCAATTACTCTAAAATAAAAAAATTAATTTTTAAAAATGAAGCATAAAAAATGATAAACTAGGGTATTCAATGAAAGTATCTATGTATGAAATAATCATATAAAAAAGTGATGATTCAAATTACTTGTTTTTTGCATCCTTGTTACGTAAACAATTCAAATAATACTCCCATCTGCCTTTACTGCACTTCATGTCATGTTTGAAATTTTCAAATTGGGCAGCAAACATGGCTATAAGTAAAGGCATTCCTTTACATCCATCGTGGATCAACTTGGCTTCCAGTGGTAATTGATCAATACTGACATCTAAAACTTTTGCAAATAAACCTAAAGTTTCTTTTTCAGTAAAGCCATGATCCATCTAGAAATTTAAAAATATTTAATGGTAAAATTAAAGTATGCGTTGACTTTATATTGATGATCCGGGCAGGTTAAATAAATTAAAGATGTCGTATAGTTTAGAAATAAATTTTTAAAATTCATTATTTTATCCACAACGTTTCGAGGCAACAACCCTCCTCTTCAGGTGTCTATATATAAAATCATATTTTATTCACTATTAACAAATTTATATAGACATTGTACAAATAGTGTGTATAATATTAATATTAAAAAAACATACCATATAAATAGTTCTAATATCACAAAGCAACACAGCCGTAGCTATCGAGTCCTATTTACGTTTAAAGGTTACATTACAATTTATTCTAATCGAGGTAAACATAAGACTTCAGGTCGCGTTACAACTCGGTTATTAGAGTTTAGTAAATACGATTAGAGTAAAATTAGAATAGAATACATAAGTTAATTTAAGCATAGATGCATGTTAATTATTCACTCGGTTTTTAATAAATGAAAAGTATTGCTGTATGAATCACTCAGGTCAAATGAATTAGTTTTCACATTGATAGCATTGTTATTGCAATTAATAAAAAATGATTCTAAAATTAGTCGCTTATTATCTTTCTCTCTATCTAATATACGTGGTTTTTTAAAATTGAAAGAGAGTCCTAATTCTCTCATATGTACGGAAATTTCCGACTGTCTATTATAACATCTTTCATGTTCTTTGACCCGAGTGTTCAAACTATAACGGCCAGTCTCACCAACGTATTCTGCGTTACAATCATTACAAGAAAGTAAATATGTACAACCTTTGGTATTAAGAAAATCAGACTTATCTTTACCTTGCACAATAAATTTCTTAAGAGTATTGTTAATTTTAGGAACACAATTCAACTTATATTTATTGCACATTTTTGGTGACTTTAAAAAAATGTGCAATAAATATAAGTTGAATTGTGTTCCTAAAATTAACAATACTCTTAAGAAATTTATTGTGCAAGGTAAAGATAAGTCTGATTTTCTTAATACCAAAGGTTGTACATATTTACTTTCTTGTAATGATTGTAACGCGACCTGAAGTCTTATGTTTACCTCGATTAGAATAAATTGTAATGTAACCTTTAAACGTAAATATGACTCGATAGCTACGGCTGTGTTGCTTTGTGATATTAGAACTATTTATATGGTATGTTTTTTTAATATTAATATTATAAACACTATTTATACAATGTTTATATAAATTTGTTAATAGCAAATAAAATATGATTTTATATACAGTCACCTGAAGAGGAGGGTTGTTCCCTCGAAACGTTGTGGATAAAATAATGAATTTTAAAAATTTATTTTTAAACTGTACATCTTTAGTTTATTTAACCTGCCCGGATCATCAATATAAAGTCAACGCATACTTTAATTTTATAATTACTACTGGGTAATACAAAGTTGTTTCCACTTAAGAATATAATATTAAATGGTATTATTTGTATTAATGAAAAATAAATTTTTTTACTACCTTCACCACAACATGGTTTCTGTTGCTCAAAACACCAATATCAGCAGTAATAACTAATGTTTTACATTCAAAATCGAATTTATCTACTATTTCTTTATGACAAACATCATCTAAAATCAATAATGCGTTTCTGTGAATTGATTCTTTGAAGTGACTTTCCAACGTGTGCCTTAAATTTTTTTCCAGAGGTTCTAAGTCTTCAGTCCTGCTAATTGAATTAAGATTTTTTATTTGTTGATGCAAGTTATTTAACTGAATTGATATTTCCTCTTCTATACTGCGCTTGTAACCAAATTTAATCCAGTACACCTCGTTCTAAAAAATTTTAAATAAATATTATGGCTCAAAAACAATAATGAATCATGATTGTATCATTAAACAAGTTTTTATAAATTTTAAACAAAAACTCATTGAAAATCTTACATTAAATAAATTAAATATTAAATCTTTATCCTTTAAAGTGCTTGCGGTGAGACAAGATTTGCCAAAACCTTTCATGCCATGAAGTGCTATGTAACCATTGGGCTGTAATCCTTCCAAAGAATTCCTCAGTTTCTTAATCTTAAAAAAAAAAAAAAAAAAAAAAAAAAAAATTAAAAGTTAAAAAAAAGACTTTTATGGAGAAAAAATAGAAAAGAAATATTTTGTTTTTATTACCATTTCCTCTCTAGTAACTGTTAATGGAGAAACTGGTTGCATATTGTAAATAAATGGAGAATCTGTGACATTCCCAGAAGCTGTTGTTTCCAACAGTTTGTCAATTTCATCACTTAGCCAACAGTACTGATGTCTTAAAGATTGATGAAAAACCTCAAAAGCATGAGAGCCTCTTCTACAACAAAATTTTGTTTTTATAATGAAATGTTTGAAATAATAAAAATGAAAGTATTTGTTAATAACACAAACTTTGGGAGAATATTCAATAAAATTTCTGCTCTTTCTTTTTTTGTCCTTCCCTTTTTGATAGTTTCAACATCTTCTTCGTTCAAGACATATTCACTGGTTAGTGGTAGAATTATTCCATTATAAACATCTAAATCATCTAAAAATTTTTGATGCAACTGCAATAAAATATTCTGGTGTCTTTTTTCCATTATGACTATCAGGACAAAAGTTTATTGTTTCTAATGTTTTGTACCTAAAGTAATGAGAAATTAATTCTTGTCAGTAATACCAAATGATTCGATAAAAATATGTAATAACTAGTACAACTTTTTTGCATAGAATGGCTCTAATGAGTTATCTTTAAATAAATGCCTCATTGAATTATTTATTAATTTTTTTTAATTATATCTCAGCAATAATATATTGGGTAAAAAATAATTATTTTTTTCTGACTCAACAAGTAACTCACAACAACAACTAACTCACAGACAATGATACTCACAAATTTATCTTGTAAAAGGTAAGGTAAGTAAACGAGAATGCGTAAGATCATGCATTTCTCGAAACGTTGACTAGGTTCCGTGACTCAATTAAAATACGCAAAATCATTTCCACTAATGGTTTGCGTATGTAATAAAACATAATCTGAAAATTTAACACTTCACTTTGTTAATTAAACTAAAAATTAAGATACATAGCACTCAAAAAATATCTAAAAATATATTATTTTAGACGCTTTGTTAAAAAAATACGTTGCCATTTTGAGAAGACGCTGAAAAATGAACGCGACCGTGGCGTCGGTGGCGTGGAATGATCTTTTGTTTGTTGTTTCTGTTCTAGAGGGCTAGAGGTATAGGTACCTACAATCATCCGCTGAGTCCGGTTTCCGGAATTACACTTCAACTTCCGAGCCCGCGTTCTTTTTAAATTCTATTGCGTACATAACTTTCACGATTGTGATAGTCCATGCAAATTTTGTTAGGTAGAAGAATATTTGATCAAATTTACCTTCATTGTAAAATAAAAATAACTTTTTTTTTTTCATTAAATAAAAAAAGTATTTTACTCCGCTATAAAAAGGAAAGATGTAAGACTAAAGTCGAGGATACTTTTTTATAAGTTTATATAACTAAATAACGGACTAAAATTTATTAAAAAGTTAAAGCGTTTAAAAAATTTATCAAGTCAAATATTTACAATAGAGATGAGGACGTCGCGAGTAACTGTACCTATCTGAGCGATTGTACAAACAATTAAATATATGCACACTTCGTTTATTTTAGAGCTATAAACTGGGTTTTTTATAGTTGTTTAAATCACAGCTAACAACTAATAATTATTTTTACATTTCAAAATTTTAAAAAGTGAAAAAAATTTTTCATCCTAGACAATTTCTTACACAACAAGAGCTTTACGATTAATCAAGCATCATCAAATCATTGACATCCTTTCGGTAACACGGACACTTGACTGATTTCAATGAGATAACCTCAAAAATTTCTCTGTCCATAAATCTGTTACTCGTTGATAAAAGCATAAGGATGAGCTGAACATCAATTTATTCTGTGATAAGATATCTTTTATTAATAAATTTTTTTACTAATTTAAATTCACTAGTTTGAAGTTAACAAAAGTAGTGTGAGATCTTAAAAGAAAACAAAATGATCTCAAATCGGAATTTTTTTATCGGTTTATTTTGTTACTTTATAATGAACTTAACAAGCGGAGAAAAAATGCCATCAGATGTGGAACGTTTACAATCTTCGGTGGCAATCGATGTGAGTACATAAATTACTTAGTAAAAATTTTGGTGAAATTAAAAATGCTAATTTATTTTTTCAGAAGATAGACAACATTACACCAGTGAATTCATTGGATAACTTAGGATTTTTTCATGCATTTTTGGCATCACTTTCAGTCATAGTAGTTTCAGAGTTAGGAGACAAGACATTCTTTATTGCTGCAATAATGGCGATGAGACATCCTCGATTGACAGTTTTTGCAGGAGCAATTGGTGCTCTTGCAGTCATGACTGTACTGTCAGGTATGTTTTGAAAACTTAGAAATTCATCTATCTTTATAAATTTATTCACTAACTCTACTTCCTAATTTTATAGTAATTTTTGGATATGCTGCTACAATAATTCCAAGAGTTTACACATACTACATTTCAACTGCTTTATTTGCATTATTTGGATTAAAAATGTTGAGAGATGGTTTTTATATGTCTCCAAATGAAGGTCAAGAAGAATTGGAAGAAGTACAGTCAGATCTTAGAAAAAGGGAAGATGAAGTAAGTAAAAAAAAATTATTTGGCTGTACTTTGATTAAAACAATAAATTAATTAATCATATATATATATATATATATCTCTCTCTCTCTCAGTTGGAAAAAGAAACAGGAACAACTTTAATCCAAGATCCAGAAACTGGTATCATAAGAAAAAGTCAGAAAACAAGTGCTCTTATGATGCTTTCAAGAATATTTTTACAAGCATTTTCCCTCACATTCTTAGCAGAATGGGGTGATAGATCTCAACTTACAACTATTATTCTTGCAACTCGAGAAGTATGGTTTTTATTTTATTAAAAACACTTTAAAGTTTATTTATACCATGAACTTATATTTTTAGGATGTTTATGGTGTGGTAATTGGAGGAGTTTTGGGACATTCATTTTGTACAGGATTGGCTGTTTTAGGAGGTCGAATGATTGCACAAAGGATATCAGTACGAACAGGTAATTGATTTGTCAAAAATATTACAGATTTTTTTTTTAAATTACTTAATTCTATAATAAATACAATAAATCATAATAAATATTCTATCTTATAATTTTTCAGTGACACTCATTGGAGGGATTGTGTTTTTGATCTTTGCGCTTTCAGCTCTTTTTATAAAACCTACAGAAAATGTACAATGAAATTATCTTTTTCTATTTTATTAGAACTGCATTCATTAAATGCTGGAAAATATATAATATAGGTTTTTCTTTAAGGTTTACAGTATTGTAAATTAAAATCACTTTCACCATTTCATATAAATCAAATATTAAGATCTTAAACTCATTTGAAAATTATAAAAAATCGTTATTTAAAAAAAAAATTTTCTTTTCAATATCGTGTCTAACTACACTGAAGTTTGAAAATGAAATTAATTTTTTTTAATTCTAGCTGCTTGAATTGTATATAAATTATTTAGCATCAAAAGTTAAAGTAGTACTGTAAAAATGGTAGAATGTTGTGTTAAAAAATTTTGTGACATGAAATGGGGATGATGTTGATTTGAACTAGTAAACTTCTGCGTTAAACATTATGTTAGTTAATATTTGATGCTATGCATTATTTGTACATAATGGCATGATTGGCCAACTTGGGCTTTCCTCTTATTTTTTGACTGTAAGAAAAATATTTGTGAGATTTGTAAAAATGCAGATTTTTTAAATAAGATAAATAGTTTACTTTATATAAATAATGAAGTGATTATAAAATATCGCGTGCACTGTTACAATTTTTGTGATATTTTACAAATTGTAAATATTGTAAAAGTGTATAGTATTTAAGTTCTAAAGCTCTTGTTTGTTTTTTAAACTTGTTGAACTAATTCTGTTGATGAAATAAATATGGAAATATTGGCACTTGAAAATTAATGAAGAATATATTTATGTAAATAGATTTTTCCTCATTAAATTGATAAGAATCAAGAAATACTTATTTTTTAATAATTTATTATAATACAAAGTATACATATGCATGTTATTTTGAATATAGGACTTAACTGTACTCACATTATTAATTCCTAGAAATGATGTATCGACAAATTTTTTCTAGCATAGAAAAATTTGATGTTAAATTTTTTTGAGAAATGTATTTTATATACAAAATAAAACCCTATTAAGATTTATAATTTATGAAAACTTCTTTCAATCTATTTCTGATAGTATATATATATTACAATAGTATATATGTTATAAGTTTCTTTTGTGGTTCATACATCAGACATGTAAAAAAATTTTACAATAATCTCATTGAGTTTGACAAAAACGAATAAAACAAAATAAATGGTAAATTTACAAATGTTTCAAGTATACTTCGAACTGTTTAATGAAAGCGTTTGCACTTACGCACATTCATGAAGAAAAGAATTTGATTTAATGAAAACTAGCAAAATTATACCACTTGTCTGTACGTCATAGTCCACTGTTATTTATAAATCATTTGAAAACAGTTTTAGCGGAATTATTCAGCCGTTGAATACAATTTTACGGCTTAAACATGAATCTCGAGGTACTCTATATTAATTTTTTCTCGAAAACTAAAAGGCTAGCAATCATTTTGAAAATGGCAATAAAATAAGAATCAAACTAGTATTTTGATCAAGATTTTTAAAATATGTTCCAAAAAATGGCTGTTAACTTCCAACAGCTGTGTGATCATATCAATAAACGAGTCGATCGATGACATCGATTAGGCCTATAAATAAAACTACTTATATAATCAAAAAGCCATAAAAAGTTTTATTATAACACTATGATTGAATTTCGGATCGTATCTGATTATAGAATGACATTGTAAAAAGCTAGCTCAACACATTATTTGATTACAGCTGACTTTACACGTAACGTAATAATTTTCTACTTTCTCACAATATTTCATCTTCTCCGCTTTTTTAATTTCTTTGACAGACCTTTGATTTTATTGTAATTCACTGGAGTCGCTATTACTTCTCGACAATTTTTGAAAAACATTTCGTTTAGTACATCTATATTAATTAATTTTTAGTAATTATGAGGTTTTATTGAATAATTAAACACAACGTTTTCATTAGAAAAATTAATATCAATTTTATAATTTTAATGGTAAAAAAAGTTTTCAAAGAAACAATAAATCACCGGGCATTATATTCTTTTCTCGTATATATTCAGACCCTCGAGCAAACCTTTCATTTTACTCGTATTTGCTAGCATATTTGTTCAAAGTGCAAAGATCTGTCCGAACCGTAAACCGATCCATCCACGGGGAAGAAAATCGAATTTAGAAGAAATTTGAAACTCTGTTACTCTTGATTATAATCTTCTTATTCATTTTTCTAACGAGTAGTACATTATGAGTTTGGTCAGACGCACTTTTAAATTTATATATTTTTGTCGCTGTTACCGGTGTCTTTCATTAAATGTTTTTAGTGACATTTCAGATGAACATTTTTAAATTACCAATATCGTCCAACAACAACAAGATTTCTGGTATCTTTTTTTCCGCGACGTTGTTCAGTGGTGCCGTGGAGTGGTCAAGCCAATTTTTTTTAACTGGGTGTTTTTCCTGACCCGTCGGACATCTGACGTTGTTGATCATCATATTCCAACTTCTATTGTTGTTAATTTTGAAAAAGAGGCCGACAGAATATCCATAGTGAGATATAGTGAGATATAGTGAAATAAAATGAAAAATATACCCTGATCCAAGCATATTACCAAGAGCTTACAGATATTTTTAATACAAAAGGAAACTTCAAGTAGGTATCCCAATACTAAAGTGTAAACTTGATAGCGAATCTCAACTTATCGATACAGCAAAAATGATAAAAAGATCTCTAAAAAAACTGTTTTATAAGTTGTTTGTGAAGAAAAATTCTATTTAAAACTGATGTTTACAAAGTTACCAAACACTTTGTAAGAATAGTTTTAACACAAGTATTGCTAAATATTTCATTAGATTGTTGTTTAAAAATTTCACTTTTCAGATGAAAAAGATAAAAAGTTAATCAATGCCCTTAAGAAATTATACGATAAAATGCACGTAAAACAGAAATTTGTTAACTTGGAATTTGACACAGATAAATTCAGTCAGTTCTTTCTTGAAAGAGACTAGATTCTACAACTTTCATCTCAAAAAAAAGATTTTGTTACATGGAAACAAACTTGTCTCGTTTTTATTTATACCTAGTGTATATTTTGTACCTCTCACGTTTAAATGGTAATACATATTTTTTTTCATGTTTGTCAATAGAGTTACGCAAAAAAGCAGACAGTCGTTAGAGTAAATAAGATAGTCAGTTTCCTGCAATCAGTTTTTAAAAGGTAAAAACACATTATACACAGCCAGAAACGAATGGAATAGTTTTAATTTCAAAATATAATAATTATTTATTAAATTGAATTAAACTTCCGTTAATAAATAAGGATGCCTTCTTTCAATTATAACTGAAGGTAATTTAAAGTAAATTTATAAAGATACTATATCAGCTTTGACTTCCTCATGAATAGATAAAAAATGACAAAAATTTATTTAATTTTTTTTTTAATTTATTAACATATAAAGTTTACATATACAGTTATTTTAAATATAGGACTTAGCTGTACTAAAATTATTATTTTGTACAAATGATGTATTAACAAGTTTATTCTAGCATAGTAAAACCAAATTAGTTTTTTTTGAAAGATGTATTTTATACAAAAAATATTTTCACCATGCAAACAGTCATTAAATTTGACTAAAAAACTTTGCAACAGATCGAAAAATAAATAAAATAAACAATATAAATTTACAATATTTTAGAAATATTGTAAAATTGTAAACAGGCGGAATCTCCTGTAATTATATATAATCAAACCTTTTACACATACATACATTCGTGATCAAAAGGATTAGATTTAATAAAAACTAAGAAAATTATCATTATGTGTTATAATAGACTATTACTTATAAATCATTTAAAAAATAGTTTAGCTGAATTATTCAGCTGTTGAGTACAATTTTACGGCTCAAATACGAATCTCTATGTCCAAAGATATGATCAAAAATACCTGTCAAATACTTAACAACCAAAAAGCTAAAAAAGTTTTATTAACTTTATAAATACAAGATTCATTTTGAATCATAATAATTAAATTTCATTACAAAAATCGGTATGGTATTAAAAGAATCGATATTCTACCAATCTTGAAATACCAATCTTGAAATTATTCATTCAAATAATTAATTAAAGAGTTAATTTTAAATCATAACTTTTGCTCAAATTTTTCATAATATTCATCTCTAAGTATAAGTCACACAGAAGCAAAGATATTATTTATCTGAATTTTTTCTTTTTTTACATTTATTCAATGTATTTATGTATGACATACACTTCTTTGGTAGCTATTTATATTTTGTTCTTTCATCAATTATTACATTTAATCAATAACATAATACTTTCATTAGTTTTTATTTGAAAATTACTCATCAAAATAAATTTATAATATTACCAATTTTTTCCAATAAAAGTTATTAACTTGTTTTTGTGTCGATTTCGCTGGTGACAGTATTTTGGGACTGCGTAGGATTCATTAGAGCATTGTTGTTGCTTTGCTCAGTAGGAGCTGGACCCGAATGTCTGATAAAAAAAATTATTTTGATTCGATAAATTATATAATTTAAAATTATTTTCATCAATTTCTATTAGAATTCATTAATTTTTTTACCTTTTCATATGAGTACTAAGATTACCGCTATGGTAGAATTCTTTACCACAAAACTGACATTGAAAGGGTTTCAGCCTAAAAAAGATTATTGCAATATTAGTTACAATTGGTATAATTAAATGTCTAGTTCTATTTTAGATCGTACAGAGGTCTTCGATTTTTATTTTCGAATTATTTGATTCTTTATTCTGATATTCTAAGCTATGGAAGTTTTCTATTAAAAAAAACTTCAATTGACCATAATTTCGAGTAGATGCAATCTTTTCGCATTTTTCAATTTTAAACTATATTCGTTTTTTATTTAGACCCGTTCAAAGCCCTTAATTTTTACCGAAAATGTTTAGACCTGAATAACCGAAACTTTAATTCATAGTGCTCAAAAATTGCGCACGCCGTTGTATTATTAATCGTCAACTTCAAGAAAGGTGGTGATTACGATGATGGAAAAAAAGGATAATTAAAGTTAATTTGTTAAAAATCAATAGAAAAGAAAACAATAAAATTTAAAAGCATTTTTTGAGTAAGCGCAATTGAAAATACATACCATTTATTTTTTTGAAATCTAGGATAAAATTAAGGGCTCAGAAAAAAACTAATAAAAAGATCGGTTAAATCTACGCCAAGTTATGATCATTTTTTGGTTGAAAGAGTCTTTTTCTATCGGATACTTTCATAGCTTAGGAAATCGTAAAAAAAATTTCGAGACGCACGGGAAAAATTTCAAACGACGCGGAAAAAGTTCCGAAAGCGTTGTACGAATTGAAAAAGAACCAGTTAAAAATAATTCTTTAAGGTTTTTTTTACTGACCCACTGTGGATTCGTTGATGAATTGTCAAATTACCGCTATGGCGAAATTCTTTACCGCATATATTGCACTTGTAAGGTTTGACTCCTGGAAAATACATAATAATTACTTGAGAGATGATATTTTACAAGAAAAAACCCTCCGGCTCGTCAATCTTACTGAATAATTAATGTCACTAGCGTTTACGTGGTGAACATCAATTTTTACGTGATCACTTATACCACTGTACAATGTCTTACAGACACTTTAGGAGCCTTTAACTTATAGCAAAAAAATAATTTAAATTACCAACAATTCCGTCCAATGAGTTCTTAAATTAATAGCCGCACAGCCAATATGAATTTTTAGAGTCTTTTTAAATTTAATATCAATATATATTTGATCAATTATGATTGAGATTTTTACAAAAACTCAGAAAATTAAAATTGTACTTTAAGTGTATATAAAATGAAAAAAATGCTCAAAAAAGCCAAATTGACTACGCGACAAACATTTTAAAAACGTCCATTTGACGAAATTATTGCTCGTTAATTTCATCTTGACAAATAAAAAATCAGTCACAAAATTTTTTTATGATCCATGATCGAAAGTGATTATGTTTTGTTTGATGAAAACAGTTTATGTTAAAAATTCCATTTTACTCAGTTCAAGTTAAGATTTGTTCATTAAAATACTTATTCCTAATAAAAAAGTTCAAAGTAGCTTAATAATTTAAAAATTTGACAACCAAGAGTTGTAAATTGAACTTACCTGAATGCGTCCGAGCGTGCGTTGAAAGGTTGCCGCTATGGCTGAACATTTTGCCACATACTTGACAAGAATAAGGCCTTTCACCACCTTATTTAAAAAATTCAATTGTTAATTTATAATTGAACATTCTCTTATTTATTTAAAATTTTGCACATAAATATCCACTTACTATGAACTCTTAAATGAATTTGTAAATTCCCACTATGTGTGAAACATTTGCCACATTCTTTACATTTATAAGGTCTTTCACCATTGTGTGTCCTCATATGAATAAACAGATTAGATTTGTGTCCAAATTCCTTGAAACAAATTTCGCACTGGCATTTAAATTTTTTCACTGGGCTAGTACTTGTGCCTGGAACTTTGGAGCTAGTTCCAGTAGGATTGGGTTTTCCAACAGCTGAATTTGATTGAACTGTGGAAAAAGTCTGATTGACAGATGAATTATTATCACTACTACCACAAGCATTATATTCAATGGGTTCACTTTGTACACTTGGTTGATTTAGTGAAGTTATTTCTGAATGATTAGAGTTTTGAGGAGGAGGAACTGCATTAAAAGAACTATGCTGTTGATGTTGTGGCACTTGATGTTGTTGTTGTTGTTGTTGCTGGTGCTGCTGTTGTAAATAATGGTTTGTAAAATTCAACCGTGAAAATGGTATACTTTGCTGTAAAAGAAAAAATTAAAATTATATTCTGCAGCACTGCCACACTCAATGTGAAATAATGCTAAAAAATTACTTGAATTAGAGACTACAATTGTTGTTTGTAAATAAATTTACTTACATTTATTACTTTGGATACAACTTGCTGAGAGATTTCATGTTTATCATGAAAATTTTTAGGTTGCTGATTATTCTGAGCCTGTAGTGCCTGATCCCAAAAATATGGTAACTGATAATATGTGTATTCAAGATTTTGATTGTTAAATACAGGACTGTCAATGTTTACTTGTTCTCCAACCATATTTTGATTTCTCTCTTCTACATTGTTAAATTCTTGTTTTATTTGAACAGAACTAGACATCTGAGGATAAGAAAAAATAATAAAACATTAATAATAATGCTACTTAAAAAAACTACATACTTATAAGATATATAATGTGAAAAATTTTAGCTCTCATTAAATTTCTTTTCTCATTTGATAATTCGAAATTTAGAGCAAAAAATTTCAACAGGTTGTACATAGACTTTTAATACTCCGGGAAAACCATGCATTACCTTTTTTAATAAAACGACCTACGTCGTGGGCACGAAAAATATTCAGCACTCGTAAACTACGCGAACATCTTGTTCCACAGAACAGCTGCTAAAGGTACGACATGCTGGTTGAAAAAAACAGACGAATATGTTGTACCGTTGAACACTGTGCATTTTCTTTACAAAAAATAATATCTGTAATAGCGGTTTGCACCAAAAAAACAATCTCACAAAACGATAGTCACTCGTCAGAGGTGTGAACACGGTGTTTTCTTGTAAAAAATCCAACAAATAAAATAACTTCCAGTCGAGATTTTCGTTGCTCGCTGCACCGCCTCACAGTAAATCACATCTCACACTCACTGTAGGTGAAACACAAAACAGCTTGTCAACAATAACCGCGAGATTGATACACTGGCCTTTTTATAACTTTGGAGAGAAAAATTTGCAAATTACGGGGTCTAACACAGTCAATGGCTCTGCTGAATGAGCGAGCGAGCGATCGGCGTTCAGGGTACCTACCTACCTAAGGCAGTATGGCTGGATCCGCTGGATCAGTGGATGCTGATTTGCTGGTGGACAGCCCGTGGCTGTAGCTCATGATTACGCACAGGACACCGCGGGACTGTTCGCAGCGTGGTAAAGTGCTCGGTCAGCTTACCTTAGTTGCTGATTCATCCACTTTCAAATTGATAGAGTGCTAACTTTTTTTATTAAAAAAAAAAAGATCATGAGATAGATTTAATTAAGTTCTCTTATTTATTGTATATTTTTTATTCAAGCAAAAAGCTGAGTAAAAGAAAATAAAAACAAAAAAAATTTCAAGTATTTTAAAGATTATTTGAAATTATAAATAGGAGTCTAAAATAGTATAATTTACCAAGGATTGCACGAAATTTTATGAAAAATAAGTATCGATATGCTGCAAGCACTTGAAAAACTACTTGCAACTACAGTGAATTACAATTTAAATAATTGTAAGTTTCATCAGTATCTAAATAAAAAATAAAAAAATCCCCTAAAACCAACCTGTACTGCAGAACAGCGCCTGGTCCGATCAGTGTACGGAAAAATCTCATTAATTTTGTGTCGTGAGCTGTCGAGATACTGATTTTGTTAATTTTTACAAATTATCTTTATTAAAACTTTTTAATTTTTAATTTTTCTTTCGCACGTTTGACGATCATGATTGCCGACGGGGCTGTTGTCTCAAACGTATATATGCTTTGTTTACTCATAAAAATTACTTACTGTCGAAGTCAACTTAAATTTTTATCCTATATTTAACTAACTAAATAAGAAATTAAAATAAAAAAACACCAGAAAATTTTTACTTTTTACAGCCAGTCTTATTAAGGCCAAAATTAATTTAATAATTTTGCTCCAGAAGTGTATGAGATACATATGTTTCTACCATTTCTCATAAAAAATATTGAATAAATCGCTCACAAAATTTTAAATTGACAAATGCTTGAGAACTGATTTTTTTATTATTGAAGAATAAATTTAACAGTTCTGATGAAAATATTTGTTAAGCAAAAATTAAATTCAAATCTATAATCTCCTAAAAAGTTTGTGAATCTATCTTATTACCAATCATTCAAAGGTGTTACAGCATTGATTTTTTGTTATTGGAGTGACAAAATCATTGTAAAATAAGACATTGATAACCTCATGAGCTGAAATAATAATGAATAATAATAACTGATAAAATTTAAAATTTCTGTAAGATTCTTTTAGGGAAATTTTTCCTACCTTGCCGAAAGTCTCAAAATTTAAAGGCAGTATTTTTCCTACTGTCACCTTGCAAGACTTCGAACTTCGTAGCAGCATGATTATTAACAATTTTGTAGATTTTGGAGAAAATTTGTACCACTCAAGATCGCATCTAAGTATAAAAAATTATTCATCAACTTATAGAAAAAATATTAAGCTCAAAAATCTTAGATTTACATGTATTTGTGAGTTTTTGAACTGTAGTCCTGTATTTTTTGACCTGTATGAGAGATAAAAAAAAGCCGAAACATGATTGAGATTGTATTGATCATGTAGCCAAACGTAGTCCCGAAATTATTTTTTTTATTTAGAGCCTGTCGCGTAAAAAAAATTGTTTATAATTATTCTAAGAAATAAATGATGGGGAGACTGGGGCAGGTTGACAGACTTTTTCTAAATTTACGACGAAAATAGCGAAATAGTATATTACAGTCCCGAAGGAGCCAAAAATGAGTTAGCCTTTAGCAAACCCAAATTGATGTCCGAGCCGAAGGCGAGGTAATCAAAGGTGTTTTTGACCTGATTTTCAAAAAAATATTGCTCAGACCCTATTACACTTACAGAATTCCGGAACCTCGCATTTTTTTCGTCTTTCCAAGTACTTTTTGGAAAAAATTATCTGAGAATTTTTTTTTATGTATTAGTCATTTTTTCATTCAAAATATCTCAATTTTATATGACAGTTGGAGATTTCTTTTTGGCATATTTGGAGCCCATATACCAAGTTTGAGCCAAATCCATGACCCAAAGGTCTGGTCCTCTCCTTGTGAGTTTTTTTCAACCCTGTTTTGTTCCAACTTGCCCCATAACCGGGGCAGCTTCACCGAAGGTGTCTAAACACTTTATAGTTATCAATTTAGAACGAAATTTATTTAAAAATTGGAAACCTGGCTCGGATGCCAACCTACCAAGTCTCGCCCACTTATAAAAAATTCCAAATTAATTTTATTTAGATTTTTAATGAAAAGATTGTCAAAGTGTATATAATTTAATAGTGTAACAGTGTAAGTGCTTACTTCTACACCACTTAAACTGATGATAATCATATTGAAGAAAATTTGGAAAAGAAAAGAAATTGTAAATGAAGCCTCGATTAGATCCAAAAATCTGCATCAAAAATATATCATAAAATTGGAAAAAAAATTGTTGCTGTAAGAAATTGATAAACCAACCTTGTACAGGCGCAGTGGTAATCCATGCATTTACCTATTTTAGTGTACCCCACCGTAACTTCTCCTTTAGCATATTTTTCGTGATTCAATTGATTTATCCTGTAACTAAAGAGAGTATCAAATTGAAATTAAGTCTAAAAAAAATGGATGTAAATGTTTTCGTTTTTGTATGAATAATTATTATTTAACCATTTCAAAAACCGAAAAAATTAACCTGGTAAAAATTGAGACTCCTTTTTTGCAGTTTTGTCATTTTTTATGATGATATAAAAAGGGTATGCCGGGTAAGATAGTCGAATCGGCCCCCAGCGCGAACCCCTACAATGTACATATCATTCGAAAGGGCATAAGAAAAGAAAATGTTTGGCGCCAACCAGAATTTTTTTACCTACTACTGTGCATGCGCGGTCCAAAATAGTGATTTTTCAACTTTGATTTTTATCTCGAAATCTAAAAGGGCTAGAAAAACGCGGTTTGCGGCAAAATTTTGTTAACAAAAAATGTAGTTCAACCATATTTTTTAAAATCATTTTTGGCGCCAAATTCAAATTGTTAAGGCTGTTTTTCGAATTTTTTTCCCTAAAAACTGCGATTAAAAAAAAACGGTGATACATAACTCTCTGGAAAAAAAATATGTCATGTATTTTAGGAAAAAATAGCTTTACAAATTTTTTCAAATTTTTTGAAGTGGTGGAAGACACTTTTTAGGCCAAATTATTGAAATTTTTTATCTAAATCGCCACCTAGTGGCTGCATACTGCGTTAAAATATAACAACATTTATATCGCTGAACTATTTTTTGTAAACAAAATTTCGCCGCTAACCGCGTTTTTCTCGCCCTTTTAGATTTCGAGATAAAAATTATAGTTGAAAAATCACTATTTCGCCCCGCGCATGCGCAGTTCAGGGAATAAAAAATTTCAGTTTGCGCCAAAAGCTTCCTTTTTTCAAGACCTTTCAAATTTTATATATAATGTAGGGGTTTCTGCAAAAAAAATTTGGCCTACGCCTACCTGACCTAGATTGAAAATAACTAATTTATACAATTTTTTAGTGATGAACATGGTTGAACTGATCTCGTTAGAGGTATTAAAATTTTTTTGCAGAAACCCCCTACATAATATATAAAATTTGAAAGGTCTTGAAAAAAGGAAGCTTTTGGCGCAAACCGCAATTTTTTATTCCCTGAACTGCGCATGCGCGGGGTGAAATAGTGATTTTTCAACTATAATTTTTATCTCGAAATCTAAGAGGGCTAGAAAAACGCTATAGTTCAGCGATATAAATGTTGTTATATTTTAACGCAGTATGCAGCCACTAGGTGGCGATTTAGATAAAAAATTTCAATAATTTGGCCTAAAAAGTGTCTTCCACTTCAAAAAATTTGAAAAAATTTGTAAAGCTATTTTTTCCTAAAATACATGACATATTTTTTTTCCAGAGAGGTATGTATTACCGTTTTTTTTAATCGCATTTTTTAGGGAAAAAAATTCGAAAAACAGCCTTAACAATTTGAATTTGGCGCCAAAAATGATTTTAAAAAATATGGTTGAACTACATTTTTTGTAAACAAAATTTTGCCGCAAACCGCGTTTTTCTAGCCCTCTTAGATTTCGAGATAAAAATCAAAGTTGAAAAATCACTATTTTGGGCCGCGCATGCGCAGTAGTGGGTAAAAAAAATTCTGGTTGGCGCCAAAAATTTTCTTTTCTTATGCCCTTTCGAATGATATGTACATTGTAGGGGTTCGCGCTGGGGGCCGATTCGACTATCTTACCCGGCTATACCCTTTATAAAAAAAGATTGCATGGTATTTTTAAGAGCTTAAATGTTTTTTTATGTAAAAATTTTGAGTTGAACTCGGAATAACGCGAGAATCACTGAATTTTTTTTTTATAAAAACTTAGCTCTTCATTCTTGATCTCTTTCCGCAGCCGATAGAATGGTTCGGAAATTTTTAAAGTTTCAAAGGGCCATATATACTGTTATTCAGCAAGCAAGTTATTAAAGAAGTTTTTTTGTTTTTTTTTTTTAAGCGCTACGAGTTATTGCATTTGGAGCCGGATTATTAAAAACTTTTACTCTTTTCAATAACTATAATTTTTTGTATCTTTTTTCGAAACTCACCCTAAAACTTCAAACATGCTAATAGCATTTTGAACGACCATCACAAAGTAAAAGTCCACTGCGAATATTATAAAAATTGCAGTCAGCGAAATCGCTGAGCAGTGCAGGTGAACCAGCCAATGATACTCGTCGCTGTCAGTTATTACGTAATCAACTTTCAGTTTTATTTCTGAAGGTTTTGACTTTTTCTGATGAATAATCGCATTAAAAATCACTGGCAACATCGGCGAGCTCAAGGAAAAAATTGCACTGAAACTTGCGGCAACTAACAAAATATATATTTTAGTCAAAATCTATTTTTGTTAGCATTTAATAAAAAAATAAATAAAATAAAATAACAAGTTTTACTAGAAACGTATCTAATTAGCAGTTTTGCTTCTTTGGCTAACGTTTGAAAAATTTGATACTCTCTTTCATTTTTTAGGTCCATCCAATTTTTATTAAACGTTTCCAAAATTTTTTTTACCTATAAAAAAATTATCACTCTCTTATTTAACTTACTGTTATTATTTTGTCATATTGTGCAAATAAAATTTTTTCATAATAAGTATTCAGTACTCACTTCGTTTGATTTGGTAGCACCATTAATATAAACCACAACCGCTACGTAATATAGGAAAAGACCACGTAAGGGTCCGATTATATTTCCGGCACCAGGAAGTGCTTTTCTTTTTAAGTATGTTACCTAGAGAGTGAATCACTTCATTCAATAACAAAAGGTAAATTTAATGGCATTTTTTAAACTGCATATGAAACCTGCGGTACAATAGATGTTAAAATTGCTATTCCTGTTGCGCAATTTATCAAAGTTCGGGTTCGAGCACTTTGATAAGGCCACAATCCAAGTATACAGAGATATTTTTTATTCATAGAAAAAAGTTCACTATCATAAAAACTGTTAACAGATCGACTCATATTTTTGATGTTAGAAAACGGTATTCTTCAAGAAAAAAAAAATCGAGATCAGTCTTCTTGGGCTTACCATACATTAAAGTATTGTCAAAAGAATTCTCTTGTTAAAAACTCGAGCAATTTTCCTTGAAATTGTTGCTAAGTTAATTTTACACTGCAATTAAATGGTATTAAACGAAAGTCTTCACAGTTAACGTTACTCTGTTAATAATTCATTCATCGACTTTGCTCAAGAATTGCAGAAAAATCAATATTTTATTTTGAAAATGATTTTTCAACTTTGGCAATCACAATTCAGATTATAAATTTTTTTTTTTCATTTTCAGTCAAGTGTCTCAGCAGTTTGGTAAAATTAGTTTTAACAGAGAAAAAAAAAGTCAAATTTCTATGATTGCAGATGCAAATAATCTTTAAATTTTTCTCGAAAAATTTTATCCTAAATTTTATTTTCAAAAAAAAATTTTTAGTAGTTTTTAGTTGTGTTTTTCAATAAAAAGCAAGCAATTTTAAAAATATTTCAATCATTTAATCATATCTTCATTTTAAAATTCTTGTCTATATACTGCATAGACAAAATCATTGTAAAATAGAACATTGATAATATTATCACCTGAAAATGAAATAAATTTTTATAAACTCAAAATTCTAATACGAATCTTCAAGATTTATTATTATTTTTTTTTTACCTCGCTAAAAGTTTCCAAACTCAAAAGTAATATTTTGCCAACCATAATGCTGCGAGCTACTTATTAGCATTATTTTAAGTAAGCTTAGTTTTGAGTTTTTTGGGGCAAATGGTACCACTCAATACTGCATACAATAGAATAAAATTGTTTTTTCAAAAAAAAAAACTTAAGAATCGAATTTCATGATTTCTAAAACATCCATTGTTAAAGTATTTTTTATTGTTAAAAAAAATGTTGTAAATAATAATTAACTATTTATAGCAGGCTTATAAGTAAAATGTCAAGTTAAAAAAAAAAAAAACTAAAAATTTAACCATGCAACACAGTAACATATAAACATGACAACTAATATTCTTTATTGACCTTTTGTGCCATGTCGTTAGTTTTTTAAACCGCAGAGAAAAAAATGTTCCAGTTGTAGACTTCGATATTTTTCTAGGTCAATATTGATTTAGGAACTTAAAAAAAAACTTTTTAAAACATTTTTTCAGTTCTCATTCTGCTGTTATATGTATAGAAGAATCTCAGAAGGGTTTTTTAAAAAATTTGTATTGTATTTCTCATGTAGGTAATTGGTAAGTAATAGATCATCCACATTATATTTAATATAAGGTTAATTATGTTTTAAATTATATATATATATATATATATTTATTTACAAAATATTTTGGTAAGTTCAATTATAACACATTTTACGAACTAAAATATTTTGATTCGTGAACAAAACATCCCAACCACATATAAATCAACACTTTTGCTTTCAATTATCTATTAGAAAGAGACCAAAATGTTTAATAATGTATTCATCGGATGATTTTAAGTATAAAGATAAAGAAGTTGACATTATTGAAGCTCGAAAGTATGCTTGGAAAAAAAATTTCTGGATTTCACCATCATCATGATTATGAATTCAAATCCAAAAACATCAATTGATTCGTTATCTACAATTTTTTACCTCAACCCATTTAATGGAGTGACTTATAAAAAAAAATTGCTTGAAGAAACTATGGATCTGTTTCCGAGTAAGCTTCGAAATTCATATGGATACTCGGTTTATATGCCACCATATGACGATAATTTTCTCATCACAAAACTAAGACGTCCCAATCAAAAAATCAAAATTGACATTGACACTTTTTTTTCCATCGAATTTTCTGCGAGAATTATTAAACTAAGCATCGTTAAAAAAGATGTCGATTTAATATATCCTGTTGGTGCTGAGTTCTTGAAAAATTGGGAATTAGATATTCATAAAGACTCATTGATAAATATCATTAGTTACTTAGATCGTTATTTAATACCATCAATCGATACATTTGGTAAAATTGTAGCGTTTGTACCAATAATTCATGTGTCCCAGATTATTAATATTTATGTAACAATGTTTTTTAACGTCACAATAATTGTTGGGACGCTTTCTACTCTTCTGTATGGATTAAGTCATTTTAAAAGTGCGGCAGGGCCAATAAGTGTTTTTAATTTCGTCCGAATCTTTCTAAGTCAGTGGGTAGCGCAAAAACCAAGTAAAACAGTTGAGAGAATCATACTTTTGACAACCATAGTTGCTACCACTAAAATAACAAACGATTTTCTTTTGAACACGATTTTGATTCAATTTGACAAAGAAGAGATTTATACAATTCGTATTTACAACCTTACTCAGATGTATATTTTTTATCTCACTATGAGTTTAGCAAGCAATTTACTGATATACCGTATCTTTCTAAAATACTCAGAAAAAATTTGACCATGGATGATCTAGATACATGTTTCAACATTATGAAAAAGTGGAAAAATGTGTCATGTATTAAAATGGCATTGGATACTGACTATTACGTTTCAAAATATCAAAATCCAGATGGATCGCCAACAATGAAAATAGCGGTACCTCCACTGTACCCAATTGATACGAGTTACTATTGGTTTGCCGATGGTTCTCCTTACGCAATGAAGTTCAACGATATATTGCGAAGAGTCGTAGAAACAAGATTAATGTATTGGCCAGCACTGGTTTATAATAATTCAAGCGTTGTTGACATAGAAAAAAGTAACAATTTACCGATTAAGGACGGAATTGAATTGTCACGTTTGTTGTACATTTTAAGCTTTGGATACTCGGTTTCATTCGTAGCTTTTGTCACTGAATTGATTTGTCTAAAATTAAATAATAAAATCTGTTCAAATTTTGTTAAAGAAAAAAATGCTGCTACTTAATCTTTTAAACTTAAATTTTATTTTATTGCCTTTCTAATAAAAATAAAAAAAAGTAATTTTTGCAAACTTTTTTGAATATTGTGACAGCATTTACTTTTTTATCTATATTCACTTTTTTGTACAAATTTTAAAATCAAATATTGTTTCAAAAAATATCAAAAAAAAGCGAACTTTTGAAATTTACCTGGTTCGTTTTAACAATACTGTTAATATTAATTATAGTAACGGCTACGTAAACGACTAAAACATCTCGCAAGCATCGAAACATTTTTTCAAAGTTTGTAAATGCGTCTTTCAAATAAATGATCTGTTATTATAATGTAATATATATTTATAAATTTATAAAAACAAAGATTTGATTAAAAAAAAAAGTTTTAATAAGCCTGAGTAACAAAAGATGAAGAAATCCCAATCCAATTAGCTAATTTAGCTAACACTACTCCCATCAACAGTGTTGGGAAGGAACTCGTTACAAGTAACGAAGTTACTTAAAAAGTTACTTTACTTGTAACTTTTTGAGTAAGTTGGTTACTTTTAAAAAAAGTAACTTTAAAGTAACTTCTTTACATTTTTTAGACTAACGTGGTAACTTATCTTTAGTTTATCTTTAGTTACTTTACAAATTTTTAATGTCGAAAATAATTTTGTAAACAACCTATTATTATCGTTTGTACGTAATTACATTTTAAGTTTGCAATTTGCTTTTGTTTTAAGTTGTACAAAACCTCTTTTAATCAACTATGACAAATAAAAAATTTAATATACCTTAAAACCTTATTTTATCTTTTTAATACCAAAAGTTAAGTTAAAAATTATTTAGATTGATTTATATCATTTTTAATATTAATGATGAAATATAAAATAATTAAGTTTCTTATCGGCATAAAATTGGTTACGAAAATTAGAGTAACTTTATGGTAACTTTTCGTTACTTTATAAATAAAGTAAAGTAATGAAGTTACTTTTTTTTTTTTTTTTAAGTATAGTAACGTAACGAAGTTACTTTTTTTTCCAAAGTAAAGTAAAGTAATGAAGTTACTTTTTTTTTAGTAACGTTCCCAACACTGATAATCAATCTAATCAAATTCTACTTTTGACACTTTGAAATGACCATAATCCAAATACACCAATATATATTTTGTTTAATTTCTAAAGTTTATTTTCATAAAAATTATCTACTGATTCACCAATAGTTTTCTTTTTACAAAATTAAAAATGTTTGCTTCCGTACTTTAAAAATTAATAGTAATTAGGGTGAAAAGTAAGTGTGTTTTTTTTTTTTTTTTTTGTATCGAGATATTGTAAAATCAATGTGTATATATGGGAAATGTAGTTTTTCAAAATTTGAAATAAAAAATCTCTTTATTAGTTTCAAGAAAATATATTCCATAATTAAAATCAAAGTTGACACCCATTCTAGGTCAGTCATTAAATAGAATTAATAACATAATTTCTGCAGCTATACATCTTTGCTCATAATTAATTTTTCTAAAACTTCAAGACATTAAGGCAAGCGTTATTCCGTTATTAAAGATACGTTCAGAAAGATTTCAAATCAAACTTTACGCACAAAAAATTAAATTTTTCGTTAGGAATTTTTTTAAATGAAAACTGCTTACTTTATAAAAATTTAGTCAACTGAATGCTGTTACCTCTTCTCGTTCTAAATAAAAATTAAAATCGATAAAAAAAAAAAAATTAATAAAAAAATGTTTCTGTCTTTAATACTAAAATAACTTTCTGAGCTGCAATTGCTGAAACAATTTTACAGTGTTATTAAATGGTTTTATCCTCAACGTTTATTCTCCCCATAAGTAATTCATCGTCCGAATCAATACACGAGCTCGGTTAACAAAAGACAAATTTTTATTAATCATTTTTAAAATTTTAAAGTTTAAACAAATTTTTTTTACAAAAATGCAAATTACAGAATTTGTGAAGACCATCGAAGTACACCAAAATGTATGAGATTTGTCAATAGCTTTTTTATTATTTTTTTCATTTTGATTCCCAAGCAACAAATCTGTAACAAAAACCAACGGTATCATAACTAAGTTAAGTACGAGTAGACTCGCTCATGAATATGTATGCTCAAGTCATGGCCATAATGTTTGTATTGTATTTTCAATCATCATTCTTCGTTTTCAGAGGAAATTTGTACCATTCAACATTGCATCTGTAAAAATAAAAAGTTCTTTGATAATTCATAGAGTAAAAAATGTTTAAAATTAAAACTTACATTTGACTGTGAACTTTTGTACTGTGATCCTGTATCATTTGACCAGGGTACGAGATGATAAGTAATCTTATTATAATTGAGATTGAGTTAAAAGTGCTAGTGAAGATACGTTGGAAATCATCGTTGTTGGTTAATCCCTTACGAATAAAGAATTTAATTATCATTCGCGTTTTTAATCAGAAAGATGGAGGATGCTGAGTATGAGTTTATTACTTACGTCAACTTCGCTCATGCTGATAAGAACCATGTTTATGAAAATTTGAAGAAGAAAAGAAATTCGAAACGAAGTTTCGATGGATTCCACAAATCTGCATGAAAATGTATTATCAACATCGGAAGGAATTTTTTGATTGCATGTATAAAAAATAAAAACCTGATGCATTCACGATGATACTCCATGCACTCAACAACTTTACTGTACGTGAAAATTTCGTATTTTTTGTAAGAATTTCTATGAAGTAATTTTTTATTTTCATGATTCAATTGATTAATCCTAAAGCTGCAAATATATCCTCAAATTGAGAGATGGAGTATAAAGAAGAAAAAGAAAAAAAAAACTATAGGGAAACTCACCCCAAAATAGCAAACATACTAAACGCGTGATGGACAATCATCACGAAAAAGCAATCAACGGCGACAATCGGCAAAATCGAAGTTACCGAACCTATAGCACAAAGAAAATAAATCGGCCAAAAATATTGATCTGCATCTACTGGTAAATAGTCAACGGTCAGTCGGCGATCTCAAGAATACAATCGAACCGAAAAATCCTAAATTGGAAGATACTGGATTTTTTTTCTATCTCAAGACGATGAGAGAACTTTATTAATGTACTTCACTGCTAACTTTATTAACTTTATTTATGTAAAGAAATCAATTTAGTATTTTCCTTTTGCAGCAAATTTTTAAGAATGTAAAGTTCTCTTTCGGTTTTATAATTTGTGTAATTTTTTTTCAATTTTTTCATCTGAAATTTTAATACTTAGAACATACATATACGACTGTTTGAAAAAAAAATTCAGACTAAGATTCAAGTATACTTGCTTCGTATTAGCTACACTGCTTACGTTAACCGTGAAAGCTATGTAAACGACCAAAAAGTCTCGCAAGCATGTAACATTTTTCAAAATTTGAGAATGTTGTTTTCAAGTATATCATCTGTCATAAAAATACATTTATTTATAAAAAAATTTTTTTTTTAATGAAATAAAATTATATTAGTTGAGAAACCAGAGGAACGAGGACCACAAATATTTCAATCCACACAGCAAATAAAATTGATACTCGAGTTTTTATACTTTGCAAAGGCCATAAGCCAAATGCGCATAGTAATGTTCTATTCAACTTAAAAATTTTATTTTTGTAAAAATTGTCTACTGATCCACTCATTTCTTAATTCAGTCTACAGAATGATGAATTTTCCGGTTGAGAATCTCAAAATACCTCTTTTATGTAGTCATTTAAAAAAAATTTTTTTTTAACTACCAATGAAAAACTTTTTCATACAGCTTTGTCTTATTGACGTTATTGATATAATTTTCTCGTAGTTTCAATCAATTGGACAGAAATTAATATAAATTGTGTCGAGAAGGCACCACTTGCTTGATCTATATAAACTGTAAATTATCGGTTAATGACTAATGAGTCAGTCAAAGCTTGTCCTTTGTACAGAGCTCATGAGTGCGTCTTATAGACACGCAATATGTATTCATATATTTTATACTTATTCAATAAATATCTAATCTATATTTTATAACTAAACACACTCTCATTTATTTAATATCCTTACACATAAAGAACCACTTGACAAATTGAACTAAAAAAATCAATTTTACTACACTCAGAGAAAGATTTGATTGGACCAATTAAATATTCTTTGTTCCCTCAATAGTCTAAACATTGTAGCAGTTACAATACGTATGGTAAGGTTAACAATACATATCGTTGCGACTAGCAAAGCAAATATTCAAAAATCTAATCTAACCTAGCTATTTTAAAAAATCTCAATTGAAGTCATTATTTCTTAAATATTGTGATTTTTATAACTATTTGTATATTTTTTAAGTTTAAAACTATTCATTAAATACATTAATTATACCAAAATCACAAAAAAGAAATTTTTTAAAATTAAGTTGTGCTATACCAGTGTTACTAGAAACATGTTAACCCTTAAGACGCATTTAGTCAGCGATGCCATGATATTGTTACTGCTACAATGTGCATCATTGTCTCTATATCAACTATGGCATCTTAGATGTTACAATATATTGTTGACCCAATCAAACCTTTCTCTGAGTGTAGCATTCAAGATGTACCTGAAATTTCAATTCTCTTTGATAATAATTTATCTAAGGCCTAAACCGTGCATCTACGATCTAAAAAAGTTATGATAAAATATGACAAAGATATGGTCTGAAATTAAAAAATATTATCTTCCATGGAATTTAAAAAAAATATATTTTGAATTCATCTAGTTAAAAACCGAAATATTTCCGTATAATTTTTTTACTATTGATTTATCCGGTCAAAATTGTTTAGTTTTTAACTGTAATTTAATAAAAAATATTTTTTTTTTATGTAAGTAAATTTTACGAGGGTTAATAAGCAGAATAAAAACTTTGTTACTTGATTAATTTGTTCTCAATTTTAACAATTTTACCAGTTATTTTGAGAAAAATAATTGATCTTTTTTGTGGGTAGCTTGGTTTAATTTTTTTCCGCCGAAACAGTTTTTTTTTTTATTAAAAGAAATTATTTCTAATTCAACTCATTAAAAAAAAGTCTATACATAGCAACCTGAATAATTTTGAAAACGAAGAGCTAAAAACTGATAAAAACCCAACAAATTATCTAATTAAATGGATTCATCTAGATTACTCTACCAAATTATTCAAAAATACTATATTTGAGTATACATACATGTATAAAATCGGTATAAATTCGGATATTCATCGGTGCCTGAACCCAAGGACGGAAAAGCTAAGAAAAAAAAATTTCCTCCGACGAAAGAACTTTCCCAAAAAACCGTTTCTCTTATCGTAAACCAATCTTTTCCTATCAAAAACACCGCTATATCTCGGTTCCGTTGACCCTACCGAGAGTGACTTGTGATTTTCAGATCAAAATTTCGCCGTGACTAACTCCCGCAGGTTTCGTCACCCTGTGTCCACCCGCGAAAGCGTCGATTTTCAATCCGTGGAAGCGTGAAACCGTGACCGAACAAAAAACCCGGAAACTTCGACTTTCTCGGGATATAAAACCCTAATCCGAGCGTAACTGCTTTTCAGACAGTTCAGCATCCTCAGCCCAAAATCATCTTGCAACTATGATACCGCGATTGTTGTTTTTTTGTTTAATGTTGTTGTTGTCCGTTGCGGATGCTTGTTCGGAAAGGGACGAAGACGAAGATCACTACGTGAAAGACGACGATGCTCAATACAGCTGCAGCAGGAACTTAAAGTTGAGCTCGTACGTTAGCAGGAACAACAAAAACTCGTCCTGCAATGAGGACGTTTACCGTGGACTTCCGAGGATCTCGCGCTTGGATGATCATTGCCAGCGAGTGTTTAGCGCAGAAGGTAAATACATAGAAAATTGCGGTTTTTTTTTTTTAAATTAATACTTACTCTTGGCCGGTGCAGTGATGCTTGTGTATGAAATTTATAATACCTCGTATAAATATGGTGTTTTGGTTTGGAGAGGTATTGTTATGTAACTACTGATAATTTATAAAGAAATTAGATTTACTTGTTTCAATATTTATTTACATGGGCGATAAAAAATTACTTATATTTCTTACTTTTATAAAAATTTGGATGTAGCCCAAAAGCGAAAACTATAAAAATGGAAGTGGCGTATAAGTAGTTTTAAACTTGGTTTATATTTATAATAACAAGTAAAAGTCAGTGAATTTGAATAATTATGAAAACAACAATAAATACGGATAATAAAAATAAATAGTGAATAAATAAAATAAAATAATATTTTTTGTTATTATCAGCAGGTGATGAGTGTAAAAAAAATTAATATTCAATTTTTATTTATTTATTTTGTCATCAAATTATAAAAAAATACAATGTCGTAATTTTTACACATTATTATCTATCTGACATGTATATGATTTAATATTTACATTTTTCGTTTTGATCAGGACATTATGATTAGATTTACAAGTTTGATCCCTCAGTTTAATCTAAATTTGTTCACTTTAATAAATATTTGAGTTATTATTCTACAGTCTTTGTCTAAGTATTTTGACATAAGAAAATATATTAAGAAATATATATTTATGAAAAAATTCTCCAACTTTTTCTCAGCCTATAAAATTTTTCTTCGTGAACTAGTGGATACCCAGAAATTTTTGATAAAAAACTATCTATAATTTCACCAATAAAAGTATAGCAATATATACAACCTACTAAAATTCCTCCTAGATGACCCACAAAAGAAGACTTTGGCACTAGTAAGTGGATGAGTATAAGTTCAGCCCAAGCGGCATATTTATTTGGCACTCTGAAACCAAATACATCCGCTGGTCCGTCAGACTCTTCACAAACTACGGTCATTTTCAAAGCAAACAAAACTGCTGAGAGTCCCATGGCACATGATGTATAATAAGAGTAATCTTCTGTAATTTGTGTTAAAACATATCCTAAAGTAATGTACATAGAACTGCATCCAAGCGATAAAAGGCCAACCAAGAGTAAAAAATTAGTTGTTCCATACATATTTTCAAGTAAGCATCCTTTTAGTAAAAAGGACACCATGTTGTAGTACAGATGCATGTCCGATGCATGCTCAAAGTTTGAAAAAACAAAAGACCGCCAGTCCCTTCCCTTGAAGACTTTCAAACTTGATATGCAAACATCCTCTGCATTCCAGGGTACCTTTATAAAACCCATGTACAAGAGACTTTGAATTGCTATTCCTGTTAGTGTGCCGGGTGGGATGTATGTAATACCAAAATTTAAAATTTGGGAAACAAGCAATATCAGCCCATACTCCACACCTGGCTGCCTTCTAACTGGCCGTCGTCTACTCATTTTGAACAGTCACTTATCAATTTTTACTTGATTAAAATGTAATGAAAATATTTTTTTTACTTTTTAATTCGCATTTAATATCACTGAACCTTTTTTTTCGTTTTTCTTTTTTAAAACTGATCAGGTGAAACTCACCGATCATGCTGCGTTCCGCGCCGTTTTATCACAAAAAATCAACTTGCCACTCGAATTTTACAGTTTTACTAGTAAATCGATGCTACCTGATGCTACTCGTGTTGTCAAATTCGCCTGTCATCAGAGTAAACCGGGTAATAGTCGTCTTCAAAGTTAAACTGACCTGTCCTTTTGAAGCATCTTCGTAACACGTGGGTTTGTTTATCCCGTCTGCTTCTGGAACAGTGTGAGCCGAGCCCGAGCAGACGAGGTTATATATAACCTATACAAGATCGAATCAAGCGTGATTACGACGTCGCGGCGCCCAATAAAGCTTCTTTCACAACGATTCCAGAGTTATGTATTACTTTATTATGACTGGTTTGAGCACAGTCACTGAAAATACTGTAGGTAGACCAAAAATTTGTCAACTTAAAAAACGATAATTTTGAAAAAAATTTCTTAAACTTTCAATTGTTTTTGAGAAAATCGTCCTATCGTTCAAATGCCCACCACAGCCCACCAGTGGAGCAAAGTGAAAAGAGCTTATTCCAGTTCGCGTTTGCGTATATGTGTATACGCTTCTGATCAACTAGCCTTTGACAAAGTGTCGATGAAAAATGAAGTTTTTCAATACATTCGCGTCGAAAAAATGAATTTAATACTATTTAATTGTAAATGTTAGAGCAGGCTTTAATATTTCGCTAATAAAATTGGTAGATTGTGAGTGAAACTCGTGAGAAAATCATGTGAGAGGACGGCCGGGTTCAAAAGAGCTCCAAACTGCTTTGTTATTGTTTTTGTTTAGACTGATACCTAGAACGATCAAATTAATTTGTTCATAAGAGAAGCAACCGGTTGTCTCAAAAATAAAATTCTTAAACTGACTCTTGATGATCATTTTTACGTTTACATATAGCTCAGTATAACAGTTTTGAGGTTAACTAATACAGTTTTGATCATATAGTATATTATTCCCGCAGGCGAGATGGTTCGATTTGGCCTCCGAGAGGTTTGCGACCCGAGCCGAAGGCGAGGGTTGCAACGAGGAGGCTAAATCGAACCCTCGAGCCTAAGGGAAATATACTATTTTTCGTCCTTCTAACCGAAAACAAGGGGCGAAGTTCCGATTTTGAGGTTAGAGGGACGAAAAAATAAAAAATTTATTTTTTAAATTAATTCATAACTTTCTTTTGAGTTACTTAAAATTTTTAAAGTTCTTATAATATTCTTGTGGTGAAAATTGCAACAGCTTATAGTAAAAAGTCCTCAAGTAACTTTCATGTAATCATTTAAACAAGTGCACCGCAAAAATACTTAATTTCATTCAGCCTCATCCCGAATCCAATTTTCCAAAAAAAGGAAAAAAAAAAATCTCGTAAATGTCGTATAAACGGGTGCTATTATAAGTGTGAGCGTGGGTGCCCGCGAGCACATCTGCAGCAGCAGTCTCAAGAATAATCATCTCTGGTGTGCGCCGCGGTAGGGGGAGATCTCGAGAAAACCAAAGCCGAGAGCAGCTCCTCACGCCCGTCGTCGCGTCAGTTGGGTCCGCGTGTTCGACCGAGACTTTTTTACTTTTTTTTAACTTTATTCTTTGTGAATGTGGTGAATAAAAAAACATGCTGCCCCGTAAACATCTCCTGCTGGTGCTGGTGCTCGTCGGATGTTGCGTTTTGGCAAAGAAGAATAAGAAGAGCAATGACCCTGTTAATGATCCGTAGTCAGCTGATCTTATGCATGCATGTTTTGTGTTTGATTTCGATCTTATCGAACCTATAGCACAAAGAAAATAAATCGGCCAAAAAAATTTATCTCTATATCTACTGGTAAATAATCGACGGTTAGTAAATTTTTCAAAGGTCTTGACTCGTTCAGAGGAACAAATGCATCCCAAAGTATCGGGTACAACGGCGATGCCAAGAATACAATCGTACCGAAAAATCCTAAAACTAAATTGAAAGATACTGGATTTTTTTCTATCTCAAGACAATGAGAGATAGTAGATTACATACCTAGGCCACGAAAGTAAGAAATGTCTCAAATCACATGTATTTTTCGGCCGAGGCGTAGCCGAGTGGGGGCCGCGCAGCGGCCAGTAAAAACCAAACGCCGAGTACGGAAACATCCAATGCGAGTAGAAATGTCGAGGTTACAGTGCTTGTGCACGAATGTGCTTTCTCGAATTCGCTGAATAAACAATTATAATTTTAATTATACATAAAGGTTCGAACGAAACTGACTCCCCCGCGCTCGGCTCAGCAGCTTTCAGCGGCCGGCGTTTAGTGCAACCTGACACTTGACCTCTCATTGGATTTCAAGTCGTTAAATTTATCACAGGAATTTCCTTTGACGCATAGGTATAAACCTATGTAGGTAACTATATATAGGTAACAATTTTGACAATTACTTATAAATTTATCCCATAGTTCTTCAATTGGAGAAAAAACATTTGCATTATCTCTGGTACTTTTGTCATCAAAACGAGTGAATAAAAGAAGAAATTTATATCTAAGTAAAGACATAGTGCATCGGTATATACCTAAGCCAGACTCCTTGCTCCAAAGGTCAGTGAGATTGACAATGGATGATTTCCAAGATGCGGAATAATATAACAATCCAACAAATGCTTTCATCTCAACTTTATCGGTATAACTATGATAAGTCTGCTGCTGTACATTTTCCTCAATCATTTTCAGCCACTCGTTTTCCATTTGCAAATTAGTATATTCAACTAAAATATCGAAAAACTCATCCGGAAACAAGGTAGCCCACAACTCTTCAAATGTGAATAGTCCAACAGCTGGGCCAGCCGGGCCAGGTACAAGCTCCACAGGTTGAATAAAGCGGTCTAAAAATATATAGAACTTCGTTAGAGAAGAGAAACATCAAGCGGGCAAATAAGGGAGAGAGAGAGAGAGCAGCTGCATGTTGAACAAAACACGCCGACAAGCGGTGGTTGTGCGCAGGTGCTCTTTGCTCCTCTTACCTGAACTTCTTTCAGGGGCTCTTGTACTCCACTTGTAGCCATTTTTGCCTCGTAAAGTCGTATGGGTCGTCCAACACGTGGGTTGTTTTCACGACGAGCTCGAACTTCTAAAAGCCGCTGATCTAGACTGGCATTTTCGTACTCGTTGTCTGATTCTTCCGATTGTTCAGAGCTGTCAGATGGTGCATAATCATCCCCACTACCACTTTCATCATCTTCCGAGACATGATCTTCTTCATCTGATGAGGCCCGGTCATTAGCCTCTTGGTCTTCAGTATCTACTAGCTGATTTATGAAAGAGGGGCGTCGAAGATTATAAGCCATCTAGTTATACATGAAAAATGAAAATATTTATACTTGGAAAAAATTTTTTAGTGTTTGAAAGCTATACTTACGACTTAAATTCACAAACTCATCTGAAAAATAACCACAAAAAATCTGCTCCAATTTTATGTAAAATCAACGTAAAGTTCACACGGGGTAGAATTCACCCCACGAAAATGTTACCTGTACCTTGGTCCGCTTTGTTCGAGCACTAACGCACAACTGACTGCGCGTCTATGCATGAAACGTTAGTGGGAACGGTCATTGGTCAACTAATAGAAGATGGCACTATAGAGTCGATTTGAGCGGGAAAAATTAAAATATTTTCACTCCAAAGTTGCCTGGGGTATTATTCACCCCGTGTGAACTTTAAGGGTTAATATAAATTGTGTCGAGAAGGCACCACTTGTTTGATCTATATAAACTGTAAATTATCGGTTAATGATTAATGAGTCAGTCAAAGCTTGTCCTTTGTACAGAGCTCATGCGTGCGTCTTATAGACACGCATTATGTATTCATATATTTTATACTTATTCAATAAATATCTAATCTATATTTTACAACTAAACACACTCTCATTTATTTAATATCCTTACACATAAAGAACCACGTGACAAATTGAACTCAAAAAATCAATCTTACTAGCCTTCAAGGTGTACCTGAAATTTCAATTCTCATTAATAATAATTTATCTGAGGCCTAAACCGTGCATCTACGATCTGAAAAAGTTATAATAAAATATGACAAAGACATGGTCTGAAATTAAAAAATATTATTTTCCATGGAATTTAAAAAAAATATATTTTGAATTCATCTAGTTAAAAACCGAAATATTTCCGTATAATTTTTTTACTATTGATTTACCCGGTCAAAATTGTTTAATTTTTAACTGTAATTTAATAAAAAATATTTTTTTTTTATATAAGTAAATTTTACGAGGGTTAATAAGCAGAATAAAAACTTTGTTACTTGATTAATTTGTTCTCAATTTTAACAATTTTACCAGTTATTTTGAGAAAAATAATTGATCTTTTTTGTGGCTAGCTTGGTTTAATTTTTTTCGCCGAAACAGTTTTTTTTTATTAAAAGAAATTATTTATAATTCAACTCATTAAAAAAAAGTCTATACATAGCAACCTGAATAATTTTGAAGAGCTAAAAACCGATAAAAACCTAACAAATTATCTAATTAAATGGATTCATCTAGATTACTCTTCCAAATTATTCAAAAATACTATATTTGAGTATACATGTATAAAATCGGTATAAATTAGGATATTCATCAGTGCCTGAATCTATCGATCTCCATCAACTATGATACCACGATTGTTGTTTTTTTGTATAATGTTGTTGTTGTCCGGTGCGGATGCTTGTTCGGTAAAGGACGAAGACGAGGAGCACTACGTGACGACGATGCTCAATACAGCTGCAGCAGGAACTTAAAGTTGAGCTCGTACGTTAGCAGGAACAACAAAAACTCGTCCTGCAATGAGGACGTTTACCGTGGACCTCCGAGGATCTCGCGCTTGGATGATCATTGCCAGCGAGTGTTTAGCGCAGAAGGTAAATACATAGAAAAATGCAGTTTTTTTTTTTTAATTAATACTTACTCTTGGCCGGTGGAGTGATGATTGTGTATGAAATTTATAATACCTCGTATAAATATGGTGTTTTGGTTTGGAGAGGTATTGTTATGTAACTACTGATAATTTATAAAGAAATTAGATTTACTTGTTTCAATATTTATTTACATGGGCGATAAAAAATTACTTATATTTCTTACTTTTATAAAAATTTGGATTTAGCCCAAAAGCGAAAACTAAAAATGGAAGTGACGCGTAAGTAGTTTTAAACTTGGTTTATATTTATAATAACAAGTGAAAGTCAGTGAATTTGAATAATTATGAAAACAACAATAAATGTAATTTTTACATTTTATTATCTTTTTGACATGTATATGATTTAATATTTTCATTTTTTGTTTTGATCAGGGCATTATGATTAGATTTAAAAGTTTGATCTCTCAATTTAATCTAAATTTGTTCACTTTAAAAAATATTTGAGTTATCATTCTACAGTCTTCGTCCAAGCACTTTGACAGAATAAAATATTTGAAGCAATATATATTTAAAAACAAATTCTCCAACTTCTTCTCAGCATATAAAATTTTTCTTCGTGAACTAGTGGATACCCAGTAATTTTTGATAAATAATGATCTATCATTTCACCAATAAAAGTATAGCAATATATACAACCTACTAAAATTCCTCCTAGATGACCCACAAAAGAAGCATTTGGTACTAGTAAGTGGATGAGTATAAGTTCAGCCCAAACGGCATATTTACTTTGCACTCTGAAACCACCTACATCTGTTGGTCTGTCATACTCTTCACAAACTACTATCATTTTCAAGGCAAACAAAACTGCTGAGAATCCAATGGCACATGATGTGTAATAAGAGTAATCTTCTGTAATTTGTGTTAAAACATATCCTAAAGTAACATACATTGAACTGCATCCAAGCGATAAAAGGCCAACCAAGAATACAAAATTAGTTGTTCCATACATATTTTCAAGTAAGGATCCTTTAAGTAAAAAGGACACCATGTTGTAATATAGATGCATGTCCGATCCATGCTCAAAGTTTGAAACAACAAAAGACCGCCAGTCCCTTCCCTTGATGACTTTCAAACTTGATATGCAAGCATCCTCTGCATTCCAGGGTACTCTTATAAAACCCATGTACAAGAGACTTTGAAATGCTATTCCTGTTAGTGTGCCTGGTGGGATGTATCTAACACCATAATTTAAAATTTGGGAAACGAGCAATACCAGCCCATACTGCAGACCTGGCTGCCTTCTAACTGGTCTACTCATTTTGAACAGTCACTTATCAATTTTCACTTGATTAAAATGTAAAGAAAATATTTTTTTTACTTTTTAATTCGCATTTAATATCACTGAACCTTTTTTTTTTTCGTTTTTCTTTTTTAAAACTGTTCAGGTGAATCTCACCGATCATGCTGCGTTCCACGCAGTTTTATCACAAAAAAATCAACTTTGCACTCAAATTTTACAGTTTCACTAGTAAACCGATGCTGCCTAATGCAACTCGTGTTGTCAAATTCGCCTGTCATCAGAGTAAACCTGGTCATAGTCGTCTTCGAAGTTAAACTGACGTGTCCTTTTGGAGCATCTTCGCTCGTAACACGAACGTTTGTTTATCCCGTCTGTTTCTGCAACAGTGTGAGGCGTCAGCCGAGCAGACGAGGTTATATACCTATACAAGATCGAATCAAACGTGATTACGACGTCACGGTGCACAATAAAGCTTCTTTCACAACTATTCGAGAGTCATGAATTAATTTATTGACTGGTTTGAGCACGGCCACTGAAAATACCTCAACAAACTATAATTTTGAAAAAAATTCCAAAAAAATTCTTTGAGAAAATCGTCCTATCGTTCAAATGCCCACCAGTGCTGGAGCAAAGTGGAAAGAGCTTTATTCCAGTTCGCGTTTGCGCATCAGATGTGTATACGCTTCTGAAATCTGATTGTCTGATCAAGTAGCCCTTGACAAAGTATCGATGAAAAATGAAGTATTTCAATGCATTTGCGTCGAAAAAATGAATTTAAAACTATTTAATTGTGAATGTTAGTGCAAGCTCTAATATTTCGTTAATGCATTTGATAGATTGTGAGTGAAACTCGTGAGAAAATCATGTGAAAAGACGGCCGGGTACAAAGGAGCTCCAAAGTGCTTTGTTATTGTTTTTGTTTAGACTGATAGAACGATCAAATTAATTTGTTCATGAGAGAAGTAACCGGTTGTCTCGAAAATAGAATCCTTAAACTGACTCTTGATGATTATTTTTACGTTTACATTTAGCTCTATATAACAGTTTTGAGGTTAACTAATACAGTTTTGATCACAAAACAAAAAATTTTTTTTTTAAATTAATTCATAACTTTCTTTTGAGTTACTTGAAATTTTTTGGGTACTGATAATATTCTAGTGGTTAAAATTACAACAGCTTATAGTAAAAAATCCTCAAGTAACTTTCATGTAATCGTTTAAACAAGTGCACCGCAAAAAAACTCAATTTCATTCAGCCTCATCCCGAATCCAATTTTTCAGAAAAAGGAAAAAAAAAATCTCGTAAATGTCGTATAAACGGATGCTATTATAAGTGTGAGCGTGGGTGCCCGCGAGCACATCTACAGCAGCAGTCTCAAGAATAATCATCTCTGGTGTGCGCCGCGGTAGGGGGAGATCTCGAGAAAACCAAAGCCGAGAGCAGCTCCTCACGCCCGTCGTCGCGTCAGTTGGGTCCGCGTGTTCGACCGAGACTTTTTTACTTTTTTTTAATTTTATTCTTTGTGAATGTGGTGAATAAAAAAACATGCTGCCCCGTAAACATCTCCTGCTGGTGCTGGTGCTCGTCGGATGTTGCGTTTTGGCAAAGAAGAATAAGAAGAAGAGCGATGACCCTGGTAATGATATCCGTAGTCAGCTGATCTTATACATGCATGCTCTTGTGTTTGATTTCGATCTTTGAAGCTTCCATGGTGTAATATTCACCATATAAGCAAAAAAAACTCTTAAATTCTTAACACAACTTAAAATTACTCGTTGATACAAACTTTGTTATTCTTTTGCTAGTTCTTAAATACTAAGATCTGTAACTTTTATTACGATTAAAGTGATAGATTTCAGGTTTATTAATACAAAACTAAATTTTATCATGTTGTTTAAAATTTATCGTTTTCATAAAATTATTACGAAATAAATTCTTGTTTCTCATTAGACCGGGGATCAATGTTCTTTGTTGATTGAACTGCATGTGTACACACGCACAGGATGCGTCAATAAAAATCGTCGTCTCGTCCGATCGTTTAAAACATTGGATCATTCTCGACTTCATTGAAAAAAATATTAAAAACTCATCCCAAAGCCCGCAGATACATTTATATATATCTATGGTCACATCCTTTTCCTCTTGCAGATAAAGCTCGTTCCCCCAACTCCGATTATTTTTGAAAGCCGCGTGAATCTTTTTCATGCCTACGTGACAAAGTTCATGGGTTCTAAAAGCGAGGATTGTTTAAAGTCGCCGACAGCATCCCCTCCAGCAACTACGAATTCTAATATTACGCGCGACTCCATGTTTTTTGTTCTGATTCCGTGATATTAAAAAAAAAACTGAGATAAGAGGTGAATCTCTTATAGTGTGCGCTTCTTTTTCGATGTTTTAGTTTTTTTTATCGACTTACTTGACATTTCTTACTAATCATATTTTTGTTATTAATATAGAATATATATATTTTTTACTAATTTAAAAAAAAAAAACAAAAAAACAAAAATTTATCATTCAGTTAGAACTTTTTTATCAACAAAAATTATTTCTTCGTGCATAATAAAGTGAACACATTTTATAAACACCGCGAAAGATGCTTGAACGTCGATCTTTCATTAACTTCCGTGCTGAAAAATTCGCGAACCCGCAAGATGATATTATGCCACGTCGGCCCTTCTCGCGTTTCTCTGCTGTGCGCTGATTTCGTTTTAACGCGAGGTTCGTAAACCGAAGCACGCGGAGTTAAAACAGCCAGCTGCACACATAAGCGATTACATGTACACACTTTTTCGCTGAGACCGCGGACTATTATTTTTGCGCTCGGCAATGGGGAGATTTGGTGAATTCTAGTTTTAGATTTTTATATTTAGACCGACAGAATCAATGATTTGACATGAATTCTGATTTTTACTTTTTTAGATCAGTTTTTGTAGGAATTATTTATGAAAAGATTGGTTGGCAAAAATTATTAAATTATAAACTTTTTTTTGTAATGGGTAGGATACTAATCGATCAATTAAGTTTTCAATCGATTATTGATCAATTAAAAATTTGAGGTTTTTGTAATCGATTGTAATTATCCACTGATCGTGATAGCTCGATTATATTGTAATAAATTAAATTTGTTAAACTTGCAGTAAACTTTGAACAATATATCTATCCTTAAATAATTTTTTTTTTCATTATGTATTAGATACCTCTTTAGATACCAGAATAAATTCTTTAAAAATTGTAAAAACTCTCTTTTAATGTATTTTAGAAAGAAATGTTAAAAATATTTTTAGTTTAATCACTATTAATTACTATTTTGTTTAACTTTCATTATTTTTACAAAAATATGTGTAAAACAATTTAATATGTTTTAGTGTAAGGTGACTTCTTAAACTCAAACTTTTAAAACTTTAGTCATCATTTAATAAATTCAATCTTCCACTTGTCTTTAAGATTAACCATTTAACACTATGGTGGTTGCGCAAATCTAGCAAACCAGGAAGCACTCGCAGGCGTTCAAAATTACTCTCATTACCCCGCGCGCCCGTAAACACTTGCGTTTCGAACCGTTACTCAAAAAAATGCTCATAAAAGATCTTTGTGAGCAAGTTAGCAACTACCACGACAAAACTGCTCCAGTTCTTATTTCCTTAAATTTTAACAAACGATTTTATTGTTCACAGAGCTGATTGTATTCACGGTTGCGACCAACGAGACCGAGGGTTACCGTCGCTTCGTCCGCTCGGCCGAGATTTTCGGCCTGGAAGATAGCTTCCGGGTCCTCGGCAAGGGCGAGCCATGGCGAGGCGGCGATATCAAACGCTGGGCCGGTGGAGGTCAGAAGGTCAACCTCCTGAAGAAAGCCGTGGATAAGTTGGAAGCGGATGATAACAAGATCGTGCTCTTCACCGACAGGTAATTTCTTTTTTTTTGATACTATTTACTTATTGTCGTAATCAAAATATAATTAATATAAGAATTTTTATTAATATTTACCTGTACATACATAGGTGGGTACAAGTATTATTATTTCGCTATAAATTTTTTATGAGCAAAAAATGATTTCACACGTGCGATGTGATAAAAAAAATGTTGAACAAATAGTCAAAATTAAAAGAAAATTATTCAGATTATTCGCAACGCAAATATTATGGCTATGAACCAGAATCAAATCGGTAAAGAAACAAAAAATTCATTTTTTTAAAATAAAAAATCCGCAAGTATCTTTTTTTTACATCATTTACTTAAAATTAAAAAAAAAAACCTATTCTACGATCGTCAATTGATTTTATTTTTATTTTTTTTATCTGATTTAGCAGGTTTTAAACCTTTTAATTGTACAACATATAAATTCATGTGAAGTAAAAATTGAGCAAACCGGGGCTTAAACTCGGGACTGTCGAATTACAAGTCTCACGCTTTGTTTACTCAGCAATCGTAACTCTATACTTGACTGTATCAAAAATTTTATACTTGTGCGGTGCTAAAATTTACGTATAGTTAAATATTAAAATATAATTAAAATTCGTCGCCTTGGAATAGAAAGGTACTATCTCAGAAATTTTTATAGAAAGATACTATCTCGTATCAATTTTATAGAGAGATAGTATCTTTCTATAAAAATTTCTGAGATAGTACCTTTTGATTCCAAGGCGACGAATTGATCTTCGAAACTTTGTATCATTTGCCCCGTCTACATCGGCGGTTTAACCGCGTCTCGGTTTAACTTTGTTTAAAGAATTTTGCAATGTTCCCGGATGGTTAAAGGATTAATTTGTACTTTAAAAATAGGAAATAATTTATAAGATTAAGATGGTTACATCTTGAACTTCGATTCCAATGGCAACATTGCAAAATTCTTTAAACAAAGTTAAGCCGAGACGCGGTTCAACCGCCAGTGTAGACGAGGCAATTCAGCAGTTCTGAAAATTTAAATTATCTTTATTTTACCGTGACCAAAAGAGCTGTAATTTTATATCTTTATTTTGCGGTAAAAAAGAAATAAATTTTTTTCTTAGTTACTCGGAAATTTTTTATGTTGGAAATGTTCGGAATGTTTTTATTTTGAAACTAAACTGAATATTTCTAGCTCATACTCCCATGTTCTAAATCTATCAAAACTATGTAAAATTAATTTAATTTATAGTTGACAATGATTTTTCTTGAGAACTCTTAAAAACTTTTTAAAAAAGTAACAAAATACAAGTTCAAAAGTTGTTTAAATAAAATTAAAACCAACTAATGAATTGATTTTTTCGTCCAGCTACGACGTGATATTCCTGGCGTCGCTACAAGACATCGTCCGTAAGTTCAAGGAATGGAAGGACGCGAGGATCGTCTTCTCGGCGGAGGAGTACTGCTGGCCGGACAAGTCGCTGGCAGCCAAGTACCCCGAGGTAAACCGGGGCAAGAGATTCTTGAACTCGGGCGGCTTCATCGGCTACCTCTCCGACGTACGAGAGATCCTGGCGTACGACAGCCTCGAGGACGGCGACGACGACCAGCTCTTCTACACCAAGATCTACCTCGATCCAGTTCTCAGGGAGAAACACAGCATCAAGCTGGACCACAAGTCTGAGATCTTCCAGAACCTCAATGGTGCAATCTGTGAGTTTGATCGAATCTGAAAAGCCTTTTTTTTAGTTTAAAATATCAGTATGTTTTGATTTTTAATTTTATTGAAACTTTAGAAAGCTTTAAAATTACGTTACATAAAAAAATGGGATTTTAATCAAAATTTAATACCTAAAACGCCGATTTTTATACTCTTTTAAGACTATTTATAAATAACAGTCAATGAACTCGATTGATTTTTTTAAAGTTATTAACATCTAATACTTCTTAAGAAACTTATTTCAACTATGCAGCGAACTACATCCTTGCTGAATCTTTTTTAATTTTTCAACTAGATAGCAATGGATGGGAGTGATTTAATTTTTTATAGGTTATATAAATTCAATGCTTACTCAGAAAATTATTCCAGTTCTGAAACTAAATACTTACTGAGTGATTAAAAAATAATGATCTTACTTTAAGTTCCTAAAGTTATGTTGTTCTTCCAGTTGACATAGAACTGCGGTTCAAGGGCAACGATGCCTACGTCCAGAACACGGCCTACAACACCGTTCCCATGATTCTCCATGGAAACGGTGGTAGCAAGCTACTTCTAAACTCCCTCGGTAACTACGTGGCCAAGGCCTGGAGTCCGGAGGAAGGATGTCTGAACTGCTGGGAGAGGACGATACAACTGGATTCGGTCAAACTCGAGGAGTACCCAAAACTCCTGATCGCAGTGTTCATCGAGAAACCCATGCCCTTCCTCGAGGAATTCCTGGATAAAATCTACGATCAGGAGTACCCCAAGAAGAGGCTACATCTCTTCATTCACAACAACGTAGAGTTTCACGACAAGGCCGTGCAGAAATTCATCGAGGAGTACGGTGAAGAGTACAAGAGCGTCAAGCAGATCAGGCCCGCCGATGAGATCGGCGAGGTTGCTGCCAGAGACTTTGCCATGTGAGTTGGAAAATGACGATCAAGTTTTTATGTTTCTTAAAAAGTACATTTTCGTAAAATTTAACTTCTCAATGATTAAATAAAATTTTTTTAGTTTAAAATAAAATGAAATATGAATATTTACTATTGATAGTGATCAAAAAAAAAAATTTCATATTTTTCATTTTTTTTTTTTTTTTTTTTTTTTTTTTAATGTTGCTATTAACTTTTTTAATTTTTTCTGTAAGCCACAGATGTAATCTTTTTTATGTGTTCCTAAAACAGTAATATTTTCAAGATATGGTTAAGAAATTAAAAGAAAAAAACTTTTTTTAGGGTTTAAAATTTGTTTAAGTGTCAATATTTTGAAATATTTCTTTTCGTAAATTTTTTTGTAAAATATTCCTGCAAACTTTCTAGAGTTTTTTAAAACATCTTTTTTATGGATTTTTCCTCAGCTTGATTTTAGTCAATAAGTAAAAATCCGGCAAACTCTTTCCATTGCATTACTATCAAAATCCTTGAATCTTAGAAGTATAAAATCTGTGTGATTATTTTAGTTCTAAGCTCGAATTTCTCTTCAAGATTCTTTTCAAGCTTTCACGAAGTTTAAAAATTTAATTTGATTTTGACAGGGACCACTGCTTGACCATTAAGTGCGGTGGATACTTCTCGATCGATGCCGAATCGCATTTGGACAACAAAAACACCTTGGAGCTTTTGGTTGAGCAGCAACGGGAAATCGTAGCACCGCTGCTGGTCAGGCCGGGCAAAGCCTGGAGCAACTTCTGGGGTGCCATCACCGACGACGGATTTTACGCTCGCAGTACTGATTACATGGACATCGTCCACAATGAGCGAAGGTAAGATTAAATTCTTGAGAATAACTAAGCAAGCGTCAAATATAAACTAAAAATTTCATTTTATTTTATTTTTTTTTTTTTACAAACAAAGTTTGACAACATTTGTTGATTATTATTACAATTCGGTTGTACAACGATTGTTTGTTCTGGATAATTACTTAGAAAGATCTCAAACAAGTATCACATAATCATTCAACAAGTATCAGTCCAGTTTTTTTTTTTTCATCTTTTTTTAACATAAATTAGCCTAGAAGTAAACATTATAAATTTTTATAAATATAAATTCTTCAAAATTTTTATTTTATAAACTTTCATGCAATATAGGATAAATTTATCATATAAAATGGATTTTAAATTAGTTATTGAGAAAATTTTTTAGCGCAATTCATTATGTACCGAGAATTATAACAGTCCGAAGAATTTTTAAAATCAGGCCTATAAATTGTTCAAATATTAAATTTAGAGGACTATAAAACTAGAAAACAGATTATTAATAATATTATTCAACAAAAAAACAATCCAACAAACAAAAGTATTGAATTTTTTTGAGTTTTTTCATCCAAGTAAACGCGAATAATTTTTTCTCTGAAATATAACAAAATTATAACATATTTGTTTTCTCAGTACAAAATTATCGTATACAAATAAATCTAATCGAAAGCAATGGAGAAATCAGTCTTGAAAGATCTCCGGTCGATGCTGTACATGTTGTCGGCTGTGCACTCGTAGACCCCGGCGTCCATCTGAGTTGCCGGGTCGATTTCAATTTTCGACTTTATTTTGTCCTTTCCCATGAACCACGTGTGTACCTGAAAAAGCCGATAAAAAATGTTTTCAAATTACTCCTCGTTGGTAAAAAAAAAAATTCAATTGGACTTTTAATACACTCACGTGCATGTAGAGGTGCACGTAGATTTCGTTACCGTCCTTGTACCAGGTGATGTGGGGCCTCGGGTTTCCTCGAGCCACGCAGAGAAAAGCAACCTTGTGGCCCAGTACGTACTCCAGATCGAAGTGCGAGGCTTGCAAAATTTTAGCACCCTGCGGAAAATTGAGAAAAATATTAGGAATTTTAGGTCCAAATTATTCGTATAAAAGTAGAGATCACTCACGTTCTCGTGGTTGTAGTACTGGTCGCTCTCGGGGTCCCGGTACTTCCCGGTGATGGGCAGACCGATCTGCATCCTGGACTTGGACCTGCTCCTGGACCTACCTCTCCTGGCCGCGGCCTCCTGCGAGCCCAGGATAAGCAGTCCCAGGAGCAGCCACCACAAAAGCGACGACATGGTTGGTTCGAACCTTGATAAAGTACGCGTAACTGCGAATTTGGGTCACTTCCGCGTGTCTTATCCACCACCCCGAGAGATATTACAGAAGAGAAGAGAGACGAGAACGAGCGTGGGTATCGTCGCGCTGCTGCACCGGACTAATGCCGCCGCGCTAGAGAGATAAGCCGATCTCCGGTCCCCTAGTCCTATCCTATCCCATTACCGAATAGATCAACTGCACCGATCTATTCTCTCGCTCTCTCGCTCTTTATCTCGGTGGGTATGCTTACTCCGACCAGCATCCGATTTGTTAAAGGTGCACGGTCTAAAAATAAAAAATAAAATAAGGATTTTTTAGATAGACTATACACCGCGAGGGGTCGATGACGACTTGTTGCGTCAACTTTCGCAAATTTTTTACCGGGCTTCTGTATACGATCTTTTAAGTTTTTTTGAATTTCTAAGTAGAAATGGATGACTGATCGTTTGACACTTCAATGTTTTATTTTTAAAAATTTCTGCAATACAATTTTTTCAGTTCACAAGATTTATAAAATCACTCCGTAATCATGTGTCGTTTAATTTTTAACTATTGTTAAAGTTTAATGTATTATTTGGAATTTATTAATTTTTCTACTTATATGGTAAATCAATTTTTTTATTTTCAAATTTTGAAACTGGTTGATGCAGAGAAAAAGAATCGAAATTATAAATTACACATAAGTAGATCGTTTTATATTCTGAACAGTGTCGAACTCATGTTAGCATGAACTATAGAACGTTAGACTAAGTCTCTAAATATGTACACTTAGGTTCGAGTCCTGCTATTTTACATTGCGGCACGATTATCATACAAAAAAAAATTTTATATTCAAGTATTAATTTTTTTTTTAAATCATTGCTTTCGCTTGAAAATTAAAGAAAAAAAAAAAAAATCCAAAGTATATAGTTTTTGTAAATAACTTAATTTTTTAGCCTGATAAATTTAATACGATAAGAATTTTTATATCATTTAATTTTAAATTGCATGGAACATTAATCTTGTCAATTCTTTACTACATTAAGTTTTCGATCTATTCATTTGATTGTAGTTGAAATTTGCTTAAATCAACTCTGCGAAAAAATATTTTTCTGATTTGTATTTGATATGCACCCCTAAGCGGAAATTCTTACCGTGAATAATCAAAACAACATTTTTAAACAATTTTAGGGTATTATATCTTTGACTTTTTATCTTTTCCAAATTTTTTCTTACCTAATCCAGTGATTATGGAGCGACTAAATTCAAAATCACCTGAGAGTCTGTATAAGCAACAGGTCCATATATATAAGATACACTCACCTTACTTATCATATTTAAATCACTTCCGGTACAAACTAATTTTTTTGAAGAATGTAGTTTCATTTTATTATAATATATTATTATTCTTTTTTTATAAGCAGCGAACTGGTAAAAAATATAAGTAGATAGTAAAATTTTACATACGTAATGTGCAACATTTTTGAATTAAAATTTTTATTTCTGATATAGTGTTGAGATACTATAGATTGAAATCGGCCAGTATATCGTTGTAAATTGTCCACCAACCCAAAATCTTAGACTTTAGTTCCGACTCCCGACTAAAATAAAAACGTCCAAAAGGGCTAATCTGTGATTAATTGTAAGCTTTGTTTATTAAGTAATTTAAATAAATCATTCATTTGTAAAAAAATATTAAAAAATAATTTGAGACGAACACTTCTTTAATGTTTGACGTTACATTGAATTTAACTTTTTATAACTTACAAAATACAAACTCTTTTTCTTTTTTGATAGAAGTTACTATGTTTTTTCACTCAAATTGTTAGTTTAATTGATAATTTTGCAAAGTAAAAAATTGTAACTTTTGAAGCTCTTAAAATATCTGAAAAGGCTATTTGACTAAGCTAAAATTTTAATTATGAAGATCCTTCGAATACTTACATCAAAAATATTTCTTCTATGTTTACTTATCTTTAAATAAAATTTTATTCATTTTTCGAGGCACAATTTTTTACACATAAGTACCCTTTTTTTGTACTTTTTCGCAGTGGCCGAGGTTTTTAGAAAATTATAATATTTATAAAATAATGATTTAAAATAAAATAATAATGCAAAATTTACGACTAATATTTAATATAACATCTTTTGATAATTTACCATACGGAAATATTATGAATACTCATTCTACAGATTTTGACGAATTTTGAACAATTTAAAAATCTTTTGGCTCTATTCAACTGTCTTTGTGTGTTAAGTCTTTGGTTGACTTTAGAAAACTTAATAAACTTAATGCTTATAATTTTTTTTGACTTTCAAATAAAGAACTGCTTCTTCATCATCTTGCTCAAAATAATTGTTTCTCCACACCAAAATCATTGCGCTTCTAATTTTTCAATAACATCGTCGAGTTGTTTAATACATCTGACGTAATAAACACCGTCTTGATTAGCTCGCACGGGGTTGACTAACGACTAATCCATTGGATGATGACCGCAGGGGAAGCGCGAGTCCTTTGAGCGAAAAGGTTAAAACTCGTAGGTAGGACGGTTTGTTCAGCATAACTGTATCGGTATCTATCAAGTGTGTATAACTAGCTTGATTCTGCACTTATATCTGACACGTTTTGCGCATCGGTCAACCGGCTAAGTATACTTAAACTACCGCACACATGCCTCGATTTGAAATGAACGGGGCATAGGTGCACCTTGAATTTTCAAGAGGTACAAAAAAAAAAAAATAAAAAAAATAAAAATAAGGTTATCAAATTTTATTAAAAAATTTATTAATCTCTCTCACTCTCTTAAATCACACCTTTCAATGTTGATTAAACTTTTAATTATTATTATTATCACACTGTAAAATACAATATTCTGCATCACTGATGGTATACAAAAGATACAACAGACTCCTGAATGGTTGGTATTAGACACAATACAATTTTTTTTTTTTATTTGCATAATTGTCGGGTGGTAGCGAAAATCCCTGGTGGTTCAGTAGGAAATCATGACGTAGTCGGTTCTGAAGCCGCGTCTGTCCACCGCGTACTGGTTGTCGGCCTGGCACTCGTAGTAACCCGCGTCTTTTTGCGTCGCCGGATCTATCTCCATCTTTGACTTCATCGTATCGTTACCCATTGGCCATTCGTGTACCTGGATGGATCAAAAACATTTATTAAATTTAATTGTTTAAAAAAACACTTCAAAATTTTCTTGGAATTGAAGCTAGGGTCTTAAAATTTTATGTAGATTTTTTAATCTAAAATGTGGGGATTATTATTATCATTATTTTTTAAAGAAGCTTTTTTCTGTTAAAAATAAATTGAGCCATTTTAGACAATGATTGTGAGAAAAATGCCTAAAGTAGCGGATTTGTTTGATTTCGATGGTTTTTTGAATTCAAAGTTTTAAAATAGAAAATGAAAAATAATATGAAAACTATAAAAAATTTAAGAAGAAAATTTTAATAAAAATGTTGCTTTGTGAATAAGCATCAATTTTAAAAGAAAGGTAAATCTTACATCGTAGATCTCTTACAAAAGAAATTATTAAAGTTCAAGCCTTTTTTTTTATTTATTACTTGATCACTTAGATTAGAACATTCATTAACAACGACAAAGAAAAAATTTATTTCAGATAAGTTTAGATTTCACGAAAATTAATTATAAATAGATGTGCATCATCAGAGATTAAAAATTAATTAAGAAAAAAAAAATTTCGGATAATTTTTCAAAATTGACCTTTGACAAACTAATGGTCAATTTAGATTGAAAATCCTTCACACAGATCAAAGGTCCCTGTAATTTAATTTTGAAGCGTTCAAGATCAATGCTAATTTATTTAAAAAACCAGACACGCTTTTTTTAAATTTTGAAGGTTTGATTTTTAAGTTTCTAAACTTCATACCTGGAAAAATCGATGGTGATAGAGCTCTACTCCATCCTTAAACCATGTTATTTCCGGTCTGGGAAGACCCGTGGCCATGCAGAAGAAGGTTATTTTACGTCCCAGCATGTAATCCAACTCGAAGTGCGAGGACTTGACGATTTTGGCACCCTTTTTTTATTTACCATAGAAAAAAAAAAAAAAAAAAAAAAAAAACAGAGAAACAGATAAAGTACAATCTTTTAATAATCGTAACACTCAATCACAATTCAGCTAATAGTCTTTATCCTGTGCCCACACAAAATAACAACTCTGTAATTCGGTCAACTCATTTTTTTACTTGTACGACGAAAGCCTTACTTCGTAAATCTGATGCAGAAACATTAAAACTTGTTAAAATTACAGTACAGTTTCAAAGTTTTTTTTTGTAAATTTGTTGAATTGAAACAAATTAATTGATAAATTTTTACAAAAAATTATTCCTAGCTTTGTTTTTCTATAAGCATCAACTAGAGTTTATAAAAACAAATATAGAATTATAGGATCTTTCTGGTCGGAATTACTTAAAGATCTGACTCTGCCGGAATCTTAGAAATATACTTTTAGTAGAATTGATTAATGTTCTTTATAAATTATCAACCCAAACTTTTTTGTAAATAGATAAAAATTATTTTTTATAATCATTAAAGAAATTAAAAAATATCAAATGTACATACAATTACTAACTTTGCTTCGACGAAAAAAATTTGCTTATTTGTATTTGTTGAAAAAAATTGACCATGTTTCCGGACCAGAAACTTAAACTTCTGTAATTATACGGACCTTGAGAATATGCATGTTTATGATGAAAATTTTAATCTAAAAACCTTAGGTTTTCCTTTGTCTATATAAAAATTTTGCTCTTTATATATAAAATTCAAGTGCTATTTCACTTAAATCTCGGTACATCGTAGTTTTGTAAAAAGTATTTTCTCAATAGTAGTTGTTTCAAACCCTCTTACGAATCCCCATAAAAGTTTATATATAATCCAGGAATACCAACATCCTTGTTCTCGTAGTAGTTTACGGCCCCGGGGTTGCGGCTGGGTATGAGTATGGGCATCCTGGAGCCGTACATGCGTCCTCGTCCTCCGCGTCCACGGCCACCGCCTCGTCCGCCACCGCCGCCCTTAGCCCCATCAACGCGAGCGAGGAGGCCAATTAGCAGAGGCAGTACCACCACCAGCACCAGTCGACGCGTCTTCATTTGACCTTGACTGACGAGTTATAGTGCCTGTCCCCCCAGCACCTGCGCGTGCAAGTTCGGATTTATCTTAATTTTTCTGTGGGCTGTCAATTTGCATGCACTGTCAAATGGAATTTTCGAATGAAAACCAGAAAAGTTCTCCAGGGTTAATTAGAAAAAAGAGCTTTTTTTTTTAATGTCAGAATATTAGATACTTATAACTAATAATATACAAAATAACAAAAAAAAAGGCAATGCTAAAATGAATGATTGTACTGGAACCTTTTTTTTTTGGTAAACAGAAAGCACAGCTCGCAACACTTGTCAATCACAGAACCTCAAAAACAACTTCGATAAACCGCCTTTGACAACACCGTGGGTAAAGTACCGAAACGCGTGTGCACGGTCGAAAGTGCGTGCGCGCAATAGACCCGCGAGCAAGCTCATCAGCTGGCACGAGACAAGCTCCCTGTTCCCCTACCTCTGCTCTCCACGTGTAATAAAAAAAGTAGTGGCAGCAGAAGAAGAAGAAGAAAATAATAAAAAGGGGCGAAATCGGTATGGAAGCGAGTGAGATAGTCATGAATCTCAATTGGGTAATTGACCGACACCGATCGTGCTGATACGTATGCACGTAGGGGGGAAATGTTGAAAAAAAAGGACAGGGATTGTGAAGAACACATAGGTGCTTGCAAGCTCGAGTTTGTTCCTTTCTTTTTTTTTTCTTTCTTTGGATTTTGAAATTAGTAATTGAAAGGAGATAGAGAGGGAGAGAGCGAGAGAGAGAGAGAAATTACCTTCAATGAGATGCTGCGGGACTGGATCAAGCATGCGGAAGCAAGCGTAGTTATTTACCAATTTAGATGTGACTACGGGTGACAGGCTTGGATTGTGCGGCGTCGATCTTGTCAATCTCAGGAGCTGACTTCAAACTATGCTGATTACTATGAAAATTTACACAATTACAAAAAAATATATTTCCATAGTATATATCTTAACTTGATTTGTTTAAAGTTTAACATTGGATCTTGAGATTTGCAGCATTGTTTTTGAGTTCAAATCTTAAAATTGATAGTCCAGATCAATCCTAGATTTTCTCGAAATATTCTCCAAAAATTGGAAGTCTCAAAAACTAAATTTTTTAAATTACAAGTATTTCTTGTGGAGTTTAAAGATTCTTCACTTTGGGTCTCATAAATTCGTATGTTGAGTGCAAAAACTCTACAGAGTCAAGACTCGAAATTTAGGTTGCTTTTTCATTATCTGGCCAATCTAAAAAAATTTGGATTCTTACAAAGCTTTAAAACCTCTCATATTCTTTGTTTGTTCCTAAACTCTAGAAGAATATTTTCTGATACAGTTTTCGAAAATTAGTAAAAAACAAACCAAAAATTCATTCAGAATAACAAACTTCTGATCATCGCATTATGAATTAACAACTAATTACTATCATTTTATTAGTACCCAACACTTAAAACGCTCTAAATTTTGAAAAAAATAATTTATGATTTCAGGGGTCTCTGGAACGTGCCCTTTATCAGCAGCTGCTACCTGGTGAATGCGACTCTGTTAGCCAACGAGGCGACTCGACCATCGTACAGCGAGCCCGATCTCGACCCGGACATGGCCTTCGCCCAGGCCAACCGACGCCGGGACGTATTCATGTACGTCAGCAACCGACTAGACTTCGGTCACCTGATTAACCCGGACAGCTTCAACGTGACTTCCGTGACCAACCCCGACCTGTACCAGCTGTTCGAGAACAAACTCGACTGGGAGGCTCGGTACATCGCGAAGGAGTACGAGGACAACCTGGTGTCTGGCAAAAAACACCTGCAGGTTCGTTCAAAAACAGTCCATGGAATGAAAAAAAATTTTTCTTCTCATTGAAAAAATTGGTTTTTAATCAAAATAAGTACTACAGTGCATAATCTCACATTATAAATTTTTGTTTTTAGCCTTGTCCGGATGTCTTCTGGTTCCCCGTCTTTACGGAGAGGTTCACCAAGGAGTTTATTGAGATTATGGAAGCTTATGGAAAGTGGTCGGATGGTTCGAATTACGTGAGTCTTTTTTAATTTGGTTAACTGTGTCGAAGAGTTATAATATTATGTTACGATACTAGTGGCCTAAATGAACGATTACCGCACGGCTTTGAATTAAGCGCCCGAGCGAAGCAAGCAACTTTTTTATATGAAAAGTATTATTCAAAATTAGAGTCTTACAATGCAATACAATAATTTGGGTTGAAATTGCATGTATCATTGAAATCGATTAGTATCATCTCAATTTTGGTGTATTCGATAGAAACTAATTTCATATTTTATTCTTGAATTTTTTTTTTTTTTTGCTTTTTCGCAGTTTATAAAAACTTTATTCTTAATTGTCGTTCATAAACTCATAGCGGACATCAAAAATTTACAACAATTTAAAAATTACCTTATTTAAATTTATGAAATGAGAAAAAAATCAATGTTGTGTATTAAAATCAATACTTTTGTTCGTTTATTATTGATATTATACCGCAAAACAATAATCAAGATTGAAAAAAATCTTCTACAAAACTGATTCTTTCAAAATAAACGCCCTCGCGCAACCAGGATCCCCGACTGTCGGACGGTTACGAGAACGTGCCGACCCGCGACATACACATGAACCAGGTCGGACTGGAGCAGCACTGGCTCCAAGTGCTCCGCAGCTACGTTCGTCCGCTCCAGGAGCTCGTCTTCCAGGGCTACTTCCACGACGTAAGATAATTAACATTCGATAACTCATACTTTCCCATTATCGTTTTCAGGACCCGCGTCTAGAAAATGGCTACGAGGCCGTGCCGACCCGCGACATACACATGACCCAGGTAGGCCTCGACGAGGTCTGGCTCGAGTTCCTCCGGGTCTACGTGTCGCCCCTACAAAAAGACGTGTTCATCGGTTACGAGGATTACGTAAGAGATTAGAGTGGGATCGAATGGATACGGGTTTTTTTACAAGCTTTTTTCTAAATTTATTATCTAGAAAAATTTTGGTTGTGGTTTTTATACAAATTTTTATCAAATGATAATTGGTAATTTAGGATAAGAAAATTTTGAGTACGTGGCAGAGACTAAATTTATTAGAGTTCAAGATTAAGGCAAGGATTAAAAATGAGTGGTGGTGAGTGTACATACTCAGTTCGAGCATCGGACTATCAAAATCCTAGTCAACGATACAAGTCCCACTCACTACCGATTGACTATGTAAATTCCTGATTTTTAAAAATAAAAATAGTAATGAAAAAAAAAATTTTATTTTTGAACAGTTGCTTATGACATTAGAAGACCCTAAAATTTTCACTTCAAGTTAAAAATTTTTTTCTAGATGGTTTCATTTTTCTTTTAATTTTTTGGATAAAAATCATAAAAGAAATATTTATTGAAACATTGCAAATGATTACTACTTAAGAAAAATTTCAAGCGAAATTTTAGTATATGGATGAAATTCTCGTACAAGGCTCAAAATTTGGAAAATTGTTATTATAATAAGAAATATTTTAAATTAAGCATCGAAAAATAAAAAATAAAAAATAAAATTCTTTGAGCTTCAAGGATCTTCTGTATTCTTTAGGCCTCAAAAATTAAATTTTTTTTTAACAAATTAAGATGTCTAAAAATATATGCAAGAAGTAATTAAGATGTCGCTTAAATAAATTTTTATGAAAAAAATATAAAATTTAAAGGCTTTAGGATTTTGAAATTTAAAAAAATTTTAGCATCCTGATCTCTTTATTTTTTGTTAGTACGAATTTTCAGCCTCTGTCAGTAACTTTATTTTAAAGCTAAAATTTCACTCGGTGATCCCCTTAAGCACCCAAGAAAAAAATCTTATTCACGCAAGTATATACAGGAAAGGTAACTGGGGAGAATCGCGGTCACCAAACACTCGTATTATTCGTAAGCACGGTTTCGTAGCCTCGCACAGCTTAAAAAAAAATTCACCTTACTTTGAAAATATCACAAGCATCAATCTACTTTCATCTGACTAAAGCTCATAGAATCAAAATCATTTAACTTCAATAAAAAATAAAAACAGCAAATAAATAAGACTTAAATTAATTTTTCTAAAAACTGTAACTACTCTGTTAATCGTGCATGAATATATCGAACTAAAAAAATGTATTCATATAATAAGAATATGTAATTTTACAGTTTTTTGGAAATATAATTTAAGTTTTACAATTAGTTTATTAAAATAGACTTTTCCGAGGGTTTTGATTCTGTTTGCTTAAGCATATTTACTATTTTTGAAAAACCTCAGACTTCATTTTGATCGAATCAACTAATATTTTGCCTCATTAAAATAGTTATTGGATTTTTCCTCACTTATCACTGATACAGTTTTCAAAAAAGTTTTAGATAAACAATGGTTGTTTAATACAAAAATTCTGTGTAAAGTAGCTTAAATAATAAAAAAAATGCTAAATTTTTTTTCTAAGTGGTTTCAATCATATAATTACTCATAGCTATGATTGTTTTACCAATCTCAAAACAAAAAAATGCTATTAATCATCGTTTATTAAAAACTGTTTTAGTGACAAATGAGGGAAAAACCCAACCGTTATTTTGATTTAAATTACAAGCTGATCCGATCATAGGTTTTTCAAAGGTGGTAAATACCCTTGGATCCAAACTAAACTATTTATTAAAAACTTTCCAGCCTCCCAGATCGTTGATGAACTTCGTCGTTCGGTACCGTCCGGACGAGCAGCCATCGCTGCGTCCTCACCACGACAGCTCGACCTACACGATAAACGTCGCCCTCAATCGCGCCGGTGTCGACTACGAGGGCGGCGGGTGTCGCTTCATAAGGTACAACTGCTCCGTCACGGACACCAAGCCCGGGTGGATGCTCATGCACCCCGGAAGACTGACCCACTACCACGAAGGACTGATGGTCACCGAAGGCACCAGGTACATCATGATATCCTTCGTCGATCCTTGAGAGATGCTTGGTTGTCCGACTTGGCCGAGACGCTTTTAGAGGAACGAAATTTTTTTTTTACTTTGTTTCGAATAAGAAGCTTCACTCCACTTTTCATTTTAAAACAGTCTTATTACAAAGAAATTTAATTTTATGTTGCTTCAAAAATTAGTGTATTGGTTCAATTAGCGACTGAATAGGTAATCGTTTCTTTATAAACTTATTTTGTGTTCTTTAAAAAAAATAACAACTGTACTGTGGAAATTCGGTAGGGTTAACAGCGCAAGCAAATTTCTAAAAAACATTTTTTATTTCTACGAATTGACTTTTTCTAATATCAAAGAACAAATCAATGTCCTTCTAAAGATTTTTTAAATTCTGTAAAAAATGTGTATTCGATTATAAAGAATCATTTTGTCTCTTACATGAGTGTAAGCATGCTCCAACTTCTGATAAAAAACTAATTATTATTTTTGTTCGAATTTTAGCTCTCTATGTCACGTGATTGATTTCAAAGTGACGAAAATATGATCTTTATTATTATCATTGTTCTGGTGCTGACAGATTTTTATTAAATTTATTTATTTATCTATTTATTTATGGTACATACGGGCTATTGACCCAAATACAAAGATATTACAAAATTTGATGAACAAACTTTTTTACTCTATTAGCAAAGTATGATTATTACTTTTTTTTCTTTATTTCAAAGTAGTAAATAGAATTTGAAAGATTTTGCAAATTTATATATTGATGTTAAAAGAATTTAAGCTAATTAAGTGTCACTTGAATAGACTGCCTTTTGAAAATGTGCATTTTTTTTGTAAACCGTTATGGAACATTGTCATCTCGGTAGAATTGTTTTGAACAAACATTGAACAAAATGTTTTAATTTAATTTTTTATAAAAAAAAAAAAAAAAAAAAATATCAAACAAAAATGAATTTTTTAATGAATCTGTGGTAGAATCTAATAGATAAATAAGAATAATTTTATTAAAACAATATCTAGAATTTTTACTATCTAAAATGCATTTCAGTCGACCAATGTATGAATGAATACAATTTTTATTGCTGTGTTTGAAATAAAAGCTTTTTTTATAATCACATTGTGCTTAAATAATCTTTTATTTTTTTATGTGTGAATGCATTAAACTGATTTCAGTGTTAAATCAAATGCGAGATGTAACAAACTAATTGTCGATATCTGTAAATAATATACATAAAAAGTTTGTCTAATAAAAGAGTTGTTATATAAAAAATAATTATCTAAATCATTATGAACATTTACCTAGCATTTTGCATAAATTATTTAAAACTAGACTATTTAACTTAGTACACAAGAGGAATTGCATAAAGAACTTTTGTTTTATCAAATCTCTTCATAATTAAAAAAAAAATTTCTATACATATATCATAGCATATCTGTGTCTGAATAGAGCAGATATTTAGGAACATCCACAATCAAAATATTTACTTCATTACAACTCATATGTACCATTATTAAAACTGTAAAATCAAGCAAATTTTTTTTTTTTTTTTTAATTTGTGATACATTTATAACCATATGGTCTGCTTAAATTTATTTACATTTTAGTAAAAAACTGATTTTTCCAAGAGATTCAAATCTGATCAAAATGCTCCTCTTAACATAAATTACAATTTTTTTTTTTTTTTTTTTTTTTCTTTTTTCTTTTTTTTTACTTAAAAATATCTAAAACTTTGTTTTTTAGCATTTGTACAATTTTGAAATGAATAATCTTTAACTGATGAATACATAAAAAACTATTAATAGTATACATTTTTTCTCCTTTTTTCTATGACGAGATGCAGAATAAAAAACAATCAAATTAGCAGATTTGAAGTTGTGACTAACATTGTAATATAATGAAATATAGTATAATTGATTGTTTTCATTAATAACATGAAAATAAATTATTTGCAGTATAACTGTTTTAGCCAAACTTTTACCAATACATGAGCAAATAGAAAGATAACAATCTCAGATTTTTATGTGAAACAAGTGATGTGATTGCCATTTCAGTACAAACATTGATTTAAAAAAACTGAATCTTAAAATTAAGTTTATCCTTACAAACTTTATTATACTTCTCTTGTAAGGATTTTTGATCAACCATTTACTACACAAGTAGTAAGATGTATATGTAATTAGATCTGCATGAACTTTTTTGTTTCTGAAACGATGCAGCAAAATTTTAATATCACGTTTATACAATGACTTTGTGAGGTTTTTAAAGGTAAGTTTCATGACTGAATCGTGGAAATGAGTTGATAGTAAACAAGCAATGTTTTAATGTTTGAAAAGTACCAATTTACAAAATTTAGAAAACAACTTGTATTAATTAGTTAAATAATATATCTCAAAAATTTCAGATAAAAATCTTCTGGTGATGTAAAAAATCTATGTCTCAAAATATTTTTGAATAATAGTCTTTGCAAAAAATTCGTAAAATTTTTATTTGAAACTGTACAGTAATAATTATTAATGTACAGATATAAAATGCATCAGCATTGAGATTTTATACATATTTTTAAAAATAAATGACGAAAAAATCGTATTTACTAAGAAGTAAATAATCTTTAAACAATTGACGAATTGTTATAAAAATCTTCAAAACAAAGTACATCCTTATTTTTTTTAGTCCTAGCAAATCGTAAGTTCAAAGCAGCTCAAACTATATACATTCGTAGCTCCATTTTCGCTTCACAAGTTAATTTTATATTTTCTTCGAAACAAATTATCCGACGTAGTAAAACCAGAGATAAATAAAAAACTTTTCTCAATAGCCAGATCTTTTAAGTTCATTGAGTTGATGGGTGAGTTTTTCCTCTTTGGTACGTCTTGCTTGTCCGAGTTTTCGGCATTCAATATACGAGCTGAGGAACCGTTCCACATCAATTTTGCGATTCAAAAAATCCTGAGCAATGACCTCACTTTGCTCTTGACTCTCGTCTGCCGCTTTTTTTAAACCGTCACAAATATTTTTGGGGTCAAAGACCTCTGATAGTTTATTGTATTGTTCAATGAGTTTATCATAACCAGCTCTGAGTTCTTCAATTGTCTGAACTTTTTCATTAACATCTTTTTGCAATTCCTGAAGATCATGCTTTTTTGTAATATTTTTTGCTGAAAAAATAAAAGTTTCATATCTTTAGATGATTATATGTATTTATATGTTCTATAAAATTTTAACATAAGTTAAAAAATTTATAATTATAAACTTCTTAGCGCTTGTATTTAACGTGACTGCTGATAAGCAGTAATCCATACTTAAAAACGAAACGGAATAAAATTAAAATTTAATTAATAGGCTGTGAAAGCATCCTGTTTCGCGAGTTAAGTGTATTTTAATACTTTCATGATAGCTTTTAGATATTGCAGGCTGTTGGCTAAAATAATTTACCTATAATTTTAATTTCAGATAACATTTTATATATAATTTTGAATTTTAGTAAAAAACAAAAAAGAAAAAAGTACAAGTTTGGATTTTTTTTTTAATTACAACTTACTTGCTACTTCTTCAACTAAATCAATTTTGTTTTCAATTTCCGTGTCCAATTCTTGAATTACCAAATTTCTAGCCAAAAACTCATCCAAATAATCGTCGTCATCGCTTATTTTTCTCAATTCATCATTCGATATATTTTGCAGTTGCAATTTTAATTGAGATTCAGCTAGCACAAGTAATTCAGGAAAATTGGAATCACGAATAGCATTTTGACATTGTTCACGACTTTGTTCCGGCGTTGGCGCATTAGCATTAGCAAATTGTGAATTGCTATAACTACTTGCACCAGGACTAGATGAGTATTGTTGGGCACTTGTAGTATTAAAAGGCATTGAGTTCATTGCATTTGGTAAGTAAGGTCCTGGTGGCGTATACGGCTTATGACTTGATTGATCCTCAATGTTGTAGGAATTGCTAGCATTTGTGAAATTATAATTGAAAACACTTGGTGTAGTATTTGCAGATGAGTAAGGATATGAATTGTAGTAAGCATTGTATGTAGACAGGTCTTGTGGCGTCCAAGAATTTCCAGATATATCTATAACAAATTTTTGTTAATACTGATAAAATTTTTTTTTTTTTTAATACTTTTTCACTAAGATTAAAAAAAAAAAACTTTGTGAACAATTAAAAAAATAAAATAATTAAGTAGATTAAAATACCTGCTAAAGTCATGTTTGATACTGGGGAATCACTCTCCACCAGTTGTGGAGGATTTTTGCTGAATTCTCTTATTATAACTTGCACAACACGTCCAAGATCACTGTGTACTGTGAACTACAAAAAAAAAAAAAAAATGCTCATTGATTTATTTTAAGTTGAAAAATTTTCTAAAGAATTTTCTTACATTTAATAATCCTGGTGCACTGACAATTTCACTGTGTTCATTGCACCATTTGTGTACTATCGGAGGTGAAACTCTGAGCACTGGTTTTTCCAACGGGAATTCTGGGGATAGTGAAACCATAATGGCCATACGTTTGTCTCCGGCATCAAACTGAACTTGATACTCGACATCTTCTTGCAATTCCAAAACACTAAAAAGTAGAATTATGATTATTAAATGAAAATTTCATTTAGACAATTAATTTTTCTAATCACAAAGTATTACAATTTTTTAATGTAGTTAGGCTTAATTTTTTTCATATAAATAAACTAAAAAAAAGGATTGAGTAGAAAAAATTGCAATAAGTCTATAAAAAAGAATAATTTGAAATAGTTTTCTTACTGATTGATTAAGCTTTAAATTATAACATTTTAATACTCAATAAAAACCAAAAAAATAATATTTTTGTAATAATTTTTCTTTATTTGCATTATTCTGTAGATAAATAAAGAGTTAAGTGTATAATTAAATTTGGCCTTTTAGAATAATTCTATAAGTTATCCACCCAACATTAACAACAGCAACAAATTAATCCATTGTCTTGGAAAATTTCCTTAATTAATTAAACAATTTAGAGGTTAAACTCGCAAGACACGATAACCTTGTGAATTTCCCATGACTCACTTGTCGTTGAAGATTTTTAGAGTGTCAATTTGTCGTTTTCTTTTGGTGGCGGCGTTCTCGTTTTCTCCCCGAAAAATTCGTGATAACATTTAAACGACCAAATTTCAATAATTGAACTCATTCGCCGAAGCCCTGGGTGGCGTCCAGAACGAAAGATAACACTTTGTTTTTCGAGGAACTTCTTCGATTTATTCACTACGACTTGTACTGAATTTTTTCCTCTTCTATTTCAACTTTGTCCAGAAGGGGGAGAAAAAAATTATCTCAAACTCAACACAGAGGCAAGTCTTGTTAAGTTTTCTCGTGAAACGAACTACTAAAAACTGCAGATTAAATCACACGCGCACACAAACGAAAACACACGAAGGATGGACGAGATGCAGAGTTAGAGAACATGACAGACTCGTGAGTCGTCGTTTGTGACGTGAGTGTAGTGGAAAGTGGAACTAAACAGCTGTTTTCAATTATTCGAGATTCGAGTTCGATATCTGTTACCTCCATAAGGCCCCTGGCGGACGTACCTACGACTCTCTTCAGAAATCAAAACTGAAGGACACCTCACGCGCAGCAGACGAGTTTTTAGTTTTCCGACGGCCTTGTAAATTCCAATAGTTTACTTAACGTTTTTATAAAAGGTAGTGCTGGATAAATGTAGTCTAGTCAAAGATGCCTTCTCGAGCCGAAGAAATTTTCAAAGGCTTTCAAATAAACTGGATAAATCTGCGCGACGCCGATACGGGAAAAATATTGTGGCAGGGAAACGAAGACTTGTCGGTACCGGACATCGAACACGAGGCTCACGTACCGAAAAAAATTCTTAAATGTCGTGCAGTATCGAGAGAAATAAACTTTAGTACCACAGAGCCGATGAATAAATTCAGACTCGAGCAGAAAGTATTGTTCAAGGGACGTATGCTGGAAGAGTGGTTTTTCGAGCTTGGTTTTGTCATTCCCAACAGCACCAACACATGGCAGAGTTTGTTCCAAGCTGCTCCCGAGAGTCAGATGATGCCTGCTAACATTTTGAATGGAAATATGGTTATTGAGACAAAGTTCTACGATGACGAAATTTTACTTGCCACTAGCAAAGTTCGTCTCTTCTACGACAAGTAGAAGCTCATTGTGGTGAACAATATCGTATATATTGATAAAATATATGTGCATCGTTTTAATATAAATTGTGAAAATTAATTAGTGTAAGTTAGTGTATAGCGAGATTTGTTTTTATTGGAAAAAGGAAGCAAAATTGAGAAAATTGACCAATTGTTTCATGTTGGCTACTGTGTCGCCACCTACTTATATCTGAGCATAATAGACGTGCGTGGAATACATAACCTTGCCGGTGTAAATAAACAATGTGTCTATAAAATGCTTTTTTCTTTTAAAAGGGTTTAATTATATTTTAATCACTTCTTTTTTAAAACTTGAGTGTTTGATTAAAAACTTTATCAAGTCAAAAAAAATTTTTTTTTTTTCAAATAATAAAAGAAATTAATTATTTTAAAGTGAAAAAAATCAACTTCATACAGCTTGATTTATAAAACATTTAGAACACTGTGTCAATTATTGTTTTGCAAAAATTGCATAAAAATGTAATAAATAAACTTTAATGTACATAAGTTATATAATTAGAGAGTTATAAAGAGCTTATTGAATATCTTATAAAAGCTTGAAAATGCCAGTTTTTCAAGAATCATGTGCAGAAGTAAGTATTTTTTAAAATAATTTTTAAAACTAATTTTTTTTATGAAATTAACTATTTACTTTTATTTACAGCAAATACAAGCTCAAACAGTAATTATCATACACCCAGGATCAAAAAATTTGAGAATGGGCAGAGCTTCAGATGTAAATCCATGCACAATACTAAATGCTATTGCAAGAAAAAGAAAACCAAATGGGTTGAAATACCAAGATTCTTTTTTACCTCCTACGGTTCCTAAAACAAAAGAACTGACTCAAGCAATGGAAGAATCCAGGCTTCAAGTATCTCATACTCTTCAATCATGTTTACAGTCAGACGGAAGAAGAAGATATGCAACACCTCCACAACAGATTGCAGCATTTAATAGAAGGTCCATGCCAGAAATTCAATCATCAAATGGGTTTGACTGGGTCAAAAAGACACAGGAAATTGTTGTTGGTGATGATATTTTGACCTTGAATCCTGATGAAGACTATAATATTCACTTTCCTTACAAAAGAGGGGAGTTGAATGTACATTCTGGATCCGGAGGGAGCTTACGCTCTGTTTTGGCAGACTTAAAAACCATTTGGGAATTTGTGTTGATAGAAAAATTAAACATTCCTCTGCGCGATTTGAAACATTATCGAGCAGTTTTAATAATTCCAGATATTTATAATAGATGGTACTTAAAAGAACTTACAACTTTGTTGCTTTGCGAAATGGGATTCGGAGGATGTTTTCTTCTTCAGGTATAACTTTGTTAAAAAACTTGTAGCTAAAAAAAAAAAAATATCAATTTTTTAATAAAATTTTTGTCTTCAGGATCACGTAGCTGCAACTTTTGGAGCTGGACTGGGCTACGCTTGCGTCGTTGACGTTGGCGAGCAAAAAACCTCGGTGTCTTGTGTGGAAGACGGAATCTCACACCGAAATACGCGAGTGAGGATGGACTACGGAGGAGCCGACATCACTCAGATATTCTTCTGGTTGTTGCAAAAGAGTGCTTTTCCTTACAAAACTTGTGATCCTTCGAATCGATTGGATGCAATACTCCTCGATCAACTCAAGAGAGATTTTTGTCATGTGGATCTTGACGTCTGCGGCTCGCAAGAGAAGACCTTCGCCGTAAAAAAGCCCAAAGTTAACACAGAAACTTATACCATTCAAGTGAGTATCAATCTAAAAAGAATGCTATAAATCACGCTATAAAGAATTTTTTGTAAAGTTCTCGAGAATAAACAAATGTATGTTTATTACAGGTAGGGGACGAATGTCTCATAGCTCCACTGAGTCTCTTTCAACCAGAACTTTTCAAGGTGTCCGGGGTTCACAACGTTCACATTCAAAAACGTTCAATGGGTGATTCTGAAGATCCTCACGACGAAAATTACCTAAGAGAAACGAGTGTAAGTATTTTTTGCGACTATTCTTACATTATTTTATAAACTTTACCAGTTGTTATTATTATAAATCCTAAATTTTCAGAGAAGAGGTATGAAAGAAAATTTGGAGCAAAGTTCCGAGATGCAAGAAGAAGCGGCGATTCCAACTGCGACGGGAGACGACGAAGTCGTTGTGGATAACGTGGACTCTACTCCAATTTCCTTGAATAATAAAGAGCCAGAAGCTCCGAAAGATTTTGTCGTCGGGCCACAGCAAGTTCTTGGACTAGATCAGGCCGTGCTACAGAGCATAGACCGATGTCGTAAGTCTTTTCACCTCTTTTGATCATATTTATCAAGTGGTAAAAGTAAATTAATTTTTCTTTTTAATTTTTTTTAGCTACGGACGATTTGAAAAGGAAAATGTACAGTTGCATACTTGTTGTTGGTTCGGGAATGAAATTTCAAGGTATCGGCACTTGGCTTCACAATAGAATATCGCTACAAATTCCGTACATGTACCGAGCGGGTAATAATTATATAAATAATAATAATGTATCCTATCCTAAAAATGATTTCACATTGCTAAATAAAATTTTACTGAATTTTTCAGAACAAATGGATGTAATTACCATGCCCAAAGAAATAGACCCAGGCATGACAGCGTGGAAAGGAGCTGCGATATTAAGCTGTCTAGAATCTGCGCAAGAACTTTGGATTGGTCGACCGGAATGGGAACACATTGGAGTGAGAATTCTAAGGGAACGAGCTCCTTTTATGTGGTGAATCAAGAGATAAAACGTTCATAAAAAAAAATATACATAATTACTAAAGTGTGAAAATAAATATTTATTTCTACCCATGTTTGTACAAAAATAAAAAAAAAAATAAAATATAATTATCTTACATGTTCTACAATATTTATTGACTACATTATACTTTGATTTTTTTTAAATAGATTCATTTTCACTTGATACTCTTCTATAATTATTCAGTCTTGCTTTGTTTTTACAGAAACACTAAAAACTTACAATAACAAAAATCTTATAATTCTATTTACACGCCTAAAAAAATTAGTAAAGCTAAAGAAAATTTTAGTCTAATTGAAAAATAGAACTAGTTTAAATTTTAATATAAACAATTTAAAAATAATATATTAAAAATGTTATAAGTTTTTGAAAATTTTTAAATTAATATGCAACTATTATTTATAAATCACATAGTCTAACTTGGTTTTTATTAGAGGGATGAAATCTAATAATATCCGCTTCTTCTAAGTATGTAACTATATCCAGATTATCTGAGTTAACATCAATGTACAAATCATCACCACCTTTGTTGTAAGCCCTTGTTAATTCCTGCATAAAATAAATAAAAAATATTTTTTATTTTTTTATAAATAAATTTTTATAATTTTATCAGATATTAATAGTTTTACTCACAGTTAAAAAATTGTAAAAGTCTACATTTTCCGGAAATAGTGTTTCCACAACAAGTTGCTGCAAATTAAAGTTTGTATTAATTTAACAGACACGAAATTTATTATTTTATATGAGAAATTAAAAAATTTACTAAATCTCCTTTGGCATCTTTAAATTTTGATTTAACAAGTTTCATTTCAGCTTCAAAATTTTCGCATACTTCACTTTCTGCAGCATTCAGTGAAGCTTGTTTCATTAGATCAAATGCAGATTTTTTTTGTTCCATGCTAAAAGTTTATAATTAAAAAATTTATTAAAAAAAACAATATTGACAAATTATATGTATAATTATTACATACTAGCTAATGTCAGCTTCTATTTCTGCAATTTCTTCATCAGTTACTTTTTCAAGTTCTTGCATTTTGCGTACTTCATTTTCTAAATCTTTTAATGTTTCTTCATAAAAATCAGGAGTATCTGGAATTGGAAGATCTTTTGGTTGCTCTTGTGAGATAAACTTTTGCATCGACTGCATGAACTTTAATCTTTTTTCTCTGATTTCTGCAGGCGTTATATCTGGTCTAAGAGTTTGAGCTTCATTATTGTTTATAACAGTCATCAATCTTCTCACTTCAGATATTCTCTGCTGTTTTATATCTATTAAATCTTCATGAGCATCACCTATAGTGAATCCCACTGAGCTCATGTCAACATCGTTAGTATCACTAGATGTCATTTTGATGGTAATTGAATTAGAAACGATTAATAGCTACAATGAATAAATAAATAAATTTCGGATGATTAAAAATCAATGATAAAAAAAGTTTTACAATTAATTTTATTTTTGGCGGGAAATTCTTAGGTTACAGTCAATTTATTTATTTTAAACTTTCATAAAAGTGTAAATTTAAGTGTATAGTACCAATAAATTAATTTACTTATCACTTTTTAAACTAAAACTTACAAAATTATCAGTTGTCACTGTATATTTACTAATACGCAATAGCTATATTAAAAAAAAAGCTAACAATTTTCGAATTGTAACTTATACCTGCGCTGTGCCACATTGTGTGGGTCACGTGACCAAGCAGGCCGCCATCTTGGCAGTGGCGTTCTCGTTCAGCCGCTCCTGGTAACTTGTGCGGGTAGACGACGACGGACGATCAGACCGCCGCGTCGAGGTCCTTTCAGCACTTGTCCAGCCCAGTCATCTCCGTCGGCAAGCGCCTTAAACCTCCAGTTAAACTCGCAAAAGGTCAGTTCTATCGATCGTATTACGTTCGTAAACGGGTACAGCCGCGTGTGTTGACACGCGAGTGTGCTTTCATTCAAATATCGCGCTCAGCCGACCAATCTCGTGGTCGCGCGCGCTTTTTATTTACTACTTCAGTGTCTCGCGTGCCGTCTCAGCTGGCGAAAATTGTAGTATTCGATTGATAAAAAGGGATTTAAAGTGTTGGTATTTTGCAGCGAGGACGCGAGTGGTGTCATAACCTTCCGGGCTCGCAGCTGTAGATCATCATCGTCAGCGATTTTTATAACGTGCATGTGTTGGTGGTGTTTGAATAAATATACACCGACGCACACACACAACCAAGCGGTGTGTCACTGACACACTTGCGCGCACACGCAGCAGCAGCAGCCAGTGGAGGAGATTATAAAGGTACCCATCAGCAGCAGCAGCTTCGTGGCGGCGGTGTGGTGTTGTGTGTGTGGCAGTGTGGTGCAGGCGTTCCCTCCGGAGGACGACGACGACGTCGACGATCACCACCACCATAACCAGGAAGTACGGGACCGCTGCAGCCTGTCGGCAAAGGCGCCTTAACCAGAGAAGCACCAGCTGTTATACGGTGAGTACCTCGCTTTCTTAAAAACCGTTCGATCTTATCCTTGTCCACGCTATCGCCGCCCTTGGGAACACCTCCTCCGGGAAGCAGCTTAAAATCATCTCCAAGCCTTCTCACCCGCGCCCGGGGATCCCTGAGGTCGCAGGCATGCCGCAGTATTTTGAATTTTCGATCTGAGACCCCGAGAAGTCGGTCTACCCGGAGATGTTCTCTAGGTCGCCGTCGACATCGACAGGGCCGTATGCAGGCGGCGGCGGGGGTCGCGCGCGCCCCACGCTTAGTCTTCCTTCTCTCTCTCTTCTCTCTTTCCACCATTTTCTGGTTGTTCGCTCTCTCCCCCCTCCCCCCTTCCAGCGCTGCGACTCCTGGCGGCTGGCCCCCAGGCGATGATTTACCTATCCCATCGTGCGTGCATGCTTTTTCGTCGTTGAATAAGAAGACACGACACGACGCCGCCGTACCGGGAAGAGATGAAAAGCACGTGTTCTGTGTTTTCGCGCGCGTTCGCAAGCGTGTTTGCCGCAGTCTTTTAACGACGATCTTACTTTACGAATACAAAGTAGGTATACCCACTTGTGTTCTTATGTTGAGGGTGGTAAGCAGGTATAGGTTTGGGACCCGACGCCAGCAGCTCGCAACATTCAATCGATGGGTTGGGATGCCACCGAGCCAGGGGACTTTTATTGATTATTTCTCGGCCGCTAGCTCTCGCTTACTCTTCTCTCGGGTTGTTGCTTTCGCCGCCCGCGAGTTGAACGATCCTCGGGGGCTTTTTATTTCCCGATAACTCACGATATCCCTTTGTTTTAAAGATCGAGCTTTTTTGAAATTAGTGGGTGAGACTACTTGTTGGAACGCGACCGACAGTGAAGAGAACAAGGAGAGAGACACGTTGATTAATTTTTAATTGCGCTTTATATGTAATATTATATTGTAACTTATGGACTCTACTCACACTCGCGCACAGGGACACGAGGCAGCACCACTCACACACACGCGGGATCACGAGGAGGCAAAAAGTAAAATGGCCGCATATAGTGACGTCACCCGTAAATGCAATAAAAATTTATTAATAAGTTTCTCTCTCCTTTCCCCTCTCTTCCCTGGAAACTTATTCGGTTGTAAGTGCGATCCTTCTTAAATTCAAATTTTACAAAGCTCGATATTCAAACCTGTTGTACTCTCTCGAGCTGTTACGGTATCGTCATAAATCCGGACGTTTTTCCGGGTAAATAGAGTTTAAAGGAAGCAAGAATCTTAATTAAATTTTGCAGTGCGAGAGACCCTTCGGAAGGATACCGTTAGAAATCGTGAGAAAGTCAGTCTGTCAGGTCTGCGGGAAAAAGAAATCCGGAGCGCGCGCCCGCCCGCCCGCCCCGCATCCGCGGTGTACTTACTGTACGGCCCTGAGTAGTTTTTTTCCCTCCTCCTCTGGTACTCTCCTTATTCTATCTTCGGATCCTCGGAGATGATGATTATTACGTGTGTTTTTCCGAGGCTCCTGACTTTTGCGGGGAATCATATATAGGTGTTCCGTTAGCTTTCAAACGCGGCAGCGGCGCGCTTCGAAGCGACACGCGGGAAGTTTAAATTTGCCGGTGGTGTTCCTTCTTTTGATATTATTCCGGGGATGGAAAAAAAGCTCGAAATTAAAGGAAGAGAGGAAATCAAAGCTCGCGAGGGGAATGAAAGACTTTTACTTATGATTTTGCCAATTGAGGAGAGAAAATTGTAGTAGCGGTAGCTGATTCTCTCTCTCTCCTCCTGAAAACGGGATGAAAGTCTGAGCGAGCTTGGAAAGTACGAAAGCGTGTAGTAAAAACCAAGTTCATTAGAAAGATGAGAGAGGAGGAGAACGGAAGAGAGAGAGAAGAGAGAGGAGCTAAAAATTTTTTTACCTGAGTGCTTGTGTGTTAGTACACTCATACAGCCAACCAGGGGAAAGAGAGAGAGAACAAATGTTCCTTGCACTCACACACACTCACACAGCTTGAACTTTGGTTAAATGTGTAATAGGGGAGAGAAAGAGAGAGAGTGGGGGGAGAGAAAAATATAGCGCGCGCAGGCACCACTGGTGCAGCAGGCTATATCGCAGCCAGGCAGTGCCCAGTGCTTGACAGGCGTGTGCGTGCAAGCAGCGTCTACTCCAGGAGTCCGTGTCGCGTCGTCCTCCGGGTTCAGATCAACCTCATTTATCCAATCGGTGTATTCTAAAGTCATCGCACGGCCGGACTCTCAGTGTCTCGCAGACGACGACGCCGACGCTTTGGTTATGGTGCCGACGACGACGACTCCCAGTGGTGCCCCGGCTGCTGCTGTTGCTAGTGCGGAATTTGCGGTGCGCCATTTTGAAAAATTCTAGCTTAGTCTTCCCCCCCCCCTCCTTCCCCTCTGTGCGGCTGCCTTTGGCACCGTTCTTTCTAACCCTCTGCTCTGTCTCGTGGATGATCATGATGCTAGCTCCCGGCTGTACCCAAGTTTTTTTGAGAATAGCTTCGAGACCACATGTTCTGAGGTGTAGGTTGATAAAACAGGTGTCGAACGAGAATAATAATGAGATACGCGGTTATCAATTCAAAGTTATTTTCGAGAAACAAACATTCGGGAAAAATATATTTTTAAATTTCTGACTCGGTTTTTATTGGTAAATGATTGAATGGTTTTTTTCTTATTTTGCAGATTTCGAATAGACGTTGTTGATCTCCATGGAAGACAGTGTAGAGGATCTACAGATCAAGTCACAGGATGACGCTGATGCCAAAACTAAAGGTACGGGTGATGATTTAATATCAGGTAGTTGTAGCAACGAGCGGTTTAAACGCGTTCTCTTGACAGAGTTTTCGAATTCATGAGAATGCCAGGGTTTTTAAAGTTTGGTTTTTTTCTTTCCTTCTTATCAAACCAAATGATAAATAAACGTGTGTGTAAACAAGCAACTGTTGAAATTTCAAAAATTGAAAAAATAATTTTGGTCATGAATATCAACTCCTCGAGAAAATAATACATTTTTGCTCCGAAAATCAGTTCGATCTGTTGAGCTCCTTTCTAGAAAATTTTAACTAATAAAACTGTGTACTAAAGTACTGGAATTTATCTTGCATGAATAGTAGATTACATAAATAATTAAATTTTACTATAAATAAAATTATTATTTTAGGCTTGGTAAAGATTATTTAGAATTTTAAGACGCACGTGTAAACATTGTACCAACGAACGTTTTTTTTTCAGATTCTGTAATTCTAAATGGATTAAACGGTGGCTACGACGTGGATAACGGTGATGCTAAGCCCTCAAGTGATAATGTTGAGTCCAAAAATCTAGATAAGTGCGAGAAAAGTAGTGATAAAAATATAAACATTAAAGACTCCGCTGCTGACATGGAAGTCGACTCAAACGACGAAGTCGAATCCGGCACCAAGCCCGTTACGGACGTTACGAGTGCGGGTGTAGACTCTAAAAGTGATGAAGTGGTGTCCGGTATTAGTAAAGAGTGCGAGGAATCTGAGATGGACGTTGACGCGCAGAGCAACGCCTCGGATGACGTTGAGTGTATCGGGGAAGACGACAAGAAAGATGAAGACGGTGATGATGGAGAGGAAGACGAGGACGAGGACGACCAACCCAAAGACGACGAAGAGGACGGTGACGAGGAGGAGGAGGAGGAGGATGACGAGGCCCAGCAGCTGGACCAAAGCATCGAGATCCTCGACTCGAGCCAGCAGAAGGAGAACGGAAGCGTTGGTAGCCCAGACGTCGAGGAGATCACCGACGGGGATGGTAAGAGCAATGGCCTGCACGAAGAGGCGGAGGATGATGGTGACGCCATCAAATCAAACTCGGAAACAACTCCGAAAAAGAAAAATAATAAAAAAGCAATCGATCTCACAAACGTTACGCCTAGGAGAAGCTCGAGAAACGTCAATCGAAAAAGTTACACGGAGCGAGATCTGGGTAATTCAAAAGTAGTTATGACGAAACGGCTTTTCCGCTTTTTTTTTCACTTTTTTTTTACCCACCTTAATTTCGCTGCACATTCCATTTTTTTAAAATGCTTACCGGGGTTAATGATGATTATATTTATGTTGAGATATGATTGAGAGAGCACAGTAACGTGAGATTTGTGGATTTTTTTTTATTTTTTTTTTATTACACTTTTTGATTTTTTTTTTTTTTATCTAATTTATGTACAAATTTCTCAGAGTAAGAGTAATCCTGATTCACACTGATAAGATTTAATTTTTTTTGTATCAGTAGTGAATATTTTATAAATGCTCTGAGAAAGCTTTTTTGGTGTAAGCATGCTAACACTCTAAAAAATTATGAAAATGCTATTAATCTTTATTATTTTTTATTCATGCTGTTCAACATGGCATTTCATAATTTTTGAAGTACTCCTGTGGCTTTACTGATGATTAAAAGCTTGTTCGCTAATTTTTTAAATAAATAAAAAATAACCCCATAAAATTTCCATAAAATTTATTAGAAGAAGGTCCACTGGTCATCGACAACAGCTCAGACGTTGAGGAGATCAAGCCGGAAGATCCGCTTGCGGAGGTTGACAACAAAGACAAGGAGAACTCAAAACACAAATCCTCCTCGATAAAGAGCATAACCACGAACAATAAAAACATGATCGTAGTGAACGACACGAAGCGTCTAGTGGAGATTGCCGCGGGTACCGCGAGCAAAAATACGAAGGGCGGGAAGAAGGAGCCAACCTTGGTCATAATTGACACGAATTCAATTCTGTCTGGCAAAGGTAATGTCGAACATTTATTCACATTTATTACCTTAATTATTTCATTTATTTGCTAGATAATATTATTTATAGACAGTAGAAATTAGAATTTAAAGTTTGAATTATTATTAGTTCTTAAATTATAATAATGATTTTCGACACCGGTGCGCAAAAGTCACCGGAGCGTTCTTAATGCACCGAGGCCGAACAGAAGCGTACCTCGAGGTTCTTCAAAAAGCCCTGATGACGTTGCAAAATATTTTCAGTTTTAAAGTTGTAAGGCGGAAAATAATGTTTACTATTAAATTAGATTATTAAATATTCTTAAGCTCTTATGCAAATAAATCAAAAGTTTAAAAAATTTCGTGGATGAAAATTGATATCGTTATTGTTTTTGTTATAGGTGGCGTACCAGTAACCTCGAATCAGAAGAGCTCCCATCACTCGTCCTCGTCCCTTCACGGAATGTCCAGTTCGTCCTCGAGCTCGTTCTCGATGATGCCTATACCTATGGGCACGCAGCAGATATTCAACACCAGGACTACTATCACTCCAGTACCCATGAAGTCGACCCAACTGAACAGTTCTAAGTCGACCACGATCACGCCGGTGCTTAACCCGGCTCACATCCACCAGCAGCAACAGCAACAACTCCAGCAACAGCAGCTTCAGCAACAACTTCAGCAGCAACAACAGCTGCCCCAGATCCTGCCCACCCTCACCGACGACATGTTCGTAGTCGAGGCACCCTCGTTCATAGTACCGTACGTATACGAAAAACCCCCACTGAAGCCCATGAAGAACTTCATCGACAAGCTGCAAAAGGGCATCAAGGATTTCGATGCAGAAGAGAAGGCGCGTAAGCAGGCGGATAAAGAAAAGAGAAAAGCCGAGGGCAAAGAGATCGAGGACGACGACGACGACAGCGACGAGGATGAGAAGAAGGACGATACTCCAAAGGAGAAGAGCGAGTTTAGCGCTCCCGCCGAGGACAAAAACAAAATTCCCACTTACTTTGATATGCCCCTGGGTAAATTTTTCATGACCATAGGTATGAACCTCGTCCAGGAATTCGTGCAGACGGATCTCCTGCGCACTACCAAGCGCAAGCACAGTAAGGGCGGAGCCTCTGCCGAGACTCAGATGGCTATAAACTCCCTGATAAAGAACCTTGAGTTCAGCAAGGAGAATAACGAGCCTTTCCACTTGGACCTCAAAAAGTGCGAGTTCTGTAACTTCAAAACCGAGTCGGCTATCGCGATGCAGCACCACCTGGAGACCCCCCACATGCGAAACTACGTCTACAAGTGCAACTTCTGTCCCGTGGAGGTGCGCAGTCCCCACGACATCCTCTTCCACATGGAGGCCGAGCATAACACGAGAGGGCGGCTTGAGCGCGGACCGGCCTTCCACCAGTGCCCCAACTGTCCCTTCGAGGACAACCAAAAGGGCAAACTCACACGTCATATACTTGCGTGCCAGAAGAAGTTCCGGCCCGAGAGAAATCTGGAGCCCGCGCTCGACTGGGAGCCCCCCGCCAAGATACCCAGGCTCAATCGCGTCAGGAACATGGGACCTACTCCCAGCTCCGTTGCAATGGCCATGGCAATGAATCTCAAGGCCAACCCTCAAGCTCCGCTCTTACCGAAACTGCTCCCCGCTCCGGGCACTACCGGAAGGGGCAGAGGCCGACCACCGGTGCATCCAAGGTATCCCGACATGAAGTCTATGAGACCCGGAGGTTCCCCAGGAATGCGTCAAGGTACTTTTTAAGCCTATTACATTATCCGAGCTTCAAAGTTCAAACCTTTTAAAGTTACATACACCTTAAGCTTTTTGTATTTTCATGCTAACGGTTGAATTTTTTTCTAGATAACATTGCGAGCATGATGTACCGACCAACGTCGTCTGGATTAATGATGCCCAACAATTATCCGTTCAACAGTAGCCAAATATTCCAGGTAAGATCAATTTATTTAAAATTTTCTGTTAAATTATCTAAACTAAGTACAAAAGAATACTTTGACTTAAATTCGAGTTATGCATGTCTGGAGTATGATAAGAAAGAAAGAATGAATGAAAGATGATTATTGTCATACGTGAATTTATGATTTTTTTAAAAAAAGTGTGTGGGTAATAAACAGGTGGTGGGTGGTGGCTCAGGGACTGTAATGTCAGCCTTATCGGGGGTGAGTAGCAGTAGCAGTTCGGGACGACCCCCAGCACCCATTGCCTTAGCCAACGTAAACGAGTCACAGTCAAGGTTACTCTCCTCCCAGGTAAATAATTGTTGGACGCTAGGGCATTTGGGTGGTATGCGCAGGTGTTGCAGTAAACTACTCTTTTTTTTTTTTTTTTTTATAACTTTTTTTTCAGTGTACATATATTTATTTATTTATTTGGATGTGTATTTAGCATGGCTGATTATAAGATGCGCTGTCAAAACATGCTCCATACGAATCGACTTGAAAAACAGCTTTTTTCACAATTTTAGTTTCATATTTGAAAATAATTTTTTTATGTTTAAATCATTATCAAATATCATAAAAATGGATGATATTTAGTCAATAATTTAGACGACGTTTTTCAATCGAATATAATTTAGTTAATATTACATATTTCATTTGATATTTTTAAGTACTATATTTCGCTGTATTCAAATCGTCTTCTTCATTCTTGTTGTAAAGTAACAATGATTTATTTTTTTTCAAAATTTCAATTTAATTGAAAAAAGCTTTTTTTTTCAAAGTTTTATCAAACACAATTTACATAACTAATGACTACAAAGCATTTAAAATTTTAAATATAATTGTTATTATCTGATTGTCAAAAGTGTTTACATTTTATTAATTGTTGCTTATGGAACTTAAGCATTTTTGAAAATGAATTCTTGTGTGACAACAAAGAATAAATTAATAAGCCACTGCATTTTTGATAAAAAAATGTTGTCACTCAAGAATTTTTTTCCACACTAACTTGATTTAGCGGTGAAAAGTTTTCTTAACTTTCGTTCTTTCATTATAATCTTTAGATAATACAGATTTTAGATAATCTTTTTTTTTATATCAATGATAGAATTCAGGATCTTGCAAAGTAACTATGTTTGCATGTTACTGTTTCATATATTTCAGTATTTTAAATATATTTTTAAATGATTGAAATAACACGGCTGCCTAAATATTAAGACAAATATAAAATAAATCAAGACTCAATATTAATTTTTGTGAAATAAAAGTGAATTTTTTAAAAAGTACTCGTTAACGCTTCGTTCAATTTTTTCTATAGTTTTTATTAGAATTTAATTAACTTTCATATTTTTCGAGTCACTATCCCCTTATGTCAAAAATGGTAATAATGGAAATGTAAACCCTTTGATATTTATCTTTTCTAACCAGGTAAAAGGTAAATTCTAAACCATGGATACGGTGACACACTTTTATTAATACAAGAAAAATACGTTGCCTTTTTGTTGAAAATGTTTAAATTTGATAGCTTGATTCTAACAGTTTTTTTTTCTTAAATTACTTATAACATAACATATTAGTAATTAAGGGCAGTAGTCTAAAGAATACAAACTACATTATATCACTGTAAAATTGAAGTGCTTGTCTAATTTTTTTACTTTTGATTTCACAGAATACGTCAGTCACCAATGCTTCTAGTGTTAAGAACCCAACAGCCAAGTTACTAAGTCAACCTAGTATATCGATAACCCCATTGCCTCGTACCACTGCGCAACCCTCAAAGCCAGGCTCTGGAAGCGGATCCAAAATGGGCGGAAAAAGTACTTTTGTTATATGTGAAATATGTGATGGTTACATAAAGGTAAGCTGTGCTTTTAAAATTACTCTTGTGATAAAATATTTTGAGGACTTTATCGATAATTTTTAAATTGTTAATTGTAGGACTTGGAACAACTAAGAAACCACATGCAATGGATACACAAAGTTAAGATACATCCAAAGATGATTTACAACCGACCTCCTCTGAACTGCCAAAAATGTCAATTCCGATTCTTTACGGATCAGGTAACTTCAAATTATTTAAAATTACCTGATATTTTATTACTTTTTCAGAGTTTTAACAGTTTTTAAATACTTTTCAGGGACTGGAAAGACATTTACTTGGTTCTCACGGTCTTGTAACTTCAAGTATGCAGGAAGCTGCAAATAAGGGCAATGATGCTGGTCGTTGTCCAGCTTGTGGTCGAGTAAGTACTAACAATTACAAAAATTATTGAGTTTTTTTATAAATCAAATTTTTTGAATTATATATTTAATTGTAAATTATAAATTAGTTTCATGATTAACTTTTATAAAGTTATAAATGAACTTTATAATTCAAATTTTAGATATATACAATTTAGAGTATTCATTTTATTAAAAATATATATTTATTCAAATTTATTGGTAAAAAAACCGATGATTATTTATTTATAAAAACTAAAACGTTTTTGTATAAGTGAACAAGGTCACCTGTTCATTGAATAAGTTTCATAATTTATTTAAAAAAATATATATTACATATTTTATTTTTACAACCAAAATCATTTATGAAATATAATTATAAAATTTGAATATTAATTTCTATAAAAATTTGATCTAATACATGAACTGTTGCCAGTGACAATAAATCAATGTTAGTAACCTAATTTAAAAAAAAAAAAGAATTTTGTTTTGTTCCATTAGAGTAGATAAAAAAATAATTAACACATAATTTAATCTTTTTGCAAAAATAAAAATAAAAAAGGGTATACTTAAAGTCTTTGAATATTTTAGAAATTCTTATAAATATACTTTCAAATTAAATGAGTACATATGATTCTACGAAATTACGATTACCAGTATTCAAAGGCATTTAAAAAAAAAAAAAAAAAATCTTACTTAAATTTTTAATGAAAATTTTGTATTTTTCCAGGTTTTCCAATGGAAGCTCCTGAATCACGTTGCTCGGGACCACGGCATGACCCTGAAGCCCGCGCACCTATCCTACAAGTGCACGGTTTGCACCGCGACGTTCGGGATGTACAAACAGTTCGAAAATCACGTTTACTCGGCGCATAGCGTCGTCGCAAAACGCGTTATGGACAAAAAGAGCAGCGCACCCTCATCGCCGTCCTCCAGGTCGAATGATTCGCTTCTCAAGCCTCTAAAAATCAACGACGAGATCACGATTATTCCACAGCCGGCAAAGCCGACAAACAGACCGCAGGCTAGAAACAAATAGCAATGATGAGGAGATTTAGACGTGGACTAAGAGTGATTATAAAATTATTAAAAAAATTATCGCAAATAATAGTAATAACCCAGATTAAGATGAGAAAGACAAATAATGAGAAAGGTCTGACCGAACTTTATACGCTGAATACCTTGCAAAACGATCTCGTTTAGCGATCTACATATGCGTTAATTGCTTGCAAATTTATTGAGATAGAGTACAGATATATACAATGATATACGATGTTAACAAATTTACACGACTCAATAGATACAAAGGATTATATGATTAATTAAGTATAAATCAGGATTGGAAAACGTAATATTAGTTATCCGCCGCGTAATAATTCCATCGATTATTACAATTGATATATTTATTTAAGAATTTTTATTATTGTTATCCAAACACACATGAAAGAATAAAAAAAAATAGACTGTGAACATATAAGAACTTAGCTAATGGGTGGCCTTCAGTACGATGATTCCTTGGTTGATCGATCGATCGAGCTGCATCGTATTTTTCCAATCTAAGCAAGCAAGCCTACGATGATAATCTTTCAAGCATTAAAAGTAAAAATGATTATGAGTATAAAGGAAAAAGAAAAAGTGATGATAGAAAAAAAAGAAAGGGTAAAAAAATTAATCGTGCGCATTAATATATGCGCCTTTTGTCACACTCTGACTGTACTTCCCGAATAAATTTCGGGGGCTTATTATATGTAAATTCATTTCACGAAAAAAAAACCGATGGATGTACTGTCGAGCGTCTTTCTATTTTCAGGTTGAAAGCCAATGTGAGGTGTATGCGTGAGAAGTTAAAACTGCGTTTCATATTACAAAGTTTGAAGTATGAAAGATGATTAACAATAATAATAATAATAATAATAATAATAATAATATTAATAAACAAATGTCCATGTGTAACGATATTTGCACCCCTCTTATTTTTTTTTTCTCCCCAAAACGCTACACAAGGTCAAGTGCCGACTATTCTTTATATATATTTAAAAAAAAAGGAAAAAAAATATATATAAGATATTTTTATTAAATTTTAAGTAACTCTGCGTTAATTAGATTTTTCAAAATTCGAATTTGTCTCGTGACATGTAAATCTGTATGATGTCTTAAGAGTTATGTGACTAATACTGACGAGAAAAATTTATAGCATGATTTAAAAATTGATATTTTTATTCAAAAAAAAAAAAAAAAAAAAAAGACAAATTTTAACAAACCAAATACCTATGTACTTGAAAATTGTATAATATATAATTTTTTTTTTTTGTTGTGTATGTAAGTACATTAAGTAATTGTAAAAGAGCTTGGAATTATTTTCTAACATTTTTTATTATTATTATTTAGAGGTGATATGTGAATATTGAGAATTTTCTTGAATAAAAATATCAAAATATTAGAACATTTGGCTATTAACACTAATGACTTCGTTACCTTGATGAAAAGGCTTTGCCTGGTTACGAGATACGAGTTGCTGTATAAATGCCGGTAACCATACGTGCAACGCGTACAGTTTATGATACTTTTATTTGAATAAGTCCAACATGTATAATTTTTAATTAAAACGCGCCGTATTTTTCTAAACAATGGTAATTCTTACGCATTGCATTGTTATTTGTAGGAAAGACATGGTTGACTCACGAATAATTGAAAAGAAAAAAAAGTTATGATTATTGGAAAAGAAAAAATTCATTTACAGATCAACTGTAAAGTGTACCTATTACTATAAGTTGGATCTGATTGATCTACATCTGTAATAAAATATACAGTTTTTTTGTGCTCTGATAAGAACAAAAATGTACATTAATCTAGGATATATTATATAAACTGATATATCAATAAAATAGGATGGCACATAGAATCGTGAGTTTAAATTTTTTTTATCTTTATAGCAAAATATGAGGGTAAAACTTTACGCATCTTTATTTAAATTTGATTGAACTGTAAATATTTATTTACACATTAATATTTTTAAGTATTTATATATGTAAAAATTCAATTATAATTTAAAACTCAGTAAAAATAAACAAAAAATGGACGTTTTTAGAAATGCTCCCTATTGAATAAGTTTTAATATACATACATATAGAGACATTTGCAAAAAACTACAGGTTAGATTTTAATGATACAATACCTAATAACTTTTTATATGTTAATTAATACATAATTGACTTTATTTCTATGAAGAAAAAAAAAGAAAAACAAACAAACAATCTAAGTTGGATACTTATAAACATAAAAGTGGATAATTTAAAATTGAGTTTAAATTTTTTAATTTAAAACTGATTAAAATTGCTTGAAAGCATGAAAGTATAATAATTAAAGGCAAATTTAAAAATTTAATTTGTAGACTTGAAACTGGTAAAAATAAAACTTACCAACATTAAATTATCTTTTTACTTTGAGATAGCTTTTGATTTTAGAAAAATATTTTTGCGATATAATACTCAAATTGATTTTATAATGAATATTCTTAAAATTTTCAGGAGTACGCCAATAGAACTTGAATAATTATAAATATTTGTAAAATGTCTTATTTGGTCTTCTAAAATACTAATTTCACTTCTTATAAATCGTATTTTCTCTAATTGGTTCTTGGGATCCATTTTCAATTAAAAAAATTTTCATGAGAACATAAATTTAACACTGGTGAGCTTCTTACACCTATATCAGGAATCTATTTAATAATTGTGAAAAAAAAAATTTCTTTTTTTCGATAAAGCCTTCAAGAGTTCAATGGAATTGCATTAATTAATTGAATCTTCACATTTTAATCCGAGAATCAGAACTAACTACATTTTTTTATTTACGGTTAACATTCGTAAAATATATTACTTTATTGTTACTTCATGTCGGGCTCCGCTTCGCTGCGTTCTTGGTGCCTCCGGATCGTCCTGGTGAAGATACTGCACCTATGCGATAATTGATCACTGAAAATAAATGAAAATGACGTGAACTATTTAAAAATCTATATATTCTTCGTGAGTTATTGAAAATTTAAAGAAAATAATTTTAAGTTTTAGAAACTTTATTAATTTTTTTACCAAAACATTGAAAGTCTATTTATAGCAATCTAGAGTGGCATTTATCATTCTCGAAAGCCAAAGGAAGACAAAGGCAAAAACTGCTTGAAAAAATATTTATTTATTCAAAATTCAAGCAAAAAAATACATTTTTCGAAATGATTTTTCAAGTTTTATAATTCCATAAGTTTTTGACTAATCTTGTATAGACTACTTTAATTCAGGGATAAAAATAAAGAAAAGTTGTTCAAAACTTAATCTAAATTTTATGAAAAAAATACAGTTTTTAAATTATAATTTTTTAATAAATATAAATATACTTCACATAATTTAAAAAAATATACATTTTTATTTACAACTATTTCAACTATCTAATACTCAAAATTATAATCAAAATAACTTTGATCGAATGTGTTGATTCTGATGTAACCGTCCTCTCCTCCTGAGGCAAAAATGCGACCATTAGGATGGAACGCTAGAGAGTTGATTGGACCAAAGTGACCTTTCAGTCTTGCAAACTCTTCTTCGAATACCAAATGGAAGAAACGGGCGTCGAATTTACCCTGTTTCGTTGATGTCGTTGTGACGTCCATGGCATCTTGACCACCTCCCAAGACAACCTAAATTTAATTTTAAAAATATTGAAGTATTGAAGCAAAAACGGCCACAAAAACTTTACCTCTTGAATGAAACTATTGAAAAATACATACATAATCATGAGTAGGCGAAATTGTAGCTGAATTTACAGGTCGTTCCGTTTTGTAGGTTTAAAGTCCCATCAATGTTTCACTGTCAAACAACTTTGCTGTGTGATCTTTGCTAGCAGTAACAAACATAGTACCATCTTTGTTGAATTGCATATCGTTAATTTGCTGTTTGTGTCCTTGAGCATCAACCAGTTTCTTTCCTGTCTGCAAAATAATGAAGAAATTAAGTCTCAATAAAATACAATTTCGACATAAGTAATTATTTAAAAAATTTACTCTAGCATCCCAGATATTCAAGTCTCCATTTTCGTGGCCTGTAATTATTGTCTCATTCAATGCACCCCATAGAAGAGATGAAATCCTGGATCCAGAAATTGACGTCCTGCAAATGTTATCATCTTGTGATAGTACAGTTTCAGGTGCACGAATATCCATGATGAACATCTCACATTGGTACCCCAGTGCCTTGTCCGTCGCATATACAGCTAGGTTGTCCGAATAACTAAAAGCGCAAGCTCTGACTGATGAGTTTGTGATTAGACTGTTGATCTGTTTACCTAAAAAAATAAGCATAAGCCATTTTCTATTGGTCCCAAGTCTTTGTCGCAATATAAACATAAGAGTTTATAAGTACTCCTCAGTAAAATATTATGAAATTTATAAAATCAAACAAACCAGTTTCAACATCCCATATCCTTAAAGAATTGTCTCCACTTCCTGATATGAACCTTGTTGTATTCCAATTCACATCTATACACCACACCGAACCATTATGACCATTAAAAGTTCCCAAACGCTCTCCATTCAGAGCATACCAAACATTAGGTTGCTTGTCTTTGCTGGCAGAAAAAAGCAAATCTCCTTCTCTGTTGTATTTTATTTTTGTGATAGCACGCTCGTGCCCATGCAACATAAGTGGTTTCTGAAATTTATAAGAAAATATGTGTACGCGGATATTAAGATAAACCAGATATGTTATTTTTTTGTATTTTTTGCAGTAAAAACAGAAACATAAATAATTTTAATTATTTAAAAATTTAACTTCTAGCAAATTTATAAATTAGGTATATATCATATAGTTAAATATATGTTTTCGAAGAGGTTATGTTGAGCAAGACAAATAATATAAAGTCAAATACGTTGGTAAGGTACGAGGTATTTGAAACTTAAATAAAGTATTCATTTATGAAATTTACCATTTCAATTTGTTTTCTAATCTTTGCATCTTTGCATTTAAAGTTGAAAACCAAGCCGAAAATGCACTCACAATCAACACCTCTTAGCCGCAGTGCAGACGACGTATACCACATTACCGCCACGGGAAGCAAGTGTGTAAATTTCTACTTTGCCGGTAACACACAAATAAATTAAAATTTTTGATGAATTATTATTTAGAAACTAGATGATGTGTATAAAATGAATTTAAATAAAACTTATTTTTATAAGAATTCGTTCAAAATTTTTTGAACAATTTGGGGTATTATTAAAAAAATAATTCACTGCTTTGGTATATTGCTAAGTGTGTATGTATATATAGGTGGGTCCATGTCCATCTCTAACTAGTTACATGCGTGCAGTCGTTTAGTTAGCGTCGAAATTGGCATCATCGCTTGTTTTTCCATTATTTTTACGCGCAAATTTACCCAAATAAACCTTGGGTAATTGTTTAAGACCGATAAGTAGTTGTGGTCAGAGCACCTAAAGGACTATTTGAATCCGATTCCTCTGTTTCGTTTCGAAATTTGTACGCACTGCTCCGGCGTCTATAGAAACGAAACGAAGAAAAACTCAAACCACCGAACATCATTGCACACCACGGGGGATATGTCCGAGTCCGAAATTCATCAGCTCGTAACAGCGGACCCGAACTGCTCCACGAACGAGGAATCATCTCTGCAGCCAGGTGAGCTTGATACCTCGTACTGCTTCAAATGGACCAACTACCAGAATCACCTGTCGGAGGTGGTGCGTCAACTCCTGGACGAAGAGTCCATGGTCGATGTCACACTCTGGGCCGGCGGGGAGCGCATACAAGCCCACCGACTTGTACTCTGTGCTTGCAGTACTTTATTCCAGGTACTTTAATCCTGTTATTAGTAAAAGTCAATATTTTCTGCTAACTGCTTGCTACTCATGTTTTTTCTTTGTTTTCTTCAGATTTTTGTTTGTTTTCACAACAATTAAAACTCAATTGTGTGTTCTATAATATATTTAAAATTTATATATTTTAATTCAAATTGCTATCTCATGATAAAATTTGAATTTTTTTTTTTAAACTCGGTTATAAATTTTAATGTTTCAGGAAATTTTAAGCCAGGTTAATGATGAGCACGCTACAATTATTTTGAGTGACATTACTGGAGAAGATTTAAAATACATTATAGAGTTTTGCTACAATGGAGAAGTCAGAATTCCTGTTGAAAATTTTAACAATTTGTTAGGTGCTGCATATTCCTTGAAAATATATGGTTTGATGGAGGTGTGTAAATTTAAAGTTGCATCAATAATAATTAAAAATTGAAATTAATAAAATTTAATTTTTTTTAGATTGGTGAACTGACTGAAATTGAATTATGTGGAGATAAAGGACAAGAGGACTCAAAATTCAATTTTAGTGATTTATCCGAGTTAGATGAAGTACACATGACAGAGAATGTAAATGATGAAGAAGATAATAGAAAACGAAAAATTTCCGAATCAAATGTGATCAGTTTATCGTCAGGTATATTGAAGCAAAAGAAATCTTGTTTCAGAAAAGATTATAATGAGGAAGATCTTGCAGCAACTATTGCACAAACAAATGCGACAACTGTAAATTCAGAATTGTCAAAGAGAAGAAAGAGTGTTTCCAAGAAGGATTACAGTGACGATGACCTTGCAGCGGCCATTGCAGATATAAAATCTGGTAGCTCATTGCTTGAAGCTGCATCTAAAAATCATATTCCCAGATCCACTCTGTACATGAGAGCTAAAATATTAAATGTACCATTGAATCCATCTAGAAGTGATTATACAAATGAGGATATGAAAGCAGCTATTCAAGATGTTCTTGGTATGAAGTTAAATGTAATATTTATTAAATGCTTTGAATCTTTTGTTATTTATTATTTAAAATTGTTAAATTTTTAGGAGGATCTAGTTTACAGCAAGCTGCAGTTTGCCATGGCATACCAAAAACAGTTTTATGGAGAAGAATACAAAAAGAAGGACACGAAAGAATCAAACGCGACGTTAGAAGAAGCTATGGTGCCGAAAAAAGAGAAGCTGCTATAAAAGCTTTAGCCAGAGGAGAATGTCTCACAAAAGTCGCTAATGAGTACAAGGTAAAAAAAAGTACCCTACTAATATGAAGAATTTTTTAAATTTCAATTATATTATATTCAATTATATAATCTGTATAGATTCCAAAAACAACGCTGTTTCGGGATAAAGCTCGTTTGGTGGATGAAGGAAAGTTACCGTCATCATTTTACAAGAAACGTAAGTCTGAAAGCGAGGAGCTGAAACAATCTAGATTATTAGAAGCAGTAGCTGCATGTAAAACTGGTAAAATGTCTCAAGCCATTGCTTCTGTAACTTACCAAATACCCAAGACTACAATATGGAGGCATCTTCAAAAGGAAAACAATAAGAACAATGACTCTGAAAAATCCAAAAATGAGCAAAAAAAATCTGAAAATTTTGTCAAATTAGAGCTAAGCCAAAAAAATGAACCTGAAGATTTACAGAACTTGGAAGTGTATTGTGAGGTCAGTATTCCAAATTTGTTTATTTAAAGTTCTTTTTTTTTTTAATTACTCAAAGTAAATCTTCATGAATTTGAAAAATAGAACGCGGATATGGATATTGCATATATTGATGATAGCAGCATTTCAGCAGATGATCCTGTGATAATCCTCACCAGTGGAAGTGTTGATGATTTAAATTTACCTAATAATCAATTAGTAGTTGTACATGAAGTAAGTATTTAAGTTTTTTTTTATCCATAAAATATTTTAAAACTGTTCTTATTATCATAATCTTCTGATTTTAGGATGAAAATTTCGTATCCTGCGGATTAGAATTAGATGAAAATTCAACTTTTGAACTCAAAAGTTAATAATCCTAGTTAGAGTGAATTCTAACTGGGTTATTGTAAATATAGTGTAAGATTATTTTGTTTATATTTCATGACTTGAATGCTTTTTGTGTGATCACGAAATTTTATTGTTCCCGAGAGAGCGAAAAAAGGTTCGTTACATCAACTAAAATTTTTATTTTCTTTTCAAAAAAAAAAAAAACAAATTTTTTAATTTTATTACTTTTTAATCTATTTGAAATTTATCAAAGCAAATTGTACAGATTTTGAAAAACATGTATTTTGTATACTACCGTTTGGTAAATATTATAATAAACATTTTAAATATTGAAAAGTTAAAACCAATTGCAAATCATATCTTTTCAAATCTTATCCTTTAAAGGCGAGAAAGAAAAAAATTTTTTACTGATAAGTATGCGTACCTCGGAGTCCCTATTTACGTACATACGAGACTTCTCTGACTCGATAGGGGGGATAGCCGTAATTTAAAATTCTTAAAATTTTCACCCATGCACAGTCAGATCGAGCAAGTTTGTAATCACGCTGGTTGTTGTGACACATCGTCTGATAATACGTCGGTAGGACCACGTGCTAAGAACGCCGATTATCATTGAACTACTTATAAAATAAATCAGCAACGAGCACGTTTACGCGCCTTTCTCAGTCGGCCCGCGTCTTTCCTCGTGAATCAAGGCTCGTACTTAGTTATGTCTTGTTACCTATCCTCATTTCAAAAGTGTGCACGTTTTATTTTCTAATAATTCTTGAGGAGTAGTCGCAAAAAAAAGGAAATATTTAAAAAAAAAGCAATGATGCTGTCGACTTTGAGGCTTTCGCGGTGCCCGAGGCTCGACAAGTACGCTCGAGGGCTCAGGACCGGTGTTGCGAGGTGCAACCAGCTCGAAGATGTTCTGCCGCCGAGGGATACCTTCGAGACTCGCCATATCGGACCACGGGAACATGAGCAGACCGAAATGCTCAAGTTTCTTGGGATTAAGGTCAGTTTTTTTCAAGAGGATAAATTTTTTCAAGTTTTGGGAATTAAAAAAAAATGTTTTATTCTTAAGTACTTTGTGTTGAGAACCGGTGAAAATTTGATCGACTAGTAGTGCCAAAATGAAACTGGTCCTGGAATCATCGATAAGTTCTTCTCATTTTTTTTGTAAAGTTTATTTATTAGATTTTTTACATTTAAATATGTTTACGTATTTATACTTTTACATAGAGAACTAAAATTTATAAAATAAGTAATAATTGTTGTCATTTTTTATTAATAATTGATTGTAATGATTCTTGACGATTATTTAAAATTATTCTAGATCTATTTTCATAAATAATACACAGCTTTTTGTCTTATGAGTGCAATGCGTGCACGTGTCGGAAGAAGTGTAGTAAAAATCCAATAGTGAAAAAAATATTATCTCCTAGTTTACGCAAGCAAGCAATAAAATAAACTAAATTTATTAAAAAAGTAAAATGAAATAATCATAAAATAAATAATTAAATGCATTTCATTAAAAAAAAAAAAACACTGAATAAAATGACGGGCATAAGAAATAATTCTTTAGACTAGTTAAATTGATGTAGGTAAATTTCAGAAAATAGATCAGATGATTTATATATATTTTTTACATAAAAGATCAGGGTTTTTTAAATAAAAAAATATGAAAAATTTCCAGTCACTGGAAGAGCTAACCGACAAAGCTGTACCGGAAAAAATTCATTTCAAGAAGGAGCTGAATATCGAAAAACCAGTGAGTAAGTACGATTAGCCGATTCATTATCAAAGAATAAGAAGAAAAAAAAAATCTAATTTTTCACTATCGCGGCATTGGCATTATTACAAGTATTTTTGGTAACTGCCGAATCGCGCGTATTATCTACGAAAACCATGATGAATTTAATCGATAAGCGGGGAAAAATCTGTCAGAAAACGCGACTACAGTCACGAGACGAAATATTCGATTGTACGTATCTTGATGACCCCAAGTTTTTTCGAAGATTACGCTAATTAAAATTTTTTCTTTTGTAGTAGCCTACCGGTTTTTGAATTTATTCTGTTAAAGAAATCAATTTTTTGAATGAAAACGCTTATTGTCAAAATTTTTTTTTTAAATCCAAGAATTTTTAAAAAATTTATTTTTTTTTTTATTTATAAAAATAATTATACAGCCGTACAATTACGTAAAAATTTGATTCTTGAAGTTCTAAATAACTTTTTAAATGTAAATCAGTTATTAAAGCGAATAAATTTCCCAAATCAAATTTTACTACTTGATTTTGACGTGATTTCAATTTCAATTTTCTGTTTTTTCTCTTAATAATGATTTTCCTTAGAAAATTATAAGCTATTTTTGAATAAGATTTTTACAAAAATTTTAGTCAAAAAATTTCAAAAAGATCTATTTTTTATTATTTTTACTATAATATTATTATCAAATACGCTACCTTTGAGGATCAATAAAGCTTCGGTAATACTTTTTAGTAAAAATTACTGCGACAGTTTTCTAACGCTACAAAATTAAGTTTACAAAATTTGTAGAAAATAAGTAGTTATTGACTAACTTTATTGATTTTTACTAAACTTCGTTTTTTCATAGACTCATGTAAAAAATTACTATAGTACTTTTTAAAAAATCTCGGAAAAACATTAATTTCTTTAGAATAGAATTTTATTTATTTCAATGAAATTATAATAGCTGATTCGCAAAACATGCATAAGTATATAATGTCAATATCGAGCGGAAATTTTTAATTACAGTTGTTATTATAACATTTCAATATTGCATAAGTAATGTCACTAAATAATGTAAAAAAAGAACTATTTAAAGTTATTGAATTTGGCTTGCTTCTATAATTTTATGTCTAGGTAATTTCCACTTGTAATAATTATTTTTCAAAACTTATCAGCATTACCAGTGAGCTTTTCCATTGATTCGCGGATGTCTTATAAAAACCCCATTCCGATTACACATTTATTGAAGTTTTATAAAATTTTTTTAATTCAATAAATCTTGCATAAGTTTTGAACGTACAGAGTGTGCGAAAACACACGCGGTAGTTTAAAATGAAAAAAATATGGGGCTCTTATCAAAGGTCACTAGATCACTCGTGCGTGGCGGCCGACGAAGTACATACGTAAACGACTTATACTATTTTTCATAATAACTCTTCGATCGGTACACAATACACGCGGTCGCGATGATGATCCCCCGCAAAGTTTTCGTGATGCGCGGTGCCGATTAACAGCGTCACGTAATTTCACAAATTGCATCTTCTCATTCTTATTAATATGTTTTTCCAGCTGAATTCGAGCTGATAAAGCGAATCAATGACATTGCCAATAAAAATAAGGTTTGGCGGAGCTACATTGGCATGGGGTACTACAACTGCTGCACTCCCCATACCATCATGCGAAACATCTTTGAAAATCCTGGATGGTAACGAGACAATTTTTTTATTTTTCGCTGCGTTTTATATAAGGGACCCCATGAGTCAATTAGCACTTTCAGAAATGTATTTCAAAAATAGTAGTTATAGAGTTTGAAAAATGGAAAATAAATGTTTAGACTATCAGAGCTAAAACATCATGTCTAAATGACAAAAATTCAAAAAAGTCAAAATGTTTTTTATATAAACCAGGGTTAAAAATTCAAAAGAATATCGAAATTTCGGAATTTAAAAAAAAAATCTCAGAAATAGAAAAAAATTCCTGAACTTATTGAAGCAAAAAATTTATAAAAATTATCAGAATTTTAAAACCTGTAATTTTTTAATTTTTTCACAGCTTCTGGACGTCATTTTAAACAACTTTTTTTATGTATATTTCGAAATATTAATATTTTTCAAATTAACATTTTATTCGATCGGCAAAAAAAATTATGCTTAGACAGCTTTTCAATAATTATTATAAAAAAATTATGCTTGGACAGCTTAGTGATTATCAGCAGAAACTTATGATTTTGCATTTATTGAAAAAAAAATTTATTTCAACATTATTCAGATCTTGGACTATTAAATGATAAGCTTATTGGCGCTAAAAAGCAATGAAAATCAAATTTACATGTGAAATATTACACGTCACGTTAAAGTGAATTTTTATTATAATAACAATAATAATAATTAATCAAAAAATTTAAAATTTAAAAGATTTATGCATGTCAAGATTATTTTTGAAGTTAGCACACTAATTATTGCAAAAACATTGTTGAACATAAAAATTATACATATAATAATTTAAAAAAAGAAAAAATTCATTTTGATTACAAAATTAATAAAGAATCAAGTAAAATTTTTTAAATAGATATAGTATTGCACGCTCAGCATAACGTTAAAAAATAACACGTGAGTCTGTGCGGTGCAATTAAAATAATTTTTTTTTTCATCTAAAAATCGGATGAAAATTAAAAAACTTTTGAGCCAAAGATTTTTTAAGATTATACGTTTTAGAAATAATATTTTCATATTAGTTTATTGTCTTAAAAGTTGTTTACGATAAAATACTCAATAATAAGTTTTCCTTCAAAAGTTCTTTCAACTTCATTCCATTCTGAAAAACAATTACATAAGTTTTATCAAGATCTATAAATTTCCTGATTCTCTTTTAACGTAAACAAAAAGCAAAGTACATCAAGATTTTTCAATTTTGGACTGAAATTATTTTGATAATAAAATAAACCATTAGCAGAATGTTCAGAGCAGACTCGTTAAAATATTTTTTACTGATCTATAAAGATATTAGATTTATACCTGAACAGAATATATACTTACAAATCAAATTTTGAACGTATTTAGATATTTCAAATTTTTATGCTTGGGAGATTTACTTATCAATTCCAAATATAAGTTTTCACCGAGTTAAATCTGATTTTTTTGAACCTATCGAATAAAATATGTTAAAGAACAATTTAAAAAAAACTATGATAATAAACTAACAAGGTTCGAATCACCCTACTTAACTGGACTTCACTTCAGATAACCGCGAGCTTAAAAAATTCATAGCAAGTCACTGAAGTATTAACCGCGTTCCAGGACTACCCAGTACACGCCTTACCAGCCGGAGATAGCCCAGGGTCGTCTGGAAAGTCTCCTGAACTTCCAGACGATGATCTGCGACTTCACGGGTTTGGAAGTGGCCAACGCGTCGCTTCTGGACGAGGGTACGGCGGCCGCTGAGGCTCTGGGACTTGCTCACCGGCAGAACAAGCGCAAGCGCATCTTCGTCTCGGACAAGGTCCACCCTCAGACCATAAGCGTCATCGCGACCAGGGCCACGTCGCTGGGACTCGAACTACAGGTCGGTGATGTTTTCAAGGTCGACACGAGTGGAGAGGACATTGCGGGGGTCCTCCTGCAGTACCCGGATACCACCGGGTCCATTGATGACTTCAGCGACGTAGTGAAGAAATGTCACGAACATGGGGTAGCTATTTTCACATTTCTATTTATTTTTCTTATGGGCTGCAATCCTGTTATTGACGTATAGCTTTAATATAATAATATATCATTTTTTTAAATTAAATCAATAATTGGTGAAAAATTAAACTAAATTAAACTTTCAGACCCTAGTGGTGGCAGCAACGGACCTTCTGTCTCTGGCAATCCTAAAGCCACCGGGCGAATTCGGCGTGGACATATGCGTGGGAACCGCCCAGAGGTTCGGTATACCCATGGGTTACGGGGGCCCGCACGCGGGTTTCTTCGCCTGCCGTCAGAAGCTCGTGCGGATGATGCCGGGTCGCATGATCGGCGTCACGCGGGACTCGGACGAGCGCGAGGCCTACCGGCTGGCCCTGCAGACCCGCGAGCAACACATCCGGAGGGACAAGGCCACGAGCAACATATGCACGGCCCAGGCCCTGCTGGCCAACATGTCGGCTATGTACGCGGTCTACCACGGGCCCGAGGGCATCAGGAACATCGCCACGAGAGTGCACAAGCTCACGGTGGCTCTGGCGGAAGGGCTCAGGGCCGATGGGCACGAGATCAAAAACGAGAGGTTCTTCGATACCGTTACTGTCAAGCCGAAAATCGGGGTTGACGTCCTTAAGAAAAATGCCGAGGCTGCTCAGATCAATTTGAGGTAATGATTTTTTTTTTTTAATTCAAAGGACCACTATTTAACCATTGTTAGCCTTGATTTCGAATTGAAAAACTCAAATCAAATGTTTGAATTCAGGTACAACCAGGAGGGCACCGTGGGCATATCTCTGGACGAAACCACGAATCCGGAGGACGTGAACGACCTCTTCAAAGTCTTCTCCACCAATACGACCATAGACAAAGTCGTGGACAGCGGTCTGATCAACGGAAAGGACCTGGGCTCGTCGCCAGTGGCCCGCTCGTCTTCCTACCTGGAGCACCCGGTATTCAACATGCACCACTCGGAGACACGAATAGTCCGGTACATGAAGTCCCTGGAGAACAAGGACATATCCCTGGTGCACAGCATGATACCCCTGGGGTCCTGCACCATGAAGCTCAACTCGACCACGGAGATGATGCCCTGCAGTTTCAAGGGCTTCACGGATGTCCACCCCTTCGTTCCCCAGGACCAGTCGGCGGGGTACCAGCAGATGTTCCTGGAGCTCGAGCGCGACCTCTGCGAGATTACTGGATACGACAGCATTAGCTTCCAGCCCAACAGCGGAGCCCAGGGTGAGTACGCCGGACTCAGGGCCATTCAGTGCTACCACGAGTCCAAGGGCGATGGTGACCGACAGGTTTGCCTGATACCCGTGTCCGCTCACGGAACCAACCCAGCCTCCGCGCAGATGGCAGGGATGAAGGTCGAACCGATTAACGTCAGGAAGGACGGATCCGTAGATGTGGAACACCTCAAGGCCATGACCGATAAATTCAAGGTGCGGTGAATCTATTTTTATGTCTCGGCGCCATGTTAATATTTAAATTTGTTAAATTAGTCAGAATATTGTGGTTAAAAAAATTTTAAGTGTAGCTAGTGGAGTACCTAGTTATAGTTAAGAAATTCATAAAATATTGAAAAATTACTATATTAGCTCAAACTTTTTCCACCAAGAGATTCGTCAATTAATATGCTCTCAGATAGACAAAGATTTTAAGAAAATTGAAAACGCCACAAAAAGAGAAAAAAAATTATTATTTTCGACACTTGTGCGTAAAAAACGAACTTTGAAATGGTTTTACGCACTCGGGTCAAAAACAAGTTTTTTGATACTAGTAACGGTACATAACAGTTGACTAAAATTTATTTAAAAAAATCTTCTCGATTTCAGAACAACCTCTCCTGCCTGATGATAACGTATCCATCCACGAACGGTGTATTCGAGGAGACCATAAGCGACGTGTGCGAGATGGTGCACGAGGCCGGTGGCCAGGTGTACCTCGACGGGGCGAACATGAACGCCCAGGTCGGCCTGTGCAGGCCCGGGGACTACGGCAGCGACGTGTCGCATCTCAACCTGCACAAGACCTTCTGCATACCCCACGGGGGCGGCGGTCCCGGCATGGGTCCGATCGGTGTCAAAAAACACTTGGCACCTTTCCTCCCGAGCCACCCGGTCATAGACCCGGCCACCGGGGAAATCAAGGTGAACATATTTTATCGCTGCTGCTACTTTAACTACTGATAGTTGATAATCTAAGAGTATAGATTTAATCTTCCTTAATTACTCGGGTGTTTCGTAATTTTAGATGCTGGCGGTGATCGAATCTTTCATCAAAGATTTAGAGAAACCAGCCTGTTTTTCTTGTTGTATCTGTCGATGTAATTTCTAAATTGGCAAACGGTTAAAATGTCAAAATTAGTTTTTTGGCCATTATTACGATTTTTATGATAACAATTTATAGTTGATTCTGCAGCCTAAAAATTCCATTTATGCAATAAGCTTGCGTAAAATTTCATTAAAAAAAAATTATTTTTTGTTTTAGTGCTTCATACATGAAGACTATTAAAATTATTTGAAATTTTTCTTTAAAAAATAGCTTGAGTATGTTTAAAATAGCAGTTTTTAAATCAGACAGCTTGGTTATTAATTTTCTTTTACTCAAAAATTTTCATTTTTTGAAAACGAGTAAAAATTTCTGAAAAATAAATGATTTCTTTAAAAGGTTACTCAAGGACTCGGAGCAGTGTCCGCGGCGCCTTACGGTTCCTCGGCCATTCTACCCATATCCTGGGCCTATATAAAGATGATGGGCCCGCGAGGACTCCGAAAAGCCACCCAAGTCGCAATCTTGAACGCAAACTACATGAGCAAGAGGCTGGAACAGTACTACAAAATTTTGTACAAGGGCAAAACGGGTTTGGTGGCTCACGAGTTCATCCTGGACATTCGGGACTTGAAAAAGACCGCGAACATCGAAGCCGTGGACATTGCCAAGAGGCTCATGGACTACGGGTTTCACGCACCCACTATGAGCTGGCCCGTCGCCGGCACCCTCATGATCGAACCTACAGAGTCCGAGGACAAGGTTGAGCTCGATCGTTTCTGCGATTCCCTCATTCGTAAGTTTTTTAGATTAACTATTTTGAAAAAAAAAATCTTAAAATTAGTAAAAAATTTTAATAATTAGCTCTCGCAGATAATAAGAATTTTAAGATTCAATTTTATTGTCTCTCAAGAGATCAAGCGTTGATAGAGAATGAAAAAAATTATAATCCAATAATAAAAGAGTAAGATGTTTTAAAACTTAAAACTTAATAACTTGAAAATTTAAAGAATTTAAAATAATATACTTTATAATAATATGAACTGATATAAATAGGCAAGCCGTTAAATAAAAAATCTGTGGTAATGAAAAGACTTTGAATTTTGTAAAAAAATTGTTTATTACATAATTTTAAAATCACAAACAATGACAGTTGAAAAAATGTTTTTTTTTTTTTTTTTTTTTTTTTTAATTCTTCGCAGGTATAAGACAGGAAATTAAAGACATAGAGGATGGAAAGTTAGATGCCAGTATTAATCCTCTGAAAATGTCACCGCACACACAGGAACAAGTTATTTGTGACAAATGGGACAGGCCGTACTCTCGCGAGCTTGCCGCATTTCCAGCAGTAAGTTAAAAAAAAAAAAAAAAACAATATAATATCTACAGGGGTCTAGTAGTGCATTGGTGCATTGTGCTAACTGTAATTACTTTTTTTTACTTTCAGCCTTTCGTTAAGGGAAGCACTAAAATGTGGCCTACGGTTGGAAGAATAGATGACATTTACGGTGACAAAAATCTATTTTGTACCTGTCCACCGATCTTACCTCAGCAGTAGATTAAATTAAAATGTACATAGTAATTATAAGATAAGACTAGTAGCTATATTTTACATAGTTGAATTTTTAATTTAAGTGTCAAGACGTAACTTCGATTAGTAACGTTTGTAAATATAATTTTTGATAACTGTACTTAGGAAACTAATTCTTTTTTTTTTTCACTGTTTATTATTTTACAACTCTATTAAAAAAAAAATTACTGTTTTAAACCGTTTAAAAGACGTTGATGTTTCCCTTTTTTCTCAACTTCGATTAATAAAGTAATATAAAATATTAAAACTAGTTCTGTAATTTACAAGCTTGATATTTTTTAAATAAAAAAATTTGTAATTTAAAACTCTACAGATAAAAACCATAAAATAATTAATTCTAAAATTTACAGACCTGGCATTATAATTGCTAAATTTCCTAAAATAGACGATAAGTTTTCGGGACTAGCCCCATTTAATTCGGTTACTTGTTGAGTAAGACAGAGCAGTGTACCTAGAGCGCACAATAACGAATCCAAGAGCACAGGTAGAGTACCTGAAACTGCCATTTGTCCCTCGTGTTCTTTTAATCTTTGACCCAGAATCTTTAGATTTTCACCAAGCAGTGCCAGGTGTGCAGCTACGTCTATCGGCTGTGTTCCGGTAACTTCATAGTGTCCATTTTCAACGGGCGAAATTGGCGGAGTATTTCTTACAACTGGATTACCCAAATGAATTATCTTGTCTGAGGCTAAAATATTTTATCATAAATATATTCTAAACTTAAACTGCTTAAACGTTTTTACTTAAAATAATGTACAAAATTTTAAAGTATTTACCTGTTTTATTAATAAATTTACGAGAGTTACCAAACATTTGAACATCTTGTGCTGGTTTGGAAGGGGGCTTTAAAGCTGCACGTTTTGCTCGTCTTTTCCAATTATATTTTTGCGCACTCGGTACTAATGCCCACATTTCTCCAAGTTTTTTCGACATACCCGAGAAATCTAAAAGAAAAATCATATTTACACTTTAAATTAAGTAATAAAATAATATTGAAGATGTATGTTAGTTCAAATAATTTTAATTTATTCTTTCATCATGTTAAAATTAAAAAATAAATAAAAGAAAATTAATTTCAGACTAAGAAAAAAAACTTTGATTAATTTCTTGGGTACATTGTTGTAATCACATCTTGATCCGTGGAGAGGTAAGGAATAATGCAAAAGAATGCAAATTTGATAATTTATTGTTTTATTTTGAGACGTTTCGTCCACCTGTTTTGCGGACTCTTCAGGCTATAAAATTAAATTGAAAACACTGTGAAAAATACATGAATACATTACAAATAAACAACTTTCATAAAAAAAAAGAGGGTGATTTTTACCTAGGTATAATAAATATTTACTCTATCAGAGCAAATCGTCTACTGAGTCGGAAACATTGAAATTACGAAAATTTGTGTTCAAAGTTAACATTAGTGTGTCTCATACATTGGGTGTGCAAATAAATTCAGAAAATATAATTGAAATTATCTAGATAACTTCTTAAATAGAGGTCTGTAAGATTTACTGAGTTTTTGGGTGTCTTCTTTCTTATTTATTGAATTAATTTAATTTTATAGCCTGAAGAAGTCCTCAAAACAGGTGGACCAAACGTCGCAAAATAAAATAATAAATTATCAAATTTGCATTCTTTTGCATTTTATTCCTTACCTCTCCACGGATCAAGTTGTGATTACAACAATGTACCAAAGTTATGTTCAAGAAAAAGAGGGAGATCGAGATTTCGATCGTCACTTACAATTTTTTTGATTAATTTCATAATCAATTTTTTTGATTTAAAAAATTAATGTAAGTAGTCAAATTTACCTAAATCAGGATATTTCTGCATGACAGAAGGTCTAATCTCTTTGGCCCATAACATGTAAGCTGTGAATCTTGATCGCTAAAAATAAATTATACAAATTTAAATTTACATTATAAATTTTTAGATAAACCTGTATAATGAGTACATAATTATTTGCTTACCCCTTTGTCTTTACGCTGTATCTTTGAAGGTGATTTATTAATGACTTTGCCATCTTTAATTATCAATTTTTTTCTATACTTTTCTAACATGTATAAACTATTTTTTGATTGAGATGGTAAATCATTTTGTTGAGGGGGCTCTAACTTTGTGAAACCAGTAGGTTCTTGCTCAATTTTATTTTCTAATCCATTCAACTGCAGAGGATCTTCAACATCCTCATCACTTGTAGATTCTGAACTTGAATCATCATTTTCAAGCCCATTTGCACTTTCTGATCCTGATTCAGAAGACTCTTCATCATTTTCAGAGGCTGATTCTTGTGCTGGCTGTTGTGTATATTGTACAACAGGAGTTTCATAATTTTGTCTCTGTTGAAATACATTTCTTTGAGGAGTAGAGTTTTTTGGGGTCATTGAGTTAGTGGTTGGAGAAAAATTAACACTTTTAGGTTTTTGAGTGAAGTTACTTTCTTGGGATTGTTCTTTTAGATTTCTTTCAAATTTTTCTAACAACTGTTGAGCTTGCAGATGTTGTTGAGCTCGTTGCCTTTTGAGTTTTTGTTCAGTCAAATCATCTGATTCAAAGTCTACTAATTTTGAAGATTTTTTTCTTACTCTGCCACTACGTGAAACTCCAGTCACTTCAAGATCTGTGTTAAAAAAATTTTGATATAGTTATTAAATACTAAATAAAATCATTTTAATACTTATAATTTTTAATGATAAATTTTTAATGATAAACATTCAAATGAAAATTCAAATTCAAAATAAAAATTGCTTTTATCTCTTAATGAAATTAAAAATTTATTAAAAAACAAAATAAAACAAAATTGATCCAAACAATATTCTTTTACTCAATCAAACTTAATTTCTACTACCAACATTTTGAATTAGAATATTTTTTGCTTGTTAATTTATGCAGATGCATATTTATGAAACAACAGGTTACATAAATAAAAATTTTTTTATTAATATTTGAAGTAATCAATCTAAAATATAGTATGATTAAAGAAAGTTACAATTATTTAATTGTAAGTATAAAAATGGTTGGTAGGTTGTTTTATTTATCCTTTGAATAGTAAATTTTCACATAACATAACCTAGTTGAGGGTTACTCAAGAAAAATAATAAACAAAAATTCTTACCATCGCTCTTGGGAGTTTTGGGCTTGACAAAATAGTCCATTGTGACAAGATTAGTTTAATATTGTAAATCATTGATTAAATAAACTATTAAAAAAGTTATTCCGGTCAAACTCGGGCTGCTGCGAGACGTGCTCGCACCGCAGGGCGGACGCACTTATATCAAAGAACACCTTCTCACGTGTTTTGATCATGGACATTTTTTAAAACACTAAATGAAAAAAATTTCTTTCTTTATTTTTTTGTTTTTGAACTAACTAATTGAAATCATCATAGTAAGTCAACACAAGTATCTAATTTTTATACTCTAAACAGAGTAACTTCATAATTCAAGATTGTTGTAAATTTCGAGTAATTATTTTCATTTGAAAAATAAAACTGTAAATTATTAAATTAATTATTTTTTAATTGATTTTACGGATTTTTATGTATTCTTTCGAAAGAACTATACTTGGTATAACTTATTAAATAAATTTTTTAGAATTTAAACTTTTGATTTACAAATCGCGCAAACTTCATGACTTCCGGCTAGTTCCGGTCTACTGCTGGAGTCAGTATCGGTATATAACTTTACTTTATATTCTGCTAATATTTGTTTATAGTGTAGTTTTTAGTCGATATTATTTATTATGAAACGTTTTATTTTGTTAAGTATAACTAATAAATGTGAATTATTTATTTTTATAACGAAGCATCGTTTTTACAGTATAGATATAAATAATTTAGGTCATATCAAAACAAGTTTATAGGTGTGTTTGCTGTTTATGTTTTTATTTTCAATGTACTGTCGGAGCGTAAACAAAAATATCTAGGTAACCTTATTAAGTGTTTTTTTTCAATGAAATTTATGATCAAATTTACTTTCACATCGCTTATCTATATGTTATATTTTTCAGAAATGTTTATATCATCAATAAACTTGTGTTCTCTGGAAAAATAGTCCAAATTATCCTTATACAACGTTAACTCCAAACAACATTATGTTTGTCTATCTGAGTAAAAAAATTGCAATACCAAACAACGTTCGTTTAAATTGTATATCATGGAATCAGAAGCAAGGTTATATAGCTGTTGGAGGAGAAGACGGTTTGTTAAAAGTTATTCGAGCAGACTCAAGCTCTGTTACAGACCCAAATGCAAATACTAGTGGTAAGACTCGTTCTTTTACCGCCTCTAGTAATTTGAGTATGAATCAAACTCTGGAGGGGCACAATGGACATGTTCAAGTAGTTACTTGGAATGAAGATCATCAAAAGTTAACATCAAGTGATCAAAATGGTGTTATCATTGTTTGGATGCTGTACAAGGGCTCTTGGTATGAAGAAATGATTAACAATCGAAACAAATCTGTGGTGAGAGGAATGTCATGGAGTTCAAATGGTCAAAAAATATGCATAGTATATGAGGATGGCGCAGTCATTGTTGGATCAGTTGAAGGCAACAGGATATGGGGTAAAGAACTTAAAGGTGTATGTCTGTCTGCAGTGCAGTGGTCTCCAGATGCAAAGTTTCTTCTGTTTGGGTCAAGAAATGGCGAAGCCCACCTGTACGATGATCAAGGAGCGTTACTCACAAAACTAGATAACATTGGTGATGATAATTCTCAGTCAATTGTTAGCATGCACTGGTATGATGGTAAGAATGGTTACACTGCTATTGACTGTCCAACATTGGCAATTTGCCTTCAAAATGGATGGGTGTACTTACTCAAAGATGTTAATGACGACAACCCCTTGAAAATTGAAACGAATATACTAATTTCTTGCTGCGTATGGAACACTTTTGGATCTCTCTTGGCAATATCTGGACTACTAATGAATGTGGACAAAAAAGATGCTAATGTAGTGTGCTTTTACTCTGTGTTTGGAGAGCTCATGAGAACGTTAAAAGTTCCTGGAAAAGAAGTCAGCTGTTGCTCTTGGGAAGGAGGCTCACTGCGAATAGCTCTTTCAGTCGATTCAAACATATACTTTGCCAACATCCGACCTAGGTACAAGTGGGCTTATTTTAGTAACACCGTCGTTTTCACCGACGAGAGAGTGTGCAAGGATGGCGTTTGCGTGACTTTCTGGAACACAGTCACTCACGCCCGCTACTTCAAATACGTCAAATCTCTGATCAGCATAGCAGCCTGCGGCGAGCACTGCGTTTTGGCTGCCAAAAACGACCCCACCCAAGGCCAGGAACGGTACGTCCTGTTTGTGTGCAACTCGATTTCAACGCCAGTGGACACAAAGTACATGGACCTGGAGCCAACGCGGATTTGCATGAACAGCAACACGGTGGTAGCTGCTTCCAAAAACAACTTTCTTTTGTGGAACTTCCGAGTGCCCAAAAACTCAGCTCTCAATGCCGGTAGACTGAAGCGGGACAGAGTCTACCATGTGGACGACACACCGACCGGAGTAACCGAGGTAATCCAAGATCTCGACAGGGACAAGTCGTACGAGAGCCCGGTCAACAGGAAGGAGAGCACCGATCCCATCTTCAGCATCAGCGCTACGGACAATTTACTGCTGATTGGTCGCGAGTCGGGTATGATCCAGCAGTACTCGCTTCCCCATGTCGCTCTGACCAAGCGCTACGCTACGACTAGGAACCCCTGCAAGATCGCCATCAACTGCGACTCGACCAGAGCTGGAATCATAGACGGTCAGGGTGTCTTTCGTTTCCTCGAGCTCAACACCTCCAAGGACCGAGATCGCGAAAAAGACGACTACGACAGAGAAAAGGACGAGGACATTTCCAAGTTTGAGCGCAAAGACACGTGGGCCATGTGCTGGGCCCAGGACAACCCCAGGCTAATAGCCATTCTCGAGAAGAGTCGCATGTACATTTTCCGAGGTCTGGAGCCGGAAGAACCGATCACTACGTCGGGTTACGTGTGCTGCTTCAAGGACCTGGAGATTCGCTGCGTGCTTTTGGACGAGCTCTTGCGCCGACCTGAAGAGACCCGGGCCGATCTCATAACTGACCTAGAGGTAAAGTCCCTTCGTGACACCAAAGAACTGCTATCCAAGGTCGGAATACGAGAAGCCGAGGAGTTCGTGCGCGACAATCCGCACCCGAGACTCTGGCGGCTTATAGGAGAGCACGCCCTTCGCAAACTCGACCTGGAGACCGCCGAGAACGCAATGGTCCGCTGCACCGATTACCTGGCCATTCACTTCATCAAGCGGCTGCAGGATGTACTGGAACCGGCCCTTCGTCGCGCTGAGGTATTGGCTTTTCTGGAGGACTACGACGAGGCCGAGCAGACATACCTGGAGTTGGACCGTCGGGACCTCGCCATAGCCCTGAGGCAGAAACTCGCTGACTACCCACGGGTGATACAGCTGATGCAGCTGGGCTCCGGGGGATCCGACACCCAGCTAGAGCGGGCTCACGTCAAGTGGGGCGAGCAGTTGGCCTCGCGTCAGGACTGGCAGGCGGCTCGGGAACACTTTGAGCGTGGCCGGGAACTGGAGCGACTACTGGACTGCCACTACAGGCTTGAGGAGTACGAACAACTGGCTTCCGTCGCGGCCCAACTTCCCGACCAGTCGCCTGGGCTCAGACGTGCGGCTAGGATGCTCGCCTCCGTGGGCATGGTAGAGCAGGCTGTAGCGTGCTACATCCGGTGCTCTGACGTTCGCCAGGCCGTGGAGACGTGCGTCCGGTCGAACCGATGGGGGCAGGCACTCGAGCTTGCGCGCACCTGGCGGCTGCCCGGGATCAGCGAGTTGCTCGCCAAGTACGCCCGACACCTGCTCTCTAGCGGACGACGGCTCCAGGCGATAGAACTCTACCGCAAGGCCGACTGTCCCCTGGAGGCCGCGAAGCTTCTTCTGGAACTGGCGGCTGAGCAAGCGCGCCAACGAGTCGCTCCGCTGAGACTCAAAAAGCTCTACGTACTCGCGGCACTGCTGGTCCAGGAACACCTGGAGGGCTCCCGAGCCCAAGCTCAGTCCCGTAATCGCAGTGGTTTGCTCATGGGGCTAGCAGAGGCCAGCGGCGAGGATGCCCGGGTCGTCGAGGAAGCCTGGCGGGGAGCCGAGGCCTACCACTTTTTGCTACTGGCACACCGACAGCTCTACGGAGGTGATCCGGAGGCGGCAATGCGCACCGCGCTGAGACTTCGGGAGTACGAAGACCTGCTCGAGCAAGAACCGATTTACGCACTTCTCGCCCTCGCTAGTTGCGCTTGCAAAGCTTTCGCCACTTGTTCCCGAGCCTTTGTGAGATTGGAGACCATCGATCCCAAGTACGAAGAGTTAGCCCTGGAGATTTTCGGAAAGAGGCCGCCCAAGGACGCGAAACCACCCACCAGATCGGAGTGTCTCCAGTGCGAGACTTTGGTCCCTGACTACTGCGTGGCTTGCCCGAACTGTTCGAGCAGTTTCCCCGCCTGCGTTGTGTCCGGGCGACCGCTGATGGACCAAGCCTCCGTGTGGATATGCACGGTCTGCAAGCACCGCGCAGCTTCAGAACGCGATGTCGTCAATGTTAACGGATGTCCCCTCTGTCATAGTATTATTACCTACATGTAAAAAAGCACTATTATTGCACAAACTAGCTTTAAACGAACGTTGACTGATAGATCTCTCGTTCGTCGTCACATATTTATTTTCATGTTATTCACTCACATGTGTATTTTAAAATGTTAATACTCACAATTTTTATTAATCTTTTAGTTATTGTGGATCTCACTATGTATAAGGAACAAATATGTTTTATTAATATAATGTTAAGTCTTTTTGAAAGGCTGCTTATCTCCAAGTGTACTTAAAAAAAAAAAAGAAAAAAAAAATGTAAACTATCTCCGTCCAAACTCTATGGTGCATAACTTAGTTATGAGTACTTGTATTTATAAAATAAATATTTATAGAGCAATAAATTTTTGTTATAAAATAAATGAGAAGTTTTTTTAAAGTAAACCAGAGTTTAAAAAACGTCTTTTAATATTTACATTGAAAAATTGATTGAAATATATGCCTTATTATAAATTGAAATTATTGCTTGTATTTCATCTATTTCAAAACCAACTTTGATTTTTATTTTATAAAAAATCAATGTTCACTGTAATTTAAATGAATAAATTAAATTATTAAACTTGATTTTTGCAGAATTTTTGTCTATTTTATAATTAAAATTTTAAGTCAGGTGATTTCAGATTTTTAGAAATTAAAAAATCCTCAAAAAAGGACTAAAATTAGAAAGGAATTCATTTGAAGCATTAGGTGTCTGCCTGGTGTTTGGCGCCGCGCCGGCCGCCATACTGCACGTGAGTTAGTACTTAGTACAGCCAGCAACAGCTGCAGGCTGCGTGGTTTTTCAATAGTTTAGTGTGAATTATCTAAGCCTAATTCTTAAAATAAGTTAAAATGGTGAGTTTTTTTCAGTTACTTTTACTTATTTTCAATATTTCCTATTATTAACAAGTATATTTGCTCAGTTTTCTTATTTTCTTGTTTTAAATTCAACATAACCTATTTAGAATTGTTCAACTACATAAGCTCTTCCAAAAAAATATAAAAATTGTACTTTCATAGGTTTTCTTAGTTTATCAATATTTATAAGCAGTTTTCATTGTCTTCAACTTTTTTTTATCTTAAAACATAACAATGAACCCTGAAAAAACAATATTTACAATGCTATGCCTAACTTGTAAGTGTAATATTTGTATTTTTTTATTTATTTTAGAAACCACTTATGTTACACGGGCACGAGCGTGCTATCACACAAATTAAATACAACAGAGAAGGAGATTTATTATTCTCAGCCAGTAAGGATAAGCAGCCAAATGTTTGGTATGCTTTGAATGGAGAGCGTCTTGGTACATTCAACGGACACAATGGTTCGGTGTGGTGCTGTGATGTCAACTGGGACACCACAAGATTTCTGTCAGGTTCTGGAGACAACACTCTTCGTTTATGGGATGTTGAGACAGGTTTGTTAGACAAAAAATTTTTTTTACATTTATTTATAATATGGAAAAACTTATATTCATGTAAATTTGCATTTTTAGGTAAAGAAATTAGTCGACTCAGCACAAACAGTTCCGTGAGAGCCTGTGCCTTCTCTTACTGCAATAATCTTGCAGCTTTTGCCACAGACAAGGCACTGGGATACCAATGTAACTTGATCATCATTGATATTAGGACACCAGAATCTAATATGTCACAAGATGACAATGTGTGCAGAACAAGCATCACTGGATCGAGAATTTCATCTCTTTTGTGGGGAGCTCTTGATGAAACAATTATTACCGGCCATGAAAATGGTGATCTGAACATTTGGGATTCTAGGGTAAATATTAATAAAATAATAAGGTTTTTATAGATAATTTATGACTGAGTTAATTTTATTTGTAATTCTTTAGATTGGAAAAAAAATGGTTGATGCCCAAGGACACAAACAACAAATTAATGACATGCAGTTCAACAAGGATGGTACTATGTTTGTTACTGCCTCAAAGGATCACACAGCCAAGTTGTTTGATTCAGAAACCTTGATGGGTCTGAAAACCTACAAAACTGAACGTCCTGTAAATTCAGCGACAATTTCCCCGATTCACGATCACGTAAGTTATTTTTTTATAAAAAAATTTGCGACTCTGAGATAATAATTATTTAATTATACTTATTAATGAACAAGAATAGCAACTAAATTATACTAATTTTATAGATTTTTATGAATTTCTTTTTTAAATTTTTTATTAAAATCAATCAAATTTTTTTTTAGGTTGTCCTTGGAGGAGGTCAAGACGCCATGGATGTAACAACTACATCAACGAAACAGGGTAAATTCGACGCCCGTTTCTTCCATTTGGTATTTGAAGAAGAATTTGCAAGATTGAAAGGTCACTTCGGTCCAATCAATTCTCTAGCATTCCATCCCAATGGTCGCAGTTTTGCCTCAGGAGGAGAGGACGGTTACGTCAGAATTAACACATTCGATCAAAGTTATTTTGATTTCAACTTTGAATATTAAATAAAAAAAACTTAGAAAAAAATTTTCGTGTACTTTTAAAAGTACTTTTTGTGCAAATTTTTCAAATTATCGCCTAGGTCTTCGTTTGATTCATCTATTTGGAAAACATCGATATTTATTTTTATGTTGTCATTTATATCCAAAATGTAAATATACATTTTTTATTAAATTTTTAACTGTATTCATTGAATCAACTGAATGAAATATTTTTCACCAAGTCTACTATTGTATTACTAGACTTTATTATTTATAAGAAATATGTTTATAAAACATTAAGCTATTATTTGAAACACTTTTGAATAAATGAATAAAGTTGTGATCATAATTCCAAGTATAAGAAATTTTATATAAAAATCATACGAAATTTAAGTCTACAAAGTTATAAATTGTTTTATGATAAAAAACTTGAAAAAAAAATTGCTTTTTTACTTGAACAGGTCGAAAAGGAAAGAAAAACTAAATAATTTATTTATATCCTCTATAGAATAATTGTTATCATAATTATTCTTATTATAGAATCTTTATTTTCATAGATTTCTATTTTAAATAGATTATTTAATTTGGAAATAAATTCTCTTATTATTTTGTAATTTTCCAAAATATGAAGGAGGGTTAAATAATTTTCTGATACTTGACATTTTAATTTGGCTTAATTTTTATTTTTAAAAAGTACTTATACTAAACATATGTACAAAACTCTATTCTAAATCATCTTCCTGCAACCATCCATCATCATTCGATAAAAACCTCCTCTTGTGTGTTGTATTCATATACGGCCTATACACCCACTCAATATCAGCAGCAGCTTTAGATTCCAACGTCCCCAGTTCAATTTTGTACAGTTTCAACTGAAATCTAGGTCCAACTTCCTCCAGCTCAATGTCCTTTCCTTTGACTTTTTTGTAAGTGTGGTGACGAAAACTCACAAAATCATCATGATTAGCAAAGGTGATTACTCTCTTGCTGTCCTCTTTGGGAACTGGGAACAGGTACTTGAGTATGTTCATTGTCCTTTGACCAAGCTGTGTCTTGAAGTTGTGAAAGATCAAGTGTGGGTAGGCCTCGCTCATGGTCCCAATGTTGGGTATGTCATGCCTCATTATGACATCAGAGATCGTAAAATACGCTGTTGGCCCGTATGGAAGGTGGCAGATCACCAGGTTGTCCGGTACACCTCGCTTCTCGTGCACGATAATAAAATCCGTGACGTCGTTGGCCCTGCAGGCGTGGATCAGCTGTTCCATCTCGTAGTTACCACGGTTCATCCTCTGGGAGTTAGGGAATATCAGCCTGAGTTCCTTTACGAACATCTTTAGCCGGGAGCTCGGGTCCCTCGAGGTGGTTATGACGATTTTCGGGTCCTCGACCCCGGCCCACCGGTACTCGTCGTCCTCGTTGGTACCCAGCGCCCCGCCCATCTCCGTGCCCTGGGCCACGGCGAGTTCCGGACCCGCATCTTCCCATTCTGCCCTTCGCTGGAGGTGCAGAGCCTGCTGTCGCAAGTCCGGGTGGATCGGGATGTTCTCGTCGAGGCTCCTCTTGATTTTGTTCTTCTTCTCCTGGAGGTTTTTCACCTTGTCCTGGATCGACTTCCTGTAGAGGTACTCCCTACGCAAACGCGCTTGTTGACGAAACATTTTGAACTATCTGTTTTCACTACAATTATAATAATAAACCATTTGTTAATTTAAATTGAGGTTATATTTATGCCATGTTTGAGGTACACAAATGAAACCACGTGCAGACTGCAGCGAGCATCGGAGAACCATAGCATTCGCCGCGTCGTCTGCCGCTCACGACGGTAAGTTATCGACCGAGCGAAAAAAGAACGCGAAAATCAAATGTAGGTTTCTGGTTTTGTCCTTAGATGGACAAGGTGCTTGCAACTTGAAAAATTAAATTAACAAAAACTCTTTTTTTTGGGTTCTTGGGTGTTGAATTTTGATAAAAATATCCTTGACTGCATTAATAAAAATTCTTCAATAATAATTCGTCATCGTCACAAAATAAAAAATGCGAAGTTTGGAACTTTGTGAGTATTTTATACACCCTTACTATTTTTCAATGATAATGACGATATTTATTTATTAAGTAATTTTTGTAAAGTCCCTTTCAGACCTAGAACAGAAAATTTGATATGATTCACTTAAAAAAAATGTACGTATTAAAATCTATGGCTTTGCGATTCAATATACAAATTCTTGGAGGTTTTTACTGAGAATTAAAAACAATGTAGAAAAATTAGGTGAGAAGCTGGGTGCGATTGATCATTTTGAAATTAAATTTTTATAGTTTTCCTTAATAGATTTTAAATTATTAACTGGTTTTTATATTTCATTTTGTTATTAAGAATATTTAATATAGTAAATGCATTGAAAAAAAAAAACTATGACATGAATTTGAATTGGTTTAATGAAGGATTCATACTAGAATAGGTATTGATATATTTACATAGCTAAGGCTGGAACTGTTTAGTTACAATACGTACATAAAGATAATAATGATTGATAATGAAAAAAAAATGAAAACTAGGTACTAGAAAATAACAAAATAAAATTATAATAAATATAGATACGTGGTTTGAACTTTATCTAAAACTCTGGTACCATATTAATTTGAAACAGTACAGAAATATTTTGATTTTAACGAAGAAAAATGAGTTTTTGTTTTGATACTTTTATACTTGAGAAGGTTTAAACTGCAAATTATTCAAAGATCACTTGAAGAACATCAAGTTTCACACAAAACAGTGAATGATTTATACTTCTCAAAAAATAATTTTTATTAGTTTTTGTAAAACTTAAGTCACTTAATTAAGAAAAAAATTTTATCGTTGACTCGTTCAGTTATCTCGTCAGTTTTTCTTTTTTCAAAAGCCTGTTGATCCTATTTTTTTATTTAAAAAGTTTCAGAGTTACTAAATTTGAATAAGCTTTTTTAGCCAATTATGAAATTATTTCGTTAAAATTTAAGCATTAAGATTATAATCAAATTTCTTGTTGTTTAACATCTGATATTAATATACTTTTGTTGCAAAGGGTATTTTTGATAATGAAAAATTAAATAAAGTGAAAATTTCAAATCCCACTTTATAATATGCAAACAGCAGGTATGAGTAAAACTTCCTCGCATAAAAGGTGCAAGTTTGAAAAAAAGCGATCAGAAATTAGGATGTTACTTATAGCAAAAACGAAGGCAAGGTAAACCCTCGCGATTACTTATGCTAACGAAGGGGGAGGGTATCGCGTGAGAACGATTTTATTTCGTTGTCAGTGGAGCTTTCTCTTTCACACCATGCATACGCAGAATGGGAAGAGGACTTCTTGATTTTCTTCTTCTTCTGTTTCTTCTCTAGGTTGGCAGAAAGAGAGAGGGAATATATATATAGTATCCTTTTTTAATCCCTCCTTTGCTGTATATAGGTATAAAAGGAAGCACGGTGGGGTGGTGGTGGTGGCAGGAGCGCGAGGAGGAGTCATATATTAGAGAAGTCTTGGGGACACCTAACAAGCTGCCAGGACACGTTTCCTGGAATCAGTCGGCGTTGTATGCACACGTGTATACAGGTATATCCGTGCAGAGGGCAGCCAGGCAGGGCCACGTGTGGTTAAGGAATGCTGCTGCCTGCCTGCCTGCATGCAATATCCCCCTCGTATCCTTGGCTCTCCTCCTCCTCCTCCTCCGCTGCTGTGCGCACAGGGAATATATATGCGAGTGTGTGTATGTGTGTATGCAGTTATAATGCAGAGCTTGTTGTTATTATTGTTATTAAAAACGCTGCACTGGGTCATTAAATTAATCACTTTTTACTTTGTAATCAGTACACGAGAGATTTATCACCGTTTCGAAAGTCTCAAAATTACATGCTAACCCGGTTTAAGAGCCACATGTGTTAATCACACGTGTTAAAAAATCGAATATTGAAAATTAAAAGTTTCTGTCAATGTGTGGGAGATCCAAAGGGAAATTTGTTTATAAAAATTGAAAAAAAAAATCTATGGCACTGTTACACATGTAAAAAATGAGATTTTCCACTCGGTAATGTTAACAATTAAAAAAAAGTGAATTATTCAACATCAAGAATTGTTTAAATTAAGAGAGAATTATACATCGATGGCTAATGTATACTTTTACAGACATAATATCACACATGTAAACTTACAGATACCAAATTAGAGCAGAAAAAAAAAATTTTCCGCACTCCGGCCGGGAAGCGCTACTTCCCTGCCGCTGCCGCTACAGTCAGTAGCGCTTCCCGGCGCCGTCGTGCGGAAAAATAGCATACTCAACTAGGCACCTGAATGGGAAGGTCTCAGATCACATGTTTGTCACACTCGGCTACGCCTCGGACGACAATTTCATGCGATCTGAGACGTTTCCCATTCATACTGCCTACACGGAGAAGGAGATACACTATGAAACACAATTCATGCACGGTGTTTTCCAGTGTACGCAGTTGACGCATGCTTTTTTCTCGGTTACTCAAGTTCTGCTGAATCTCTAACCTCGAAACTTTAAAAGCGTATAAATATAAATATCAAGTTTGTAATCATAATTGAAGTTTATAAATTTGTTAGGAAAGATAGCAACAACATTTCAAAGTAAGAATCGTACAAAATTTTAAGAGTAAAACTTTGAAAAACTGGATACATGGGTGTTCTGAGCGCCGTCGTCTGCTCTATCGAAATTATCTCTCTAAAAATTTTGCACTGGAAAACACGGTGCATGCACTTGGAAATACGACTGTAACTTAAGGAATCACGCTGTACCACGCATCGTCTAAAACGGTGGCGCTGTACACTAAGTTTCATGGTGTACTTCCTTCTCCGTGTAGTTAAGTAATATACTATTATTTCAAACAATAAAAGTTTTTGAATGTTCGATCTTGCAGAACTTTTGGTGAGTATTTACATAAGTATAAGCCGCACGTATAAATTGGTGAATGAGCTGCTAAAAGTGCAATACAAAAGAGTTTGATAACTCATTCACAGATGTAATGTGACAGATAATAAAACAAATAGTAAATTTTGAAGAAAAAATTTTTCAATCTTGATCAGTCAAGTTAAGTAGATCACTCCCCGCTAGGTCAGACGATCGCATTGTCACCCACGCAACCGAAGTATCTTTCTCCTGCGATATCGGGAATCCAAAAAATTTCAGTCAAATAATGAAATCGTCCCAGCTCGGGTAAGTATGCAGCTCGTTCGAATATATCCCCGTGTTGGTGCATCTCGGCGTCACTCTGTCTCGCGCTTTCGACTCGGTGGTGGGGCAACCTGCACCGCGCTGCTATCTCCGCGGACCAATCTCGATCCTCTCCGCAGCAGCAGAGAAACAGGGAGGGACACTAATTAGTGATTCCAGGAACCAAGAACACGACCGCATACGCGATCAGCTTTCCCTCTCTCTCTCTCTCTCTCTCTGCACGGCAGTTTTAAATGTCGAATTTAAATCCGAGGTTCATTAATTCGTTACCCTTGACCCTCCCCTCGCGAACCTTTTTTTTCTACTCTCGTTCGTTCCTTCTCCTCATCTTCTTCTTCGGTGGATTCTCGTTTTTTTAGTTTGTTTTTTGTATGTATAATTCCCCTACTTTTTTTTTTTTCGCTCTTTTAATGTTTATTTATTTGCCTCGTTTCGACGAGGTGGGTTTTTTTTTTGGAGGGAAAGGGGGGAGAGTCTTGGGAAACCCTTTTTTTCCAACCTGTTTTTTGAAATTCTGATAAAAAAAGGAGCGATGCTTTGAACCAAGTAAATTAAATCAAAAAGTTTTTATTTATATACTTGGGTTTTTATTTTTTTATTTTGCTGATTTATGCTGAAAGATGACGAGTTGTAGATCTTGCTTTACAAGTGAGACCGAAGCGAGTGTGTAAAAATTAATTAAAGAATGCTCAATGGATTTATAAGTTTTGACTTCGGATGATAATAAGTGTAAAAAACTTGGAGTAAATTTTGAAAAATGATTTAATTTACCAGAACTTTATCGGAATTTATGTTTTCAATCTGCTAATTTTGGAGACAAACTCAATTTATAAGTACTCATAAAAACTACAGCACTTGTGTGACGTTTATGGCGTTGTATATAAAGTGCTCAACTCTTATTTCAGGAATCTTGGGTTCGAGCCTTGGTCTGGTTCAGATCAACTCTCTATATACCCATTCGATTGACTCTAAATGTAACTAAAAGAGTATGAGTTTAAAAAAAAAAAAAAAAAGTTCTTATGACCATACTCACCAGTTTTTACATTATTTTTATTTTTTATTTTTATTAATCAATCAACAGTAAAATAAAATAGTTCAATAAAAACTGTGCTAAAAATATTTTTTGACTTTTTTTCAGTTCTGCGTTGTTAAAACTGCAGCTTTTGGCAATTCAAAAATAGTATTTTTCGTATCTAGAGCGTAAAATGCTACTTTACTGTAAAGTAGTACGCTCGCGATACGAACATTATTTTTTTTTTATAGTATGAGTAAAGTTCTCTCCGAATTTCAGTAAAAAACGAAGTTCAAGGCGAAACGGGAGACCATAGCAGGGTACAGGGGGCGAAGCCCCCCCCCCCCGACTTAAAAAAAAATAGACGAAAGTTTTTAAAAAACATTACCTGTAAAAAAATCTTAGTTGATAAAAATTAACCGATTAAAAAAGAATGAAAGTATATGAATGAAAGAAATTTCGTAAAAGTTAATCTAAAAAGAAATAGTGCCAAGTATGAAAGATTTTTACACTAAACTAATACTTACACTAAATTAATATTGACACTAATAAAAAGTGATTTACACTTTAATTTAATTATTTTTAAAGTTTAAAAAAAATTTTCTTATAATTTTTAAAGTAAGTATTCAAGGAGTGGGGGAAGTAATAATAACTTATTTGATTAAACAAAACACAAAAAAATAATTTTTTATTCATTAGTCAAGTAAAACAATTTACTATGTTATGTTTTTGGAAAACAATATTCAGATGAGTTATAACAATTTCACTCAATGTTAAGTTAGAAAAATATATTTAATGGCGTTGTATATTCATGATTGTTGTGTATAAAAACGCGGTAAATTGAAAAAATGACAATTTTTTGAATATTTTATTTCACGCACACTATGCGTAAGGTTCCATTTTACGCACTAAAAACAATTCATAAAATAGAACTTTACGCATACTATGAAAAAAATTAAATTTTAGTCCTCTTTGAACCCAATGTACTTACTAACATGTACATAAGGTTGAATCCTTCTTAATCCAGCTTCGATTTGAGTTAGTTTTTATAGTAATAAGATTGGTTTTATGATTATTATTAAATTTTGAAATCAATGATCTTCAAATTCATTCTGCACTCAATCTTTTGATTTTTTTTGACTCGGTCAATCACTGATTAAAAAAAGAAAAAAAAAAAAAAATTGAAACTGTAACGTTTTTTATCAAATGGAATCACTGAAAAAAAAAAAAAAACACAGCTAGTACCATAAAGTCATACAAGTGAATTTTGTTTAAAAGTCATGACTAAGCAAAACTCTTTAAAAATTGTGTTCAATTTTTTTCATGATAAAATTATTATAATTAGTTAGAATCATACTACAAGAATAAATATTTTAAAAGACCGTTTTCAATTTCAAAATTAAAAAATGAGTAGGACCATAATTTGGGGAGCTTAAAGCTAAAACAATCAGTGAAAACTGATTTGTTTAAGATGATGAAACTCTTATCATACTGGTATAAATACCAGTACTAAAAAAACTAAACTCAGTAAATTTTATTGAAACTGGATAATGATGATGATGATGAGGACGATAATGAAGAGAGGAGTCAATAATATTATAATGTCGCCACACACGATGATCGACGGACGCGCGGACTCGCGTCGGCCGCTCGTCGTTTTCTCATGAGGAGCCGGGCGATGACTAATGACAGCTCGTCGTTTGAGAAACGAGATGTTTGTTTCTCATTTTTTGGTTCCTCTCTGCACGCGCGCGCAACCAACTGGTCGCGAGGAAGGAGTAGTTTTATTATATATGTATAATATATATACACCTATACATCTATACACCTTGATCATGTGTGTCCCATAACCCAAAGGCTGATTAATTATTTATTCTCAAACGCGCGACGCCAAGTTTCCCACGGTAAGTTTCGAGTTTGGCGCCGCCTGATGCTGACGCTGGATGTCCGTCCACTACCAACTCTATCCGAATGCCATTTTTTTTTTTTTTTTTTTTACATATCTAGTGGATTGATTTTTCCGTTGGTTAAAAAATGACGAGTAGAAACGCATGGGAACTACTTATCGCGAAATTATAAATAGGTAACTTTTGATTTTTGGGAAAATATCGTTACTTCGGTAGCAATGATTAAGACTTGTACATTCTTTTACAAAAATTTGAGTTATTATAAAACTGGTTTTACTAGCAAAATTTGTCTAGGTCACCAGAAATTTGAGTGATTCGATTTATTTAAAGTCAAATATAAAAACCATGGTAAAGATAAGTAAGAAAAAGAAAAAATAAAAGGATTCAATAATTAAAAATACAATTATATTGAACTTTTATTTATTTTAGATTCAACTCCATTATAACGAATTATGCAAACGTGAATACAATAGCTGTGATACAATTCATATAACACAACAAAAGTACTATATATTTTTTTCACACTTTTACTTTTTTTTAAATGTCGATTATGCCTCTCTCAATTTTTAGAAAAAAAGTTTTTTGATAAATCCTAGTGTATGTTAATAATCTACTCTCAGTAAAACTGTCGTAGGCAACAACAAAAGTGCTAAGAATTATCTTTAAATCTTTCATTTTTAAATACTGTGACAATGCTACTCTTAACTCTTATCAACGTATGTTTGTGACAAATGTACAATAAATATTGATTTTTTAAATTACTGTTAATTTAATGAAAAATTCTTTAATGGTTTTTAGTCAATATTTGATTGTACTTAATTTATGTAAAATATTATTTTCGGTATTGGTCCTACCTGTAATTTGTACTTGAAATAAAGGAAAAATATACTTTTTTTTGGTAATCTAAGAAGTATCTACAAAATATTGCTACGACAAGTTCAATTAAAAACACAACTAATGCAAGCAACAAACTAGAAATTTGGAAATAAAATACGTACGCTAATTCATTAAGATTAATATTGTTAATTGTTTTAGCTTCATCAATTTTTTTACGTTCAAGTTGTTTTACAATTTTTGAAATTATTCCAGCTTCATGTAATTTATGATAAATCATTTGGATTCGAGGAAGTAAAGGATAATCTATGGGGAACGTCAGAGTAGTATATCCTTGTAAATAAATATCTGGTATTATTTTAATATTTTCTGGTAAATTTGCCATAATTTTCAAGAATAAACAAGCACCAGCCCAAGCAACTGAGTGATCTTTTTTCAAAAGTCGAAAAGTTTCAGCTTGATCGGCTATACCAATGTGATTGTAAAATGGTGTTGAAATAAAATATTGTTGAAAATCTTTCATTGTGAAAACTTTATAATTTTGACGTATGAGATCATCTATTTTTTCTATTGTCAAATTATCCTTTGGAGCTTTTGCGACGACAGAAGTTAGTTCACTTTGCAAGAACGAAGTAATAATAGTAAATGAAAATATGATTACTAAAAAAATTATTCTTTTAATCGTTGACTTGGGCTCCCAAAGAGTGGAGTTGCCAATTAAAGCTCGCAACAAATCCATGATAATTTTAATTTTGATCCGTTTTGAAAAATGCGTTATGAACCATTCAATAAATAAAGAAATGTATAATACTGTCGCGAATGTTGGTAAAAAATTATTTTGTTCGAAGAATTCATTCCACGAGCTTGTACTATCAGCAATCACATAACAAACCCCCGATCTAATAAACAAATTCAACTCATTTCTCCAAAAATCGCTGAAAAAACGCTGCATCTGAGGGATTATTCTCGTATCAAATGTTCCATTTAATATTTTTTGCAAAGATGAACCAATATTTGTTTCATTTTCAAAGAATGAAAAACTGTCAAAAGAGACAATTTCATTACTAACAGTAGCTTGCAAATAAGAAAAAATTTCATCTAATATTCTTGCAGAGAACAAATTGAACTTGACTGGATTTTTTATTGTAGGATTGTAAAACTTTTTATGATCAGCAATCGTAAATTGATATCTAGGTAACAAACGACTTTTTTCAAAATTCAATATTTTAAATATTTGGTAATTGTCATCTGAAAAAAAATTTTAATCAAGATAAAAATTTTGTGCCAGAAAAAAAAAGAAAATTTCTAATTATAAAATGTAACAGGTTTTTAAATTGATCCCACTGACAAAAACTTACTATTGAACTTGGTATGATGAAGTTTGAAAAGAACCAATGAGTGGTTATCGCTTCGATACTTTGTCCAACCATCTGGAGCAAAATCTGAGTACGGATTAAACGTATGAACTCCGATATTGGATTCAAAATCCATACATACAAATATTGCTGAAAGAATATTAAAACTCCAGATAATTTTAAAATACTCGTAAGCATCATCGCAACTGTTTTGGTCAGTTAGTTGAATAATGAAAAATCCGTAAACGTTCCACCAAATTGAATCCTTTATTTCATGCAATGCCAGTAGCAAAGATGATAAAGCAACTTCAGCAATAATAAAATACTCCGATGGTTGTACTTCGAAAAAATATTTTGAAGGATGTTTTCCAAAAAGCTTGATTCGAAGTTCTGAGTTCACAGCTGGAGTTTTTGTTTTATTCACATCTAATACTGTTAGAGCTGTAATATTTTGATTATGCAAATCCTTCAGTTGAAATTTACTCCAGTTTCCGATAATGACCAGATTCTTTGATGCTTTTGAAAAACATCGACCAAAAAGTTGTAGCTATAACAAAAGTTAAATAATTATGATTCCATTTTATTTTAAACTCTATAATTATACATAAGATAATATATAATATATAAGATAATATATACTGTTGGAAATGATAAAGTTTCATGCTTCTTTTTGAGTTTCTTGATATATTTTTCATCTCCCAAAGTTAATTGAGCAGTTACTAACATCATGACTAATGTTAAAATTTTGAGGAGCTGTTTAATTTTCATTATCAATCTTTACAATTTTGAGTGCGATTCCATAAAACTAAGCAACTTCAATGTAAACTTATAAACTACAAAGCAAAGCACATAAAAATATTGATTTCTGCAGTTGAACTAGTTATTACATTCAGAACTAATAACTTTACGTGAATTTAGTATAATGAACGTATAATAATTATCGAAAAGAAATGCACTCGGTTTTTTCTCATTAATTGCTTTACATGAAAAATATATATTTAATCAGATGTATGTAAGGCTTTAAAGACATGATGTGTTTTACCAAATGAACAAAAAGTATCATTAAGGAACATGTCGACTTTTCAGAAATATTTTTCTTCAAAAGTTATAAGTTTTTAATGAATTTCAAAATTTTTTAAGTAGTTACTTGTTTAAAATTACCGGAACCATAATTTTTTTTTAATATTTAAAGAATCGTGACGTGATCACCTCTAATTTACTATATGAATATTTCAGGACTTGAAAACTATGTAACTTTATTAATTTTGATTTATTTTCAAAAGAAAAAACAAGTGTCGATTATTTTTCAATCTACTGTCCAATGAAGCCAAACTAAATAATATTTATTTAATTCATTTTCCCTGTTATCTGTTGAATTTGTTCCCTATTATAACGCTGGGGTTCATACAACAAACCGAAGTAAGTTCTCAAGAGATCCTTTACAAATTCGACAAAATTTAATTGTCATAATCCAAAAAATACATTCTAAGTGTTTTTTTCAATTTATTTTTGTCGTAAAATGTCATTCTCTATTATGAAAAAGCACGTAGCCAGATCACGTGTTATGGTCGAACAAATAAATGTTTCTTAGAAGTATAATTTTCAAAGAAAGTTTAACGAACGTGAGGATCGTTAGGCAAACTTTCGAGAGGTATTTTAAGGTTTCACGCTTATAAACTATAAAAGTAATAAACCTTTTTTTAACTATTAAATAATTTTTTCAGTAATCCGTAGTAGTCCTTTCTTGAAAAATTATCTTTTTAAAGAGTAAAATCGTAGTTTGAGTAGTTAAATAAAAAAAAAAAAAAAAAACAGATAGATCAATAATTTAAATAAACTTTTATACTTTTGTATTTATTTTTTGAAAACATAGAATACAATAGTTATCATTGTCAATATGAATACAATGGGTGAAATAGTGCAAGGCACTACTCATTAAACAACAATATGAACACTTCAAAATTATTTTTTATACTCAAAATTTTTTGACGTAGAGAAAGTATCATTCTGAATCCTCAGAAAAAATCAATAATGTATGCGTAACAAAAAATCATTTTGAAAAAATAGTAAATACAAAACAGTGATTTTTCAATATTTTTATGTAATCTTCAAATTTATTAAAGTACTTTGTTATTATCAGGGTTGCAGTTTCCATCAAAAATACAACTAATGCAAGCAGCGAACTAAAAATTTGTAAATAAAATACGTACGCTAATTCGTTAAGATTTATATTGTTAATTGTTTTACTTTCATCAATTTTTTTACGCTCAGTTTGTTTTACAATTTTTGAAATTATTCCAGCTTCATGTAATTTACGATAAATCATTTGGATTCGAGGAAGTAAAGAGTAATCTATGGGGAATGTCAGAGTAGTATATCCTTGTAAATAAATATCTGGTAACATTTCAACATTTTCTGGTAAATTTGCCATATTTTTTAAATAAAAACAATCACCAGCCCAAGCTTGTAAGTGATCATTTTTCAAAGATCGAAAAGTTATAGTTTTGTCAGATACGTAAATACAATTGTAATATGGTGTTGAAATAAAAAATTGTCGAAAATCTTCGAGTGTGAAAACTTTATAATTTTTATGTATAAGATCATCTATGGTTTTTACTGTTAACTCATTCTTTGGGGCTACGGCGACGACAGAAGTTAGTTCACTTTGCAAGAATGAAGTAATAATGGTAAAAGAAAATATTATTATTAAAAAAATTATTCTTTTAATCGTTGACTTAGGCTCGCAAAGAGTCGAGTTACCAATTAAAGCTCGCAACAAATCCATGATAATTTTTATTTGGTACTGACTTGAAAAATGCGTTATGGACCATTCAATTAACAGAGAAATGTATAATACAGTCGCGAATGTTGGTAAAAAATTATTTTGTTCGAAGAATTCATTCCACGACTTTTTACGATCAGCAATAACATAACAAACTCCCGTTCTCATAAACAAATTTAACTCATTTCTCCAAAAATCGCCGAAAAAACGCTGAATCTGAGGAATAACTCTCGTATTAAATGTGCCATTTAAAATTTTTTGCAAAGATGAACCAATATTTGTACCATTTTGAATTAATGAAAAACTGTCAAAAGGGACAACTTCACTATTAACAGTAGCTTGCAGAACTGAATAAATTTCTTCTAATATTCTTGCAGAGTACAAACTAAATTTAATCTGACTTTTTCTATTAGGGTCGTAGAAAAAAGTATTATCAGCTACTGTTACCGGATATCCAGATAGAAAACGACTTTTGTCAAAATTCAAACTTTTGCAAGTTTGCTGATTATTGCCTGTAAGAAAATTTTAATCAAGATGAAAAATTTGTGCCATAGAAAAAAATATAACTTATTTTAAAGTTGACTCTACTGACAAAAACTTACTATTGAACTTAGTATGATGAAGTTTGAAAAGAACCAATGAGCGATTATCGCTTCGATACTTTGTCCAACTATCTGGAGCAAAATCCGAGTACGGATTAAATGTATGAACTCTGATATTGGATTCAAAATCCATACATACAAATATTGCTGAAAGAATATTAAAACTCCAGATAATTTTAAAATACTCGTAAGCATCATCGCAACTGTTTTGATGAGTTTGTTGGATAATGAAAAACCCGTAAACGTTCCACCAAATTGAATCTTTTAATTCATACAATGCCATTGTCAAAGATGACAAACCTACTTCAGCAATAATAAAACACTCCGATGGTTGTACTTCGAAAAAATATTTTGAAGGATGTTTTCCAAAAAGCTTGATTCCAAGTTCTGAGTTTACAGCTGGAGTTTTTGTTTGATTCACATCTAATACTGCTAGAGCTGTTACATTTTCATTGTGCAAATCTTTTAGGTGAAATTTACTCCAGTTTCCGATAATGACTAAATTCTTTGATGCTTTTGAAAAACACTGGCCAAAAAGTTGTAGCTGTGAATAAAATAAAATAGTTAGAAATCTGTTTTATCGTGAACCCGATAATTACATAAACAATTAAATTGCTTTACTGAAGTGCTTAATGCATATTGATGTTTCTTTTTAGCCCCAAAAGATAATTGAGCAATAAAGAAAGTAATAAAAATTAAGGACGTGCTGGATAGTCGAGTTTTCATTTTGTTTTTTTTTTTGTTTTTTGTTTTTTCAAGTTGAAATTAGGGAATGAGAGTAATATTTTGCAGGGGACTCAAACTAAACTCAACGAATAATATTGTAAAACCATGGCTAATAAGAAGTATATTGATTCTTATTTGTTGACCATGTACACATATTACTAATGGGTATAATAAGAGGAAGAGAAATTACCGTCAACCTTTATTTAAATAAATTTCGAAGAACAAAAGTATGAAATTGATTTACTTTTAACGAAAATTGAGAAAATTACTGTCAAACCAATTTTTTAAATTTACTATTTAAAGTTACTACTCTTTTATCAATTTCAGTGCTAATCAGAGACTGTGTCAACATTTTTTAGGTCAACAATAAACTATTTAATTTAATTATACCACAAAAAACCTTACAAAGGTAAACAAACGTGGGGAGATTTTTTTAATGAATTGATTTAACAAAAAATAGTGATATCATTAGATAGATTTTATAAGGTAGAATTTTTGATAACATGTCATATTAATAACAGAATTTAAAAATTAATTGCTGTAACAAATTTAAGAAAAAAAAATAATTATTTCAAAAAGTAATAAAAAAATTATTTTAATGAGTTGTGTATTTAAATTTAAAAAATAAATTGAAATCAATATTCATAAAATCTGCCAACGAAGATAAAGTTAATAAATTTTCTTCTGAATATGAACTTCGTGTGCAGATTTTATGAATATTGATTTCAATTTATTTTTTAAATTTAAATACACAACTCATTAAAATAATTTTTTTATTACTTTTTGAAATAATTATTTTTTTTTCTCAAATTTGTTACAGCAATTAATTTTTAAATTCTGTTATTAATATGACATGTTATCAAAAATTCTACCTTATAAAATCTATCTAATGATATCACTATTTTTTGTTAAATCAATTCATTAAAAAAATCTCCCCACGTTTGTTTACCTTTGTAAGGTTTTTTGTGGGATATCACTTTTTTTTGTTTGATAATTTTTTAATAATTATCTATTTGTTATTTTTCTAATTTTTTTTTTTTTTTTTCTAATATAAATATATAAACACCTTTAGCATTAGTTGGCCAAGGTTTTTTTATAATATTTTCGTCGCTTACTTCTATCCAACTCTTTTTTTGTCGTAAAATGCTCACGTAGTGCCCATTATTTAAATTATTTCCTACGTGTGCTATTGAACATGTTACTTTGTAAGAATGTTTACAACTACCTCTTTTAAAATACATATTTTCTTTTGCTCTCTGATTTTACTGCGACACTGATGATTGTTCTCTAACCAAGCCAGTTACCAGTGTCTTTTATCGTTCAAAGGTTAATTCTAATTTTTATTAATTATCATTTAATTTTTTTTTTTTTTTCATTTTTTTTTTTATGAAAACAAGTTTTTATAAACGTTAATTAATTTTATTTTTTAAAAAAACAAAAAAAATAATGATAGCGCCATCTGTTGAAAATGTTGGGAGGTGCCGATCCCCGATCGAACGTTGATGGATGTAAAGTCCAAAAAAAGGCCGATTTCAAAAACGCGAATTAAAAAATAAGAAAATTAAAAAAATATAAGCTTCGAAAACAATCCTCATCTCTTCGGTAGTGAAAAGTAGGCGTAGTCTAGAGGTTTCATGATGCAGGTGACGTGTTTTAATTTTTAAATAATTGATTAATTGCGGTTAGTAGGGTTAAGGTAGCTCCAGTAGCTGTAAATAAAGCACGGCAGCCGGCTACTATTTTGGCGGGAAAAAAATCTCCCCAAGCCAGCTACCGCTGGCTTTGATTTGTTTGCTACCATTTATTATAATCAGGTTTTTTTACTAAACGTAGAATCAGACAAAAAGTCTTAAGCCCAAGTCCTAACAACTCAAAAGCATAAAAAAAAACAATAAAAAAAGACTATTTTAACAAAATTCCATTAGCCAAATCAATATCAATTTTAGGCTGGCTTGACGCTCAGAAATTCTCATTGAATTGCAGAGGCGGGAAAAACGAGGAGTCACAAACGAACGAAAAAAAAAAATAAGCAGCTAAGAAAAAAAAAAAAAAAAGAAAAAAAAAGGGAGCTTCGAAAGAAGTGCACCCAGGTTGTCAGTCGGGCTGTCTCGTTTCGCGACTTCGAATGCGGGGGGCTGCTGCAGCAAACGTGACTGCTGCGAAGCGAGGCTGGAGCAATTTACGTCAGAAGCTTACCGCCGCGTGAATCCAGCAGCGCTTTGCCTACCTTTGTTTATTTCCCCACGCGCTTCGATCTCTCGCAAAACTCTTTTTTTTTTTTTAATTGCAGCCAATAGCACCAATTTGTTTAAGATTCTTTTTCTCAGGCGTTCTTAATTGGCCGACTTGACTTTTTTCTACGTGAGTTATGTACGGAGAAGATGTAAATGGAGGTGATCTTGAGCTAAGACTCGGTAATGATGATTGTTAGATTTTTTTAAAGACTATATTTGGCTTGTTTTTTTTTTTTTTTTTTTTTTTTTTTTCTTACAGGTTATGCATATTTTTTTTCATAAGTATCGGATAGTATGATGTGAGCAATGGGTATAGTGACCAAGACGCGAGTCATAGTGAAAGCTTTTTATTTTATATTAATGAGATTATAATAAATATAGAGTCCTATCAGAAGTAAGCATCTAAAACTGATTTTTCAGAATAAAAAAAAAGGTCATCTGAATTTCGAGCTGGTCTCATTGGTTCGGTATAATAGTTCTTAAATAAAAAACTAATTTTGCTTGAAATAATCTTTATTTTTATTGTAATTAAAATATGAATAATATTTAACAATTTTAAATTTAAAAAGCATCTTTTTTTAAATGTTTCTCGACCGTAATTTCAGAATCTTTTTCATTTGCGTTGTCTGAATCGAAAATACCTTTATACCAAAGTAGACGACGAGCTTTCGAGTAGTCCTTGTTTATTCGTCCTTTTGATTGCAACCATGCCACAACTAGGATCTCACATTTCTAGATTTGGCATATTCATAATTGCAACGAATAAAAATGAATTTTCAGTATAAATTATCGTAGATGATCTTCCCGGGGATTTCAAGGCATCAGCTGTAGCTGATTTACCAGAAGCGGATGGTTCTTGATTTGATTGGTCTTGTACTGATTCCATTGGTTTCATTGGTTTAATTCTTCACCTTATCAGTATAATAACTTTAGCGAAATTCATTTTTTTTAATGTTACATAAAAACAATTAAATACTGTGCAAACTAAAAAAATTTTTACAACTTTTTCATATATGATCTTACTCGACACTGAATCCCAAGCTACAATTTTTTTAAAGTCCACGTTTGCCCCTTTAAGTGCGCCCTGGACATATTAAATACACAAATTTTGGGGTCTCAAAAAAGTATATTTTCGTAAATCAAAATTATTAATTAAAATTAAATAGACTTTGATTAGAGAAAAAGTTTTGTTATGGTACATCAGAGCGACGATTCTCACTTATGATTAATGGCCTCATTTGGTACCGTATTACCTTACATATGTATAAAAAAAAAAATTAGTCGTCAGTTTTTTGCAGTATAAAAATTTCATTTCGAAAATCGTATTTTGAGGCTGATGTAATTACCATTCGAAGCTCAGAAACGAGGTGAGCTTTTAACTCGGGTAATTGGACAAGCCTTTTATTCGCACAATAAAGTGTGCATAATACGCGCCCGGGAAGTCGGATTAATGCGCATAACGAGCCCGCCGAAAAAGACCTGCAGGTCCACACAATGCCCCGCGCACACTTTTCTGCTGCTGCTTGGCTCGACTTTTTACCTTTTTTTTTTCCCAATTGAATTGAATGTAAAACACGGCTTTACATCAATCTGAGCCGCGAGACTGAGTGACTGGGGTGATTTAAGCTTATATTGCCTCCTCGCCGAGGCGGTCGGGGTCTTCTCCTTCTGCATTCGTCCTTTTTTTTCTTCTTTCGTTTGGACCTCGGAGATTTACTATCCCCGAGATTTCATCGAAACGTGGAGTTTTACGAACCCTTTTCTGTATCTTATGTTTACCTCTTTTTTATGATCGCTCTAATGGGTGGCGTTAACTGGTTGGTAGCACCCTGTCGAATGGGAGCAGCTAAATCAAGTAGCTCTAATCGAATTTAATTTTTATGGAGTCAAAACGAGACACTTAAATTCAATCTGTTGAATTTCACGTTTTTAGATTAACGGTGTCTCGAGACTAAGTTTTTGGAATATTTTAATTCCCGATTTTTAGATGACTATAACTCACTATTTGTTGTTAACAAACAAGTTAAAACCGAAAATTTTGTTATTTTTAAAACCAAATTAGGTGATGGTACGTATCTATATTCTTCAATTTTTTATGACTCGAAAAAATGGCTCTTTAAAATTTACCAATACTTAGACTTTTTCAAATATTCAGAGCCTTATTCATATCTGACATGGAATTGCTTTGTTATTCAGTTTGTACTTTAAACTACTCATACACAATAATAAATAAAAAAGGGTAAGTTTGAATTATTTTATCACCAAAATTATCGAATTTCTCAATGAAGAATTCATTCAAAGTGGATAGTTTAGTGAAGTATTTTTTTGGAATCTTAGTCGTAAGTAACGAATCATGATTAACATATACAAAGAATCGAATAATCAAAATCTACTATGATGATGATTTTTCAGTCAAAATGATCTAATCCTTCCAGCATCACAACTCCGATAACAATTTTTCAAATTTTAAAAATAATTTTCGCTTTATAAATCACCGATAATAATCATGATTCGTTATCAAACTGCATTAGAGATGATTCACAACCATTGTAATGCAACGGCCCGATTAGATCATAATCCGCAAAGCATTAATCACCGGTAACCAAAGTTTGACGCTAATTAAGGACGAAAAATAATCGTGGGGGAAGGAGTTTACGGAAATCCGAAGTAAAGTAAACAGCGTACTGACATCGGGGCCGTTTGTTTGTTTTTTTCTTCTTCCTCCTCCTCCTCCTCCTCCTCTTCATTCGTTTAATTCAACTTTCTTACTACCGTGCCGCCGGCGGCGGCGTTTGTCGCGGTTGACGCAGACGTTTCGGCTCCTTCTACGGGGGATAAGCAGGGCTCCTCGTTTTTCCTTAAATCTCGTTTATTTTCAGCAGGCTCGAATAAAGCAGCCTGGCTTTTCGATTACGCAGCCACTGCTCCAGAGATGGAGTTTTATTTACGACTCCCCGGAGATTGATTGCGCCGGGCAAAACACACTACCGCCATCCGCTCCGATTTTATGCATTAAAACTTCTTCTTCTTCTTCTTCTTTCTCTGCGCTGGCCTCTCTTCTCGTTCTGATCGTTCGGGACTTACGTGTGAGACACCCGTTTTTTACGTAATTTTATGATTTAATTTTGTAACGTGCCTCATAAGTTACCGCTGAAGCTTGTTTTTATCGTGAGGGGGGAAAGTTATTATTATTAATTTTGTTTCCTGGTAATGTAAATCAGACGTTTTTTTTATTGGAGAAAATTTTTTTTATGGTTTTAAAATTTGGTAAGTATTTTTTAGTCATTTTTGGCATTTAGATCTTTTTTGATTTGGCAAATCTCAACTTATATAGTGAAAGTAACTAAAGTTGAATCTAAAAATATTTTTTCCCAAAAATCTAGGTTTGAGAACTTTGCAAGTATTGGCTTCAGATACTATTTTTGGAATGAAAACTCGAGACATATTAAAAGTGGAGAGTTCAGGCAAGATATTAGTGATCCAGTATCTCATTTGATATGATGGAACAATTCCCAATAATGAGAGAAAATCTGTATCCTTGTTGGTAAATTTTTCAATAACCAACTAAAAAATTGTTGTTTTTTATTGAACTACGAACATCATGAACGTGGTAGAGTAAACAACTTAATAAGTTTCCAAAGGTACCAAGAAATATTAGTGGTTTACTCCAACATTTGGATAATGTAAGAAAATGGTGCCCAAAGATTCGTTATGATCAGCGTTTCACACGTTATTTCATCTTCTAGTTAGTAGGAAGATGTCCATTTTATCTCTTTGAATACGTTTCCGGATTTTCAGAGACCTGGTCTAATCCCATCACAACCAATGTTTGTTCAATAAGTGTATCAATACTCATACATCTTCTAGAATCAGAAAATAACTATTAGGTACCAACTTTCCACCCCACGAACAGATACGTAACGCAGCCTTCTCGGTCAACCGGTAAAAAAAGCTTCCAACACGGTACCAAAACCAACAAAAAAAAAAAAAAAAAAAAGAAAAAGGAGGGACAATATAACCCGAGTGTAGTCGTTTTTATTCATCGAATGAATAAACTCGGCTTGACCCTCTCTCGAACACATAATATTGATCAAGAATTACTCGCAGGGTCCGGCGGTCGGGTCGATTAATTCAGTAAAACAATGCGAAAAAGTGTGTTATACACGCGAAATCACGCATAAATCCCCTGCGCTCTCGCTGGGGTAAAAGGAATCAAAAACAATGGCGAGCGAGCCAGCGAACGAGGTACACATACACACACACCAGCAAAAAAAAAAAAAAGAATTAAAAGAGCGGGAGGCTGAGTTCGGAGAAGCGAGCGCGTGGCCAGGCGCGTCATTAAATTATTACAATGGGAAAGTGTTCCCTTAGCAGGAAGGCAGCACGCGATCGAAAAAACAAGAATCCATGTACTTATACCAGGTACACGAAGGTGGTGCAGCAGCAGCCAGCCAGCGAAAATATGATAATTCAGGTTTGATATTTCGTGGAATCTGCCTCTTGGTGGAGGAGGCTTGGTGCACACCTGCATTCACGTGTATGATGTACAGCAAGCGATTACGGAGTCGAGGCCCCCGGAGACTGCGCGGCGGCGACTGTTCCGTTACCGAATATCAACCCCGGTGGATCGCGAGTTTATCTCCTTCTTTTTCCTCCTCCTCCTCCTCCTCCTCCATATACCGAAGCTAATGCACTTTCTTTGAATTGCGCGGGGGTACTTGAAAAATGTGGGAAGTTCTTCTTACGCTTTGGGGGGTTATTTATGTCCTGGTAATGGTGATTTTTCGTCCAGTTTTTTGAATCGTGATCTATAAGTAGAACCTGATGTCAGTGATGTTTTTGAGGGGTGAGATACAAGTATGTTACTGATGGATCAAACATTTCTCACCAGTTGTTGTACATTTTTTAACACTTCTTAATTGTAAGTAGAAGTATAACATCTTAGTTTATTGGTCAATGATGTTGCGAAAATTTTGCTTCAGTGTATGAAAATATGATTTATTTCAATGTTGATGCCATTTACAATCAATGCAGCATCTCAAAACAAAATTTTTTTCATTACATCATGTTACTTTGGTATTAATGAGCCCATGCGGACAATCCCGTAACAATTATTGGCCAATGGTCAGTTTACGATGTTGATTTTCGAAACTAGCCTAAAACTCGCTAGAGTCTGTTCTCCACAGGAATGCATATGATATGATCCAAAGTCTAAGCATTAGTTCCGATTATTTTTCTAATTTTAGGGCCAAAATTTTACCACACAAATGTCTTACTGAAACAAGTTTATTTTTAGTAACACACCACGGGAAATTTTATACAACTTTTTCAAACTTTATCCAGTTTTAGGATGTGTTAAAAGTTGGATCATATCGATAAAATTGAATATCAAGGTTAGTTTTTAGTGTCATAACCAAGACAAAAACTACTCTACTATATGATTTAATGTTATCAATTCCAAACAGTTTTTGTCCATTTCTATAACATTCAACTTGTGTTCGAAAAATGTTGCCATATTAACAATCGTTATACACCTTATTTAGAACACATAATCCACAGATCCTTACTAGTTGCTGGCCACTTAATGACCACTTTTTAGTCAGTAACTTTCCCCCTTACCATCTCAAATGTTTCCTCGAGCCATCAATAACCCACGTCTCCCTCCCGCCGTAAAACACTTGCGAGTCCATCCAACCAATGAGCGTGATTTTCTCACGATAATTTTCGTGCATCCCACCTGTACCCTCGTAATAAATATAAAACCAGTTGGTTGCAAAATTAAAAAATCCGCGGTATAAATCCCCTCGATGACGATAAAATTAGCAAGCCGATCGCAAGCAGCATCCCCGCGGAAAGGACTAAAAAAAGAGCCGAATAAACCCCCGGTCCTCTCGTGGGTCGCGCGCGCGAGTTCCGTATCGGTGAGTATGATCGGGATGTATGGCCGGGGCCCGTATCGCCTCCGGAGGATCAGCACCGGGGTAGGAGGATTTTCAGAAGCTTCGAGCCGGAGGAAGGACGACCCCCCGTCGCAGTGGTTCCCGACGCGCGGTCTGCCCCGACCGCGGCGATTCCTTATATGATGCGAATTCCCCGCGTGGTACTCCTTCCTTTCTCCTTCTCCGTTTACTTATATGCTTCTGTGCACTCCTTGCCAGCCGGCCCGCCGAGAACTGCTTTGACCTCTTTGCTGGGGAAGCTGTGCGGCTGCAGGCTTGTTACTGATTTCTGTAAATTTTCAGATTTTTAGTAGATGCAATTTTTTTGGGATTAAATGGTGCATTAAAGTTTTCAAAAATTTTTGTGCAGATTTTATGATCCTCTGACAGTTGAGGATCAATATACTGGGAATAATAATTTCTTTGCAGACTTATGAGGTTACCTCTATGCAGACTTTGTTTGATTGAAAAATTAAACGTATTGTTGATTGATACTTGTTTTTCTTTGTGATACGGACAAAATTTAGTTGTAATTTGGAACTTTAATACATAATATACTGCAACATTTCGTGGATATAATTTATTCTTTAAAAAGAGATGAAGAACAATTTTTCTTTTATGGTAAATGCCTTGTGAACACTTCAGAAATGTCGATTTTATTATTATATAAAACTTGTTACAATTGTTGAATTTTAACCAAACAAAAAATTATAGAATTACTTTGAATATTTATTCATTTGTATGAGTAAATACAAGCAATCATTTATTAAATCACAGTAAATCAAAGAAAACGTTACATAATATTATTATATATTCACGCCGCACACATCTCTACACCAAAAAAAAATTATAATATATGATTTTTGCAAAGCCAAGTGAACTTCTAAATCTATTACAAGGAAAAGCGATTAAAATATTTATAAAATAATAATAATGATGTAACTTAACTTTTTAAATTGCCGATAAATTAGTTTGAAAAAAAGTTTTTTTGTAAATTTGAAGGTGCTTAGTAAAATAAAAAATTGAAATTTCAACTAAAAATATAACCATGCCAAATATATACCCTAGCAATAGAAAATAAAAAAGATATTTTAATTCATTTAGAATAACACCGTCGAAGATTTTACTATCGACAATTTTTTTACGATCATACTGTTTGATGGTCCACGTTATGATTCCACTTTCAAATAATTTATAGTAAATCTTACGAATTGTAGGTAGTATAGGATAATCTACCGGAAACAGCCAAGTGTAATAACCTTGCAATTCAGAATCACGAATTATTTTAACATTTTTTGGTAATTTTGATATATTTTCTAATTCATAGCAATCATTAGCACAGCTCTAAATGTATTATTTTTCAATGACTCGTAGCATTCTTGACCGTGTTTAAATGATTTGATTTGACTGTAGTATGATGTTGATATAAAATATTCTTTAAATTCTTCAAAAGTGAAAACTTCGTATTTGTTGTTAAAAAGATCATCTAAATTTTTTATATCTAATTTTATTACCGGTGTTACCACTATTATACAAGTAAGTTTGCTTTGCAAAAATACTGTAATTATTATGAAAGGAAATACAACTAGCAGAAAAATAATTCTCTTGAATGTTGTTTTAGGCTTCCAAAGAGTTGCATTTCCAACCGACGCCCGCAACATATCGATCGCAACTTCATTTTTATATTTCGAAAAATGTTTCAAGAATATTTCAAAGACGAGGCCTACATACACTATTGATACAAACGTATGCAGGAAAAAACTTTCTTCGAAATATTTGCTCCAGTGTGTAATTCTCTCAGCTACAACGTAACAAACTCCAGATTTGGTAAATGCATTGAGCTCGTTTCTCCAAAAGTCTCCAAAAGTGTGCTGGCTTACCGATACAACTCTCGCATCAAATGTGCCGTTGAGAATTTTTAAAAAAGATGAACCGATACGCGTTTTATCTTTATCAACTGTAAAACTGTCACGAAGAACTACTTTGGGGTAAATTTTAGGTTTGAGTGGTAAAAAAACAATTTCTAACAGTTTTGAGTCGCATATTTGAAACTTGATGGGATCTTTCATGCTAGGATCGCAAAAGAAATCGATATCAGCAAATATTATTGGGTACCCTAGTAAAGAGAGTTTTTTGTCGAAATTTAAATTTTTGCACCATTGTGAATTTCCACCTGAAATTGGATTTTCTATTATCCAAACAAATTTCAATTCTATAGTTACAAAAAGAAAAAACCTTTTTCGACTAACCTTCGAGTACAGTATGCTGATACTCAAAAAGAACCAGAACGATGACCATTACTTTGCAAAATACTTTTGTACTTTGTCCAACTAACTGGAGCGTAATCCAAATAAGGGTTAAAAGTATGAATTCTAATTTTGGATTCGTAATCAACACATAAAAAAATTATGGTGTGATTTACGTCCAAAAGAGTGAATGTTGTAATATTGTGACCGGTACAATAGTCTTTGAATCGAAACCTGGTTTAGTTTCCAATAATTACAAGGTCCCTTGAGTCTTTTGAAAAACATTGATTATAAAGATGCAACTGTATAAATAAAATTAAAATTATTAAAAATACATATTATAACAAAAAATAAGAATTTTGTAGCATATTGTATATACTGAGGATGTTAGGATATCTTCATGTTCTTCCTCAAAGCTATAATTTCCCAAAGATGATCCGATCATGATAAGTAATTTAATACAAATAAAAACTTTGATGCAGAAAAAATTTCCCATTTTCTTAATAAACTTAAAAGTCCGAGTTAGACTATATTTCTAAGTTTTCTTTCGTACAGCCCTTGAAAAACTGACCCCCCAGTAAAACTGACTCAGTTCGTTGTAAATGTAACTACTACAGTGTGTATACTCAAAAAGTTCAATGCTTAAAAATAAAAAATTAGACTCAAAACTGAAAATTTTTTTTACTAGTTTTCAACTTTAACAACTAAATTTAACTGTGCGAGGTCAATCGATAACTCACTTGTCTTTTCGAATGAGTTTTTATGACGTTTAGTCATCGATCCTGTCTGCCCATAGAATCGAACGTGACCTTCTTTCTTATAATTTAATACTCTACCACTTATTCAAACATTTATTTTCAGAAAATATTTAATTCAAAATTTAAACGTACAAGAAAAAAACAATGCCGATTAATAATTCTCACCTGCTGCATAAATAACAGTGCGAGACCAATAAACAAAACGGCGTCGATACACTGCTTTCTTATTTTCTTTTTTTGTTCCACCTTCTTTCACCGTTCGTTTTTTGCCTTCTTTTTTTTTCTTACCGTCCAAAACGTTTCTCCTGCTGCCGCTTGTCCGAGGACGCTCGGGGTCCATTAATCATACAGAAAACAATAGCAACTGGCAAAACACATGCTTCGCGCTTGCTCTCTCTCTCTCTCTCTCTGGTCCGAGAGCTCGCATTAACATAGAGTAGCCGGCCTGCATTTTATGTATCGCGGGATGAAAAAAGTAAGAGCTCTCTTATTATTCTCGGATCGTGTGCGATTCGGGACTTTTTTTTTCGGGCAAGAGATTGATTGAAACCAATCGAAAATCGGTGTTTACGCGAGAGCTTATTTTTTGCCGGTGCGGTGGGTTTTAATTTGGATTGGTAACGAGGTTTACTTTTTTTTTTGTTCCACAACTTTGATTTTTTTGTACTTTTTGTTGGTTTTATGTTAATGAATAAAATTTTTTTAACGAATTGGAAGATGACACTTTTAAAATATTTTTCTATGTTAAAAGTGAGTAGTAAAAGATTCTTTTGATGATAATTTTGAACTCCCGCCAATATGCTCCACTTGTGACGTCAGTTTCTCGAAGTCGAGTAACTCTATTGCGTGCAGCCAACATTAAAGTCAAATATTTCAATTACACTTAAGGTAAGTGTGCCTAATATGGCCCCTTGCCTAATATGGCCCCCCCTGTTATTTTGAATATGCTCGATATGCGGCATCTCTACAAGGTAGGAAGAAGTCAAAAACACTGAATTATGAAGTTTTCAGTTGTTTAGAACATTTTAAAATTATTTTTGCGCACGCCTAATAGCTAAAACTCGTTTTGTATACCTCCGTTATTATTTTACGTTGTAATTAAATGGTCTGCCAAAAGATTTAGACGCATCTGACCAAAATTTGAATAAGTAGCTTCGATTTGTTATTGTTTCAGCTTTAAAACGCGACCTTAATTTTTGTTCAACTCGTTTTCTAACGGGTTTTATTCTTAAATAACTTATTATTCTCCAGTGTTCCTAATATGGCCCCCCGCGAATTAGTAGAAATACCGATATTAAGAGTCCTTAGTTTCATGTTTACTTTTTAGAAAATCCTATCCTAATATTATTTAAGAAAAATAAATTTAATTGTTTCAAAGCTTTTTTTCATTTTACAACTAAAAAAGCATTCTAGCTCAAAAATCAAACTTTGATAAAAATTTAAAGTTGTAATTTTTCTACTGGTTGCAAAGCTTTCAAAAAAATTGTAAAAAAGGCTCAATTTTTAAATAAATTATTTTTAAAATGTTAAAAATTTTGAAGTTTTTTTTAATCTCATATTCTGATTGATTTAAAAAATCGCAATGAATAAAATACTTCAGGGGGGAGAGGGGGGCCATATTAGGACACAAATTTTATGTGTCTTAAAAAACCGTGTTTTGGTAAATCCTCTGGCATTTGAAGCTCATTGATCAAAATCAAACGTGTAAGGTCTCATTTTAAAGCTCTTGGATTAAGCTTTAAAATGAGACCTTACTCGTCAAAAAATAGTGATTTGATTGACCACAACGTCGATTCTCGCTTAGGGGGGCCATATTAGGTACAGGTACCTTAATTGTTGATTTTATGTTCACCTTTCAGTAATGTAACTAAATTGAATCTGCATTAGTTTCAAAAACGCCTGAATCACGTGATTTTGTCAAGCCAACTTCACGTGTCTAACATTTTGGCGGGAATTCAAAATCAAAAATTTTCAAAAATTTTATTTTCCCGTGAATATAATTACTCAGTGAAGAAAACTGATCTTCAAAACTATTTCATACTAAAATTTTGAGCTAAAGACCAGAAAAAAGGGAGAGAGAGAAAAAAATCAATCGATCTAAAAAAATAAAGACCTAGAAAGAAAAGAAAAAGAAGATCGAGAGGTAGCAGAAGGAATAAAGGAATAAAAGAAGAAGCTGGCGCTTCATTTGTTGGGGACCGAGACAATATAAATAACAATTCATTTTTGTCACATTCGACTGTCGAAGTCGAATGGTCAGGCAGGCAGCGAACCAAGAGAACCGAGAAAGAAGAAGAAGAAGAAGAGAAGGCTTTTTATTGTCGTCTGGCTGAACTATTATCATCCTGTAGCTCGACCCTTCCACAGGGCCTTACAGCGAGCGTGTGTACACATATATACATCCCTGGACGCTGCGGACACACTATAATATATAAAATTTAACCGCGCGTAAATCTTGTCCTCCCTCGATGCTGCTCGTACGACTCGCTAGCCCGAGTCCTCCTCTCTCTCTCTCTCTCTCTCTCTCCGGCTTACTTTTGCTGCTGGTGCTTCCTCGATGGCTGCTGAAATCACAAATAAATTTAATACTAGAAACCCTTTTATCATTTTGTAGCGTCCTAGAATGCACTAACCTTGAACAATAGATTAATAAATAAATTTAATATATTGTATTTATTTCTTACTTTATTATATTTTATTTGAAATGTAGTTTTTTTAACAGTAACAAAATATCGTACAGTATTTGAAACAGCTTTGACTGTGTAAAAAATTAGATTTTCTCTATACTCTAGTTTTTACAAAATTTCGGCATAAGTTTTTAGAATGGAAATTTTGGCCAATTGAAAACGTGCGATTTTCAAGTTCTGTTGAAATATATCCTTCTTTTTTAATTGTATGGCAGATAGCTGAAAAGAACTATTCCGATGGATCAGTTACTAAAGCGAGTGTCTTAGCATCAAATATTGAATTCACACCACACCTACATACTTATCAAAACTTTGACATTGAAATTTTTTTTTTTCAAGTTTAAAATTTTATCGAGACAATATGAAGTTCAATTAAGCAAAGTATCGAAAATCCATCTCGGTATTATAATCAAGTCATCGGTGCAGGTAACGTCCGTAAATTGTATAATATTATGCCGCCGAAGTTGGGGAGGGGTACGAGAGATATGAATCAAAGTTCGAGATCAAAATCCGCGAGACAAATTGCGAGATTTATGTATCGATGTGACGAGAGACCAGAGAGGAGAAAAACGAGAGGCGCGTGCCCGAATTTGCTCCTTATCCGTCCTCGAAATCTATCCCCATCACATAAAAAACTTCCGAAAAGAATAACAGAGCCGAGGCATAAACGAGATCGAGATTACAAACGTGCACCGTTCCCTCGACTCCTTCAACCTGCAAAGTATCATTACCCAGGCTGCACTTCTCGCTGCATTTTTCGTTTCAATTTTATATGTTTTCTGCTTTAAACCGGATTTATAATTTTCAAATTTTTGAACCGTTTGATTACCCCAGTCGTTATAAAAAACACAATTTTTTAGTTTTTATATTTTAAAAATTTTTACGCTTTTAGTGTTTTGTAAAATTTTTAAATTTATTTTACAGCTTAATTTTATTATTTCAGAACAGGCTTAATAAAACTTTTTATTTATTTACGTTAAACTTTTATTTATTGTGAGTCTTGTGATTTTTAATTATAAAAAATATTAAAAATTATTTTATAAAATATAATTTGTTTAAGGGTCTACTTACAATTAGAAAAAAAATTAAATACTTATCTACGAATACGTTACCATTGAATTATTAAAAATTATGTTTCTAAATTAACTAGGAAATGACCAGAAAGTCACCAATAATTCTATTAAATGGGCATTTCTACTAATTTTGTTTAAAACTTATTTTTTTTTTTTGGCTCTTTTTTATTACTGAGCCAATTTAAAAAAAATGTATGCTCTAAAATTTTGCACTAATAAAGTTTTAGAACCTTGCACTTTATTTTTCTATGAAATTTCAAAAAAATATATTTTCAAATTTAATTTTGACAAATTTGTGCAAGTTTTTTATCCTTTCATTAAAATCTCTTTTGTAGAAATCTCAATGTAAAATAGTCAGGCTTAAGAATCTGAAAAAATATTTTTCTTACAAAATAAATGAAGGTATGAAGAAAATGAGAATCCTTGGAACACTGGAAGTGCAATAGACTTACTGTACATATTTTTCGAAATCAGGCTAAAAAAATCTAAAAATTGATCCAAGTGTCGTCTAATCGTATCCTCAGTTAACTTCAGATCTACCGGAAAATTTTTTAGTACAAAATTGAGTCATCCGCGAGTGATACTTATACAATAAAACGGGAGAAAAATTCCATCAGGCCTCGTCAACTGCAGCGTGCCGTCACGTAAATTAAAATATCGGCGCCTAGCCCGGTAAGGTACGTGAGAGCTTTTATAGGTACCCTGCATACCTCACCTACCCACCTCGGGTTTTATTACGAGAGAAGAGCCAAAACGACCTCTTGTTAAAAAGTGCGCTCGGCTAGATCCTCGACGGCGATACCCGTGAACCAGGAGTCGGCGGCGAGAAAAGAGGAGGATGAAGCTGCCGCCGCTGCTAAGTACGTGAGACGAATCCGAGACGGGCTTTCTTTCTGGTTTCGCTTGCCTCTTTTTTTCTTTTTTATTTTTATTTTCTTTTACCGAGGGATTTGGTGTTGTTTTCGTAAATTTTGGGTTTTCATAATTTTGAGACCCGACACTTGACAGACTTATGAATGGTACGAAGCATGTTTATGTCCGACGCGTTTAACGTGGTGCATTTTTAATCGGTACTTTTTTTTACTATTAATTTTCAGATGTGATTTTGAATGAAAAAAAATTTTTATCTCACTCTTTAATTGAAAAAACTTTTTTTAACCAAGAATTAATTTCATTGATTGTTATAATAGCAAGTGGCTCAGCTGACAAAGCATCTAACTGGTAATGCAAGGATCGCTGGATCGAATCCTACCAGTCGATATTTCTAAATGTTAAATCGAGCAGTCTTTAAATTGTTCGTTGTTGAAAAGGTGACATAACAATGGATTATAAAAAAAATATTTTTTAATTCTCCGCTTCTTTTTTTGACAATTTTTTTATTTAGTCTCTCTCTGTTCAGAAGTTTTTAAACTTTACTTATTTATTTATCTAAAAAATATTTAATTTTTATAAGATTTTATAAGTTTATACAATTGACAAATTTGAAAACCTATTCAGAATATATATCATTTCTAATAACTATAAAAAAAAAATTAATTTTCTTATAGAATAAAATGCAATCGTCCAATTAAAACTCGAAAGCTTGAATTAAGAGTTAATCATGAAGCTCATTGAACCATTAAACGGCTCTTAAGATGTTCATTTTCTACTAATGTCTTTTGGTAAATAGTGCCCAATGAGTCGACTAATAGTCTCGAACTCTGAGCAATTTTCAAAGTACCCGTATCACGCGAATTAATCGTAGCTTCTTCTTCCACATTACCAACACACACAGACGCAGTATTGACTTTCTAACCAAACCGAAACATTCCACAGCTAATAATACGATTACGAAGCGCGAAGAGGACGAAAAAGAACGAGTAGAAAAAATAAAAAGTGGCGATCATGCACTTTATTGCGGAGTCATCGTCTTTCATCTTTCATCGCGCCCATGGATGATTATTACCAGTTATTATTGTTGGTACCGGCTGTGGTGACCCGATTTTTCGAAGAGATGCTTTTTAATAAAAAAAAAAGTTCAATCAAAATTTCTCTTCTTCCAAAATCATATAGGGAAGGCTTCGATTTCATAGTTTTGTACTTTTGACGAAGAGAAATTTTTTTATACTGCCAAGTTTCTATTTTTAGTTACTTTAGTGTATGTTCACGGGGTTTTTAACTTTGCATAGAAAAAGACATTTTACTACTGGATTCTTATTTTGATAGTTCATTATGAAAAGTTTTCAAAAAAATGTCTTTTCAAAATAAATTGAATTTAAAATTAAATATGATGCTTGACTAGATTAAAAATCTGGTTTTCAATTTTTTTTTTTTTTTTTGGTATTTAAAATCAGTTTTTAGTAAATTTCCAATAAAAAAATTTTTAATATTTTTTTCTTAAAAAGTGTGAAAATCCAAACTTTAAAGTGAGAGCTTACTAAGATGATATCAGAGTATTTTTTACTAACAAGGAGATGACCAGACATTTGGGGACTTTTGGTTTTTTATACCAGTTTCCAGAAAAATCGTACACAAAGTCTTTCCAGAGTTCTAGAACCTCTTATTTTCTTTGTTCTAATTATATTTTTTTTTATAAATTTTTAAATCCAAATATTTTCATTTTGGTCATATACAATTTAGATCTTTATGATCTTTATAAAGTACTTCTAGAAATCAAAATTAGATTTAAACATATTTTTCCTTCAAAATTTTTGGGAAAACAATGTAAATGCAAGAATCCAAAATTCTCTAGATGCAATAGACTTTGTTAAAAAAAAATAAGCTAAATGACTTAAAAAGTGCCAGAAATGAAATAAAAGCTACAATAAAAGTAAAAATTTTATAATCTTGTAAGTTATGAAATTTTTTAAAAAATTTTTTCGGTGATCTGCATAGTCTCCTGTCTTAAAATATTTTCAAAAAGCGTGTGGTCTCGCATTGAGCTGAAACCGCGCATTCGAAATCTGCAAAAATTTGAATATCCTGCAGCCGCACGGTATACGTACCATAAAAAAAAGGTCCCGAAGGTACATTTAAAGCGCTTAATATACATTATGTAAAAAAGTCTTGGAGATATCCTCGGGTCAGTGAGGTATAGGTACGTAGGTATACGGTGATTCGGCGAATATTCATCCAGCGCGGCCGCTGCAGCAGCATTGTTTCAAACCCCCGCGGAGAGAAGCGCTCGGATCGCGAGTCATTCGGGAGAATTAGTTCGGCCGCGGGGGTTCCTTGTATATCCCTTGTATGCCCGGCCCGCTCGCACGGGGCCCTTTCGTACTTATATTTTCTTAAAGCCAGCTTGCTTCTTTTTTTTCTTTTTTTCTTGCTCTCGCTCTTCTCTTATACGAGCTTCATTGTAACTTGAACGGGCTTATTCTGTCACAGGTGCAGCAGCCGTTGTAGCGGTGTGTCGCGGACGAGATATTATTCTTTTGTAATTGTTGACATCGAGTTTGATGCTGCTGGGACGTGCATTATTCTTCGATGTATTGGCTCCGGGATGATACCAATTAATTTCAGATGTGCTTTAATTTTTGATTGAGGGCTTTTACTTCGATAGTATTATTGGTATTTTTTTTTATGAATAAACCAAACTAAATTAATATTAATTTTTTAAAGACAATTTAGATTATGTCCGAGGAAGAGTGGCTAGAGGACAGCACAAGATATTAAAGAAAGTGAAATTTTTATTCTCAAACACCTAGTAAAAATTAAATCGAAGAAATTTGTTTAACATGCCTATCTTTAAGTGAAATGATACTTTCATCGCGACTTTAACTTTGAAAAAAATAAAAAAGACAACTGTCAACTGCACGACCCGATGTTTTTTGACAAAACGACTTTTCTGACTTTTTTTCAGACAGCAGGGAATCTGCTAATGCTAAGATTCAAGTAAGTTTTGACAAAAAATTTTTAATTCTAGTAAACTGTTAAAACATTTCTCCAGCTTCTAAGCTCAAGATTGGACCTTCGCCTCTTTGTTTTCGGTTCTAGGATGGAAAAAAAAATTGCCTAACTTGGTCAGGAAACTCTTTTGGAGACCAAATAAACCCTTGTCCAACTAGACTGGCAATTTACTGTTTTAAAATTTTGAAGGCGTACACAATTTACCATTGCAGTTGTAAGTTCTTAAATTTTTTCGCTGTCACCAGATCCTTCCGAGAAAAACATGCTTGCAGCTTCGAAGAACAGCGAACCTTCAACCCAAAGACATTGCGAGCGTGTGTCACGTGAACTGTATATAAAAAACAAACGTTTAAGGTATAGCTAAAAAGTTAATTTAATGTTTTACGATCCCAGAATTGAATGATTAATAATCTTGATTTTTTCTTTTTAAATCACAATCGAGTAATAATAACCCACCCAGCGTATCAATTTTCAAGTCCATTGAAGCTTGAAGCACCAAAAAAAAAGGAAAGGGATTTTATTAGCAATCCGAATCGAATCACAATGGTGGTGTGAAGGAAGGCCACTTTGAAGTTTCGATTATACCGTGTAAAGTACGGGTTTATATGAATAATTGAAAGATAAATTACTCTCTTAACCGAGTGAAGGAAAGAAATGAAAAAAAAAGAGAAAGGTGTATCCAACAAACAAGACGAGGCGTAAAAAAAAGCGGGAATAAATGAAATATCATCGGTGGAGACGTCTTTGACTGGCCACCCGTAATAAGCCGTAACGGTGCACTATTAGTATCATTTGTAGTCGTTATTACAAGAATGACTATTAATACGTCGATTCTCATTATGCCCGGCGGGGGATTATATATAGTTAAACGCGGCGCCTCCTACCTTCTTCGTCGTTTTAAACGCTCGAATTACGAGCTGCCTTTTTTTCTTTCCTCAATTTTTTTGCATTGCGTAGTAAGGTTGGAAACTATGTATTTGAAGTTCATAATGTTTTGCTGAAGTATAAAAAAAACAATCGACTAGTATTTTTTATAAGGCTTTTTCATAGCAGACGACAGCTATTTCCAATTTATTGTTTCAAGTTTTATTTAATTTTTCGGGACTTTTCAATCTTTTAAATAGCTGGGTTCCTGTAGATTTTTGATTGTTCTATAGTACTGATAACTTTTTATAAATAAATTTCAAATCATTTCTTTTTTAGAAGCTGGTAAAAAATCTTTTTTCTTCTAAATCTAAAAAATTATAAGGATCATCATTGACTGCATCTATTAATATCAAATCCAGTTAATTTTTGTTTAAAATATTACTGTTTACTCAATGTGGATTCTGAAGATTACCTTAAAAAAAATTGAAAAGATCCCTTTATTATAAACGAAAAAATCAGCGATTTTAGCTAAAAAAGGGTTACGAATAGTCGTCTGCTATGAAAAAGCCTTATTAGAAAAGTTAGACGTGTTTGAAGTTTACCGTTTCAAATACTGTTCTTAATATTTAAAAAGTCGTAAAATTCATTAAAATTGCGTATATTTTTACAAAAATATATTTTCAAAGTAGTGGTTGCTAACCCTTTTGAAGAACACGTTGCCAGTACGATATGCAAGTATGTTTGTTTTTGGTTTTTTACAGTGACCACGTTGATGCTTTAACACGAGTTAATCGTGAACCTGGAATGGATTCCGATGTTACTTGCAGGACTCTTGGATAAAAAAGGTTTTGGAATTTCAAGGTCACGGGTGGAGTGTGAAAGATGCTGTAGCAATGATGGATCGTCTTGAGACAATGGATGGCTCCATACTTGCGTGCTTATTGAATACTTTTTTGATTATGACGGAGTACTCGGCTTTGGCTTACCTGGTGCGACGCAATAATTTCATTGATTTTTGTTGAATATTACATTTTTAACGTCAGAAACTTCCATTAGTTATAAGTGTGTTTTTACGTCTTTACTCATTTGGTTGAGTGACTGTGTTTATATGCTTTTTGAACAGAGCTTGTCTCAAAATTCGTTTTTTAACAATTACAAGTTTTGTGAGCTAAAAAAAAAAAACTACTACCTAAGCCAATCGGATTTAGACTGATAATTTTGATAGTCATAATAATTAATAATTTATTGTTTTCATAATTAAAAAAAAAAAAAAAAAAATGTTAAGCTTGAATTAAACTTATATCAAAAACTTATATCAACAGAAATAATGGAACTTCACAACAATAGATTTAGTTAGTTTTTATTTTGAATTTTTGTTTGTTTGGTGATTTATTTTTTTGAGTTTGGACAACATCAAAATGAGCTTCTATTTTATTAAAGAAAAATTTGTTGTTAATATTTAAACTATTAAATAAAACTGTAATACTTAATCTAGGAAATATTTGTAAAAGTTTTTTTCCATTGGACTAACTTAATAATGAATTTAACTAATTTAATAATCAATGAATCTAATTTAATAATAAGAATAATTTTCAGTTTTGTTTTACACAAACTCATACAATTACTCATACTCAAAGGGACAGTTAAAAATCCGGAAAATGTTCAGAAACTTAAGTGAATAAAACTATTCTACTCAACCGTGACACACTGAAAAAAAGGCGTGTAGTTTTATTCAAAATTTTTTTCACACGAGGACTCGATTCGTCTCCAGAGATCATCGAGGACACACAAGTGCTTTTTTTTATTGTTTAGGTGACTCACCGTGCATTATATATATATGTGATCGGCTTCTGCAGAATTTGCATGTCATGCTAGTGTCTCGTTGGTCTTTTTTTTCCGACTCGGTTAGGAAGAAAAAAAAAGGTACGTACGTTTGATTACGTGTCTTTTATCGAGTGGCTATACACTCCGAAGAATTAAATTTACGAGATGGTAATAAACTTTCTCGAGAATCGTCAATTAATTACCTTTTTTTCTTTCTCTCTCTCTCTCTCTCTTCGCCTTCTCTTTCATTATTGGCTTCATAATAAAAGACGATGATACGCTGGTATTGAATTATCAACTTAAAACGAACCGTTATCTTATAAAGATACCTGGGCATGCTGGATACAGTTTAAGTTTACCGGTACCCGCACCGATCTATTTTCTACCAGTATGTTGGGGTATTTTTCTTTTATTTTTTACAAAGACTAAATCAATGGATACCGTTGGTTTGAGTCGAAACTAAAAGTAATCAGTCTGTTAATATTTTTAATTGACTTTCGTTATGTGGTTTGGTCAACTGAATGACTTTTTAAACGGATGAGAAGCAATAATCAAAGTATTGTTCACTACAATTTAACTAGTTTATACGGATATTTAATCTTAATTGAAAAAGAAATACGCATTTTGTAATGTAATAAAAAAAAAAAAAAAAATTCTCTACATCATTTGTTGAGCTATATGTCATATTCTATAGAATCAAAACTAACTCAGTTCACAATTAGCGACTTAAATGTTATACTAAAGTAATTAATTTTTTGTTAATTACTACTTAATATTTGAAGGGCTGATCTCAAACAAAAAATTGATCACTTTTGAATATTTCTAAGGGCAAGTAATTAAACTAATTTTGGAACTGATTTTAAAATTGTACTGTTTTTTAATGAAGTACATGCAAAACATTACTTCTGAATATATATAATGATGTACTAGTCTACTCGAAGAAAAATAGACTGTCTGGACAAACTTTAACCAATTCTGACAAATCGAATCTTAATAAACATTTTGGACTTTGCTGATTTAGCTTTTATAAGCTCTATTTATATTGTTGATTATAAATGAATAATTACCAATACAATTTTCATAAATTATCCGTCAACCAGTACACATTTTCTCTTTATATTCCAGAAAGAACAGCTTCAAAGCACTCATGATAATCCAGGCTTGTCGGGGTCAAAAGAGCGAGAGGAATTAAACAAGCCGAGAAGAGACGCTTGCAGCACCAGGAGGAGGAAGATCTTTTGTGAAATCGATATAGTCTGATATACGGTGCACTTGTATATAGGTATAGAGTCATGGGTTGTATCGAGGGACGCGTGCGGTGCGTGCGCTTGTACGGGCCAGCGATGGCTATCGGTACGGATTCAACACGTGTAACGAACTACCGGCCCGATCCCCCTTGATTGCTTTCATATAAAACCAAGTGGCTCTCGAATTCTCTCGGGCCGTCGTCTCCTACAAGCGACGATCTCCTATCGGCTCCAACGACCATCCTCTTCCTGCTGGGCTTTTAGAATTGCTGCTGGTTGGGACTGAGAAATTCTAATTGCGACTATTTTATCTACTTTATAAACCTGTTTGTTTGTTTGTTTTTTTTTCAAGTTGGAGTTTACGTTAAGTGTATGTTGATTGACCGTGCAAAAAAAAAACCTTAGGCTCAAAACTGTGAGTTTAAAGGCTGAGGTTTTTTTTCGCACGGGCAATCGATATTGTTTTATTAAAGTTTTAAGCCATCCAAAAAATAATGGAAACGTTAAAAATTTGTCATAAGTGAAACGATCGTTATTTAGTAGAATAGGTCACTGAATTCAAGGTAAAAAACTAGGAAAAATTAATGTATTGAAGTATCTGTTTCGATTTATAATCTGGTAACTCAATGAAAATAATCTTTGGATGATCTAGTTGCAGATGTTTGTGGGGAAATTGGATGCAAAATTTTCACGAGAAAAATTTGTATATAATTTTTGAAAAAATTTATTTTTATAGTGCATTATACTTCAATTCAATGCACGATCACATTGCTGTAGAACTTCAAAAATTCACTTCGACCAATAAACTAATTTAAAAAATTTATTTCAAACATTTTTTGGAAAAACTAAATTATCATCGAAAAAACAATAAACTAATTTAAAAAATTTATAAGAATTTATTTATTTGGAGTCTCATGCATCACAGACGAGCGCACACCAGCAATTACAAAGATCCACTTTACGAACATGAAATTAACGCTCCATACGGTCAGTCAGTCAATAAAAGCTCGCTCGGTCGGCGAGATGGAAGTCGGGGATCTCGGTGCAGTGTCAGGTCGCGTGACAGATTCGCGGGGTGGTCCTGACGTCAGCGGTGCAGCGCGATGACGGGAGAGTCGCGAAAAAAAAAAAAAAAAAAGGTTGGGTAGGGGGAGGACAACTCATGCGGAATCGCTAACGAGCCGACGAGACACCCGAACGATGGATGGATGCTCCCTTCTCCTCAGTCCCTGGGAAAGTTTTCGGCTTGCGTACTCAGCCTGGGGACAGATATTGGGGGCCTTGTCAATTACCCTGCCGGTGCGGCTTAATGGCGGCTTCTGTTTTGCGTACGCCGACTAAAGCCTGCTGGAACTCAGAAAAATTCCGGGTTCTTGCGACTTGGCTTTTTTTTTATTTGAATTGATCAGTGGTTATGTTTCTTAAATATTTTTATTCGGGAATTCATAATAAAAGTTGGGTTGAAAAATTTCTACAATAAGAACAGAGCACGTGAAAATATGTATTGTTCAGATAATTAGAAAAGGAACTTAGGCTAAAAATACTTGTGACAAACAACTAGATTCATCTGGTATTGATTTATAGATTATTTTTTGTGGTGAAACCTTTTTTACGCAGTGGATTCAATTTAAATTTACAGGTTTATGTTCAAAATAATGACTTACCAATATGAATTGATATTATTGCTGGTTCATGCAATGTTTTTCTGCAAAAAAATTATTCACGCAATTTAGTTTTTAACTCAACTACCATAGACACAGTTATTATTTTTGAAGAGGGCTTACTGTAAATTAAAATGAAGTTTTGTTTATGTATTACATTTTTCATTTTCATAAAATTAATAATTATGTGTGATCTATCATTCGGAAATAAAGATGAGGTTGAATCAGCAACATTCGGGGTAATGAAATGAATCAATCATGTGAACATTATAATAATTCAAAAGCTTCTTTCAGTATCACCTCCTGAAGCAATGTTTCTTTGAAGACCAAAAAACATTGGTTATTTTTGGAGATCCGGGTCTACTCAATTGGCATGGTCATGAAGATGTTACAACTTTTGTACTATTAGACACAAAACATCTGAATGATTCAGATACAGTCTCGGAAGTAAAAATTAAGCTTTATGGAAGGCATCCCCGGGAAATTTTCTTTCAATTACAACCTACTAAAAGTTTTTTAATAGCTGAAGTTGATTTAACATATTTTAAACTACACGGACAGAAAAAATACAGAAATTTACTGTGGAGGACACGAGAAACTTGTGTGCTGCTAAAGCACGTAAATTTTCTGCGAGCGCCACACATAAAAATCGTGTGTTAGCTTTACGCAGAAAAAATCTTAAGCGCACTGTATTGGAGCCAATCAAAATCACTCCGGTCGCACCTGATTGGTTCCGCTACAGTGCCGCTTAAGATTTTTTCTGCGTAAAGCTAACACACGATTTTTATGCGTGGCGCTCGCAGAAAATTTACGTGTTAGCTTAACACAGTAAATTCCTGTTTTTTTTTCTGTCCGTGTAGCTTTGCAGTTTTTAAGAAATTCAATTTGGTGGAATGTTTACGGATTTTTCATGATTCAAAGAATCTACCCAAACAGTTGCGACGAAGCTTACGATTATTTGAAGATTGCTTGGAATTTTAACATTCTCTCTGCTATTTACATATGCATGGATTATGAATCCAAAATCAGACTCCACACATTCAATCCATATTCAGATTATGCTCCAGCAGTTTGGACCAAATACAAAAGTATTCGGCAAAATAATGGTCACCCCTTGGTTCTTTTTAAGCATGATAGTACCTCAGGAGTTTTTCGTAGGTTTTCTTTAAAATTGTTATGAATAAGTATGAAATTGATCTGTAATGTTGATTTTATATTTCCAGATAAAAAAAGAAAAACTTGCAAAAATTTTATCTTTGACAAAACCCGTACACTATCTCATTACCCATTGGTCATCGGAGAAAATGAATACTTCTATGATCCCACCATAAAAAATCCTTTTAAATTTCCTCGATACAACGGGAAAATTTTAAAAGAAATTTTTTCGCCCCTCGATCCCACAATCAATATCGAACTTTTTCCCATTCAAACTTTCGTAATTAGTCAAAATGGAACAAAAATTGGACCATCATTTCTTAAAATTCTTAACGGTACATTCGATACGAGAGCTTTTTTTGATTTTCAGCGATCATTCGGAGACTTTTGGAGGAATGAGCTAAATTTATTCATCAGAGGAGGAATATGTTATGCTGTAACTGTTGAAGGTACATCTTGGGGTGAATACTTTCAGGAAAATTATTTCTTTCTAGCGTTTGTATCAACAGTTTTTATTTCTCTTATTACTGAGACGTTCATAAAACGTCATTTGAAACAATACAAAACGGAAGTTGCTATGGATTTGTTGCGAGCATTAATTGGCCAAGCAACACTTTCGGAACCTAAGACATCAATTAAAAGATTTATATTTTTACTTATAATATTCCCTTTTATTGTCATCACTTCTTTTTTGCAAAGTGAGCTGACTTCTTTTATTGCCGTGGCACCAAAGAAAGAATTCGTAGTCGAAGAGATAGATGATCTGATTGAAAAAAACTATACGGTTTTCACAATATCTGACTTTAAACAATATTTCATTTTCACTTCACATTATGATAAAATTCAGTTATTTTTTTTTTATGACGAAATGTTGAAAAGTGCTCCTTTAAAAGCTTTTGCTTATGACTGTTTTTCATTAGAAAATTTTGCACCTTTGCCAGAAAATACAAAAGTCTTTCCTGATCGCTACATGCAAACATGGAGAACGACCATACATCCAATAGATTACCCATTACTTCCTCGAATCCGTCATATTTATCACAGACTATATGAGAGTGGAATCATAATGAATATCATGAAACTTTATCAAAGGAAAAGATTCAATGAAAACGAAACTATTGGCGAAGTTACTTTGCATGAGTTGGGATCTGTATTTAACTTTCAAATTTTTGGTTTCGTCCTAGCTTTGGTTGTATTTTTGATTGAATTTTTAGTGATAATCATTGATCGATTTAGGTTTGACGAATAAAGAATGTTTTTGATTACAAAAAAGATGCAAGTTATTAATAATTGTTGAAAGTAGTAGAAAGGAATAGCTATCAAGTTTCTGGGGTTTTAAAAAGAGACGAATTGTACTCAGCCACATGACTTTAAAAACTTAATGCATGACTTTTATTGAAATTATAAAAGTGACTTATTATAACATAAATATCAAAAAATTATTTAGAAGAACAATATTCATGCTTATAATTTTCTCTTTCATAATAATAACATCATTTCTACAGAGCAAGCTTACTTCTGTAATTGTAGTGACGTCTTTGAAAGAATATGTAGTTGGCTAATATTAATAAAAAAAAAAATATGTAGTTGAAAAGATAGATGATCTAATTAAAGATCAATACACAGTTTATACAATTCGTGAGTTTCGACTATATTTTATTTTCACTGCACATTACAATAAAATTCAGCTGTCTCCTCCTTATTACGAAATGTTAAAAAAAAATTCTCTAAAAGCTTTTGCTCACGACTGCTTTGCATTGCAAAATCTTGCACCTTTGCCAGAAAATACAAGTCTTTCCAGATCGTTACTTGCAAACTTGGAGAACAACCATTCATCCCATAGATTACCCTTTACTTCCTTGAATTCGTTATATTTACCATAGAATTATGAGAGTGGAATCATAATGAATATCATGAAACTTTATCAAAATAAAAGATTGAACAAAAATGAAATTATTGGTGATGTTACTTTAAATGAGTTGGGGTCTGTATTTTACTTTCAAACATTTGGCTTTTCATTTGCCTTTGTTGTATTTTTAATTGAAATTGTCGTGTCCATGTTTTACCATTAAAGGTTCCGCGTGTTTGGAAATATTTTTTAATTACATAAAATTTGCAAGTAATTATGTTTTTATGTTTGTATAGTAATTAATTCACGTAATTTGGTGAACTAAATTTTGAAGAATGTAACGATAATAAATTATTATTTATTTTTACTAGTAAAATTCTAGAAAAAGGATGTAAATGAAGAGAGTATTTACTGCTTGGAGCATGTTACAGAAAAAATTATATCGCCAATTATAGTTATTTCCTAACATGTAAATATATGTTTTTATCATAATAAATCTATTAAAATCATTGTCGGAACTTTTTCTATGCGATATCGTTCTGACAAAAAATATTTGTTGAGTCTTTTAGTCGCTAAAGTTTTTTCATTAAGAGAATAAGTTACGTAAAGTAATCTTAAGTAAAAAGAAATAGTTATTATTCAACTTAAGGCTGATCAGAAATTATGATGAAAATTCGTTTGCAAATCACGTTATTCACTGCAATTAGACTCATAATAATACCTGAATCGATTTTTGGAGAGAAACCAAAAAATAGTTGGTTCCGCACTGAACAGAAATTTTCACTTGAACCTTCGGTAACTCATTAAGTATAAAATAATTTTAACATAAAATTGAAAGTGTTTAATATGACATTGGTGTAATATTTTTAAATTATATTGATAACTATCGTTAATTTTGCAGCTACTTCTTTTTAATCAATGTTTTTCAAACGACACAAAGGATCTGGTCATTATTGGTAATTGGACTAATTTCCACTTAAAAATGCACAATCGGAAAGTAGTAACTGTAGCTCTCATGGATGTAAGTCATAAAAAACTCTCTGATAGAAAGTCAGATTTCGGGATCAAATTTTACGGAAATTATCCCCGGGAATTTTTTTTTCAATTGCAACCAACTGGAAATTTCATGATAGCTGAAGTGGATTTATCATCTTTTGAAGTAGCTTTGCAATATTTGAAAAACTCAATTTGGTGGAATGTTTACGGATTTTTCATGATTCAAAGAATTCACCCAAACAGCTGTAGCTTACGATTATTTGAAGATAGCTTGGAATTTTAAAATTCTCTCTGCTATTTATATATGCATGGATTATGAAGCCAGAATCGGAGTTCATACTTTCAACCCATATTCTGATTATGCTCCCGCAGTTTGGACCAAATACAAAAGTATTCGGCAAAGTAATGGTCACCCCTTTGTTCTCTTTAAACATAATGATACCTCGAGGATTCATGGTAAGTTTTCTCTTTAAATATAATGCTGATAAATCTAAAATTTAAATATAATTTATTTTTCCAAACTGTTTCAGTAAAAACATGCAAATTTTTCAATTTTTATAAGACTAGCAGAGTATCTGGGTACCCATTAGTCATTGGAGAAAAAGAATTTTTTTACGACTCTAGTGTTGAGAATTCTTTCAAATTTCTCGTCTTTAATGGAAAAATTTTAAAAGAGATCTTCTCTCCCCTTAAACCCACTGTTGAAATCGAAATTGTTCCCGGAGACAGTTTTGTAATTAGTCAAAATGGAACAAAAATTGGAATATCTTTTCTTAAAATTCTTAACGGTACATTCGATACGAGAGCTGCTTTCGATTTTCAGCGAACATTTGGAGAATTTTGGAGAAATGAGTTAAATTTATTCATTAGAGGAGGAATTTGTTATGCTACAGTTGTTAAAGGTACATCTTGGGGTGAATATTTTCAGGAAAATTATTTCTTGCTAACTTTCGTATGCATAGTATTTATTTCTCTTATTATTGAATCGATTATGAAACACTGTTTGATACAATACCAAACAGAAGTTGCTATGGATTTGTTGCGAGCATTAATTGGCAAAGCAACACTTTGGGAACCTGAGAAATCATTTGAAAGATTCGTATTTTTATTTTTAATACTCCCTTTTATTGTCATTACTTCTTTTTTGCAAAGTGAGTTAACTTCTTTAATCACGGTGGTACCAGCAAAAGAATTTACTGTTGAAAAGATAGACGATCTTATTAAGAAAAACTACACTATTTATAGTATCAGTGAGTTTCGACAATATTTTTTTTACACGCCATACTATAATAAAATTCAGCCATACCCTTTTGATTTAAATATTTTAAAAAATGGTCCCTTAAAAGCTTTTGCTCATGACTGTTTTGCATTAGAAAATTTTGCATCTTTACCAGAAAATACAAAAGTGTTTCCAGATCGTTACTTGCAAACATGGAAAACGACTATACATCCGGTAGATTACCCATTACTTCCTCGAATCCGTCATATTTATCACAGACTATATGAGAGTGGAATCATAATGAATATAATGAAATTTTATCATAAAAACAGATTGAACAAAAACGATACAATTGGCGATATTACTTTGAACGAGATGGGATCCGTATTCTACTTTCAAACCTTTGGTTTCTCACTTGGCTTGGTTGTGTTCTTGTTTGAGATTATTATTCGTATACAAACATTTTTAAAATAAGGATCTTCAAATAGTACCCTATTTTTGGTTCGTGGGTGTTTAAGTAAAGTAATGATAATAACAACTTAAAAAATGCTCTTTCACACAGACTCATGAAACTGAATTAGAAAAAATGTACAGTTACGTCTTCATTTAAACTCTCTTGTTTCCTGCAATGGTACAATCTCGTTCCACTAAACAAGATCCAAAGATTTGAAAAAAACCTCGGAATAAGGGTCAAAACATAGGATAGCTGATCAAGAGAGAGGAAGAGAGAGAAACAAAGTAATTCACGGACACGCTTCGAGCATGACTTTTTCCCAGCTACCGCTGCTGCACCAGAAGCAGTAACAATCGGGACAATCAATCTGTGATGGCCCGCGCGCAGTGTCGGAAAGCAGTCTTCTGTGCAGGCAGTGCAACAGAGCCGCGCCGATACTCGAACCGATATCATAGCAACGCGAGTAGCAGCGGCTTCTTCTGTGCTTTAGCTGTCTGCCTACCGAGATCTATCGAGTCTCCCTACCCAGCTATCGTCCTGCAGCACCTAAACCCGCGCGCGTCACTAATGGCCTTATATATATAGCACAAAATCGTGTATGTTCTACAGCCAAAAAGAGTCCTCCGGAAAAAGCAACATAGAAAATTGTCTCTTCTAGCGTCATGCGTCAACGTTTTAGAATTTTGAGGAAGATCACAGTGTTCAACCTGATGACTGTAAGCTGGCTGCAAAATCAGGAAATGCCACAGATCGATGAAACATCTCTACATAAAGAACATTGTAGATACAATAAGAAAAGCTTTATCTGTTCGAAATGAAGGAAATGAATTCTTCATACTAAAATATCTTCGATTTGTAAACAAATATCAATAAGACATAGTAGAAACATCTGTATGTGAATGTCAGATACACAGGAAAACCACAAACAACGATTAAATCCCTGCTAAACATATGCAACGGTGTAACACCATACGGGAACCGGGATGGGTTCGGTGATAATGTCCTCATAATAACCCATGACGGTCTCATTAACGGTAGTCAAAAGCCTCTCTCGCTTGATAAATCGCTCGCAAAATCACAACTTCCCCTAGATTCACTTAACTCTCGGCCCTTCCTCTCTGAGCGTAACAAGTATAAAGCACTTATTATACGTAATGCAGGTAAGCGTGTGTGAGTTTATAACGAGTTCAGGGGCATAAAGGCGATGATGGGGGGGGGGGGGGCAAACCGATTCCGATTACCGGGCAGTTTAGCAGCTTCTCGGATCGCGCGTCGAGATAAGCCTCTCTCGCGCCCTTGCAGGGAAGAGTAGGAGGCGCGAGAAAACGCCGCGCCAGAAAATAATTGCTTCGAGCGAGGAAGACGTACGGAGTCTAATCGAAGCCTCGCGATCGTAATGGAACCGCAAGGCGTGAGCCCGTAATTATTCTGTAATTAATGAAATATATTTTTCGAGTCCACCTACTTTCATCTTTGGCTCTCATCTTTCTGGGAGGGGGGGGGGGGGGGGTGATATTTCGTCGAGCTTGTTACTTCGATAAAGAGGTTTATCGAACCCCTTCTTTTTCGCGCCCGGCGCGGAGTATATCTGAGCTGTTTGATCGATTAAACACCTCCTTCTTCTTATTACTCTTGTTCGCGCCTTATATCCGCGTTTCTTATGCACACTTGATGAGGGATAGTTTATCTTCGTGCTGTGTGAGCCCGTCGACTTAACTCGATCCTGGATCGATGAATTTCTTTTTTTCTTTCCTTCTTTTTGGTTGGTTGAACCTACACTCTTATGTTTATACGGATCTTGAGATAAAAACTTTTTTTTTTGTTGAAAAAATACTCAGAGATTTTGGTCTAAATTCTGACTACTAGAGTCGATGTAACAGCAAGCTGATTGATGTCTCATATTTAAGGAGGCTTGGCAGTTTTTTCAAAATCCAAAAGTAAGAACCCAAAAAATTCCTGTAGATTCCTTGAAGTAAGACAAACAACTTTCCTATTTAACACAACAATGGTTGTCGGACTCGTTTTCGAGAAAAAAATCAGTTTAGAATTTTTTTTTTAACATGGGCTCTTACGGAAAAAAACATTTAAAAATTTGGCAAATCATCAAAATCCACAAGTTTACTACGAGTCAGGTGTCATTTTAAAGATAAAAATTTGAAGATTATTTTAAAATTATAGAAATATGGGATTATCGGACTAATTTACAAGAAAAATAGAAAATTGTGGTACATAACCTTCAAAACATGCAATTTTTCAACGTTTTTAAAAATTTTTTATCTTAAATTTTGTTTTAATTTGTTTAAAAATGATAAATAATCACTTACTAATAAAAATAAATAAAAAAAATACTTTTTTTCTTATTTTCAATTTCATGCCCCCGCAAGGGCCCCCGCTAGGTACGACCCCTACGCTGCCAAGCCCCCTTAAATAAACAAATGTTTCGTTTTCTTTCTCAGATATTTTAAACGCCTCAAAATGATTCTACCGTGTATATGTCCAGTGTATGACTGTTGAAAATTTTTTGAAAGAAGCATAAGAAATTTCTGGTCAAATATATCGGTCCAAATCTCTTAATCTTTTTCAAATTTTAGCACAGCTCATTCAATGCTTAGCAATCAAAATATTCTAAAATTTCCAGACGTTTCATAGAGTAATCAAATCTTCACTGGAACTGATGAATCCAAGCTCTGCAATTGAACACAGGTCCTAGAAACAAAATAACGAAAAGTCAAGACACGAAAGGCTTTAAATTAAGGATCCCTCGGGGTCATTAAAATGCGAAAATAAACACCCGGCTTCCAAGAAGACCAAGCACTTCTTTTAATCGTTACTCCGGGGGGGGGGGGGGGGGAACTCTCGTAGCCGAGAGTAGGTATACGTGAAAAAATGGCGGCTAATTTAGTAAGACTACGTGCGTGGTAAAAGGAGAAACGCGGAGGAAGATTTCTCGCGGGTTTATTTTTCTCTCCGGCAGCTCTTCATCTTACTCCTTCTGGTCGCAGCATCACGCATAAAGGCTAGAGTCACGCACGAGGATCGAGCTTATCGTACGTACGCAGCAATTCGGACGGAGAAAGGAGGAAAAAAAAAGAGTCGGAGGGTTCCCACAGGACCCGCAGAATCCCGGAAGAGAGATTTCTTTTGCTGTTAAGGGAGGAGAGAGAGAGAGAGAAATAAGATTGGAACCGAGACTCTCGCGCGGGCGATCTTGTCGGCGTATATGCCTACCTTTTGCAGCTGAAAAGCTCCATTGCACGCGCCGCGAGGGCTTTTTTCTCACACTGATGACGTGACGCGTTCTAATGCGAATGAATTTCTACCTTTTTTTTTGGAAGTGCGATTGTTTTTCGGGAACCGTTATGAATGTGCTTTGATACCACCCCTGTTAAGCTGGTTTTCTATCTAACCTAGTCAACTCAAAGACTAAAAAAAAAACCTCGAAAATAACTATATCAAATTATCAAAACTTGTTTTTTAACTGATAATATCTTTTAAAATTATTTTCTACCAAAAAGTACTGACCATCTTTTTCACACCTCAATTCTTCGTTGAATACTGCGGTTTTGGAGTACAATACCAATCTTTACATTTTAAACTAAATGGTCAATTTTGATAAGAGTTCGAAAATTTTTTTGATAATATTTAAGCATCTCTGGAAAATTTGAACTAATTCTCTCTTGGCCTGTAGTTGGTAGAAAACCACCTTGTAAAAGTAGATTCAATTTTTTTTATATGAACTTAGATAACAGATAGCTTTTTACATCAATCAGTAGCTTACCATGGTCTTTTAAAAATTGTTAGAGTTGGCAAATAGAGTTTCAATTCCGAGCGTGGATTTGATAAAAAGTTAGTTGAGATTGGTACCTTAGTAAAGAACAGAATTTTGAATCAGATTTTACTTGACACAGGGCTTAAGGTCCTGTGAGCCACTAAAGTTAAAGGTGTATCAAGCATTCATGGATTTGAAAAGCGAGCTACTATTTTAGCATATAAATTTTAGGACTTGTGATTTCTATTCTGTAGAAACCATTGGTTTTTTCATTATCCGTTTGCACGTTTGCAGAAATTCATATGCTACATTACAGTAATCTCAGAAAATTATCATATATTTTCTTAGAATAAATCTAGTTATTGTTGCCAGCGTTACCGCATCGATCTTTTCAAAATAATGAAGTAGATAAACTTTAAAAGCCTCTACAACTGTTGGTAACGACCATCGGTCCCATTTCCCCGAACCGTACCTCATTCAAATAAGCGTGGGGGGGGGGGGTTCGTTGGATTAGTCTCGACTGGAGGTCCGGAGCAGCACCAGCGTCAGCTAATTAAATAATCCCTCGGGAGAGGGAGTTAACAGGGTCGATACATCTCATCGAACATCGAGTCGGGACACTGAAAATAAAAAAAGCCAGGGGCATCGTTAAAAAATAAAAGGCGAGGTTAAAAAGACGTAGCCACCGGCTCGCCGGAATCCAAGATCGCGTTCGATCGCCGCAATTAAGGGACAAAGTAAGGCGGGGGAGGGGGGGAGAGAGAGGGAATATTTTATCCGGGGTTTCGCGCTGGTCCCGAATTTGAATACCCGGGAACAATGGAACGGACCACACGGGACGCGAGCAAATGGTCGAACAACCCGGAGACATGCGCTCGGTTCCGCCCGGCCCGCCGGCCGACGCGACTGAATTTGAACGGAGTTGCTCCTACAATGGACGCGACGCACGGCTAATGGGTCCGCTCTTAATTAACATCCTTGGTTTTTGAGGAAAGAGCACTTGCGGATAGGAAAAATCTACGATTAATTTTGATACATTTTTCTTTCGTTGTGAAGTACCAAGGATGATTTTATTGTGATTTGACAAAGATGATAATGAACTTGTTTGATGTCATTGCTTTTTTTAGTTGCAATAAAATTTACAACTTTTTTCTGATTGTTTATCGCAGTTCAAGCAAATAATGTTAAAAATTCAACATTATACTATTGAATCTCCTTCAGCAGATGTAATTGTATATTTGATTGTCAAAATTTTCTCTAACGAACGTTAGGTTGCATATTGGTGTGATACATTTAGGAAATCTTTTAAATTTTTGAATTAGATTGTTTTAAACATTTTTTTAGGCATTTTGAAAAACTTAAATATTTTGTAGTTTTTTTGAACCAATAAATATTTCTTCATTAAAAATTCATCATGTATCCATTTTTTGACCAAGAAGCACCTATCTAATTAGCAAGAGTTATTGCTGGTTTTGTTCATCATTTGATACAATAAAGTTCCAAAGTCAAAATCAGCATTCCACAAACTGGGTCTACTTCTGGTACATTTAAGAAAGAAAAAAAAAAAAGGAAACAAACACTCGTTCGATAAAATGTTACCGAGTCAATCCTCACACCTACCGTGGAAGAATCAGTTCTCCTCTGATCGATCAATCAAGCTGATTACTCCCACAAGCATGCATTCCAAAAAGGAATGAAAAAAAAAAGATTCAAAGATAAAGATCGCGATCTCGCGGTGCACGCTGAAAAAAAAAATGACGATTCACCTTGTGTTCCTCTTCTCTCCGCAAGCTGCAAATGGGTCAACGCACGCGGAACTCACCCCGGATGATGATGGCGATGATGACTCACAGAGAGACTCTATGCTAATCGTGCAGCGAGCTTCTTTCGCACGCCGATAAATATTATTCCCCTTCCAGCGGGATCTTTCTCACGCGTCACTGCCTTGTTTCATCTCCTCTTTTTTGTTTTTTTGATTGCGTAAGCTATTTTCGTATACTCCGTCCGACTTCTTCTTCTTCTTCTTCTTCTTCCTTTTTCTTGTAAACTTTATTCGACCCGCGTAGTGGGCTTCGAATCGTATATTCTGCTACTTTTGACGTGTGAACTTGAAAAATTCATCCGAGAGCGTGCCGCAAGCGTTGCTACGTCTTCACGTGAATTATGACGTTGAATACGTTGTCAGTACGTCCTCTCGACCAACCTGAAAGAGAGAAAACGCGCGAACACACTTTTATCCTCTTTTGTTGTTTCTGTTGTTAATTTTTTTTTAGTTTTCGGGGATATTGAGTATGATAATTGTCTTGACTAAAATCTGCCCAGTGGTTGAAATAATTGTAAAGATTATTGGATACAAATTACGATTGAGAAGTTGTATGCTCCAGAATCATATCAGTGATTTTTTTCATTCCTTTAATCATTATTGAGTACGTAAACCTTGAAAACTGTCTTGGACTTGGAGTAAAAAAGTGATTATTACAGTTTTTAAGCAAATATAAGTACATCATATTTATCGGGGCTGGGCAATGAATTATAGTTTAGTGTGGATTCGGACTTAAAAATTTGAGTCAGATTCTGCTGACTCTGGCGCGGACTTTCAAGTCCGAGCAAAAATGATTCCTGGAATCTCGAGTCATCGGACTCGAGTCATTTTACCATTTATAAGACATTTTCGGACTTTTTCTGGTTTTTTAGCAATTAAATGCTTGAAGTCTATTACTCTTACAGGATACCAGAACTGAGCTCTTTCTTTGATTTTCATGGACTCAAGCGAAGTCATATTTTCAGATCCCATTTTAATAAGTTGGCCTGGAAGAAAAAGAGTTCTTAAAAATAAATTTTTTAGCCTTGTTTGGTCTTGCAACTTTATTTAATTAAAAATTCGAAACACTGGAAGGCTTTGAGTTCAAATTTTTAGAAAAGCAAAATGCTTTCCAAATTTCTGTCTCCTAGCTAGTAAAAGCATCCCCCGGGTCACACTACGAATTCCTCGAGGTAAGCTCTCGGAGGAGGAGAGAAAAATCATTGAAATTCCGTGCACGACCTCCAAAGCTGTATAATCAACCGTAATAGAATAAAACATCTAAAAGCTGTAATGTCACAAAATAATTAAAGAAATCAAGACTAAATCGCCAGATGTATTCCGTAACATATAGATGGACCATTGCTAGATTTTCAATTCCCGCACTGTCTTCGGCATCCAGCGACCCCCGAAGCTTGACATTTTCACCCGAAGATATTTATAAATACATGGACGCATTAAATCACTTTCTTTTACTTTTTTCCTCCTCTCCTCCGCCTCTCTTCCGAACCGCTAAAAAAATATTCAAAAAATGCAAAATTCACAATCCTTACCTCACCACAATGGCCCATGAGCCGGAGGAGAAAAAAAAAAAAAAAAAAAAACCCACACCTCCACCACCAAGCCAGAGAGAAGACAAAAAAAAAAGAAGAGAAATAAACCAAGCTCGCTCGTGCAAATATTCAATTCCGCAGAAATTCGCGCGCGCGGCCGGTCCGATCTCTCCCTCTCGTCCCGGCAGCTTTATAGCTCTCGCGACGGTCAGCCTTTGTCTTTGCAGAAGCCAGTCCGGCCAGCCGGGGAATAAAGGCTGCACACTCTTTTTCCCCAAAAAAATAAGAAAAAGAGAGAGAGAGAGAGAGAGAGGAGGTAAGAAGGTGGGGGGAGGGAGAAGAGGTAATAAAATAAAAAGAGGGGAACCCATTGCTATGCGTCGGCCGGTTCCAGCACGCGAGAAAGAAAGGTCGGGGGCATAAAGCATCCCCCGGGTCACACTACGAATTCCTCGAGGTAAGCTCGCGGAGGAGGAGAGAAAAATCATTGAAATTCCGTGCACCACCTCCAAAGCTGTATTTCTCCAGCTGGAAGGGGGAGTCTTGTGCGCACGCGCCTGTTGCAAAATAAAATAATGTGTTTAACATCGGGACAAATAAACACACGTGTCGAGGATTCTTCCCTACTACTCCCGTGCGTGGGTACTTTGTCCCCTTCCTGGAGCTTATCATCGACGGTTATTGGTTCCCGAACGAGATCTCTCACTCGCGGACGATTTTTGTGCGCGGCGTTGCTTCTTTTTTTTTTTTTTTTTCGAAATTTCATACGGGACCGAGGAATTTGAAACCTTGTGGGAAATAAAGCTCGGGCGGGATACGTGAAGATGGTACATTCCTAACTTCGACGACCGCGAGGCGTTGGTACGTTTACTTCAAAGTGTAGGTCATCTGATATTAATAATTGAGAGTTCTTTGTGAAAAATTAATTTTTACCGAACACCAGTTTAATATTTTACGTAATGTACTGATAATTTGAAATGAATAGTTTTAAGCGTTTATGAGAATATTGATTGAAAAATGAAATTAATTTTTTACTCCAGAAACACTGTTTCTACCAGTCATACTCTGAAAGTTAACTGTAAAACATGTTTTGGAGAATAATAATAATGATTGTAAATATAGTTTGTGCGTATGACACTGCAACTTTACCAAAAAATGGTATCCTACATGATGTCGTTAAACAAATTATAGAAATTAATCCATCGCAGATAAGTATTTTTGCATGTGCAAAAACTTCCACGTACGAAAATATTGCACAATTTGAAAAGATTTTTGAAAGAATCATATCAAGGGTTCCAACATTCACAATAGATATAAATAATGCTAAAATATTAAACAACAGTGGATTAATGCCGTACTATCACATTGCGTTTAATTCAGATTTATACGTTTTCGTGGTAAATGCACAGGATTTTGATTTTCAGAAAATTGCAAATAATTTAAATACCATCGTCATGCGGAATCCACTACCCCCAAGACCAAAATGTTTGGTGATCATAATCGCCAGTACTAAATTGTTGGAAATAGAGCTAAAAAAGTTACTGGCTTTTGCTTGGGATTTGAAATTTTTAGATTTTTCAATCTTAACATTAAATGATAAGAATGAAACTGTTATCATCAACTATAATCCATTTTTTGAAAATTATCAGCTAAGCAACATATTATCGAGCCCAATTTTTCCTGATAAATTAAAAAACATGAACGGTTACAAACTAAAAACATTTCTTTTCCATCTGCCTCCACTCATCGAATTTTATAACAAATCCAACACAATTACTGTGGACGGCATGAACTATGGCTTCTTAGATCTTGCATCTGCAGCTTTAAATTTGAAGTTGCACTATGTTAAGATTGAAAATTTTATTTCGCAAGATGTCATTTCAGAAGAACTGAAAAAAGACAAAATAGATATCTCGATCATGGTTCATAACCTTGGTTCACAAGTAGCAAGTTTATATATAAAAGGTGACATTCTGTTTGGAAAAGTTATAAGAGAAGCCGAGATGAGCTTAGTCGGTCCGATTCTCTACACTTACAATACTGCCAGTTACTGGAAAATCATTACTCACTTTTGTTTGACTGCTTTGATAATTCTGTTCTTCATTCTGATTATAAAACTATGTAAACTGACACATGCGATATGGACGCCATTTTACATACTAGCAATGTTGTTCGGTATCACCGTTCATAAGAAGCCTCAGAAACGTTTTGAAAGGTTGATTTACGTTACTCTTGCAATGCTGTCGATACAATTTTCCAGTGACATTTTTGCAGTTATCTCTGATGATGATGTTTTAAAAAACGAAGAAACTGTTTACGATGCTTTTGAAGAAATAAGACATCCAACCTTTCCCATTTACCTTCTTAAAGTTTTTTTTCAGAGTAAAGTAGATTATGTTGATGATGTAATTAAAAATTTGAAAGATCATTCCATTCCAATCGATAAGGCGGAAGAATGTTACAAAGCACTTGCACTTAAAAAAGATCGCTTTTGCTTTACTTCCGCAGTATATGCCAATTACATGATCTTAAAATATTGTAATCCTGATAAGTCACCAGCTATCAAGATTATTCGGCCTGCTGTACTTGGTGACTATTTTACACACATTTTTACTAAAGGTTCACCCTATATTAAGAAGTTTGATAAGAAATTTCAACAAATATTCGAATCTGGTCTTCATGACTGCATTTTTTTCGGGAAAAAGTATGTCGAAGCTCGTCTAAAATTGCAAAATCAGAATATTGTGTATGCACCTATCAGTAACATTAACAGTAAGCTGATTTTTTTTGCGGTGGGATGCGTGGTTGGTACCCTAACTTTTGTTTTTGAATTTAAAGATTTTATACTTGATTTGTCATGAAGCTTATAAATTGTATGAATTATTGCTAAAATTTGTTTATTGTACTAGTTTAATTATTGAATAAAAAAAAAAAAAAAAATTACAATGTATAAATGAATTTCTTCCATGCATTCCTACCTGCTTCAAATTAAACTCTCTTCTCTAATTTCACCTAGAAATTGAGTTTCTGTTTAAAGCAATACCATTTTTTTTAAGTTTTCAATGTTTTTATTCAATTAGTTTTGAAAAAAGCATATTTAAGAAATTGTTTTTTCAATTTATTTGTTGTTTCTTCAATTTAATTAAAAAAAAATTTATTTCATTTCAATTTTTAATGGTTTGATAATTATATTATCTGCATAATTTAAAAATAAGTTCATTAGTTCAAGGTTTCTATTAGTGGAAAACAATAGTTTTATTAACTTTTATTTTCTACAATGTAGCCTAGTCAACATTATTGCAATGATGACTAAACAAAAATGTTTCGCGCAATAACGGCATCTATTATAGAAAAATATTTATTTTATTTCAATAATATTCTTAATGATTTGATAATCATGTGTTCGAAGTTTAAAAAAAGGTTCATGATTTCAAGGACTCTATTACTGGAAAATAAAATTACTAACATTCATTTTCTACGTTAATTAAGTGTAAAACTACTATTTTCCACATGTAGTTCACGCAACAGTGTTACGACGATGACTCAACGAACATGTTTTATGCAATAACAGTGTCTATTAAAAAAAAATGGTTGTACCTAGAAAATCCACCATCTCATAAAAATTGTTCATCAAACCTCAACGATAAAATATTTCTTGGCTAAAAATAATATTGTTTTTATAAATTGTCAATCCGCAATTCGGCTATCATTGAAAATATTGAAAATGTACACGCTCCGTTTGCGATTTTTTATTTAGGATAAGAAGAGTTCAAAAATTTTATATTTATCATTCTCAGAGCACTTATAAGAATGTCTGTTGTTGTTTTCCGTAACAATTAGTGGTTTTTTAATAACTTTAAACTTATATGTACTGTGTTCAAGTTATATCATTTTGTGCATAAAAAAAATTTTTTAATATTTATTTCACAAAGAAGATCAGGTTACAGAGATTTAAAAAATTTTTTGTCAATATTTTATAAAACTCATCTCCAAGAATATTTTGTGAGGTTTTTAAGATGATTCTTACACTAATTAGTGGCGGAGTACCAAAGAATTAAAATAAAATTATCATTCTTTAAAAGTAATGGACGTCCTCTGGTTATATTGATAAAAAAAAATTTGTCAAAATAGCATAAGAAATCATTTACAACAGTTGAAAAACAGTGTTTAGCGATAAAATATTTCTAAGAGAAATAATCATTATCATCTTTACTCTAAATGCCTTCAAAACTATGATTTTACCAAAAAATTTCATTTTTAATGCTGCTCTAAACAAGATTACCGAACTCAAACCATCACAGGTTTGTATTTTTGCAAGTGAACATATTTCTATCACGAATAATTTAACTGTTAAAATTACAAGCAGGATTCCAACTTTCATAATTGATATAAATGAAAGTAAAAGTTTAAACATAAGCCAAGCCTTAAAAGAAAAAGCTTTGAATTCAGATTTATACGTTTTTCTAGAAAACGATACTCAGAAAATCAAAAATAATTTGAAAATGATTGATGCATTAAATCGAGCATTAAATCCTCTTACACCCAGAGTAAAATGTTAAATTATAATAATTGAGGATACTAAATTACTGGATGCAAAGTTTAAAAAAGTGTTCAAACTTGCTAGGATATCAAAATTTTTAGATTTTTCCATCTTACTATTAAAAAAAAAACGATGGAATAGATGTTTTAAGCTATAATCCATTTTTTGAAAATTATCAACTGAGCAACATCGGTTCGGATGAAATTTTTCCGGATGAATTAATAAACATGAATGGATACAAGTTAAAAACAGTTCTTTCAAATCTGTCTCCATTTATAGAATTTGCTAATGAGTCAAATAAAATAACCGTAAACAGTGTTAACGACGGATTTCTAAAACTCACATCGGAGAGTTTGAATTTTACATTTATTTATATTAAGATTCAAAATCAAATCCTGGCCTTAGAAATATTTGAAAAAGTTAAAAAAGGTCAAATTGACATGTCAATAATGACTCATATTCTTGAAAAACAACTCCAAAATCACTATTCAAAGGGTGATTTTTTGTTTTGAAGAAATCAGCCTGACTGACAACACTTGTCAGAGAAGCCAGCATGAACTTGATTGCTCCGATTATACAATTTACCAATAAAAACAGCTTAAAAACTTATTTCAAGATCATTACTCACTTCTGTCTGACAGGTTCGATTGTTATAATCATTATACTCGTTGTAAGACTGTGCAAACTAACATCGAAAATATGAACGCCGTTTTATCTAATTGCAATTTTGTTTGGTTTTCCAGTTGATAAAAAGCCACAGAAACTGTTTGAAAGGTTGATTTTTATAAGCCTTGCTGTATTTTCAATACAATTTTCTAGTCAAATTTTTGCAGTTTTCTCCGACGATGATGTGCTCAAAAATGAAGAAATTGTTTACGATGCCTTCGAAGAAATCAAACATCCTTCGTTTCCCATTGACTTACATGAGACTTATTTTCAGGGAGACATGAAAAACGATGATGGAGTCATTCGAAATTTGAAGACCCACTCGACACCAATAAAGTTTGACAACGAATGTTATGAAAAAATTTACCAACAAGAAAATTGTTTTTGCTTCAATTCTGCACTTTTTGCAAAGTACATGGTTAAAAAATATTCTAATTCTGATAAATCGCCGGTCAAAAAAATTTCTCGGTTCGAAACCGAGAACTCAGTCGATTCCCGTGCTGTTTACAGACCTAAACCCAGCCCGATTCTCGGTCTCTTTTTTAGCATTTGAAAGTATGTCTATGGCAACGGAGTCCGTGGTAAACAGAGGTTAAAGAATGATTATTCGTTCAAAATGCTAAAAAATCAACCTCAAATCATGCTTATTTTCGACCTGTAAACAACACGTTAATCAACTGAGTTATCGGTTTCGAACCGAGAAAAAATATTATTGGTCTCGCCCAATAATCGACAGTAATTTCACGAGTGAAATTACCGCCGATTCTCGGGCTTGACCAATAACATTATATTCCCGGCCTCCGATACTTGGTGATTTTTTCGTACATATTTTTGCCAAAGGTTCACCATATATCCAAAAATTTGATAAAAAGTTTCAACAAATAATTGAATCGGGTCTTCATGATTCAATTTTTCACGGAAAAAATATTTCGAAGATTTGCAAAAATTAAAAAATTAGAATATTACTTTTGAGATAGCTGATAACATTAACAGTAAACTGATTTTTCTTGCATTCGGATGTAGGATTGGTTTTTTGATTTTTGTTATAGAACTTGCATATTTTAGAGCTAAAAAAGAGCAAGGTTAGATATTTAAAACCATGCAAAATTTTTGTTGCATTAATTTTTTTAATTACAGAATTGAAAACTGCACAAACATAGTTTATTCTTTGTAACTGTTATAAATACTTTTTAGATTTTTTAAAAAACTAAAGATTTGACTTTATAAAAAAAGTTTTTTATAATTTATTTTTCCAAAAATGAATTTTAATCTTCATCAAGTAGAAACGATATCAATTGATCATAAATAACTCCTAAACATAAAATTCTAACATTACTAGAAAAAAGGTTTTTGTTAAAATAATATTAGGGATTTTAAAAATTAATTTTAATTATTCAAATAAACATGTAAAGCACCAAAAATAAATTTTAATTAAAGCGTTGTAAAATAAAAAATAATGAAAACTTCTACCAAATGAAGGTTCACGCTGGGAGGTAAATACTAAATAAATTATTTGAAATAAGGTAGGTGTACCTAGTATGGCCCCCCTGAGCTAGAATCGACGTTGTGGCGAATCAAACCAATATTTTTTGACGTGTAAGGTCTCATTTTAAAGGTTAATTCAGGAGCTTTAAAATGAGACCTTACGCGTTCGATTTTGATCAATGAGCTTGAAATGCCAGAGGATTTATCAAAACACGTTTTTTTAAGACACCAAAAATTTGTGTACCTAATATGGCCCAATTGAAGTTATTTATTAATTGCGATTTGTTCCTATTTTTTAAATCAATCAGAATATAAGATTAAAAAAATTTTTAAATTTTTATTATTTTAAAAATGATTTATTTAAAATCTGAGCCTTTTTTACAATTTTTTTGAAAGCTTTGCAACCAGTAGAAATTACAACTTTAAATTTTTATCAAAGTTTGTTTTTTGAGCTAGAATAATTTTTTTTGGTTGAAAAATGAAAAAAAGCTTTGAAAAAATTAAATTTATTTTTCTTAAATAACATTAGGATAGGATTTTCTAAAAAGTAAATATAAAAATCATCAGCATCTTGTTATGAAATATCGTTATTTCTATTAATTCGCAGGGGGGCCATATTAGGTACACTGCAGAATAAAAAGTTATTTAAGAATAAAACCCGTTAGAAAACGTGTTGAAAAAAAACTAAAATCGCGTTTTAAATTGAAATAATAACGAATCGAAGCTACTTATGAAAATTTTGGTCAGGTGTGTTTAAATCTTTTGGCAGACCATTTAATTACAATGTAAAATAATAACGAAGGTATACGAAACGAGTTTTAGCTGTAAGGCGTGCGCAAAAATAATTTTTAAATGTTCTAAACGACTCAAAACTTCATAATTCAGTGTTTTTGACTTCTTCCTTCCCCTTAGAGATGCCGCGTATCGAGCATATTCAAAATAACATGGGGGGCCATATTAGGCACTGGGCCATATTAGGTACCCTATCTTATTTCGAGTAAATAATTTAAAGTTTTGATATAAATATTGATGATAAAAAAAAAATTTTTTAAATACTTATTTACCATAAAAAGAGGCCAGCAAAACATCTAACTTTAACAACATAACATCATGCTTCGTCTAGAGTTAATAAGAATAATAATTTTCATTGCTTTTCCTTATGAAAATTCGTAAGTACCGCATGAATTTACTTTGAATGCAGTCGTAAAAAAAATTACAGAACTTAATCCATCACAAATTTGCATTTTTGCAAGTGAGGATACCACTGTGATTAATCCTGCATCTTTAGTCGAACTTCATAAAAAAATCTCACGTCAGATTCCAACTTTTATTATCGATATAAATGAAACAAAAAAAACAAACGTCAGTCAGGAATTAAAAAAAAAGTATTGAGTTCAGATTTATTCATTCTTGTAAAACATGCTCACGATTCAATCGAAGAAAAATTGAAAATGATTGTGGCCTTTGATCCTCTAGCATCAAGAGCAAAATGTTTGGTCATCGTAATCGCTAGTTCTAAATTGTTGGAGGTGGATTTCAAAAAATTGTTGACTGTTTCATGGAATTTAAAATTTCTAGATTCTTCCATTATAACGGTAAAGGAAAACGGCGGAGCAGTTATTTCTAATTACAATCCATTTTTTGATAATTATCAACAGAATAAATTACTTACAGGACAGATTTTCCCCGACAAAATTAAAGATATGAATGGTCACAAACTAAAAACAATTATTTTCAAGATGCCTCCGCATATCGAATTTTCTAATAAATAAAACAAAATAAATGTAGATGGAGTTAATTATGGATTTTTGAAACTAACATCTTTTAAATTTCAAGTTACTGTAATTTAAATTACTGTAATGACGGACCAGCGGTCTTAGCATTATCGATTGGGGTACATTCGCATTTCGTACTCAGATATAAAAACAGCGTTACTTGCTAAAAATTAACATTTCTCTAAGTTAAAAACTGTTACGGTTTTAATCTTTAAAGTAAAAGCTTTTTATGCATGTAATACATTAAATAAACAACGAAACTACATTTAGAAATTTAAGTTTAAAAATTGCTGTTCTACTGTTGTGTAATCTCACGCCGCGCTATTGCACTAGTTCACTGAACGAAATGACCGTTGCGATCTAACCATTTTTATGGTTAATAAAACAATTCGATTTTTAGAGTCTTTCTCCAAGTATGTGATTGTTGTAAGCTAGTTCTATTGTTTCTAGAGCTTTTCATATCGATTCCCTACAGAAAATTTTGCCGCAAACTGCATGTCTCTAGCTGTTATAGGTATACTGAGATATGAATTAAAGTTGAAAAATCACTATTTTAGGCCCTAGGGTCCTTAGAGAGGGAGGGGAGCTGCGGTTAGCGCCAAAAATTTCTTTTTTTATTCCCTTTTGAATGATTTATATAATTGTAAGGGTTTGCCGTGGGGACCGATTCGACTTTCTTACCCGGCTATACCCTTTCAGAATTTGAAAACCTCAAAAAAATAGTTTAAAACTATGCTTCTGTATTTTAAATATGAACTCTAATTAAAGCAATGTAAAATAAAAAATAATTAATACTTCAACCGAGCAAGGTAAAAACTAAATAAATTATTAGAAATACTTCGAATAAATAGTTTGTGGTTTTGATTTGGAAGTTGATAAAAAACAAAGTGCTTACTCACCATGAAAAAGCTCAGTCCGGCGACTACGTTTAACAATAAAACATGTCTCACATAGTAAAAATAATCGTAACTATATTCATTGTTTCCAAAACTTTGTGTGTATCAAATAATCTTACTTTTAATGCAATCGTGAAAAAAATTGCAGAACTTAATCCATCACAAGTTTGCATTTTTACAAATGAGGATATTACCATGATTGATCCGATAGCTTTGATCGAATTTCATACAAAAATCTCACGACAGATACCAACTTTTATTATCGATACTAATGAAACAAAAAAATTAAATGCCAGTCAACAAATAAAAAAAAAAGTATTAAGTTCAGATTTATACATTTTTGTAAAACATGCACATCATTCAATCGAGGAAAAATTGAAAATGATTGTCGCCTTTAATCCTGTGCCATCAAGAGTAAAATGTTTGGTCACTGTATTGGCTGGTTCTGAATTGTTGGAGGTTGAGTTCAAAAAGTTGTTGACTGCTTCATGGAATTTAAAATTTCTAGATTTTTCCATCGTAACGGTAAAAAAAAGTGGCGAAGCAGTCATTTCACACTATAATCCATTTTTTGAAAGTTATCAACAAAGTAACTTACTTTCAGCACAAGTTTTTCCCGATAAACTAAAAAACATGAACGGTCACAAACTAAAAACGATTCTTTTCAATTCTCCTCCACATATTGAATTTTTTAATAAATCAAACAAAATAAATGTAGATGGAGTTAATTATGGATTTTTGAAACTAACATCTATTGCTTTAAACTTTAAGTTTGATTATCGGATGATAAAACGTTTTATACCACAGAGAAACTTATTTGAAAAAATAAAAAATGAAGAAATAGATATATCATGTATGACCCACGTTTTAGGATCACAGCTTGTAAGTTTATACAAAAACGGTGATATTTTATTTGGAAAAGTTGTTAGATCAGCCACTATGAGTTTAGTAGGACCCATTCTTTACACACAAAATTCTACCATATATTGGAAAACAATTTCACAATTTTGTTTGACGGCTTTCATTGTTTTATTTTTAATACTGTTTATAAAATTATACAAGCTGAAGTCAAAGATGTGGACACCATTTTACATACTTGCAGTTTTATTTGGAATCACCGTGAATAAAAAGCCAACGAAACGATTCGAAAGATGGATTTTCATAGGCCTTGCTATATTGTCAATACAGTTTTCTAGTGACATTTTTGCAATTTTTTCTGACGATGATGTTGTGAAAAACAAAGAAATTGCTTACGATACTTTTAAAGAAGTAAAAAAACCTTCTTTTCCAATTTATCTTCCCAATACTGCTTTCCAAGGTAAAGTGAAATACGATGATGATGTGATTGATGATTTAAAAGCACATTCCATATCGATGGACAGAAGTGAGGGATGTTATGAAAAACTTGTCGTTCAAAAAGATCGTTTCTGTTTTAATTCTGCTATACTTGCTAGATACATGATGTTGAAATATTGTAATCCTGATAAGACACCAGCGATAAAAATTATTCGACCGGCTATACTTGGTGACTTCTCGGTACACGTTTTTGCTAAAGGTTCTCCATATGTTAAAAAATTTGATAAAAAGTTTCAACATATCATTGAATCTGGTCTTTATAGATCAATTTTTCATGGCAGAAATTATACTGAATCTCAACAAAAATTGAAAAATCAGAATATTACGTACGCACCAACCAGTAATATTGATAGTAAACTTATTTTCTTTGCAGTTGGATGTGCGATTGGTATCTTAACTTTCGTTGTTGAATACATATATTTTATGATTAAAGTAAGACCGTACTTATAAATTTAGAGTAAGATCACTAGTTCAGAAGCCTCAAAATATATGAATACGGAAGTCAAAATACCCATAATGACGAATCAGCGTTCTTAAGGATCATCAATTGAGGTACATTCGCCTTTCGTACTCAAACATAAAAACAGCATTACTGTCTAAAAATTAACATTTCTCTAACTTAAAAACCGTTATGGTGTTTAGCTTTAAAGTAAAAGCTTTTTATGCATGTAATACCTTAAATAAACAACGAAACTACATTTAGAAATTTAAGTTTAAAAATAGCTGTTCTACTGTTGTGCAATTTCACGCCGCGCTATTGCACTAGTTCCCTTAACGAAATTACCAATGTGATTTAATCAATTTTATGGTTAATAAAACAATTTGATTTTTAGAGTCTTTATCCTCGTATGCGATTGTTGTAAGCTGTGCATTCAGAAGTACTTTTATTGTTTCTAAAGGTTCTCATATCGATCCCCTGAAGTGAAATGAAAAAAATTTGTGCGTGACTCGAGCTTGAAGCGTACATTCTGACATGAGAACGGCGGCAGCTTTGGTCGATGAATTAACGAGTACATTTTTTCGTAGGGACTGTTGCTTTATTTCGTAGTGACTCGTTCACTTTTGAAACCTAGCCAGCCGTAGCCGTGTAGTTCGCTGATTAATATTTTTGATAAGGGGTGGTTACGCGTTCGTCAATTAAGCTTAAAGATACGGCCAGCTGTATACCCAGAAACCCACGAGAACATAAAATTGGTACGTGAAAAATTTGTAGATAGAGTAGAAGTAAATTAAACAGCGAACTTTTTTTGGTTATCTTACCTTAAGAATCTTCACTATACCTTGCTCGAAATCTATCGTCCAATAGTATACAAAAAAATGATAATAAATAAACATAGAATTTTTTGTTGGAGAACATCCTAAAAACTCATTCGAAATATAAATACAACTACAAATTTTTCAAGAAATTTTTATTTAAATTGAAGAATTAGTACATTTTTATTTTTAAAATTAGATCATGTACATTTTTTTCCTCGAGTTTTTCCTTATGTCTCTTAAATAGAGGAAAAATTTTATACATTTGTTCAAAGTTTTTTTTGTGTAAACTTTATAAAATAATTCGAAATACGAGGCTTATTGAATACTATTTTACATTTTTTTTTCGTCAATAAAAATTTTCAACTTATTTATAGAAAATTATTATCCTTGGGTACGACTTTTTCGATTGAAACACATTAATATTAATTTGAAACGAAAAAGAAGTAAAAATGAAATGTTGTTTTACCATGGAAACATTTTTTGAAACAGTTGCACATCAAAGCTGAGCTGTAAAACATGTCTTGGTTTTTAAAAATGACAATAATTTTGGCAGTTTATGTTTGCAAATCTTCCTGCTCACCAAGAAATTATAATTTTGATTTGGTCACTAAAAAAATTGCACAACTCCATCCATATCAAATTAGCATCTTTAGAAATGAGCAAGCTGCACCGCTAGGTCAGGAACAAAATGTGATTATTGAAAAAGCCATACGTGAGATTCCAAAGTTTATCTTTAATACTCATGATATGAGTCATAATAACAGTCATAAAATGGTTAATTTTCGCACCGCTTTAAATTCAGATTCGTACATTTTTTTCGAGTACGCGCGAGATTTCGATGTCGAACGAACACTGAAAAATTTAAAATTTTACGTTGAACTCAATCCATCTCCACCACGACCAAAGTGCTTATTTATACTAATCACTGATTTAAAATTAAATCATAAGCATTTTCAAATTCTACTTACCAAGGCTTGGAACTTGAATTTTTTAGATTTTTCTGTTTTAATTATTGACAACCGCAACAATTCAATCATTCGATACTACAATCCATTCTTCAAAAGTTTCCATCGCAATGACATTTCATCAGAACATTTGTTTTCTGACAAATTAAAAAATATGAATGGATACCAAGTCAAAACTCTTTTGTTTAACAGACCACCAAGCCTCAATTTAATTAATAAATCAAACGAATCAATCATAAACGGAGTTGACTACGGATTTCTAAAACTCGCAGCTGTTGCTTTAAATTTCACATTCGACTACGTGAAAATTCAAGATTCATTTCGGGACGCCGACATTTTTACTATGGTTGAAAAAGGTGAGATTGACATGTCAATAATCACTCATATCCTGGGAGTACAACTAACAAATCTGCACCAAAGGGAAGCGATCATCGTTGGAAAAGTCGTAAGGGAAGCTGAAATGAACTTGATAGTACCAATTATTTTCAAAGATAAAAATAATTTTAAAACTTACTTTGAAATCAGCGTCCGTTTGTCCCTGACGGCTTGTATCATTATACTCATTATGCTTCTTCTAAAATTATTCAAGATAAATTCAGCTATGTGGACTCCGCTTTACGTATTTGGGTTGTTGTTCGGTATAAGTTTGCCGAAAAAACAGCAAAGTCGTCTTGAGAAATTGATTTACATCGTCATTGCTGTGTCGTCTATAAAATATTCCTCCGACATTTTCGCTGTTTTCATCGATGACGACGTTATAAAATCCGGAGAAGTGGTTTTCGACGCGCTGGAGGAAATTAAGAAACCAACGTTTCCCATATACATGCACAACAGTTTTTTCCAGGGAGAGAGTAATCACGACGACGAAGTCATTCACGATCTGAAGGACCACGCTGCCCCGATAAAGTTCGACAGGGAGTGCTATGAGAAAATTTACAAGGAAAAAAATTGCTTCTGCTTCAATTCTGCAATTTACGCAAAGTACATGATTAAGAATTATTCTGATTCGGGTGGAATCCCGGTTTTCAAAATTTCCCGGCCTCCCGTACTGGGTGACTTTTTTGTTCACGTTTTCGCTAAAGGTTCACCGTACGTAAAAAAATTTGACAAAAAGTTTCAACAAGTGTTCGAGGCTGGCCTTCACGATTCAATATTTCACGCTAAAAAGTACTTTGAAATACGTAAGGAATCGAAGAATCAAAATATTACCTTTGAACCAATCAGCAGTATAAAAAATCAGCTTATTATTTTTGTCATTGGGTGGATTTTGAGCATACTACTTGTCATTTTTGAAATTACTTATTTTTGTATTGAAACTAAACGGAGTCGATTAATGCACCTCATAAAATGAAACTTTTTGTTTGATACCACGTATTGGTATGTTTTTGTAAAAATTATTCTAGTTGTAGTTAAATAATAATATAAATTTATCTTCATATTTTTGTTACAGATAAATGTTTCTAACTCCCTGTGTATAAAAAAGGATCGATACAAAATTATTTTTTTATTGAAAAAAGAGATTCCAGCAATTGGATATTATTTTCAATGTCATTTATGTGCATCACAATGTGTTTAATCAATCAAATGTTTTTATAAGAACCATCTGTATATAATAAAAAAAAAAAAGATACATATGTATTTGCGTAAGTTTTTTAAAATTTGATAAAAATCCAAATAATGATTAAAAAATTAAAACTAATTATCTCGAAATCATAATTAGCCGAACGGTAAGCGTACACAAATGCAGGGGGGAATAAAAGGCAATGAATTCCTCAAGCGGACAAAACAATACGGCAATCAAAGAGGAGGAGAGAAAGAAAGAAAGAAAGAGAGTAACGATCCATTTAGGCCCCCCCGAGCGCGTTTGCTAACAAGTGTAAAGTGAGTGAAAAACAATGGCAGTAAAGCACCGCGCCGCCCCGTGCCCAGCCGAGCCGGGGCCGTTTTAAATGCATTGCAAATTACTTACTCGCGGCGCTGCTGCAGCACAATCGACTGCAGCGGCGGCGCTCCGAGACTATAGATTCATGCAGGCCCGATGATCCTCCGATATCCCCGGCGTATTCGTAATTAGGTGTTCGAACGAGATTCAAGATTATTCCTGCAACCGTTCGCTCGATCGCGAGCTTTATTCCACCTCCTCCTCCCGCGGGACAAAGATTCGTTCGCGGAATATCGACTGACCTCGGCTAACGGCTTTTCTTGGGTAGTGTGCTAAGAAAAAAATTTCAACTGGAGCAATTGTAAAAATTAAAAAATTTTATTTTAAATGAATTTCAAGAGTTGAATTAACAGAGAAAAAAATATTTTTTGAATTATTAATTTCAAATTCCCGCCAAAACGCTGTGACGTCAGATTGAAGAAGTCACGTGACGTTTGTTTAACACTAGTACTGATAAAATTAATTTATAACAGAAATATTTAAATTGTAACCTTAGTATGTAATTGTAGATTTCCTTTCTTTAATAAGTAAATTTTATTGGTACTAGTGATTAACACGTGTAAAGTTGACATGTCAGTTCTCACGTCAAGTGTTTTGGCGGGAATTTAAATACCAAAAACTGAAGACATTTTTTCTTAGTACTTTAAACTATTAAAATTCAAGAATTTATATGAAATTCGTGATCTATATCATCATTAGATTATTAATATCTGTTATTAAGACATTGTCAAAGTAAATATGAAGCGTTCGAGCGTTTCAATGGTAATTCAACAATAGCTATTTAAAAAAAAAATTTCCTCAGCTACTTTTCTCTCAAAATTCAACTTTTTAACTAAAGAAAAAATTTTTAAAATTCGTCGTGTGCCCAATTCCGTTTCTTTTCTTTCAATGACTCATTCCGCATTCTCGTCCAAAAAAAAGAAGAAGGAATTCGTAAGTGTGATAAAATTTGTCGGACAACGGCAAGAAAGGATTAGATCAAAGGGCCGGCGACAAAGAAACCGTTGATGAAAACTCACGTGCCCCGTGCAGGTAAAAGTGGGATTTTTAAGCCAATCAGGTGCCGACTGCGCGTGTTGTTTCGTCGCTCGGGTTAAAGGGGTTTTCATTCCGGGCGAGTTTCGTCCGATCCTTGTCTTGAGTGACATAATGCTCGGGTGGCCATAATGCATACCAAGTTTATTTACTCGCGCATGAAGGAGAAGAAGAAAGACACAAATTCCCCCGAAAATTTCCCCGTAAACACATTTCGTCTATAATGTATGTAGCGGACGGGGAATTTACAACGCCAACGCATCACGAATGGCTAAGAGGGAACGATGAGTAAACCCCTTTCTTTTTTTCGGGGACCTGAAAAACGTGAAAACCTCCGTTTACAGTTTTTTAAATTCCAATCGGTGTCTAATTCGTTGAATTCTTAGTGTGACTTACAAAGACATTACATGCCTATTTACGACTATGGCAAAAAGAAAAATATTCTTTCTCGATAATAAAGAAGAAAAATTTATTTCATTGCAAAGTTGATGAAACGTTTTCTTTTTAAACACGTAATTTGTATATATAAGAAAGAGTCTTGTTGTAAGTACTTTTTTTTCATTATGCATATTTACGTGGCGACAGGAGTAATTGCGTACTCTGATCGGTGTAAAAGATGATTTCGCGGAATTATGCAAATGTTGCTCAACGAAACATGTACTTTATCAGGTTTTAAATGCTGCTTTATAAAATTATGAGGATCTTCGGTGTCTAATTTGTTTTTAATGGCGATTTATAAGACAAAGGAGAAATGAGCTTTGATTGTAACTCAAATAAGAAATAAATAAATACATAATAAATGTATATTGATTGGAATTCTTGAGCCAAATTTTGAAAATTTTATCCTACATTCTTTCAATAAGTTCAATATAAAAAAATAGGAGTTGTAAAAATAAGTATTTTTTTTTTTTATGTTACTGCAGAAGTATCGATTTTGTCCTTGCTGTAAGTCTACGTACGGAAAAAAACCCATATGTTTTTATTTATTTATGAATTCGTTGAATCTCTTATATTGATCAAGAAATACAAGACTCAAAGTGATTTCACAAGATTCAACATGTCATTAATGTCATAAATGTCAAAAACTCGTCATGCATGCATTTGTGCCGCTGGTTGTGCTCCTTTAACAAAATTTAAAGATATATTAACCGTATACCTTACTTAAAACTCGTCCGTTATACCTTACTCAAAGCACAATGATTCCAGAAAACTTATTATTAAGTTTTAATAACTGTATTCTCAAATTTCTAGTTTTTTTACTAACAATAAGTATTATATAAAAACAATTGTTAAGTGTCAAATCAGAAGCTTGTCAGAAACTTTTGATATTCTAATATGACATCTGAATCCTTACAAATCATTGGTATCATGTACAATTCAAAATATTTGCATAATTTACGTATACTTGCTCACAAAAAAAAATTTCTACCTTTCAATACAACCACTTCTAGCTCCCTAGGGAAACCCCAGCTAATTGTTTTGTAAAATTTCGGACAAAGAAGGAGAAAGAGAGAGAGAGAGAGAGAGTGGCTAATTATTCGAAACAAACCTCCCCCCCCCCTGCTGGACAATTATTTCGTCGAGATAGAGGATCTCCTGAACCTTAAACCTGGGCGCTGGAATGTGGTGGCGTAAAAAAAAAAGGTCGGGGGGGAGGGAGTATGGCGGTCAGGCCATTAAGCCTCCCGCTCGCGGAACTAACGCCCGGTGCACCACTGAATTAACAAGTACTCGCTGTGTGCGACCATACATCACCCGCGGGGTGAGGTGTCAACCGATTCAGAGAATCGTCTTCCACGATCTCCGAACTTCTCACCGCCAGCGCACGATTTATCCCCCTCCCCTCCCGGTCTATCTTTTCTCTCGAATCGACGGACCTTTTTTTTTTTATTTGCGGAATCTCACCTACATTTTTTTTTACCTCGGTTGAGACCCGGGGTTCGTTGGGGGTTGGTATGCGGAGAAAAATTTTTTCACTAATTTTGAGATTAATTGGTTGGAGTGGAGAAAAAAGTCTGATGGGATGTTTCGTTGTATCATTGGGCATTCTCTTGATCTGTGAGACTTAGCGAATAAGCCTTACAAGCATGAAAAAATTTTCATTGTTTATGTAAATTTTTTTTAGTACCAAACATGTATACCCTGTACTTACCTGGACATTTTATATTATTTTTTAGAGTTATTAGCCTGAGTAAAGATTAAAAATAACTTCAACAAGTCCACGGTGATAAGGATCTCCCTCTATACTATTGATCTTTTTTTTTTTTTTTTTACATTGTCCTCATAATTTAATTTTTTCATTTTTATGGACACTACCATGTTGCTGTATTTGAACAATTTTAAAATTTATTTAATAAAATGAACATTTTTTTTCATACGAGGAATATGAAGTTTAAGATTCAGTACGCTCATAGAACACTTTAACGTACGAATTAAAAAAATTTCTAGATCATCATTTAATTAAAAAACTCTTGCCCAAATTTATTTAATTATAATTCCGCGGACAAAAAAATTTTTTTTTAAAAGAATGAGAATTTATCTGTCTACTTTTTTACTTATTTCCGTTCAGTTCATCATAGTAATTGAAATCTTATGTAAAAATGAACCAAGAGGTAAAAAATTTGGAATGGAATTTGAAGTTACACCGAAAAGTCCGGTAATTATCGTATAATTAGAAAAATTATAATTTAATAATCATAAAATAAATCCTAAATCTCAATTTAATTCACAGTTATTACTTTTTGAGCAATGCTTTTCAAGAGACTCGGAAGTCTTGGTGATCATTGGAAACTGGAGCAGATCCAAGATGAATGATTATTACAAAGAAAATATGACATCTTTGGTGCTTCTAGACGTGAACCATGCAAAAATTCCAGATCAAAAGTCTGAACCCAGAGTCAAGCTTTATAGGAAACATTCATCTTCAAATTTTTTTCAATCGTATCCAGCCAAATATTTTATAATTGCTGACATATGCATGCAATCTTTGAAATTGGCGTTGCAACAATTGAAGGAATCGATTTGGTGGAATGTTTATGGCTTTTTCACAATTCAAAAAATGTACGTAAACAGTTGCGACGAAGCTGATGACTACTTAAAGACAGCCTGGAAATTTAACATTCTTTCAGCTATTTACATTTGTATGGATTATGAAGCAAAAATTAGAATCCGTACATTCAATCCATACTCAGATTATGCTCCATTAGCTTGGACAAAATATAAAAGCTTACAGCAGAGCAATGGACACCCCTTGGTTCTTTTTAAATATCATGACGTATTTGAAATTAAAGGTAAGTTTTCATTTCTGCAGTAGATAGATACTCTAGATTTTATTTCATTTATTGTAATATAAAGAAATTGATTAATCTAGAGAATGCAATTAATTTGAATTCATTATTGAAAAATTTCTATAAATGAAAAATTCATAGCTTTTTATATTACTATAAGTAAATTTTTATAAGATTTTGTTTAAACGTTGGTGCTTTACTTGAAATTTGTTTTCAGATAAAAAACAAAAATGCAAAAATCTAAACTTTGAAAAGAATCGTTTCTTACATGGATATCCACTAACAATCGCTGATAATGATTTTTTCTTAGATCTTTTCGTGGAAAAAATTAAGTACAAATTTCGTGGACCTGTTAAATTTATTTTGAAAGAAATTCTTTCTCCATTACAACCTACAATTTTTACCAAAGTTGTTCCTCATGGATCTTTCTCAGTTAATCAGAATGGAACACTTGGATCATCGCTGATAAACATTCTTAATGGGACATTTGATACAAGAGTTGCTCTCCAGAACCAACGAATTTTCGGAGATTTTTGGCGAAATGAGATTAATACATTCACAAAATTAGGGATTTGTTATGCAGTAGCTGATAGAACTGAATCTTGGAGTAAATATTTTCAACAGAACTACTTTCTACCTGCATTTGCATTAGTAATGTACATTTGTATTATTACGGAAACTGTTATTACTTATTTTTTTAAAACTTACAAAACCGGAGTCACAATGAATTTATTAAGAGTTGCAATCGGTAATGCAACTCTTCGGGAGCCTAAAACGTTTGTTAAGAGAATAATTTTTTTACTCGTAATATTTCCATTTATCGTTGTTACTACATTTCTCCAAAGTGAAATGACTTCAATTATAACTGTAACTCCGTGGAACGAAATTAAATTAAAAAATATTGACGATCTTATGAAGCAAAAATATGAGGTTTCTACCATTGATGAAATTCGACAATATTTTATTTCCTCTCAACATTATGACAAAATACAGGTTATCGATAACAGCTTAAATAGTTGTTTTGATTCATTAAAAAATAATATTTCTAGAGCTTGTACTCATGCTTGTGAATACTTAAAAAATATAGCTGATTTACCTCAAAATGTTAGAATACTGCCCGATTTAGATTTGCCAAGTTACAGAACATTAATTTTTCCCGTTGATTACCCTTTACTTCCTCAAATACGTAGAATTTACTATAAATTACATGAAGCTGGAATCACATTGAATATTAACAAACAACTAGAACGCAAAAATGTTCACGAAGATGAACCAATTAAGGATATCACTCTAAATGAGCTAAAATACATATTTCATTTCTTATCACTCGGCTGTTTCGTTTCCCTAATTGTATTTTTTATTGAAAATTTATATAGCTTATCCTTGTAATTGTTTGTAGTTTGTACATCATGTTTGCCTGAAAATGTTTGTAAAATAGATGACTTATTATTTGCAAGAATGTTTGAAAAAACCTTTGCGGTAAATTACTCAAGCCCTTCCTAAGATAGAAAAATTTATCATAAATTTTATGAAACCAGAGTGATAATAAACATTCAAATAATTATTTGGCTATTTATATTAACGAATAAATCATTAAATGCTTTTGATCAAAACATCAAAAGTTATAGGTTTGCTTTGTAAAAATTTCTGTTGATATTAATTGAAAAAAAATTTTAATTTAATTATGAGCCTATAAATCACATGAATATGAATCGATGCGTTAATATTAAAAAAAAAAAAAAAAAAAATCAATTGCAAAGAGAGCTGTAGTTCCAAGCTTCTATCTGTCATCATAAAATTATATCGATCGATGCAACTGAAGTATTTCTTTTTTGCCGATCATTGAATACAAGTATATTACATTTGAAATATTCCAATAATTTATTTTTAACTGTGGACAGTCACTTTTTTTTTGTTTGAAAAACTTTAAAATTTAACGTATAAATTTTTACTTGCGCGAAGACTAGCTATTCCAAACTAAAACTTAGTATATGCACGTTCAACTTTTATCGAAGTCTCTTGGTTTGACTGACTATAATATTTCTTCAAAATCACCGTTTATAAAAAAAAATCTCATACAACCTAATTTAGTAATAAATTTGAACAAAAAAATTGACTTTAAAAAAAAAATGAAATTTATTTGGCACACTTCATCATTATCAATTTTTCTGAAATCCATCGTTATGACTCAAATTTTTTATGGGAATGAACCAAATATTAAAATATTTCGGAAAGATGAAGAAATATCAGCATCTACGGTAAAATATCGTTTAATTATCAAAGTAAAATTAAAATAAATTTTTGAATAACCTAATTTTTATTAACAGCTATTTCAATTCGATCAATGCTTTTTAAAAGACTCGAATTTTGTGGTTGTTATCGGAAATTGGAGTGGGTTTCGATGGCAAAAGAATCATTGTAATCAAGATTCAACTTTTGCTCTGTTAGACCTGAAGCATGCAAAAATTCTAGCCAAAAAGGCTGAAGTTGGTGTAAAATTTTATGGAAAACACCCCCCTGAAACTTTTTTTCGACTGTACCCTGCAAAATACTTTATAATTGCTGAATTTGAACTGCCATTTTTGAATGTGGCTTTGCAAGAATTGAGAAAATCAGTTTGGTGGAATGTTTATGGATTTTTTATGGTACAAAAAATTTACCCAAACAGTTGCGATGAAGCTTACGATTATTTGAAGATTGTCTGGAATTTCAACATTCTTTCTGCAATTTACGTATGTTTGGACTCTGAATTCAAAATCAGATATCACACATTTAATCCGTACTCGGATTATGCTCCAGAAATTTGGAACAAATACAAAAGTATTCAGCAAAATAATGGACATCCTCTAACACTTTTCAAATATAACAACTTTAATGTTGAAAGTAAGTTTTCATGCCTACCTTTAAGTTCATTAATTTGACCAAAAATTTAAATCCAAAAGTTTTTATTTTAATTTCAGACTCGGAGATTGAATGTGACAGTTTGAACTTTGACAAAAGCCGTTATTTGAGTGGATATCCGGTCACCATCGCTGATGTTGACTTTTTTTACGATCCAACTATAAAAGATTCTTTCAAGTTTCGTGGACCTTTTGGGGGAGTCTTAAAAGAAATTTTCTCGCCACTGAGACTTAAAGTTAACATTGCAGTTGTTTCTTCAAACACCTTTTCAATTAACGATGATGGAACAAATATCGGAACAACTTACCTCAATATCCTAAATGGGACTTACGATATGCGAGTTGCGTTTGAAAAACAGCATTTTAATGGAGATTTTTGGAGAAACGAGCTCAATACCTTCATCAAAACTGGAATTTGTTTCGTTGTGGCTGAAAAATCTTTGCTGTGGAGCGAGTTTTTCTACCAAAATTATTTTTGCCCCGTATTTGTTGTTACAGTTTTCATTTCTCTTATTGCCGAAGCAATCGTAAAAAATTATTTCAAGTCATGTAAGATAGAGATTGCGATGGATTTATTACGAGCATCAATAGGTAATGCAACCATCTGGGAACCTAAAAAGTCATTTAAAAGATTCATATTTTTACTTGTTATACTTCCATTTATTGTCATCACTTCTTTTTTGCAAAGCGAGTTAACTTCTTTCGTTAGTGTAACAACATTGAAAGAAATGAATGTCGAAAAGGTTGATGATCTTATCAACCAAGGGTATGAAATTTTTACAAACGATGAGATTCGTCAATTTTTTGTTTCCTCTTCTTTTTTTAATGAAATTAAAAATTCTGCTGACGGATGTTATGATTCTTTAAAAAATAATTATTCAAAAGCTTGCGCTCATGATTGCTTCTACCTCGAACATCTGGCACCTTTACCAGAAAACGTCAAAATATATCCGGATCGGTATTTACAGGGATATAGAACATCTATTCATCCAACGGATTATCATTTACTTCCACGGATTCGAAATGTCTATTACAAGTTATTCGAAAGTGGAATAATATCGAACGTTTTTAAGCGATATGAACGTAAAAGAATTCATAAAATTGAAACAATCAACAGTATTACGTTCGATGAGCTGAGTTATGTACTTTATTTTTTAACATTTGGTTGTTTAGTTTCCCTAACGATATTTTTCATCGAACTTTTAAGCTTTAAGCATTTTTAAGTAGTTGCTATAGAATTTTTTTCAGTTAATCTGTGAAAATGAATTTTCTTTTTTTTATTATTATTTATCTATTTATTATAATTAAATTATTTGACACGGTAGCGGGAATTTTTTTCCCGCAGTCATCATTGTTAAAATATTTCGATCATTTCTTTGGCATTGAACTATCGATTCAATTTTTTTTTTTTTTTTTTTTTTTTTTTTTTATTAATGTGGACTGAACGTGACATTGAATTTGAAAAAAATATATTTATTTTAAACTTACTATCACTTAGATTTTAGACTGAATCATTAAAATTTTACACAATTTTCAGAGCTTAGTTAATTTTTGAATCAATACAATATAAAACTTTACATCAAGTTTTAAATTTTGGTATATAAACTTCGAAGCATTAAAATGACTGTCGTATTCCGATATTTTTGCACTATTGTAAACACTGTTGTAACTTTCGATTCAAAATAATAAAACATGTAAAATAAAAAAAAAAAAATTCAACATTGATTAATTCCTGCAGAATCCCATAATTAACACTGGGCAAAAAAAAATCCCAGGTCAGAATTTAAATTGATTTGATTTTTCGAAGCCATCGAAAACAAATCCGTTAGCACGTTGTGGCAGCCCGCGATAAATCTCTGAATTTAAACCGCGGCTCGCATAAATCTCCTAAGTACCGCACAAATTCACTAATTAACAGATCTACCCCGATACGGATCTCTTCCCCTCTCTCGCTATAAAATTATATCGAGCTAATAATAAAAGTGTTTTCTTTCCTCCCTCTTATTTTTTTTATTCATACGAATCAGCAATCGAAACCAATAAATTAAAGGCTCGTGATCCTGAAAATCTAGATTTCAAGTCTCTCCCTCCTTATTAAAGTGTCGTTCCCATTGGCACGTACAACTGCACGCACGGGCTCGTTTTGTTGTCATAAATTACCCGCTCGCATGTGTGTGTTTCTCTCTCTCTCTCTCTCTCTCGGCGGTGCGAATGCCATTTATAAGTAGACCGGCCGCGCGGTTAATTAGTCAGCGGTGATATTTATAAGCGAACTGAATTTATCAGACCGCCGCCCCGGCTTGGTGGGCAGTTGCAGGAATCTAACGATGACGCTTTGACTACCCGCTGATTGACGCTCATGATCGCAGGATGCTAGAGTTTTTTTCGTTGTTTTTGTTTGTATTGATTTTAACGGTAAAATTAATTAGGTTGTGCTAAACGCAGGAAGTAGTGAATGCGGTTTTCAATTTAATTTCATCGTAAATTTTTAAGGAGTACTTTGAAATCATTTCAAACTTTTTGTTTGTTCTGTTTTATTTTTTTTATAATGTATTCTTGATCAATCTATTAGTAAAATAATTTAGACAGATGCGATAAACATGTTTAGGCTTCCAAGTCTATAAATTAAAATTTTAAATAAATATATAAATCGACATTTAAATTTAGTTTTTAAGTTGTTTATTAATAAATGTTGGAAAAACAACATTTCTGTATGAACCGGTTTTTTCATGTGTTACAAGTTTTTTAAATTGAGAGCAAAAAAATTCAGAAAAAAAGTAAAGAACTGAAAAATGTTTTTTTTTTACTATTTTTTATTTAAATGTGTTTATTTTCCTATTAAAAAATGTCTAATGAAGTTCCAAAAGTCAACATTTAAGTTGATTCCAGTAGATTGTCAAAAAAAACTTTTAAAAGCGTAAAAGCACTTAAGGTCATCGAATTAATAAGTAAATTATCGATTTTATGAAAAATGAGAATTAAGCTTTAAAAAGTATAATTTTTTTCTATCGGGGTGACTGTAATTCCTGTTATGTAAGTTAAAAACGAGCAAAAAATACATATTTTCTGATAAAAGATTTTTTATAAATTATTTTTAGCAAATAATTATGAAGTAACAAAAAATTTTTTTTATTAGTTTACTACACACATTATATATTTAATATTGTTGTGTAAAAAAATTGGAGCGAACAAATTAAACCCACTATTGTAAACAAAAATATAATGTTTCAAAAATATCCTGTGCAAATCAAGAGTAAAATTTTTCCGAAAAAAAAAAAAATGGTAATAATATATACATTTTTTTATTGTTTATAATATTTACTTACAAATTTGAACACTTAAATGATCTGAAAATTACCATCAAACTAGTCATTATTTTAAAAAAAATTTCGTCAAATGTATCCAAACCATTTCTGAACCTTCAAAAGTACATTTCAAATAATTCTCTTACAGCGAGGTAAGTAGTAACAGCCGAGCTAAGTCAGACCGCGGGTTTTTCAAGCCTCTCCCAGCGCGGGAAATTCAAACCTCTCTTCTCGTAAAAAAACCCTTCTCCGGGGGCACCTCCCAGCCCGCGAACGAGAAGAAGAAGTAGTGGAAGAAGGGAGAATGCACCAAGTGTGCAGAAAAAGAGAGTGCGAGCTGGTAGGAGGTCCCAGCTCCCCATTGGCTCTCTCTATCGCGGGGCGTCCGTGAGACCGGGACGCTGATTGGCTCGCGCTTCGAAATAATAAAACCCCTCTTCTCTCTCTCTCTTTTTTTTTTATTTCTCGTTTCTCCTTCGCGCGCGCTCCTCGGCGATGATAAAATATAATATAAAACTGTTCGTTACCCTCTCCCTCGGATTACGTTCGCGGGCCAATATCCTGCGGGGGCCGGGGAAAATTTTACAAGACTCTCCCCACCCTCGATAATCTCCCGCACGTGCACGAGGAGATGATGGCTATCAATTAATTTTGAGATTGACCGGAGGAGAGCCGAGGAATTTTTAAGGGCGTATCGGTAATTTTCGGTGTAACCGAAGATCGAACGAGATTTATTTACTTTTTATGGTAATTTCTGGTACCGCGATGCCTTGGATTTTTTTTGTTTATCGATCAGAGTATTGATTGATCGGTTTTAATTAATCACGAGTCCCGGTTTATTAATGATGGTCATTACTGGTAATTGACGCAGAGATACACAAGCCGGTTAATCAACAGCAGTACGCGGGTAATCGAAACTATCATCGACGGATTTGCGAAAACATAAAATTTTCTCTGTACCGATGCGCAAACATCCAGCTAATTGTGCGAGAAGATCGAGAAAAATTATTCATTGTTGAGTGCTTGAGAAAAGATTGGTAATTTTTAATTTGTGACTGGGAGATTGGCAATCAACGATTTTTATGAGCTTCTGATTTTTTTTACAGCTTTGGTTTGTAATCGATGTAAATATAAATATGACAAGTATGCAGATTTATTCTGACGTTAAATGTTACTTTCGTTTTTAATGAATGACCGCACAATATGAATGAACGAGGTAATTTGTTCATAATAACTGGCCGGTTTTTTATTGTACTTTTTGGAAAATTGAGCAAATAATCATTTTTTTTTTTTTTTTTTTTTTTTCTAGGTGCTGTTCCTAGCAGGCAGTTTTCACTGACCAAAAATGGACTTGATCTAGTTTTATTTTTATATCGGTTATTTATTTAAACAGTACGAGTCATAAAATAAAAAGATAATTTTATGCTCGCATCAACTAAATAAATGCTTGAAATTTTTGAATGTTGTTGGATTTTTTTTAAATTAGAAATGAGGAAAAACTGTAAAAATTTGTGGAGATTCCTTAAAATTTTGTCGATTATAAAATTACTATAAAATCACCATTTAATGACTAGAAGTTTAGTTTCAAAACTATGTCACTTATTTATTTATTTTATCTTCCATTATGTATCAAACGAAGGGTGCTGTTATTGTGATGAGTTGAATAGACACTTTCATTTTCAGCTGAAAATAGAAAAATTTCAAATTTTTTTTTGAATATTTAGATATTTTAATAAAAATGAGCAAAAAATGGATAAATTTCCAGATGATTTTGTAGATAGTAAACTTTAAACTCTATGAATATCAAAGGAGACTAGAAAAAATTTCAAGCTAGTAAAAATTTAAATTTACAAGCTGGAGAGAATCAGAAGGTTCCTCAAATTACCTGTGTTGCACATTATCGAGTGTTAAATTATTCAAATAAATGAAAAATTATACTAGTTTTCGATAAAAGATCTAAAACTTGGATTAATTATTTTACCTCATCGTCAAGAAATCGATGCATAAAAACTCTATTACCTCAATAATCTCCGAATAATAAACCGTAAAAATCATCGACCCCACGGATGTAAATAAACTCTTCGGGATCTAATTACCCCGTATTCTCAAGAAAGGAAAATCCGTAGCGCCGGTGCAATTAGAGAAAGAATCGTAACGAAGTTTCTCCGCTCATAGTCTACCGTATACTCTCCGATTCCTCCTCGTCGAAGCGTGAAGTGTGCAGCAACAGCTGCCGTCGCGGCCGTCGGAACTGCACCGGGAGAAAGAAAGTCTGCTCACCTGCTTCTTCGTCTTCTTCTGCCAGCAGCGGTGCGACTGATTTATTGGGAAAATATGCAACCTGCACACGCTCGCGGACCGGAGCGGGAGCAATGATCTTTTTACTTTTTCTCGCTTTCCCGGGGAAAGTAATTTCGCAAAATACGAGGCTTTTTTTTACGTGCGGAGGTGGTGTTGAGAGGAAGTGTGATCCTCGGTGTGATCTCACAAAGTCAGCCTTTGAAATTGTAAGTTCGTGTACTGGTTTGAATTTGGAAAAAAAGCACTGCAGTGAGAGACATTTTTGAATAAATTGGATTTTAAAAACTTCAATAAAAGCTGCTGAATGTTGCATTTGGCACTCGAATTGCATAAATAAAAACTTTCTCATCTACAAGTTTGATTTTGGTGATTTTCTGATCAAAAAAAGTAGCTTTTGGATCAATAATTCATTTAAATACTCATATGGATATTTTTGGAGTCACTCTTTTTCGCAGGTTCGATAAAAAAGAATTTAAAGTATTTATTTCGGGCCGTATTTTAAATGATGATAAAGTTTCTTTGGCTTATATTAAAAGGAGCTCGAGCAAGTTTTTAAGAGAGTCGTATAAATAAGTGGTATGTTTAAAAGTTGTCTGATCGCAAGTATTTTTTTTTTTTTACAAGACTTTTGAGTTTTGGACTAAAGTTACCATGTATATTTTTTTTAAGTTAAAAAAAAAATATTTTTGTTTACTTTGTACAATGTTGTTCACAAAGTAGAAAGTGTACTCTGAGTTGACATCGTGTCATTAACTCGTTTTCGAAAATGCCACCATCAATTCTAAAAATAAGATACAAAAAATTTTCGAAGGTTTTTTGAAATAATTAAACGATATGTTCAACTCAGGTTTTTATTAAAAAATATATAAATAACAAATTCATTTGTTATAGTTCAAAATTTCCACTATTTAAACGATATGTTGTTACTGGCTGTTTCCAAATTAATAAAGGTTGTGTCTAGGTACCATCGCCGTGTACCGTACTCGGTACACGGTACACGGTAGCTTTTTACTTTAGATCCTATAATTTATTCCAAATAACCCACTTAAGTTTAAAAAACTACTAGTTTTTACTTTAAATCTAATTACCCATCCTAAATAACCCACTTAAATTCACAGAGTGTCTAAAGTAACTCTTATTTGGTACCGTGTACCGTGCACCGTGCACCGAATACGGTACACGGCGATGGTACCTAGACACTTTCATTAATAAATTATTCAGTTTCAGCCAAAAAAAATCAATGAATTTTCAAACATTTAAACATATAATTTAATTTTTGTTATTTTATTTTTTGCTATTTACTTTTAATTTATATATTCTTATATTTATATTTTATTGTATATTATTATTAACGTTAATTATCATTATAACCATGACCTATGTACAGGTACTATGTATCTCTATAGGCTGCAGCTTGCTGCATGTATATTATGTTTGAAATAAATAAATAAATAAATAAATATACTATAATAAATTCCACAATGGTCAAACTAAAATTTTTCATGAAATTCAGATATTTTGAATAGTAAAAAAAAAAAAAAAATGACAGAATAGTGTACATAATGAGAATTATTTGTTAAGTAAGTCTTGCTGATCATTTTAAATTTATGATGATCAGTAAAAAATATACAGTTTTCATTGAGCAAATAATTTATAAACATTTGTTTTGTATTATTTTATTAAATAAGATTGTCAATAATGCAAAATATATACAAGCAAATAAAATTGATAGAGTGTTTGAAAATTTTCAATTTTAAGTATACTTTATTAGAGAATAATTCTTTTTGTATAAATTTTATAATTTCAAATGAAAAATATGTCAAATTTAATAATATGTTGATATTTTATTTCTCCAATAATAAATATTGTGTCCACATTACAGAAATTGAAAAAATGTTACTATAACTTGCAAGTAGAGTCTTTAAAAACAAAAAATTTCAGTTTTAATAACTGACCAACGCATGTCAGGTTGGCAGCACTGTTACGCGGGTCAATTCAAAGTCGATGATTGAGCGATCGCAGTGTCAGCCGTCGGGTCGTCGAAGAACGCAGAAATCGATAATCGATCTTTCCCCGGTTTATAAGCCCGGGCTTCCAAAAAGATGTCCAAAAAGCCAACACGAAAACGAGGAGAAGAAGAAGGCGAAGGAGGAGAGATATAAAGATTCCCAAGGAGATCCCAGCGCGTTACGAAATGTAAACAAGCCGGGTAATCAGCGCGACACGAGCCATTAAGATTAGGATACCCTGTGATGTCCCTGCAGCGGCAGTGAAATTTTTATTCGGCGCGACCAAAATGTTATACATGTATCGCCGCTTCCGAGAAACAAAATGATCCGAAGAGAGGGAGAGAGATATTTTATATATATTTTTTAAGAGACTCGTAACTTCTTCTCTTTCTTGACTTTTTTTTATTTAATTCTTGGCTTTTCTAGGAAAGGACGGTTAATTAAGCCGATCGTGTTAAGAGGGCGCGTGGGTTACGATACGGGACCCCGATAACGAACCAGACTGGATCCTGCATTGACGCGGTTATTAAAATCCTGCAGCCGAGTCCTTCTTTTTGGGAGGCTTGGATCTACCACTGGGTTTTTTAAGTTAGTTATTTTTTTATCCGGGAGTTGTTTTTAGATGTATTTTTTTACCAACCAAACGTGACTTTGAGAGACGAAAAAATCGATGTTACCCAGGACTGAGCTGAAATGGATTTTTACAATTATAATTACTTCGTTACCGCCAGTATTAAGTATATCGACGGTCCGTGCGAAGAAAAACCTTAGCCGAAAATTAGTCGATTTAAAATTACCAGTAAGAGGCTAAAATGAATTAAAAAATAGGTTTGAATAAAAAAATTCGATTTATTAGGTACCAAGTTGTTAAAATTATTGATTTTTTCTAATTTTTTAATTTTTTACAGTCTTTTATTGATAATTTTAAATCGTCAGAGTTCCCCGGCTAAGGTTTTTTTTTTTCGCACGGGCCGTTGATATCTTCAAAGTAACACTTGTATCGATTGATCTGACAAGTGCGGAGTAATGATATTTAAAATTAAGTAGTGAAAATTGAAAAAAAAAGCGAAGATTAATTTGATGTATTCGTACGGTTAATTTATTGCGGTGATAACTTGGCTTGAAGAGGGAAGCATTCGATCACTATCACTCGGGCTTTGATCTAACGTTGAATCTGATATTTATAATGAGGTTCTATGTATAGTCCAAGAACACTGCTACTTTTAATTAAATGTCCCCAAAACCAAACTTTTAGTTATGTTAATCGTACCTGTGTCAACAAGTTTTGATTTTTTTAAATAGTTCATTAATGCTGGTTGTAAAAAGCGAAAAATGTAATAATTTTCGCATATTTTTCAAACTTTTTTGTGTTTTTTCTACACATAAAAAATTAATGAATATAAATAAGATTATTATAGCAAATAACACTATGTAAATAATGTATTTACTGATTTCAATTTTATTCTAAAACATTGAAAATTAATTTTGTCAAAAAAATATTTTTTCGCAAAAAAGCCTGTAATTTCAGTGGATCTTTTTTTTTCACGATTCTACCATTAATATCAATACTCTATTTTTACAACGCGATGACACGCAAAAGTGTTTCTACTGGCATTCAATCATTCATTAAATAAAATGTTGCTATTTCTCTTTGTCGAATGAAGAGTTTTTTTGTAAATGGAAAAGTTTCAATTTTTAATTATCATTGATTGTTTCACATATATAAATAATTGTCTTTTGTTTAAACGTTTATAATCAACTAAGCAAAAAGAAAATTATTAGAAGAGTGCTCTGTGTGATAGAGAAAATTTTGAATACATATAGTTAATTTACTTACCTATACCATTTATTGATATTTTATAATATAGACAAATTTATAATTTACTTAACTGAACAATTCTTCATAAAAAAAAAAAAAAAAAAAATTAATTTTCAAAAAAAATTTGAAAAAAGTTCATGATCATTATTTAAAAATCAACTTATACACAAGAAAAATGGTTAGTTTCAATGACCCTTAGAATTATTATTTTTTCTCCGAACCTCTTTGGAAGTTGAGCATTACCGGAGTGACGAATTGAAAATCGAAGCAATTTGGTGAAACCACCTGTAGAGCTCGCCTCGTTTAAGGTTCCATTAGGCCTCCAACAATTACTACCTTAATCATCTTCTCTCACCTCCACCTTTTTTTTCTTCCTCCTCATCCTCGACGTTTGACGCGAGTCTAAGGTCGTAAATCACTCTCGCAGTGGTTACGAAATGCTACAATTATTGATTGTCGAGTGATCATCGCGTATGCTAATGAGGCAAATTCCTCTGATGATTTACCCAAAAAAAATGGCGTGAGAAAGAAATGAGCCTGCTGCAGTGTTAATCCGCGAGTGGTGACAAAAACAGGTTTCGCCATAAATCCCCTTGGCTCGTCATTCGGATATTGGCGTTGCTCGTAAATTCCTTCGATTTCTTCGCCCGGCCGAAACTACCTTGTTCCGACTGACTTTTATCGGCCGGCGGGAAAAATATTTTTTTTTAACCCCCTCGCGAGCGAGGATTTAATTTGCAGCGGCTAATGAAATGCGACCCCGAAGACAACCTTAATTTTGAGGTGGTCCGAGATCGTGGAGGTCCTGATGACTGAGTTTATGGCTTCTTTGGGTTTATAAAACCGATGCTTTTGGAGAAGTAAATAATAGTGTCGAGGTGGCAGGTTGGTAATTTAAAATATAACTCGGAAGGATCGATTTTTACGTGAGTGTAATTTTTCAATTTTTGATTTCAGTTTTAGAATCGAACCAAAGTTTAGTATGTACAAATTTTTTTTTCATCGGAAAAAAGTCAGTTTTTAAAATTTCATGTTTGTAAATCGTAATTAAATAAATTATAGTACGACTACAGTTTGCAGCTTGGAAATTTTCAACGTCAGAATAAAGCAAAGGTAATCTATTTTTGAATGAAAAACCATATATTTTTAGAAAAATTAGTAATATAATTAAAAGAAGTTATTCCTAAAGAATTCTTGGGTTCATTGAAATTTGATTTTTTTTTTTTTTTTTTTTTTTTTATATAAACTTCCTACGTGAATTTAATTTATATAAATAACTTAAATAATATGGTCATCAAGCTGTAGGTGAAATCCATGACTAGGATCATGCGGTCAGAAGCACATGAGAAAATACTTTTTAAGAGGTGCTGGGGAATCGATCTCGAGACTTCAGTGTTAGAGTCTAGAGTCCAACCCGTCGAACCACCGTATCGGTATATTAAAATTTTTGTTTACTACTAGGTAGAATAATTTTTTCATAAATATACAAGAACTTTCATTTAAAATTTTTTCCGACATAAAATATAAAAACTGTTAAGGATAAAACTACAGGATAAACTTTGATTTCCAAAATGAAATCGCAGGTAAGCAAGTATGAATTTTATAATTCATCTGTAAACGGTTCTTGTATTTTGCACATCCATAACGCATTACAAGCAGCCACTTAAAAATCAAATCACTCAAACCTCAGGATTACAGAAATCGAAACCATCTACAATGTAAACAAACAAACAAGAGTCCATTCAGTGAGTTAAGCAGGGGAGCATCCGAAGGTGAAATAATAATATAACTCTTTGGAAGATGATTTTACAAGCCGTCAGTTTAACAAGCCATCCGCGAGCCGGTATGAGTTATGGGCGTGCATGCATGAATCGGCGTTGAAGTTAAAGCCGCGGCGCGCCGCGCAAGCAACGGCGAAGGAATAAATTTAAAAGCCGGGCTTCTTTATTCTCCGGTGCGCGACGCCCCGCGACTCCTACGCGACTCGCATGCAAAGTGAGTTTCTAACGGCGGCTGCTGCACTTTCGATACCGTCACTTACTTTTTATTATTTTCTTTCGTTTCATACCCGCAAAAGTGTACCGGATTTTTATCTAATCACAGACCCCCGGCCGGTATAAATCAAAAGAGCAGCGGAAAAACTCGTAATTAATTGATCTATCATTTGAGGTAATTTATGTGGGGGTACGAGTAGTCTTGTATACACCCACGGAAACAGATTTAAAAGAAATTGGGGGACGCACCTGCGCTCGGATGACAATGCGAGATTAGATCTCCGGGCAGCATCGATCGCTCCGGCATTAGCATAAACCTAATACGCCGGGACAATGCGTTATTAAAAGGGTTGGGTTCGGTGTTCGAGGAGCCGATCTAGACGCTCGATACCGCCACCCTGGTCTGGACCGGGTGCGGTCTGTTTTGGCCCACTTAACATAATATAATTGACCACCCGCGAGTAGTTTTTGGAAATTCGGGCTGGGCGGAGGTTGAGTGGAGGTTAGAAATGGTTGACCCAGAAACGGGATGAATAAGCGCGACGCTCGCTGAATAATACAGATACGATGCCGGGATAAGATTATCTCTCGATCGAGCGCAGGATATGGATCTCGCGGCTCAACAGGTAGCTTTCCACGGCAGTCTTGGAAAAGCTTCTGTTTGCTTTATTTTTATTGTGTCGAGATTTTTTTGTATTATTAATTACATAATTATTTCATAAATAATTTATGGAACTGGTACTTTTGTTTATAGTAAATGTGCAAGGTAAGGATTGCCACTTCAAAAACCGTTTTTTAACAGGCCACACCCAAATCCAGAACTGCCACACTGACAGTTATGTGGGGTCTTTTGGACCCCGTGTGGCCTTTAAGGGTTAAACTAATGATGAAATTTGCATCCGCATAGCATGATTTACTTTTGGGTAAATAATGATTATTTTTTCTAAAATTTTGACAGAATGTGTAAATTGAAAATCTGAAGCTAATTAAATGAAAAAATTTTCGGCACTACTCGATTTATACCGTTATTCCGCCCATCACATTAATTGAAAACGGTCTACTTTTAAATCTGAAAACTTATTTTAGTTTATTTTCAGCAACTTTACCACAATTCCACACAAGGTTTGATTACAGACAGACATAATAAAGTTTGAAATTAGTTTTTAATTTGCATAATTAATGTTGACTCGTATATAATTTGATTTATGCTCACGACGATAATTAATTTACAAGCTGGATATAAAAATAGAAAAATAAATTAAATTCATTGAATATTGTAATGAAGGTTTCACTAATGGTCAAAATGCCATTATCTATACATTAGGAACTATATCGAACTTCAATGTCAATACTAAAACCAACAATCTTGATCTCAATGCACAATTTATAAAAAATCAATACATAAATTTTAACACTATTTTTTAAAGTTAAAATATTCATTAACATATTACGTCAATAATTTTGAGAAAATTTCAACAGGCAATAAAGTAGTCAGATTTCTTACTCTTTTCACCACCAATAAAAGAACTAAAAGTGTTTCAATAAATTCCTTCTTTTTTTTTTTTTTTTATAGCTGCCATTGTGAATCCCCAATGCTTAACAGATTAATTAACCCGTCGCTTGTTAGCTCCATCCTCCTTATCTCCCAGCATCACATTCGAGGTTCCTATGATTGATGGAGATAATCCGGTCACGGGTTACGCCCAGTAGCATCCGCGCGTCGTAAACAGTCCGTTTTGCGGAATAGACGGACCGGCTATTTTATTGAATCCAGCGGGCTCCTACGGTAGCTTAATCCCAACCTAGCCGAGAACGAGGAGGAGGAGGGCCTAGGCCGACGCGTGTATAATTCAAGCGTCCACGTCCAATATATTACAATTTGTCTACCGCAGCTCTCTATGGATCCAGCTCCACTCTCTTACCTTTTTTTTTTTTTAATTCTTCTCTTCTTCTGCTTCTTCTTCCTACTGGACCCCCCGCTGCTGGGCTCTGACCGTGGGAGTATTGTTTTCCCGTATAAAATGTCGTACTACTATAGCTCACCAGCCCCGGCGAAGAATATTTAATTTTCGGTGGGGGTTTATTGAATATTTAAACGGGAGTGATAAATTGCGATGAACGGCCGAACGATTTTCAACGCCCAGTTGTTTGATCTGGACCATTGTCAAGGTGGCGCCTGCCTTTTATAATACTGGCTTGTTCACTGAAATATGAGATTTCTTTTTTTTTTCTTTTGGGAGAATCTACGTACGGGTGTTGATTTAATTTAACTTGGAGGACAAATGAAGAAATTATCAAATTCTGAGTTACAACGTTTCGCTGACCATTGTTTGCCAGTCATTTCGGGATTCATCACTAAAAAATGGATTCTTAATGATATTTTTATATTCCTGTATTTTTGGGCAGGTTATTTGGAATTGAGGATGTTCTTCGCAATTGCAACCAGTTTTTTCGATTCACAACATTTTTACGTAGTACGAGCCCAGACATCCGTGATTGTTTTCTCAAATGAACTTTTAGTGATGAATTACTTTGATTCAACATGCAGCGAATTGCAGAGATTTGCATAAGCGCGCTCAACAATGCAGAGGAAGGGAAGGGAATAGGAATTCCCGGAGCGGAAGCTAGCGAAATACCCGGCAATAAAACAATTTAAGAGGGCAAAATAAATTCACCTGCATCGCTCGTTCGCTCCTAAACGAGGAAGATTTTTTAATGCCCCGAGTCCGCACGGCTAGGAATCAATAACCCCATCCTCCGCGAAGAAAAATTCAAGGAATAACAAAGCCGGGTCCATGTGAACCGACGACACAGGATATTAAAATAAGAACAAGAAGTGGAAGGAGGAGGAGAAGAAGGACTCGTGTAGTCCTCAGTCTTTTCTAATTAGGCGGAAGCCAATTTGGGAATCCAAGGTGATGCTGGCCCGGCGTTCTCGGAATAGAAAGATAAGACTTTGGGTCGACCATGAGTTATGGTTCGGGTCGCCTTGTCGTTTTATTCCATCTACTCGGGCTCGGTAGCTGCCTGGGACAGTACGAGCTACGAAGAAGTGATTAATATTAACCCGTTGATTATCGGGGATCGGAGGACCCGGGAGGTTACTTTTTAATATAACCATAAGTTTCGTTTCACCTGCTACCGGTCGCGGCACCCGGGATTTTATTTTCTCTCGATCTGGCGGTAATGATCGTAAACACTGCGGTGGAGTGAATCGTAATTTTGGGTGTTTAAGCGTTGGAACCTTTTTATTGGGCGTTTTTTTCGTCGATACATGCATACACGATACACGATATTTATTACATATTATAATTATTTTTTATAACATTACAGAATTATAGCTTATACAGTTGGATGGTAGTGGCTTATGGATTAATGATGATCAACCAAGATCAGTCTTTTTTTTTTCGTCACAGCTGTAATATCATATCTTGTTTTTCGCGACTGTTACATCAATGTTTTGTTGTCAGCTTAATGAATCAGTACTTTAGGAGCTGTATACTAATTTACTAAAAATATATCTAAAAATAAAATATATCTTGCAAAGGTAACCAATAATATAAACCAAGTATGGTGCAGAGTAACATAATATACACATTTCTACACAATGTTAAAAAATAAGAAATTCTGGATTATTCTATAAAATTAATACATAAGTCAAGTAAGTCCAATAAATTGTATTGTGAGAAATCGCTAATCTATAAAATTATCAACAAAAATTTGCACTAATCTATAAAAAATCCATGTATGTTTCTGAAACAAAGCATTCACGAATAATTATTTTGTCACAACTCATCAGCATAAATAGTTCTACGAAAGGTCTACAGAAGAATTCATTCGTTCACTCATACCGCAGAGAAACAAAAAATTTTCGAAATAATTTCATTCTCTCGGACTTTCTAATTTCCATCTACTGTTAGAGAGAATAGAAATCGCGACAGTTCGGGTTCGCCGTATTCAAGAATTTATTTGTTAGAGGACTTACGAAATGGACTAGTTTTCGTGCGATACATTATGTAAATTCCTTTCCTTCAAATAACATTTGACCCGATTACCGAAAAAATCATCGTTACGCTCGAGTGGCGAACGTCTCTGATTGTTAACCATTCCGAGTTAGAAGACTCTCGTGCTAGGATTCTTAATATTATTATTATTATTATTATAATAGACTCGTAGAGGATAAACTTACGCTGTATGAAATACGAGATGGGCCAAGGCTCGCTCGAGTTTCAGCGCGATTTTTCAACGAAAAACCCATACTCGTCCAACGCGTTACGCAACGGGAGCATCGAGCCGGCATAAGTGGCTTGTTTTCGCTGCGGATGAATTAGAAATGTATTTTGCAACACCGTAATGAAGTCCATTAAATTTATGTTCAAATGAACATGGGAACACAAGAGTCCTGGCTTCTCAGAATCCATAAAAACCTGAAAAATATGGAAATGTAACGGGAACCGTCAGAAGAGAAACAGAAAAAAAAACAGAAACCCCTCCGTAAGTATCGATAAAAAAGACACATTACTCGTGAAGAGGGAAAAAAAGTCGGGTTTTTATAAATTTCTCTCGTTAGAAATTTCCGAGACAATGCGAAGTGACATGTCGTTCCACCTGTAGAGGAGAAGAAAGAGAAGACGAGAGAGAGAGAGAGAGACGGACGGCTTCTCACGACCCCGCAGCTTGTGTCGTGTCGTTTAGTAGACTGATTTGTGTTCTAAAGTTCCATCGTCTTCTTCGTTTTTTTTTTTTTTTCTCTCTACGATGCCGATACATGGCGCCTGCCGAAATTTCTTCCGACTAAAAATCTCTGACCGATGGTATTTCTTTTACATTTTTTTTTTTTTTTTTTTTTTTTTTTTTTCTTGGATTTTTGAGCATGATCCATGAAGTGTTTGGAAAATGTCGATCCAGCTGTATTTATAAATTATAAACGGATAATGAAAGTAATTTTTTTTGGTTTAGAGTCACAAAATAAAATTTGAATTAAATTATAAGTAGAGATTTATTTAGCTTGGAACTACCTTGGCCGCAAAGACAAAAGTAACTCTACTGTTTGAAAATAAATTTTTAAACTGTTTCAATTGAAATCACATTTACTGATTGTATTTGTGATACATGAAAAAAGTCATTTGTTCAAAGTTGATAGGCAATTAGGTCAAATTATCTTAATGGTGAGGTAAGCTAAACAAAGCTATTACTATCGATCAAGAATCTCGCTTTTGAAGAAGCTCTCTCTTGCCTTTTTTGCTGCTCTTTCAATTTACTCCAACTTTGAATCACACCTGTGAGATACGTTACGTCAAGAGAGATTATAATGTGCATCTCAAGTGTTTATCATTTTACATAAAATCTATTCTTCAACAATCATTTTTTTCTTAGTTATTTATCAAAGCTGGTAATAAATACATCAAATTTACAACAAATTGAAATCACTGCAATCGATATAGAAATACTATAGTAAGGTACCTGTACCTAATATGGCCCCCCTAAGCGAGAATCGACGTTGTGGTCAATCAGATCAATATTTTTTGACGAGTAAGGTCTCATTTAAAAGCTTAATTCAAGAGCTTTAAAATGAGACATTACACGTTCGATTTTGATCAATGAGCTTCAAATGCCAGAGGATTTACCAAAACACGGTTTTTTAAGACACCTAAAATTTGTGTCCTAATATGGCCCCCCTTGAAGTAATTAATTAATAGCAATTTGTTCTTACTTTTTAAATCAATCAGGATATAAGATTTTAAAAACTTCAAAATTGTTATTATTTTAAAAATGATTTATTTAAAAATTAGGCCTTTTTTACAATGTTTTTGAAAGCTTTGCAACCAGTAGAAAAATTTCAACTTTAAATTTTGGTCAAAGTTTTTTTTTGAGCTAGAATGCTTTTTTAGTTATAAAATGAAAAAAAGCTTTGAAACAATTAAATTTATTTTTCTTAAATAACATTAGGATAGGATTTTCTAAAAAGTACACATGAAACTAAGGACTCTTAATATCGGTATTTCTACTAATTCGTGGGGGGCCATATTAGGTACACTGCATAATAAAAAGTTATTTAAGAATAAAACCCGTTAGAAAACGAGTTGAACAAAAACTAAGGTCGCGTTTTAAAGCTGAAACAATAACGAATCGAAGCTACTTATTCAAATTTTGATCAGGTGCGTCTAAATATTTTGGCAGCCCACTTAATTACAACGTAAAATAATAACGGAGGTATACGAAACGAGTTTTAGCTATTAGGCGAGCGCAAAAATAATTTTAAAATGTTCTAAACAACTGAAAACTTCATAATTCAGTGTTTTTGACTTCTTCCTACCTTGCAGAGATGCCGCATACCTAGCATATTCAAAATAACAGGGGGGGGGGGGGCATATTAGGCACAGGGCCATATTAGGCACATTTACCTTAGTTAAAATTAAGTAATTATCTAGATTTAATATAGTATTAAATCTAGAAAAGGGAGTAAATAAATCGATATGCAATCTTATAAATTTTTTTAAATGTTACGACTTCTATCAAAAACACAATCAAAGATAATAAGCTACCGAATAAATAAAATTTGAACAAGAATCTTAACTCATTTAATGTAGTTTGATTTAATTCTATTTTTTCGTTAGGTTTATGACGTGAGCTTAATTTATCTAAGTTTTCAACAATTCCACTTTCATATAGGTTGGAATAAATTTTTCGAAGTCGAGGAAGCAAAGGGTAATCCACTGGAAAGGTGAAGGCTCCGTAAGCCTGCAAATAAATATCTGGAAATATTTTACCATTTTCAGGTATTTTTGCCATTGTTCTTAAATAAGAGCAATCTCCAGCCCAAGCAACTGAAAAATTATTTTCCAGTTGTTTAAAAATTTTGCCTTCTGATGAGGATATTTTAATGTCATTGTAAAACGGCGTTGAGACAAAAAATTGTCGGTAATCTTCAATGGTGAAAACTTCATATTTATGGTTGATAAGATCATCTATCTTTTCAATGTTTAATTCTGTCTTCTGTGTTACTGTGATAACAGAAGTGAGCTCACTTTGCAAAAATGAAGTAATGATTGTTAAAGGAAATATTATTAACGAAAAAATTATTCTTTTATGTGATGTTCTAGGCTCCCAAAGACTTGCATTACCAATTAAAGCTCGCAAAAAATTCATTACAACTTCAATTTTGAACTTTAGAAAGTATCTTGAGATAGTTTCGATGATTATCCATAAATATATAGCTGATAAAAATAAAGTGGAAAAAAAATTTAGTTCGAAAAATTCATTGCTGGACCTAGTAGAATCGGCTACTACATAACAAACTCCAGTTCTGGTGAAAGAATTAAGCTCGTTTCTCCAAAATTCGCCAAAAAAACGCTGATTCTGAGGAATAACTCTAGTGTCAAATGTACCATTGAGAACTTTGAGGAAAGACGATCCAATAAGAGTTTCGTCTTCATTGTATGTAAAGCTGTTGTCAGAAACAACTTTTGAATTAAATGAAGGTTGAAGCTGTGAGAAAATTAATTCTAAAATTCTACCGTCAGATACCCAAAACTTGATCGGACTTTTTATAGTGGGGTCAAAGAAAACTTTGACATCGGCAATTGTTACTGAATATCCAGATAACGAATGATTTTTCTCAAAGTTCAATATTTCACACATTCTTTGATAGCCTAGAATTAAATCAATTTAACAAATCACTATAAATAAATTTAAGTGTAAAAGATTTTTCTAAATTTAGAGAAGTAGGTCTGTACAAACATTTTTACAAAATTGATAATTATTGAGAAAATTATGTAATAATTATTGTTATTTGTAAAATCTTGTGAAATTTTGGATTGAATACTAACCGTTAAATTCAGTTTGGTGATACTTAAAAAGAGTCAATGGATGACCATTGCTCTGTGAAATAGTTTTGTACTTGATCCAAGCTGCTGGAGCGAAATCTGAGTATGGATTAAATGTATGAAATCTGATTTTGAATTCATAATCCATGCATACGTAAATAGCAGAAAGAATATTAAAATTCCAAGTGATCTTCAAATAATCGTAAGCTTCATCGCAGCTGTTTGGATAAATTCTTTGTATTATGAAAAATCCGTAAACATTCCACCAAATTGAATTTTTCAGTTGTTGCAAAGCCGATTCGAAGTATGGTAAATCAACTTCGGCGATGATAAAATATTTGGCAGGTTGCAATTGAAAAAAAGCTGATGGTGGATATTTTTCAAAAATTTTAATTCCCAGATTGGATTTTGCAACTGGAGTTTTTGAATTATTTACGTCCAGCAAAGTTAGGGCTGTAATATTTCTATCTTTCAAACGTCTTAAATTAAACTTACTCCAATCTCCAATAATTATCAAGTTGTTTGATTCTTTAGGAAAACAATCTATGAAAAGATGCAACTAAAAAAAGAACATTAGGACTACTGAAAATTTATTTTATTAAAATTTTTATAATGATTAATCTTTATTACCGAAGCTGCTTGAGTAACTTTGTATTCACTGGTTGTATCACTTTTTATCTCATACCTAAAAGATAATTGACTCGAAATTATGAATCGTATGGAAATCAATAATAATGTAATACATGAAAAAATCTTCATTTTTCAAGTTTTTTTTTTAATAACTATTTTTCAATCTATGTTTTATGCTCTATATCAAAAGTAAAATAAAAAATATTTGTATGTATCTGCTGCTGATTGATACGAAAGACACAGATGTATAGACGGTAACTGTTCAATTCGCATTCCCAGAGCGACCCTGGTAAGAACCTACATGACATTTCAAATTTAGAAATAAATTTTTCATTCGTTCAAGTATATTACTTATCGAACTATAAAAAATATTGATAATTTTGAAAACTAAAAGATAAAAAATTGAAACAAAAGTTTCATCACCGTATTTCATATAAAAATTTATATTATTGATTTACTTTACTGACAAGTAATTGATTTTATTATTGAATTTATTTAAAAATTTTTTGTGTCAAAGTAATTACTTTATCCATTTTTAAATGGATAAAAATGACTCATATTGAAGTTTTCAAACCGTCGTAAAAACTGGTATGCTCATTTTTGTATAAAACAGTACTTCATGACTCATAAATTACGAGCAATAAAATGAGAATTTCTCAAATTCATAAACTCGCACCCGAGGGCTGTCATCGTATACGAATCCTATTTTTCAACTCCATAATTGATTTTAATTCGGCTGAATTCATCTAAGCCTGCTCCATCCCAAATAAATCACCAGCTCGCCCCACACACACTCATCCAGTCCACAATTAAAAAAAACCGTTCTCAAATTGAACGATAAACGGATAAGAATCGGTCATCGTCGGTCACTCGCGTCCTAAATAGACGTACCTCGTTAGAAAAATGAAGCGGCAGTCTCGCACGCCTCCCCGGTATCGCGATCTCGCATCTCGGGTCTTCAGATTCCCCGTACTCGTTTATATCTCGGCTGGTTCTCTCGCCTCCTCCTCCATTTTTATTTATTTTTTTTTTATTTTCGCGACTATTCGGGGTTTGACTGCACCTGTGAGAGCTGAGCAGCCGTAACAATACTTTGGAGCGATTGTAATGCGCACGCCGCGGATTATTTATCATCGAGCTATTGTTTACCTACCTACCTCGGTAGGGGGAGAGGTTATATTCTCTTTTTTAAATTGGCTGGCTCGTGCCCTCTGGCCTCCTCCTCCTCCTCCCCCACACTTATAAATACGTATAATAAGCCATATTGTTTTACATACTCTTATCTCGTAGCTGCACGTTCTTTCTTACCCCGTTTTCCGTCCCTTTTCGCCGGTATACATTATATTATCCTCTTCGCACGTGCACGTGCTTGTGTTTCTCAGCTGAAGCAAGGCCCTGCTTGAATGTACCCCGGGACCGTAGATCTCGGCAGAAGTTTACAAATATATTCGCTATTCCCTGAAACTCGCCTCGTGCCTGCATGCCTCGGTTATGTGATCCTTTTCTCGGAGGAACGAGCGGGCCCGGACTGCTGCACTCGTGCTGATCTAGGGTTATGTGTTTTGCATCGAATTATGTTTTCAAATTGCCCGCCACGGACTTATCACCCGAAATTCATCAACCGAGCTGGTTTCTTTTTTTTCCCAGGACGGCGTCGTCGTAAGAACTGAAGATCGGTTGGAAAAATTTTAGTAGAGTCGGCTGTGGGGGTTCTCGACCCGGAGTTGTTAAAGAATTGATGATAAATATTTATACTTTAAGTTAGAGGGAAAAATTATAACTGAAGTAAAAAAAAAAAAAATTAGCATTCAATTTTTAGGGAAAAAAGGGTCGATAGAAATACCCATAAAATCGATTTTTTAGTTTAAACGGTATCAATGTGAGACCAGCCCGTCATCAAAATAAGTTTGATCATTTTTCTTCAAGATTCAAAATAAAAATTTCAGGATTTTTTAATGATACGTTGATCAGACCTTGTCAAATATGCTAATAAGTCCTTTGCTGAAAATTCCGATCTGTAGGACAACATGCCAAGTAAGTCTAGGTCCTGTCTCAGCGACGTCCCGGTTCAAGATTTCCCTCAACATACAAAGGCTCGTTCGAAGCTCGACAATTTGAAAAAAATCATCCTCACGAATCATCGACGTCAGCCTCGACCAAACAAATTCTCGCCCGGGGGCCGCAATGAATAACAGCGATTCCCGTCCGCGCGCATCATCATCATCATCGTAGAAAAGCGCGAAGAAAACGCTCGGCTGAAAAATGAAGAAGAAGAAGAAGAAGAAGAAGTAGGACGCCGAAGCCGCGAGAGCTAGCGCGGCGAAGGGGGCGTGGGGATCCTCTCGATTGGCTCGCCACCGGGAGTAATGGTCGACCGCGCGCGGTGCATGCACCTAAACTGCAGCTGCGATGCAGCCTCCCTCCCCCCCCCCCCCTTCCGCCCGAACTTTTCCCGATTTTCAATTACGTATCTGGATAAATGCATGATTGGGCATCTTTTTTAGTTGATCGAGGGGGCTCCTGCCCGCTCCGATACCGCGTATTTTTAGGGGCGACCCCTTTTGTCCGATCTCCGGACAATGTGCGGACAGCACGCACCCCCCCGACGACGGCTTTTTATAGTACCGCGGGTGCATGTGCAACTGTGCGAGCTGTCTGATAATACAGCTGTACCCGACTCCTTAATGTGAGCTGTTGGATGGTGTACAGGAATACAAAAATTCGAGTTATTGAAAAAATCGTTTTTTACCGATCGACGAACTAAATGGTACTTAACAGTCTCTATTATTGTCTCAGAGCATCGAACGCACTTGCCTATCTCACTAAAAATTATCCAATGTTTTAAATTCAATGAATTTTTGTCATGACCAAAGTTTAATGTATGTTAAATATAAATTCTACTTTTGATCGAATGCTACCGTCCATCTCGAAATTAGTACATTTATTAAATGAAAAAATGTTTACAAATTCTTTATAATTACCTAGCAAGACTATCACCGCACCGGGGTCATATCTTAAGTAATTTTTAAGATCGAAATTATATTTAATCCTTTTTTTTTTACAAAATCATCAAGAATTCTCAATTCTTGAAAAATCGTGTCAAAAACTTTAGACTGTTTCTGAAATTATTTTGACATTTTGGTTAATAGTCATTAAGTTAACTAAGAGACTTCTAACTCAAGATAGTATAAAACTCTTTTAGTATACACCTTTAGTGGTCTTTTAATTTTGTAGCAACTGTAAAGAATCGGTAACACATATTTCCGCAATATTCGTAACAGCGCCAGAAGTAGTTCACATGAAGGGGGTCCGACAGTATTAGTTTCGTCACCAGAATACGTTACAGGGTGGGTAATAACTTGGCTGTGTAAAACGTCGTCGATGCATGGGAACCCACTATTTTCGTTGAACGCTCCGGGGTCAAGCGTTAGTTAGTTAGTTCGGTATCTGCCAGGGAGATACCGATCGGGCCTCAGCAGGAACCACGAAAGCCGGGTCAGGCTGCTGCTACTGCACCAGGTGCCGGGGTGACCGGAGCGTGACCGACTGCAGATAAGGATCCCCTGCCAAAGGATATCTGCATCGCGACGCATGTCGCTCTTTGTAGGTACGCGCATACGTATACCTATGGTCTTTGTTCATCTGACTTTGATGAGCTTTTAACTATAATTCTAACCTCAAATTTACCTCCACGAGCATTCTGCTTCATTAAGGTCCCTGATAGGATCGGTGCGTATTGTCTTTTACAACAATGGATGGATGTGTACGTGTGTGCGCACACGTACACATCCGAAAGTGTAATTGCAACGTATTCTCACCGTCAAATTTTAAAGGGGCCATTTATTCCGTTCCCGGAAAAATTCATTCGTAATAAAGAGTATCTGCTTTTTTTTGCAGATTGCCTCCACTTCTTTTGGTCGTATTTGCATGCGAGTATGCGGATGGAATTTTTACCCCGTGGGACCCTTGAAAAAGGTGTTACTGGTATACATATAAGTCGAGATAAATTGATTTTTGAAATTCAGGTTATTATCGAGAAAAATAGAAAAGAAACACACCACCCAGCCAAGTGTGAAAAAATCTTCAAATCACTCGAGAAGTGATTCATCATCGGAGTGATTTTTCATAACGAGGTGAAACCAATGTTTCCCTGAAAGCAACCAAAACAAACAATCTTTCAGGGGTGGCTAATGAAGAGTGATGATTGTAAAAAATTTTCCCCAAAGTATTAAAAAAAAAAGGTCGCGTACAAAGAGCCGAGTCACCGCAGCCTTCCAAGAGAAACGAAAGAGAGCGAGAGAGAGAGAGAGAGAAAAGGTGGGAGGTTCGGCGAACGTTACATACCCAACGAGCCTGCATGCAGCACACACATGAAAGGAGAGCTGGGCGCGATTTTAATCTCTATGGCCGCGCGCGCAGCATATGCAGCAGCCCCCAACCCCCGGCTCCCTCCTTTTTTTCGTCGTTTTTTTATTCGTGAGATGGGACCACCGCTGCACCGAGGAGGGCCCGCTAATTACCGGGCAAACTCAATTTCCAAGTAGAGCGACGACTTCTCGGGGCCCTTCTTCCCCTTTATAATCCGCCTCCGACCGGGGCAGCCTCCTTATCGATAATTACCCTTGCACCGCGCGAGCCAAATTGAGGAATTTTTCTTACCTAAACGTGCTGCAATGGAGTTGTAAAGGGACGACTGCGGTCGCAACAAGTGATTTTGCAGCGAGGATGTTTTACAATGTTGAGAGAATAGATTTTATTTATTTTTTGTTTTTTGTTACAGTATTGGTTAAATTAAATGAAACAAGATGGATTTTGCTAATTATTTTTTCATTATATTTCAGTACAAGCCATAATATTACAAACAACTTTTTAATACACAGAACAATAATGAAAATTTTCACTCTTCAAATCTTTGATATATCAAATATGTCAATTTTATACAGCTGTTGCATCAAACAAATTTTGCACTGAAAAACAACCAACAAAATACAAGAAGAATTTTTCAAAAAACATTCAAAAAAATTATACTTTTTTTAGTTACTATTTGACTGTTATAGCATATTTATACCCGAACAAAACCACTGTCTACTACTAAAGCCCGATTAATTACTGTTACTCAAAACTATTCGCAAAATGAAAAAATTTACTCTTCAAGTTTTTGATACAATCGTTACATCTTTTACACTAAAAAACCAATCTAAAAAATACAAGATCAATTTTGAAAAAGCCAGTCACAAAAACTTGAAGTTTGTGGTTACTATACGACAGTTCTTTAACAACGATGAAAGTATTTTAGATATTTTTTAATTGCAACTTCAATAAAAAAAAAAATTTATACGAACGTATTTTTCCGTAAAAAAAATATCTTGTAAGATTCCGACTAATTGTTATTGTACCAAAGATCAAAGTATTTAAAATATTTTTCAGCTGCAACTTCAACCATAAACGCAAAAAAAGAGAAAAACCCGCCATATACAAAAAAGTGAAATACAAACTTTAATTCTTCGAGGGTGATGCCGCCAATAATTTCGCTTGCGTGAATTTTAGCTCGCTCGTCCTGACGAATATACATCATGATGCCGCTTTCATATAACTTGTAGTAGTTATTACGCATTCGAGGAAGTATAGGATAATCTACTGGAAAAGTGAAACTAAAGTATCCTTTCAAATATGCATCTGGTAATAATTTTAATTGGTTAACATTTTCCGGTAGCATCGCGACATTTTTTAAAAAACCACACTCATGAGCGCAAGCCCTGGAAAAATTATTTTTCAACAATTCAATACATCCTGGGTCAGGAACATGAATTTGATTGTAATACTTGGAAGAAAGAAAACTTTGATGAAAATCATTATTCGTAAAAACATGATAATCATTATTAATTAGATCATCGACACTTTTTATATTTAGGTCTTCGGTCGGCATAACGCTAATCAACGAAGTCAGTTCACCTTGTAGATATGAAGTGATTATTATAAATGGAAGTATTATCATCATGAATATGATTCTTTTAAGTGATTTTTTAGGTTCCCAAACAGTAGCGTAACCAATTGATGCTCGCAGCAAATCCATTACAATTTCGAATTTATACTTTTCTAAACGATTCCTTATGATAGCTTCAATGGTTAGAGAAGTATACAAAGCTAATACGAACATAAGCAGAAAGTCATTTTGTTGAAAGTAACCACTCCAAGATGCTGTTCTATCAGAAATTGCGTAACAAATTTGTGTTTCAATAAATAAATTGAGATGGTTCCTCCAGAATTCTCCAAAATATAGAGGTTGGGATATTATAGCTTTAGTATCGAATGTACCGTTGAAAATTTTTAATAAAGAGGACCCAAAACGTGTTCCATTTTGGCTCATTCCGAAAGTTGCGGAAGGAACAATTTTAATGATGACTGTTGGTTGAAACGGTGTTAAAATTTCTTTTAGAAAATTTCCGATAAACGGAATAAACTTGTAAGGATGTTTTACACTAGGTTTGTAAAAAAAATTATTGGTGGCAATTGTAACTGGATATCCTGATAATGTACGATTCTTTTCATAGTTTAAGATTCGGCAAGTATCTGACTTAGCTGAAAGTTAGTATTTAGTTATATGTATATGTCATTTAGAAATTTAGTTTATAATCGATAGATTAACGTATTATGCTGTAATATTTTCAACAATTTAAAAGACCTACCATCAAGTGCATTTTGATTACATTTAAAAAGAGCCAATGGATGACCATTGCTTTGACGAACACTTTTGTATTTGGTCCAACCTACTGGAGCATAATTAGAGTACGGATTGAAAGTATGGATTCTAATTTGGGATTCCAAATCCATGCATATAAATATGACTGACAAAATGTTAAAATTCCAGACAATTTTCAAATACTCATGAGCTTCGTTGCAACTGTTTAAATAAATTTTGCGGATCATATAAAATCCGTAAACATTCCACCATACTGATTCCTTTAGTTTGTGCAAAGCCAGATGTAAAGATGATAAATCAATTTCTGCAAATATGAAATATTTAGCTGGATTCAATCGAAAGAAAGTTTCAGGTGGATATTTTCCAAAAAGTTTTATCCCCAATTCAGTCTTTTCATCAGAAATTTTTGCATGATTTGTATTTAAAAGTACAAAGGTTGTGAGATTATTGGTAATTCCCTTAGGGTAATCTTTCAATTGAAATTTAGTCCAATTCCCTACAATGACTAAATTTTCTTGTTCATTTGAATAACATTGATTAAAAAGCTGAAAATTTGCAAGCAAATGTAAAATTAAAACTTCTATACAATCAAATTTTAAATAAAAATGAATTTATTAAATTACCAAGATTTCTGGTTTTAACTGATATTGTTGTTTAAGAATTTCATTACTTTTATCTTTTTCCAAAAATGATTGAGACTTGATTATAAGTCCAAAATAGCTAAAAAATTTCATGTAAAGTACTATTTTCATTTTTAATTGTTTATTCCGTGTTCAAAAAAATCAGTACGTATTGTCCTTCAAAAAATTATTTGTTATAGTTTAAAAACTGAAATAAGACTAGTTCGAGTTATACATACTTCGTAATACGCAGTGCTAGAAAATTATTTTACAAAACGTGAATAGAAGCGTATTGATTTTAAAAGAAAACAAAATCACGGATGTTTTTACGATAATGATTTATGCTGTAAAAAGTTTTATTATTATTGCATGGATAACAATAGTAAATTACACTTTAGAAACATTTTTCTTTCTAATGATATTTATTTACTTTTTTTATATATAAAAAAACTAAGACCTTTTACTGAGGCTCGTGAAATTTTCAAAAATATTTTTTAGTATGAAAAGTATTATATAGAGTTTAAAATTTGGCATGTATCTGATCCACCTTAAAGTTAGAATTTTTTTAAAGATTACTTACTGAAAATTCTGAAAGCACTTTTTAGCTTTTTCTATCTAAGAAATCTCATTTTTAAATGGTCAAATTTTTAGAATTTAAATTAATAAATATTTTTCCAAAAAACCCACAAAAAACTAATTAAAAATGCGAAATTTCGAAAATATTGAAGTAAAGTATTGACGCAAAAAAGTGATTGGAAGATTGATATCATCTCATGGTAAACTATACACCACGATGAAACTAAATCAATTAATCACCAAAGATTTTTTCTCTCAAAATTAAGGTTCAATATTTATCAAACATAAATAATTAGCAGAAGCAATGATTTACAGCGCTTCAAAACGTCATAAGCAAAAATCCTTCAACCACAATCTCACTCGGCATAAATCACAGGCTGGTCGGGCCGGCAGAGGATTAATACCAATGATCAAGGTGTGAATTAAAAGGTAAAAAAATTCCGATCATTGCATCAATTGGAATATCTCAAAGAATCGCTTGGCCTCCGATGCAAAAGAAAAAAGGGGTAAAATAAAAGAATCGAGAGAGAGTGCCGCGAGCACATATTCGTATAATGTTCAGTCGACCAGCAGGCTTTACAACGTGCGAGTAACGAATGTCCCGCGGGCCGAACGTGATAAAACCTGGAGCCCGGCTTGGAACATTATGCAAATCCCGTCGTCAATACCTAATACGAGATAATCATTATTATTACGACGCATCCGTACCCACCCCCTACCTTACCCCACCTTCGAAAAATCTGGACCAAGATTTTTTTTTAGTGAAGGAGATATATCTAAGGTTTCGGGAATGTTTGTTTTTGTTTAACTCTGGCATCCATAAATTTGTGATCGGGTTTTAATGTACCCCCATTAAATACGCCCGGAGTCATGAGTTCCGACGTAATTATTATTTTCAAGCGATTTCGATTATCCCGATTATAAGATTCCCAAGTGAGGAGGGGCTCGTGAGAGATTTTTGATCTCTTTCTTAATAGAATAGCACCGTGAAGAATTTTCACGATGGTTTCGTTTTTTCAAATCAATCGATCTTGTGAATGTTCAAGATCCTGTGTGATGAGAAGTATTGATTCTGGTAGAATGTCGTCGAAAATTACTTGGATGTTCAATATAAATTGTGGCATGATTCTGAAAATCCAAATAATATAATATGTAATCCGTCAATATGAATGGAGAATATTAAATATTAATATCATTTCTAATAAACTCTGATATTAAAAAAATTTTTTTTATTATTAGTTATTTTTTGGAATTAATTATGATAAATTTTTAGAGCTTATGCCCTGTCTCCAAAAGAGCTTAAAGCACGGGTTTACTTAAGCACGATAAAATTTTTTAATTGTTATATTTTTCTATCAGTTATGTATATTATACTGTATTTTGAAAATACGTTACAAAACTTTATTTTTTTTGTTGAAACTCAAAAAAAAACTGCATTCTATTGATATACGGAAGACATATAATGATTAGAAATTTATAGCGTTCTTAAGTAAAGCCGTGCTTCAAGCACTGGTGGAGACAAGGCATCATAGACGTTTTAAAGAAAATTGAATAAGTTTTTCTAGAATATAGTAATAATAGTGTAGCAATAATAATATTTTAGAATTGATACATTGGTATAAAATTTTTTGGAAAACTCAGATTGATTAAAGTATCTGTATAAGTATTATTGAAAGGTATAATGTTGACGAAAAAAAATTTTTGGAAACAGAAAAAATCTATTCTGGTTCTTTTAGCAGAAATTTTAAAAACATGTATTTTCAACCTTTTTATACTACTGTTTTGAAAGCGGGAAAAAAATCTTTTGTAAACATAAATATACGAAAAAATTGGTTTTTTGAAATTATTTTTGGGTTGATCCTCATGAGACCCTACTTTACGGTACCTACCTCATATACACAACTTACTTACCGCTCAAAAGTTACTTTTGACCAAGCTGATAAGTAATAAACTTCTTCAATACACCAAAACTCCAACTGTCCATTTATTTTTACTCTGACCCCATTTGAAAAAATTTATAGCAAACCCACTTACCAAACCCGGAAAATTTCCGCAGAAAGTATAACACCAAACGATAAAAAAAAAGCAAAGAAAGAATTCTTCCACCCCGAAGTAGAAGCAGAAAAAAAGAAGAATATTAGACCATAGCCGTAGGGTCTTTGTAACACAAAATGCTCTGCTTATCATAAAATATGCTCGCTATGCACCCAGGACAGAATATTTTCCCGCGGCGGGTGCCACATAACATCGTACGTACGCAGCCTCGACGTACTTTTTTCTCTCTTTTTATTTATAATACTCGCCATCGTCGTCGTTTTAAAAGGAGCCCTTGGGCCAATTGAAAATTGTCCCTAATAACAGGGGAAGCACGCGCGCGGGGCGCAAGAGCAGAGAGTAAAAAAAAAAAAAAAAACGAGTGCTGAAACGTCTCTTTATAAGGAGAGCCCGAGGGCACCAACCAGCAGAATCTTTTCTTCTCCTTCGGTCGTCGTCTTCTTCTTCCTGGTGCAACGGTGCTTAGCCTGCTGCACGGAGATAAGAAGACGCACACTTTGTTTGTTAAATGCGAGATTGATTTTGTTCCGAGGGTTATTACCTACACGGGATTAAGCGCTTTATTGGGAAGATTCGTTCGGGGAGATTCGTTAAGCACCGGGTAATAAAAGTTAATGATTTTTGTCAAAGTTAGTTGCGCAGTGGGAAACTTTCGCCGATCTCTGATTAACTGATTTTTATATTTGAGTAAAATATGGAGATTTTTTTTGTGTGGAATGTAAAGAAAAAAATTGATTTTGGTTCGATAGTTTGCTAGCTTTGAAATTATGCAATTGTACTTTTAATAATGCAGATGAAGTACTAAAGATTATTCCAAAATTAAGTTTCTTTTTTATTCAGATAAGTATGACATGCCTTTAACAGAAGATTATATAAATAAAATTATGCAACAAATAATGAATAAATATCATGGTACATGATCATTGTGAATTTTTTAAAATTCTTTGAACATTATAAATAAATATTTTATTTTTTAAATAACTTTTTTATAAAAATTATTGGAGGAGTAATTTTTTTGAGTATTGATATTTCTGATTTCATTACAACCAATCTGCTGTATAATATTTGTGATAAAAAATCGACATTCTTTCTTTTATTTATTTTTTGTTGAAAGAAATTATTTTTTGGTTTATAATCTTTTTTACTTACCTTTCACATTTATCAAATTGAAATTTTGAATGTAGAATTTTCGACCAATAAAAAAAATTTGAAACTTAATGGAGACACCACGATTGCAATAAAAAAAATTTTATTCTAATTAAACATAACACTTACGGCTGTTAGCGAAAATTTATATTTTCTTGCTTGCGTAATAGTTCTTACAAGAATAAATTTATTTATATTAATGTTAAATTGTAGAGAAATTAAATCGCTGTTAGAGAGTTAAATCGGCCAGTCAGTAAAATGTTTTCATTAAATTTATTATAATTTAAATGGCGAATTTATTCAATGAGCGGCTTTCGGTCATTATAATTCTTACGCTAATGCGATACGCGAGTTGGACGATTTACATAAGAATTCGCGTAACACCACATAATTCAAGCTCATCCAGCAACATCGGAAATACTTTTTTAATAATTAAATCAAATGAATTGACCGGACAGCGCAACAATGCAACCCGCGGGGCAATTATGAATTTTATAAGACTCGTAATAATTTTAACGACCCAGTGAGTTATTAGCGAGGAAGGGCGGCAGCTGCGATCGCAAAAACAGTTTTATGCAGGCATGAAGAGAAGAGGAGCGAAGGGCCTAATTAGCAGTGACTTTTTTTTGGGTTACCTTATTGCGATTCCACACCGACAAATTGGCATTTTTTAACTCCGACTGATTGTCTTTACTGCCGGATGGTTTACGAGACCGGAAGTCCGAGATGGATTCAAGCGGGATTTACGGGGGTAACGATTGTCTCTGTGAAAAATGAAATTTTCAAATTTTTGTTATGATACTTGTTCAAGATATTACTAATATTTTTCGAGTTTGGAGAGTTGCAGTTTTAAAAAACCATTTCTTGTGTTATAAAGTTCCTAAAATTCCCAATTTATGACAACAATTAATTATTGATCTAAAAAATCGCCGGATTTCTAAAAAATTAAAATTTTCTAGAAATTAAACAGTTAAATTTTGGTCCAACCTGTAATTTATTATTTTTTTGCAATGAATCATTTCAAATGTTTATAACCTTATGCGAATAGAGGCATTATAATTTGAATAGTTATATATTTTAAATATTACTTTTTACTTTTGAGATTGAACATTGAAAATTTTTATTTTTCTCAGTATTCTATTAGTAGTTAAAACCATAGTTGTAAATAATTTATTTAAAAATAGTCAGATTTTTAAAAGTTCAAGTTTTTACGAATCACAAATAAAAGATTTTAAATTGTTGCTACTGTGTTGTCTAATGGCTCAGTCAATTGAGCGAGTGACTTATAATATATTTGCCCCGGGTTCGATTCTCTGTCTAGAAAAAAAAAAAAAAAGTAAAGACGGCAAAATCTTAAAAGTTTTTTTTTTTGTTGATAAAATTTTGACTTCTCACGGAAGCAAGAAACTCACCTCACTCTAAACACACTCTTTAGCGCCAACCAAAGAATCCTCAACTGCGGTAGTAATCAGTAATGATTAGCCGTTCCGTTTATCTCTCCTCAAAGCAAACAAAGCTCACAAGAACTCGTCACAGCTAATACTCCAGTACGAGTACGTTCGCCAGGGAGGAAGGGAGCATAAGGGACCCTAAAGAAGAAGAAGGAGCCGCGGAGGAAGCTCTTTTTTCCCGCCGGCTGCGTGATATCGCCCTCGCGGATCTCTGATCCGGGGGCCCGATAAATCCCACCGCCACACGCATATTACTACGGCAGCGGCAGATGCCCGAGTTCGGTTATGTTACGGGGACCCCGACGCTGCTGCTTCCCCGTTTTACGTTATTGCAGGTACGCGAGTACCGCGAGGGGATAGACGCGCGACGGGACTGCTGCTTCCTGAGCTGACCGACGGATTGAGACTGAGTACGGAATCGCACCGTGGGTAGTTGTGCGAAATATTTTTTCAACGCGGGCTGAGTTTATCGGACCGTTTTTGGGACAGCTGACATCGTATCTTGAAACAAAAAATTAGGAACCACTAAGAAAAAACGTATTAATAAATTGATAATGAGAGCGTAATACAAAAAGAATAATTTTTTTTTTTCAATCTTAATTATTTATTTGACAAGAAAATTACAAACTATTACGTGCAGCAAAATGTAAGTCAAAAATTATACATGAAAAAGTGAATTTATCATCTGTTTATAAGATCAATTCAGTAATAATTATTTATGCAAAAATTTATATGCTTATAAGAGTAATGAGCTAAATTTTTTAACGCAAGCAATAGAGAAGCTGCACATTTTTCAAAAACATTTTGTTCTGAAAGTTTGCGGTTTTTAATGAATTTAAAAATGTTTTTCATAATTTTTACATCAAAATTACTGAAGATATTAATTATTGAATTTTGAGCATTTTACCCCTTAGTGACGTCACTGAGGGGTATTTAAAGTTAGAAAGTATATCTGTAGCTATGAAAATTACTGAAACTTCATAAATCAATATCTCCTTCAATATTGTATAAAATTAAAAATTCTTTTGCTAATTTTATTTTTTCATACCCATTTTTTATATGTTTATTTGAAAAAACTCATTTTCGGACTCATGCAACTTCCCTATTGAAATATTTTGATAATTTAAAAACCACGATTTCAATCATAAACACAATTGCAGCAAACAAAGAACCAAATAGTAGAAAATAAAATACATATTTCAACTCATTTAAAGAAATATTGTTGATAGTTTCATTTTTCCTAATTTTTTTTCGCTCATATTTCTTCAAAATATTTAACGCGATTCCACTTTCGTATAATTTATAATAAATTTTACGAATTCGTGGAAGTAACGGATAATCTACTGGAAAAATGTAAGTGTAATACCCTTGTAAATGAACATCTGGAAATATTTTAACATTATCTGATAACGGAGCCAAATTATTTAAATAAAAACAATTATGTGCGCAAGCTTTTGAGATATTATTTTTCAGTGGTTCATAACATTCTTCGGCAAATTTAAGCACTTTAATTTGACTGTAGTATGGTGTTGAATGAAAATATTGTCGATGATCATCAGGTGTTATAACTGTATAACTTTTTTCAATCAAATCATCAATTTTTTCAATTTTCATTTCGTTTACAGATCTTACAGCAAAGACTGAAGTTAGCTGACTTTGCAAAAAAGAAGTAATAATTGTAAAAGGAATTATTGTTACTATAAAAATGATTCTTTTTAATGTTTTTTTGGGTTCCCAAAGAGTTGCATTTCCAATCGATGCGCGTAATAATTCCATAGCGAATTTTATTTCATATTTCTTCCAGATATACGATATGACTGTTTCAATAAGAAGGCCGAAGTACATTATTAGCACAAAAATTAATGGAAAATAATTTTCTTCAAAATATTTATCGCAGGTAACTGTTTTACTGGCAACAGCGTAACAAATTCCTCCCCGAATAAATGTATTAAGTTCGTTTTTCCAAAAATCACCGAAAAATCTTTGAAAATTCATTGAAGCTCTCATGGTAAATGTTCCATTGAGAATATTCTGTAAAGATTTTCCAATTTTAGTTCCATCAGTATTGATTGAAAAGCTGTTGTGAGGAACCATTTTAGAATTTATTGTAACTTGTAGCGGTGAAAAAATTTCTTTCAATATTTTTCCATGACGACTGACAAACTTGAGAGGATTTTCAATATTTGCATTGTAAATTAAATCGTTCTCAACTATTACGACTGGATACCTCTGTATGAAACGTGTTTTGTCAAAATTTAAGACTTGACATTGTTTAGTATCTAAAAGTTGAAAATTACAATTTTTTTTTATTTTTTTTTCGAATAAATTTCGTATGCAATTCATATATTTTTAAGTAAAAGATGTTACAAAACATTAGCTTATTATTGACTATTTTTTTAAAAGATTCAACTTACTAAATTGGACATTGTAAGATAAAAACTGTATTATTATTATTATTATTATTATTATTATTATATCACTGGCAACCTCGCTTGTAGGTAAAGACCCATTACGAGGGGGGTGTCAACCACATACGTGTGATGGACCCACGCCACCTACTCTAATTGTTTATTTACACAGTTGTCTCTGTCTACCTTTACTGGATACTTTTTAAGGTGGCTTGATCCCACACGTTGCTTTTTGTCCCTACTCTAATAACCCCTTTAAAGAACCCCAAGTTGAGCGAATCTCTCGAGCGATGCTTGCATTTTGGTTTTCGGGAACTCAGTCGACCATACTAGCCGCAAGCGCATCAGGATACTCAAGCTCAACCCGGTTAAGTAGTCAACCTTACACACTTTTTCCGGTCGGGCATCCACGGAAAGAAAGGTGCACTGTAAAAAGTCTTCCGTGCACCAAAAAATCGGTGCAAGGCACCGGTTTCTCTTGTCCTGAGAAACAGTAGTATGCGTCTGCTAACAACATAACAATTGTTTTCGAAATTTTATTTTTTTCTGCTTTGAAAAAATTATTTGTAACATTTTTTTCCGAATAAAAGATTTATCAAGAACATTTAAAAAATAGGGAATCAATTAATCAGTGTCCAGTTTAGTTTATTATTGCAGAGAAAAATTTATAACCTCAACAAGGGTTACTTCTTTACCGACAGTGTTCAACTTTAGAAATTTCGGTGCGCACCAAAAAATCGGTGCAAGGCACAGAAATTTTCGTGCGTGTCATGCGAAAATTAGTGACGGTTACTCTTTTTTTCAAAGCTCCTAAGACCACCACTTTTGCAGTGCGCCCTTCTTTCCATGTCGGTCGACTTTATTCCTCTGGATCGGACCCACTACCCAAAAATCACAGTATCAGAGAGAATTTAGTCGGCCATTAGGATGTCCGAGTTGGAATAAGTGATGTAGGGCATCCCAGCTCACCTAAGCTACAGTGGACTTAATCCCGACAATTTTAACGCGTGAAAAAACACTCGAAAAAATCGCTGGGACCCGGGCTCGAACCCACGACCTCAAGATTAGAAGGCGCGCGCTCTAGCTCGGAGCCACTGCGGCTCTCTAAAAACTGTATTAAATAAAAAAAATTTCGTGTAATTTTGTATGGGATGTAAAAATTTAAGACGTACTCAATAAATTGATTGCTTGTTAAAAACTTACCCTCAACTCCAGCCATTTGACGGTACTCGAAAAGAGTTAAAAGGTGTCCATTGCTCTGATTAATCGTTTTGTACTTGATCCAAGCTGCTGGAGCAAAATCCAAGTATGGATTAAATGTATGAAATCTGATTTTGAATTTACAATCCATGCATACGTAGATTGCAGAAAGAATATTAAAATTCCAGATGATCTTCAAGTAGTCATAAGCTTCATCGCAACTGTTTATGTACATTCTTTGGACTAGAAAATAGCCATAAACATTCCACCAAATTGAATTCTTCAGTATCTCCAGAGCTGATTTTAGAGATAACAAATCAACTTCAGCAATAATAAAATATTTAGATGGTTGCAATCGGAAAAAAGTTTCAGCTGGATCTTTTGCATAAAATTTGACTCCGATTTCTGACTTCTGAGCCGGAATTTTTGCCAGATTCACGTCTAAAATCGCTAGAGCAGTTACGTTTTGATCGAAGTAATTTTTTGTTTGTGATTGACTCCAGTCTCCAATGATTACTAATTTCTTTGAATCTTTCCAGAAGCATTGATTAAAAAATGATAGCTGTAAGTAAAAATTTAATTATTTTACAGTCTATTTCATAGACAAGAAATCAGTATTTACTAGCTCACCGTAGATTTTTGCACTATTTCATAATGTTTTTTAAACTTTAAGTAGTGTTGTTTCTTTTCAAAAGATAAATTACTCATCACAACAAATTTGATACAAATAAAAAGTGAAATATAAGATTTAATTTGCATTTTAGTTTCGGATTTAAAACAAAAAACGTAGTAACGAATTTCTGTTTGCTACTGACTAGTCCTTTGGTGTTGGAAAAATATTAGTTTCTAAAATTGTTTCACAAAGTTTAAATTTGTTTGAATATATAACAGTGGTAAAATTATACAAGTCTAACATTTTTGTATTGACATTTATCATGAAGAAAGGTGAATAGTTCAAAGTCAAAGTATAAAAAATCGAAAAAGTTGATATTTTTACAAAAACGTGAAAACTACACTTTTATCGAATTATGTATGTATATGTGGGTTCCCTATCATAACACAAAAATTGAACTAGTAATAGTAAATATCATTGATTATTCTTGCCGTGTCATCAATGAAAATATCATACTACTAAGCGTGTAAAATTCCAACAATTCTGACCATTATATTTATTTGAATTTTTAAATGGTCTCAATGAACCCATACCATCCAATAATAACTTCACAACTCTAATAGATTTATAGTGGGTCACAAACTATAATCTTGCTTACTGGTAAAAGTTTTTTTGGTAAATCAATTTCAATTTAACGTGAGCAATGAAAATATTTTGATAATCTAAAAACCACGATTTCAGTCATGAATACAATCAAAGAATACAAAAAACCAAACAGTAAAAAATAAAATATATATCCCAACTTATTCAAAGTCATACTGGGGATCGGTTCGTTTATTTTAATTTTTTGCATTCATATTGTTCAAAAATATTGATAAATACCCCAGCTTCATATAATCTATAATAAATTTTACGAATTCGTGGAAGTAAAGGATAATCAACTGGAAAAGTGTAACTGTAATATCCTCGTAAGTGCAAATCATCTACTATTTTAACATGGAGGTGGCTTCATATTTTTCAAATAATTACAATCATGAGCACACGCTCTTGAGTAATTATTCTTCAATGACTGAAAACATTCTCTGGCATATTTAAACACTACGATTTGATTGTAGTAAGGTGTTGAATGAAAATATTGCCGATGATCATTTGGCGTAACAACTTCATAATTATTATTGATCAGGTCATCTATCTTTTCAATAACCTAGTCTTCCTTTGGTGTTGTAAATATAGCGGTAAGTTCGCTTTGCAGAAACGAAGTTATTTATAAATGGAAATATTATCAGCATAAATATAATTCGTTTGCATGTTTTTTCGGTGTCCATAGAGTTGCATTGCTCTGAATAGTTCCATTACTAGATTAATTTTGTATCTCTTCAAAGAATAAGATAAAATTTCTTCGATAGCAAGCAAAGTAAACATTAGCAGTACAAAAATACGCAGGAAATAATTTTGTTCAAAATAATTACTCCAATCTGCAGTTTTATCTGCAACAGCATAACAAATTTCTCCAACTACATAAGTATTGATCCCGTTTCTCCAAAAATCTCCGAAAAAACTTTGGAAAGTCGGATGAGCTCTTAAGTCAAAAGTTCCATTAAGAATACCTTGCAAAGACGATCCAATATTTGTTCCATCTTTATCGATTGTAAAGCTTTCATGACGAACTACCTTGATTTTACACTTCCAATGGTGAAAAGATTTCTTTTAAAAATTTTCCCATGTATCCCTTAATATTTGAAGGAATTTTCGATCTTAGGATCGTAAACTACATTATGATCAACTATTAAGATCGGATATCCTCGTAAAAAATAACTTCTGTCAAAAGAAAAATTTTTACACGTTGATCTGACGCTTAAAAATTAAAATAAATTAAAATTCTCTCTCCGATTGTCTAATTGATATAAAACTTTGTATTTTTGTTTCGTTTAATATGCAGTATTGTATTTAATATACCTATTGCTCTTCAAAACTTACCCTCAACTCCGGTCACATGACGGTATTCAAAAAGAGCTAAGGGGTGATCATTACTTTGCTGAATACTTTTGTACTTTATCCAAGCTTCTGGAGCATAGCTTGAGAACGGATTAAATGTATGATATCTAGTTTTGAATTCAGAATCCATGCATGCGTAAATTGCAGTAAGAATATTAAAATTCCAAATGATCTTCAAGTAGTCATAGCTTCATCGCAACTGTTTATGTACATTCTTTGGACTAGAAAATAGCCATAAACATTCCACCAAATTGAGTTCTTCAGTATCTCCAGAGCTGATTTTAGAGATAACAAATCAATTTCAGCAATAATAAAATATTTAGATGGTTGCAATCGGAAAAAAGTTTCAGCTGAATTTTGCATAAAATTTGACTCCGATTTCTGACTTCAGAGCTGGAATATTTGCCAGATTCACGTCTAAAATCGCTAAAGCTGTTACATTTTGATCAAAGTATTTTTTTGATTGTAATTGACTCCCTTTTCCGATGACTACTAGTTCCTTTGAATCTTTCAAAAACCATTGATTGAAAAATTCTTGCTGCAAGCAGGGGCGCAACAACTCCTTCCAGCTAGGGGGTGTCCTGAGGTCCAACCCCCCCCTTCCCCCCCAATGAAACTGACGTCTAAAAAAAAAAAAACAAAAAAACAAAATGTGAGTTTAATGAATAGACTGGTTAATCATCCCCCAAGCTCTAAACTCCCAAATACCCTGGGTGCTCGAGGTCAACGGAAAAACTGATCAGCTATCTCCCAAGCTCTAAACCCCTAAAACCCTGGGCGTCGAATTCAATAAATAATCTGATCAGCTATCCCCCAAGCTCTAAACCCTCCAAATACCCTAGGCGCCCGAGTTCAACATAATAACTGATGAGCTATGCCTCAAGCTCTAAACCACCAAGACCCTGGGTGCCCGAGTTCAACAAAAAAACTGGTGGGCTTTCCCCCAAGCATTAAACCCCCAAATACCCTGGGCGCCCAAGTTCAACAAAAAAACTCGTCAACTATCCCCCAAGGGGGAACTCGGGCGCCCATGGTATTTGGGGGTTTGGAGCTTGGAGGATAGCCCACCAGTCTTTTTGTTGAACTCAGGCGCCCAGAGTTTTGGGAGGTTCAAAGCTTGGGGGATAGCCGACCAGTTTTTTTGTTGAACTCGGGCGCCCAGGGTATTTGGGGGCTTAGAGCTTGGGGGATAGCCGACCAGTTTTTCCGTTGACCACGGGCGCCCAGAGTCTTGGACACCCCTAAGTAATTGTAAAGGGTGTCCTCTACTAGCTTAGGGGGTGTCAGGACACCTCCGCCTCCCCCGTTGTTGCGCGCCTGGCTGCAAGTAAAAGTTCAGTATTAGTTTCTTTTGTCTAGAAGTAATCGATATCTACCTTTTTACCACAGATTGTTGTATGATTTTATGTTGTTCCGCAAACTTTACATAATTTTGTTTCATCTCGGAAGATAAATGATTCATTAATATAAATTTTTAGGGTTTCACAATACCAATACAATACAATAATTTGACTCAATATTGTATTGATATTGAAAAAATTAAAAAATGAAACTATTGTATTGCTATTGATATTGACTCAATACTATTGACTATTGACAATTCAAAACCTAAATTTAAAACTGAAATTACCATAACGTAAAAAAAAACTATAATATCCCAACTTGCCGATCGTAAGACGTGTTTGCACTTAAATGAAGTAAAAAAGAATCGAACATTAAATTAAAAACCCCAGCGCCAAATAGATGAAACCTGGAAAAAAGAAACCGATCGATATTTATCGAAAGATATCGGTAGATACGGATATTCTTCATTGGTGGAAAGACAATCCTAAGATCTATCCTAATTTTGCAAAAATGGCCCGATATATTCTAAGTATATTGGCTTCTGCTGTTTCCGTTGAAAGACTTTTCTCGCAAGCGTCTTTAGTTATAAACTAAAACTCGTACTCGACTGAACGATGATGTTTCGAAGGCATTAGTATGCATAAAAAATTGTATGTTCAGCGATCTTTGAGCTCAAATCTATTAAGTTTTTGAAGAAAAGGTAAAAGTCAATAGTAGGTATTGAAATCAATAATATTGAGACTCTAGTATTGATATTGAGACTCAATAGTTATCTTTGATATTGTATTGATATTGACCACCAATACAATACAATACAATACAATACAATATCAATATTATTATTGTACTATTGTGAAACCCTATAAATTTTATACCAACGAAAAGAAAGAGGTACAATTTAATTTTCATCTTTTCAAGTCTTGTAAATTATTAAAAACTGAGTCTGAGGGTTTATTTCAAACATAAATATACTTTAATTATACTTTAAAGATACCAAGACAAAAATGCATAGACTTAACAACAACTTGCTGATCATTATAAATAAATTTTTAATCTCATTTAATTGAAACCACACGTACTGATTGTACTTAGAAGAATTAAAAAAGGTCATTAGTTTATAGTTAATAGATGAACAGATCTAATCAGTTCAACTAACGAAGTAAAACTAAACAAAGCTGCTTTGTCGCTAAAAAATTAAAATAAAATATTTTATAAAAATAATATATTTCGATTTCAATACGTTCAATGTACATAAACTATATTTTTTATTCAGACCAAGTCGTAAATCGCCTATCTTTATATTATACTCATAAAACTATTTTATTTACCAAACAAAAATGTAAGGAAAATTTAATAAAAAATTAATAATGTTTCGTAAAGAAAGTCAACTTTTATTTATGAATCAATAAATATCCTCTATTATATTATTTCAAGAAATACGTCTAATTTAATTACCTCAAAACGTTAATGAATTTAGAACGGGTCACAAAGCAACCCTACCTACCGTTAACAGTTTTTTGGTACATCAATTTCAATGAAGGCTAATTTCAAAACACCCGAGCGTCCTGTCCCCGCAGCAAAAAGAAAGAAAGAGAGAAAAAAAAGGGCCATGTGTGTAGGCACTTTATATTATTATCGCCGGTGCTTTACGGCCTCGGAAGAGAGGACATATAAATACAGGAGGGCGGCGTGGGGGGCTAATAAAAGAAATTTGTATCGCAAAATAGAAGCAGTAGCGCGTAGTAGCTCGGGGCTTATCGGGCCCGGGCATCATCGTTCTTCCTCCTCCGCGCGACAATGGCAGTCCTCCTCGCTTCCTCCTCGATCCCACCTATTGCCTTCACCGGGACCCGCGATGCATGAAATGAAAAAAAAAAAGAGGAAAGGAGAGAGAGAGAGAAAAAAGCCCCGGTGCACGATTTCAGAACACCGCGCTGATTCGATTTAAATGAGAAATTTGTCGTTGGGGCCTCGCTATTAATAATCCCAGGTTATGGATTCAATTTGAATTTTTAAAATTGGAAAACGAGGTGGAGCCTTTTAGAAACGAAAAAAAATTCACACGATTTTGAAAGAACTGAAAATTCCAGCTAAGGTGGTTGCTTGGTTGGCCGGGTGGGTGAAGGTGGCTTTAATAATAGCCGCCGCTGAGAATTGGGCCGATGATTACGGCACGCGAACCCTGCAGCCGGCTCGTTTCCGCTCGTTCGCCGCGAGCATCCTAGACCCGATTTCGGGAAATTAAAATTTCAGGGCATTGGAAATTTTAGATGCGTTAGATTAACCGATTCAGTCCTACATTCGAGAGAAATATAATAAAAATCTTTTTATTTGAGAAAGTTTTGACAGTAACTATTATTTTTTTGATTCACTGCCTTCATCAAACAATTACTAGATATTTCTGTCGGTCGTACAGTCTAATTAAAATTCAAACAAAGGATTCTGATTTTTCCCATTCAGAAGCTACATCTGCAAATTGAGAAAAAATTCCATCTTATTAAAGCCCCGAAAAAACCCATATAAACTAATTAAAATCACCCAGAAAAATAAAATCAAGAGGAGAAAAAAAATGTAATTAGACTGTAAGACCGATAGAAATATCTATCAGTTGTTTAGTATTTTTTTATTTTCTATTATTTTTTCAGTCATTTGTGATGTATTGAAGACTTCAAAACCAGTACGCGTTGTCATCACCAGTGTTATATGGTGGAATCGAACCTGGGTTTGCAGTTTATGTAAAGTTATTTATTTTCGAAAAAAACATGAAAAATAATTAAAAAACAAATTAATTAATATTATTTTTATTCAATTCAAATACCAAGATACACAGTTTTTTTTTTTTTTTTTTAATACTTTTTTACAGATAAATCTACAGATTTGCATAATTACATGTATAAATTTTGCTATCCACCAGAATTACAGTGGGAATCGAACCTAGGGTCCGCAGATTACATTAGGAACATGCTCGAACCACTGAGCCAACGAATTATTTTAAATTCAAAGTTAATTATTATACTTGCTCTTGAAATATTTGATCGAAATTGTTCGATATTTAATAATGTACATGAAATTTTAATTTAATGAATGCCCTGCTAGAAGTTTCAACAGAACGTCTGGGGTGCTCGCCAGATAGTGGGCAGAAAATTCTGTCAAGCTTATTATTTTATGTATATGTCTATATATATACATATATGTATATGTACCTAGATGCGTTGATGAGAGGTTAGTTTACAAATCGGAGCAGCAGCATGCAGCTCCGATGTTACAAAATTGATAAAAAATAATCAAATAATTTTATAGAAATCTAATTTTAATTTTTAATCGATGAATTATGCTTGCTGTTTGAAAATCCTAACCTCTCCCTGCTGTATAGCCACACGTACAATGGACTTGAACAAATTTTTTTTCTTTTGCTAAATATTTTAACACCTATGGAGTCAGGGCAGTGACCTAGCGCATAGGATAGCGATTACAACCTAGAGATGATTTCCCCAGGAAGTTTTGACTCCGGAGAGGTCAGGGCGTATACCTGGTGCACCTGGTGATATTTACGCCAGGGAGATGATTTCCTCAGGAAGTTTGGACCTCGGAGGGGCCAGGGCAGATACCTGGTGCACCTGGTTATACTGAAACCTTGGAGATGATTTCCCCAGGAAGTTTGGACTCCGTAGGGGTCAGGCTGAACACCTGGTGCACCTGGTGATATTTACGCCTTGGAGATGATTTTCCCAGGAAGTTTCGACTCCGGAGGGGTCAGGGCGGACACCTGGTGCACCTGGTGATACTTACGCCTTGGAGATGATTTCCCTTAGAAGTTTTGACTCCGGAGGGGCCAGGGCGGATACCTGGTGCACCTGGTATTAATTACGCCTTGGAGATGATTTCCCCAGGAAGTTAGGACTCCGGGGGGGTCAGGGCGGACACCTGGTGCACCTGATGATACTTACGCCTTGGAGATGATTTTATCAAGAAATTTTGACCCTGGATGGGCCAGGGAAAATACTTGGTGTACCTGGTAATAACCCAACTCTGAAGATGCTATCCTAATAGTAAACTTGATGATGTGAACCCACTGGGATCAAAACTTTCTGAGAAAATCATCTCCAAGGCGTAAGTATCACCAGGTGCACCGGGTGTACGCCCTAACCCCTCCGGAGTCCAAACTTCCTGAGGAAATCATCTCCGAGGCGTAAGTATCACCAGGTGCACCAGGTGTTCAGCCTGACCTCTCCGGAGTCCAAACTTCCTGGGGAAATTATCTCCAAGGCGTAAGTATTACCAGGTGCACCAGGTGTCCGCCCTGACCCCCCCGGAGTCCTAACTTCCTGGGGAAATCATCTCCAAGGCGTAATTAATACCAGGTGCACCAGGTGTTCAGCCTGACCCCTCCGGAGTGCAAACTTCCTGGGGAAATCATCTCCAAGGCCTCAGTATAACCAGGTGCACCAGGTATTCGCCCTGACCCCTCCGGAGTCCAAACTTCCTGGGGAAATCATCTCCAAGGCGTCAATATCACCAGGTGCACCAGGTATCCGCCCTGGCCCCTCCGGAGTCAAAACTTCCTGGGGAAATCATGTCCAGGTTGTAATCGCTATCCTATGCACTAGGTCTCCGCCCTGACTCCATAGGTGTTAAAATATTTAGAAAAAGAAAAAAAATTTGTTCAAGTCCATTGTACGTGTGGCACACGTATGCCACACGTGTGGCTATACAGCAGGGCTGGTATTGTGTGAATAATATTTTAAAATTACATCAAAATGGATGAGAAAAATGTTCAACATAAGGAAAAAAAAAAAAAAGAATAATTTCAGAGTCAAGTTATGAAACTGAACATATTTTTGTTAGTAATCAATGTTACAATTTAAAATAAACAGGCTTAGGCTATAGCTCGCCAGAATCCCTATGCGTAAAGCATTGGCCTTCTGTCAAGAATCTGGCGATTAACCCTACTAAATTTCTGCCCAACTTCGCTAAATCTGCCCACTGTCTGGCAATATTCTGGCGGAAATTTCTCGCAGGGTGTCAATTTGAGATTTTTAATCATCTCCTTCGTCGCTTAATTTGACTGACTCTTCGCTGATATATAATTTACAATTAAAAAATCTTCAAGTCTTCACGCTGAGTAAAAGTGAAACTATATTTTCATAAAAATTTAAACTCTAAACCACCCCAAAAAATCTTTATTTTCCATACAGCAAATCAAAGTGCGTCTGTCATTCGTCTTATTTTTTTTCATCTGCGTTAAACGCTCATTGCGCCAAAAGAATTCGCGATGTTCGCTAGGCGATAAGCCGTCCGTGATAAAGTTGTTAATAGCGTTTTCTCTCAAATTAAAAGAACCTCCTCGGCAGCAGAGTGTTTAACGAGAGAGCGGGCGCGCGCGGATATATTTAAAAGTATGATGAGCCGCGCCGGAGGATTTAAAGCGGCAACCTGCAGCCGGCGGACTTCCTTCCTCCCCGTCCCTTCTTTTTTTTTTTCTCTACCCTCCTACTCCTTTTTCTTCTTCTTCTTCTTTCTCGCGCGCGACTTTTACGACGGGACGCGGCGCAACGTTAAAACAAAATGAAGCCGTTTACGTGCAAATCGAAAAAAAAAACCCGAGGGAACAAGGGATTTTTTTGCATGCAGTGGCGGTAAGAGTGCGGAAAAACAATAAAGGCGAAATAGACAGATGAGAGGGTATCTTTACGACCCATCGCAGTGCCACTTCGTCTTCTTTTTTTTTAATGCGTTGAAAAAAGTGCGCGTTAATAAATAAATATGGCTTCCTGGCGTTACCGACACCATCCTTTTATTTGTTTTGAGTGGTTTGATTGCAGAACCAAGGATTTTATTTTTTTGTTTGTGGTTAGATAAAATTCAGTAAAAAGTTTGCTTATACTTTTGTATTTGTGATTACAGCAGGTTCTCGAAAATTTTAAGTGAATACAATACAATAAACTAAAACATGGAGTGTTAAATGCGGCTTTTTATCTGTACTTTCACAATTATAATGTAAAATTTGTAATTGCAGTGAGTGTGCAACTTAGAAAAATTTCAGAATATTTATTTTGAACATTGTAACCCAATACGTTTATATTTGAACCATCACAACAACGTCGACTGTGATTTTACTACGATTAGGGACTATTTTACTAAGATTACCTTCGAAAAATTGAGTTTGGTTTTGAACTGACCACCGTCTGAAGAAGCTACTGTGTAGCGAAACATATATAACGGTTGACTTATTTTATAAATTTTGACTAAAATAAAATATCAGTGAAAATTCGACTACTCTATAGACCGAGTTTTTATCCAAACAATGATTATGTTTATCAATTTCCATCAATTAGAGGCAAAATCAATTGGTAATATTTCAGAAACATAAAAATTACAAATTCACTCAAAAATACAAATACAGCGAACAGATAACCGTAAATTTGAAAATTAAATACATAGTTTAACTCGTTCACAGTAATTTTTCTAATTTCTTTATCCCCAGAAGCTTTTTTCCGATAATATTGCTTCAAAATGTTTAACATGACTCCAGCTTCATGCAACTTATAATATGTATCACGAATTCGAGGAAGCAATGGATAGTCTATTGGAAAAATATATGCCCTAAACCCTTGTAAATGAACATCTGGAAATATTTTAACATTATCTGATAACGGAGCCACATTATTTAAATAAAAACAACCATGTGCGCAAGCTTTTGACAGATTATTTTTCAGTGGTACATAACATTCTTCTGCAAATTTAAGCACTTTAATTTGACTGTAGTATGGAGTAGAAATGAAATGATGTCTGTGATCATTCGGTGTAACAACTTCAAATTTATGGTTTATGAGATCATCAATCTTTTCAATTTTCATTTCTTCCGTTGGAGATACGATAATTAAAGATGTTAGTTTACTCTGCAAATACGAGCTAATTATTATAAAAGGAAATATTATCAATAAAAAAATTATTCTTCTAAAAGATGTTTTAGGCTCCCACAATGTTGAATTACCGATTACTGCACGTAAAAAATCCATTGTAACTTTCATTTTATACTTTTTTAACGAATGTATTGCAATTTCTTCAATTATTAAAGAAATAAATACCATTGATACAAAAACTTGCAGAAAATTATTTTGTTCAAAATATTGACTCCAAGGTTCAGATCTGTCAGATACCGCATAACAGATTCCGGCTACCAAAAATGTATTCAGTTCATTTCTCCAAAAATCTCCAAAAAAATGTTGAAAATGCGAAATTGCTCTCAAGTCAAAAGTCCCATTAAGAATACTCTGCATCGATGATCCGATATTTGTTCCATTTTCATCGATTGAAAAGCTTTCATGAGAAACTACTTTACTGTTAATTTTTATTTGTAGGGGCGAGAGAATTTCTTTAAGCATTATTCCAACGTACCCAATAAATTTAAAAGGATTCTGAACAGAAGCATCGTAAATTAAGTTGTGATCAACGACTGTTAATGGATAACCACTTATCGAACTGCTCTTGTCGTAAATAATACTTTTACATAATTTCTTATTGTCTGAAAAAAAAAAAAAAAAATTTCAACAAATTACCTTGAAAATTTTTGTCCAAAAATCATTTACCTTTGCCCTCTTCATATTGATATTTAAAAAAAACCAAAGGGTGACCATTACGTTGGCGATTTCTTTGATACTCGGTCCAAACTATAGGAGCATAATCCGAGTATGGATTGAATGTATGAATTCTGATTCTGGCTTCATAATCCATGCAAACAAATAAAGTTGAAAGAATATTGAAATTCCAAACGATCTTCAAATACTCCGGAGCTTCATTGCAACTGTTGCTGTAAAGTTTTTCAATCACGAAAAATCCGTAAACATTCCACCAAATTGACTTCTTCAATTTTTGTAGAGCCAATTTGAAATATGATAAATCAACTTCAGCAATAATAAAATAGTTGGCAGGTTGCAATCGAAAAAAAGTTTCGGGTGGATGCTTTCCATAAAATTTAACTCCTAACTCAGATTCTTGGATCAAATTTTTCGTACGGTTTATATCTAAGATTGCAAATGTTTTGAAATTTTCATCGTAATAATTTTGCACTTGAAAATTGCTCGAATTCCCAACAATGACGATATCTGTTAATTTCTTTGAAAAGCATTGATTGAAAAGTGTAATCTGTTTCAGGAAAATTTTCATTATTTTATTTCAGGTAATTTTTATAGAATTCTATTGAAAAATAATAATAATTACAAAATAAATTACCGAAATTTGTGGTACAGCTTTGTTGTGTATAGTATGTGTATTGTTTTTTTGTTCATACGCAGAAGAAAACTGGGCCATATCAATAAGTGTGATGTAAATAAAAAATTTTATCAAAAAATTGATCCCCATTTTTTTTAAATTCAATTTCAGACAGAATCGTATTGCTTTCTACAGGTACCGAAATGTTTTAGTAGACTAACCAAGCAACCAAGCCGTAACCAAACAAAAACATTCATTAGCAGAAAAAAGTTGCACAAAGTTGTCGGCTGTCGCTACATCGATTATTTGTATTTTAATATATTGAAAATATAATTTTACATATGTCTGCACATGTAAGTTAAGAACAGTTTCTACGATACATGAGACTTTTTTTCAAAGTTTTTTATTTTTTTTTATGAGTCATTATTTAAATGCAAAAATTGCCATTTTTTTATTTATTTTATTATTATTATTATTATTATTTTTAACAGAGAAAAAAAGATACAAACAAATTAAAAATAATTAAATATACCAATAATGTGCTAAAAAATTTTTAATTTCACATAAAATCACATATATTGCACAAATAATAGTTATAATAATTGTGTTTGTATTGATAATCACTGAAATTTTCTAAAATAATATTATGAAAAAATGGTACTTCTTAACTATTTTGACTTCAATAATTATATATACAGTTTGTTGCTTTAATTGCTGATGTTCTGGCATCGTGTACAGCACCTATGACCTAGTAACTTGGAACATACTTTATAGACTATTAAATGATTTGTATAAATTAAAAAAATTAAAATAAAGAGTTTGGTTTGACCGAGGATTTTATCAGGGAAATGAATAACTGATACTTAAAGTAACATATTTCCATTAAAAATACAATCATGGCAAATAAAGATCCGTATAATAAAAAATAAAATACGTATTCTAACTCAATTAGGCTAATGTTACTTAAAACAGTATTTTTTCGAATTTTTTTGCGCTGAAATTGCATGTAAATATTTGTTATTATTCCAGTTTCGTATATTTTATAATATATCTTCCGTATTCGGGGTAATATTGGATAATCTACTGGAAAAATTTTTGTATCATATCTCTGTAAATAGTTATCTCTTATGATTTTAACATTTTGTGGTAAATGTGCCATATTCTCCCAATAAAAACAGTGATGAGCACAAGCTTTTGAGAAATTTTTTCTTAACAAATCAAAACATTCTATGTCCTTATAAAAAGTTTTAATTTGACTGGAAAATCCTGTTGAAATGAAATGTGATGAAAAATCATCGATCGAAGAGACTTCATACTTTTTTTCAATTAGATCGTATATATTTTTAATTTCAATTTCATTTCGTGGCATTACCGTAACAACAGATGTCAACTCGCTTTGCAAGTACGAAGTAACAATTATAAAAGGAAATATTATTGATATAAAAATAATTTTTTTGGATAATGTTTGAGGCTCCCAAATTGTCGCATTACCTATCAATGCTCTTAGCAGATCTATCGCAAAATTAATTTTGTATTTTTTGGAAGAAGTTACGATGGATTCAATTATTAAAAATATATACACTACTAGCACGAAAAAATGAAAAAAATAATTTTGTTGAAAGTATTCGGACCAAGTTGGAATTACATCAGCTATAATATAACAAATTCCTGATTCCTTGTATGTATTAAGCTCATTTTTCCAGAATTCTCCAAAATCCCGCTGAGGGTCGTAAGCCGCTCTCGTGTCATACGTACCATTAAAAATTTTGAGGAGAGTTGATCCAACATTATTTCCATCTTCTTTAATTGAAAAGGTACCATGAGGTACCACCACAATGTTAATTGTTGGTTGAAGTGGTGTAAAAATCGCTTTTAAAATTTTTCCAGAAGTTCCAACAAACTTGTAAGGATCTTTTATAGAAGGTTCAAGGAAAAAATCATTGTCGGCTATAGTTACCGGATAACCAGATAACGAACGTGTTTTGTCAAAATTCAAATTCGTACACAGTTGTGTTTTGTTTTCTAAAAGTGAAATTTTTTACTACAAAATTGAAATATTCATTCACCCTGCGAGAAATTTCCGCCAGAATATTGCCAGACAGTGGGCAGATTTAGCGAAATTGGGCAGAAATTTAGTAGGGTTAATCGCCAGATTCTTGACAGAAGGCCAATGCTTTACGCATAGGGATTCTGGCGAGCTATAGCCTAAACCTGTTTATTTTAAATTGTAACATTGATTACTAACAAAAATATGTTCAGTTTCATAACTTGACTCTGAAATTTTTCTTTTTTTTTTTTTCCTTATGTTGAACATTTTTCTCATCCATTTTGATGTAATTTTAAAATATTATTCACACAATACCAGCCCTGCTGTATAGCCACACGCGTGGCATACGTGTGCCACACGTACAATGGACTTGAACAAATTTTTTTTCTTTTTCTAAATATTTTAACACCTATGGACTCAGGGCGGAGACCTAGTGCATAGGATAGCGATTATAACCTGGACATGATTTCCCCAGGAAGTTTTGACTCCGGAGGGGCCAGGGCGGATACCTGGTGCACCTGGTGATATTGACGCCTTGGAGATGATTTCCCCAGGAAGTTTGGACTCCGGAGGGGTCAGGCTGAACACCTGGTGCACCTGGTGATACTTACACCTTGGAGATGATTTCCTCAGGAAGTTTGGACTCCGGAGGGGCCAGGGCGAATACCTGGTGCACCTGGTTATACTGAGGCCTTGGAGATGATTTCCCCAGGAAGTTTGCACTCCGGAGGGGTCAGGCTGAACACCTGGTGCACCTGGTATTAATTACGCCTTGGAGATGATTTCCCCAGGAAGTTAGGACTCCGGGGGGGTCGGGGCGGACACCTGGTGCACCTGATGATACTTACGCCTTGGAGATGATTTCCTCAGGAAGTTTGGACTCCGGAGGGGCCAGGGCGGATACCTGGTGCACCTGGTAATACTTACGCCTTGGAGATAATTTCCCCAGGAAGTTTGGACTCCGGAGAGGTCAGGCTGAACACCTGGTGCACCTGGTGATACTTACGCCTCGGAGATGATTTCCTCAGGAAGTTTGGACTCCGGAGGGGTTAGGGCGTACACCCGGTGCACCTGGTGATACTTACGCCTTGGAGATGATTTTCTCAGAAAGTTTTGATCCCAGTGGATTCACATCATCAAGTTTACTATTAGGATAGCATCTTCAGAGTTGGGTTATTACCGGGTACACCAAGTATTTTCCCTGGCCCATCCAGGGTCAAAATTTCTTGATAAAATCATCTCCAAGGCGTAAGTATCACCAGGGGCACCAGGTGTCCGCCCTGGCCCCTCCGGGGTCCAAACTTCCTGAGGAAATCATCTCCAAGGCGTAAGTATCATCAGGTGCACCAGGTGTCCGCCCTGACCCCCCCGGAGTCCTAACTTGCTGGGGAAATCATCTCCAAGGCGTAATTAATACCAGGTGCACCAGGTATCCGCCCTGGCCCCTCCGGAGTCAAAACTTCTAAGGGAAATCATCTCCAAGGCGTAAGTATCACCAGGTGCACCAGGTGTCCGCCCTGACCCCTCCGGAGTCGAAACTTCCTGGGAAAATCATCTCCAAGGCGTAAATATCACCAGGTGCACCAGGTGTTCAGCCTGACCCCTACGGAGTCCAAACTTCCTGGGGAAATCATCTCCAAGGTTTCAGTATAACCAGGTGCACCAGGTATCTGCCCTGGCCCCTCCGAGGTCCAAACTTCCTGAGGAAATCATCTCCCTGGCGTAAATATCACCAGGTGCACCAGGTATACGCCCTGACCTCTCCGGAGTCAAAACTTCCTGGGGAAATCATCTCTAGGTTGTAATCGCTATCCTATGCGCTAGGTCACTGCCCTGACTCCATAGGTGTTAAAATATTTAGCAAAAGAAAAAAAATTTGTTCAAGTCCATTGTACGTGTGGCTATACAGCAGGGAGAGGTTAGGATTTTCAAACAGCAAGCATAATTCATCGATTAAAAATTAAAATTAGATTTCTATAAAATTATTTGATTATTTTTTATCAATTTTGTAACATCGGAGCTGCATGCTGCTGCTCCGATTTGTAAACTAACCTCTCATCAACGCATCTAGGTACATATACATATATGTATATATATAGACATATACATAAAATAATAAGCTTGACAGAATTTTCTGCCCACTATCTGGCGAGCACCCCAGACGTTCTGTTGAAACTTCTAGCAGGGCAAAAACTTAAATAATTACCATTGATTTGAGTGGTATCTAATTTAAAGAAAATCATTTGATGTCCATTATTTTGCTTAATACTTTTGTACTTGGTCCAAATTTCTGGAGCATAATCCGAGTATGGATTGAATGTATGAATTCTGATTCTGGCTTCATAATCCATGCAAACAAATAAAGCTGAAAGAATATTGAAATTCCAAACGATCTTCAAATACTCCGGAGCTTCATTGCAACTGTTGCTGTAAAGTTTTTCAATCACGAAAAATCCGTAAACATTCCACCAAATTGACTTCTTCAATTTTTGTAGAGCCAATTTGAAATATGATAAATCAACTTCAGAAATAATAAAATAGTTGGCAGGTTGCAATCGAAAAAAAGTTTCGGGTGGATGCTTTTCATAAAATTTAACTCCTAATTCAGATTCTTGGATCAAATTTTTCGTACGGTTTATATCTAAGATTGCAAATGTTTTGAAATTTTCATCGTAATAATTTTGCACTTGAAAATTGCTCGAATTCCCAACAATGACGATATCTGTTAATTTCTTTGAAAAGCATTGATTGAAAAGTGTAATCTGTTTCAGGAAAATTTTCATTATTTTATTTTAGGTAATTTTTATAGAATTCTATTGAAAAATAATAATAATTACAAAATAAATTACCGAAATTTGTGGTACAGTTTTGTTGCACGTTGTAGGTGTATTGTTTTTTAGTTTATACACAGAAGAAAACTGGGCCATATCAATAAGCTTAATATAAATAAAAAATTTCATCAAAAAATTGATCTCCATTTTTTTTAGTTCGATTTCAGACAGAATCGTATTGTCTTCTGCAAGTACTGATACAAAATATTATAGTGGACTAACCAAGCAACCAAGCCGTAACCGGACAAAAACATTCATTAGCAGAAAAAAGTTGCACAAATGTTGTTGCTACATCGATTATTTGTATTTTAATATATTGAAAATATAAACTTACATCTCTGCACATGTATTGATTTCAAGACTACTGTGCTTTTTTGTGTAATTTAAGGTGGCTTGTAAGTGCTGCCCCATATCTAGCAGGGGCCCTTGCGGGTGCATAAGTTTACAAAAATTTTAAACAAGAAAAAAAAGCAATTTTTCCTATTTTTAATGATTATTACTATTTATTATGATCGTTATAATACATTTTAAAACAAAACTTGAGATAAAAAACATAAAAAACAGTGAAAAAGTTCATGTTTTAGAGGTTATGTACCGCAATTTTTTATTTTTCTTAAAAATTAGTCCGATAACCCCATATTGTTATAATTTTAAAATGATCTTTAACTTTTTACCTTTAAAATGATACCTGACTCGTAGCAAACTAGTGTATTTAGACAATTTGGGGAATTTTTAAATGTTTTTTCCCATAAGAGTCCATGTTAAAAAAAAAAATTTTTAATGATTTTTTTCTCGAAAATAAGTCCGATGACCTTCCTAGTGTCCTCTAGGAAAGTTGTTGGTCTCACTTCAAGGAATCTACCTGATTTTTTTCGAAACTTATTAGTGTTTTTTTAAAATACTTACAAGCCACCTTAAGAACAAGCTCTATAATAATTGAGATTATGTTTTAATGGTGTCATCATTTAAAAGCGATAATTTTTCAACACATTCAACGCATTTGACTGCGAAAATTTTGACTTTTTTTTTTTTTTTTTTTTTTTTTTAACAGAAAAAAAGATACAAACTAATTAAAAATAATAAAATGTACCAATAATGCGCTAAAAAATTTTGTATTCAAAATAAAGCAACATCTGAATTTTATTAAGATGTACATTATACAAACAATAGTTTTATTGTAATTGTGATTGTATTGATAAAAACTGACATATTTTATAAAAAATTAATCCTGGTAAAAAATAATGCTTCTTAACTATATTTTTTTTACTTCAATAACTATCAATACAGTTTTGTTGCTTTAATTGCTGTTTTCTAGCATCATGTACAGTATTCAGTAATTTTGATTGTACTTTAGACCATTAAATGATTTATGCAAATTAAAAAATTAAGTAGAATGGTTTGGTTTGATCGAGGATTTCATCAGGGAAATGAGTGACTTATACTTGAAGTAACCTGTTTCAACTGAAAATACAATAAGGGCAAATAAAGAGCCATATAATAAAAAATAAAATACGTATTCTAACTCAATTAGACTTATGTCGTTTATAACAGTATTTTTCCGAATTTTTTTGCGCTGGGAATGCTGGTAAATATTTTGAATTATTCCACTTTCGTATATTTTATAATAAATCTTACGTATTCGCGGCAGTATAGGATAATCTACCGGAAAAATTTTTGTATCATATCTCTGTAAATAATTATCTCTTATGATTTCAACATTTTGCGGTAAACGTGCTAAATTTTCCCAATAAAAACAGGTATGTGCACAAGCTTTTGAAGAATTAATTTTCAACAAATCAATGCATTCCTCAACATCATTAATGGTTTTAATTTTACTTAAAAGTCCTGTTGAAATGAAAGCTGGTACAAAATCAGTGATCGTTAAGACTTCATAGTTTTTTTCGATTAGGTCATCTATGTTTTTAATTTCAATATCATTTCGTGGCATTACCGTAACAACAGAAGTCAGCTTGCTTTGCAAGTACGAAGTGATGATGATAGAAGGAAATATTATTAGCTGTGACGGGGTGAAATAAATAAAGAAACATAAAAATTAAGTTTAATATAATTTATTCACCTGTCCAAAAATACAACAAAAATACAACAAAATCTCGGAGGGGATTCCGCCGAGAGAAAAGAGATTCTTTTATTAGTCGTCCACACTCTACTTACACACACACTCTTTGTCGTCCTTCCTGTTTTCCCGATGAGTGTCCTTGCCAACAAGATGTCCACGCGTTGAGTCGGGGATGCTACGCTGGAACGTCGGTTCCGGTCTCTTCTTATGGCCTGCACGAGGTCGACCCGATCGTCGTCCTGGGCTGCCAAGGTGCGAGTTGCCGGGGTGATGTCCACGTAGAAGGTCCGTCCGAATCTCTCGGTGGTCCTGCCGTCTTGGTCCCACCAGGATGCAGGAAGATACGTCACGCTGCTTCAAAATCCACTTCTTCTCTCTCCGCCGCACTTCAACTCATCGACCACTCTTCTTTGCCACTCAACTGCAACTGCGCCGCGCGGGCCGAAGTCCGGCGTTCGCTGATAGCAGCAACGGCTGCGGCGGCGGTTGAGCCAATCACAACGCTCCGTTGGCTTCGAACCTGCTGCGGCCGCTGCTGCTGTCTTCTTTCTTCTTCTGTCGTCCTCGCTCTGTCGCTCTTGCTGCTGTCGTCTTCTGTCACTTTTCTCTATGTTTCGTCGTCCACACTATTTACAATAGAAAAATAACTATTTACACGTCTTTATAAATAAGCGACGGGAAACCCCGTCGCAGGCCCCCCCGCTAGACCGAAATATTTCCCCGAAATATTTCGTCTAACATTATGACCTCTCCAGATCTCACCTCACTGATTCTGTCTTTCTCTCCCCAACTTTCTTCCCACCACTATCACATCTACCCACATGTCGACCATTCTTCAGCCTCTCACCTGCTACTTCTCCCTCATCACCACAAAACTACTGCCTTCCTCGCCTTCGCACCAATCTTCCTCTCTCTTGCCACTTGCTGCAAAGGGCGGCTGAGTCATTTTGACCCGCTTTCTAGCCCCATCTTTCCTGTCGTCCACCAAATCCTTACCTACACCGGCCTTGACGTTCAATCTTCCACTCAGCTGGGCCATCTTGGCTCGCTATCTCGCTTTCGACTCCTCTCGACATCTTCTCGCTACCATTCTACAATTGGCTGGGCCTCATTGGCTCACTGTATTGACTGTCGTCCACTCTGCTCACTCCTCCACAACTACAACAAAACTTCTTCCTTCAACCTCAATTTCTAACTTCACAAACATCTCCGGCGACTTTACTGCGTTTAACTTTTGACGGCGGCTCCGGAGACAATCTCGGACGGTGACCGCGTCGAAACGAGTGCCGACTTATTACACTGGCAGATGCACTTATTTTCACGTCGACTCCAGCGACTTTATCGCGACGAATTTGGACCAGAGATTCTGTCGTCTTATTACGACGGCAACCGCATTCATCCTCCAAACGGTTCCGGCGACTTTACCGCGAAGAACACTGTTCACGAACTCTGTCGACTTACTACACTGGCAGTCGCGTTTTCTTTCTTCCTCACCTTCCTCACTTCTTACTCACTCACATCTTCGCTGTGATTTTCAAGCAGCTGGGCAGTTTTGCTCGCTAAAAGCTCTACTTGTCACTTTTACTTTCACTTTCTTCACTACTGCCTCTCTCTTCAATCCTTCCTCGTCGTCCTATCCTCACCCAACCAATCACAAAAAACCTGTCTGTCGTCCGGTCATGTTGCAGGGTGGGTGGGTGGGACATTATTCGCTCGACTCATGTTCTGTACCATGGTCGTCACCAGATTCTGTCTCACTCTCACTCACCTTACTTCTTCCCTTTGATAGCCTCTTCTTCTCTCCTGCACTCTGTTCGTCCCTCGCATTCACTCTTTCCCCGTCGTCCACTGTTGATACTACACGCTTCCCTATTCTACCTACATCCACATAACCTGTCCCCTTTACCCTCATCCTCTCTGATGACGTTGGGGGCACATACCTGCCATCCAGATCCAGCTGTCGTTCCCACTGGCGGCCATAGTCTTCCAACTCGCTCAAAGTCTTGGCCCCTCTATCGGGTATAGCCTTCCTGTAGGCTGGCAACAGGTTTCTATACGCCGTGTCCACCAGGTACCTCTGTGAAGGAGGTCGAGTGAACCTCGACGCAATGTACCGCACACTGGTTAAAAATTTGGCAATTTCCTCACCTGTACCCTGTGTTCGCCTTCGCAAGTCGTCCCTCAAGTCTTCCTCGTCGTACTCCCCGATGAATTGGTTTCTGAACTTCTTATCGAAGTCAGACCAGCTTCGTAATTCAGCCCGAACTGTCCTATACCACAAAGCAGCTCTCTTGTCCAAGATGCAGGGGAGTGCGTCGATCAAGTCCTCGTCCAACATTTCAGTCGTTCGCCTGCAGTCCACCATCTTCTCCAAAAATTCCTCCGCATCTTCTCTGTCGTCCCCCGTAAACTTCAAATCCCACCTTTTCAGTATCTTCACAGCCTGCACTTTCTTACCTATTTTTTGTTGTCTTCTCGTCCTTCCTCGCGGCGGCCTTTCTCGCGTTGACTGCCTCTCGATCTCACTTTCTTCGCTGTCCACTACCACTCTTCTTTCCAAACTTCTGTCGACCTCTCTCCCTACCTTCCTCGCATCTCCCTGGTAGTCGTCCAAGCCATCCACTCGAGCCCTTGGTCGGCATCTCGATGGCAGTTGCGGACGGGGAGAAAAAAAATTTCGCCCGCTATTAACTGCATTCCATCGTCTGTCGTCCACAAAATCACTCCCACCATGCCAATCTGGATCCCTGTCGTCAAGCTCTTCCACTCCATCTTCATCACGACTCTGCGACTCAGTTAACTCCGACTCACCTTGCGATGCCAACCTAACCTCACCTGGGTCCACCAAGTACCATGGGGTTTTCCTGACAGGTGCTGTAGGTAACTGGTGCGGTGTTTGTTTCTGTGTCATAGGTTCACGTCGTCCTTGATCTTCACATCCTTCCATTGTCCGACTTACGCGAGCGTCACCAGAAATCTCCGTCCCGATCAAGCGCGTGCACTGGTATTCGACTTGCTGCATCCCCGATAAATCAGGGACCGGCGCTGCCCCGACTGACATTCGCGTTCCCGTTGCGGTCGTCGTCCTCGTTGGTGCAAAACTAACTCGCTGTGCTTGATTAGCCATCGTCGTAACTACCGACGTCGTAGTCGTGCTGTAGCCCGGGCCAAAATAAGTCTCCGCTGCAATCGGGTCTTGCAGCGCATCGATCATGCGGCGCGCACTCGGCGGAAGTTGAAGATACTCGGGTAAAAAGTTCAGACTAATCGGCTCTGTCTGAGCTTGCACCATCACTCTCTCGTCGTCCACCCTACGCGCTCCACTATTTAACTTCATCCCGAAAAAAAAAATTTCTACCTCAAACTCAATAACAAAATCGCTCAAAATTGTCACGAGAAATTAATCATCCCGCACGTTAAAATTCACAATCCCCGATCAACAATCCACCGAAAAAAAAAATTCAACCACGCCAGTAGCTACAGTTGCAGCGCGCGCGGCACACTAAAGTCATTCCCCCCTCTTTACGTAGAAGCGGGCCCAGTCGGCTGTAATCCGAGCGGTGCAAGGAGAGAATTCTCGGTACTCGCGGCGTCTCGCCCGTCACTGCAGCGTGCGTGTTTGAACTTGTCGACAAAAAACTATCGTCGACCACCGAAAAATGCAAATAAAATTTTCCACGTCTTCCTTCACGCACAAAAATTTTTACTTGTCGACAACGCGTACTTCACTACTTTCTTCCTTTGTCTCTGTCTCGTCTCCCTCTCTTCATTGTATCTCACTTCAAAATTAAACAATCTCTTTCCTCCCAGCAACAAGCCCCACGTTGGGCGCCATTTGTGACGGGGTGAAATAAATAAAGAAACATAAAAATTAAGTTTAATATAATTTATTCACCTGTCCAAAAATACAACAAAAATACAACAAAATCTCGGAGGGGATTCCGCCGAGAGAAAAGAGATTCTTTTATTAGTCGTCCACACTCTACTTACACACACACTCTTTGTCGTCCTTCCTGTTTTCCCGATGAGTGTCCTTGCCAACAAGATGTCCACGCGTTGAGTCGGGGATGCTACGCTGGAACGTCGGTTCCGGTCTCTTCTTATGGCCTGCACGAGGTCGACCCGATCGTCGTCCTGGGCTGCCAAGGTGCGAGTTGCCGGGGTGATGTCCACGTAGAAGGTCCGTCCGAATCTCTCGGTGGTCCTGCCGTCTTGGTCCCACCAGGATGCAGGAAGATACGTCACGCTGCTTCAAAATCCACTTCTTCTCTCTCCGCCGCACTTCAACTCATCGACCACTCTTCTTTGCCACTCAACTGCAACTGCGCCGCGCGGGCCGAAGTCCGGCGTTCGCTGATAGCAGCAACGGCTGCGGCGGCGGTTGAGCCAATCACAACGCTCCGTTGGCTTCGAACCTGCTGCGGCCGCTGCTGCTGTCTTCTTTCTTCTTCTGTCGTCCTCGCTCTGTCGCTCTTGCTGCTGTCGTCTTCTGTCACTTTTCTCTATGTTTCGTCGTCCACACTATTTACAATAGAAAAATAACTATTTACACGTCTTTATAAATAAGCGACGGGAAACCCCGTCGCATAGCATAAATATTATTCTTTCAAAAAATGCTTTAGGCTTCCAAAGGGTTATATTACCAATTAATATTCGTAGTAAATCCATTGCAAATTTAATTTTATATATTTTTGAAGAATTTGTTGCGATGGTTTCAATAATCAGAAAAATGTACAGTATTGATACGAATGCATGCAAAAAATAGTTTTGTTGAAAGTATATACTCCAAGTAGCATTTTTATCGGTTATGATGTAACAAATTCCTGATCTGACGAACATATTAAGCTCACTTCTCCAAAACTCTCCGAAATCTCGCTGGCTATTAACAGCAGCTCTCGTGTCATACGTACCATTGAAAATTTTAACTATAGTCGATCCAGCTTTGGTTTCGTCTTTGTTGATTGAAAAGGTTCCATGAGGTACCACTGCAATCTTAATTGTTGGTCGAAGTGGCGAGTAAATCACTTCTAAAACTCTTCCGTGAACTCCATGAAACTTGTAAGGATCTTTTATGGTGGGATCGTAGAAAAAATCATTGTCGGCTATTTTTATTGGATATCCAGATAACGAATGAGTTTTGTCAAAATTCAAAATTTTACATACTTGTGTTTCGTTTTCTGAAAATTCAAATTTTTTACTACAAAACTAAAATATTTATGGTAAAACATAAGTAGTTACCATTGATTTGGGTGGTATCTAATCTATAGAAAATCATTGGATGTCCATTATTTTGCTGAATACTTTTGTATTTGGTCCAAACTATAGGAGCATAATCCGAGTACGGATTGAATGTATGAACTCTGATTCTGGCTTCATAATCCATGCAAACAAATATAGCTGACAGAATGTTGAAATTCCAGACTATCTTTAAATAATCTAGAGCTTCATCGCAGCTGTTTAAGTGAATCTTTTGGATCGTAAAAAAGCCATAAACATTCCACCAAATTGAGTTCTTCAATATCTCTAGTGCTGACTTTAAAGATAACAAATCAACCTCAGCAACAATAAAATATTTAGCTGGTTGCAATCGGAAAAAAGTTTCTGGTGGTTGCTTTGAGAATATTTTGATTCCAAGTTTTGACTTTTGATCCGAAACTACTTTGTAGTTTACATCTAATAGAGCAAGAGACATTAAATTTTTATCATAGTAATATTTCAAGTGAAGCCTGCTCCAATTGCCGAAAAAAACTACTACATCTTTTGAATCTGTCGAAAAGCACTGATTAAAAAATTGAAGCTGAAATAATAAAATTGAAATAATTGAACAAATGCTATCTTTTAATGGTTTGATTAAATTAAACGTTGATTACCGAAGTTGCAGATGTAACTTCATGTTCGGAGCTGAATACTTCGCCAAAAGATAATTGTATTAAAATTATGAGTTGGGTGTACGCAAAAAATTTGATAAATAAATTAATTTTCATTTTTTACTTCCTGAAAAGAATTTTTTTTTACGCTTTTACGATTATATTGATGGTAAAACAATAAATCCTTGCAGTTGAATCAATGTAAGAAAACTGGATGTTAGTTATTTCAGTCTCATTATATTGAAAATTGTAACTTGCACATTTTCAATACAGTAAAAATAATTGGTACTGGAAAAAATGTTGTGTTTTTTTTTTTTTTTTTTTTTTCTAATTTACCCGCTACAATAACATAAAGGAAAAAGAAAATAATAATAATAGTAACTTTTTCATGTATTGTTAAACGTATTTACCATAAAACTATTCCAAAACCATTTTTTAAAGTAACTCATGAAACTGTTTACTAAAAAAAAAGGTAATAAACAAAAAAAAACTCGAGTCAAGCGCGATCGTTCAACAAAGACCCTCCGAGATTTACAATCGGGGGAGGTGTCGCTTGGTCCCAACACCTTCCTCCTGCGCACACACCCGAAAAACGACTTCATTCCCCGGATTCCCGAAAAATCCTCGCATTGTTGCGCATTTGCCCATCGTGAATTCCTCGTGTTTTATCTCGTTTTAAATAACTCGAGAGACAGAGAGAGAGAAAAAAAGTCGCAAAAGGAGGGGACGCGGCACGAGCGAATAATTCGCTCTCGTTTTCGTATGTGGAGGTGGTATTTTGTCGGGTCAGGTATGCCAAGCGTTTCGGGCTGCATCACCTACAACGACTCCTTGGGGTGCGAGCGAGATTGGCAAATCGTCGGGATTCTCCATAATGCGGTTTTTTTGCGACCACTGACGTCTCACTTAATTTGGGTTCGATAATTGCCTCGTTAGGATCATCAATGCCTTTTAATGCTGGTGTAAACAGGTATTTTTTATAAGTATTAGAACATCTGGGAGTCGCAAAAAATTTTTAACAATAAATTTAGAATGCTTAGATGTACCTCGAGTAACTTATAATAGTACAAAACTTTCAAAAAAAAGCGAAAAAATTTACCGTAATTACGGTTAAACAGTTTAGAGTTGTGATGTGGCCCTATTGCAAATTTATTCAACTGCTTCAGAGTCCTGAACTGAGAGCTGAAACTTACAATGGTTAGAATAGTGCGTACCTACACTATTTTTTATATAAAAATATTGTACCTTAAACTTTTTCAATTTAAAAAAAATTATTAATAGAATAAAAATTCATACAGTCATTTACAATTAACAACTATTTGAAGATATTTCTCTGGATTTTCATTGAATATATGTATTGAAGGTATGTGCTTATTTAAAAGCAAACTTAAATAAATCTTAAAATTAATTTTAATTACTTTATATTTTTTATTCCGGTCGTGAAATGGCATATTTTCGCCTGATAAGTCCTAATAAGGACGAAACCGATATTTCTTATTCTACAATTACCTTTCTAACCTTTTACATATTTAATTTTTTCAATAAGCAAATTTTCTCTTTGTTTTGTTTAGTAAACCCTCGCTATAAGCTTTGAGAAATTTTCACAAACTTATTTCTATTTTTAAATTATAATTTATTATTTTTTTTTTTATTTAATTTTATTTTTATTTTTTACTTTCCTCCTGAGTCCAATAAATCTTTAAAAAATTACTTGTTTTTTTTTTTTTTTTTTTTTTTAAACGAAAATAAAAATTATCTGGACGCCTTAAAATTTTAAAAATAATTGTTTGAATTTTATTTTTCATATAAAATTATAATTTTTGAAATAAATTTCGCACTTAAAAATTAGCGATTTAATGGTAGTCATAACGGCAAAAACACATTAATACCGCGACATAATTTTCAATTTGATGGATCAATTAAAACCTCGAGGGCAGTTTAAAAAATAACAGGTCTCATAAACCATCGCGTTAGCGGTCAAAACGAATAAAGCGAAAAAATAAACTCGCGGGTGGGGTCAAAAGTAAAGAGTCGTCGTCATTATGCATCCCGGGCCATAATAAATATCATAGTGAGTCCAAGCTCAATACATCACAACTAGCGAGCTCTAGCGGGGGCAGCGATAATTAATCTGAATTATGCATCAGATCCGTCAAGCCGACGGAGTTGGCCCGATAAGATAAGAAGGTGAGTCCCAAAGTATAATAAACGCAGCTCGCTCGCCCTACAAGGGTGATCGATGATCAACCTGACTCGAGCAAAGCGCATGCTAAAGCCTACGTAAACCACGCGATATCACAGCTTAATCGATTACGTTTCTAATTATGGCTGCTCTCCGAACATTTGCATAAATCTCCATAAAGGCAAGATTCTTTTTTTTTTCAGTGGCCTGCTCCCCGGTACTTGCAGGGGTGGCTCAAGGGTGGCAGCATTGATTTTTGATTTTTTTTTTAATCGTCTGTTTTAATTAGCTGTTGTAATTTTTTAAATTAATATAAAAAAAGGTCATCAGTTGAATAATGTATGAGGGTTTAATTTTTTAAGTTTTCGATGTATTTTTATTTTAATTTAAATATTCATAAGTAAAAAATATTAATAACTTAGAATTCATTATTATATTTATTACTTTAATAGAAAAATAAAAAAGACACCCTTTTTACATTGTTACAATAATTTTAATATTAAAATTTCAAATGTAAACTTTCATTTGATCGTTTGTAGAAAATTTTATTGAGCTTTCTCTTTAAGAAAGCTTTCCCACTTAAGAAAAGTCTAAACATCTGACCTCTCTAAAAGCACTAAAAAAACTTGAATAATGATAATAGTAAACAAGAACAATGTTCTAATGAAACTGTCATTTATTTTATATACATAAAACCATTGTTATAAAACTCACATAATATATCTAAAAATCCAATTACACGAAGAAGCAAACAAAACATCTCAATGTAGGTAGTAGGAGATAGCCGGGTACAAGCAATAAATATCCGATATTCATTGAAATTATTCAGCATTAACACGTCCCCAAATAATGGATTGAGATAAGCTGGTTGTATGGTAATGCGCAGGCGCACGTCTAAATTAAGGCTCGTTGCACCGGTGGTCTCCTCCGCGCTAAAGAGCCAATCGCTTTTTGCTTGAATTATGGATACTCTTTGTCGGTCAAATCTACATAGTCTTGCTGTGCGCCGCCTATGATCGCGATAGCCTCACGCAGTCTTCATTCCGTTATAAATACAGGATGGTGTTACTGAATTTTTGGATTGTAAATGTAGACATTTTTTATAGTTATTTTATTCTCAATTGTTTATGTTTTTCTGGTATACATATCTATGTATACATAGTATGTAAAAAAACTTTTTTTTTTTATGTAAGAATTAACTGAACCGATACGGATATAACATATCGCTAGTGAACTTATTTGTATGCATTACCTGTGGAATAAATTTTTTTTTTTTCAGAAAACAAAATATTCATCAGAATATGTTACATTAGTAAAAAAAAAATTAATTTTTAGAATTGTTTGTATAGTCTATTAATAACAAAAAATTAATAAAAATTATTCTGTTTTATTTAATTTTTACTTTATTATTTCTTGAATAGAAATGCACTAGTATTATTTTAAAATAAATAAAACCAATTGAATTGTAAATTACCATTTAATATATATATATATTTATATTTTGTGAAAGTTCTTTAAAGACTATAAATTATAACGAGTCAATTTATGTGACAAACAAAAAAAATTAGTCATATAATAATCAAAATAATTAATTAATAAAAACGCTTATTTTAAGCCTTAAGAAATTTTTCATTTTTCCAACATGATTCCGTGCAATTCAGAGCTGCATGCATGTGCGACACAAATAAAAAAAGAAAAAAAGCAACAACGAAACCAGTAAAAATACTTAGAAATGTAACGGGAGCGACGATATTTCAGCCGTTATATAAATCTGTACAAAACTTTCGAGCTGGCTGCACGGAAAAAAAAGTTACCAGATAAACCCGTGTTAAAGTGGAACGGAATAGACCCGTCGCCAGCGCGCCGGTACATCCGATACTTAGGCGCTTCGACCCCAGCGTCTCGACAGAATGAACCCGTGCGCAGTAGGAGAGGGACAATCCTACGCAGAGGCAGGTTGAACCTGCCTCCCGCGTAGGATTTGCACTTAAGCCGCATAATGTTTTGGAGCAAACTCAGGATGCGTACTATAATATATATATGTATATAAAGCGTTAATGTATATGTGCGCGCCAAAACTCATTCGCATCATGCAGAGATTGTTGCACACGCACGTGCATGATTTTATTTAAGTTGTAGATTTCTATAGTGTATAAAAATCATGAAGGAATAGTTTTTGGAAAAATTAAGAATATTATAAGTAATGATGGTGGGGTTTTATTTAAATTAAAAGAATTCAAAACTTTTTTTTTTAGCAGTCACTATCAGGCGTATCGCGTAACATCTGATATTGATGAAGATGCTTCCTTGATGTAAATAAAATGCCTAAACTACCTCCTTGTTTGTACATAAAAAAATTTGAGGAAGAATATATATATATATATAACGACACGATATAAGCTGACTTAAATAATAAAAGCTGTTTTTGCTGTAAAAGTTATAAATATTAAAGTAAGTAGTGTATAATAAAAAACTAATTTTAAAATAATTACTCTTTTTTTTTTTTTCAATCCGATCACTCGTTTTATTTTTAAATTGCAGAAGTTTAAAATATTTATTTTAATCCGCTATATTTAGATAAGTTGAATACTATATCATAAAATAACACAAAAAAAAAATTTGCACTCTAAAAATTCGGTTATCAAAACCTTTTTGTATGAAAGTACAAATACAATTCAGTACACAGTTTTTATGGTACTTGTTTCAAATTTAATCTGAGAAATTACCATTTCTTTAAACGAAATAAATATTTTGATAATATATGCATTTCCAGGCTCTGCAACAAAATTTTTCTACTGCAACTTGTTTACGTTATTCGTAATACTAATCATTAATAAAACAAACAATTATAACGATTTCATATACATTAACGCTTTATATACATATATATTATAGTACGCATCCTGAGTTTGCTCCAAAACATTATGCGGCTTAAGTGCAAATCCTACGCGGGAGGCAGGTTCAAACTGCCTCTGCGTAGGATTGTCCCTCTCCTACTGCGCACGGGTTCATTCTGTCGAGACGCTGGGGTCGAAGCGCCTAAGTATCGGATGTACCGACGCGCTGCCGACGGGTCTATTCCGTCCCGCTGTGCACGGCTTTGACGTGTTTCTTTTCACGGGTTCATCTGGTAACTTTTTTTTCCGTGTGCTCAAGGTCGGCCATCCTCCCTCGAATAATTAAGAAAAAAAAAAAAAAGGGCAATTAGTCAACGGCGGTATTTTATTCTCGGTGGGGCAACGCCTGCCATTCTCGTAGTACAGTTTCACCTGCATAGTGGGAAATATTTTCCCCCGCTTTCGGGCACAAGGCCTCCTCCTTCATTTTCATTGATTCGGCTCGGCTGCCTTTTCCTTTTCAAGGCGCCCGCTAATGAACGCCTACTTTTTTTTTCTCTCTCTCTCTCTCTCTCTTTTCACGAATTAATGCAATTATTATTATTCCACGTGTGGGAGCTAACGTAACCAGCGGGCTCCTCCCTTTCGCAAGCACAATTTTGACGGCTCGGGTTGGTTAATTTTATTAATTAAACTTTTTCGGACGAGATTGGGATCTTACCGCGGGTGGGAAGTTGCGCCCGTATCCTGACACCGATTTTCATATTTATTATTGCCCAAGGAAGGATGTGCCCGGGAGGAAAGAGACGTTTTACGGCTCCTCTACTCGATCATCCTCGATTGTTGGTTGTAACTATCTTTTTTGATTTTGACGTAACTTCCGCTGATTAGGAAAATAGTTTTCCTACGCTAGGAAAATTTCACGGTGGTAGATTTATTTTCATTTTTTTCGTAACTTGGATGCGGTTTCTTCAATTGGTAGGCATTATTATTATTATTATGTTTTACGTTAGAAGCGTCTTGAAATGACACTTTTTTAGGAAAATTTAGAAAGTTTAAGAAAAAGTATCAAAATTTGAATTTTCTTGTCACAGTTGACTGTTAAAGTTTTAGTGAAATTTTTCTAAAAGATTTCTTTTTTTTAACACTTGATAGAAATTAAAAATAAATGCATTAATAGTAAATTATTTTACTGTAAAGATTCTAAGGGAATAATAGTCACTAGTACATAATTAATCAAATAAAACAAATCTAATACATACATATTTTGAAATAACGTTTTGACAAGTCACAAATCATAAAAATGGTAGCGATTATTTTTTATTTTTTCAATTTTTTAGATTGTTTATAATAACTAGTAAAGCTAGCTATTCTGTAAAAAAAGACTGTAAGTCCATATTTTGTAACAACGCTTTGACAAAAGTCACACATCATAACAATGGAAGCGGAAATTTCAATTTTTAAAATTTTCTAGATTAATTGTAATAATAAAAAAACCATCTATTCTGTAAAAAAAAAGATTATAAATTTTTAGTACTTCATGTGCAAACTTTTTTTTATTAAAAATTTAAATCGATATTTGCTCTATAAAGTTGTTATAAATTACAAGGTGACAAGTATTGAAAATTCTTGTCACTAAATCGAATCAAATCAAAAAAAATTGTATACCAGATATTTTTTACAAGCTTACAGTTAGATTATTGTAAGCAGTCGTCAGCCCTTAAAAATAAAACTATCATACCACGCACTCAACATTACAAATTCAAATATACATACGCTCGAGAAATCAATAAATCGGATTACCAATAATACCCTAGCAACCGTAAAAATCCAACTCTCGAGACAATTGGTGCGTGGACGTCGTATCACCACTACGGTTTTTTAATAAAGTACAAATAATATCTCTCCGCGGCACTCTACAAATGCCTTAAGTCAAAAGAGCACCTTTCCGAAATCCCCTTATTGTATTATAATTTCGCGCAGATATTTAAGTGCGCAGTCATAGCAGCCGCTTGTATTCAAATAAGCGTCCAAACCCCGGCCGATTTGAATAAGGGACAAAGTAGGCCCGATTTGCCTCTTCAAAAAAAAAGCAAACAGTTTTTCGAAAAAGTCGTGCGCTACCCGTTAAATCTAATCTACCAGGGCGGTATACGTATTTATTTATTTGAATGGGGCTGGGAGCTAATTGCGGGAGCGGAAAAACCGCGCGCGCGGATTCTATCCTAGCTGGAGGATATTTATGCGCGGAATACAATGCCGGACGGTAATATTGTGTACCTATAATGGCCGCGGCTAAATTTGTAACTCCTCTTTTATACGTGGCTCCCCAATTCAATCTTTTTTTTTCTTCCCGGTCGTCCTTCTTTATTTCCTGGAATTATGCCCGACCGAATCATAAATAACGACGCGGTAGATGCAAAGTTGGCAAGGAGCTGGCTGGATAAATCGAGCGAGACTTTCAATTTGAAACGTGCCACCGTCATTTAGATTATTCGGTCTGTTAGACCTTCCCTATACCTTCCCTCCTGATTCATTGTCTATCGCGTTTTGCATTTAATCAGTCTGCATTATCCTGAGCTTGCGTAACCCAATATTTTTCATAATACCTTACGGCTACACTTAATTGATCGGTAAATGGTATTTTATTTTTTAAATGATTTGGAATATTTAATTAAAATTGTAGTTTATATATTTGGTTTTATTGGATCAATTCAATAAGTATATTTCCAATAACAATTACTGGAACGATTAGCTTTGTACGCGATGGCCTTGAACTATTCACCTTTTTTCATTATTACGGTCGGTAATCGTCATTTTTGTTCAAAAAAGTTAAAAATTTATTTTAAAAAAATTGATCTGTCTTTTTCAATTACTAGAATCATACAAATTACTTTTATTTCAACAAGGTAAAAATTTATTTAAGTGAACAATGTTTAACTTACATTGCGAACCATGCTATTGGTAACTTATACATACTATTACCAACTAATAAATATATTGCTTTAGTGAAGTATCGAACTTTCATGCAAGTAATAACAGTTATCGTTTAAAAGCTTACCTGGGAATAAAAATTTCTACTAACAAAGCAAAACCATTTTTATTATGAACAGTCGAATTTATTTTAAAATAAATATGTATAAATGAAGATAAATTTTAGGTATAGCCAAAAAATAATTTAACACTAAAATTTGTTTTTTCTGGAATCAAGAATTTTTAGATAATAATAATAATAATAATACAGACATGATTTTTATCATCTCGATATTGGTCATAAACTAAAAACTCTGTATATTGTATACATACTAGCCAATTAGAAAGAAAAAAATTGCATAAAGTTGTGCTCGAAGTTGTGTAAAAAAATAATAATAATGTATAAATAAGAAGCAAAGCAATTCGTTCAGAGTGGACAGTTTTTTTTTACATTTCAAGATAATATTTTTTATAAGGACAGCCTATCGAGAAAAATCATTTTTGAAAAAACATGAAAAATTGTTTATTGAACATATTCACGTTTTCAGTATAATGAGTCCGAAACAATCAATACTACTACATGTGCTAAATAACTTTTTTTTCATTTGCTAACTATATTTACGATATTAGATTGGCCTTTCTTCCAAGTTGGTCTTCATATAAAAAGAACTATTTTTTTGAAAGTAAAAATCATTGAGTTTGAAATTATAATACAAAAAAATGAAAATTAATTTATGTATTAACATTTTTATTTGCTTGAAATTTGTAACTTTGTCTCGAGTTTTATCACTTGAAAAAAATAATAAACTTACCTATCCAATTGAACCAGAAACTGCGGTATATACAAATAATTACTATAAACTTGAAAGAAAATACAAATAAATTTCTTGGTAATTTCCACTTTGTAGATGCAGCTTCACTTCATCACCAAATGCTTTTTAAAAGAGCCACAGAATATAGTTACTGTTGCAGATTGGAGCAGATTTAACTTAAAACATTATTATAATGATTGTAAAAACTTAATTCTTACACTTTTGGACGTAATCTATACGAAAGATCCTACTGAAAAATCAGAACTTGGAGTCAAACTATTCAAAAATTATCCAGCTTCAACTTTTTTTCAAATACAACCTACTAAATACTTTTTCATTATTGAAATTGAATTATCCCTTTTGGAACTGGCTTTGCTTGAATTAAGAAAATCAATTTGGTGGAATGTTTACGGTTTTTTTATAATCCAAAGAATTTACGTAAACAGCTGCGAGGAAGCTTACGACTACTTGAAAATTGCCTGGAGTTTTAACATTCTTTCAGCAATGTTTGTATGTATGGATTATGAAGCCAGAATCAGAGTTCATACATTCAACCCATACTCGGATTATGCTCCCGTAATTTGGACTAAATACAAAACTATTGAACAAAGCAATGGCCATCCTTTGGTTCTTTTTGAACAATATCTCACTGAAGTTACTGGTAAGTCGTCATACAACCTTAAGATAAAGTTTGATACCAAGAAAACTTGTATAAAAAACTATTTGAACTATTTTAAATACTCAGAGAGTACTCACATATGTGTTCTATGTATAGACATTTCTGAACTTATATGTTGAATTAAAAATACTTACTTGAATTTTTATTTTGTTTTAGGAACCAGTCAAAAATGCAAAAATTTAAATTTTGACAAAAGTCATACATTATCTGGATATCCTATGACAGTTGCTGATTTTGAATATTTTTACGACTCTACTACAAAAAATCCTTTCAAGTTTAAATATATTGACGGGAAATTATTGGAATTGATACTTTCCGTACTGGCTCCCACATTTATAAATGTAATAGTTGAACCTGATAGTTTTTCTATCGATGAAAATGGGACACAAATTGGATCGAGTTTCCTTAATATTTTAAACGGTACATTTGACTCAAGAGTAGCCATGATGCAAGAGAATTTTTTTGGAGATTTCTGGAGGATTGAGCTGAATTTATTTATCGAATCTGGAATTTGTTACGCAGTTGTTAAAAAAACCTCTTCCTGGAGTGAATATTTTAAACAAAATTACTTTCTACTTGGGTTTATACTAATTGTTTACACTTGTCTTGTTATTGAAACGATCATAAAAAATTTATCAGTAAACTACAAATTCGAAGTTACAATGGATTTATTGCGAGCTTTGATAGGACACGCCACTCTTTGGGAACCTAAAAAATCCTTTAAAAGGATTATATTCATGCTTATAATATTTCCTTTAATAATTGTTATTTCTTACCTGCAAAGCGAGTTGACATCTATGATCACTGTTACGCCGTCAGAAAAATTGAACATCAAAGAAATAGGCGATCTCATGAAAAATAACTACGAAGTTTTTACAGATGCAGATTTTTTATATTATTTTATTTCAACGCCATTTTACCATAAGATCAAGACTTCTGACCTCGAATGTTTAGATTTATTAAAAAACAATAATTCAATAGCTTGCGCTCATGATTGTATGGTTTTGGAAGAAATGAAAGACTTGCCAGAAAATACTAAAGTAATACCAGATCTAACATTGAAAGGATATTACACTTATATTTTTCCAACAGATTATGCTGTACTTCCTCGCATCCGTAACATTTACAGTAAATTATACGAAGGTGGAATCGTCATGAATCTTTTGAAACATTCCTTGCGAAAGAGAAGTAATCAAAAAAATATAGTCCGTGATATTACGCTAAATGAAACAGGATACGCATTTTATTTTCTCTTATTTGGATGCTTATTTGCCCTAAAAGTGTTTTTCATTGAATATTTTTGTTTCTATTTTTTAAAGTATTTTCATAAAAACTTGAAAGTTTACCTTAGATAAATAAGCCAGGAGAACCGATAAAAAAATTTATTTTATTAAAAATATAAAATAACAATTCAATACTTTTGCGTTATCAGAAGAAGAAAGTTAAAGTTTTTCAATCTAAATTGACCAAATTTTTTATAATGTTAATATACTGTACAACGCAATTTACTAGAAAAACCAAACAATATTTTTTTATTCTAATTGTATTCAAACAAGCTTTTCCTACACCATAACTAATCTAAAATAGTCGATAACATTACAAATCCTGAGTGAAATTTTTTTTTTCATATAATAAACTACACACAAAGAGACAGCACATCCTCAGATGACCTTAATTTAAAACGCAATTTTTGATATTTGAAACATTATTCTTTATACAGATTTATAATCGTAAACTTTTTAGTTTGATTTGGAAGTGTAGGGAAAAAAATGAAAATTAATAATTTATGTAAAGTGTTTTTCGTTTGCTTTAAATTTGTGACTATGGCACAACTCTTTTTTATTAAAAATCACAAACTTTATGAAGAAGAACTTGAAAAATTATCAGCTAGTCCGGTAACCCATAATAAATAATAATTTTTTTAAATTAAAACATTAATGAATTTAAAATTTTCAGTCTCAACTTCATCTTATCTACGAATGTTTTTTAAAGGAACCAAAAAGCCTAGTTACCATCGGAAATTGGAGCAAATTTCAACTAAAAGATAATCATAAAGGAATGACAGCATTAGTTATTTTAGATATAAAGCATACAAATATTACAGGTAAAACGGCAGAACGCAAAATCAAGTTGTACGGAAATCATCCAGATGTTAGTTTTTTTCGATTACATCCCAGCAAATATTTTATTTTGGCCGAAATAGATCTGTCATCTTTGAAACTGGCTTTGCTTAAACTGAGAAACTCAATTTGGTGGAACGTTTATGGATTTTTCATAATTCAAAGAATTCACCTGAACAGTTGCGATGAAGCTTACTATTATTTGAAAATTGTCTGGGATTTTAACATTCTTTCTGCAATTTACGTATGCATGGATTTGGAATCTAAAATTGGAATTCATACTTTTAATCCATTCTCGGATTTTTCTCCAAGTGGTTGGACTAAATATGAAAGCTTACAGCAAAGCAATGGTCACCCTTTGGTTCTTTTGAAGTTCAGTCGTTATACAGCTGGAGGTAACAAACTTATAATTTTTAAGCCTTTTGTTTTGATGTAAACAAATACACAAACGAAATTTTATCTATTATTAAAATATTATTTTCAGACAAAGAGAAAAATTGCACGAATTTAAACTACGAAAAAAGATATCATTTGTCCGGATACCCGATCACGCTTGCTGAAAACAACTATTTTGTCGATTTAACCCTGAAAAATCCATTCAAAATTCGCAAATTTTACGGAAAAATTTTAAAAGAAATTTTTTCACCACTGCAGCCAAAAGTTACAGTCAAGGTAGTTCCTCACGGAAGCTTTTCGTATGGTGAAAACGGAGAAAACATGGGCTCGTCTTTACTAAACATTCTTAACGGTTCGTACGACCTCAGAGCTGCTATGGCACAGCAGGCTTATTTTGGGGATTTTTGGCGAAATGAACTCAACTTGTTCATAAAAACCGGGATGTGCTATGCAGTTACTGACAAAAAGGCATCTTGGAATCAGTATTTTCAAAAAAATTATTTCCTACAAATTTTCGTATCAGCAGTTTTTGTTTCCTTGATTATCGAAACGATTATAAATGCTTTTTTTTTAAAGTTCGAAATTGATGTAGCGATGAATTTGTTGCGTGCTTCGATTGGTAGCGCAATTCATTGGGAGCCTAAAACATCATTTAAAAGAATGATTCTCTTGATAATAATATTTCCTTTTATCATTTTGACTTCATTCTTTCAAAGCGAACTAACTTCCATTATCAGTGCAAAGCCGTCAGAAAAACTCATAATCAAAAGCGTAGATGATCTGATCTTGAATAAGTTTACTGTTTTTTCGCCAAACGATTTCAGACAATTTTTTTTATCAACATCATTTTTTAGTGAAATCAAGACTCTTAATAAAGGGTGTTTGAAATTATTGGAAAATAATTTTTCAGTCGCTTGTGCTCATGATTGCTTTTTTTTTAAGAATGAGGTACAATTGCCAGAAAATGTTGTAATATTTCAAGACATTTATTTGCAGGCATATAGAACGTCTATTTTTCCGATAGATTATCCTTTGCTGCCTCGAATCCGTAATATTTACTATAAGTTGCACGAAGGTGGAATCATATTAAATATTTTTAAAGAGTTTGAAGCCAAAAAAATTAGAAAAGATGAAGCTGTTGGTGATATTAATTTGAACGAGTTAAGATATGTAATTTATTTTTTAACGTATGGATTTTTGATTGGATCAACTGTATTTTTTGTTGAATTTGTTACTTTTCATTTACAAAAGATTCGTAAATTGTTAGTTTAAAAATGGTAACAGTTTTTTTTTTTTTTTTTTTAATTTGCTGAGATCAGTGGATATTCAAAACTTAATAAAATTTAATGTTTCATTAAATTAATTTAACGGATTCAATTATTCACTTTATTTATATTTTTCAAATTTCAATATCTTTTGCACCAGTAGACAATTATTACAAAAAATATGAGTGAGAACTATTATGGAACGATATATTCATTGTTAAAAACAATGGGGTAACGTTATTTATTCTTAAAACATGGACGAGTTCGTGTTTTCAAAGTAATGAATCTAAATAGTCAATATCTCTGCCGTTTTCAACTGATGATTTTTTCAACGTAGTACGATTTAAGTTATTACTTTCATTGACATAAAGTTTGAAAAAAATTTTAAAGAAATATTTTCCCTGTTGTAACTTAAAATTCATATAAAACAAAATCAACGTGAGACCATAAAAACAATGGAAACTAGATTATACCTAGTAATTACTATTTACTTCAAATTGATGACTGTTTCTCAACTATTTTCTTTTGAAAGTAGTCGCATTGAAATGAAACACGAAATTTTGCCAGCAACTTCGGTAATCAATCATAAAAGAAATAAATTTTTTAAGTTATGAAAATAAATATCTGATTAATTTACTCTTTGCAGATGCAGCTTCATCTTTTGAATAAATGTTTTTCGAAAAAATCAAAGAATCTGATCGTTGTAGGAAATTTGAACAAATTTCAGTTGAAAGATTATTATAATGAAATAACAGCTTTGACTCTTCTAGATCTGAAACACACAAAAATTACAAATGAAACGTCAGAACCCAAAATCAGATTGTACGGGAAAGACCCAAATGTTAATTTCTTTCAATTAAATCCAGTGGGTTATTTCATTATTACTGAAATAGATTCATTTCATTTGAAACTGGCTTTGCAAGAATTGAGAAAATCAATTTGGTGGAACGTTTATGGATTCTTCATTATCAGAAGAATTTTCTTAAACAGTTGCAACAAAGCTTATGACTACCTGAAAATTATCTGGAGTTTCAACATTCTTTCAGCTATTTATGTATGTATGGATCATGAAGCCAGAATCAGAATTCATACTTTCAATCCATACTCTGACTATGCTCCAGCTGTTTGGACCAATCATAAAAGTATCCGGCAAAGCAATGGTCACCCCTTAGTTCTTTTCGAAAGGCTTTATGGTAAGTGTTCAGTTTACTTGTTTACCAATAAAATATCTAGAAATTTAAAGCAAATTATAAATTAAGTCACTTGTCTGATTCAAAATAGAAACAAAAATTGATTATTGTCATCATTGATTTTTCGGTCACCAACCAATCGGTGCGTTATTCGTGCTGCTTTCTGATAAAATAAAAGCTGTATATATGGTCTGTTTTGCAGTCGCCATCTATCGGATCGTCAAAAAACTTACTCAAAGATAAAAACGACCAAGGTGCCAGGCTTTGAGGTTAGAACGTGGCAACACAGTTAATGACTGAACTTGCTGTCATTTATTCAGAAAACAACACTCATAACGCACCTAAAATTGATTTGCGCCCGAAAAAGCATATATTTGAAATTTAATGTTTCTAGTGTTATATATTTGAATGTTATTTTCAGATACTGAAATAATTTGCAACGATCTAAACTTTAAAAAAGACCATAAATTGTCCGGTTATCCGATCACAATTGCTGAAAATGATTTTTTTGTCGATTTTACCATTCAAAATCCGTTCAAATTCCGTTTTTTTTACGGAAAATTTTTACAAGAAATTTTCTCACCACTGAGTTCAAAAATCAATATCGAAATTGTTCGTCACGGTAGCTTTACACATGATAAAAATGGAACAAATATAGGATCATCTTTACTGAATATTTTTAATGGCACATTTGACACGAGAGTCGCCATGCAGCCGCAATCGTATTTTGGAGACTTTTGGAGAAATGAGCTGAATACTTTCGTAGTTGGAGGAATTTGTTATGCAGTGGCTGATAGAACTGGATCTTGGAGTGAATATTTTCAAAAAAACAATTTTCTGCAAGTTTTTGCATCAACGGTTTTCTTTTGTCTTGTCATCGAAACGATTATAAAACGTTATTTCAAACTGTACGAGGTAAACATTGTAATGGATTTTTTAAGAGCATCAATTGGGAACGCAACCTTGTGGGAACCTAAATCTTCTTTTAAAAGAATAATATTCTTGATGATAATATTTCCATTTATCATTGTGAGTTCGTTCTTCCAAAGCGAACTAACTTCCGTTATCAGTGCGAAGTCATCAGAAGAAATCGTAATTGAAAGTATAGATGATCTTATCAAGAACAAATACCAAGTTTTTACACCCGATGAATTTCGGCAAAATTTTTTATCCACTTCACACTTTAGCAAAATCAAGTCACCTGATGACGGATGTTACGATTTGTTGAAACATAATATTTCAATAGCTTGTGCACACGATTGCTATCATTTAAAAAATATCGCTCTTCTACCAGAAAACGTTAAAATATTACCAGACATCCATATGCAGACTTTTAGAGTATCTATTTTCCCGATAGACTACCCGTTACTTCCCCGAATCCGTAATATCTACTATAAGTTGCATGAAGCTGGAGTCATGGCAAATATTTTCAAGGGATTCACAGCTACACAAATTTATGAAGATCAAATAATTAGCGCTGTCACTTTTAATGAGATAAGATATGTAATTTATTTTCAAGCGTTTGGAACTTTATTTTCATTTATTGTGATTTTTTTCGAGTATTTTTTTTTTTATTACAAAAGTTTTTCTAACATAATCTGTATGCAAAGCACAGTAGAATTTTTTTCCAAGATTTTTAGCTATACGTTGAATCAGCTGACTAGATTAAAAAGAGCACTTCGCAGAAAGTTTAGAGGAATCTATCATAAAATTAAGAACTTTTAATGTTACTTTAGTACAAATCCTGTCACATGTTAGTTTTATTTAGATTTTTGAAAATTTTCTTTTAAGAAATATAATTTATTTAATTCGAATTGAATAAATTTGAACCTTGCTAACTTTTTTGTTGTTATTTAAAATATTAATATAATTTTAGTCTCAACTTGCCATGATTACTGTGGTTTTTTTGTGTGGTGTATGCTGTGTAAAAACTTTGATCTATTGTGCATACTTAGAATGTTTGAGTATTAGAAATAATATCGATCATTATAGAATTACGAATTTATCATAGACTTGGATTTTTTGCGTTCTAGCTGTTCACTGTTTGACATTCAAAATTGTGAAAACGCTAATACTGTTATACATACAATTTGAAGTTGAGCAAATAAAGAATTTTACATGTATAAAGCTTACGCATTAACCTTGACAACCTTCAAACTATCGATCATGATTCAAAAAAATTTTTCCCCATAGCTTTGGGGATAGTCTTATCATCACGATATCAAGAAATTTTGAGTTCAATTAATGGTGATAATCTAATACTTTTTCTTTCTCAATTTTAGTTGAATCTCAATCCATTTACTTGATGAATATTATATCCTTGTACTCAAAAAATATAAAAATAATAATAATAATATTATCAATAAAATTGTAAAAAAATTATCCATTTTCAAATCCAAACCCAGAACTTGACACACTCGTACCGTGATTATTGCAACGGGGTAGTACAATCCGGAGAAACTTCGCGATCGCAATCCCGTCCATCGGTAGCTGCAGCAGACTCGATGTTTCCCCGGGCGTGACTAATTCCGGTGGGCGCTCGGTCCTGCGAGTACTCCTTTATTTTCACCTGGTGGGCCTCCTTCTCGAGTAGGAACAAAGGAAATCCTTCTTACTCGCCTCGCTGCCCTCGATCATTTGCACGTACGTACGTTTGATGAAAATTACTTCTTTTTTCTTCTTCTTATTTTAATAAATTCCAGCTAAAAATTACTCTGTCAGCGTACGCGACCGATTTGCATAAATTTTTCGAGCATTGTTGTTTGACGCGCTTTGTGTGAAAAACGAGCGCGAGATAATGAAGGTCGCGCGGCAGGATTTCGCATGCGTGGATCTTTTTTTTCATTGTTCTCTAACGCGAAAATAAAATCCGGACGTAAATAAACCCGCGAGATAAAGCTGTTTTCAAACTAGCGGAGCTTTCGACATTATGTGGGCGTTCGTCAATCGTAAAAGAGCTTTATCGTTTGCTAAAAATGGTTTTAATTGAAATACTAAAAAAAGAAGAGGGATATAAAAGCCCTTATCGCGATGGTAACTGGAAAAAAAAATATATAACTACCGCGGGGCCGAATAAACATATCCGAAAGCTCTCAATAAAAGCTCGTCCGAGGAGGGGTAATTGGAGTCGGCCTACATAATCTTGGAGGAGCCGTGGTGCGTGGAAACAGCACGCGATCTGATAAGAACTCTCGGCGTGGCAGGCCGAAAATAAAGCCTCCTTTCCTCCTGCTTTACATAATGGGCCGAGCTTTCGCCTTGTACGAAATCAAAGTTCTCGACCGCTCGGTCGGTCGGTCCTTGTGCGAAGGGAATAAAGAATCGGATGTGCGTGTCCGCCCCCTGGAAAGTTTAGTACGCTAAGGAAAGTTTACATCAGTGACGGGTATTTTTTCATGTTAAGTTTCATATTTTGTTTTGATGACGACATTAAAATCAAGTTTTGAACCACGTAAAAGTTTTAATATAGTAATGTTCAGAAAGTAAGTAACTTTGAACTACAATTCCCAAAATAATGATACATTAAATCAAATAAACTTTGATAAAAAAATTAATGTTTTATTTTCACAAAATAACTTTTTTTTTTTTTTTTTTTTTAAGAAACCATTCCGCTTACCATTCTAGTCTGACAGCAGTGAAAATAGTTTTCAGCTAGTCATGAGTATTCACACTATAAACTAGCAATTTATCGGCGATAATTAACCATGACCTGGTCTTATTTCTAAGTTGCTCCCTGGTTTCATGCTTTGCAAAGATGAATTTTTCCTGTCAAATTAAATTTAAAAACTAAAGTTTTTTGCATTTAATGAGCATTTTTTATGTCCATGGTAGCAAATAGATTTAAAAAATATTACAATCTGATATGTCAATGTAGGAAATAATAGAAATTTGGTTTTAAAATGGTATGATGTTGCGAATTTCTGCCAACCAAAAACCAATTCGAAATTAGCCAGATTCAATGCATCATTTTAATATTTTATAAAACATGGTCACGAAATCGTCTAAAAATGTTTATGATTCTTACCAGAAATAAGGTGCGATAGGGCTTGTTCTTGGCCATGAATTGAATCGAGTCTAGAAATGGCCAAAAACAAGCCATTAAATGCCTGAGACAACGGTCTAAAAATTTTAATTCTTTACCAGAAGTTAAACTACACTGCAGAAAAACTTTTCACTCCCTACAACACGGCCTGAAAATGCTTCGGATTTTCTAAAAGTCCAAAAACAACCTTTGATCCTAAACTTTAGCAGTAAACTCTTTCACCCGTATAAATCAGACATTGACCGTGAAAGTAGCGATTCAGAAAGCCCGAAAACCAACAGATGAAAATCGGGTTTTACAAAAGTCAAGAGAAATAAGATCAAACACCCAAGCAGCAGCAGCAGCAGCGAGCTCATATCCCCCGAGATCAGCGTCGATTCATCACTCGCTCGGAGCCCAAGAAGAAAAGTACCAGCTCGCTTTGCTACCATTAAAACGCCCGCGTCGAGATAAATCGGCGTCCCACGGCACACTATAAAGCTCCCTCCTCCTTGCGTACCGTAATTAAACAAACGCGTAATAAAACATCTTTCCTCTCGGTGGGGGCTGTCAATTAAAGCGATTGACATGCAGCCGAAAACAACGAGAACGACAACCGAAAAATAATCCCCGCCTCTTTGACACTGCTCCGAGGGGATGAGCCTGGTACAAGCTGTCCGCGATTGTATCCACCTTATTCTCGGTTTAAACGAGGGAATTGCCGGCCGGAGCTCCGACGACAGGTGTGGGAGCGCGGGGATGAACTCTCTCGGTGCCTGCTGCGTGCTGCCTTTTATTCGAGTCTGAGGAGAGGCTTGTTTCAGAGAGTTTGAAAATAAGCGCTTTTATGAGACCCTGATAAATTTTATGTTTTAAATATACGTACGATCTCAATAATTCTATAAAATTTATTTGATCTTGAGACGCGACCTGAACATGCCAATAAAAATGTAAATTTTTTTTTTAATCCAAATTAAGGACGTTTAACCGGAATTATTCAAGTCAAATCTTCTCGTATGACTATAATTCGATATACGAGCACGCTGATTGGTTGCTCCAGCATAAGCTAACCCTCAAAAATACTACTTTTTGTCTTCAAAAATTATTTACTTACATTAATAATCTCCCACTCGACTTTTGTAACGTCTTAAAATGATTCTCAAATGTTCTTCTAACAACTAAAAAAATGTGTACTGTGTCATTATCCACTGTTGAGAGTCTTTCAAAAGATGCATGAAAAAGTTCAGTTTCCTCTATGACATTATTTTATTATTTATAACATTATTATTATTAATAACTTTTTTTATTAGACTTCTAAACATATTATGACAAAAGACTTCTTTTGTTTCAATTGAAATATTTAAAAATCTTTATAATTTTTTAATCATGATTAACTTTTTGAGTCGAGCGTCCTCAAGAATTATTTACAAACTAGAAAAAAAAAAATTTCTACAAATTATATACATAAATACAGTTAATTCATTAATATAATATTTGATGATCAAAATCTTGGCAGCTCTTAATAATATTCTCTTTGTATTTTTACCTCCATTATGTAAACTTCAGTATGATCACGATTGCATTATGTTTATTTAAATTTTTTAAGGCACATTAATGGATCCAAAAACTTCCTTTCCAAAGTTTACCGTCGGTTAATTTTTTCAACTATCAATCGTAGTTTTTGTAAAAACTTTCTTTCTCGTTCCAAAACAAAAAAGCCACTCAGCCGTATCAAAATATTTCGACACTTACATCCGCTTGTACTCCCGGATTTTTAATTTTTTCGTGGCCCAATTTTTTTTTCACTCTCCTAATGTTTATTTATAGAAAGCAGTAGCTCCTTACCGCGTAGTTTTTTTTTTTTTTATACTCCACGCCGTTTCAAAACTCGTATTTCGACTGTCTAATGGCACCCGTCAAGCCCACACACAAAAGCATAGCGTTCGGCTTGTATGCAAATGACGCCCGGTACTTCGGTATATTACCATAATTTCATAATTACCCTGTTCCTCCTCCTCCCGCGAGTGACCAGACACGCTACCGTCCAGGTTACAAAGAAAGAAATAAACCGAAAGAACCGTAATTGTTTCTTTGTTGATGAGATTTTAATTTGTCCAACGCGTGACAAAATCTATCGTCGGGGAGCCCCTCCGTTTTACATAAGTTCTGACTTGTATCAATTTTTCAAGCATGGGGGATACGATGAAGCTGCTGGAGGCACCGAGAGATAAGAAAGCTTTGCGTACAAAGGTGATGCAGAAATACCGGGTGATTTACGGGGCGGCCTACCGGTTTTGCTTTTTCCGAGGTGGCGATAAATTTTGAGAGTTTGATTGTGATGCAGACGAGTCAATGCTATCGATGAATCTATCAAAACTTTTACGTCTTTTTTATTCAAGTTTTTTTTACTGCGTGCGTGTTTTCCTGTAAGGAACAATCATTTTGTGAAAAATAATGATTGTGTATGTACAGATAGATTATGAATTTTAAGATTTAATAATAAAAAAATACTAAAAAAAAGTTTACAATATATCAGAAGATTTGAGATTAAATTGTTGTATAGAGTTGTCTCTGTTATAATTAGAGTAAACAATTAATGTATATTCCTCATTATAAATAAATTATAAAATTAATGTTTTATTCGAGACTCACATTATAGATAGGCAATAGAAAGTATACATAAAAAGTAATCAACAATAATAATAATAAAAATAAAGTGAATATTGATCATCAGATATTCCACTCTCATAATTGTTGTAAAATTTTTTTTTTTTTTTTTTAATATTTGATTTTATTTTAATTTAATTATGACGGGGCCCAAAGGCCTAAGGATTGCGTTTCGGGCAGCAGATGATGGCGAGCCCTAATTTAAATACGCGCGCATAATAATTCGAGCCCTGTTAGATGCTCGCCAGCTGCTCCAGCTTATTACCCAGCTAGCTTCCCATTAGAACTACACACTTTCAAGCTGAATGCTCCCGTAAAAGAAAAGTCCGACGTAAAACCAATGACACTTATCGGCCAGAAGTTAGCCAGGACATACCAGTCAATAAAAAGTTAAGAACGTCCGAGCGATCCGACTTCCTGCGCAGGGTCAAAGACGGCCATAGACTTTACGTCAGATACGCGTCCAGCCAAAACCTGACGCGTCCACTCACTTCTTTTTTTTTTTTTAATTTAATTTTTTTTTCCACATTTTTCCAACGGATACGATGTAGTTGGTAAAAGAGAGAAAGCTGGGGCAGTTCTTTGTTTCGCGGACCGGACTCTGCTGGCCGATTGTGCGACGCGTTGATAATTTTCCAACAAAGACCTGCCCCCCCCCCCCCCCCGTGAGTGCGAGCGAGCGAGCATTGTGAGCGCGAAAAATCAAGCTCTTTCACTTACTGCACTGCGGACAGAGAGATATGTGGCCGAGATTTTTATTTTTGAATTATCCGACGCCCGGTCTCTCTATTTATGTGTTAAAGTACTGGGTTACGGACGAGAACTAAGTGTCACGCCCGCAGAGGGAGCTAGACAGACGGTAACGGTTTCAAGTTTGAGAGTTCAACCTAAAAAGTTACTTTTTAAAATCGAAATTCGCTAATTATGTGGAGAACCTAAAGTTGAGACTAAAAAAAGTTGGTTGCATGAATGATGTTTGAGTAATGTTTTTAAAGGAATTATTTTATTAGTAAAAACAAATAAAATATAAAATAATTTTAAAAAATGTAAAAAAAATTGGGTAAATGTAAAAAATAATTTAGAAGTTGAGATTATCAATTGTAATTAACGTTAAATCAAATTTTTTTTTCTTATATACTTATATACATTTCAATATTGTGAAATAATTTTTCTGTAGGCCAGGAATCGAACCTAGTCTCTTTGACAGTAGACGCCCAATTCTCGGCTCCGAACTCTACAGTATGGTAGACGCTGTTTATTCAGTTACTGATAAAAAATAACATAATGTAACTGAAAAAGTGGATTTTGGTCTACACTTAACAAAAAAGTGCATCGCAGTGATACCAATCCTCCAAATTACAAATTCCACATAAAAGCTCCTTTTCATTAAAAAATTTCAACGCAAACCAACCTAAAGAAAAAGCTGTTCCCGAGAGAACTCAATGCTACCAGCATACTCCAGCAAAATTTTTTTTTTTCACCCCGCGAAATTTTAAAATCCGGGGGGTATTCGCGGACCACCGTTCAAAAACAAAGGTACACTTCAATTTTCGTCGGTCCTGCGGCCCGCACTATCGTTCCCCGCAGCTCCAAAAAGCTCCCCGTATCTGGTGCGCACAGAGGCCCCTGTAAAAAAAAAAAAAAAAAAAAAAATCGGCGCGGTTGAATATTGGCGCTGGTTTTTCACCTCTCTCTCTCTCCTCCCACCGCGAGTGCAATTGCATCGAAAGTGCAAATCACACACAGGGACAGCGACGATGCATGTCATAAAGAGCGGGCGGGGTATGATTTTTTTTTGTTTCGATTCCGTCGAGCGGAAATATCGGCCATTTTGAATTTTCAATTTTCAACGCTCTAGTAAGTCTCTGTGTGCTATGTTGCTGCTGCTGCCGCCTCTTTTTTTTTTTTTTTTATTTTCTGCTGCACCAAAGATTACAGCCAGGCATTGCAGATGGATGCTTGCGGCGGCGATGATTTATGTCGGCCGGTTCGCGCTCCCTCCCTCCCTCCCCCTTGATCATAAACCATAACTAGCGAGGCGACTTTTGTTCTCGCATGGCCGTTTGTTTTCATTAGCTGCCACCGTCGGCCACACTCGATTGACACGTATTTAAATTCGTATAAATCCTCGCGAGCTGGATTACCGAAGCAGGATCTCTCGTATAAATACTCCATCGTCGACGACTTACTCGCTACAGCGCAATTGAATTAATCGTCTTCGGAGACTCATAAAACACCGTGTCATTATCCTTGATTAATTCCTATCCTATCGACGAAAAGGAAAAAAACACATTCGAATGTTGCTAGTAGGGAAGAATAAAAAAAAAAAAAAATCAGCTAAGGATGAGTCACTTTGTGTGTGCAAGGATGCAGATGCGCTAAGCCGATAAGAGTTTAATAAGCGCTGCTGGCGCATCTACAGCTGACCAATCAACGCCACTCATAGCCGCGGCGTCTTCATTCGCCTGGTGCAGCATTTTCCAGCGCTGACAATTATGGCATTATTTCGCGGTTTTATCTATGCCGGATCGCCGACTGGATTATTTTCTTCTTCTTCCTTTTCACCGTTGCGCAAGCCCCGACAAATTGCCGGAGATCCACTGATTTTTATTTTGTAATTACAAACGCATGGCCACTGGTTTATCACCGAGGCGACCAATATGGAGGGACCATAAATTGTTGCTACGTGGTGAAAATTTGATTTCGCAAGCGGCTTTTCCACACTGGAATGCCAATGAACCGAACGATTAATAACCGATACGGATCGCAACGCGTGGGACGTTTAATTGATTCGCCCTGGACTGTTCGAATCGTAGCTTGATTGACGTGGACGCACGAAAAAAAAAACTCGGCCTGGTTTCCCGATGTGACTAATGTGGATCTTTTTTTTGGGGTGATGGGTTTTTAAATATGCGCGGTGAAGCGCTCGACATTCCTGGAATTCTCAGAGTAAGCTAGAGAGATGAAAAACCGGGGAAACCGTAAGTGGTTAGGGAAAAATTTCGTATTGGATTGGAGCTGACAGATTCGAATGTTTGAATAGTTCATTAATTTTAGAGGTGGAAATGAATAATTGAAGAATTGTTTCGTGTGTGTTTTGATAAATTATTAAATGGTTAAGAGCGCGAGTAAAAAAATATAAAAAATAAAAAAATCATAAGCATGTTCATTTTTCAAAGTATTCGCTGACCGGATAGAAATATTTTTCTAAACTGTATAAGACTCTTATTCGCTGTTTGCAAGTAAAAAGCGCCATCTGCGTATGAACTAAGTGAAGAACTTTTCGTAGGTAAACAGAAGAGTCTGTGATAGATAGAACCATAGAAGTCGGTTATATCATTAAAAATAAAAAAATAAAAAAGACGGATGAAAAAGTACTTTAATTAATGATTATTGTGAATAAAGCTGAGACTAGTTTCAACTAAAAAAATTACAACTTATTATTAAAATTTAAAAATTCATAATATAAAACATTTGTAAACTTTCAAAGTTGCGCTACCGATATAACAATGTTTATTATGATAAATTTCAATGAAGTTGATTCCAAAATTGTAAAATACAAGATAACTTTCTTAATTCATAATGTAGAAACAGTTTAAAAATATTGTTTAATCTAAGCAAAATGTTCTTCACTTAGTTCACTTTTTCGCCACCATGACTTACACGATCGAATGCGTTATCCCCTCCCTTGACATGAAAATAGCGAATAAAAGAACGATTACTAATAATTAAATTTCAAGATTGAAAAACTAAAATTTATATAATTAAAAAAGAAGTTTAGTAGTTGCATTTTTATATAATTTATTTATTTATTTACTTTTCCAGAAATCTGTTGAAGCAATTTTTTTTTTTTTTTTTTTTTTTTTAATCATGACTTGTTTTGTTACCAAACAATAGTCGAGTAGGACTCGAACTTAGACCTCAGAATTACGAGCTGTAATCTTTAACAATGCAGTCATCGGGACCTTTTATTTAATATACAGTTTAGTGAAATTGCATGCTTCATCGTTACAACTTTTTAAACTTGTGGTACCGCAGAGGTTGTATATTTATTTATTTATTTATTAAGCAAAGATCTGCGTATATTTTACACTTGCAGTGAATTTCAACTTTAAGTCGACAATATCTATAAATGTTTTTGAAGATAGGCTTCAATTTTACAAACGCCATTATTTAGTAAATATAGTTATTTTTTTTTTTTTGCGCGAGTTTGCCTAGAATCGGATGTCTCATATAGTCAATAACAAATTCTTTTTCAAAAGTTAAAAAAATTTTTATAAAATTATTATTAAAAAAAAAAAATCAATGCAATTATAAAATTATGATTTTCAAATTTTTTTCAACAGTTTTATTGCTACAATAAAATTGAGCTTACAGGTATTTTAAAATGATTGAGTAAAAAACTAAAATAATTTTTCTAATGACCGAAAGTTAATTATTCAGCATTAATTTTAAACTTAAATCAATCAATTAATTTTTTTTCTAAAAATTTTTTAATTTTTTTTTATTAGTATCTTCATTATTTATTTAAAAAAGTAGGGATCAGACCAACCGTACTCTAATACAAGTTATTTATAATAATTCAACAAATATTTCAATATTTTAATTTAGTACGTAGAATTTACAATCAAAAAAATTAAAATAAATTTTTCATTAAATAAATATATTTCATTGTTTTTCAAGTATGTTTACCTTCAATAATCAAGATTAATATCCATCAACAATGTTTTTGTTTAATCTGATGTTGCTCTTACTCGAAGAAAAACATTTAAACTCGGGGTAAGATAATTTAAACATAAAAATGATTTAAGCTGGATAATGATTATTATTATTATTAATTAGGGTGCTTGACCATTAGCGAATCGGGTAGTTTGATAAACGCGGTTAAAAAATAGTCGGCGCGGCGGTCAGGAGCAGCCAGCGGCAGCTGTCAATTAAGCTAATCTTTCGAGTATCCATTAGCCGCGCAGACGCTAGAAGAGGAAGCCCGTTCGGTCGTGCCCGCTTCGCTATCTTCCCTCTTCCATCTGACTGTACGCAGCTCGTTTGAAACTCGCGCGGTGTCATCGACATATTTCACCTCCTCCTTCTTCTTCTTCCGCGTCATTTTTACACGCCGAAGTGAGCACCACCTTTTGTACCGTTCGAACGACTTTTGTAAAATGAAAAAAAAAAAGAAAAAATGGTAGATTAAATCGATCAACTTTTGTAAGCCCGCCGCTGCTGGCTATGACGTTATCGACTGTTTTTCGATAGTTTTGCGCTTGACAGTCCCGCAGACTCGCTCCTTTTTTTTATTTCATTTTCATTCGAGAGCCACGCCAAGTGGAAGCTCACTCCCGTATAAAAGTTTAAACGATAAAACGCTCGAAGAAGCTGCGACGGGGCGAGTTAGCGATAAGAGCGCCGGTCGAATCAAACAAACAAGGGTGGCGCGACCCCCACCCCCGCCGATCTCTTTTTTGCTTTTTTCATTGTTTCCCTGTTTAGGAATGTTTGTTGGTGTTCTTTCTTTTATTTGTAAATATTTATATTTTTTTCGAATCAATCGAAATTGTGATCATGTGACATCAATGATCTAAGAAAATAACATTATTAATATGTTGCCTGTAAATTTGAGCAATATAGTATGACGAGTGAGTCGGTAAGGAGTGCGGCTCATGACTCTAAGGTCCGAGTTCGAATCCTGCTTTAGTATTTTTTCGGCAACAAAATAAGTGACGAAAAAAAAAAAAAAATTAGGAGTTACAATATTGTTCAAATTTTCTATACATTTTGAATCTGGAAATTCAATTTTTTATGATTAATTTTTTTTTTGGAGCCTACAATGAAACGATGTTCAAAATAAATTAAGTACCCTAACGTAAATATTATTATTTTTTTTCATTATCATATGAATTTTACTAAATTGATTTATTAATTTTTTTAGGTTAGAAACTCAGCTGTCGTTGATCATTCTTTTTTGTAATGTTCAAAACTCATTGTCTATTTGTGAAAATTTAAACTTTAATTAACATTCCAAAATAAAAGCTCCAAAAATTAAACAAGTCTTTTTCACACTAAACCAACCGCGACGTTCTATTCGATGACCATGAAGCCCCTTGTCAATTAAAAAAAAAATTCAACCCAAATTGCTCGGTGTCAATCGAGTACATAACATTACGCACCCTCCTCGATTATCACTCGCGGTGAGAATCCCGCGATTCCGGGTCCGATAAGTTCCTCCTTCTGCTCGTTTTCAACTCCGCAGAATAATCGCGCGAGGGGCGGTTGCGTTACCTACTACTTTCGGGCGGGGGTACGTGTGTGTGTATGTAAAGTACGCCCACCTCCCACCCACCCTTACCGGGGGGTCGAAAACGACGATGGCGAATCGCGTGTTTGCGGCGTGGCTAGGGTGGCGGTCAGTTATCTAGATCCTAATCTCGCCTCGGAGCCGACGGCTTATCAGTAATTTATCTGAGCAGGCATTAGTGTTTGCTTGACGGTGGCGTGCGCCTAAATTATTCATTTATATGGGGCACGCCGAGCCGTTTTTTTTTACCGGCTGGTTTGATTAAGCACTGAAATTTAAAATCCGACGAGTCACCCCTGTGACCGCTGCTACAATTTGTGGTGAAAAGTAAAAAATAAACAATTAAGGACAAGATTAGAAGAGATAGATTGACATCGGGACTGGACTATCGTACGTTTATGATCGGATGATGCCGAATTTCGGTGACCGCGAAAGGTCATCCGCCTTTCACGTCGGTGCGGCTCGGAAACAAGATGGCTGATCTAGTCTGTGTGTGTACGCTATGTATAATGTAATTTGAGGCTAACAGTGTAAGCGGTTGTTTGGAATTTTTTCACGATTAAACTTGATAAGCTTGCTAAGATAGTCGTACAGCTGATATTTTTACTAAACAAAAATAATTTTAAATTCATTTTTCTAGAATATTATGAGTCTCTTTTTGGGGTACGTACGAGAGGTTCTATTCTATTGATCATCCTTGGTCTGGAAAACAAAAAAATTATTAATAATTAAAAATTCAAAAATTATTTATTAGAAGTCTGTGAGCCAAAAAATTAATGATAATATTTTTTTCTTATAAAAAACAGATCTTTTACTCAGTATATTCAAATGTATCTTTGGCCATCGCCATTATTTCTAATTTTTTGTGTTAGAAGGATAACTCAGGATCATTCTGAGACAACATTAGTATACAAATAAAAAATAAAGTTTTTGAGAACTAATCCAGCCTAAAATAAAAGAACCATCCGTAACGAGTTTAGTCTCGGGCGAAGACGTTGAGTACGCTAGTTATTCTATAAATATCCAAGCTCATGTGTGCACTGATTATCTGATCCCGGTGGGAGATGCAATTGATTGATAAGCTCGAACTTAAATTGAGATCTTTGATCGCTCCCCCAGATAAGCTTTTGCGTGACTCGGTCGTTACACATTATTTTGAGTAATCCAGACGAATTAAAGAAAAGAAAAAAAAAAACCTACCTACCACAGGAGCCAGAGCCAAAAAAATATTCCCAACAATCTCCCCGTCCAGACGTTTTTTACGAGAAGATCGTCTGTGCCCACCCGGGAAAACTTCAAGGAAAACACGTAGAAGAAAGTCAAGTGGCGCCGGGTCTCCCCTTGTTCTCTTTTTTATTTCTCTACGGTGCAACAAAGCCATGATTTAAGGCGGGCTAACCCTGTGCCCATTAGACGCGGCGGGACGCTGGACCCTCAATTGGCGTGCCCGGCACGTAGCCGTCGTAAAAATACTCCACTACCTGCGATCGGTTTCCACTGTCTGTCTCTTTCAAGAGCCCGGCGACTTTTGGGGGATGGAAATACCGTGGGTAAGGGACACTGGAAAATTTGATTTAAGGTTCGGTCTTTTGGTTCTCTCTGGCTGTGGTGGTGAATAAGCAATGATCATGGACGCTCATTGTTTTACGGAGGGACTTTTTTATGGCGGGTGCTTGGGCGATGGGAAAACAGTGGAAATTTCTTTAAACAAAAGTTGGGATTGCTGAAAACAATTGTTGATGAGTATGTTTGAAATCGGGAACTCATTCAAAGACTGACCAATAATCTTTTTTAAGTTCTGATTGACACGAAGAAAGTGATTATTGATATTGTAAATTATTGAATATAGTATAATTAAAATAATTAAATATTATTTTTCGGTCTAATGTACTCTTATCAGACTCTCTCAGGACTCTTAAATTTTGTTTTGATAGTTAAAAAATTTCCCTTGGTATAAGATCGATTTATTATATTAATTTCTGTTAAAAAATTAATTTTTGGAAACGTACCAGCTGTAAGACTGGATTACGGTCAATAAGTTGTTATTTTATAGTATGAATTCTATAATAAACAGACAGAAATTACTCGGAAACTGTTTCTTTAGATTTATTTACCAATTTGATCGGCACTTATTTATTTATTAATTTTTTTATTGTTAAATAATTTTATTAAAAATGAATCCAGTCTTATACAAGCTTAGTTGATCACTCTGACGTCTTGGTGCGTTTTCATCGTCTGCAGATCTATTTTTTCGTAATTTTAATGCAATAAACATGTATTAAAAATTTATTTTGGTTCTTTTTGAACATTTAGCCTATTCTACTTGATTTAAGGATAATGAAAATTAACCTAGAAATTTAGAATGGAAACCTACATGGATAAATTTAGGTACGGACGCATGTCACAAAGTAAAACTTTCCCATCCTTCACAGTCAAAAAATCAGCGCAAATCAATTCATACAAGTCAGAAAGTCAAGATGATCGATCCTCCCTGGGACTAGCGCCCCAGCGATGACTCAGAGGAAAAGCTCACACACGGGTCAAATTAACGAGTTTGGAATCGGAGCACGGCCACTCTAAAGCTCGATCCCACTTTTAAGCTTTCCGTTGTTGCACTGACCGCGTACCTCACGCTAACCCCTCGTTAAGTCATAACTTAAATCCTCCGACGTGCACGTGTATAAACTTCCATTTTTTTTCTTTCTTTTTTTTTTACAATGGTTGCTTTTTTATGACAAAAATCGTGCATTTTTTCAGACTGGTTGTTGGGAATTAAGCAATGAAATGTTATGTTTTTGATTGAATTATGGTAACCCTGCATGTTTGTACCCTGTTTGTGGTGTAAATAAGTTCGATAATATTTTAGACTTTCATTAAAAAAGAGTAACCCCGATCAGAAAGATTGTCAAGGCGCTAGCTAGGGCCTCGTTAATTGCCCCGAGAGCATAGTAGGGACCTCATTAGAATTGTAACGGGGCATTCATGGGGCGCGACTTAGGGCCTAATAAGGTTCAGTTGAAATGGTATTTTCGGCATTTAGATCTCGAGGTTATAACTAATTCCAGATGTATAAATAACAACTTGGACAATAAACTCTTGATAGTTTAATTTTATTTATTCACGTAATAATTCTAAAAAAAATCGAAAAATTCATTGCTTAAAAAAGGTGAAGTGGAAAATGCCACTAAGATTCTAAATAGTTAAGTAAAAGTTTTTTTTTACTAAAACCACTACTACTTTTTAATCAATCTTTTTTTCACGGAATTTGAATATATTTTTAGTTTTATTTTTAAAATCACTTTTTCTGTAACACTTACTATAAATGTATTCAACTTAAAATCACAATGTTTACATGACATCACAATATTGACATAACTTCTAAAACAAGTTATTTTCATTATATTGTATGATTGTCAGTGTTGTTTAGAGGGTTAGCTAAAAATTTTTGTTTAATTCTTTAAATTCATTATCCGCACTAAAGCTGTAACTTTTCAATTTCATTTTCTTAAAAAAAACTATCCAGCTGTGACTAATTTTCAAGTCAATTACTGCATACATCCGTAGCAAATGATCTACCTAGCGAGGCCCGAAACAGCGCCTTGGCTTCCCGCCGTTACATACCGAGCTAGGGCCTGCGAAGGCTACCTTACGAGGCCCTCATTCGCTTCCCAATAGCCTTCTGATCGGGACACTAAATGTGGGTTTATTCCCATTCAATTAAACAAAAAGCGGAAAATTGACGATTTTTTCATGAAAAAAGCGTTTAAATATATTTTTGAAAGCGATAAGAACTTTGAAAAATTTGATGCCCGCGATAAGAATCACATAGTCATTCCTTCCCATCATAATACAAAGCGTTTTTACGAAAAAACTTTTTTATAAGTTTTTTTTTCATGCGCTCAATACTAATTTAATTTGATTATAAAGGGATTATTTTTTATTTAAATAATAAATGTTTATACGAATATTTACTCTTTGAAACTATGAGTTAAAGATATTTACTGTTATCAAGATTTTTTTATGAACTTGTAACGGTATATTACTCACGTAAGGTACCATATTTTTTTTTTTTACTTGATTCTTATTAATTTTCCCAAAAATTAATCTTAATTAGTAACAAAAAGCAAAGAAGCAGGATGATTAATTTTTCAACGCATCTGTTACGATAAAATAATACTTCCAGGGTATACATACACACGATCATAATTCCAGAACGAGATCATTAAACCCCGGGGGCTTGGGCATTGTTTCCATTATTATTTTTCAAACTCTTTCTTTATTTTTATCGCCGTATCTAATTCACACATTGCAAATGAAGGCACGCTGAATACAACTAAATTATAAGAGCACGCGTATGTTCGTTCTTAATTAAGGCATCGAGTAATGTGAGACGTACGGAAAATTTTTACGGATGAACAATCCCTGGCTTGCTTTATTTTCAAGATAAAAAAAAAGAGTACGAAATTTGATTACAGACCGGGATAAGGCTAACAGTTTTGTCGGAAAATTAAAAATCTGCGCGTGCATAGAGCGAGCTGCTTAAACGAGAATTTTTCCGGGAAGATTGTCCTCTTTTTTTTTTTTTTTTTTTTACTGCCGCGGGTCACTGCACTTGCAATAATCCGTTTTTTTATAACCGCGGGGCAAATATAATAATCACTGAAAATACGCTCGGTGCGTGTCGGTGAAAGTTAACTGTCTCATTTTAGTTTGTTGCACCTTGCCGTAACTTTACTCTTTACGGACCTTTTTTTTTATTTTTCGAAAAAGTTTCAAGAGCTATAAATTTAGAAAAAAAAGGATTTTTTTATTTTAATACCATATTTAAAACAAAACAATATTTATCAAATTGATAATTTTTTTTGGTACCTATAAGTATACTTTTCACAGTAGGTCGATAAGAAAGTAAACTTCGAATCTTTCAATATAAACTCATACATAACTCAACGTAAATTTATTTAAGTTATTAACTTTCATTCTCATAATTGTTATTAACATTAATCTTACTATTACTAATTTTACACGCTTTAATATAAGTAAAGTAATTTTCAGATGGTCGGTAAGGAAGAAATCTTCAAAGAATTCTTTCTTAATACATCTACTCAGCCGAGCAACCAATAACTGCGCTGATTTTATTAAAATGGATTAATAATTAAAGAAGTGATTAAATAAGAACGAAGTGAGTCCGAAATTGAAATCAACCCGCTCTCGCACTCAATCACGATGAAAATAAGAAGTGCAAAATAAAAATTATTCGGCGGTATTAAAACAAAGCGAGTTCGGGTCGGACGGTATAATTAAAATAAAAATCAAGGGTGGTAACCTCCTTTAAAATCGTGCGTGTGCACCGAAATTTGCTCTCGAGATCGCACTCGAGGCGAGAATAAAGAAAGCATTGCGAGGCCCGTTTTAATATAATATTATTGGCTATTGATAAATTGTCGATAATGACGGGGTGCCGGGGCTTGTGGGAGGGCTTGCTTGGGATCCTTTCCCCCTCGGCCGAATTCTCTCCTCTGGTGCACCGCGCCGCGGCTGCAGCGGAGAAAAAGAAGTTTAATATTAAAGTTACTGCCGCCGACGAGCGCGGCTTCTTTATTTCGAATATTCATGTTTTCATTCGAGCATCTTGAAAACGTGTTATGATGGTGAAAAAGTTACGAGGTGGGTGTGCACGATTCGCTGACACTGTTCGAAATTATTTTTTAATTCTGATTTAATTCAGTACGGAAATTTTATAATTCAGTGATTTAACCAAGGACAGGAGCTTTGAAATGACACCTTAGACTTTGAATTCAACGTGTAATGATTAATAAATGTACAGAAATGACGATTTTCGTTTCAGTTCTGCAGTCACTACTTGGGTTTGCATCAATATTAAACTGGATAATCGAGAATGAACTGAATCTCAATTCATAGTAATTTCAGCATCATATACGCTAAAAGTTTAAAAGTAAAAATTTTATGTCTAAAGAATAATGTTGTTCAACAATTCTCATGAAAAACTGTCGGGTTTTTTCAGTAACTCATGAAAGAAAGTCAATTCTTTATTTAAAAAGAAAAATTTTGTAAGTTTATGCAAACTCATGTAACGTTTACGATTACATTTTTGTCGTTTTGAATACTCAAGTTCTAAGAACTTAAATTAAAAAAAATTTTTTTTTGAACGCCGTTTTAAAAAACTAAGACTTGCAAAATCGGTTTCGCAAGGATTTTTTTCTGTAAAAAATTACAATGAAATATTTTTGTATATATTTCACCTGCGTTTTGTTTATAACTGCAAGAGTCAATTCTTGTAATTAAATAATTATTAATTTTATACAGTAAATTATACAATCTGTAATGTTGTATTAATTGTTACTATTGTTAATGTTTCATGCCATTTGTTTTTAATGTAGAATGTGCTTACAAAAAAAATGGAAAATATGTTGAGTTTTATAATGACCAAAAATGTGCTAAAACTTGCCATGAAGATGGAAAAGGACGTGATGGAATTTGTGCGTACGGTTATTGTAAATGCAGAGATATTGTTGGTGAGTAATTTATTTATTGAGAAAAAATTAACAATGACATCAACAGCCTTAATTTCTAGATTATCACAAAAAAATTGATGCACATAGCACCATCTAGTTCATTTTTCTTAGTTAAAAATTTAATATCATCCCAAAATCTGAGTTAGCTAGTTAAACTTGACGTGACAAAAAAGCAATTTTATCAATATTGTACTTCAGCGAAAAATTTATTTTATGCTTTATATTTTTTATTTATCAGAGTGCAGTTGGTTACATTTTGGAAATAAAATTATTGATGTTTACAATGACGCCGGATGCACAGAAAAGTAAAAATAAATTCGGTTCATTAAACGAGGGACGCTGTAAAGTCAAAGAATCTAGCAGCATGGCTGCGATAATTCGTAGAAATTGTAAGTGTTACGCAATCCCAGCATCATAAAAGATCTTCTAACAAGATAAGTGTACAACATTGATGTGCTTACATCTAAAAACTCATTAATAAATACTTATAAATCTATAATCGAGCTTAATTTTTATTTCATTAACTACCACTTCATCCAGTTAGAAAAGTTGAGAATAATCCCGACATAGTTGTTTTCAATATTCATTTATTTTCTTTAAAATAGTAGTTTTTTCTCATGCTTTTGTATTTTGATCGAAATTTTTATCAATGAATTTTTTGAAAGATCTCGTATTATTTTGAAAGATCGACTATTATTGAGTACATCAACATATGCTCTTTTCCTCAGCTATATGCCTGACGTAGCTGAAGACATTCTAAATGCTCAGAAGTCCATTTTAGACATTACAGTTGAATTCCGCTGGCATTTTGAACCAATCGATCTGAATAAACTATGTATAAAGTCTCATTGGAGGGACTGGACACTACAAAAAAAAAAAAAAAAAAATCAGTAATTTTGTGATTTTTTTGTGATCTTTTTCATTCTTTTAAATATAATGAGAGATATAGACCTTGATAATTATCTTAGATCATGAGGTATTTTGTAAAAAGTTTTTTTTGCATTTTTTAAACGATTATGATAAGTTTTTCATATGGCTAATTTTTGCTGACTCCGGGGTGCATAGCCCCTCGGTCTCATTTGAAAGCTGTACTCGTGTAAAAATATTGTATGGGCTCTATGCCAGAGGTTATCCAGAAGGAGGTTTTGTAACTACCCAAACCCATCGATTAGCTAAAAAAAAAAAAAATTTATATTTATAGGTCCATAAATTAATTACATCCAACAAATTTGGTCATAAGCCTTCTAATAAAAATCTTGAGCTCTTTGTCAAAATAATCACTCCATTCAAAATTCTACGATTAACGAGTTTTGCACCAGCCAAGGTATTATCCAGGTGGAACATTACCTAATTAAAATCTAGCAAAACAGCCACTGTCTAGCCGTAAATCAGCTGGGTGCGTGAGAAAGAGACACAACTTCTCCTCTACTGTGTAGCGTACTGAGGGGGTTAAAACAAAGCCAGGCGAGCGTATTGCGCGAATCTGTAAACCGCATCATCCCTGCCTGCAGCCACTAAAGCGATCACCGAAGAAGAAGAAGAAGAAGGGATTCCTCGTACTCGATCTCACGATCCTCCAGCTTGGGTGCATCCCCGATCGGAAGATTACGATAAAGAAGTGACGAGAGTTACGATAATCGTGCCCCCAGCCCTCGCGCCCTCGTGCTGATGATGATACGAGAAAAATGAGCAGCGTGCGAGATAATAATAATAATAATAAAAAGGGGGGGAAGGAGGCCCGCGCGTATTTGCTTCGGAGAAATTCGTCGATGATATATTGTTCGCAAATACTCCTCTCAGGGAGGACGACGCACCAAACGCTGCTTGTTGTTCTTTTTTTTTCTCTCTTTTTTTTCTTTTCTTACCTCACGGAGAGGAGAGTGTATTATGCAAATTATTCCGTTTAGCTTATCGATAATCTGTTTAAATACGCTGATTTTTTAAAATCGGGGAGGGGAGTTGGTGTTACCGGGAATGAGAAAAGTGTTTACCGCGAAATTTTGCAATTTACTGCTGGGAAAGAGTCGAGAGCGTTTAGTGGAGTCGTTGTTTACTAAAGACCTCTTTTCAGGTGCAGATGTGCTGATTTCCAACGTAGATTTGTTGTTTTCCATATTGAGAAATCATACATCAACGTGTCTCTGAGTTAAGTTAGCTTAGCCTAAGTAACCTTCTAATAATGACTATGTCCAGTTGAATTATTATTAATTCCAATTTAAACTCAATTTGAGTATTAAATGTACTCACCTAAAGATCACATTGTATGTCAAAATGTACATCATGAGACTTGAATATTAGGTATTGTTAATAAATAATTATGAAAATTGAAAGCATGTTTTCTTAATAATTTGAAATAATGGATTTTCACCAATAAATGCAGCTACTTTGGAGTAATTGTAGATTACTGAACGAATAAAACTCATGATTGGTAAAGCTAAATTTTCAAGAAAATACCTAACCTCAATTACAAACAAGTGATTACTAAAAGTCAGTTTTCTCCACATTGCAGAGTAATTTATCATCTAATTCAAGTCAACTGATTTTTTAAAGATTTATTTTCTGAGTTTATAACAATCGCAGCTAAACTCATGATAATCAACATCTAAATTAACGAAGGTTAAGTTACCTGTCACCAGTAATAAAAACCACAAGTAAACGGGATGTAAACCAACTATCTCTAAATATTTCCATCGCTCATCCTTCGGTTACGCAATCAAGGAGCCACTGGCATGTCCAACAACCACCGATGATGATTCAACTTCCGGGGTGTTTACGGTGCTCTCGATCTTGGGCCGCCTTAATTTACAAGAGGCTGCAGGAGCGATCGCGTCGAGATAAACCGATCCTTTTCTGGCTTGGCGGGGGATATAATTTAGCGGTAGTCGTACCTCCAATCAACCACTTAGCGGCCGGCCGGCGCGCGTCCTATTTACGAGCTGTTCTGTAATTTTCGGACCAATTCCGCGAGCGCGCGTACACGCGTACCAATTTTCGATTTGTTCGGAAATTGAATACCGACGAGTGGCGGGCTCCATTAACACCTCGGTAGCCCAGTATTACCTTGTCTCTTGATGTCGCTGTTAAAACTTAACGAGTTAAGTGTCAATAATGTCTAAGAAGTTTAAATACTAAAATTATGAAAAGGCTTAGCAACACTGAGATGGAAATCCTAGTGGATTTAAAAAATGTTTAAGTCAATGTCTATTAAGTAGTTATTTTTTGGAATTGCAGGCTTGAATCGCATTGAGAGTACATGTGCATACATTTATTGAAATTTCCAAAACGTCAAGCACCTGAAGTTTTTTGAATTTTAATTTTTTTCCTGTAATAATAAGAATTTTTTATAAAAATTGAAATTTGCAATGAAATATTCAATATCGTAAATTGCTAAATGTTATCAATTATCGTCAAATATCTGACTCGTCCAGATCAAACTCTAACATAAATATAAAACGGTTCCCGTAAATGCATGGGACTCCTAGTGAATCCAAATAATTTTCAGATAATCAAAAAATTAATTTTTGAAACAACAGGTCTGTAACGTCGATAATGAAAGTATATTGCCTACACATCATTGTATTAAAATTTCCAAAACTTAAATTACCTAAATTGAAAATTAAATGCAGACTATCTTTTGGTACCATAACCTGAAAAATTCACTAAATTTTAAATTATTTCTGATAGCATTGTATACAAGTCCCAAGCGAATTTTTCAAATTCAAATCATCTGCCACGTCCAGATCAAACACTCTCACAACATCGCAAATTTCCCCGCCACGATTTTATTAACGCCCGAGAGAGCGCAGGAGATGGAGAAAAATAATCGACCATAAATATTATTTCCCGAGGGCCGGCCGAGTGGGCGTACTTTTCGCGCCTGGATCGTTAATTCACGTCGAGTTTTCAAATTGCAAAAGGTAAGTATTTAAAAGAAGAAGTGGTAGTGGGGGGTTGGTTCTTATCTCCCTGACCTCTCTATCCCTCCGCATGGGTGCGGACATAAATCCCGCCGGCACCATCCAGGGCTCCAGGACCGCCCCCCCATTAACTTTTTCTCTCGCGCGGCCCAGTGGATCCCGGCCGGTTGCCTCTAGTTAGCAGTTTTTATCTTTGTTTCTCTCTTTCGGAGACACGCCGTCTGCCGAGGCTCCTTGTTGGGTGCGTGCAATCTGTGAAACACCTTTGCATCGATTAATTCCACGGCGCGCGAATGAGCTGACTTACAAAACCTGCTCCTCTTCTTTCCTGCCTTTTTTTCTTTTCTTTCTTTCTTTCTTTGCATGGGATACTTCGGGTCTTGTTGCTGCTGCTGGTGGTGGACGGATTTTGTCGCTGAGAAACTCTTATTCAGATGTTGGAAAAAAATAAAAATAAAAGGAAATAAAAGAAGTTAATTTGTTTTCTGCGAGCTTGGTAGTTGTTTTTTTGAGACGGAGGGAGAGACTTTTTGTGACGTGGGAAGAAAATTGTATGTTTAGTGGGCTTACTGGAAAATATCTCGTTTTTAATCCTTTTTAAGACTTCATTACTGAGAGAATTTTCTAAAAAAAAGTTCTGGCTCTTCTTGCCAGAAAACGTATCGTTCATACAACTAAATATGGGGTGGACAGTTTGAAACCATTTCTTTAAAATCCACAAAGTACGGAAAATATAAATTTATCGCCCTAGGCTGAAAAATCATATTTTTCGACCTTGTTAAGAAAACATTTTATTTTTGAGTATTCATTAAATTTTCTTTAACTACACGGAAAGAAAAAAAAAACAGAAATTTACTGTGTAAGCTAACACGAAAAAATCGTGTGTTAACCTTACGCAGAAAAAATCCTTAGCGCTACTGTAGCCGAACCAATCAGGCAATCAGGTGTGACCAGAGTGATTTTGATTGGCTCTCTTACAGTAGCGCTTAGGATTTTTTCTGCGTAAGGTAACACACGATTTTTTCGTGTTAACTTACCACAGTAAATTTCTGTTTTTTTTCTCTCCGTGTATCAGTACTGTACTAATCAATACCCAAAACTAAATGGCTTAGCAGAACGAAAATAATCGTCTTCAAAGAACTTTTTAAAAATAAGTTAGCCCGTTCCTGGTAACTCTCGTGGTAACTGATTAATTACATGAAATTTTTAACCGAAAATTTATTTTTATGGTTTTATTAAAGAGACGCGTGGTGGTGCATCACGAAATTTTCATAAGCCATTTAATATTTCATACAGGTCGGTGCACCACCTCCTCGCGCAAGTTTCCCACCGGTCGCAAACTCATTAAGCGAAAAACCAATATCGGTCCGGTTGGGCGCTCGCTCGGTCAAAAAATCTCATCAACAGGGGGATTTAATCGATTCCTCCCAGAAAAAAGGAAGAGGGTAAGAGGGAATCCCCGAGTTTTACCCCAAAAAACATCGAAGATTATTATATTAGAGACTCCCTAGACAGCAGCAGGTTCCTTCCTCCCCAGCTCCTTTTAATTGCCTGCACCAGCACCGGGATAATGAAATTCATAAATCGGGATGGGAAACATTAGATTCGTGCGAACGGGATGCTACAGCCGGGACCCCCGAAATAAAAAGTCCCCTGTAATTATCGATGGGAAGAGAAGAAGAAGGAGGAGGAGGAGGAGGAGGAGATTAATCCCCGAACGCGCCAGGGAGATCGATGTGCCAGGTCGTTTTAACGAGATTCTCGAATTTGGCAGCAGCAGCCAATAATAATATGCCGATGTGATACGACGGGGGTGGAGGAGGAGGCTAATTACTGACCGAGCACCGCATTATTATCATTATTATTACTATGCAGCCGATGAGAGGAAATCGAGTTTTTAGGACCTACCGATGCAGCACCCAGACTAGACTTCCTGCGATCCTGTGCCCCGGGATTTATGCGTTCCCATCGTCGTTGTTCACCTGTGCCGAGGATCTAGAAAAAAAAGGGAGAGCATCGCCGTTATTAAGAATTTCTTTTTTTTACTCAAAAAGTGCATCCTACAGGTGTTAGATTACCACTTGAGTGGACTGAAGTACAAAAAACTTATCCGTGAAAATTTTGCCTTACATCGTTAAAAATAATGCGAGTGAGTTAATGATTGTTGAAAAACTATTTTAGTTTAAAGCTTTCTGCTCTGAATTTTTTAAAGAGCGTAATCGTACGCAAGCTCATGTTTACTTTTATGCATAACTCTATTGCAGAATTTTTATCGTTTTCTATTGACAAACACACGCGTTATTCCTGCTTTGGTTTCAAAATCTAATACAATGTGATTTTTCTTTCAGTTTATTTTTGTTCATAAAGAATTACCATGAAGCTTTTTTTAGTTTTTTTAGGATGCATTTTTTACTTAATTGCAAAAATTGAAAGTCGTAAGTAACAAACTTTTAAGTATTCGGAGATTTTGTTTTTCATTTAATAGTTAGGTAATAATTTTTTGAAATAGGATGCAGATATCTAAACAAATGTGGTTTATATGTCGATCTCGAAAATGAAGAAAATTGTTTCAAAGCGTGCCAACGCGATAGACGTGGGATAATTGGAGTCTGTTCACTTGGTTCTTGTTACTGCAAAACCATAGTTTGTATGTAAATTTTTGTTAGTAAAACTTATTTTGCACTTCAAAAAAAAAAAAATATAATTCTGATTGCGAGAAAGTTTAGGTAGAGCAGAATGGTTAAGTCAAAAAAATTTTCAGTGACTTAATTTCTAAGCTGCAATAACATAAAAACTTGCATATTATTAATATTTATGATTTTCTTTCAGACTGTAGTTGGATAATTCCAGGGGAAAATCCAACTAGAATTACCGATGTCATGTTTAATTTTAATCGCGTGGAAAAGTGTAAGGAACAATTTGGTGAATTTCACACAGGAGTTTGCAAAATGAATGAACCAAATAAGAAAACTATGAAAATTCTTAAAAATTGTGTATGCTACAAGACATCATCAACTAATCAGCTTACCTCACACTACAAAACTGTTCAATATATTCATCAGACTGTAATTTAATTAAATTAAAATTAACTTCTACAGTTTTAAACTTTTAATTACATATTTATTCATACGAAAAGTTGAGGCTTTGTAACCCTAGACATTATTATAAAATAATATCATTTTTATTGAGATTATAATTTATTTTACGCAGAATAGCAGTTTCGTCTTAAGTGTCGAATTATTTTAATAACTTAATATTGGAGATTAGAAGAGAAAGAAATTGACCAAAGATCCAGAAAATTATCTTTTTTATTTTTTAATCATCCAAAGAAAATATTATATAAAATTTGAATTTTAAAATGAGCTAGTGAGGACCTGCAAGAGAAAGTTCACTCAAAAATTGAAAAACCAGCGTGATTTTTCCAACTAAAAAGAAAATCAAAGCTAACAGAATTTTAAAAAACCTCATAATTTTTTACAGTTGAAAGTAGCAAAAAATATTTTTGTTTATGGTTAGAATCTATAATACTCATGATGTTGATTCTATTTCAATCGATCAATAATTGACATCACTATCAATAAATAGCTCAAAATCAATGGATTACTCATTTGATCACCTTTGAACCTGGACATTTTGCTACTTTCATTACCAAAGAAAACCAGGAATCCTGTCCTAATAACCCGCATCAAAAATCATCATCCAGTTTCGATAAGGCCGCAAGTCCCGGTGTCCTCACCTCCTCGCAATCATGAACGATCGACCCCGCAGTCCTGTACAACAACAAAACGAGTACAAGCAAGACAAAGAATTTAAAGCGGGGGTTCACGGGGGGTTCGAGGAACACGTGTGTACTGTCTCGTTTATTCCCCGAAAGTTCCTCTCCCAATTAAAGCGTTCCGCGATCAGCTCGGGCCCGCAAAATAAGAAGACGATCGGTGGAGCTCGGGGGCGCGAGAAAAGAAAAAAATGATATAAAAGAAGGAGGAGGAGGGCTTACATTTATCCCGAGTCCTGCGAGTGCACGAAGCCGCAGGAGGGAAAAATATGTGCCGGCTATCGAGCTCAATCTCTCTCTCTCTCTCTGGATTTATTCCTCCTGCGACCTGGAGCTGAAAAAGGGTGCGAGAAGTCGCTCGCGGAGTTCAAGAATTCGAGGAGGAACGCGATCGCGGATTGATGATACGCGGATTCGCAGCTTAAATTTTAAAACATTCTTTTGAGGGGGGGGGGGGGATTATACGGCGCTGCGGTGAGTTATGAGATTTTTTACCGAATTTATACCCTCCCCGCGACCGGCTCTTTTTTATTATCGCGGGGTCGTTATTTTTTGTTGCTTTCGGGGAGGCTGGTTAATGGAATATTTAACACCTGGTGCTTTAATTAACCTGAGTTACTCACTTACAAACGAATAACTTTTTTTTTTTAAACTGTGTAGAATAAAATCATATCAGTATTTTGGTAGTTGATTACTTGTCCTGCGTTATAATCAAAATGTTGAGGAGTTTAGTTGTTTACTTGATATTTTTAGGGCTAATAAGACACAAAAATTATTAAATAATAATCTTATTAGCTATAAAAATATCAATTTGAATTTTTTATAGCTTCACAACTGAAAAAACTATTTTACTTTGAATTTTGTAGCAGTTCTCTGTCGAGGTAGGACCATTGAACATGCATTGGCTCATCAATATAATAACGATATCGATCGCCTGCGAATCTTTGAGTTACAGGATAAAGATTCTTTTGAAGTGGTGACCAAGAAAATCGTAGAACTCAAACCGTCGAAAATTTGTATTCTAACAAGTAAGCTAACGGTAACTCTTGCGCCGGTCGAGAAAATTCATGAAAAAATCACGCGCGAGATCCCAACATTTATCATGGACGTAAATAAAACAAAACTACCGAATGAAAGTCAAATCGCGATGAATCCCGGCCCCGCGTTAAATTCAGATCTGTTTGTTTCTGTGGAGTACGCGCGACTGTTTGATGTTCAAAAAGTCAAAGACGATTTGAATTTTATCGTCGAGTACAATTCTTCGCCACCGAGAGCAAAATTTTTACTTGTGCTTTGTGGAGACTCAAGATTGGAGCAGGTTAATATTAAAAAGCTGTTTGTTGATTCCTGGGAACTGAAGTTTTTGGATTTTTCTGTTCTGATCGTACATGAACGAACTTTGACAATCCAAAGCTATAATCCATTCTTCAAAACTTATCATAGTGCTGATGTCAATGATGAACTTTTATTTACTGATAAAACAGCAAACATGAATGGATACAAAATCAAAACGGTTCTCTACAACAGACCACCACACCTTGAGTTCTCCAATAATTCAAATGAAGTTATAGTCAGTAGTATCAATTATGGATTTTGGAAGCTTACTTCCGACGCTTTAAACTTCACTTTACACTTTACTGAAATTAATCAAAAGAATATTCCAGTCGGAGAGATCTTAAACAAAATTGAAAAGGATGAAATCGACGTAACAATAAATAGTCTCATCCTTGGATTACAGCTCCCAAATCGTAAGAAAAAGGGTTCACTTCTGATTGGAAAAGTCGTCCGAGGAGCCAACATGAATTTGGTTGCGCCCATTCTGTACACCAAAGGCGCGGACTCTGAAATCTACTTGACGATTTTTTTGCACACGAGTTTGACGACTTTGGCCATTCTAACATTGATGGTTGTAATAAAGCTGTTCAAACTGACGTCAGAGATCTGGACGCCTTTTTACATATTTTCGTTGCTCCTTGGTTGCACCGTTGGTCAAGAGCCACGAAAACTTTTCGAGAAACTAATTTACGTAAGCATTGTTTTTTTGTCTTTACAGTACTCGAGTGCCGATTTGCAATTTTCTCCGACGACAAAGTCGTGAAAAATGAAGAGTTCGTTTACGACGCTCTCAAAGAAATTAAACATCCATCGTTTCCGATATACATGCACCCAAGTTACATTTCCGGAGAAGAAAATTACAACGACGAAGTTATCTGGACTTTGAAAAAAAAATTCTATACCGTTGGAGCTTTCAATGGAATGTTTTGAAAAGCTGGTTGCTCATGGGGATCGATTTTGCTTGAATTCAGCGGTTTACACAAAGTACGTGATAAAAAAATATCGAAGCATGGGTAAGTCGACGTCCATGAAGATCATCAAGCCCATTGTTTTCGCAGACTTTTTTGTTCATGTTTTTGCAAATGGTTCTCCGTACATAAAGAAAATCGACAAAAAATTTCAACAAGTATTTGAATCTGGCTTGCGAGATACGATTCCCTATATGAAAAAATACTTTGATACTGACGAGAAATCAAAAAATCTGAATGTTACGTTTGAGCCGACGAATTACATCTACAGCGAGTTGATTGTATTTTTTGTTGGCTGCTTGCTTAGTACCTTAGCCTTTGCCTTTTAGCATATATATTTCATGATCAAAACAAGACCGTATCTATTGATTTAAAAGCACAACAAGTATTAATTAGAATAAAGTATATTCTTTTTTATATAACAATGAAAAACTTTGAATGAAGAATTGTTTTTTCAATTTACAAATCAAATAAAAAACCAACTACTTATATTTGCGATTGGATACTTTTTCAGCATCTTATGTTTTATCTTATTTTAATTTTAAATAAAATAACATTATATATATGTATCATAAAAGATTTTAAAATTATTATTATTGCTGCTAAGTAAAAAAATTTAATCTTCTGTAAACTAAAATATTAATTTTAAGTTTATAAATATTAAGTCGATAAAAGAAACAAATTAAACTTGGAATCGAATATAAATTTACTCTTATAATCAATAATATAATTTGTACAATAATTACAATATCGACTGAAAAAATATTGTTCCCCGTAGTAACGAATTTCATAACAGTTGCTCATCACAGCTGAACTATAAAACATGTTTTGGATTGTCAAACTATTAATAATAATATTTATAACTTTTAATGGTAGATGCACGTGCACATTGATAAATACCACTTTTGATTCAGCCATTGATAAAATTGTACTGCTGAATCCTTATCAGGTTAGCATTTTTACAAGTAAAGTACCTGCAAAAAACTTTTTAGAAATAAATTTAATGATAAAAAAAATCACATTCAAGTTTCCAACTTTTATTATTGATTTTAACCATCCGAAAGTAGTAAACAATGGCATCGAAAAAAGTATAAACACTCACTCTGCCTTAAATTCAAATTTATACATTTTTTTCGAGCATGCGCTTAGTTTTGATGTCCAAAGAAAAAAAAAAAAATTGAAACTAATTGTTGAGCTCAATCCGTTACCTCCAAGAGCAAAATGTTTGATCATATTTTTCGGTGATACAAGATTAAATCAAACCGATTTTAAAGAATTATTAAGTTCTGCTTGGAAATTGAAATTTTTAGACTTTTCCATATTCATTGTTCAACTCAATAATAACTCAACTATTTTAAATTACAATCCTTTCTTCAAGAGTTATGATGAAAAAGATCTTTTTATGGCCCAATTATTTCCTGATAAACTTAAAAACATGAATGAACACAAAATAAAAATATCTATACTTCATTTTCCTCCGTTTGTGGATTTTTCAAATGAATAAAATCAAATAAAAGTAGACGGCTTCAATTACGGTTTTCTAAAACTAACATCTTCCGCTTTAAACTTCAAACTTGATTATATTGGAATTGGAAACAATCAAGCAGTGATTTTTAATAAAATCAAAAATGACGAAATAGACACGTCGTCATTAGATCCTCTTCTGGGCACGCAGGTTGGAACTTATTACAAAAGTGGCGCACTACTTTTCGGCAGAGTTGTGAGAGTAACCGAGATGCATTTGATAGGACCTGTTCTTTACACCTACGGCACGCAGTCCCAAATTTATTCGGCTATTGTTTTATATACAATCTTAACAGCTTCAATCATAGTGATCACTATGGTTATGATAAAATTCTGTAAACTAACGTCGATAAATTGGACACCACTGTACGTATTTGCGTTGCTTTTTGGGATTACAGTCAAAAAGAAACCACACAGGTTTTTTGAGAGATTTATATATGTCAATCTTGCTATGTTGTCAATACAATACTCAAGTGATACGTTTTCAATAATCTCGAAAGACAACATTGTAAACAACAAAGAAATTGATTACAATTCTATGGAAGAAATTAAAAAACCTACGCTTCCAATATACATGCAGTATACTTTTTTTCAAAATCATTCTGAAGACGAAGTAATTCGCAATTTAAAGGTTCATTCCACTCCAATAATGATTGACAAAGAATGCTATGAAAAAATTTATGCGAAAGAGAAATGCTTCTGTGTAAATTCTGCACTTTTTGCCAAATACATGGTAAAACGATATGCCAAATCAAATAAATCGCTTGCAATTAAAATTGTTCAACCTACAGTATTCAATGATTACGCTGTTCCCATTTATACAAAAGGTTCTCCATACATGAAAAAATTTGACAAAAAATTTCAACAAATATTCGAAGCAGGCATTCAGAATTTAATTTTCCATTCTAAAAAGTATTTTGAAGATGACAGGAAATCGAAAAATCAAAATTTTACTTTTGAACGGATTCGTGGTATAACAAACCAGCTGATTATATTCAGATTTGGATGCATTTTGAGTGTTACAACTTTTGTTTTTGAACATGTGTATTTTTGGGTTAAAATAAGGCATAGTTTATTAAATGTATGCTTTTTTCGAGAGTTTTGTTTTTTTGTATCCGATTTGTTAAATAAAATGTGTTGCAAAAAAGTTACTAATTTTTAATTATTCAAGCACAGTAATCCCCTTGAATAGATTCAAATTAACCTCAATATTAAATTTTTGTAAAAATTATATAAAAAAAAATCCAGCCCCCTCGTAAAGAATGAAAAATCCTGTCTCACGCATTTGAAACGTCCCTTCATTCGTAACACTCCAAGCTTTAAATACCAGCGTAGTCCCGCGAAACTTACGATCCTCCCGGGGGTTATCGACGAGCTTCCCCATCCACCTCGGGCAATCGAATATCACTCTAAACAAACAGCACCCCCAGAACAATATAAATTCTGTCAAACAAAAAAGTTGTCCGCTCGCACGCAAAAAACATAAACTGGTAATGAGCACGGCGACCGTGGCATGATGAAACGGCGTTTTAAAACTTCGGCGAGAGACCCGCGCGCGCCAGTAAAAGAAGAGTGCCGACGCCGAGCCGCGGTGTTAAGTTGGGTCGCGACACGCGAACCTACCCTCCCGCCAATCGATACCACCCGCTACTTTTTATTTTTTATTTTTTTGCTCTCACCGCGGCTAAACACACATCTGGGGTCACTTACAAAAAAGTACCCCGGAAGTGTTTTTGAGTTTTTTTTTTTTTTTTCGTTTTCTGGGAACAAATTTTTTATGAATTTTTTATGCCAGCGAGTTGAACTTCGAGACCCCAACAAGACTCTCGATTTGAATAATAAGTACTTATAACCTAATGAAAGTAGAATTCATGAGTTGCAAAAGTAGAATTTGGATTACTAAGTTTTGACTGGATTGTCTAACTAGTCAATTTTCTGTATTTTCTGTAACTTTAAATTTCTCGGTATGAAAGAATCGATTTTTAGACTTAGAAGTTTATAACGGTTCAAAGGATCAAATTTTTGAGTGCATGAGTTTTTCCGACTGAATAAGTATTTTTTACCGATCCAGAAAGTTTTTGTACCATATCCAGGAAGTTCAATATTTGTTCTGAACATTTTTTGAGCAACCTCATGCCAATGCAGAACCAGAAAGATTTAGAATTTACACGGTAGGAAAGTATTGAGACAAAAGCTGTTGGTCGGGTATCGCAGCAGCGTAAGCCCGTAACTCTCGGTCAAATTTATAGCAGGCACGCGCGAATCGCACACACTGCATCAGAGACTTTGATGGTCGCACTTTTTTACATTCATTTCAATGCGTTTACTCGACAGCAGCAGGAGCATCAAGCTTATTTACGACCGGCAATATTTACACCTTGCGTACACGTATTTTTATTCCACGTTTTATTGGTATTATGACGAGTCTCTATCGAGTTTCATGCAAAAACAAAGAAAGTGTTTTGTGAAGTCCTTTAAGGTCGCGCAATCTCGAGCTGATCTCGAGGTTTTTTTGTCGCGGCTCGTGGGAGATGATCAGTTAACGTTTCAATTAGTGCGATATTCAAAGTATCGCGTCTACAGATAAGACCGGCCATAAAACATCCCGCGTCTGGGCAAAAAAAAAAAAGAGAAAAATAGCGGTCATCGTCGGGCGCGACCTATAAATATCAACTTATTTATGGCACCCGAGCGTCCGCTCCCAGCAGCTCTGGCTAAATCTTTATCCCGAGACGCTCGTATAAATTAAATTAAAATTTCAATTTAATTAATGCCGCTTGTTTATTAAACCATCACCCTTGGGGAAAGCAAGATTTAGCGGGCTCAAATTTTTCACTGCGCCGTTATGATACACATTGTGCAACAGCATTACGCAACAATGACGATGCGCGGATTAAATTCGTACGATGCTTCCTCGTTCGAGCACCTGCTAATTGATTGATGCGTTTTTAATTTTTGTACCTTGGCTTGGCCGCACGTAACATTACAAATGCGCTACCATTATTCTCCGACGGAGGTGTCATTAGATGCATTTGTGGCATCAATCTTTGTTCTCTCTCCCTGGTTACCCAACAATTTTTCATAAAAAAAAGTGTTTATAAATTTATTTTTCTACCTGGACCATGGGACAAGGTGGGGGGGGGGGGTAGAATCCAGCGAATAACAGGCTCGGAATGCAGCCTCGGCTCTCTCGCAGGAGGGTTTTATCGCCCGGCCAATATCTCCGCCGCGCCGCGGCCTATTAGAGCGATCTTGATGAATGCACCCCCCCCCCTCCCCCCGCCTGCCAATAGGCTGTGGCGGCGTTTTCCACTGTCTTTTTCCTTCCTTCTCTCCTCTCAGACTCTAATCGGGCTCTCTTAACAAATGCCAGCGCGAATAAAACCGATGTTCTATCTTTCTTTCTCCCCGGGCTCCTGCAGCTGCTAGAACATCGATCGCCCCGACGCTTTGGTTTTTACCGGTGTCAAGAACAGATAAACTCCGGCTTAAAGATCCACCGAGATTGTTGCCTCTTTCTCTCTTATATAAGGGCTTGAAAAATCTAATCAAAATATTTAGAGCCGTTAAGTCGTTTGAAAATATTGGCTTTTTTTTCGAATTGGAAAGTTTTTATCGGATTTCCAAAGTAGCCCGTGCTACCAGTTGCAGTTCTTGATGTGTGGTTTCTTTGAAAGTTCTATTGGTACTGCAAGAATTTGTTTTTAAAAATTATTTTAGGTCGCATTTGCGTCCTTTATAGTCTAAAGATCGTAGAGCGCCCTCTATAGTTTATGTGACTAGGAAAAGGACTTTACTTTTCATTCCACTGATATAAAATATGTATGTACATATTTGTTAGACCTCGTAAAAATTCGAAGGACTAAAATTCTGGATCTCCACTACGAGCCAAAAAAGACTTTTATAATAATTCACGAGATTGTAAATGCAAAGTTGTGGCACAATTACCTACCACGATAACCGCGTGTACCTTCTCTTTGTGTGTTTTTCCTCTCGAATACGTTTTAAAAATAAAAGCTTCCGCGTTAATGTGCCCTGACTGATCCTCAGGAGCTACCTCGAAGCTGATTTTAATCTCTCGCGTCCGCGGAATGAAATTACAACGTCGGCCTAAATCATAATGAATTATTGCCGTAGGAAGTTTAAACGATGTGCAAGCGCGCCCCCTGCACCAAGGGGTTTATATTATAATGGGATAATTATTGTTGTTCTGGGGTGTGTGGGAAGGGAGGGGGGGGGGGTAATGTTATTCGAAAATGCCCTTCTTTATCCGCGGAAAAATCTTTTGTGCTCGCGATTATCCCCGCTCGAGTGTGACCGATGGAATTTGTGATACCACCGAGACTTAATATTTGAACGGCTCCTCCACTCAAATGTTCCATGTAAAGGGTTCAAATTAGTCTGAATTACCGACCGATGGTAATTTTTTTTGCTATTAGCGGGCCCTCTTAGAGCTTTTTTGTTCATTCATTTAATGCTTAAGGGGGGGGGGGGGGGTCTACCCTAGACAGTTTCAAAAAATCGATTTTTTTTTTGTTTTTTCTGACAGTACAACATCTCAAGAATGCTGTGTTGAAATTTTGAGTCATTCTGAGTTGATCTCATAAGTCACAGCCTTTCTCGTGCGACGTCTTTTAGCTCCGAGTGGCTGCACGAAACTTTAAACGCGTTTTTCTCAAAACTAGTATTTTCAAAGTAGGTGAGGAAAATTCGCAACCTCTGCACCGATCGTTCTAAAATTTTAACCACGTCTTTATTATATACTTTTCCAGGTATTAACACGAAGATTTTTGAAAATTTCAATTTTTACGGTCGTGACACCGACAAAATGGCGGATTTTTTTGCCGAAAAAACGACTTTTTGTTTTAAATCACTGCAAAATCGTCAAAAATTTAAAAAAAAAAATCCTCGTGTTATTACCAAGATAAACTTGTCTTCTAACAGAATCTTCCTTCAAAATTGATTTTAAATGATCTGGAACAAAATGGCATTCCTCACTGCAAAAAAAACGTAGGACGGAAGCGTCGTAAAAAAATGGCTGGCATCCGCTTGTTTCTACGTATTTTTACATGAAAAAATTTGAGAAGATACTTGAAATGTTACTTTATTATGTAGTCAATAATTGACTTTAATAAATTTTTCCGTTTTTAAAAAAAAAATTCACAAAAATTTTCTTTTTTTTGGCCCTCAAGGGTAGACTCCCCCCTTAAGTTCTCTAACGTGACTTAAATTAGTCTGAAATACCAATTAATGAAAGTTTTTATTAAAATCCTACTTAATGCTTTAGTTTAGCGGCTAAACTTTAGCCATTTCACGGTTAAGTTCTTCAATAGTTGACTGCTCTGTAAGTGTGAGCTTGCTTGTATCGTTCTAGATTTAAAAATCCAGGATATTCTGTTAAGGATACGAATATTTCGATGGTCCCAGGGAAGAAAAACCTTAGCCGAAAGTCTGCCACGAATAAAGTTACAATGATCTGTATCCGTTACTAAAATGTCTCTAAATCACTTGTGATACATATTGATAGCAAAGGTCATTATCTTTCAATCTAGAAAAATTGAAATCATGAATAAAGTAATTTAAAGACATTTTAGTCACCGAAAGTCGCCTCAATGTGATCTTATTCGTGGCAGATTTTGGGATAAGGTTTTTTTTTGCTGGAACCATTGATTCAGTAATTTGAAAATATCTGGTGACTTGCGAAACAAATAAGAATAAAAACTCTTGACGAGACTAGAAAACCAAGCCAGCAAAACATCGAGTTATTACAAACTACTTATTCTTTGCCTCTTGCCTTCTTCCGAGTCATTAGGAAACATAACTTGACTTTTGAAAAAACATCCATCCACAAGAAAAGAAACAAAAAAACTCTCACAAATTAAGTATCGAAACAATGCTACACCCACGTGCAGGTGCGTCCGTCCAGGATTTTTCAACGGAGAAAAAACAGGACACACCGGCCAGAAAAGCTCTTACTGTGTACAAACGGGCGGGCGGACGCGCGCGCGAAATAAACGGTCAGCCGGCTGACCGCAGGTGCATCGATGTTCTCCCGCGCGGCGTCCTTCGGCTCGAAGGAGCAGCTGAAGAAGTAAGGAGCCTGCAGGACGATGATTTTGATGGATCGGGTCATAGTGCAGCGGCGAACCTTTTTTTTAACGAGCTGTCACTTTGGTCTGACGGTTCCTAATGGTCGGAAAAAAATAGTCAAAGTCGATGTCCGTCATAATTTGAGGTCCTAATTTCGTACGTCGGACTGCGACGCCCGCTTGATTCATCATTCACGCGCGGTGTTTCAATTACGCGTAGAGGAATATTAAACGAGTAAAGCCATTAAGTTAATAGTTTACAGGTGATAATTGAAATAAAAAAACGTTGTTGTAGTACACCCGACCGAATGAAATTACCTTCGTATACTACGATGTTGATAATTACTCATTTATCATCGTTCCAGCATGCTATTTCCATATAATGGTCGGCGCAAGGGACTTTATATTTAAACTTGAAATTTTTCCGTACAACAGTTCTAATTGATAATTAAATCCATGGTAATTCAGGGAGTACGGTTAAACTCTTTGAGAAACACAAAGGCGAGCCCTTGACGCGCACAATAATTCTGATCCCGGGGCCATCAGAGATAAGACGAGGGGATTTCGGTTGCCGCGGGGGTGAGAATAACAAATGAAGGAAGTACCGCGAGTTTGTCAGTGCAGTGCTGCACCGGCGCCAGCCCGTAACGAACGCTGCTGCGGCTCTTGGAAAATATATTACGCGCTAATGGCCCGAGCGCACCCCGAGCGAGAATTTTAAAATCTCATACTTAATTAGCCAACGAATGGCATCCAAGTTTTTTGCGAATCAACGAAGTGTGAGCGGATTTAAAAATCTGTCGAGTTTATTTGAATAGTTGGTACATATGTTATGCTGCTGGTGGTGTCCGACACATCAAAGCACACGTACATACAGACTTGATGCCTCTAGTAGGAGCTACATCGGCAACGCAGTAACCTCTGTAGTTTGGACCTTTATCCCGTTTACACATTTTGGTGCAACCGACATGGTTGAAAACTTCGATATTTCTACTACATGTTGTGGTGTAGCCACAGTCTGAAAAAAAATTCTTGTTGTTAAAAATTCTAAACAGTCCAATTTTTTTTTACCAAATGATAAGTCACCTTTCCATAGCGCAGTGTAACAAACGCAAATGCGATTTACACAGGTTCCTGTGTCCTTGGGATTCTTCTGGTAGCACTTTCGGTCGCAGCCCTGGTTGCTGAAGACATCGAATTCAATACCGAGATCTGTCATGTAACCACAATCTAATAACAATGAAAAATACTAAAAAATTTATTCAACCAAGACTACAAGGGACTTACAAGAGCCAACAGTTCTCATATACGAAGCCCAAACAAGAAAAATCAAGAAAACCGTCATTTTTGTATTTTCTCGTGCACTGTATTAACAATCTATCGGTTAAACAAAGTTTATTCGAACCAAATTGTGCACACCTGTTTGAAATAAACGACTAAAAAAATATATTATCGGGTGTCACAAACGTGACATATCAATAGAAAAGCTATAAAGTAACATGAGTACGCATAAACAACTGTAAAAAATCAGCCTACAACGCAAGAAACAAGTTTAAAATAATGCACCTGCAACCTTGAACTATCCCTTTCGAATGAGTCCCATTACTCGGTCTAATTAAATTTATTTCGAAAATTCTGTTATGACGCCAGACGATAAAAAGGTACAATCCCGGCGACCAGGTATGTTTTTTAAGCTCAAAAAAGAAGGGCTTAATTGTATGAGGTACACACATGCAAGAGGATCAAAAAGAAGCGTACGCGCCGCGGTCTATCGAGGGTGACTCCTGGCCTACAAGCAAAAACACAGCGAGGAGGAGGAGGAGGGAAAATATCCGAATGCATCGGTGCAGCATGGATACTCATTAAGGGAACACAATGGCGAAATAAACTTGTAGTCGCGCTGCGGGGGCCCCGGCTACCTATGCATGCGCCGCCGGCGGCTCCTCCGAGTTTAGCGCAATGGCGAAACAGCATGAGAATGCAGCAAGGTGAAAACGCCGCCGTCGCCAGAGGTAATGAAGAAATAAGAAAGTCCTTCTTCTTCTTTTTGGGGTCACGTGTCCGCGTCGTAGTTTGGCAGAAGGACATTGAGCTTTGTCGGCGATCCCCGGGCACCGATAACGCGCATTCTTGTTACCTTTCTTTTATAATTTATTGGGTTGCAGTCCGACGACCGGGGTGGTAAGGTGACCAGACGCTGGAACTATTTTTTGTTTTTTCGAAAATTTGGCGAGTGTGCGGGAGGGATTTTTAAATTAAAAGTTATTATCGACCTTCTATTGATGTAAATTTTTTAACTTTAGTGAAGGGACCAGTCGTAATACGTTTATTATTGAAGAATTTTATTGAACTTATCATTTGTTTTTAAAGAATGAGCAATATACACAAATTTTAAAAAATAAAAAAATAAATATATTAATTGGCAAATAACTGACCAATTTTATGATTCAACAGAGATAAACTACAGATATTATTTAAATAAATATTAAGCCTTCCCTGAAGAAATTAACTGAGTCATCTATAACTATCAGTAGCATAAATTTACTATCAATTTTAATTTTTTAAGTAATTCAATGTCTATAAAATAAACAATATTAATGTGAAATTATTAAGTTCCCATTATAGACTTTGATTATTTGCGTTTAGAAAAAGAAATTAAGTAAAAAAAAACCTCTTGATCTAACTCCTGATGCTTGTATATACAGGTAGATGGCCTTGAGAGTTTGTTAATACACCTCAAATATTTGATTATGGAAAATGATATCAAACATTAGATTTGGGTAAGCATTAGTTTATCCAACCACAACCAACTTTTACAAACTAAGTATAAACTTAAATAAAGTAAATCAGATAAAAAATTCCTTCACATTCACAGTACGTTGATGTTTTGTTTAAAAAAGCGTAAGTTGAGCTACAATAAAAGTTACACTTGGATGTAAACCAAACTCATTTCAAAAATTCTCATTTAATCAGATTTTTTCTCCAAAGTGTAATCAAAATCCCATCACCAAATTCGAATTAAATAACACATCATTCATTCCTCCTCAATTTTTACAGTAAATTTAAAAGTTATTCGCGAGAAAGAAAAGTCAAGGAGGACCGAGGGATAGCAAGGGTACAGGTGCGGCCAGCTGCGCTTGAGCAGGTGAATCCCCGATGATCGACGGAGGAAAACCCAGCGGCCGGTTAGGGCAGGTGATGTGTGTCGATAATACGAATTATGGTCCACGAGTTTTTAATGCTGCCACGCGCCGGTGATTATTTTTTTTTCACAACTAGCTAGCGGTTGTTTTTGGGATTTTGATTCAGCGGCGCCTGTCATTAATCATCGCGGGCGGCCGCGAGAGAGGTTATTAATCACCTTTGGGTGCGCTTAATTGAGAAGTACGAGGCTTCAAATGGATTTATAAATAGATTCGGAATTAATTTTTCCGATCGGAGGACCAATAATAAAAAACAATCTTAGAATCCCGGGCTTGCGTAAATGAATTAAGGGCGGGGACGCCACTTTTTTTAAAGTAAAAAAAAAATTGAAGTTACACGGAAAAAAAAAATTGGAGTTTCTCCAATTTAAAATAGGAGGCACTGTGAGTTCCGTGAGATTGTGAACTCTCCAAACAAAAATTGGAGTTCCTCCTATTTTTTTTTGGAAAAACAATATTTTGTTGATGAGGTTATGATTCTCAGGGATAATTCACGTGCTGGCTCGCGTGCTGGTATAGAAACATTAAAACAACCTCTCGGACCCGGATTAGCAGATTGCTGACGGTAGACGGTATGGGGAGCATACCCGGGGACCATTGCTACAGGTCGCCGATGACGGGTATACCCGGGGATCATCTCCGAGAGCTTGGTTCGAATTTTCTTCAAGGTGACTTTGGTGATCGTCTGTGAGCTACCAGGCATGAACTTAGACCTGGACAACCAGGTCGCCGATGTCGGGTATACCCGGGAATCATCTCCGAGAAGTTGACTTGAGTTTTCTTCATGGTGACTCTAGTGATCAACATCATGATTCTTACCTAGAGAGCTCGATTGCTCGAAGATGATGCCCGGGTATACCCGACATCGGCGACCTGGTGTCAGGGTATAAATTCGTGACTGAGAGCTCTCAAACGATCACCAAAGTCACCTTGAAGAAAATTCGAACCAAGCTCTCGGAGATGATCCCGGGTGTACCCGACATCGGTGACCTGGTTGTCCAGGTCGAAATTCATGCCTGGGAGCTCATAGACGATCACCAAAGTCACCTCTAAAAAAATTCAAGCAAGCTCTCGGAGATGGTCCCCAGGTGTATCGGTCAGGGGCGACCTGGTGCAATGGTCCCCGAGTATGCTCTCCAGGGTATACTACCGTCAGCGATCCGCTAACCCGGGTCTAAGAGATTTATTTAAAGTTTTTATACCAGCACGTGAATCATCTCTGAGAATCTTAACATAGTCGACAAAATATACAATTTTAAATTGTAGATTTACCAAAAAAAAATAGGAGAAACTCCAATTTTTGAAGATTGGAGAATCTTCAATTTTTTTTTTGTGAAAACTCCCTCAACTTTTGGAAAAACCCCCATTTTTTTTCCGTGTATGTTTACGACTTGAGAAGGATCATTTCCAATTTTCTCGAGTCGTTAACGAGGGGAGTACACAGAGCGAAAGTAAAAAATAAAAATGGGGGGGGACGCGATCGATTCTTATTTTATTTTTGCCATCGTTACTGAAATAAAGAAGGTGGATCATGGTTGTGTTGTTGTTCCTTTTTTTTCTTTCTTTTTAGATTTAGTGTGGGGCAATCTTTGTAATTACATAGCCGGCGCGCGCGTCCCATTAGGGGACTGCGCCGTGAGAGAACCGATACACATTTATATGTATATGAATTTGATTAATAGTTCATTTTCGAGCGAGCGCCGAGCCTACGCGCTGTGAGAACCACGATGGACTTTTTTTTCACGAGGTTTAAATTTAGACCGGAATATTTACCGGTAAGTGGGTTGCAGTTCTTTACTGATGTAGAGCAAATTTCATTGAGTGATAGGACTGTTAATGGAAAAGTGAGGTTTCCATAATGTGACAGCGGAGAAAAGGAATTATTAATTTGTAGGTTATCCAAAAAATTGTATTCTAATGTGTTCTTCTGACAATTGAACATTTTTAATAATTACAAGTGACATGTAGTACGAATATTTTTCAGACATAATAACACAATAATAACACAAAATTTTTTAAAAATGATATCTATAATCATATGAATTTTCTCAAGACTTATTATTAACATTAATATTGACACATTTTATAATTTTCTATTACATCTTCAACTTTACATTTTTAGAAAGTACAAACAAATATAGATAACATAAAACTTATGAATTCAGTTTGATTTTAATCTGTAAATAGGCCAGTTCAAAGGCAAAGGCTAAGATACTAATGAAGCAACCAATCGTAAAAATAATCAACTGGTTTTTCAAACTACTCAGCTCAAACGTGATTTCTTGATTATTCAATCTTCCACGCACGTCAAAATAATGTTTACCGTGAAAGATCGAATCGTGAAGACCCGATTCGAATATTTCTTGAAATTTTTTATCAAACTTCTTTATGTACGGAGAAGCTTTTGCAAAAGCGTGAACGAAAAAGTCGCTAAGGACAATAGGCTGGGCGAACTTTATAGCCAGCGACTTATCGGGATTTTGGTACTTCTGAATCATGTATCTCGCGTAAACAGCAGAGTTGAAGCAAAATCGATCTTTTAGTTCGGCGAGTTTTTCATAGCAATCTTCTGGGTTTTCTATTGGTAAATAATTTCTTTTCAAGTTACCGATAATGTCGTCGTCGTTCTTATCCATACCACGAAAAAAAGATCTCATCATGTACACAGGCTTAGAAGGATGTTTTATTTCTTCAAAGGCGTCGTAAACTATCTCTTTACTTTGTAAAACATTTATATCGGTGAAAATTGCGAATATCTCGCTTGAGTATTGTATTGACATTACGGCAAAGCCGGCATAAATCAATTTCTCAAAAAATCTGTCTGGTTTATGCTTGACTGCAACACCAAAAAGTAATGCTAAAACGTACAGTGTTGTCCACATGGTTGAAGTCAGCTTGAATGCTTTCAAGAAAACCATCGTGGCAACAATAATCAATGCTGTTAAAAATGAATATAAAACGATCGTTGAATAGATCTTTGACTGATCTACGTTGATGTAAAAAATTGGTCCAATCAAGTTCATCTCGCCTTCTCTTACAACTCTGCCAATGAGAAGTGCGCCTTTTCTGTAACGACTTGCAAGCTGTGAACCCATGAGATGAGTTAATACCGACATGTCAATTTCGTCTCTTTTGATTTTGTAAAAAATCTCTCCTTGAGGAAAAAAATTATCAATTTGAATGTAGTCAAGTGTAAAATTCAACGCTGAAGACGTAAGTTTTAAAAATCCATAGTTTACACCATCTACAGTTATTTCGTTTGAGTCATTGTAAAACTGAATGATTGGAGGCATATTAAAAAGAAGAGTTTTAATTTTGTGTCCGTTCATATTTTTTAGTTTATCAGGGAACAAACTTCTTGAAGCAATTTCAGTGCGGTGAAAACTTTGAAAAAATGGATTGTAATATCTAATGGTGGAACAATGTTCATCATGAACAATCAAAATAGAAAAATCTAAAAACTTCAATTTCCAAGCGTCAATCAATGCTTTTTTGAAATAAATATGTGATGATGCGGAATCGTTTATCAATAAAACCAAACATTTTCCTCTTGGTTGTAAATGATTTGTTTTTGCTATGAAACTTAAACTTTTCTCGACATTTTGAAAATCAAAGTCATATTCGAGTATGATGTAAAAATTCGAATTGAACTCAGTTTGATTCGTCTCGAAGATTGCTTTGTCATTTACATCAATGGTAAACGTTGGGATTTCTCGAATAATCTTTTCATAAATTTCGTTGATTGGTGTGAAATTTGTAGTGACATTGCTTCTAAAAATACAAATTTGAAATGGGCTAAGTTCTACAACCGACTTGATAACTTGTTCAAAAGCAAAATTTTTTGATGAACACCAGACTTCAAAAGCGAAACTTGCCACAACTATTATAATTTTCCAAAGTTGAAACATGCTGCCTTGTTTAGCTACCATGAGAAACTGTTACTAAAATGTTTCCATGGTGAATTTTTTTTTTTTTTAATAAAAGCTCACAATATCATAATGTTTTAACTGCAGGTTTGAAAGTAGATGATCGATATCTCAACTATAAATTATAATTATCTCCAAGCTACAGTTTGGAGATATAAAAAAACTTTGTACATTTAATACTAGGATATGAAATATAATGAAAATAATTTGTTAAAATACAGGTCTCCAAATGGTGTTTAAAAAATTTTTTTAGATGACAATAATTATTTACCTTAACCTCGCTGAAATGCAGTAAGATATAAATTTACGAAATATAATTTAAATTAGATAGGAAATTTTTAAATTTTACTTGCTGGTAAAAATAAAAAAATTTGAGATGCGATGTCATGTTCAAATTGTGGGTAAAAAAGTAGATTATCAATTTGCTATTAATTTTAATGACTCGGCTTCGAAACTAAAACTTGTGGTGCAAAATTGAAAGCTTTGTGGATCTTATACTGAGATGTTGATGGTAATAATAATAATTCATTCAAATTAGGATTATTACCACGATACGTATAAAAACTTCCTGCCTCTATGGATATTACATGCAAGACGGGGGCTTGTAATAAAATATGTTCAAAGTGAAATTAAACTATTTACAATTTAAAGTGTAACTTGAGAATGCAATTGTACAAAAATTACGTAAAATTGAAACCTCCATTATAAAATAAAATTATATGAATTTTTAATGATCTGCTACTCGAAATACTTCATTTTGAAATTACTTCCAAGCTATTTTAAATTACTTCCAAGCTATTTTAAATTAATGTCCAAGATATTTATAATTTAATGAACATGTATTATAACTTTGCATTGTAAAGATGTAGGTATACCTGAAGGTCAAACTAGAAGGATTGTTTTTGGATAATACAATTCTTTTTTTCTGATTTACAAATAATGTTTGAAAGAAATCTTACACTTGTGAAAATACATTATATATTCAGTTCGTGATGCCAAATATTTATGAAAAAGAACAGAAACTTAAGATAAATATATCAGCAGAAGAAATTAACGATTTCTGTTAACTAAAATTTATAATTTCTAATCCAGAAATATACGAGTTCTAATGCAAAACTTATGATGCTAAAAAAGCATCCAATGGTAAAAATAACCAGTTGATTTTTGAAGTTATCAACACGCTCAAGTGCGATTTTCTGTTTTTTTGACATTTTATACTCTACATATTTTTTTCCATGAAAAATCGAATCGTGAAGACCCGACTCAAGCATTAGCTGAAACTTTTCACCAAATTTTTTTACGTAAGGAGAGCCTTTGTTGAATACAAATACGGCAAAATCAGTGATTACACCAGGCCATGCCATTTTCATTGCCGGGGAATTATCAGAATTACGATATTTTTGGATCATGTACTTTGCAAGATAAGCAGAATTGAAACAAAACTGATACTTGTGAGCAGATAGGTTTTTATAACAATCTTCGAAGTTCTCTATTCGAATTGCATTTGCTACTAAATTTCCGATGATATCATCGCTGTATTTGCTCCCGCTTTGGAAGACAGATTTTCCTAATTTCAAAGGGAGTGTAGGATTTTTTATTTCTTCAAAAGCATTGAATTCTTTTTCTTCATTTTTAACAACATTATCATTGGTTAAAATTGCAATTAATTTACTCGAATATTGTAATGACAGCATACCGATACCGTTGTGAATCGATCTCTCAAAAAGCCTGCGAGGTTTTAGATTTACAGTGACACCAAACAACAATCCAAAAACGTAAAGCAATGTCCAATTAGCCGATGTTCGTTTACATCGTTTTGTTAAGAACATTGTGATAACAATGATGGAAGCTGTCCAAAGTGAATATGAAACAATGTCAGAAAAATTTGTTGACTTTGCACTGTTTACATAAAAAATAGGTGTTATCAAATGCATCTTGTCAGATCTAACTATTTTACTAAAGAGAAGCGTTCTTTTTTTATAAAAACTTGTAACTACTGATCCAAGACTATGAGATGTCATAGATATGTCAATTACATTTTTTTCAATTTTTTCAAAAATTTCTTCTTGCGAAATAAAATTTTTAACTTTTAGATAGTTCAAAGTGAAATTTAAAGCTGAAGATGTAAGTTTCCAAAAACCGTAATCAAGTCCATTCACTGTTATTTTGTTTGATTTATTATGAAACTCGATTATTGGAGGTACACTGCAAAGAAGAGTTTTAATTTTGTGTCCATTCATATTTTTCAGTTTATCTGGGAATAGTTGTCCTGAAAAAATGTCAGTTTGGTGAAAACTTTGAAAAAACGGATTATAGTATCTAATGATTGAACTATGTTCATCGTTGACAATCAAAATAGAAAAATCTAAAAACTTCAGATTCCAAGCGTCGATCAATAACTTTTTGTAATAAATATGTAATGACGCAGAATCATTTATCAATAAAAGCAAACAGTTTTCTCTTGGTTGTAATGGGTTTGATTCAGCTATGAAACTTAAACTTTTCTCGATATTATGAAAATTGAAGTCATATTCAAGTATGATATACAAACTCGGATTAACCGCTGTTTGATTCTTATCGAAGATTCTTTTATTATTTACATCAATGGTAAATGTCGGGATCTTACGAATGATCTTTTCATAAATTTTATTGACTAATGTGAAATCTGTAGTGACTTTGCTTGTAAAAATACAAATCTGAGATGAGCTAAGCTCTACAACTTTGTTGATAACTGGATCAAAAGAAAAATCGTTTGATAAACAGCAGACTTCAGAAGCGAAACTTGTCACAGTTATTAAAGTTTTCAAAAGTCGAAACATGCTTTTTTGTTTAGCTACGTTGAAAAACTGTTACTAAAATACTTCTATGGAGAAATTTTTATTCTGTTACTAATGAAAGCACACGATATTATAATGTTCCATGTGTAGGTTCGAAAGTAGTAAACGATCGATATTTCAACTATAAATTTTAATCATCTCAAAACTACAGTTTCGAGACGCAGAAAAAACTTTGTATATTTTATGATAGGACATGAAATATTTTAACGATAATAAAAATAATTTATTAAAATACAGGCTTATAAAATGTGTACAAAAACTTTTTTTCAGATGACAACAACTATCTACATGTGGCTTGTAGAACTGCAGTAAAATATAAATGTACGCAAAATATAATTTAAATTAAATATAAAACTTTTTATGGCTCTCACAATGAATTCTTTAAAATTGGACCTGAAACTATTTTTTTTATCTTTGAACATTATTAAAGTAATATGTCGTTTTAGTTGTGAACTTGACTAGCTCAGATAAAAAACCACCTCAAAATGTAATGACCTAGCACTTGGGACATGAAAGTATCGGTTCATAATTTTCAGGACCTTCCACTAAAAAATCATTCTAAAACCTAAAAAACCAAAGTTTTTTAAAATTTCTCTATCAGCGTTAAGTCCCGCGGGAAGATTTAGTGTAGCGCGTGAGCTTAAATGGCAGTATTTATAGCCCGCCGCGCGTAGAATTTCTAAAACACGGAAACAATATTGACACAAAGGTAGTGCAGGTTATAAAGGGCACACACTCTCTCGAGATAGCTCGCTATTTTGAATCTTCCCCGCTCCCGCGATGCTGAATTCCCCAACCTCGAGATTCGAGATATTGATTCCGAATCAGTGTAAAATACTCCCGCTCGTCCTGTCCAATTAACGCGACGTAAAGCGTTCGAGCTCTCTCCAGGATAGGTGCTTTATAATCGGCGGGTACCATCGGGGCGCTCGCTTGGTTTAAAATTGCGATTTAATAGTCCCCCTCCGTAGCCAGCCTAGAGTTTTTCGATAAAACCTCCTCCTCCTCGTCCTTCTTCTTCTTCTTCTGCACCTGTCCTTAAAACGAATAAATTAGCTGTGGCACGAGCCACAGTTTCGCGCATTCATTCCACCTCCTTCGTCTTCAGGGCTCTTCTTATTCTTTTACACCCAGGAAGTGTTGTCCAACATTCGACTTTACAATACTTTCTCAACCCGGATTAACATAACGGGGGATGAGATGCCCTTGTTGTCTTGCGAGGTTTTAACGGATTTTTCAGGTGAGGGGTGAGGGAATTGGTTTATGCGAGCGTTTTGTAAATAATTATGTTGTTTCGGATCTCGAATTGCGGGTCTACAGGTGCGCGCTGCTGACCACGTGAGAACTCAAAAATACGGCTGTTTGATTTGAGTTTGTGTTTGCTTTCGTCCGAGCCTGCGTGTATGTAACAACGTTGATAAATGTGATTTTAAATAATAGTATTTTCCTACTAAAAAATGATTAGCCTAGATCGAATTTGTACTTGATACGAAAGCACTGACTTATACATTGTAGATGAAATATAAAATAAATAAAAGCTGAAATTAGGAAAAAAAAAAAATTACTACACCTTTTTTTTATGTAAGAAAAGTTTTATTTACAGATAAACAAATGTCAAACTTATGACAATAAATTAAAGTTTTACAATAATATTAAAAAATATATTTACTCAATAATTCAATAAACAGTTAAAATTTGAGCTTGAAAGACCAGTTTATTGAATTTATTGAGCTCCTAAATGTGAATAATTGAGTTTGATTTTATTTAAATGTAAATTTAAAAGGTTATTACGAGTGAGAAGTACGTTTGTAGATCTAATTTTCCCGCTTAGCATTACATTACTTTTTTTTTCTCCTCCTCTCAAACGGAAAACGAAAGTTAATTATAACACCTCTCGATGCATTATAGAAAAATTAAAGGCTTTGGAAAACAAATTACCTCAATCATAGACTCCGCCATCAATTAAATATGAACTTTCACCATCCGTAACAGTGTGTAAGTGAGCACTCGCGTAAAAAAAATCCTCTCAATTATTCTCAATCATTCCCCGGGCCACATTAAAAAGGCATCTCCTCCAATTAACCATTAATAGTTTCGTAGTTGGTCACTTTCAAAAGTCCCTCACAAAAAACCAAGCCGCCCGTGAAAAAAAAAAAAAAGAAAGGAGGTATAGAGTAAGGTGGTCCCGATCGAAACGCGGTCCATTAAAGTCCGCTTAGGCCGGTATATACCCGCTCATTGAATCCCATTACTAGGATGGATGCACGGCCCCGGTGCATATAAAGGGCGCAGGTGCGGCGGCGCGGGCCTTCGATTCGGAAAGACTACCGACTCGGCAGGTGAAGAACGGCGCGTGCCGTTGAACCAGCCGGGCAAAAAACAAGAGACCGGGTATACCCGTTGACACTTTAATAAAAGCTAAGAATTTTTTTTCTTTTCCTTGTAAATGAGGGAGTTTTAAAAGGACTCGTCATGACGAGATAAGAGGAGGATTAGAGGTAGGATGCAGGTGCAGTGCCTGGAACCTGGAATTTTTCTAGTCCTGAAGAAGAAGAAGAAGAAGGAGCATTTAATTTTGTAGGAAATCCGTGTTATTATACCTGGCGCATGCGTTGTGTTATTAGGGTTTATACGGTAGTCCTGCGCATATTTGCATTTTTAGTGTGTTATTTGTTGGATGAGTAACTAGCTGGTAATTATTGGATGTCTGGATCAATCCAGAATTGGATCGGTGTTGAAACTCCAACGATAGAAGTATTGTACGCGTTGAATGTTCAATGATCTGATAATTTTTTTATTTATACAGGGTCTGGCCAGACCCTATAAGCAATTTTAGTAACAAATATTACATTATCCATAAGATGAAGAGGAGAGAAAATTTTTTTTATCTTTTTATATCTAATCTATACATTGTTTAAGAAGATTATCCATAGATTTATGTATTTCAACAAATTATAAACTGTTGAGGGGTAGATCTTGCAGTTACATATCATTTGTTTGATGAAAACAGTTTTGAATAGCAGTCCAAAGCTTGCAAATCATGCAGATCTAGCTGCTTCAACATTGTACGGATTGTAACATTCGCAAGTTTTTTTACTTGTAATGTCTTCGCCTGGAATGTTTTCTCTACAGTATCCTACGTAAATGTCATTGGCATTATCTAATTTGCACCAATACGTGCATAGTTCATTATTGAAGACATCAACAGTTTCACCAGTTGACAGAGTATAACTACAAGCTGTCAAAACAAAAAATTATTCACTACGTTCATATATTTTTCACTTTTTTCTTGCAAGCATATCAACGATACAAAATTATATTATATTAGTTGCTGTCGAAACTTACCACGAGTATCAGCTCGTTCAGTAAAGTATAAAACAAAAATTAAAAAATATTTCATTTTACTTTTAAAGGTTTTAAAAAATATTGAAGTACCATACTTGTGATGCTTGTAAGAACTGAATGCTCTATATAAATATATTTTTTGTACATCGCATTATAAAATAAAAATACAGGTATAAAGAAGTATTCAAAACATGATCATGAGCTTGCATTACTAATTTATTTTATTTTTCAGACTCAATGTATAAGTTATTAAGTTATTATTTATGTTACGTTGGAATATGAAAAAAAATTATTTATGCAGCCATTACTTTTTATTTATGTTACCATTATTTTTTAGTTTATTGGTTTAAAAACTAATAACCCTGAACGAAAGCTTGCAGAAATATTTGAATAAAGCTATAAAATTTAGACATCTAGAGTTTATAAAGCTAGACAGAAAAAAATATACCAAATTACAATGTGCGTAAACTAAAGCTTAAGATTCATGGTAGGTACGAGAAACTTGTAGCTTATGCAGCTTTCGCTGGTCCAAAATTATGATATCGATCATAACAACGGCAAGTTTTTTTACTTTCAATGTCTTGGCCTGGTGGGTTGGTTACACAGACTCCTACGTAAATATTACCATTGAAGGGATTGCAGCTTCTCGTGCATCCAGAATTACCAAAAACTTCAACGACCACACCGTTAGGTAAAGTATAGCTGCACTCTGAAAGGTGATATAATTAACTAACTAAATATATATATATATATTTAATTACCTTTTTGAATTTTGCAAAAGCAAAAACAATTTCTACAAAATCCCGCATATCCAAACCCATCACTTCGACACCTCTCGGAGCATCTTTCTTCATCATGTACATCAATTAATCCTCTGCATCTTGTATTATAAAAGCATCCTGTAGTGAAAATTTATTATGTCAAATTACGTTCAATATTAAAAAATTTGTGAAATTAATAAATGTTGAAAATTACGAGCTTCAATCTGCGCAGTTAAATTCAAAACACAAATTAAAAAGAGCTTCATTTTTATACTTTTTGGAAGTAACGAAAAATATTAAAGTATCTCTTGTTGGGAGGCTTGCAGAACACATTGTTCAAAAGGAATAAAAAAATATTTTCATGCTGTTTTTTTTAACAATATTTTAGTTATATTCGTCAACTATTAGAAACTTGACCGTGAGCTTGCATTACTTATGGGTCATTCACGATCGTATAATATTTTTTGAAATTTAATTCTTGTATTATGAAAGATCAAAGTTATTTATATTAAAAGGAATTTTTTTTTTTTCAATTGAAAATTTCATCATTTTTCGAAATTTTACTATAAAATTCGGTTGAGAGACTAGTTTTTGTTGATATTTTTTAATTTTCTTAATTTAGTAAAAAATTTCAAAATAACTAAAAAAAAAAAAAAATTG